>JAIUSX010000059.1:2400000-3655313 GCA_026573805.1 Hesperophylax magnus
TAAATATTGGGTTCATCCCATAAATACTCTTCGACTAGAAATTGGGCAATTTCATACCTTGTATATGCAACTAAGAAATTATCCAGATAAAGTATTCGAATATTATCGAATGTCCATACAATCATTTGATGTATTGCTGAATTTAACGAAGGACTATATTACCAAGCAAAATACAAAACTTAGAACGGCTATATCTCTCCCAAAGGCAAACTCTATTTTGCACTTCGATAATAAATCTTTCAGTGTCGAACATCCTGTGCGTTCGTCGTCGCCGCGTGTTATCCGCCGAATGTGGCGCGATGCATACAAATACTTGGAATGCGACTTTGCCGATCTTCCGCCGACGGAAGATCGGTGCGCGGAGGACGGAACAGACGCGAGTGTCGGCGGTCCGCCACGGAGCGACCGATCGTCCGCGACGGAACGACCGATCTTCCGCGTAGTGTGCCCGCTATTTGTAATTTATATGCAATTACATGTATTGGCGTTCCGTCGCGGATCTTTCGCGACGTTGCCGATCTTCCGCCGACGGAAGATCGGTGCGCGGAGGACGGAGCAGACGCGAGAGTCGGCGGTCCGCCACGGAGCGACCGATCGTCCGCGGCGGAACGACCGATCTTCCGCGTAGTGTGCCCGCTATTTGTAATTTATATGCAATTACATGTATTGGCGTTCCGTCGCGAAAGATCCCCGACGGAATTTCCGTCAAGTGTGGCGCTGGCCTTACTGAAAAGAAAAAGGAGTCCTAGACCTAACGATAATCTGAGGATTACATGAAATTCGGTTTCATCGGGGGTGCTGATGACCACCATTATTTATTTAAATAAATAAAACGGGGAAAATCAGGACTGTTATAAAAACAATGCTATCAAATACAGAAGTACACATATATATCGACCCAATTATAAGTATGTTCCCCATTACTTCACTTATCCCACACTTCCCTCCCCCACCTCTCTCCAATCACTGACTCACTGTCCCACTTTAGTATATATTGTCCATTTCTTCCTTGATAATATGTGTATGTGAGACGATGTATGAATGTGAATGAGGCTAGACCGAGTTGTTTGGTGGTCCGTCCTCTCTGCCTACCCATGCGGAATGTTGGTTAGTTAGTTAGACATTTTCTTCTCCCTAATTTGGGGAACATCTACTAAGGGTATTTTAGAACGTATGCATTGGCAACACTGAACCTAACCTAACTATTATTTATGGTTGACAGTTGTTGACATTGACAGTTATGTTGACATTGTTGACGGTATATTTATGGTTTTATGGCGTTTCGCTTGCTTTCCCGCCAAGCCAATCGTTTCATCTAGGTCCAAACCTTATTTCTACACAATATTCTTTACGCTAGCTTATCATAGTTACTGGTAAGTGGATTTGATAATATTTTCTACACGAGCACACTAATCACGCTGTTCATTTTGGTTTGTATTCGGCTGTTAGTGCAAATCAAAGAGTGACCATTCTTTAATTCAGAAATACTCAAATTCCACGCCAATCGTCTGCCTTTTGCGCCAATCGGTACACCAAGTTAGGGAATCCATTTGAAGTAAAATAAATCAATGCCTTGAAGTGATTTTTTTTCACAAAAGTGGCTCTTTACAAACTATCCGATTATTATTATCGACAAGATTAATCTGGGCTAACCGAGGAATGTTCGGCCTGTCAATTCGATGTCTAGGTACCTAATTTAGGATTTGTATTTCGAAGGCGTTGATAATAATCACAAATTATAAAATATGGATTACCAACATTTTGTCGACACTAGAATAATGGATCCAGTATGCGGTAATACCGGTTTAAATAGAGAAAAAGCATCAGATTACTGTAATATATTTGGGTAAAATTTCGATCGCGCTGGCCTCGCTTATTATGAATATTTTTTAGATAAAACCTTTAGATTCACCTTAATTACTGTACGACACAACTTTTTGCATTCGGGGCGGTGGAAAATATTGCAATAAAAATTTCAATTACGTAAAATTAAAATTAGCTTTCGTTTTGTGAAATGAGACCGTCCATTTTCAAACTTTATTGTCAAATGTCATTTTGTTTTGTTGGTATTTCTGTTACTATAGGACGAAACGAACGGCTAGAAGTGGCTAGAGACATAATCGCGCGGGCGTTTTTTTTAATGTTAAAAAATTCCGTCAAATTAGTATTTACCTAATATGCATGCATTGTGTGCGTTGTGATTGAATTTTATTAGCTGGATTTTATTTTTTTACGTTCAAATTTTATTTAAGTTAACTATTTCTGCGATGTTGAGCGGCTACGCTAAGTTTGTAATGCAAAAGAAAGTGTCCCTTTTATACCGCCTGCTCGCGTCAAGGCAAGAAAAACATCCCAGTTTTCAATTAGTTTAGCGGCTACGCTAGGTTTGTGTAACATGGTTTGTGATTCAAAAGAAAGTGTCCCTTTTATACCGCCTGCTCGCGTCAAGGCAAGAAAAACATCCCAGTTTTCAATTAGTTTAGCGGCTACGCTAGGTTTGTGTATGTTTGTGTTCACCGCCCCGAATGCAAAAAGTTGTGTCGTACAGTAATTAAGGTGAATCTAAAGGTTTTATCTAAAAAATATTCATAATAAGCGAGGCCAGCGCGATCGAAATTTTACCTATATTTGCATTGCTTGTGACTTTTTGTTTTGACAGAATATTCCTTTATAACAATGTTGTGTTTCAGGTGTTGGGCTTAAAACAATTTCAATAACCCTACCTCAGCAGTGCCATCAATCACATACATCCAGACAGTGTTTACATTGAGATGGAACCAGAATCCCAGGAAGCAGGTGGAGGTGAAATACCGTACACAGAGACAGATTTCAACCTCCCGACAGCCAGTAAGACACATTGCATATTATGTAAAAATGTTAAATTCAGAATCCATGTCCATTTTGAAATGTTGCACAAACAGGACATGCTTGTTCACATCATTCGTCGTCCATATGTTACTTTGTTATTTGCCTTAAAATGTATTTCTACAGGAACTGGCAAACTTTTAAGTTATTTTGCTTACAAAAAGTTTCAGATATCTCAAATGTTTAATTTAATTTTTATTTGCGATATGATATAAGTTGCAATGGTAAATATACAGAAGGTAGGGACACTCTTAATATGCACATTTACAATGGATAATAATGAGAAGTAAGTATTTCTGTTTCCGGAAATGGAAAATAATTCAATTTAGTGTTTATTTTGTTAAAATTAAAACCGGTTACTTGGCGGCCGTTGTTGTTGATGTCAAAATTTTAAGGTTAGTTTTAACCCTAAATAGGTTCTTAGGTTGTTAGTTTTGATTTAATTAAAACAGAAATTAAAACGTGAAGAAAAGACGTCACATTATCTGTTTTTATTTTACGAAATACGCAGTGGTTTTTCTATTAAATGTGCGTATTAAAGATGTCCCTATTTTCTGTATAATTATTAAATAACAGAAGTGTATGTATGAGACGATGTATGAATGTGAATGAGGCAAGGAGTGTGGTTTGACAGAGATGCGTGGGTGTCTATCCTCTTTGCCTACCTCTGCTGGGAAACGGCATGACATTTGTTAGTTAGTTAACCTCTCATATTCTAGTATTTACATTTTCCGTAAAATCTAAATAAATTGAACAATTCTGAGCTAAACTAACAACTGTTTTTGAAAGGTGATCAAAATACTCTTTCAAATTTGACTATAAATATCTTTTTTTTTTAAATATTACAATTTCAAATATAAACCAATATCATAACACCCCCAAATTAAATAGCTATAAAGCTTTTGTCCATGAAAATCTATAATCTATTTGTGCTCTCCTCATTTTTGTGTTTCTACGAATTTACTGTTACCAACTTACATTTTAAGATTAATTCGTAATCTTTTTCAGTCTCATTGACAAACCAGAAGACGCATCCTCGGGGAAAACGTACCCACTCCCGCTCGGGCAAGCGGGGTCGGTTCCAACACATTTCGCACCCTGTACAGTAAGTTCCGTTTATTAGCAGCAGACACATACCTGGACGGATGAGAACCTCGTGCTGGCACTGTTGGTGGACTCGGTGGACTCTCTGCAGCAGCTGGTCCAGTTTCTTCATCATCTAGGATTCTTGCTGCAGAGTCTCCATCTTCTATCTTTGTGTCATCTGTTCCTGTACTTCATTTTACTTAATTTAACTTCACTTTATTTTTGTAATATTTAATATTTTTTTTATACCTGCATCAACTGTAAAGCGCCCCTGAGGTGATATCTCACAAAAGCGGCGCAATACAAATTGTCCAATAAATAAATAAATAAAGTTTTGGATACCTAAACCCTCAGGTAGGTATAAATGGATAGGAATGATTGTTTCAGCATAGGTCTTTATTGAGATCGCTACCCTCACTAAGATTTGAAATAGATGTTTGCAGTATAGTAAACATTACCTATAAAACAGCTGTTTTCACCCTCACGAAGATTTGAAATAGATGTTTGCAGTATAGTACACGTTACCTATAAAACAGCTGTTTTCACCCTCTCGAAGATTTGAAATAGATGTTTGCAGTATAGTACACGTTACCTATAAAACAGCTGTTTTCACCCTCACGAAGATTTGAAATAGATGTTTGCAGTATAGTACACGTTACAGTACAGTACAGTCAGCTGTTTTCTCCAGTTGCGATGAAAGCATGTTTTGTTGACATTGACTATTACATTGACTTGTAACAATAATAACAGTCCTTGAATGTAACGCTCTGGCTTACTGACCTATTTTCAAAGATAGGTCTAATGTTTACCTGTATATCCTTTCGCATAAATTTACGTACTTTTTGGTAATATTCAATATCCAGCGTGTTCTAATGTTCTTTTTGTCAATTTTCAATGATGTAATTTTCTTCTGTACGTTTATTTAAAATTTCTATCAATCTTTTTCATATCTTTTAAAAGCTTTCTACGATTTTATTTTCAAATCCGGCACAGTTTCTCTTAGTGACGTGTTCACAAAACACTGTGAACTATAATCATCTGTAAAATGTATGTACGAGAATAGAACTATAGAGCGATGTATATGTTAACAGAATTTCATCTCCGACACCTTCTACGTTGCCTTCGCCCGCTGCCCCACAACGGCAGGCCACTCCCGTACCGACCCAACCAACGGTGGATTGGGAGCCGTTACCCGGGCCATCGCGGGGTGCGGAACGGATGTGGGAAGATATGGCCTTTGGGGAGCGTGAGTTCATTTGTTTTATAGGTCGTACGAGAGGCGGTCTGTAATTGAAATATAAGTAATTAATTTGTATTGTTTCAGAACTAGATACGGACGGAGCGAGTGACCTTGACGACGGAGGGAGCGACGTGGAATTGGAGGAGGATATTTTATGCATGCCACCAGCACCTTCTTCTCAAAATGTCAATGTCACATCACCCACACTTGAAACTCTTGACCCCGATATGAGCGCAGACTTACAGACACTTAAAGACCATGAAGATATGGAGGCAATGCGTGCAATTCTGCCACCTGATTGTTACTCTTTCGATTGGTCCAGCGACGTCTCACGTTTTCATGGGATAAGGGAGACTTTCACAGGTACGACAGGACCAACATTCAATACTGATGAAATGGACAAACCTGTGGACGCTTTCCTTAAAATCTTTGATGCAGATTTCGTTGAACTCATCGCGAGAGAAACTAACAGGTATGCTGCTCAATGCATCGCAAAAAAAACCTTTAAGCAATTTGCGCGCGTTAATAAATGGGCTCCCACAAATAAAGAGGAACTTTATGTATTCTTGGCACTTTTAATGCATCAAGGTATCAGTCCCCAAATTGTTGAAAAAGACTTCTTCTATTCCAATAAAATCTCCTCCATGCCTTTTTTCAGTCGATTCATGGACTACAGTCGTTTTCTTCTCTTGAAGAAATTCCTCCACTTCACCGACAATGAAAGTCTTTCTTCCGATGTACCATTACCTGTGCGAAGGTTACAAAAAATTCAGCCGGTCTTGGATTACCTCTCGCAAAAGTTTGAGAGTTTATACCTGCCCGACCAAGAGATCTCTCTGGATGAGTCCTTACTCAGAAACAAAACTAAAGCAGCCGGCGCAGGTATAAAGTCGTGTGAGCTATGTGAGTCCAAGTCTGGCTATCTTTGGAAATTCCAAATTTATACTGGGAAGACCAACTATCAGGCTAAACAGACAGAGATAAATCCAGATCAGGAAGACTTGACTGACACACAGACAGGGGCAGACCACCTTAACAGACAGACAAACGTTTCTGGTGCTCCCAAAAACTGCCCAGTTAGGGCTACTGCAAAGATAGTATACGACCTGGCCCGCCCTCTATTTAACAAGGGGCATACGCTAATAATGGACAATATTTATAATAGTCCATTATTAGCTCGATGCCTCAAAAGAAATGGAATGGACTGCATGGGCACATTGCGGTTAAACCAACAAATTGTGCCCAGGGCTTTAAAGTCCAATCCCAGAAAAGAATTGAGGGAGGGGGAGGTGGTATTCTCCAACTGCGGGGACCTCAATATTATGGTTTGGCTGGGCAAACACCTGGTCAGTATGTTGTCCACCTACCATAGAGCAGAAATGGGGGCGCATGAAAAGTATGGAACCTGGACATACAAACCCGAGATGGTACTGGACTACAACAGGGTGATGAAAGGTGTTGACCGAAAGGATCAGCTTTTGGCAGCCTTCCCCATTGAAAGACTACGAAACCTGGTCTGGTACAAAAAACTTTTCAGGAGACTATTGAACGTGTCAGTGCAGAATGCGTTTGTATTGTACAGCTTTAAGCTGCGCACAGAAAATAAACGCATTTTGCGCCGAAACTTCAGGGTTGAGGTTGCGGATAACCTCCTCAGACTATTCTGTCACAGTCAAATTGACTTGACTGCGAGGACCATCGGCAAAATACCTGTTGGAAGGACTTTGCGACCTATCCTGAAAGGCAACCACTTCTTGGTCCATATCGGGAAAAGAGGAACATGTGCGTGGTGCAAAATTCTTAAAAAAACTAAAAGGTCCACCACAAAGTGTAATGTGTGTGATGTGACATTATGCTTCGACTGTATGATGCCATATCACACAGAATTACTGAATAGTTGATGGCTTTTTCTTCTCTTTTTTTGTTTGTTTGTTTAATAATTTGCCTTGCTTTGTTGGAACATCTCAAAACGTGGCAGTCGGCCAAGTCCTCTCTTTCTGCATACATAAAGGTTCGATTTTTGGGTTCTATCGGAGAAGGTTCAGTGGACATTTGATATATATATTTCAATTCTGATCATTTAAGTATACATATTAAAACATGCATAGGTATTCTCATGTTTCCCTGTATTGTACACATTAAAACATGCATAGGCATTATCATGTTTCCCTGTAGTGTACACATTGAAACATGCATAGGCATTCTCATGTTTCCCTGTAGTGTACACATTAAAACATGCATAGGCATTATCATGTTTCCCTGTAGTGTACACATTAAAACATGCATAGGCATTATCATGTTTCCCTGTAGTGTACACATTAAAACATGCATAGGCATTCTCATGTTTCCCTGTATTGAACACATTAGAACATGCATAGGCATTCTCATGTTTCCCTGTAGTGTACACATTAAAACATGCATAGGCATTATCATGTTTCCCTGTAGTGTACACATTAAAACATGCATAGGCATTCTCATGTTTCCCTGTATTGAACACATTAGAACATGCATAGGCATTCTCATGTTTCCCTGTAGTGTACACATTAAAACATGCATAGGCATTATCATGTTTCCCTGTAGTGTACACATTGAAACATGCATAGGCATTCTCATGTTTCCCTGTATTGTACACATTAAAACATGCATAGGCATTCTCATGTTTCCCTGTAGTGTACACATTAAAACATGCATAGGCATTATCATGTTTCCCTGTAGTGTACACATTAAAACATGCATAGGCATTATCATGTTTCCCTGTAGTGTACACATTAAAACATGCATAGGCATTATCATGTTTCCCTGTAGTGTACACATTAAAACATGCATAGGCATTATCATGTTTCCCTGTAGTGTACACATTAAAACATGCATAGGCATTATCATGTTTCCCTGTAGTGTACACATTGAAACATGCATAGGCATTCTCATGTTTCCCTGTATTGTACACATTAAAACATGCATAGGCATTATCATGTTTCCCTGTATTGTACACATTAAAACATGCATAGGCATTATCATGTTTCCCTGTATTGTACACATTAAAACATGCATAGGCATTATCATGTTTCCCTGTATTGTACACATTAAAACATGCATAGGCATTATCATGTTTCCCTGTAGTGTACACATTGAAACATGCATAGGCATTCTCATGTTTCCCTGTATTGTACACATTAAAACATGCATAGGCATTCTCATGTTTCCCTGTATTGAACACATTAGAACATGCATAGGCATTCTCATGTTTCCCTGTAGTGTACACATTAAAACATGCATAGGCATTCTCATGTTTCCCTGTATTGTACACATTGAAACATGCATAGGCATTCTCATGTTTCCCTGTATTGTACACATTGAAACATGCATAGGCATTCTCATGTTTCCCTGTATTGAACACATTAGAACATGCATAGGCATTCTCATGTTTCCCTGTAGTGTACACATTAAAACATGCATAGGCATTCTCATGTTTCCCTGTATTGTACACATTGAAACATGCATAGGCATTCTCATGTTTCCCTGTATTGTACACATTGAAACATGCATAGGCATTCTCATGTTTCCCTGTATTGTACACATTAAAACATGCATAGGTATTCTCACGTTTCCCTGTATTGTACACATTGAAATCCTTGTTTTATTTTTTAATTATATTTTGTCATTTTTTCTATATCTAGTAAAGTGACCTTTTTTAGACCTAACATAACTAGGCCATTTCAAGCAATTTTCAATTCTGAATGGTGGTCTCTC
The DNA here is from genome assembly GCA_026573805.1 of Hesperophylax magnus. Classification (NCBI taxonomy): domain Eukaryota; kingdom Metazoa; phylum Arthropoda; class Insecta; order Trichoptera; family Limnephilidae; genus Hesperophylax; species Hesperophylax magnus. The sequence goes on from JAIUSX010000059.1 coordinate 2,408,942, forward strand.
ACCAGGGTGATACTAAGAGTTTCACTTTGCACAATGATTGGCACTATGTATTGTTTGTTTAAATTATATGTGAAAATAATATTTAAATTGAATAAATTTTACTGTAACGAAGTGCGTAAACAATTTTCAAAATCAATATACTTCTCTACCATTGTTACTACATAAATGTAATGTAATTAATGTGGTGATCTGCCGTGCTGATCACTCGGATAATTTGTAAATAATATACGTTTTGATACTCCATACTATTTGGTTTATTAGGGTTGATTTAGTATCTATAGAAATGGACAGTATTCGAGATGTTATTGCAAAGAGAGGACGAGTTACAACAGACACGCCTTTTTATACGTCTCGGTCATGCTGTCTCACTCTGATATGCCTGTCTCTTTCATACCGACAGACATACGTTCACCACAATTATGTGTTACAAGCGCCTGATTTATTTCTTAAGTCTTATAGTCTTATTTCGATGTTAAAAAATATTGTATGATAATTATGTGATACAAGCGCCTGATTTATTTCTTCTGTTTACAAATTAAAATTTTTATTACAAATTTTTATTTTTATTTTATTTTCTTTTATTTTAATTTTATTTCTATTATTTTCATTTTATTTTACTGTTTATTTTATTATGTATTAAAATATAGTAATATAAAGGCTACATGTATCCTCGCTTTCACTCTTGTAATCTCTCAAAATAAATTGTGTCGGTGATTTCACCATTAAGTATATTCACTGTCAATTTGACTGTCCTAGAACGGGAGTCCTTCCTAGTTGGACAGTCAAAATCTATGCTGTAATATTTTTGTAACAAACAAATAAATAAATAAGTCTAACTGTTTTTCGATCCTGTTTAGTGTGTCTTCTGTTTCTGGACAATTAATCCCATTAATTAGAAGAACAGTTACAACAGTAGTATAGTGGGGAATGTGTAGCTGAATAGTCACCTTTTAGTCAATGATGTCAAGTCAAGTTTGATCCATTTTCAAATGACTTTTTATGTAACATTCTACCTGTTATCTCATTTAGTTCATGTTCCCCGTATATCAGTCGGTCCTTGTCCTCGCTATGAGAGATGTATGAACTTGCTCCCCGTAGGAGCCCTGGCTAAATAACAGATACCAAACTGCACATTGACCTAAAAAGCCCTGGACGGAGCAATTTGAGAACAAATTGAAGTCGCGGCGAGGGGGAAGTTGTATGGAAAATGCAAAAACATATTTTAATTTTTTAATGACGTATATTTTATTTATTTATTTTATTTATTAATTTTCAACGCCCTGATGGGCTTTTACATGACAAGTTCATAATACATAGACGGTTTTATAAATAAAAAAGATAACTATAAAAATATAACTAGTAAACATCATATGAAAGGTATACAGATAAATTTAAGCAAAGATAGTGCACAATAAAAGAGAAAGATTCTAAGTTGTAAATGGCATAGAAATAAACTAGTATGTATGTTAGTAATTACAAAATTTACAGGTGACTAATTAAATGTGATGAATAATACATGACAAAATGCAAGATACATAAACAGAAAACGGTAATAGGTTTTTACATTGTAGATTAATATAGAAATACACAAATATGTATATGCAATAGACCCTATGTGATGCTCCATAGATATCAAAATATTCTACGTAAAAATATTGTTCAGATATTTCTTGAATAAAGGTAAACTTGTATTAAATACATCAATGTTTGAGGTGAATTTGTTCCCTAGTGTGTGTAGTCGTGAAATTGGTGCATGTGTGTGATAGTTGGTTACAGAATTATTGTTGCAGAATAATATGTTTTGCCTTGTTTCTCGAGTAGGTACTTTAAAATCAATGAGATTCAGGAGTTCGCAACAATCTAATTCGGAGTGAATAATTTTAAACAAAAATGTTAGATCGTTTATTTTTCTTCTGTTTTCTAGGGAGTGCAATTTAAGTGTATTTAGTAAAGATGTGTAGTTAATGTGTTGAATAGGTATGTGTAACTTGAAGTTAATAAATCTTAAAAATTTGTGCTGCACTCTTTCAATATTTCTTATATGAATTTGATAATATGGAGACCAAACTATGGAATTGTATTCCAGCAAGCTGCGTACGAGTGACAAATATACGATTTTTATAACTTCCAGCGAATCGAAGTCTTCGATTGTTCTGATTATAAATCCTAGTGTTTTCATGCCTTTGTTAGTTATTTGTTGAATGTGATTTATAAAGTTTAATTGCATATCAAACACAACTCCAAGATCCCTAATTTCTTTGACTTTTTCTAAGATTTTATTATCTATTGTGTATTTGAAAGATAGTGAGGTCTTTGTTCGACAAAATGTTAGTGTCTTACATTTATCGATATTGAGGAATAAGTTGTTTGCGACACACCAATTTTGCAATTTGACAATGTTTGACTGTAGGATTAGGCAGTCGCCTATATTGGATATTTCTTTGTATAATTTGATGTCATCGGCAAAAAGCAGAACTTCTACATCGTCGAAACAACTTATGATATCATTTATGAATATTAAGAAAAGGATGGGGCTGAGATGACTCCCTTGCGGTAGACCACTAGTTGCATATAATAACTTAGATTTAGTATGTTTAATTTTAACAAATAAGATTCTGTTAGACAAATAATTTGAGAACCAATCTAACAACTTACCTCTCAATCCTAAGGCATACAGTTTTCTAAGTAATATTTTATGTGATACTTTGTCAAAAGCTTTTGAAAAATCTGTGTAGATACTGTCAACTTGTTTTTTTTTTGTAAAAGATTCTGTAATATAGTTATGGTAAAGTAACAGGTTAGTAGCAGTTGACCTACCAGAAACGAATCCGTGTTGGTTTTTATCAATTACTTTTAATACTGATGGATAAATTAAATCGAGAACAAGGGATTCAAAGATTTTCGGGAGATTTTTGTATGCATATAGGACGGTAGTTTTTAATGTCTGTGTCGTCACCTTTTTTGAAAATCGGGGTAATATAACTAGATTTCCAACGGGTTGGAAAATGTCCAGAAGAAAGTAGGTGGTTAAATAATGTGGTGAGTGGACCTGATATTGCAGATGCGCATTGTTTGAAAAATATTGGTGGGATGTTATCTGGGCCTTCAGATTTGTTAGGATCAAGTGAAATGATTTTATTTAAGCATGATTCCTGTGTTATGAGGTAATTATGTAGATGTATTGTATTTTGATATGTGTATGATGGTACGTTGTTTTCTGATATTTCGCCTTCGTATTCACTTTGAAAATGATCTGCAAACATTTGAAAGCACCTCATCCACTTGCTCTATTCCACTTACACAGTACTAATCAGTATCTATGATTTGTTTGGAGAATTCAAATGAGTCCCGACTTAGGAAAGTTATTCCACAAGTTGTTAAAAATATTTTTTTTATTTAAAATTAAAAACTTTCTGTCTGTCCTCTGTTACTCAACTCCTGTCCAAGACCTAATTCTTCCTGTAATTGCCCAAACTTGGCACAAGTCACCAATATAAAATATCTGATTGACAATATCTACGTTGGAATCAGCACATAGCCAACTCCCCGCATCCTTATGTGTTTCTAGCCCGTTGAAATATCCTTACTCCTACAGCAATTAAATCAGTATACTATAATGCTCTCTGCTAATCCATATTAGAATATGGTATCATCATTTGGGGTGGCTGTGCTCAAACTATTATTGATCCTCTTCAAAAAGCACTAAAAATGGTAATACGTGTTATCAACAAGCAACCGACAAGATATTGATCATTATTGAGTATACGTCAACTCCCTTTAAAATTTATGCTAACACATTTATTGTACAAATACAATAAAACAACACTCTGACAACACAATCACACAACTAGAAATTTTTGCACATCTCTGCTAACAACATATCACAATTGGCTCTGGGCAGCTGGGCCTTTGGTGCAGATATCACGTAAAACCAAACTAAACAAAAACCAACCATCAAACCTTTATAAGGTATTCTTCTGTTATAGTGATTTGATAATCCTAACCGTCTATGCATCCCTTTCTTAATCTTACTCATTATTGCTTTCTTTGCCAATCTCCACATGTTTTCTCATGATCATTCCTACCTGACGCTTGTGCTCTTCCGTTTGTTAAGAAAGGAAAATCTATCAAACGCACCGTCAGTTTCAGCACAAAGTCAAGGGGCTTGTTAGGGCTCCACACCAGAGGTGACCGCCGAATTCAGGTGCTTTTATTTTTCTTTTTATTTTATCAATATTTGTTATGTATTTGCGCATTTTTCTCTTTCTTTCTGGCTAAACTTCTCTAAGTTAAGTTTGATTTCTTTCCTTAATTTGTCTACCTTCAACCATCATTGACCGTAAAGACTTTTATCGACAATATCGGTAATACAGAATACACCAACACTAAAGATGGAAAAAAAATCTGAATCAAAACAAAAGACGTACAAATTTACAAAAAAATTTATTAACATTAAACAAGAGTCAAAAACATTTACAATACATAATATAAATAACTCAGGCATTTAAATTTAATTTAAATACATAAAGCTTAATAATTTTCTAATAATTCACATAACTAAGACATGCGAACACCTCAGCATATGATGTTGTTCTCCTAGTGAGGTGTTCACAAAACATATTCATGATTCATTTGCACGCAGTATCTACCCATCATCCCCACCTTACTTAATGCGGTATTGTTGTCTAGAAAGTAATAGAATAGAGGGAAGTATGAGTACTGACAAGTAGTGAGAAGGCAACAAGTAACAAGAACTGAAGGACAGAATGCCAAACTGACTATAATCCAATTTCCAAGAGATAGGAACAAGTTGTTCTTGGCCCTGGGTTGGCTGATTAGCTGCTAACTATCAATTACTTCATTTTAATCTCACCCAATGGTACATCCATTTTACACGCACAAATACAAATCGGCAACTACGATTTCTCAATAACCAGTTGGCCGATTGACCAAGGATTTGTTATATTACTTCAGTCAACTGGTTTTTTTAAAGTAGCAGAATACAGTCGATAAAATTTTCATTTTACTTTTTATTACTCAGATAGAAGTAAGAAAAATTTAAGTGCACCATTTTTGTACTTAAGTTCAGTATATGAAACAATATTACAAAAATATGTTTTTCTTCTGTAAAACGTGTTTACAATTTAAAAACTACAACTGATTTTGATATTATTAAAACATAAAAATCTCATTTTTATAGAAATAATATAGGTATGTACCTACATTCCACAATAAGCCATGTTTAAGTACCTTTAACTAATCCCAAGTATGCCTACCCACTGGCCTTGCCTGTGTGGGATTTGTGTAATACATGTTGTCCGGAAACTCATAGTACAAAGGGGAAACTGATGAACCTATCACAAAAGTATTTTTTTATTTTGTGAGTTTTTATGTTCGAGTAAATCGAGTCAGAAGTTGGAATTTATAATTTTTTTTAATTGGTAGTATTTTAAAATGTGTCGAAGCGTCGGCCCGGATACAAAAGGTTTTAATAGAAAAAATGTAACAAAAGAATTGAATTGCTCTGATTGAACAAAACCAGATTATTTTTTGGGTTTTCCATGTGACGTAGATGCGCCAGTTTGCCGCTTGTACTACAAGTTTCCAGACACCATGTATACACGGGGGGGGGGATTAAGGCAACTGCCCCCCTTAACTAATTCTATTGATACCATTATATTCAGAATTAAAAAATAATATAAAAAAATAAAAATTTACAAATTGCTTAAAACACAGTCCTAAACAACAACACCGCTTTCAGGCCACATAATACCCTCTATCCAAGGGACAAAGGTAGATATCCGCGTATTGGTCACTGTGCAGGGTGAATTATTATACCAGGATACCAACCCCACCAGCAGGTGAGTACAGGCCACCCTGGGGCTATTGGTTATTGTCAGCGGGGCGCCGTTGTACCAGCCCTGAGAACAAATAAAGTGAAAAGGTGAACACACTTCAAATGGCAGATTATTAATTCATTTTAATTAATTAATTGCTTCTTTAATACCAGTAGGTAGTCAGTGTTTACATTCATGGTCAATGGAAATGGTTTGGTTATCCTAACCTAACCTAACCTAACCCTAGTAGTTCTGTGAATAAAAGTCCTTGCAAATGTATGTTTTCGTTTTTCTCTCATTAAATAAAAATTTCTTCTGAAAACAAGATTTGTAAGTAGGTACTTATATACCTACCTACTTAATCATATAATATGAAAAAGTTACCCAAATGATAATCCACGGGAGGAATTAATTAAGGAAGTCGTTTCTCCTTAATAGTAGATACATTCCGAGAGAAGAGAGCAATCAGAAGAAGAATAAGGACGGGTTGTTTCGCGGAATAATAACAATTCATCAAATTTCAAAGTGGATTTTCATGTTCTGTGTAGGTTCTATTCAAGTTCTATTATTATATCATTATTGGCCAAGGGCTTCACAAAGCTGAAATACTAACAGAACTTGAATAGAACCTTCACAGAACTTGAAAATCAACTGTTGAAAATCAATTGAAATTTGATGAATTGTTCAAATTCTGTGAAACAACCCGTCCTTAGAAATAGAATGTTACATTACATAATATAGACATAATTATGAAATTAAAACTAATTTTTATATGCAAAATAATAATGTGTTAATTAAATTGAAAAAAAAATGGTAGTCCTGTAGACAAGCTGCTATGGGGCAGGCAGCGGAACTACTCTTTTGTTATTTATAAAATTCTTGTTATTTCAATGTTTTATTATCAATATTAAATAATAAAAAACACCCTTGTTATAATGAGCTTGGTGTACAACCATTGATGTATAATACTAGATTAGCCCTGTCTAGTTAAATTCATTTAAAAAATAACCCCTCGTAGCAGTAATTTCACAATTCAACTCTCCATCGAATTCTGCCGCCTCGCTTAGAAAGCCTAGATAATATAAACACGTGTTCCATACAATATAAAACACAGCACAACGTTATTCCTAAAATCTCATCATGTAGTTTGTTCATTTGTCAGCCAATAGAGACAGCGTACGTCACAAATATGGAGATGAACTTAACAACCCAACTCTGTTTAAACTCCTTGTACAAGCGTTCAAACTCGTAAGCGAAGCCAAGGAACAGCGTTCATTTTGTTACCGAGGTGTTGTTGTAATTTGAATACAAAGTCACCATACTAACATTTTTTTGTTAAACCAGGTCTGAATCAGGTAAAGGACTAATAAATAACACAAAATGATTATTATTTTCAGATTTTATGTTTTGGACTCTGTGCACTACATATTGAACCAAAGCGGGAAACGTACACATATTTACTATTGAGTAGAAGTTTTATGAATTTACAAAATTATTTATATAAAATAGTATATAATTATCAAAGAAAGCTTTTACTTTGTGGCTTGACACTTTAATCAAATAAAAAGTTATTTTGTTTTTAACCGCTTTGTTTATAAGACAGCATTATAAAAAACTAGTCTAGGTACAAACATGAATAATTTATAAAATATAATATTAAAATAAAGCGAGAGAAATCATATTAGACGAGGACAGAGCTTCATAGAGGGTGTGGTGGGGTGGGACAAGGGAGGGTGGGGGTTACATGGTAATAATATCAATTTATTTATGCCCATTAAATAAGCTTTTACATTTTTTATACATTGTGTTTGTCTCCTTTTTTTAAATATAAGCACAACTTTACATATCTACGGAAAAAAATATGATTGTACCTTCCTTCCCAAGGATTGGAGTGAACCGCGCCAACAACCTTGCCAAATTCATGCCGATCGGACCGACATTTATTTAGTATATTAACTGCTGTAATGTCATACGATTTCAGAGAAATGCCTATTCGGTTTATTTTTGTAGTGCCGTTTTTGTGAAATATATAGATGGTCCTTAATCAAAGCTAGATAATAACAACCAGTAATTATTCTCAGATTAAGCAACAAAACCTAATTTGTGGGTATATTACATTCTCTCCTCCACACAGCATGCTCAAAGATTATAAAGGACCTGAAGGAAATTGCAGTCTAAACGTTTGGGATGAAAATGATTTGAGCACACATGGTTTCCTGATGATGGTACGGTCAACGTGTTCCGATATCGTGATAATTAATGTATTCGAAATTTACTAACAATTTAACAGGAAACCTGTTAATTCATTCGTTAAGGGCCTGCAATCCCTTTTTTAAATAAATTAGAAAAACTCTGTTCCGACATCGTGATAATTAATGTATTCGAAATTGACTAAAATTTCAACCAGAAACCTGTTCATTCGTTAGTTAAAGGCCTGCAATCCGCTTTTTTAAATAAATTAGCAAATACTCTTTTTTCCGTATTTTTAAATATACAATATATATAATAAATATTACCCAGTTATTTTCACAAAATTGAATCCGGATTGCTTATATCCATTTCTCAATTTTTTCTCGGTTTGTGGGGAAACCTAAGCGAAAATTAGACATTTTAAGAATAATTATCGGAATGTATATAGAAAATATTTATTCCTGTACGTAACATTTTAAGCCTACATGAACGTTCCTTTTCATGTAACATATCTTCCACCACCTTCATCACCTCTACAGCAATAGTTATAATAAAAAAGGTAAGTATAATATATATATATATATACAAATACTTTGTAATATAAATTTTTTTAATGAAAAGAAAAATGTAATTAAAATAGTTAAGACAAAATAAATTACTCAACGACGCGATTTTTTCATATAATTTAACACACACATAATTGTGGACTTAATACAACCCTGAATAGAGACAAGACTAAAAAATAACCCATACTTCTGAAGTTTTTTGCGCGTATCAAGTAAAAACGCTTGATTTTAACCAACACATCAATAATTATCATGTGGCATGCTCGTGTCATGTAGTATTGTTTATATGTATTCGTTAAAAGCGTATAACACACTGCATGACGTCAGGAATGTGACTAGTTTGAAAAATGACGTCAGAAAATTTACTTGTCGTTAGTGAAATTCTATTAATTTCTGATATTTGTTGATGCGCTGCCTTCAATCTATCGGTAAGGTATTTATATTTTTTTGTATTCAGATAGCTGATTACATTTCCTAAAATAAAGCCCGCGATAGGTGCAATCTAAAATATTTGGAACTGGGTTATTTTTGTGATTGAAAAAATGAACTTGCCCAGCATAGCTGACAAGCAAAATAGCTTAACTCTAGACCAACAAAAGGTAAAACGCAATGCACAGTTGCAATTTCACATTGCGACACAATGCGTGCGCCTTTTCATAAATGTGCACGTGAACCAAAACAAAATTGAGTTGGTGTTATTTTTCACTGGTTACACCTAGTCTAGTTGTATTTAGTCTATGTGTACAACACATCCCAGCGTTACATACCGGACATGCTCCAGCTGTGTTGACTGGGCGGCTGCAAATCTCCAGGTCATGTTTTACGCCGGCAGGGTGTCCATACGGTCCATACCTGTCAGCGCGGATTGTTCTAGAGCACTCCTCCTGAGATACTATCTGCATTGTCGTCTGAAATGTTGAAAAACGTACCAACTAATTGTTTTATCCAATGAGAACAATCCGTATAGTATTACAATGTGAAGTGAGGTTTTGAAAAAATGTGTTTTTAATGTAAATACTACACAAGTCTCTCAACTACTCCCAACCGTCTAGAACCAGTGGGACTATGACATCCCCAATTGAGTAAAAGGGGAGGGGAAGGAGATGAAAGAGGAAGGTGGGGAAGTACCTGACTAATTAGATCTGGTCACCAAACACGACTACAGCCATTTCAAGATACATTCGATCCGTATGAAGATATTTCACCAGGGCGATACTGAGAGTATCTCCCACTCTGGAACGTGCCACAAATATATATGTACATTACTTTTAATAAATTAATAATTTATCGTGAAATTACACGCGAGGATTTGAAGCAGCTACTTCTAAGGGCGAGTTGTTTCGGAAAAAATCACGTGTGAGAAAGTCATCACAACGTCAATCGACTCAATTTTACAATTGGGTTGTTTCATCATCCGTCAATAGAAAATTCAACGAAATATTCATGAAAATGTGATCACCCGAAATCGGCCGGTTAACGCGATCCGCCATTTTGATAAAGAATGACGCATGCGCAAACGTCACAATTGCGATCTGACAGATTGTATGCACTATAATGTACCGATTAATGGTGATAACGACCCGACTATTTTGGCAAATAACGCAAATAAAACCTAACGATTAAAATTTATCAAGTTAACGGTTTTGTGGGAAGAAGTTTAGATACCTTTTCTACACATAATATTGTCGAAATTCGCTTTTATATCGTTGGTTTCAGTGATTGAAAATGATAAAAAAACTGGTCAAAACATTTATAAGGTGCAAGTTTGTTTCTCTTGTCTACCAATATATCAGAAACTATTGCCGACTGAAAAAATTGATATTTTAACAATCATTCTTCATGTGATTGACATTTTCGATCAAGTGAGACAGATACTTGAGTCGGCGAATTTCAAGAGCCGGAATAGCAGAAAAATATGTACCTACGAGACGATGTATGAGTATGAATGAGGCAAGGAGTCTGTGCCAAGACCGACTTGTTTGGAAGTCTGTCCTCTCTGCCTGCCCCCGCGGAAACGGCAGGATGGTTTTATACTATAACAACAATCCATAAAATGTCTTTCAACGATATTATGGTAAAACATTTGTGGGCTAGTCTGCCTAATAAATATTTGAATACATATTATATAGTGTCCACGGGATGTTCATTATATACCCTAGCTTTCTACATGATTTCCTACACTGGATTTGAGTCACAGAAAGAGTTCACTTTATAAATAAAGAATAAAGCAATGAACGGACTGGCACCGTCATACTAAGCTGATATCTGCGTAAGGGACAATCGTACCTGTCTGGCCTTTGAACAGACTTGTTACCCTCACGTATGAATGTTTCATAGTTTGGGATTTTGCATAATTAGCATAAACCTGTAACTGGCATTAAAATTTTTAGAAGACAGTTAAAAACAAATTTCTTTAATTTCAGATATAATATATGCGTTGAGAAGCAATATCAAAGCTTCATTACCACTAGTCATGGGTGTATAAAATTTACAAATACATAATATTATTAAATGAAATGAGGGCCTCAGCACGGGTTGCGTACAGAGTGAGGCTCACATTACCAAATCATACTTTATAAAAAAGTTATTCTGATGTATCATTAAAAAATAAAATAAATATATTATAATATATTGTTCTCAATATTACAACTTTTTAAAATAAGAAATAAAACTAAACCATGTTATATAATTTCAAATGCTTATTTATTTATAGGGGAAAAACTTCCACATTGTAAATTATAAGTAACATCGGTACAATATGTTTTATATATTATATGTAGTTGTATGTGGGTAGACGGTGCAATGTATATTTGCCATAATACATTGAGAGTGAATATCAAAATAATATACCACTTATATCAAATTAACAGTACATAATAATACGGTTCTTGCTGACGAAAACCGTTTTGTTAATTTCCCTTGAACGTTTAATTTGAGAGTTGATATGGACACATGGAGATAATTTGGTTTCTGCATAGGAACAGCCACCATCCAAAACACAGGCTTGTCATAACATCATAAGCTCTGTTGCATTCCTTCTGTACATATGTATTTTTTTATCTCTTGGACTGCGATGACGCTAAAACAAGTATTAATAATATAATATATATGGTACATGATAAAAAAAACACAAAATTAAGAATTATGTCAGATAATAACAAGAAACTGAGGGTGCTCTCAGTAAAGTTATTAGGGCGTTAATTATTAATAACGTTAGGGAAATTCAATAAAGCATTAGAAATATCAAGTATATATCAATTGTAACCAACCTGGCACAAGGTTTTAACTACATAAACAGCGTTTAAATGTTTGACAGTCATATAGTTTGGTTTAACTATAGTTTCCTTGGGCATTATATTGATTTCCTATCTGTTTCCATGATTCTGGTGTCATTTGAGCACCATTTTCTTCAGTGGCTTTTAGGTTATGTTTAGGAAGAACTTCCCATCCTGGAAAAAGATAGAATAAATCAGTAATACGATTGCATGTTACCATATTAACTTTACTAAATACGTAATTAACTGAATACCAATAAAAACTATACTCACTGTTTTATTTATTTTGTAAAAAAATATTACTCCCAACATACGAGCAAAGAAATCTGACAGAAGACGGGCCTTTGCCCGCCTTCCATAGACAACTTGTGAGTGTTGCGGCCTAAAAATGATTTCCTATCGAATTCTCTGCAATAATTGTCCGATTCGGCGGGGAACACTGGAACGGATTATTCAAATATAAGAATGCTTTTTCGGAGTTGAAACCACCCAATTTGTATTTGAATAAAATCGACGTGAAGATTTTCTTACATTCGAATAGAACTCGGGAATCTGAATAATTGTTCAGTTTTTCCGAAACAACTCGCCCTAAGTGTGTGCTTTAATCAACATTTCATTTGTCCTCTTCAGAGTGGTAGAAATACCATAAACATGTGGAGATCGGGAAAGAATTCAATAATGTAAGGGACCCTAAGATGGGTTTGACATGTAGAGCGAATGTACGGAGAAAGGAGTGGATGGGAGAAGAAGTCTGGGACTCCCAAGGTAGACATGGCAAGTACTTGGGTCATCTCAAGATTCAGATTAACGGAACCTATGTATGAATGTGCATGAAGCGAGGAGTGTGTGTTAAAACAGAGTTGCGTGGCGGTCCATCCTCTCTGCCTACCCCTGCGGGGAGACGGCGTGATGGTTAGATATCTATTTAAACAAATGTACATTTAGTACCAGCCACAGCTGTCCATAATATAGTTATCGCATCATCGGTCATTGTTCATTCTGAAGGCAGAGAAATGTGTTCTAACCTTGTGGGGAGGTATGGTGAGTGAGTCATCCTGCCCAATGAAGAGGAACCCACTGTCAGGAAGAGTTGTGCCGGTGTGGAGACAGACTGGGATTATACTGCTTGTTAATGTTACCCTGAAATTGATATAATTGATTTCTGTAAAACTGTGAAGTGGTAGTGCAATGCAATAATATTCCTTAACCCTTTAGGTGCGGTATGCCGAGATTCCGGCATGACGCATGACGCATGACGCATGACACTCGTGAGACCCTGTCACCTGTTATTTGACATTGGAAATAATGGTAATAAAGTAGCAATAAATTATAAAATTTCATAAAAATAATAAATATCGTGACATTACTTTTCAACAGATTATTGACTGTAACATTGTAATAATAATTACAAATAGGTTCTAATGTCGGTTGTGACTCTGTCCGTAACTCTGGTTCAATGAACTCCAGAAGTTTGATTTATTTTTGGGGTGTTATGCCATATTGCGCTACCTCCTTATTTAGCCCACTTTGGACAGCATTACAAATAAACATGTAATTTCACATTCGATTACACATCTGCCCTGATGATGAACACTATAATGCTGTCCGAAACGTTGGCTAAAGAAGGAGATAGCGCAAAATGGCATGATACCCCAAAAATAAATCACTTTAATAATTTTTGCCGTGAAAATTTCAAATCATATCCAGAACTTTGGTTTTGAATTTAATTATCATTATTTTAGAAATTGGAACTGATTTGTCGAGAATTCAGACTATCTGCGATGTTTCAAGGGTCTGCGCTAGGTATCTTTCTATATTAAACTGTTTAGTGTGTTGCACAGTTTGCTGTAGTCCACCCTTGTATGCGCGCGAGTTCCCTACAGAGCATCAGACCATGTGAAGCAACAGTGGGCCTGTTCCGCTAGCAGGGCATGTAGCAAGAATGGAAGATAGGACAGGACATAGGAGTGTTTGTTGGTCGACCTACACTGAGGTGGCACTATACAGGTGGAACTATTCCTGCTAATAAGTTATAAGGAACCGGCGTTGCTTGAACTAACCCTTGTATGCGCGCGAGTTCCCTACAGAGCATCAGACCATGTGAAGCAACAGTGGGCCTGTTCCGCTAGCAGGGCATGTAGCAAGAATGGAAGATAGGACAGGACATAGGAGTGTTTGTTGGTCGACCTACACTGAGGTGGCACTATACAGGTGGAACTATTCCTGCTAATAAGTTATAAGGAACCGGCGTTGCTTGAACTAACCCTTGTATGCAAGCGAGTTCCCTACAGAGCATCAGACCATGTGAAGCAACAGTGGGCCTGTTCCGCTAGCAGGGCATGTAGCAAGAATGGAAGATAGGACAGGACATAGGAGTGTTTGTTGGTCGACCTACACTGAGGTGGCACTATACAGGTGGAACTATTCCTGCTTACCACTCGACCACGGTGGCCGTCAGATTTTTAATGTTGATAAAATAATATGTATACACTTTAATGTGTATAAAATGGAATGCAGAAATGCGGCAGGTCTGAAGGTTCGGGAGATAGCTCAGTTGCTAGAGTAAACGCCGGAATAGCAAATGGTCTTTAATTGAAATTCCAGTCGCACCCATGAATTTATTTATTTTGTGATTTTTACTAACATTATTCCAATGTTTTGTATAATTATGAAAAGCTTACTGTCTGTCAAGCTGCAGAAGGCCGATGTCGTTATACACTGCAGAGTAAGTCTTGTTGTATAGTGGGTGGGCGTGTGTTTTTATTACATTGTATACAGCGTCAGGGTTGTACTGAGGTGTAAAGTTCCCCCCCAATCCGACGAAGTAGACATGCTCTGAGCTGAAACAAAAGAAGTGCAGGTTATATTAACATTGCCATGTGCATCTTAAGTAGGTCTAATTGTCTAATACAATCACTACGTCATCTGAGATTCACCACCATTATATATTTGTTATGGTTTTATATTTCAAAGGAAAACCGCTGATTCAATTCAATTCTTCATTATTTTAAAAACATTACAAAATCGTTAATTTCAAAGCGTCTTAAAATAAATTGCATTCATATAAGTCGGTACATACATACTCGTATTACAAAGCAGAATTTAGTGTAGCTATACACTATGGTGTATAATTTGTAAACATGTAGTGAAAAATAAAATAACTGCGTACCATACTAGCGACAACAAAGATGCTGTTTAAAAGCAACTTCTTAAAAACTAAATATATATATATGTCGATATCGGAATTGATTCTGTTCAACTACTGACTCATCTCGCTAACTTTACTCTTCGAACAGAGAGAGAGAGTTCTTAAGGCTCCGTAGTAAGCGTTCAAAAAGATGAAGTAGATTGTTTGAAGGGAGATAGTCTCACGGCTATGCGCCGGTGCCAAAGGATCTATGATGCTCGTTCCCCGGAGCATCTTCCATTGAAATACCGGTATTTACTTGTAATACTTGTATCCCAAATTCAACGGAAACACTCCAAAAGCAATCTGTATCTCTTAAAGTTACTGGAGGTCTAGCACGGTCAGTCGATAAAGCCATATGTCATATATGGTCAACAATTGATAAGAAATGATCCGACGGCCGATAAACATATTTTAGGCCTCCATAGCATCAGATAAGCTTCGTTTAACTGTCAATATACACATCTTCTTTAATAATGTCGTTCGTTGTGCAAAATTACTGGCTTCTTAACGAACAGAGTTGAACTAACGAAGCTCTTAGAATTGGAAAAGAAGTCGTATAAGCGGTGAATTAAGGCGGGTATGGGTACCGCCTCCCCGAGAACTATTTATTACATAACCAACACCTCTGTCATAGCTAATAGTAAGCATAATTTCTTCTGAAGTCATACGATTTATTGGTAGATATTTAATACGTGTTTACTTATAAAACATGGTTTTTGTACCGTTTTTTAAATTTCAAATAAGGACTTATACAAAAAGGTCTCAATGACATTTCTGTTTTCAAATATTCTTCAGGCAGGTAGGTGCCATAATATTGTAAAAATGCAAATAAGGAAGTAAACACGATAATTTCACATAAAAAGTTATCTTTACTGAACAATTTAAACGGCCACCATTCTGAACCCAAAACTAAACATACAGACAGATGAAATGCAAAACGGTCGAGTTAAAAGAGGACTTCAATTCATTCAATTATGTGAGGTAAATTTACTAGATCGCCACTTCACCACGAGTTTCACCACGAGTTTCCAAACACGTATATTCCACAAGTATGTGAAATCTCGTCTAAAATGCGCTTAAATCTATAAGGTTAGATCGTTCAAATATCAAACCAATTTGTGTGTGTATATTCATCGTTGCAGTCATTATTCCAAGGAGTTGAACTTTTAAATGAAGAAAAAATAAACTCACCCAATCGCTGTAATGGCGTATGCAGAGCACACCACCCACCTGTCACTCAGTAATGTCACTGGAATCCCCACCCAGGTGATCTCTTCTCTCCGACCTGATCCAATACGTCCCTGGGAACACAACACATCTTCATATTAATCTCTAAGAAAGTGTTGTTTTAAATTGCTCGCAAAATGTTTGCTGATTTTCGTTTTATCATTTGCTTTGTTCATTTCTTACTGCCAACCATCTGGAACCAGTGACACTATGGCATCCCAACCAACCATCTGGAACCAGTGACACTATGGCATCCCAACCAAACATCTGGAACCAGTGACACTATGGCATCCCAAATTGCGGTATGTTGTGAAGCTGAAGGTAGTGGGAAGGGGAACGAGATGCGGAAGAGAAAAGTACCTGCCTATCCAGATATAATCACGTATGACCGTGTTAAAAATAAGGAAATTGTCACCAAACACGACTAAAGCCATTTCAAGCAGCGTTTCAGTTATGATTAAAATGTACTTGTATATTATATTATATACTATTTTAAATGAATACATTGTGAAATAACACAACTTGAACAATTTATCTAGCACGTACCGGGATTTGAACTCGCAACCTCCGGATTGCTATTCGGGTGCCCTGGACTGGCCGGATATGGTAGGGATATATCACTTGAAGTAAAATATCGTAAAACATCTAAGTATTGCCCCGGTGAAAGGCCATCAGAATGGAAACTTTGTTTGGTATGGCTTTAGCCGTGTTTAGTGGCCACCTGTTCCCCGCTTCACTACCTTCAGCCTCATAATAACATCTACCCTGATGATGGAAACTGTAATGCTGTCTGAAGCTTATAATATTAATTGAAAAACAATAAATTAAATTGAATATAAATATTTTGAATACACGTGATTATTAATTATTAATTATTATTTATTATTTGATCCCGTGACCACTGAATCCAGAGCCAAGGATTTTACCCGCCCGCCGATGTTTTCAGAGAAAATTCAGATCTATAGACTTAATTTGAATTGTTTTTAGTCCCTTTCTATGTTTTCTAAACATGTCATAAAATAAGCATGAAAATTCGTTTCTTAAACATGATAAAACAAATATTGATTTGGAGAGAAACGTGCGTTACAAATTGATAACCACTTCTTTACAAACCAAGTTTGGAGATAACTAATGTACAAAATAATGACACGTGGAAATTTAAAATCCCCAAAATATATAAATGTATTGTAATGAATAAGCAAATAGTATGGAATTACGTGTCTATTGGAATGTTTCTTATTTCAAGAACGACGGTCTCTCGTGTCTAGGATGAATGCAGTTTGTATATACTTGACTGGCCACGCACTAGGCAGCCAACATGATCTGCAATGTGTATTAGGGCTCTATGGAAGCCAAATATCGTCGGCTGTGAAAGCCAGCCTCAAATGTGACTAGAGTACATGTGTGTAGATGCCTCAGTCCTCAGTCCTCACACACTTGTCGTGGCAGCCAGTAGAACTGGTGATATTGGCTGCTACTTTATAGTGCGGCTGCCTGCTCTAACAACTGTAAGGTCATGGTGTTTGAAAGAGAGAGTACAATATAGTTTTGAGAGATGAATACGTGGAGCAGGTGGATGAGTTTGTTTATTTGGGAAGTATGTTTAGGAGAGATGGAAAAGACTGAACGCGATTGGCGCTAAGATATATTCTAAATAAGCGAAACTAGCAGTCCACAATGGAGTGTTGATACCAACCCTGATTTTTGATAGTGAGGCATAAAACTGGCAGAAGATTGCTACAATTGAACTGAATACTGTAGAAATGAGATTCCTGAGTTTACGTTTGCCAAAATGAAGTATGACCGTGTTACAAATGAGGAGATCGGGAAAGAATGCAAATAAGGCTTTGTTATAAACGTTCAAAAAGATAATGCAGATATTTTAGGTCTAAGCCTTTGATAGTATGTTTAATTATTGTGGATATTTGCAAATTAAAACTAAAGTCAAGTTCGACCATTCCAACTTATAGCTGCAACACCTGCATAATTTAGCATTTTGCCGCAAATTTGTAAAAAACTGTAGTGTTTTGTATATTTCCTGCTAAATGAGTACTTTTCAAGATCATTTCAAACGACACTCGCTTACAAAAATTAAAGAAAAAGACAGAAGTCCACAATGGAGGGCTGATACCAACCCTGATGCGTAGCTGATAGCATTGAACCGGAGGAAGGATGAAAGTTGACTGAATGCTATACAAGTGAGATCCCTGAGTCGTATGTGTCCGAAAACCATTCAAATATTGACATCGGGAAATAATGCAAGCGTTGTGGGAAAGTTTAAAAAGGGACGCTCAGATAGTTTGTACGTTTGGAGCGGACGGATGGAGAAAGGAGTGACAGGAGAATGTAAGACGACTAAGTGAAAACGGTAGAAGAAGTCTGTGACGCCTGAGGAAGACATAGCACGACCGAGTGAATCAAACACTCGAATTGGGTCAACTCAGGATTTAGATTAACACAAATTTATGTACCTATGTATGACACAATGTATAAATGTGAATGAAGCAAGGAATGTGTGTCAAGACAGAGTTGTGCCGAGGTCTATCCTCTCTGTCTACTCATGCAGGAAACTGCGTAATGGTTAGTTAGTATTTTAATAAATAAATTAATATTTTAGGTTTTAATCTACCTATTTATATAAATACAAACATGAAATTGTTGTTATAAACCGCAATTAAATATATAATATTTGACTTAATAACAATGTCAGCAACTTACAAAGTGCGGGGCCTCGGTGCTAGTTGCCATGGGAGTCTGTGTGTGTTCCAAATAAGGTTCTGGTGAGAGTGGAGGGCACAGGTCTCCCCGAGACCAGCCGAGACTTGTTTGTTGGCACGGGAATATAACGTTTTCAACTAGTTCTAAGCAGTCTGCAAGAGAAACAAAAATAAATACAAACAAACGTTAGAAGTGCCGACAGTTATTGATGGGACTAAGTGGAAGATATTTGTGATAAAGCAGATGTGGAAAGCCAGGGAGTTCTCCTTTGTTCTGTTACCTCTGACTGGTCTTCCTTCTCCGAGAGCTGAGGAGACTTGCGCTAGTAGGGCAGTTCCTCTGCAAGCGGACATGTTGCAGTGTTCACACCTCAGCTATTATATCAGATTATAGATCTTATCGGACTTAACAGACATTTACAATATGTCTGGGCAGGGCCGGTCCAGTACAGGCGCAATTGTAGCATCCCGCTCCGGGCGCCGACTTGCAAGAAGCCAAGGCGCTGATAATACCTGACGCTAACACAGCGCCCTTGTGTTTTCTAGCTCAGCCGGCCCCGTGTCTAGGTAGGTTATTTGAAGAGAATTTTATTTTTTTACCAATACAACTAAATCCCCAATTAAATTACTGAGATTGAAACATGATTCATTTTAAAGAGAAATTAAGAAAGCGTGTCTAAATCAAATTTTGATGTTTTGTTTATGATTTAATATGTTTAAATTTTAAATATTTAAAGATATATTATTTAAATTTTTATTATGTAGCATAGGCTTTATTTAAAACCTATAAAGTGAGATAAACATTACCATTTTGCAGCCAAATCGACGTTTCTTACCAATTTCGTGTGTAATTCTTAGTTTAAATCTCCCGCCAATGTCACCTGCTAGTTCCAAATGCATCCTTGAGGCGGCGCCAGTAGTGGGACGCCACTAGTGACGCTATAATTTCAAGCTTCATTAGCATTTATTTTGCGAAGGTCAAACACGTTTGGTTTGTTTACAAACATCAAATACCGTAAAATAACCTGTTTTTCAGTATTTGCGCAAAATTTACATATTTTTTTCGAGGTTATTAACAGTGTGACTGTTCGAACTCCGTAAAATTGCGATTTATAGAGTTTCGTGTGTTTTTGTTTAGTGTTTTTTGTATTTTCGTGATTATGTCGGATTCCGAACGTTCCGAGAGCGGGGAAGCCGAATTTTCGAGGGCGGAAGTCATGAAGGTGATTCACACGGACACGCGGGGGAAGCGTCCGAGGGTCTACGGCGAAGGCAAAGCCAAGAGGCAGAGGGTTTGTGAATTAGCTCCCGCCGACCCGCGAATTGACGTATTAACGCAGCAGATGTCCCAGATGCAGGAAATGTTGCGTCTGCTGCTGGAAAAGCGTTCGGAGGCTCCCGTCCGTGGCGCCTCGGATGACGATGACGAGGACAGCATCTCCCTGGACACCCCTGCGTCGCTTCGGGAGGAATTGGCAGGAGATTTGGGAATGGGACTCGTCCATCCGAATAAGCCGTCTCGTGACTTGGATCTCGGGGAGTGGACAACTGACCTAAAGCAGCCGAAGATACCATCGGCCGACCCAGGGAGGGTGAAAAAAGTGGAGCTCCTTCAGCATCTGGGGACGGCCAACTGGAACAATGTCCGCTACCTCGAGATCCAGAAGTCGTATGCCGCAACCCCTCTCTTCTCAATGTTGGCATTGAACCCTGAATTGAAGCGCCTAGCTCAGGAGGAATCGGCCAGTACGTCAACGGACTCCTTCTGCGGCTCCCTGACCAATGCTCTTTCCCTGCAGGCTGATCTCCTGAAGGCCTCCTTGCAGGAGCTGGTCAACTGGAGTGCGGAACCGGGCACGAAGCTGAGCACTTCCACTCTCTTCGAGAAGGTGCAGTCTCTCTTCGCGGCGGGGTCTGAGTCCCAGAAGGTGTCCAAAGACATCATGCAGATGGTCTGCGGAAAACGGGCTAGCCACATTGAGTATCGACGAGAGGGGGCATTGCGAGGCATCAGTGACGGATACGTCCGAGATGCCTTACGGAAGATTCCGCCCACATCGGAATATCTCTTTGACCCGAACCTCCTGTCGGCCCAGCTGGATAAGTTGGGGGGAGTGAAGAAGTGCCTCGCTCCTCAGCCTAGCACGTCGCGACCAGCTCCACCCGTTAAACCTGTGACTGTGCAGAGCTCGCAGCCCTTTCGTCCTAGAGTACAGCAGGGAAGAACCATCGCGAGAAGGGAGCACCCTGAGAGTCGAGGTCCGGAACCAGCCCGTAGAGCCGCTAAAGCTTTCCCTCCCCGAGGTAGGTTCCGGCCCAAGGAAAGAGCAGGGAAGCCAGACCGTAAGAGGTTTTAACAGTGGGCCCTCTTTTCAAGGGGGTCAGTTGCGCTCATTCGCAGGTAAGTGGAGGAACCTTGGCGCCCCTACTATCATCCTTAAGATGTTAGATGGCTACCGAATTCCATTTTCATCAAAACCTCCACTAAATAATAATATTGATTTATTTAACTCCCCTTTCACCACTAAGACTTCTGTGGCAATGACAGAACAAATAGAAAAACTCAAAGCCCTTAAGGTTTTAGAGTCGGCACCTGCCACTCCCTCATTTATTTCTAACATGTTTCTGGTCCCCAAATCAGATGGCTCAAAGAGGCCGGTCTTTAACTTAAAGTATTTAAACAATTTTCTGACTGTCAGTAAATTTCGTCTGGTAAACGTTTATCGAGTTCCTACTTTTCTACAACCGAATGACTGGATGGTTAAAGTGGACCTCACACATGCTTACTTTCATGTACCTGTGAGTGAGCAGCATAGATGTTTCCTTAGACTTATCTATAGGAATGAACTCTTGCAGATGACATCCCTCCCCTTTGGCTTGGCCACCGCACCTAAGGCATTCGCAACCTTCACTAACTGGGTAGCGCAGGAACTGCGGAAGAGAGGGATGAGAATTCTAGTGTATCTGGATGATTTTTTATTAGTAAACCAATGCCTGCCTACTTTAAAACAGCAGGCTATTGAAATGGTGGAGTTTTTGCAAGGCTTGGGATGGCATATACAATTTGATAAGTCAATATTAGAACCATCACAACAAGTTCAATTTCTTGGTATCAGCTGGAATACTCTAACTAATGAAAAGTCTCTCCCTCAGAACAAGGTTTCAGCCCTATCTTATTTGTTAAAGGGTTTTATTCAGACAGGTAGGTGGTCACTAGATAAGGGGCGCAGCCTCTTGGGCTCTTTAAACTTTGCTAGTTTTGCAGTTCCAAGAGGCAGGCTCAACAGCCGGCACATACAGAAAGGGTGCTTAGGACTCAGACACTACCACCCTTGGGAGTCATCACCAATTCCGGCAGCTACCGCTCGGGAATTGAGATGGTGGGTTCGATCGCTCACCCTGACGTCACCTATACATCTGCCGCTGTTTGAGCATTACCTAACAACCGATGCCTCTGATCAGGGTTGGGGTGCCCAGCTGGACGAAAAGCTTCTCAGCGGTGTGTGGGCTGATGACCAGCTGAATCTTCACTCCAATGTAAAGGAGATGCTCGCCGTGTTGGCTGCCTTGTCTCCTCACGTGCTTGAGCTATCTGGCTCGGGTCTTCTGATCCAGTCGGATAACAGGTCTGTCGTATCTTATCTCCGCAAGGAGGGTGGTACCAGATCAACTCAACTCCTGAGCTGTACTCGACTAGTGCTAGATGTTTTGGATAAACACTGTGTCTCCATGACAGCACAATACTTACCCGGTCGTTTCAATGAAGTAGCGGACTGTCTATCTCGTCATCGTGCTATACCCGAATGGCACTTGCTACCCTCGTTCACAGAGGTAGCATTCAGGAAATGGGGACGACCCGAAATAGACCTATTTGGCTCTAGGACAGCGCATGTGGTTCAAAGGTATGTTTCTCTTGATTTTCAGGACGACGAGGCAGACTACCACAATGCTTGGAGCAGGGACTGGGACCATCAGCTGGCTTGGATCTTCCCTCCCCCGTGCCTCATGCCGAGGGTTCTTTGCCACCTGAACAGAGCAAGGGGATTATACTTGGTAGTGGCTCCTCGTTGGGAAAGGGCATTTTGGAGAGCGGATCTGAAGTGTCGGGCCTTGGGTCCACCTCTTACGATTCACAATCTAGGAGAAGCACTGATAGACACCAGGACCAACAAACCCCCTCCTCAAGTAGAGTCCTTCACTCTGGAGATTTGGCTTTGTGGGGGTGGGACAAAAACCTAACAAGATGGTCAAGTCAGCAGAAGGAACTTCTTAGATCCGGGTGGAGAAGTTCTACCCTTCGCACTTATGCTCCGGCATGGCGGAGGTGGCAGCGCTGGGCGTCAGAGAATCAGCTTGATGCCACGCGTCCCAAAGCTGAAGACTTAGCCAGGTTCCTAGCCGATCTACACATCAGAGAAAAGCTATCGCTGAGTACCATTTTAGTTCACAAGTCAGTGGTGTGTACCTTAGGCTCTCCCGAAGACAATAGAGAGCTGAGCTCCAATCCGATAGTGAAGAAGATATTAAAAGGGATATCTTTAGCTAGACTAAGGCCTTCAAAACCCCCCATTTGGGACCCGAGGGTTGTATCATCATGGCTGGAGAAGAATTTGCCTCAACATATTACTCTCTTTGAAGCATCAAGGAGAGCAGCCACCATCCTGCTTTTGGCATCAGGGCGCCGAGTCCACGATCTCACATTGCTCCATTGCACAGCTGAAAGATTGTCAGTGGACAGTGAAGGCATCTCCATTTGGCCAGTGTTTGGTGGCAAGACAGATTCGGCAGACTGGCAACAATCAGGGTGGAGACTGGCTCGCTCGGAGTCTAGGAACATAGACCCTGTCTATTGGACGGAGAAGGTCATAGAACTGTCTAAGGAACGGAGAGCGCAGGCGATACTACCTAGCCTATTTATTACAACTTGTGGGACAGTGAAAGCGGCCTCCAGGGCAGTAATTGCAGGTTGGATTAGGGCAGTCCTCAGGGATGCTGGTGTAGAGGATCCACCTGGCAGCATCCGTTCAGCAGTGGCATCTCTGAACTGGCTGCAGAAATATAAGCTGGACGATATACTGTCGCGTGGTAACTGGAGAAGTCCCAATACCTTTGCCAAGTTCTATAGAAGGGAAATTGCAGAATCGGCTGGCCGAGTCAACACCGACCCATCTGTTGCTGACCTTTTTCAACCTCTGTAACTGGTTAGCTGATTTCTGGAAATCTTGCCCCTATTTTCTTTTTAGCAAATAAATTTAAATATTATATTTGATTCACATTAGCATAATGTCACCAGGCGATAACAAACAATATCTCACTTTATAGGTTTTAAATAAAGCCTATGCTACATAATGAAAAAGTTTTACCTTACAATAAAACTTATATTATGTACTTAGCTTTATTTAAAACCTAGGCAAGGGCTGCCTGATGAGATCTAATGAAGCTTGAAATTATAGCGTCACTAGTGGCGTCCCACTACTGGCGCCGCCTCAAGGATGCATTTGGAACTAGCAGGTGACATTGGCGGGAGATTTAAACTAAGAATTACACACGAAATTGGTAAGAAACGTCGATTTGGCTGCAAAATGGTAATGTTTATCTCACTTTATAGGTTTTAAATAAAGCTAAGTACATAATATAAGTTTTATTGTAAGGTAAAACTTTTTCATTTACACGTATTTCTAAAATTATTAGTACGCACAATGATGTAAGCTAAGTTAAGATTAATAAATAAATACATTTTCATAGTATCTTCAAAAGCTAGTCGATGGTAAATTGGACGTTAAACACTTATTTTCATCTTTATATCGATAAACTGAGTCCGATTCTGAACTAGAGAATAGAGACAGACATTAACTTTAACAGTTAATATTGTATTTTAAAGCAGTGTTATTGTTTGAATGTACACTGTACACGACAACATGACACTTATTGCTAAAGCTTAGAGAAAACCGCTACTGTTAGCAAGATGGCCAGCGTGCTCAGTGGCCCCAAAGGCAGAGGTAGACATGGACTGAAGGAAGGGAGGAGAGGGGCGAGATGGAACATCAGCCCCACGAGCAAAGGAGGTGGCTCCTTGTGGAACTGATTCCTCATCGCTTTGGATCACTACGCCACTGGCTGATCTGATCGCCTTGAGATATACTAAGCCCGTATTTACCAATCTATCGATATTATTTACAAAACACACATGATTATGTGTCTGTAAGTTTACAATGAAAATGTCAATGGCAATGCGACGCCACTCCGAGCCAACAAGACTATCTGCTCATCCATGTCAATACATGGAATACACATATAATATGGCAGATCTTGTCTCACGTTGAGAAGCCATTCAGTTCAAGCACACACAGACTAAAATCTTTAGTATCTACCACTCTCAAGTCTACAGCATGTTATTTTATATCAATTAAAATGATAAATAACTTGCTCATGTCGTGATAGATCCCTCGACCATGTAGGACGTCATTACATGGCCGTTTCTGATACGTGGTTACTCGCTGTACAATCAACTGATCTTTTTGAAACTTATTTAATACTCACAATCAGCCGCCTTTGATCCGGTAAGCTGCTGTGAGACTAGTGCCTTGGACAAAGGCGGACAGGGCTTTGTGCAGCAAACAATGTCTTCCTCTGTATGATTGTCCGGGGAATTACATCTCTGAAATCCAACATACATAACATATAACTCGAAATAACAAATAACAGAAATGATTCAATGGGGTGAACTAGGCAACAATTATCATTGCCCTGCTGATGGACACTGCAAAGCTGTCTGAAACGTCGCGCAACACAGTTTATTACCTCAACAATCAATCACCATTTGGCTACAATTATTCTTTGGTTATATTTAACATGTGCCTACTCCGATGTAAAATCCACCCACAAAATGGTAGGAACTTTAAATCCGGCTTGCGGTCAGTTTCGTTGGCTTTATTAATCAACTTCTATCCTAACAAAACTTTTTACTTCATGGTGATTGAATTCTTCATTTTCTCTTTTAGCCAATTTTTCAGATAATCTTACGGTGTCCATCATCAGATCGAGTAAATCGTCGATTGTGCCCATCGCTAGTGTATTATGGCCCCGTATGTCAGTCAGTTCCTGTCCCCACTATAAGAGGTATTTACTTCTGTCAAGTTGCTCCCTGGTAGGAGTCCTGGTAAGTGACACCATTACTTAAAATACTGATATACGGGGCCTATATCACAGAATAAGTATCTGTGCGGAAAATGAGTGCAGAGGTAATAATGTTTTATTTTTTGTAAAATACTTAGTAAAAAAACATGTTTTAATAAAAATCTATCGATTTAGAATAAATTTCATTTAACAAACATTGTATTAAAAGTAACCTTCGCTGGCGAGGAAAATAAATTTTTATAACTTGCTGACGGGAAGGTTTTATGACGTAATTCAGTTGTTTACCTCTGGTAGTATGGCTTTTCTGGCAGCAAGCAACGCCACCTGGCAGTTGGCGAATAGAGTGCATGCTCCCGGTATCCCCTTCACGAAGCAGGTCTTACCTACAAGCATTCAGCACACAGATACACCAGGGTACATGGGAAGAGACCATCGTCTACTACAAGCACACAGCACACAGATACACCAGGGTACATAGGGAGAGACCATCGCCTACTACAAGCACACAACACACAGATACACCAGGGTACATAGGGAGAGACCATCGCCTACTACAAGCACACAGCACACAGATACACCAGGGTACATAGGGAGAGACCATCGCCTACTACAAGCACACAACACACAGATACACCAGGGTACATAGGGAGAGACCATCGCCTACTACAAGCACACAGCACACAGATACACCAGGGTACATAGGGAGAGACCATCGCCTACTACAAGCACACAACACACAGATACACCAGGGTACATAGGGAGAGACCATCGCCTACTACAAGCACACAACACACAGATACACCAGGGTACATAGGGAGAGACCATCGCCTACTACAAGCACACAGCACACAGATACACCAGGGTACATAGGGAGAGACCATCGCCTACTACAAGCACACAGCACACAGATACACCAGGGTACATAGGGAGAGACCATCGCCTACTACAAGCACACAGCACACAGATACACCAGGGTACATAGGGAGAGACCATCGCCTACTACAAGCACACAACACACAGATACACCAGGGTACATAGGGAGAGACCATCGCCTACTACAAGCACACAGCACACAGATACACCAGGGTACATAGGGAGAGACCATCGCCTACTACAAGCACACAGCACACAGATACACCAGGGTACATAGGGAGAGACCATCGCCTACTACAAGCACACAGCACACAGATACACCAGGGTACATAGGGAGAGACCATCGCCTACTACAAGCACACAACACACAGATACACCAGGGTACATAGGGAGAGACCATCGCCTACTACAAGCACACAGCACACAGATACACCAGGGTACATAGGGAGAGACCATCGCCTACTACAAGCACACAGCACACAGATACACCAGGGTACATATGGAAGGACCATCGTCTACTACAAGCACACAGCACACAGATACACCAGGCTACATATGGAAGTACCATCGCCTACTACAAGCACACAGCACACAGATACACCAGGGTACATGGGATGAGACCATCGTCTACTACAAGCACACAGCACACAGATACACCAGGCTACATATGGAAGTACCATCGCCTACTACAAGCACACAGCACACAGATACACCAGGGTACATAGGGAGAGACCATCGCCTACTACAAGCACACAGCACACAGATACACCAGGGTACATAGGGAGAGACCATCGCCTACTACAAGCACACAGCACACAGATACACCAGGGTACATATGGAAGGACCATCGTCTACTACAAGCACACAGCACACAGATACACCAGGCTACATATGGAAGTACCATCGCCTACTACAAGCACACAACACACAGATACACCAGGGTACATGGGAAGAGACCATCATCTACTACAAGCACACAGCACACAGATACACCAGGCTACATATGGAAGTACCATCGCCTACTACAAGCACACAACACACAGATACACCAGGGTACATGGGAAGAGACCATCGTCTACTACAAGCCCACAGCACACAGATACACCAGGCTACATATGGAAGTACCATCGCCTACTACAAGCACACAACACACAGATACACCAGGGTACATGGGAAGAGACCATCATCTACTACAAGCACACAGCACACAGATACACCAGGCTACATATGGAAGTACCATCGCCTACTACAAGCACACAACACACAGATACACCAGGGTACATGGGAAGAGACCATCGTCTACTACAAGCCCACAGCACACAGATACACCAGGCTACATATGGAAGTACCATCGCCTACTACAAGCACACAGCACACAGATACACCAGGCTACATATGGAAGGACCATCGTCTACTGGATAAGTACTGTACCTACCTTCTAATACTGACTCCCGAGGACAGCAGACAATCGGAACGGTGCCCTCATGATCGCATATCTGAAAACAATATTAATGGTAATTTAAAACGCATTATCTAACCGTTCATTGTAGTATTTATATATTTCAGAGCTTCTAGATTATTCAGGCATAGACGTATCCCATTTCTGAGATTAGAATATCAAAGAGCAAGTAAAAAGATTACCACCGAGAATCAAACCGGGGACCACGCTAAAACCGTAACACTCTAAAATTATACTTATTTTGTATTTCATTTTGCGAAAATTATTTACTAAAAGAAATATATGTATTTACTTCACATAACATAAAAAATTCAGAAAGGTTTGATATCAGGCAATATTATTTGACAATGAAAGATATCTCATTTAATATCTGTGATATGTATGTATAATACAGTGTATGTACAGATTGGTTACGATGATCTATAACAGAATCAAGTAGTGGTTTCACCTGAGGAGGTATTCCTTCAAGGGAGGCATCAAGGACCACGCGGCACTGAGATATATGCCTGCATATGCCTGGCCGCCCGGTACTCTGCACGGTGCAAGAATCACCTGTAACATAGCACAATAACAGGTGACACATACAGACACGCTATCAGACATACATTCTCATTGGTAGTGATTCCGAGCGATGTGCTGAAATGGACCAGACCATGACGCGTAATAACCTTAATACACCAAGAGAGAAGAAAGTCGTGGCATATCAAAAGCCAAATACAAGAAACGTATTATGAAATGATACATAGTTATATCCTTTCTGCTTTATGCGCACAAGGAATATATTACTATACACGTTTCAATGGGTATTTTCCAGGCTAATGCGAAAATACTTAGTACACATATTGTGTATGACTATTTCTGCCCAAAATGTTCAAGCAAAAATATTATCTTTCTCTATGTCTGGACTTGAAAATATTATAAAAGGACTTCCCCAATATTAATCTTCTATTTAAAAATATTATAAAACAGATTTCAGGGGCTCTCAAACATTGAAATTTTTCGTGTTCATAAAATTATAGACTTTATAGAAATTTATTATTTGAGAAAATACACGTGAAAATATAGACTAACAAAAGAAAAGATACATTAAAACATGGGCCAACGGTTGCCGAACATTACTGAAAGAGATATTTTTTACAAAAAAATTACTTTTTTGCCAAATATATGCTTTGATGTACAAAATAACAAAAATATTACAGAACACAGGCCAGAGAAAAAAATTAAATATTTAATAAAATAATTAATTTTTCGGAGACTTTTTTTATAAAAACATTAAATAAAAAATAACATGAAATATGTATATTTATTTATTCTTGGCTAATTTATATAGCGCCACTTTTGTGAGACCTCACCTCAGGGGATACAAAACATGGGTTAGAGGGTTTCAAATATTTCTAAGAGAGAAAATTTTAATTTTTGGCAAATAATTTAATAATTAGAAAAATAAATATTCAATCATTCATAATTTAATAATATATGTAGATTATGCCTTTATGAAAAGTTTGAGAACTTTTAGTGGGTGGCTCATATTTTCATTTTATTATCATTTAATCAAAATTTTAATTATCGACGAGTGCCAAAATAATTTGATTTAAAAAAATATATTATTTCCCAAAAATGATTTTGGTTCTTTAATATTTTCTCCATAATAATATGTATTTCGGATGTATAATATTTATTCTATATATTATAGAATAAATATTATACATCCGAAATATTTATTATATAACTATTTCGGTTCTATAATATTTTCTCTAGAATAATATGTATTTCGGATGTATAATATTTATTCTATAAAAATAACTATTTCGGTTCTATAATATTTTCATGTGATTATTAAAAGGTTAATTTCAGATAATAAATAATATTGGTTATAATATTTTAAAAAGTTTGAGAACCCCTGACCTGTGCAGTTCAATATTTAATTCTTTCGGTATTTTATGTTTACTTGTAATTATGTAACAAAAAGATTTTAATTGTTTTATATTAAATTTTCTCTTTATTATATTTTATAATACAAAAAATGAATTAAAAAAAAACATTTTCTCGATTATTAGATAATTTTAGAAAATTAAAAAAAAATGAGAAGCTCAGGATTACAAATTTAAAAATATAAATATATACATATAATATATATATTATAGTTCCCGAATAAAAAAAGACTTGTGTGTAATGTTTTAAAAAATAAATGTAAAAGATTGTAAATCTCTGATTAAAATTAAAATAACATGTTATGCTTAGGAGTTATTAAAAAAAATAATAATAATTAATGGTCCCTAAAGGTATTTTTTAAAGTTGATCCATAATTTGAAAAATGAAATCGAAAAGTTGAAATAAGTTTTAATATTATATGAAATGCACAAAACATGAAACGCATCCGCAAAAGAGTTAATAGATAGAATTATTACCTTTCTGTAGTCCCACGACACAATCCAACATTAATAACGTGAACACAATCTCTAGAAAATAACGCATTATGATTTTTTCACGACAATGAATTTAAACAAAAAGCACCGCTTCAGTTCTGATTTGAAGACACAATGCGATCTTCAAATCTCCGCTACCATTTTTATTAGTTTATAATCTGCACTTTGACTTTTAAGGTCACGCAACAGATTATTAAGATGAAGCTACAAGCCAAAACTGTGTATATACCTCATATTGTAGGTTCTAGGCATTAAAATCGCTTGACAAACGGAGTCTGGAAAGGCTCGATTTCAAGAATTCACAAAATTCGTTTTTATTTAATTTGTCAATAATATTATGAGAAAGAAAAAAGTTAATCAAGCGAAACTGTCGCAGATAAACTTAGCTACAAAAATGTATTTTTTTAAGTTTTTTTCCATAACCCGTTCATACATTTCTATTGAAAAAAATTATTTTTTAGTAGTTTACATTTACATATTTTATTCAGTGATTTATTTTTGTATTCTACTGAAGCGAAACGATGGAAAAAAGTTCAATTTGACTAAATCTTATTTTTTGTATTAATATTGTACACCATTTCGTTATAAAGATTAATCAAAATAGTGATTTAGCATTAATCTTCGCATTAAGATGAAGCTACAAGCCAAAATTAATTTTTTTTGTATTGTACTGAAGCGAAACGATAGAAAAAATTTCAATTTATCTAAATCATATATTTTTGTATTCATATTGTACACCATTTCGTTAAAAAGATTAATCAAAACAGTGATTTAGCATTAAGCTTCGCTTTAAGATGAAGCTACAAGCCAAAACTGTGTATGTTTTCGATATACCACATATTGTAGGTTTTAGGCATTAAAATCGCTTGACAAACGGAGTCTGGAAACGCTCGATTTAAAGAATTCACAAAACTCGTTTTTATTTAATTTGTCAATAATGTGATAAGAAAGCAAAAAGTTAATCAAGCGAAACTGTCGCAGATAATCTTAGCTATAAAACGGTATTTTTTAATTTTTTGCCATTACAGGTTCATACATTTCTATTGAAAAATTTTTTTTTGATAGTTTACATTTATATTTTTTATTCGGTAAATAATTTTTTTATTTGTATTCTATTGAAGCGAACCGATGCAAATTTTTTTGTATTCATAATGTACACCATTTCGAAATAAAGATTAATCAAAATAATGAAAGTGAATAATATCGGTGAAATCACAAAACAATGAAAGTGAATAATATCGGTGTGTAATATATTCATGTGTAGTATATATATATGTTATTTCTAGTTAAATAAGTGAAAAATGTAATTTTCTTTTATCTGGAATAAAAATATATATAAAAAAAAATAGTGATTTAGCATTAAGCTTCGCTTTAAGATGAAGCTACAAGCCAAAACTGTGTATGTTCTTGGTATACCTCATATTGTAGGATTAAAAATTAATCAAAATAGTGATTTAGCATTAAGCTTCGCTTTAAGATGAAGCTACAAGACAAAACTGTGTATATTCTTGAAATACCACATATTGTAGGTTGTAGGCATTAAAATCGCTTGACAAACGGATTCTGGAAACGTTCGATTTCAAGAATTCACAAAACTCGTGTTTATTTATTTTGTCAATAATGTTAAAAGAAAGCAAAAAAATAATTAAACGAAACAGTCGCAGATAATCTTAGCTAGAAAACTATATTTTTTTTCCATTACCCGTTTATACATTTCAATTGAAAAAAAAAAGATTTTAATAGTTTACATTTATATTTTTTATTCAGTGATTATTTTTTTTTGTATTGTACTGAAGCGAAACGATAGAAAAAAGTTCAATTTATCTAAATCATATTTTTTGTATTAATATTGTACACCATTTCGTTATAAAGATTAATCAAAATAGTGATTTAGCATTAATCTTCGCATTAAGATGAAGCTACAAGCCAAAACTGTGTATGTTCTTGGTAAACCTCATATTGTAGGTTGTAGGCATTAAAATCGCTTGACAAACGGAGTCTGGAAACGCTCGATTTCAAGAGTTCACAAAACTCGTTATCATTTTTATTTTGTCAATAATGTGATAAGAAAGCAAAAATTAATCAAGCGAAACTTTCGCAGATAATCTTAGCTATAAAATTGTATTTTTTTAGTTTTTTTCCTTTACCCGTTCATGCATTTCTATTAAAAAAGTATATTTTTTAGTAGTTCACATTTAAATTTTTTATTCAGTAATTAATTTTTTTTTTGTGTTCTACTGAAGCAAAAGATAGAAAAAAGTTCAATTTATCTAAATCATATTTTTTATATTCATATAATGTACACCATTTCGTTATAAAGATTAATCAAAATAGTGATTTTGCATTAAGCTTCGCATTAAGATGAAGCTACAAGACAAAACTGTGTATATTCTTGATATACCACATATTGTAGGTTGTAGGCATTAAAATCGCTTGACAAACGGATTCTGGAATCGTTCGATTTCAAGAATTCACAAAACTCGTATTTATTTATTTTGTCAATAATGTTAAAAGAAAGCAATAAAATAATCAAACGAAACTGTCGCAGATAATCTTAGCTAGAAAACTATATTTTTTTTCCATTACCCGTTTATACATTTCAATTGAAAAAAAAAAGATTTTAATAGTTTACATTTATATTTTTTATTCGGTAAATAATTTTTTTATTTGTATTCTACTGAAGCGAACCGATGCAAATTTTTTGGTATTCATAATGTACACCATTTCGTAATAAAGATTAATCAAATTAGTGATTTAGCATTAAGCGTCGCTTTAAGATGAAGCTACAAGCCAAAACTGTGTATATTCTTGAAATACCTCATATTGAAGGTTGTAGGCATTAAAATCGCTTGACAAACGGGGTCTGGAAACGCTCGATTTCAAGAACTCATAAAACTCGTGTTTATTTATTTTGTCAATAATGTTATAAGAAAGCAAAAAAATAATCAAGCGAAACTGTCGCAGATTATCTTAGCTAGAAAACAGCATTTTTTTTATTTTTTTTCCATTACCCTTGTGATGAAAGGTTTAAATCACAGTGAAAAACAGATAAACCATAGCTGCTAAAAAAATATGCAAATTATTTATGAAAACGGACATGCTAACGACATCTGGCGGAGAAAGAATTGATCCAGCTTGCTTGCAGTAGACACCTGTAATATTTGGAATTAAATCTAGGTTCTGGGACGAAAGCAGAGAGGTCGTAAAATCGTCTAGGACGAGACTGGGACTTCCCCTTTCTAGGCCTAAAAATAAATATTGAATTTTGTCAACCAATAGATCATGAACAAAGAGCTATAAAATTTTGAGTAACCAATCAGTGAACGGAGGGGCGTGTGTCTACGAAAGACAAAAGAATGAACTATGGACCCGACATTAAAATAGATAATTAACGACATTTCGATTCCCACAGAAATTAGAGGTGAACGCACTTTAGGGTAAGCATCGACTTTCAAGGTGACAAACTCCTGGGAATGTTTACAATAACTGAGACATTTAGGTGATAGCGAACCGTTGACATCGAGGGCTTTTGGCCTTTCATGTTGGAAAAACACACACACGAAAATGCAATGAAAAAAACTATAAACGTGATAGTATAAAAAAGGACGGGTAAAACGAAAAAAAGTTGCTGGCAGAATTTTCAACTATAGTGCAATTATTTATGATAGAGATAGGGTGTCAAGTTCGATAAAAATCGTACTAAAGGAAAACGAAAGTGTTAGGAACATTAAAAACTAATCGTTATCAATTTAAGATGAAGCGGACATATTGGAAAATCAATTTGGGAATGAAAATCTCGCATTAAAATAGACATTTTAGAAATAGTGGAGCGACTGAACGGAGTGATAATACAGAGATTTTGAGCTACCACAAAGGTCCTAGGAATATGATAATAGAGTACCAAAGGAAGGCCATAAAACTAAACATATAGCGATAGATTAGATTCAGGAAAAGCAGACATTTTACATAATTATCAGGGTAGATAGATATTAGAGTTACACAAGATTACAGAGGGATCGAAACAAGATAAAAGGTTGACGATTTCATGTGTATTTTGGAATATAAACAATCAAAATCCGAACATGATTTTTATTTACGTTAAGGTAATAAACGATTGGAGAGACGATTAATTTTAACGTGGACCTTATGGAATGTTTATTTAAAGCAAAAGAGATTAAAACTAATGGCTCTAAAATTAAACTAAATTTACGGCCGTAGTACATAAAATCTGAGACGTAAACATATGTCCAGACGTATAATTTATGTGAAGTCTTGTAAGTGAGGGATGGAGAATGGGCGGAGATTGGGTCAGACAATAAAAGTGACAGATATCCCAGAGTCAAATTAGGTATATCTCCCATAGAAGTGTGGAAAACTATATATTAATTAATATATAAATGAAGTATGAAATTTTCCTGGAGACCACACACATCGGGAAAAGTGAGAGAAAGATAAAAGAAAGGGTAAAGAACGGTGATAAGGAATGATCCAAGTGGAGAAAAGCGATACAATTCTAATTTATCCGTGAAATAAATAAATACGACTTGGAGAATAAGTAGTTATAGAGTTATGAGAAATAAGATAAGAATAAAGAAGAAATTTGTGTAAGAAAACGTCGCAAATAATATAAAATTCAAAGGGAGAAGGTAAAATTCAAATCTACGACATAAAGGAAGAAGGTACGGGTGAAAATGGAAAAGCTCATATAGGTGACAATAAAATTAAGTAGATTTTAGACAAATCGAAATTCAAAAATGCATAGTAAAGATTTCGCCATGGATTTAATCATGTTTCGCACGAGATGCATAAAATTGAGATCTATATATATGTTACTTAGGACGGACCTATCGCGAATTGAGAAAAAAAAGGAACGCAAAATCATGAGATTTTAACTACATTTTGTATGAACAGAGGACAAAGGGAGCTTGGGCGATTAACGCAGACTTACCCGATTCGGACCCTATCAAGTTAGCGACGTGAGATAAAAATTAACCGCCACCCAAAGCCGGACAACAAAAGATCTTATGTAGGAACGATCGAAATTAGGGGAAGGGGTGTTCGGATTTACGAGTTGATAGGAGATAGAATTAAGCATCAAGAGAATTTCAGATACGTCCTTTGGGACCTGAGAGGGGTATAAAAGATGGAACACATCAGTCAGGAGGGAGTCGCGCCGAGGATTCGAAAAGTTGTTACGTGGCAGTACTACGTCTTTGGTAGGATTAACAGTGAAAAATCTTTAAGTGTTAAATTTTAAATAAGTCCCTGACTTAGGAAAATTTTGTGAAAAGCACAAGTGCTAGAGTCAGTGAAATTTAATAAGTCAGTTAAATTAAATCAAACAGTGAAAATAAATACAGTTTAAACTCAGTGCCTTAAAAGTAAAGTGTGAAGTGCTTAAAAGTGTTAAAAGTGAATAGTGGAAAAAGTGTTAAAAGTGAATTATTAAAAATTTAAAAATAATTATTTCATTCAAAGTGAAAACATTCGAATTTAATTGAGAGTTTATCGTTAATCTAGAGTGAACGGGATCGCGGATTGATATTTAAAAATAGATTATAATTTAGCATCAATCAAACACAGTACAATTTAGAAGAAAGTTTTAACAGATATTTAATTTATTCAGAATCGAAATAATTAAAAGTTTGCGCAATTCGGAATGAATTTTCTTATAAATTTATATAAATAAAAAAAAAAATTAAAAAGAATGAAAACAACAAAAATAGTTCGACCTAAATAATTTATAATTTTCCGGCACATCTATATCACGAGTTTTAAATATCAGCTAATTTATATGAATCGAGCAAGAATAAAATATTACAAAGGAATAAATAGTCAATGGATTTATTTGAAATTAGTCAGAAAATACAGTTAATTAGGTAGTTTTCTTCATCAAGGTTGTTGTGTACCACCCAACCGGAAATACCTTGATTAGGGTAAGTTTGCCTTTTATAAATAATTTTCAGGTCCCGGGAGACACAGAAGGGCTGTGAAGTGGAAGTATATCAATTGAATATTAAAGTAAAACAACAAAACAAAGCATTACACAGTAATATATGTATATTATGTATTTATTTATATAAAATAAAGTAATATATTGTATATAAAGAATATATCTATAAGTAAAGTATTTATATATATGTATTTTATTTATTAATCAAAACATCGGAATGGTAACGATCTAAAATACCTACTCAAGGACATATCTATATTATTGAAAAAGAAAATATGTATTTATTAATATTCAAGTCTATGTAGATTCATATATTTTATATTTATTTATTAATATATGTACTCTTATTTAACATATTTTGACAATCGAGATATGTGTACTTATATTTATATTTATTCTTCACTTAACCTCTTAGTAAATTTGTGTTCAAAAAATGAAGTAAATAGTTTAACTTCAATAAAGGAATTAAAAATATTTTAAATTGACTATGCACAATAGAGGGTAACGAAACTGAATTACAAGGAGAGGTAGAAATATTTCTTAAATAAACAATCTCGCATCTAGGTTAGTGGGTCAGATGAGATGTTTATACTATTCGATTTGTTGATAAACAAAGCATACACTGAAGAATTGGGTCAGTCAACTGCATAGTTTGAAAACGACCTTGGCCGTAACTAGATAATTTATTAGAGTTATAAGGATAATCATCAGGATGTCATTGTGCAATGTGCAGCGATATGGATCATTCACAAACAACAATCGAAAAATCATGGGTTAGCCAGATTTATATCGAAAAATCACATGAAACATTTGAATACCATTGATTAGATGGTCGCATAGATTTTATTAGTTACCTGAAACAGCTAGAAGCTGCGTGCTTACAATTACCTACCATTCACAATCGACAATTGAAAAATCACGGGTTAGTAAGATTTATATCGAATAATTATACAAAACATTTGAATGTTATTGATTGGGCGCTCATACAAAACCCCATCAGTTGCCTGAGACATTTGAGAGTCGAGTACTCTCTAATGCGGCAATCAACTACTTGAAACAATTGAGAAATCACGGGATATGATGAACCAAAATTAATGTTGAACCCTGGAGGTAAAATTTAAAACAAATACAGTTCATCAAATAGGAGGCAGTGGTCGCTTCTATAACAAGACCATTAACCAAACCAAATAGAGATGACGATTCTCTTAAATAAAAACGTCAAAACCAAACAAACAAAAGCCTGGAGTTCGATAGCTCTCCAAAACAAACTATCAAATAAGATCTTATTCTACTAGTATTTATTAGTATAACCTTATTAGCACGTATTTATTCGGTAACCAAACTTAGAGTTTCGCAGAACTCTTTGTGCGAGATCCGAGCTTGGGATGCGAGGTAAATAGCCTTGTATTGCAAGTTATAAACCCTTCCCAAAAACGTATGTATACATATATATTTTCTTATGTACTGTTTACTGGAGAATGCGGACCTGCATACAGCTTGCATTTAGGTCGGTAGACCACTCTCGCATTCTCTTTTAAACGTGGAATGAGGATTCACGACCCGTAAGTCCACACCAACCGTGAGTATATGATTGTATATAGGACGAAACCGGTACGCCCTAAGTAAATAGTAGACCTTGGAGGAGATGGAATTTGGAGGTTTCGAGACCCGAGGGGAAACTTGAAGGCAGTGCATGATGACGTGGAAGGCTTTTTGGGACGCGATAACTTAGGTATCAATCAAAGAGCCGTGTCAAAAGATTGTGCAAATTTCTCGTTGACTCACGATCATCTCGTTTACTTGCTGGAGGATAGGAGCCAAATTTTGCTAGCAAAAGGGTTATTCTGAGTTCGTCAAATATACACTTAACTAACTACATTAACCTACTAAATAAATTTTACATGTACCCTATAGCAGCAGGACCAAAAAGGAGTGGCGCCAAACAGACACATGAATCTACCAAAATCATTGTCAAATTTACTAACAAATTAACCATTTGAGTTATATTTAATTACCTGTCCAAATAAACATGTATAATATCTTTTATCAGCGTTTAACTACGACTTTGTTAGGGTGTAGGAAATCAGAATAGTTACAATAGGAAAGCTAGCTCATTCAGAGAAATCATTTAAGTCTAGGTTTGCAATGGAAGGACCAAGTAAATTTTGAAACTCAACGCCTCGATCAGAACCAAGAGGGTTACCACAAAAATGAAAGTAATTAAAATCCTATATCATAAATCAAAAAAATTACACAACGTTTCATGGAATTTAATTACAATATAAATACGAAAATATTTGCGTTCAATTTCGTAAATAACGTATTAATTAGTTAAGTACATATGTCTATAAAGATATACAGTACAAGAGGGCTTTAAGTAGCTTTCTGAAGTTATCAAAGAAATTAAGGGTCCAATTTTCATGGAGGCTTATGTGTTGTAGGGGAGGAATTTCCATCCCTGCGAACACATATGCAAAGCCTTAGAAAAAAAAAGAAGTATCGATCATAGCCAAGAGAGAAGAAAATTTTATATTGTTTAATATAATAAAAAGCAAGACCGAAAGTATAAAAATATTACACCCTTTCATACATTTCTATTGAAAAAAATGATTTTAGTAGTTATTTATTTGTTATTTTAATTTTTATTTAATAAAGATTAATCAAAATCGTGATTCAGCATTAAGCTTCGCTTTAAGATGAAGCTACAAGCCAAAACTGTGTATATTCTTGAAATACCTCATATTGTAGGTTGTAGGCATTAAAATCGCTTGACAAACGGAATCTGGAAACGCTCGATTTCAAGAATTCACAAAACTCGTTTTTGTTTAATTTGTCAATAATGTGATAAGAAAGCAAAAAGTTAATCAAGAAAAACTGTCGCAGATAATCTTAGCTATAAAACTGTATTTTTTAATTTTTTTCCATTACAGGTTCATACATTTCTATTGAAAAAAAAAATTTTAGTACTTTACATTTATATTTTTTATTCGGAAAATATTTTTTTTATTTGTATTCTACTGAAGCGAACCGATGCAAATTTTTTGGTATTCATAATGTACACCATTTCGTAATAAAGATTAATCAAATTAGTGATTTAGCATTAAGCGTCGCTTTAAGATGAAGCTACAAGCCAAAACTGTGTATATTCTTGGTATACCACATATTGTAGGTTGTAGGCATTAAAATCGCTTGACAAACGGAGTCTGGAAACGCTCGATTTCAAGAACTCATAGAACTCGTGTTTATTTATTTTGTCAATAATGTTATAAGAAAGCAAAAAAATAATCAAGCGAAACTATCGCAGATAATCTTAGCTAGAAAACTGCATTTTTTTATTTTTTTTCCATTACCCTTTCAAATATTTCTATTGAAAAAAAATGATTTTAGTAGTTTAAATTTATATTTTTTACTCAGTGATAAATTTTTTTTGTATTGTACTGAAGCGAAACGATAGAAAAAATTTCAATTTATCTAAATCATATATTTTTGTATTCATATTGTACACCATTTCGTTAAAAAGATTAATCAAAACAGTGATTTAGCATTAAGCTTCGCTTTAAGATGAAGCTACAAGCCAAAACTGTGTATGTTTTCGATATACCACATATTGTAGGTTTTAGGCATTAAAATCGCTTGACAAACGGAGTCTGGAAACGCTCGATTTAAAGAATTCACAAAACTCGTTTTTATTTAATTTGTCAATAATGTGATAAGAAAGCAAAAAGTTAATCAAGCGAAACTGTCGCAGATAATCTTAGCTATAAAACGGTATTTTTTAATTTTTTGCCATTACAGGTTCATACATTTCTATTGAAAAATTTTTTTTTGATAGTTTACATTTATATTTTTTATTCGGTAAATAATTTTTTTATTTGTATTCTATTGAAGCGAACCGATGCAAATTTTTTTGTATTCATAATGTACACCATTTCGAAATAAAGATTAATCAAAATAATGAAAGTGAATAATATCGGTGAAATCACAAAACAATGAAAGTGAATAATATCGGTGTGTAATATATTCATGTGTAGTATATATATATGTTATTTCTAGTTAAATAAGTGAAAAATGTAATTTTCTTTTATCTGGAATAAAAATATATATAAAAAAAAAATAGTGATTTAGCATTAAGCTTCGCTTTAAGATGAAGCTACAAGCCAAAACTGTGTATGTTCTTGGTAAACCTCATATTGTAGGATTAAAAATTAATCAAAATAGTGATTTAGCATTAAGCTTCGCTTTAAGATGAAGCTACAAGACAAAACTGTGTATATTCTTGAAATACCACATATTGTAGGTTGTAGGCATTAAAATCGCTTGACAAACGGATTCTGGAAACGTTCGATTTCAAGAATTCACAAAACTCGTGTTTATTTATTTTGTCAATAATGTTAAAAGAAAGCAAAAAAATAATCAAACGAAACAGTCGCAGATAATCTTAGCTAGAAAACTATATTTTTTTTCCATTACCCGTTTATACATTTCAATTGAAAAAAAAAAGATTTTAATAGTTTACATTTATATTTTTTATTCAGTGATTATTTTTTTTTGTATTGTACTGAAGCGAAACGATAGAAAAAAGTTCAATTTATCTAAATCATATTTTTTGTATTAATATTGTACACCATTTCGTTATAAAGATTAATCAAAATAGTGATTTAGCATTAATCTTCGCATTAAGATGAAGCTACAAGCCAAAACTGTGTATGTTCTTGGTAAACCTCATATTGTAGGTTGTAGGCATTAAAATCGCTTGACAAACGGAGTCTGGAAACGCTCGATTTCAAGAGTTCACAAAACTCGTTATCATTTTTATTTTGTCAATAATGTGATAAGAAAGCAAAAATTAATCAAGCGAAACTTTCGCAGATAATCTTAGCTATAAAATTGTATTTTTTTAGTTTTTTTCCTTTACCCGTTCATGCATTTCTATTAAAAAAGTATATTTTTTAGTAGTTCACATTTAAATTTTTTATTCAGTAATTAATTTTTTTTTTGTGTTCTACTGAAGCAAAAGATAGAAAAAAGTTCAATTTATCTAAATCATATTTTTTATATTCATATAATGTACACCATTTCGTTATAAAGATTAATCAAAATAGTGATTTTGCATTAAGCTTCGCATTAAGATGAAGCTACAAGACAAAACTGTGTATATTCTTGATATACCACATATTGTAGGTTGTAGGCATTAAAATCGCTTGACAAACGGATTCTGGAATCGTTCGATTTCAAGAATTCACAAAACTCGTATTTATTTATTTTGTCAATAATGTTAAAAGAAAGCAATAAAATAATCAAACGAAACTGTCGCAGATAATCTTAGCTAGAAAACTATATTTTTTTTCCATTACCCGTTTATACATTTCAATTGAAAAAAAAAAGATTTTAATAGTTTACATTTATATTTTTTATTCGGTAAATAATTTTTTTATTTGTATTCTACTGAAGCGAACCGATGCAAATTTTTTGGTATTCATAATGTACACCATTTCGTAATAAAGATTAATCAAATTAGTGATTTAGCATTAAGCGTCGCTTTAAGATGAAGCTACAAGCCAAAACTGTGTATATTCTTGAAATACCTCATATTGTAGGTTGTAGGCATTAAAATCGCTTGACAAAAGGAGTCTGGTAACGTTCGATTTCAAGAATTCACAAAACTCGTGTTTATTTATTATGTCAATAATGTTATAAGAAAGCAAAAAAATAATCAAACGAAACTGTCGCAGATAATCTTAGCTAGAAAACTAAATTTTTTTCTATTTTTTTTTCCATTACCCTTTCATACATTTCTATTGAAAAAAAAAGATTTTAGTAGTATACATTTATATTTTTTATTCAGTGATTAATTTTTTTTTGTATTGTACTGAAGCGAAACGATAGAAAAAATTTCAATTTATCTAAATCATATATTTTTGTATTCATATTGTACACCATTTCGAAAGATTAATCAAAATAGTGATTCAGCATTAAGCTTCGCTTTAAGATGAAGCTACAAGCCAAAACTGTGTATATTCTTGAAATACCTCATATTGTAGGTTGTAGGCATTAAAATCGCTTGACAAACGGAATCTGGAAACGCTCGATTTAAAGAATTCACAAAACTCGTTATCATTTTTATTTTATCAATAATGTTATAAGAAAGCAAAAATTAATCAAGCGAAACTTTCGCAGATAATCTTAGCTATAAAATTGTATTTTTTTAGTTTTTTTCCTTTACCCGTTCATGCATTTCTATTAAAAAAATAATCAAGCGAAACTGTCGCAGATAATCTTAGCTATAAAAGCGTATTTTTTAATTTTTTTCCATTACAGGTTCATACATTTCTAAGGAAAAAATTTTTTTTGATAGTTTACATTTATATTTTTTATTCGGTAAATAATTTTTTTATTTGTATTTTACTGAAGCGAACCGATGCAAATTTTTTGGTATTCATAATGTACACCATTTCGTGATAAAGATTAATCAAATTAGTGATTTAGCGCGTCGCTTTAAGATGAAGCTACAAGACAAAACTGCGTATATTCTTGGTATACCACATATTGTAGGTTGTAGGCATTTAAATCGCTTGACAAACGGAGTCTAGAAACGTTTGATTTCAAACAAAAAACTGGTTTTTATTTATTTTGTAAATAATTTTATAAGAAAGCAAAAAAGTTAATCAA
This sequence comes from Hesperophylax magnus, assembly GCA_026573805.1. Classification (NCBI taxonomy): domain Eukaryota; kingdom Metazoa; phylum Arthropoda; class Insecta; order Trichoptera; family Limnephilidae; genus Hesperophylax; species Hesperophylax magnus. The sequence continues at coordinate 2,452,461 of JAIUSX010000059.1, forward strand.
GTGAAACTGTCACAGATAATCTTAGCTATAATACTGTATTTTTCAAAAGTTGTTTCCTTTACGCGTTCATACATTTCTATTGAAAAAAATATTTTTTAGTAGTTTACATTTATATTTTTTACTGAGTAATTTATTTTTTTATTTGTATTCTACTCAAGGGAAACGGTATGAAAACCTTCAAATTATCTAAAATATATTTTTTGGTATTCATAATGAACACTAATTCGTTATAAAGATTAATCAATATAGTTATTTAGCATCAAGCGTCTCCTCAATTTAAAATTAAAAGATTGATTTAATCTAAAAAATGTGATTACGTGACATTTACTAATGTTTAAATAAAGTTTGTGAAGTTTGCACCAAATTTTGCAATTTATTCGAATGTAAATACAATCATGTACAGTTTTTATTTGTTTAAAAGAACTTTAGATCATCGGCGAAAAGCAGCATACTTTCATCAAAAATAGTAACGATATCATTCATAAACAGTAAAAAAAAGTATTGGACCTAAATGCGACCCTTGAGGGACACCACTTGTGGCCATGAATTTGTATGAAAGGTTAGAACTGACGCAAAGGGGTCGGTAATTTAGTCAGTATTTTTAAATACAGATGTTTATACAGTTTAAGAATGTTGTTTTACAGTTTAAATAACAGTGTTTTTTCAATAGATCAGGGAAACCGTTAGAATACAGTGATTGGTTAAATATTCGACATAGTGGTTTTGCTAGTATTGATACACAGTGATTTTATTTTGCGTATAACATCACAAACATTAATATGAAAAGCAGGAATATGAACCCATTCCTTTGGGTGGGAGGAAGTAATTTGATTATTTGTGTTTTCCTCTTCGTGAACACATTTTTTAAGAAATCAGCAAAGAAGTAAACTTCTGAATTCTTACTGAATTTATGCATTTATAAAGTTTTGTGACATCTGAAGTATGTGTGTTTGATATAATTTGTTGACAAGCATTTTTAGTCAATTCTATAGCAGTGAAATATTTTGTAGTCTGAGATAAAATTGCTGTCCTTGAAATTTTTGTGCCAGATTTTTTCCACTTTTTATTAGAGATGGATTGTTTCAAATTTCAACGTTCATTTTCGGGTTCTGTGAAAGTCCTATTCAAGTTCTGTTATTATATCACTATAGGCCAGTTGCTTGACAGAACTGAAATAATAACAAAAGTTGAAAAGAACTTTCACAGAACTTGATAATAAAAAATAAAAATTAAACAACCCGTCCTAAGTGTAAATATTAAACCATTTGAAAAGTTTGATTTGAGTTGAAGGTATGTATTTATTGATAGCCGTGTAGATGACGGAGTAAAAAGATTCAAGATTATGGTTAACATTGTTGTTATTGTCTAAAAAAGACTAATCTGCACTTTCTAATTGTTTTATTATCAGTGGATATTCTGCTTTGACATAATTATATGAGTAATGAGGAACAGCGTTAGAGTCTGTGTTGAAGCGGTTGTTCATAATGGTCATGCTTAAGGAAGGATGGTGGAAATCTACGGGAAGTATTATATCATTGTACTGAAGGATCACTACTATACTAAATGCGAGCTCTAAAATGTAGTCATTAGAATTAACTACATTATTCATTTGACATATTTATAATTTGTCGAGCATCAGCAGCTACATTCAAATGGTATAGTGATTAATTATTATAATATGTATATTTGTTTGTTATCAAGGCGTATTTACCGTTTATTGTAACGACATCATGCATTTTTACTAATATTAATAATATTTTTATCATTTTCTTCTTGACTTTAGTAACCTAAGGATAACAACCAATTAAAAAATAATGATTTTTACCCATTTTTTAAATCGCAGCGCTCTTGGTGATAGTAAAACAATATTGTAAATAATATTATTGAAATTAAAATGAGATACTCTTTATCGCCCTGGTGGAAGAGTAAATACTAGCCCACCGTTCAGCAACACAAGGATACCCCAATCGAGGAAGTCATGTCTGCGTCAGGTGGGAATGCTGTCCTGGTTCTACCGGCATTTCAATGGAAAATGCTCCGAGCAACTAGTGTCATTTATGTATTCGGCACCGGTAAGTGCTCGGAAAACATGCCAAACGTGCGCTTAACATTTATACTTGGTTGACTCTATTTATCTCAAGAGAACGGATCGTTTTTAAGACTCGTTCTTGAGTTCAACTGTTCGGCTGTTTCCTTCCCCCTACAACATGGGTCTTTTCAAAATCACAACCTCATCTTCTCAAAAGACGAGCACATAGCATCCCCAAAGATGACATAGGACCTGAGGGAAAATATCTTTGTAATTTTGTTAAAGAAGTACTTAAATCATATCCACGTCAAAATGAACTTATTTCGAAGAAATGAAATCAGAATATTTGATGAACGGTTTCAGGCCGGAGTGGGTTGCTTCCTTTTAATCCAGATTCCTTAGATTATACTACATTTCTTTCCAAGAGGTCTCAGCAAATACGTGAGAATGCTTCAAATAATCATCGTATCACGTTTTTTAAACAATTGTTGAAAGAGATAAATTTCAAACTTATAAGGAAGTTACCGGCACTGAATAACGAATTGAAACGGAAATAACATGGGATAGAATTGACATAGAATGGAAATGACATGGAATGGAAACGACATGAGATGGAAATGACGTGGGTTGGAAATGACAAAGATGGAACAGAAATTGAATGGAAATGACATGGGATGGATATGACATGGAATGGAAATGACATGGGATGGAAATGAAATGAAACGGAAATGACATGGGATGGAAATGACATGGAAAGGAAATGACATGGAATAGAAATGATATGGGATGGAAATGGCAAGGAATGGTAATGAAATGCAATAGAAATGACATAGAATTGATTTGACATGGGAAAGAAATGACATATAATAGAAATGACATGGAATGGAAACGACATGGGATAGAAATGACATGGGATGGAAATGACAAAGATGGAACTGAAATTGAATGGAAATGAAATTGAATGGCTATGACATGGGATGGATATGACATGGGATGGAAATGAAATAGGATGGAAATGCCATGAAACGGAAATGACATGGATCGGAAATGACATGGAATGGAAATGACATGAAATTGAATTGACATAGAATGGAAATGACAAGTAATGGAAATGACATGGGATGGAAATGACATGGAATGGAAATGACATGGGACGGAAATGACATGTAATGGAAATGACATGAGATGGAAATGACATAGAATGGAAATGATATGGAATGGATATAAAATGGGATGGAAAAGACAAAGATGGATATGAAATTGATAGGAAATGACATGGAATGGAAATGACATTTAATAGAAATGATATGCGATGGAAATGAGATGGGATGGAAATGGCAAGGAATGGAAATGACATGGAATGGAAATGACATGGGATGGAAATGACAAAGATGGAAACGAAATTGAATGAAAATGACATGGAACGGAAACAACATGGAATAGAAATGATATGGGATGGAAATGACAAGAAATGGAAATGACATGCAATGAAAATGACATAGAATGGAAATGAAATAGGATAGAAATGACATGGAATGGAAATGACATAAATGGACATGACATGGAATGGAAAAGACATGGGACGGAAATGACAAAGATGGAAATAAAATTGATAGGAAATGAGATGGAATGGAAATTACATGTAATGGAAATGACATAGAATGGAAATGACATGGGATAGAAATGACATGGAACGGAAATGACATGGAATAGAAATGATACATGGGATGGAAATGGCAAGGAATGGAAATGACATAGGATGGAAATCACAAAGATGGAAACGAAATTGAATGGAAATGACATGGAATAGAATTGATATGGGACGGAAATGACAAAGAAATGGAAATGACATGCAATGGAAATGACATTGGATAGAAATTACATGTAATGGAAACGACAAAGAAAGGAAATGACATGGGAAATGAAATGATGGAAAAAACCTGAAATGGAAATGACATAGAATGGAAATGACATGGAATGGAATAGACATGGGATGTAAATTACATGAATAGTAAATGACACAGAATGGAAATGACATGGAATGGAAATGAAATAGGATGGAAATCACATGAAATGAAATGGGATGGAAATGACATGGAATGGAATTGAAATGGGACGGAAGTATAATGTCATGGAAATGACATGAAATGGAAATTACGTAGAATATAAATGACATGTAATGGAAATAACATGGAATGGAAATGACATGAAATGGAAATTAAATAGAATATAAATGACATGTAATGGAAATGACATGGAATGGAAATGACATGGAATTGAAATGACATGAAATGAAAATTAAATAGAATATAAATGACATGTAATGGAAATGACATGTAATGGAAATGACAAAGATTGAAATGACACGGGATGGGAAAGACCTGAAATGGAAATGACATAGAATGGAAATGACATGGAATGGAAATGACATAGAATGGAAATGAAGTGGGATGGAAATGGCAAAGATGGAAACGAAATTGAATGAAAATGACATGGAACGGAAATAACATGGAATAGAAATGATATGGGATGGAAATGACAAGAAATGGATATGACAAGCAATGGAAATGACATAGAATGGAAATGACATAGGATAGAAATGACAGGGGATGGAAATGACATAGAATGGAAATGACATGGAATGGAAATGCCATGGGACGGAAATGACAAAGATGGAAATGAAATTGATAGGAAATGACATGGAATGGAAATTACATGTAATGGATATGTTCTAGAATGGAAATAACATGGGATAGAAATGATATGGAATGGAAATGACATGGAATAGAAATGATACGGGATGGAAATGACATGGGATGGAAATGACAAAGATGAAACTTCAATTGGAAATGAATTTGAATGCTAATGACATGGGATGGATATGACATGGAATGGAAATGACATGGGATGGAAATGACATGGAATGGAAATTACATGGAATAGAATTGATATGGGATGGAAACGGCAAGGAATGGAAATGAAATGCAATGGAAATGACGTGTGATAGAAATGAAATGGGATGGAAAGGGCAAGGAATGGAAATTAAATGCAATGGAAATGACATGGAATGGAAATGACATGTGATAGAAATGACTTGAAATGGAAGTGACATGGAATGGAAACGTCATGGGATAAAAATGACATGGGATGGAAATGACAAAGATGGAACTGAAATAGAATGGAAATGAATTTTTTGGCAATGACATGGGATGGATATGACATGAAACTGAAATGACATGGGTCAGAAATGACATGGAATGGAAATGACATGAAATGGAATTGACATAGAATGGAAACGACAAGTAATAGAAATGACATGGGATGGAAATGACATGGAACGGAAATGACATGGGACGGAAATAACATCTAATGGAAATGACATGGGATGGAAATGACATGGGATGGAAATGATAAAGATGGAAATGAAATTGATTGAAAATGACATGGAACGGAAATTACATGGAATAGAAATGATATGGGATGGAAATGACAAGAAATGGAAATGACATGAAATGGAAAAGACATGGGACGGAAATGACAAAGATGGAAATAAAATTGATATAAATGACATGGAATGGAAATTACATGTAATGGAAATGATATAGAATGGAAATGACATGGGATAGAAATGACAAAGATGGAAATGAAATTGAATGGTAATGACATGGAATAGAAATGACAAGGAATGGAAATGACATGGAATGGAATTGACATGGGATGGAAATGACACATAATGGAAATGACATGGGACGGAAATATAATGTTATGGAAATGACATGGGACGGAAATATAAAATTACGGAAATTAAATGAAATGGAAATTAAATACAATTTAAATGACATGTAATGGAAATGACATGGAATGGAAATGACATGGGATGAAATTGACATAGAATGGAAATGACATGGAATGGAAATGACAAAGATTGAAATGACATGGGATGGGAAAGACATGGAATGGAAATGACATAGAATGGAAATGACATGGGATGGAAATGGCAAAGATGGAAACGAAATTGAATGAAAATGACATGGAACGGAAATAACATGGAATAGAAATGATATGGGATGGAAATGACGAGAAATGGATATGACATGGAATGGAAATGACATAGAATGGAAATGACATGGGATGGAAATGGCAAAGATGGAAACGAAATAGAATGAAAATGACATGGAACGGAAATAACATGGAATAGGGGATGGAAATGACAAGAAATGGATATGACATGCAATGGAAATGACAGAATGGAAATGACATATAATAGAAATGACAGGAAATGGAAATGACATAGAATGGAAATGACATGGAATGGAATAGACATGGGATGGAAATGACATGAATTGGAAATGACACAGAATGCAAATGACATGGAATGGAAATGAAATGGGATGGAAATGACATGGAATGGAAATGACATGGGAAGGAAATATAATGTTTTGGAAATTTAAAATTATTATAATGACATGAAATGGAAATTACATAGAATTTAAATGACTTGTAATGGAAATGACATGGAATGGAAATGACATGGGATGAAAATGACATAGAATATAAATGACATGTAATGGAAATCACATGGAATGGAAATGATTTCGGTCGGAAATGACAAAGATGGAAATGACATGTAATGGGAATGACATGGGATGAAAATGACATAGAATGGAAATGACATGGAATGGAAATGACATGGGATGAAAATGACATAGAATTGAAATGACATGGAATGGAAATGACATGGGTCGGAAATAACAAAGATGGAAATGAAATTTATTGGCAATGACATGGAATGGAAATGACAAAGATGGCAATGACATGGAATGGAAATGACCCAGATGGAAATGACATGGAATGGAAATGACAAAGATGGAAATGACATGGGATGGAAAGAACAAAGTATGTATTGTATTGTATTATTGTAAATAAAGCGTATATAATGGTTGCTGCCGAACATGTTTCAAATGAACTCATAAATATCTGTGTCCTAAATGTTTAAGACTGGTGCTGGACCTAAAAATATTAACGCAATGGAAGATTTGAGTCATTCTGTTTGCCATTTCCTGCGCTTCTATGATTTATCTGCTCGTATTTCTTAGTTATGTCCCTAGCAAGAGAATTTACTGGGAATGAATACGAGTTCACATTAGTTTAATATCTAAACATAAACAATCGCCAAATGTTTCATCTTAGAAAATAGAATTCATTTCAATTTAATCTTTTCGAAACTTATCACTTTATTGGTAATCCGGTTAAAAGCGGAATTACGCCGTTCCTAATATTGTTTTAGTAAATTTCTTATATATTGGAACACGTGTTCGTGTACCTGCATTTGCCTTGATAACATATAATAAGGAAATGCTTATTATAATTTTTATGTACACACTTTCGGACATCGTGATAATATTTTAGTTTTTTTTAAATTTATCAGGAAACCTATATATTCAATGTTTAAGGGCCTGCAATCCCGTTTCTAACCGGATTTCCAATCCTTTCAAGAGATTCCTAATAAATTAGCAGTACGCATTTTTCTCCGTGTATATTGTAAAAAACGTTTAAAATGTTATAAAGCAACATAAATAGAATGTACAGCGCCGTTTTGTTTTGTTGATAAATTAATGCTATTTTGTATTTTCACGTTATCAAATATAACAAATAACAGAAAAATATACTGATTATTGTGGAAATAACAGCTTTGCTATATGATTTTTTTAAATTAAATGCTGTTATTTTAAGTTTGGTCCGTCATTTCTACAACGAGTTATGGAGCTTTGAAATATTCATTAAAATGTGTAAAAATAAATTTGATTAGACAAAAAAGATGAGTATTGAAACTACGGCTAAGTAAATAGTTACTAGCAAGTACATTAATTCAAAGATGGAAATGCAATTGATTGTAATGACTATAGAATGGATATGACATGGAATGGAAATGACATGGAATGCAAATGACATGGGATGGAAATGACAAAGATGGAAATGAAATTTAACGGAAATGACATGGGATGGAAATGACATGGGACCGAAATGACATGTAATGGAAATGACTGGAAATGGAAATGACATGGGATGGATAAGACATGGGAGGGAAATCACAAAGATGGTAATGAAATTGATTGGAAATGACATGGGATGGAAATGACATAGAATGGAAATTATATGAAATGGAAATGACAATCTTGGAAACGAAATTGATTGGAAATGAAATGGGATGGAAATGACATGTAATGGAAATACATGGAACGGAAATGACATGGAACGGAAAAGACACGGAATGGAAATGACACGGAATGGAAATGATATGGAATGGAAATGACATGGGGTGGAAATGACGTGGGATCCAAATGACATGGAATGGAAATGACAACGATGGAAATGACATGGAATGGAAATGACATGGAATGGAAATGATATGGAATGGAAATGGCATGGAAATAATAAAGATGAATTTAACGTGTTGTTTAAAATGAATTTTTTTTTACAATAGTGAATAATAGTAACACAGAAAACGAAAATAAAATTATGGATTCCATTACGCTTGATGCCCAAGAATCTGGATCAAATCCTAGTACAGTGGAAGATAGTGAAGATCATTGAGATGACACAATGTTATTAAAAAAATACCCCTTCCGCCCCAAAGAGCCTTCAAGAAATTGAAAGAGGGATGCTGAAAAGATTCCATAAGCTGTTGCGTCAAGGCAGTGTACCAAGAAAAGATTCCATAAGCTGTTGCGTCAAGGCTGTGTACCAAGAAAAGATTCCATAAGCTGTTGCGTCAAGGCAGTCTACCAAGAAAAGATTCCATAAGCTGTTGCGTCAAGGCACTACAACAGTAGTGTAAGAAAAGAGAATGAGAATAATCCAATCACCATATCTACAACAATCAACATCAATCAACGAGCAGTCTCTCATCCTACAGATGACGGTGGTGGCAGAATGATGTCAAAGATACCTAAAGGTCGAAGATTGCAAAGAACGCTCTCTTGACACTTGTGTACCCGACATGTTCTTATGTATTATGTTCACGGGTCACGGGGGCTGGTGATCGGTGCACTACAATGGAAATGGTTGCGTTATCATTCGCCTTTTTCATTTTACTCTTTAGTCTTGTACATTTTAATTTATTGTTAAAATAACTTGTTTATATTACATTAAAAACACTGGTAAACTAAAGAAGGCTGGTACTAAACATCCATTAGTGAGATATGTGAAGCGAATGTCTTTTGGATGGTCCATAAATATGGCATAGCATGGCCAATAACTGTGGAAAAGGAGGCAGAACTGTGGAAAGGGGAGCCAATTATGTGGAAGGGGCCAGTAACTGTGGAAAGGAGAGCCAATAATGTGGAAGAGGCCAGTAACTGTGGAAAGGGGCAAATAATGTGGAAAGGAAGCCAATAACTGTGGAAGGGGCCAGTAACTGAGGAAAGGGGGCTAATAAATATAGCATGGAATAGCTAATAACTGTGGAAAGGGGAGCCAATAATGTGGAAGGGCCAGTAACTGTGGAAAGGGCAAATAATGTGGAAAGGGTGCAATTATGTCGAAGGGGTGCCAATAATGTGGAAACGGGGCTAATAACTGTGGAAAGAGGGGGCTAAGCAATATTGCATGGAATGGCTAATAACTGTGGAAAGGGGGCCAATAATGTGGAAGGGGCCAGTAACTGTGAAAAGGGGGGGCTACAAATATAGAATGGCATGGCCAATAACTGTGGAAAGGGGACCAATAACTGAATATCATTTCTTTATTCAATTCATTAATACTTAACTTATACTAAAAAATATGTATCAATATTAAGAGAAAACTAATTATCAACAAGCATTAAGACATAAATTACCGACCTATAGGTGTAAATAGTTTTAAAACAAGTTATTTATTAACATAACCAATAGTTGTACAAATTAAAAAAAATATCTTAAATTCGGTGAATATTTATTTATACTGGATTTTTACAGATGTGAGAATATTCCAGATATTATAAATCAGTTAATTTATGTTAAATAAATAGGTACAACAATTACAAAAATATATTAATCTCCATACATCTTAAGGCGAAGCTTAATGCCAATTCACCATTTTGATTCACCTTTACAACGAATTGGTGTACATTATGAATACCAAAAATTATACTTAAGATAAATTGAACGTTTTCCTATCGCTTCGCTTGAAAATAATACAAATAAATATATAAATCACTCAATAAAAAATATAAATGCAAACCAATAAAAAAAAATTTTTTTCAAAAGAAATGTATGAACGCATAAAGAAAACAACTTTTTAAAAATACAGTATTATTCCTAAGATTATCTGTGACAGTTTTACTTGATAAAATTTTTTGCTTTCTTATAAAATTATTTAGAAAATAAATAAAAACCAGTTATTTGCTTGAAATCGAACGTTTCTAGACTCCGTTTGTCAAGCGATTTCAATGCCTATTACCTACGATATAAGGTATACCAAGAATATACACATGTTTGGCTTGTAGCTTCTTCTTGATAAAGATAAAATAAATAAAAATACAAAATTATATGAAAGCTCACTCAAATGACAAATAATACAAAAAAATAAAAGAGACACAAATAGAGTCGCAAGTAATACGTAATTTAATCAGCGCAAAATATTTTTTATAGCAGAACATTTTTCTGAATCTATATAAATTATATACGAAAATGTCTACTTCAGCACACTCTATCTAATTATCATATTTGGGTCATTTGTTAATGTATTCAGGTGAAACATGCTATGGCGTCTCAAACAATGGGAGTTAGGAACATTTAATTCAATATTGCTAATACATAATGCAGTATCATTAGTAGATGCGTTCAGAGTCGCTTGATACTACTTGTATTGCAGTCAATTCATATCTCCGGGTGGAAAAAGAACTTCAAGCTACGTCAGGACTTTCGAGATGAGCCAACCTTGTTAAGTTTATTTTCTACGAACCTTGGGTTAAACATGGAAGACAACATAAGTATTCTACTTTTATGGCTATTTACATTTTGCATTCACACAGCGGTAGGCAAGATCGAAACATTTACACGACCGAAACACCAATCGAATTAATCGCTCGAACTTCAGCGGGAGCAATAGCTGCGAGCAGAGGCAGCGTTTTAATGTCTCAGGGGAGGGTACAATATGGTACCTTTGTATGGTAGGTAAGTACGGCTTTTGCAACAATGGACAAAACCAATGTGTTCATACTAACAATGATACATTTATGGTTTACTTGCAAATAGCGATGACAAATCATCGACTTTTTTTTCCATCCACATATTATATCATAGGTACCTATATGATTTTTGACAAAACGATTTTGTCAAAAATCATTCGAAATGATAGTCGGAGACAATCAATTTCACAATCGAATCTCAAATCCGAGAGATTATATTTCGATACGTCAAAAACACCTCGGATTGCTTGACAAACGAGATATTATACCGTAGGTATATTGTATTATATGCACGATTGCATTTGGGATTACGCAATTATTCTTTGCTAATATTGTCAAATGTTGGTATTTGATGATTTTTGACGGAATCCGTTTGTCCATAATAACCATCATTGAATCGAAATATTTCTATGATCAAAAATATCGAGAAAATCATCGATGTTTTGTTGATTGTGCTCATCGCTAATTCACATTCCGAAAATATTCTAAAATTTATATTATCTATCTTCGTTATGTCTTTTGATTGATTTGTCTGCGACGTCTGACATCTCACCTTTATATCATTAGTTTTATCAAATTAATAACCTATAATATTAATAATAGCTTCAACTTCTGACACCCCCCGGTACACCCGCCTGCCGACGACCTTGTCCGAATATTGAAATCCATTACAATCTATTCTCACCTAAAGCTGATTTACAAGTAGAACAAAGCTAGACTGTGACTGTGGTCATGTCTTATATTCAGAAAATTGTTATCAGCAAAACGTGAATAGAAATGTCAATTGAAAATATTTACAGCGATTCTGTTGATAATATCTTTGTGTTTGTTTGGTTTGGTTTCTTTAAATCCCTTTGAAACCAAAGTCTATCACGGATTGAGCAAGCAGATCCGAACTAATTATTTCCAAAAAATGTCATGGAACTGTTTATTTATGCGGTTGCAGTTTGCTGACTTGGAATGATTGGCTTTGTCAACATGAGTTTGATCTCTAATTAACTAACCATCACGCCGTTTCCCCGCAGGGGTAGGCAGAGAGGATGGACCGCCAAACAACTCGGTCACACCACAGACTCCTTGTCTCATTTACATTCATACATCGTCTCATACGTACTCATACTCTTCTATTATTCTGATTATTGACATGGCCCGACTCGACTATCTGATTCATGTCTTCCTCGGGCGTCCCCGACTTCTGCTACCATGATCATACATTAATCTCTGCCACGTCTTAAATAAAATAAATACAACAATTTAATAATATTGAATACAAATCACGTTTATTTTAGTTTAAAGATAATGGAAATTTATACCGATCAGTCGTATGAACAGAAAGAATATTTTATCTGTCTTCCAGAAGTCGTGTTTTATGTTGTTGTGAACCGCTCAATTCTGTGTTATCTCTTGTATACATTTGAACAATTCGCACTCAACTGATAATTTAATGTTGCTTCAGTAATTTGTTCTGATTATTTTATTGAAGTTGTCTGCGTTCTCGTCTTCGCCGATTGATTTCTTCTCTGTTTCGCTCCCAATACATCCGATTACGTTCATTTCTTTTAGCATCCTTGTGAACGGACTGTGCACTTTCTTTGTGCAGTCTATTATCTCTTTTACGCTGCGTTTAATTAAAGTTGATCATCTTAAATCGACTGATCGCCGTAAAACGCTGGCCACGCTCAATACAAATACGCAATTCGTATTTATAATAGGTACTAGCGAGGTCATACTTAGCAATCTGCGGATTTTCGGAAAAACAACCGAAATTTTCTGAGAGTCTGCTGAAATTTTTCAAAATCTACCGAATTCAACTAAAATCCACAAAAATGTACCGAAGTTTTCAGTTTTCGGAACCAAACTTTTGAAATTCTCAGCTGAAGGGGCATCGTAAAAATATAGACATTTCATCCAAATTCATATAGGAATCGTTTATAGTCAAAGAACTTTACAGAATTGATCGAAATCTAACAGTTCTGCATTTGATTCTAACTTTGTGGAGGAATGAGGATTCTAACATCGTGAACTTTCAGACCAAACACGAGATTCAATCATTTTGAATACCACAGAGATGTGATTTAAATAACGAATTCAACATTATGACATAAATAATAATGAGGCATATTTAGTCGTGATGGACAAAAATGAAACATTTACATGATATAAATATTTTGATCAAATCATCAAAAGAATCGAGCGATTAATCGATTGGAGTTCAATGGGAGCAGAAAGAGACAGACTATTGTATTATGTTGAGGTGGGAAGAGGGGAGCGGCACTTGGAAAGAGACAGACTCTTGTATTATGTTGAGGTGGGAAGAGGGGAGCGGCACTTGGAAAGAGACAGACTCTTGTATTATGTTGAGGTGGGAAGAGGGGAGCGGCACTTGGAAAGAGACAGATTCTTGTATTATGTTGAAGTGGGAAGGGGGGAGTGGCACTTGGAAAAAGCATGTTACTTTGGTAAGGCAACATTTTGGCAAATAATGTTCGTACTTACTTCCAATTGAAAGGATATAAATGGGGGCATGTAATAAAAATATTAAACAGTAACAACATAAATTACAATTAATACTTGGTGTAGGTTTGGCTAATAAAACGAAATAGAGAAGATTCAAGGGTTTATTATATAAAGGTCGGGCCTACCAACTGACTAAATAACAATTATATTTAGGTACAATTTTTTCCTAGCTTTAGTTTTCGCAAAAGTATCAATGACTTCGTTTAAATCCAGGCTTGATGCGGTTTTGTTTTCAATTGCCATTAGCGATACATGTGTTTGGCCCATATTTTATTATATTATTATAATTATATTTTTAATTTGCTAAATGACCTTTCAGCTGCTGCAGAAGTGACAGGAATTGTAAAGAATAATAACATTGCTGTAAATACTTCCGTTAGGACGCATTCTAGCACTCCATATTTGCTCATTATTTCCTTACATAATTAGTGAACAGTCCATGCTTGAGTTAGTTGAGGTAAAACTAGATGGTAAATATTAATAAATTGAAGTGAAAAACTAGGGCCTATTATCTGAATATTTTCTTTGGAATTCGTCACACTTTTGTAGTAAAGTTGCTTAATCAACATGTAATAAAAATGTTGTTGTTAGAAAATCGAATATATGACAGACTTCACTAATACCAATAAAACGTGTATCTAATTGAGATATTACTGTGTCTAGTACATTATTGAAAATCTCAATTTTAAATATTTTTTCTCGGTTCGGAAATCAAAAATGTTTATTAACTTTTCTTTGCCTTTTTTATTGAAAATGGTTATAAATACCATATTTACTTGCAGTTTCACTAGCTTTGCACTTGAATAATTCTAAATTATTTCTATAAATTTGCAACTTTGCTTTGGTCTCTGCTAAAACTTTACTCGCCTCGCCCAAATTGATGTCGCATTTTTGTAAAGTTTTTGATGCATAATTGATGTCGTTCAATACACTGTGCATGAATTCGCAAAGCAACACGAACTCGAAATTTAGCATTTTTATTTTAATACTCTCTGCTTCACTACGCTCATCATTATTAGGACTCTTTAGAACTATTTCTGATAATGCTTTGATAATATCAAAATAACGAAGTTTTATTGCAGATATCGTATTGACCTTCTATTTAGTCGTATCCATTATGATGGCAAAAAACGGTGACGCTCTAATTTGTTCTAGTATATGGGTTTCGAGTTTGGTAAGTTTCCCAAGTCATAAGAAGATTTGAGGTCTGTGGTTCCTCCAAACCCTCCGCTCTTATGTGTGTCATGCAAACATCATCCACGTTCACATGATCGGCGGCGGAGGTATCTCCAACTGCAATAATTGTCGAATCTTCTTCAGTAGGCTTCTCAACCAACACTGCAGTTACCACATTATTTGAGTCGCTATCAATAGAAATATTTTGGCCAGATGTACTTGCAGAAGGCTGACTAAAAAACTTGTCAATTTTGGGCAATTTTTGTTTACTATCTTCTCTTTCTTGGCGTTGTTTGCGTTTAAATGCACCACTGGGTTTCTTTTTATCCATATTTTAATACGCTACAAGTGTCGTTGGGGAATGACGCACATATCACTATCCCAACACTGCCAACCTACAGAAAGAATTTAGGGGAATTCCCTAGGCATAACTTTTGAATTTCTCTCAATTGAGTTGTCATGATTAAAGTGGGGTTGCAAGTTGCAACCTGTCATATTTATTTTGAAAATGGGAGAAATTTCCAAAAGTTCAGTTCGATCGAGATTTCTGGTAAAGATTCGAGGACCCCCTGAGAGTGAGGGCCCCGGGGCACTGCCCCGCGTAGCCCCTAGGTAGCTACGCCGCTGATTGCTTGACAAATTAGATATTTTTCCCGTGGTAAATTGTGTTACGTACTACCTAATATGATTTGATATCCACTAGGAACTGCGAACTGGGATTACGCAATTATTCCTTGCTAATTGACAAATGTTTAATTATGATTTTATCTACCAACCAAAGAAGCTACGAGTACGTGAACATATTTTAGGTTGGGATTTATGATGCCCCTGCATTTAGTGTAAAAACATCATTCTGACTTATAATTAGTTGATAAGGTTATTAATAAACATTAATTGGTTATTTTTAAAGTGCCGTTTTTGTGAAAAATCACCTCGAGGGCGCTCTATAAAGATTCTTAAGGTTGAATGTATTTTAAGGTTATGTTTGTATTTTTTGTGAAAGATTCAATCGGCCCGATATTGTTTTAGTATCCAGGTTTTTATGTCCGTGGGAAAGGAATAATTGAATTATTTATTCTATTGAAGAATGAATAACGAGAAACGGGAGGAGATTTCAAATCTCCAGCAGGAATATTCAAGTTTATATCCTTTCAATTGGAAGTAAGTACGAACATTATTTGCCAAAATGTTGCCTTACCAAAGTAACATGCTTTTTCCAAGTGCCACTCCCCCCTTCCCACTTCAACATAATACAAGAATCTGTCTCTTTCCAAGTGCCGCTCCCCTCTTCCCACCTCAACATAATACAAGAGTCTGTCTCTTTCCAAGTGCCGCTCCCCTCTTCCCACCTCAACATAATACAATAGTCTGTCTCTTTCCAAGTGCCGCTCCCCTCTTCCCACCTCAACATAATACAAGAGTCTGTCTCTTTCCAATTGCCGCTCCCCTCTTCCCACCTCAACATAATACAATAGTCTGTCTCTTTCTGCTCCCATTGAACTCCAATCGATTAATCGCTCGATTCTTTTGATGATTTGATCAAAATATTTATATCATGTAAATGTTTCATTTTTGTCCATCACGACTAAATATGCCTCATTATTATTTATGTCATAATGTTTAATTCATTATTTAAATCACATCTCTGTGGTATTCAAAATGATTGAATCTCGTGTTTGGTCTGAAAGTTCACGATGTTAGAATCCTCATTCCTCCACAAAGTTAGAATCAAATGCAGAACTGTTAGATTTCGATCAATTCTGTAAAGTTCTTTGACTATAAACGATTCCTATATGAATTTGGATGAAATGTCTATATTTTTACGATGCCCCTTCAGCTGAGAATTTCAAAAGTTTGGTTCCGAAAACTGAAAACTTCGGTACATTTTTGTGGATTTTAGTTGAATTCGGTAGATTTTGAAAAATTTCAGCAGACTCTCAGAAAATTTCGGTTGTTTTTCCGAAAATCCGCAGATTGCTAAGTATGACCTCGCTAGTACCTATTATAAATACGAATTGCGTATTTGTATTGAGCGTGGCCAGCGTTTTACGGCGATCAGTCGATTTAAGATGATCAACTTTAATTAAACGCAGCGTAAAAGAGATAATAGACTGCACAAAGAAAGTGCACAGTCCGTTCACAAGGATGCTAAAAGAAATGAACGTAATCGGATGTATTGGGAGCGAAACAGAGAAGAAATCAATCGGCGAAGACGAGAACGCAGACAACTTCAATAAAATAATCAGAACAAATTACTGAAGCAACATTAAATTATCAGTTGAGTGCGAATTGTTCAAATGTATACAAGAGATAACACAGAATTGAGCGGTTCACAACAACATAAAACACGACTTCTGGAAGACAGATAAAATATTCTTTCTGTTCATACGACTGATCGGTATAAATTTCCATTATCTTTAAACTAAAATAAACGTGATTTGTATTCAATATTATTAAATTGTTGTATTTATTTTATTTAAGACGTGGCAGAGATTAATGTATGATCATGGTAGCAGAAGTCGGGGACGCCCGAGGAAGACATGAATCAGATAGTCGAGTCGGGCCATGTCAATAATCAGAATAATAGAAGAGTATGAGTACGTATGAGACGATGTATGAATGTAAATGAGACAAGGAGTCTGTGGTGTGACCGAGTTGATTGAGCACAAAACTGAACAATTTTTTTTTAAATGTACCTACACTTTTTTCATTTTTAATTTCGTCTGGGAGGCAATTATATATGTTGCTCCCCTCGTAACCAATGGATTGCTTTCCATAATTAGTATGTACGGTGTTTAAATGTATTTTATCGTGTTGCTGTGTAAAGTGTGTGTGTACTTGGGACGTTTTAATGAGTTCTGTATTTGTATGTATGAGTTTATTATTTATTTTGTAATTAAGGAGACATGTATTATATTCATATAATTTTCTTAATTTTAATAGTTTTGTTTCTATGTATAATTTTTTTGTTGATGTTCTAGGTTTGAAGTGAAATAGCTTTTTGATTAGGTAATTTGTTTTGTGTTACCTGTAGTTCATTTATATATGTTTCACATACATTTCCCCAGATTTCAATCAAGTAGTTTAAATGTGAATGTACCAGGCTATAATATAGGCATTTTTTAAATTTTATTTGGTAACAGGTATGATATCCGGCTAAATACGCTAATTAAGGGGGTGCTTTTATCTCTAATATCTTGAATATGCTGTTTAAAAGTTAGGTGTTTATCAATGCACAGCCCAAGGTATTTCTCCTGTATCAGGATTTGCAGGTTGTTATATTCAATTTTTAAGGGTATGTACTTTTGATGACTATTTTTAACTGGTACTATGAACAGGTACTTTTGATGGGTATTTTCAACAGGTAGTTTGAATAGGTACTTTTTATGGGTATTTTCAACAGGTAGTTTGAATAGGTACTTTTTATGGGTATTTTCAACAGGTAGTTTGAATAGGTACTTTTTATGGGTATTTTCAACAGGTAGTTTGAATAGGTACTTTTGATGGGTATTTTCAACAGGTAGTTTGAATAGGTACTTTTTATGGGTATTTTCAACAGGTAGTTTGAATAGGTACTTTTTATGGGTATTTTCAACAGGTAGTTTGAATAGGTACTTTTTATGGGTATTTTCAACAGGTAGTTTGAATAGGTACTTTTGATGGGTATTTTCAACAGGTAGTTTGAATAGGTACTTTTTATGGGTATTTTCAACAGGTAGTTTGAATAGGTACTTTTTATGGGTATTTTCAACAGGTAGTTTGAATAGGTACTTTTTATGGGTATTTTCAACAGGTAGTTTGAATAGGTACTTTTATGGGTATTTTCAACAGGTAGTTTGAATAGGTACTTTTTATGGGTATTTTCAACAGGTAGTTTGAATAGGTACTTTTTATGGGTATTTTCAACAGGTAGTTTGAATAGGTACTTTTTATGGGTATTTTCAACAGGTAGTTTAAATAGGTACTTTTTATGGGTATTTTCAACAGGTAGTTTGAATAGGTACTTTTTATGGGTATTTTCAACAGGTAGTTTGA
The DNA here is from genome assembly GCA_026573805.1 of Hesperophylax magnus. NCBI lineage: Eukaryota > Metazoa > Arthropoda > Insecta > Trichoptera > Limnephilidae > Hesperophylax > Hesperophylax magnus. The sequence continues at coordinate 2,471,387 of JAIUSX010000059.1, forward strand.
ATAGGTACTTTTTATGGGTATTTTCAACAGGTAGTTTGAATAGGTACTTTTTATGGGTATTTTCAACAGGTAGTTTGAATACGTACTTTTTATGGGTATTTTCAACAGGTAGTTTGAAGAGGTACTTTTTATGGGTATTTTCAACAGGTAGTTTGAATAGGTACTTTTTATGGGTATTTTCAACAGGTAGTTTGAATAGGTACTTTTTATGGGTATTTTCAACAGGTAGTTTGAAGAGGTACTTTTTATGGGTATTTTCAACAGGTAGTTTGAATAGGTACTTTTTATGGGTATTTTCAACAGGTAGTTTGAATAGGTACTTTTTATGGGTATTTTCAACAGGTAGTTTGAATAGGTACTTTTTATGGGTATTTTCAACAGGTACTTTGAATAGGTACTTTTGATGTGTATTTTCAACAGGTACTTTGAATAGGTACTTTTGATGTGTATTTTCAACAGGTACTTTGAATAGGTACTTTTGTTTATTATTTTCAATAAGTACTTTGAATAGGTACTTTTTATGGGTATTTTCAACAGGTACTTTGAATAGGTACTTTTTATGGGTATTTTTAACAGGTACTTTGAATAGGTACTTTTTATGGGTATTTTTAACAGGTACTTTGAATAGGTACTTTTTATGGGTATTTTCAACAGGTACTATGAATATCTACTTTTGATGTGTATTTTCAACAGGCACTTTGAATAGGTACTTTTGTTTATTATTTTCAATAAGTACTATGAATAGGTACTTATGATGGGTATTTTCAACAGGTTGCTTGAATAGGTACTTTTGATGGTTATTTTCAATAAGTACTTTTGATGGATATTTTGAATAGGTACTTTTACCAGGTATTTTTAATAGGATATTTGAAAATTACTTTGGGGAATCACATATTTTTTTTTGTGGGTAATAACTTTTTACAGAAGTTTTCTTACATAAATGGATTTGAAATTTTGTGTGCGTAATTATGTTTCACAGAATTTCTCCAACGGAGGAATCAATTTTACGTAGAAAATTTGTGGGGAATTTGTGGGTAGAAATTATGTGAGTACAGTTTACAAATTACTGATTCTTTATCAATCCTCGGGTCGGTATAATATACTTTATATAGAGTATTTTGTAACCGGTATTATTATTAGGTATTTATTTGTACCTGTACTCATTGTACCCAGTAACGAGAAGTACTCACTGGACCCACCTCTAATTTCCAGTACCAAATTAATGTCAATGACATATTTAAGCAAGGCTTCCTTTATAAAAATGTGCAAAGAAAAAATATCAAAGAATACCAAGAATTTTACAAACTAATGAGAAATAGAAATAAATTGTTTACTTACACCTAATTTTAAAACAACACAACAAATGCAAAACCATTATATTTACCAAGCCATAAACAACTACAATAATCTCCCTTCTGAACTGCGCTGTATTGTCAACCAATCAGAACAAATAAATGATTTTTTTTTTTAAACATAAATTAAACATTACTATACAAAAATATTATTATAACATAAAACTTATGTACGAATCGTGGCTCCCTTATCAGACATAAGAACTTCTCTTTTCTGATAAGGTATACATAACCAATGATGATCTAAAATGTTATATTGATAAATATTCCTTATATTACAATTTTTTTTTTTTAAATCTCTTGTTTTACTGGGACATCGTTTTAACCACTCGCCCGTTGGAAGCTAATTATTAACGTCATATTTGTCGATATCATATTTCAAATTTAGAATTAACAATATTATTTTGCAACTATTTTTTCCACGTTTTTGGCAGCTATAGTATTTATTTATTATCTGTTTTACCATTTGTTAGTATTAGCTTGTTATACATCGATATTTATAACCATTAAAAGACAAACGAAAGTTTTTCCAATAAAACTAAAATTCATATCTCTTCTCTAAATAGTATAAAATAAAGTCGCTATCCGCGTCTGTCTGTTTGTACGCTCAGTTCTTCTAAGCTACGCAACGGATTTTGATAAAGTATTGACTATCATTTGGAGAATTTCTTCCGTAAGGTTAACATATGTAATACAGGCATATTATATTTTTAGAAAGTAGAGAAAAGTCGATGTTTTGTAATCAAGTCGTAAAAAAATTTATTTTCGGGGGCTTACATTGCTAACGCTGGCTAAACTTTATAAGATCATCACAAGTTTACCACAAACCATTCATAAGTCCCCGAGCAAAGCCGGGTAAACCGCAGCTAGTTTTAATATAAAATGAAGGGTGACCGGATAACTCACCAAAATAACAATTCATCACACTTTTAAAAAGTGATGAAACAAAAACTAGGTTAAATAGTTACCTTCATATCCTATTTAACTAGTTTCAATCAATGTGTTGAGTTACCATGGAACTAAAATGGAGTTCTCAAATTAAACCCGACAATAATAAAAATAAGTTTTTTTTTTCTTTTGTGTGGGTGTTTTTTGTTTATCCTTCAAAACATGATAAAATATGTTTATTTATATTTGGGATATGGCATCACTGTATACCACGTCAGAGGCCAAAGTAATAATATGTTGAAATGTTGTCAACGCATTATTAGACAACACTTATCCCATATTATGGGTATTTCTATACATGAGTCGTATAGAATTAAAGGCTAACTAAATATTAGCGATAGGCACAATCGATGAATCATCGATGATTTACTCGATCTTTTTGACAATGGAAATATTTCAATAAATTGTCACGGACAAATCGATTCTGTCAAAAATCATCACACATTCCGAGATAATCGTTTTAAAACGTCATCAAACAAGGAAGCGATTCTGTTAAAAATCATCACAGTCCGAGACAATCGTTTTGAAAGTCATTCGAAACCACAGCCGTCACGTCATTAGTCAGAATTCACTCATAAACGTAAATCGATTCCCAACTCCGAGAAACATCAAACATAATATGTTGTGAAATGGGGGGATGGCTACAAAATTCCCTGCTCAAAATTCACCACATTTTTCCTACTCAAAATACTTATTCGAAGTGCCTATTCAAAAGTACCTATTAAAAGTAGTTCTTAAAAATACCTGTAAGTAATAAATACTTGGTCCCAATATAAAATTCTTATGTATGTTGGAAGAAGGTATTTTGCAGATTTGTCACAAGTACAAAGTACCGCATGAAAATACTTTTACTGGGTACGATAAATACGCCCTCCTCTAGTAAACATATGCATTTGGAACATGGCAACTGATTGGTTTATTTATGATGGCAATCCTGAACCTAACCTAAATATTATTGTTGACGGCGCTAAATTTACCGCCAAATCAATCGTTTCATCTTTCATGCAGTTCCAAACTTTAATATTCAATATATTCTACATAATATCGGTATATCTGTGATAATATCCTAGCTTCTAACATAATATATTGGTAAGTTGATCGCTTTTCTACACGACTACACTAATCACACTGTTAATTTTGGTTGCGTCTTCGGTTGTTATTTCAAATCAAAGAGCGACCGTTCTTTAATTTGGACTCAGGAATGTTCAAATGCTCCAACTTCCACGCCAATCGTCTTTGTCTTTTACGCCAGTGGTACTCCCAAGGGAATCTATTTGAAGTAAAGTTGCCCCGAGTGATGTTTTCACAAAAACGGCCCTTTTACAAATTATCCTGTTATTGTTGTTGAAAATATTGTTGAAAGTTCGGCATGCCAATTCTACGTGTAATTTTGGATTCGTATTTCGAAGGCATGGCAACGGTACTGTAATCGGACGATACAGTCACATTTATGTCCTAATTTCCAAATATTTGTTATTTCTTATTGTTTTGACAGCATGTTATAACCTAAACAAAATTAGAGTTCCTTTCTGTTGTGTTTCAGGTTTATTGTTTTGGGCTTGAAACAATTACAATAACTCATGGAACCAGGACCGCAAGAAGTGGATGGAGATGCAATGCCGTATACAGAGACAGATTTCAACCTCCCGGATGCGAAGAAGAAACGTTTGCAGTATGCAGAAAGTACTCCAACAGCCAGTAAGACACATTGCATATTATGTAAAACATTAAGATGTTATATTCAGATGTTCGGAATCCATTTTGAAATGTTGCACAGTAGGACATGCCGTACACTACGTTACTTAGCGAGGAGTTTGTGCCGAGATAGAGATGTGTGGCAGTTTTTCCTCTCTGCCTCTGCTGAGAAATGGCGTGATGGTTAGTTTTTTTTTTTTTTTTTTTTTAAATTGATTTTATTTTAGTAATTTGTACATTTAAGTTTACAAATGACTAATTAATAAATATACTATGTTTTTTTTTCTTTCTTGATGTGGCTCCTACACAACATTTTGAATTTTTCAATTGGGGCAGACTTAAGGTTTTCCGGCAGCGCGTTATAGTATTTCATCCGTTTATATAATATACTATTCTGGGTATTCGCTTTGTCCTTCTTTGGTAGCCTGATTTCATTGCACGTCCTAGTTTTATGTTTGTGTATGTCCTTGTTGTGTACAATTTTATTCGAAAAATATTTGGGTAGCAGGTTGTTAACTATTTTGTGTAAAAATATCATCGTGTTCAAGGTCAACATCTGTTTCACCGTTAGCCAATTTAGTTCGTTTAACATTTTATTTACTTTTGAATATCTATTTCGTCTGAGTATTGTTCTCATTGCCCTATTTTGGAGAATTTGAAATTTATTTTGCTCTCGGTCGTTACACAGGAAAAGGATAGTTGAGCAGTAATTAAAATTTGGAGCAATAATGGAGTTATAAATGGTGATTGCAGTTTTTTCGGACAGTTTTTGGCGAATTCTTCCCAAAAAAGATATCTTTTTTCCAATTTTCTTTTGGGTATATTCAGCATGTTTGTTAAAGTTGAGTTTGGAATCTATTATAACCCCTAAGTATTTTATATCGGTAACATTTTCGATAATTTCACCATCAATTTTGATTTTTCTTTCACTGGATGTCTTCTTACAACCAATTACCATACATTTGGTTTTTTTTTGTATTTAATTTAAGCTTATTTATTTTTAGCCATCTTGATACATTATCTAGTTCATTATTTAAAATATGTATTAGTTCTTCATAGTTTTCTCCAATTATATATATAAGTGTATCATCGGCAAATAGTCGTACTTTGCATTTTGAAAATATTTTCACCATGTCATTAATATATAGTATGAACAATAGAGGTCCAAGGACTGATCCCTGTGGTACTCCTAATTTATTTTCCATTGGTTTTGAAAATTGATTATTAATTTTTGTTACCTGTATTCGGTCTTTCAAATACTCTTTTATTAATTTAATGGCTAGAGTTGAGAAACCAATTTCTTTAAGCTTTCTTATCAATATTTCTCGATCTATGGTTTCGAATGCCCTTTGAAAATCCAAGAATATTGCTAAGATAAATTTATTAATATTCATTCCTTCTTTCCATTCTTCAACGATTACATTTAACGCTGTTTCACAAGAATTATTACATCTGAATCCCGATTGTTCTTGGTATAAAATATTGTGTTCATCTAAGTATTGCAATATTTGTTCTTTTATTATCACTTCAAGTATCTGTTCATATTTCGGTAAGGTGTTTATTGGTCGAAATTCTTCACATTTTCTGGTATTTTTAACCTTTGGGACCGGTATAATGGTAGATAGTTTCCATGACTGTGGAAATGTTCCCTCTTCAATTGTATGATTAATAATATTTAATAGAGTAGATCCAATTACTGGAAAAGCATCTTTTATCAGACTAATAGTTAATCCATCTGAACTATTTTTTGATTTAATTTTGTTTAAAATGTTAAATAAATATTCTGCAGTTATTTTTCTGAAGACCAATAATTCTTTGTTTGAGTTGTTATTATCATTTGTGGGGTTGAAAACAATGTTAGGTATTAATTTGTTAATTTGAGTGATGCTTTCTATAAAATATTTATTAAAGCTATTAGCCATGTTTTCTTCGTTTATATCTTTTGGGAAGTTTACTATTTTTATGTCGTTTTTGTTATCGCCATGTACTAATTCTTTAATGCTTTTCCAAATTTTTTTGGGATCCCCTTCTTTCGAGTTTATTTTATTTTTTATGTACTCATTATGCGTTCTTTTTATGTCTTTAGAGTATTTATTTCTCATTTTTTTGTAGTTATTCCAATTCATAGTACTATTAGTAAGGCGTGCTCTCTTGTAAAATGTATCTCTATCGTGCTGCATTGTGCGTAGTTCTTTTGTGAACCATTTATTATTGTTTCCTTTACGTATCTTCTGTTCTGGAACTACTTCATCAATGGATTTTTTAATGTTTATTATCATCTGGTCAGCTTTTTTGTTATATTCCATTTGATTTATTTCATTCCAATCAATAGTCTCTAAGGTCCGAATGAAGAGTTCTTTATTGTATCTTTTGTAATTTTTAAATGTTATTACTTGTGTTTCTTTACTGGAGTTGTAGGTTTCTCTGTCATTTATTAGAATTTGAATCATATTATGGTCGGTAATTTTAGGTTTATCTAATACATTAACACATAGGTTAAATTTATTTGAGATAACCAGATCAATCAATGTTTTAGAGGTATTAGTAATTCGTGTGAAATCTTTAACTAATTGTTTCATACCTGCAGTTTGAATAATAGATTTCAGTTTTTTTGTGTATATGTCTGCATTTTCTTTAACATTTATATTGAAATCTCCAACTATAATGTTAATATTTTCATCTTGCAAATTTTCCATGCTCCATCTTTGAAAATATGTTAAGAAGTCGCATTTACTTGTGTTTGGTGATCTATAAATAACAGTATATACACCTTTCTTGATTCCTGATTTAATGCTGATGGCTAAAATCCAACATTGTTTTTCATGTTGGTGATTTGATATCACTTCATACGGAACTTTATTACTTAAGAGAATCATCACTCCTCCTGTATGTCTGCTATGCGAGTCACAACGGATGGTATTATAATGATCAAATATAATTTCACTATCTTGGATATCTTCAGTCACATGTGTTTCACTATCTTGGATATCTTCAGTCACATGTGTTTCACTATCTTGGATATCTTCAGTCACATGTGTTTCACTATCTTGGATATCTTCAGTCACATGTGTTTCACTATCTTGGATATCTTCAGTCACATGTGTTTCACTATCTTGGATATCTTCAGTCACATGTATTTCACTATCTTGGATATCTTCAGTCACACGTGTTTCACTATCTTGGATATCTTCAGTCACACGTGTTTCACTATCTTGGATATCTTCAGTCACATGTGTTTCACTATCTTGGATATCTTCAGTCACATGTGTTTCACTATCTTGGATATCTTCAGTCACATGTGTTTCACTATCTTGGATATCTTCAGTCACATGTGTTTCACTATCTTGGATATCTCCAGTCACATGTGTTTCACTATCTTGGATATCTTCAGTCACATGTGTTTCACTATCTTGGATATCTTCAGTCACATGTGTTTCACTATCTTGGATATCTTCAGTCACATGTGTTTCACTATCTTGGATATCTTCAGTCACATGTGTTTCACTATCTTGGATATCTTCAGTCACATGTGTTTCACTATCTTGGATATCTTCAGTCACATGTGTTTCACTCATCATAAGCATAAAAGGTTTCTTCTCTTCTTAAAGTATTTTGACCTTTTCGTAATGTGCTATGATGCTTTGTATGTTCAAGTATATAATTTCATCTTTCTCGTAACTTTTGTTTATAAAAAAGAAATTCTGCTAATTTTTGCTTCTAGCTTTCTTTTATAAATTGGGCATTCCTTACTCATGGCTGAGTGACTACAATTTAGTTTCAGTCCTAATCTTTTATTTGTCATTATACAATTGATGCACTGAATATCCTCATCCATGCAATCTTTTACGTCATGATTTTTTGCGCATTTTGGACAAGATTTTAGGTTTCTGCAATCTATAGCCTTGTGGTTGAACCCATTACATTTAAAACATCTCATGATATTTAAATTGTCAAAGACCCTGCATCTGTCCCATCCAATATTTATTTTTTCTGCATTTAACATTCTGTCGTAAGTCTTTCCGTCGACGTCGGCATATATAGTAAAAGTTGTTTGATTTCTTCGGTTTTTTAGTTCTTTCATATATGTCACCTTTATTTTTGAGCTTTGTTCACAGATGGTCTCATTTTGAGTTTTTATTTTTCTCTCTATTTCTTCAAAACTGTATTTTTCAGATAAACCAATAATTTTGACGGATGGGTTTTTTGTTTGAGGAATCTTTACCTCATATTTATCTCCCAGTTTGGCTATTACCTCATCATGAACCTTGTTAATATCTGTGGCATTTTTAAATTCTATTATAACCCCTCCATCCTTAAAATTTCTCATGCCGGTAACTCCAAAATTTGTTGGGTCAATATTGTCTTTTATTTCACTCTTTGTTTCATTATTTTCCTGATCCTTCTTTTTTGGTTTTATGATAACAACTGGTTCGTGTTTTTTTACTTTTTCTGCATAGGTTTCAGGTAAGATAATTTTTCTAATATCATGTTTGATGTTTTCTAAATTACTGATATATTTTCTGTCACTGTTGATTATATTTTCTTGTAATCTGATGATTTTGTCTTGTAATGTAAGATTTTCTGATTTAATTGCATCTTCTAACTTCGTTATTATGAGTTCTATAGTATTTTTTGTTTTTTGATCCTTGACTGTTTGAATTTTGGAAACTTCATTTTTAAGTTCATCTAGATAGTTCGCTACCGTCATCGTAGTATTTTTGTTTGCACGGTTTTGTAGAATTAAATCGGACGTATTGTGCACATTTCTCACTAGATGGCGTTATACGTTGAAAGTTAGCGAGTTGGTCGTCTTATTATAATTTAATAAAAAATAATAACAATTGCTTTCACTGAGAAGCGAACTCAGCTCCTTGAGAACTCTGACCGCTACCGGAACGGGCGACGCTATCGACGTTATTCTCCAGGCTAGGGGCCACTTATCAGCGAGCGTGATAATGTTCGTATATTAAGTGCTACCAGCTTTTAAACTGACAGGTATGGTATTCTGTTAGTTATTTTGCGACAATAACTAGCATTGATCACTGCACAGATTTTAAAATCACTTAAAAAGAGTATTTCGAGGGCGTTTTAGATTAATTAAAGTAGTAGAAAGTACACTACTCCTTTACATATTATATTAATCGATATCTTTGTGATTATTTCGATTTATAAACTATGAATTTTAAAGATTTTAGTGGAGCAATTTTTTGGCGTGCACACACTTCGTAGACAAAAAGAACTAGGTGTTAGTTAAACATTGTTTTATTGTACAAGACCTATAGTGATGGCTGGTACTGCAATTCTTTTTCCATGTACCGGTAAAGACAATTACATTGAAACTGACGATTTGTGCCATCGGCACATTATTATTGTGATAAAGTTTTATATCCGAGTTTGTTTATATTTTGTTTTCCAGCTAGCATTAATGCGGAGACTGTTACCACCAGGGCTGAACCAGGACATCATGATGAAGATGGAGGCGGAATTCCTTATTCGGAAATTGACATAGACATTCTGGATGTTAAAAAGGAATGCTTAGAACGCTCTGAAGCAATTACCGAGGCAGCAGGTAAAACCGACTTTTGTTTGATAAAATTAACGTTTCTCCTCATTTTTGAGATTTTATGAATTTACTTTACTTAATCCATTAAATTTTTCAGACTTATTGACAAACCAGAAGACGAATCTTCGGGAAAAACGATTCTCTTGTAACAACTCCCGCTCGGGTAAGCAGGGCTCGTTCCAGGACATTTCGCCCCCTGTGAAGTAAGTTCCCAATTAATGGAGATGAATAATATTGTAGTAATTTTAAAGTATTTTAGAGGTGGGTCTACACCTCCACACATTTTTAAAGACATTGAACAGCTGATAGCGGGTCACATACTCCATCTCGTTCCAGCAGCAACGTACAAACGGGACAGCGTGTAATACATTATCTGTTAAAACGTTTAGGGCCGTCTGTTTCAACAGAATGCTAAATCGTGAGCTAAGTTAAAAATTTAACTGTCAGTTAAAGTAACAAGGATGTTAAATCAGACCGCGCGCTGTTTCAAGTGCCTTTATACAAAAGTAACAGTTACTAGGTGTGGCCAGTCTAAAAAGCAGAATATTCCTCGAAATTACGTGGAAAAACGCATGGCATTATTTTTTGGTACGGCCACACCGAAGATTAACGGCCGTTGTGGCCAACAATTTCGATGGATTATCAAAGGAATTCTGAGCCTGAGCCAGGCGCTGCTCAGTTAAGTGATCGTAGTGATTTGCTCCATTTCGCCTGTAGCCAACATTTTGATCATAACACCTCGTGTGTAGCACTGTTTATTTACATAGACAAAAAAATGACGTCAAATTAGAAACTTTACATTTTAAATTAATACCGAAGCATTAATTAATTGTATTTATTATTTATACAGATAATTTACTTTAAATAGTGTAGTACATAAACCGACATTTCATATTTTTAAAACAAACGTATTTAACCGGTCAGCAACGTAAGCAGATATACACGATAAAATAACGATAGCAGTCAAGTACAATAAGCGTGTTTACACGTCAACGCGTGTGTTTCCACAAAAATCGTCATAACTCCGTTATTCTTCTAGTGACATCCCTAAAACAAAAAGTAGAATATTCGTATTGAATGAAGCTTCACATCTCTATTCAAAGTTATCCATAGAAACCCGTAAAAAGACCTACTCAGTGGAAGCAAATTTTACCCGCCAAATCGTAAAACGACGCCAAGAAAGCCGTTTGACGTGCCGACCCGCCTCCCACATATCCCAGTTTTAACGTGAAATTTTATCGAAAATGGCCCGGTAAGTATTTGTTTATTATAGTAATATATATTTGCTATGCTTTTGTGATATTGTTTCTTTGTTTGAAGTGTTTTTTCTTGTATAATTAGATGCATTTATATTGCGAGTCATGTCCACCGAATTCTTTGTCATTTCAAAGAGATGTTTGGAACTAAAATGTCGGTTATTGGGGCACATTATGGTGAAAATTCATGAAAGCGTATATTCTTACGCAATATTTAGCAAAAACATCTAGCAATTTCATGACAAAATCGTGATTTTTCAACATTTTTACAACTTCCTCTCATTTAGAAGCATTTCGAAGTTTCTGACAGCTCAGAAATGGTAGGGATGGGGTCGACCATCTTCCAAAATTCGAAACAAAAATTCATAATCGACTTTCGCTATTGAAATGATCATGTACTGTTTCATAGTGATTTCACACAAACGAAGTATTGAATTCCGTATGTTTAAAATTTTTAGGGCGCACAGTTCACACCCGCACTGTGCAAGCTGTTACAATTCAGTTATTTCGAGAATTCTTATAGTTGAAAATCGAAAATATTTTGTTGTGAAGTGATGTATATTTGAGTAAACCTTGATTATTGTTCTACTTTTTAGAAAAGAGGATTTAAACACCGACCAAATTTGGGGGGTCCTCCAAGAACACCATATTTTGGATTCCGAGCCGAGCTCGGACACTGATTCCGACGGTAGCTGCTTTAACAGCAGTCCCGCAGACACCACCAACGAGTCCGACTCCGAAGACACACCGGAGACGTTTCATGAGGTAAAGCCCATTTTATGTAATTTAAATCAATATTTTGGTTAACATTTATTTCGTATGCCATCAATAAAATAAAATGGCTATCAATTTATTTTCAGGCTTCTTCGTTTGTTACGAGCGGAGAAGTCCTCATGAACTCTGCGGAGTCGGATCCGGTGGTTGCTGTTGCTACCGAAGGAGTCAGCGTAGAGACGCCATCAGGAGGATCCCCCAAAACAAGCGGCAGAGCCGTAGAAGGTATAAACCTACATTATAATATATACGTATATAAGTTTATTTATATTTTGCAGCCTTTTTCATAATATTATGTTGTTATTTTCGTCATATTGTAAAAGTAGGTAAGCGTTATGAAATATTTATTTTTTTCCATTATAATTATTTCGAATCTTATATTTTCAGAATCGATGGACTACAGTGCCGGTGAAATGGAGAGTGCCAGTGCTGAAGAAGTTGGCCTAGCAAGCTTCAGTCACATAGAAGGTATATACATTATAATATATGTATGTGCACATCTTTATGTATATATAAATTTTTAACTATATTTTGCAGCCTTTTCATCACATTATGTAGTTATTTTCATCATTTTATATATAACACAGTATTTGCCTTCAATTACAAAGTTTTTACCTACATGATGTAGATATAACATATAATGTACTGTAGATTCAATTTTTTTCACAGTCCTCCTCACTAGGGTTTCCTATTCTTAAATTTTAATATGTTTTTATTTGTTACATTTTCAGATTTCCAGTTTCTGCAGCCGCTACCCATTTCACCGGCCGTACGCGGGAGCAGACGCCGCGGAGGGCGACGTGGAGGGCGCATCGGGGAGAGGGGACGCCGTGCTGTCGGAGTGGGAGAGGCCTGGACTTCGGGACAGGACTTGGTAGTGGCGTTCGGCTCCGATGACCAGCTCCCTCCCCAGTTTCTGGCTTCTCGGTCACAAGCCGCCCGTGTGGCTCGCGGTGGACATTCGTGCCGAGCGCGGGCTACAGCGCGAGCCACACGGCCGTTGGGGCGCTCTGATCATCAGTTGGCAAATGAGACTGCTGATGACGAAATGGACGGATCCTTTTCTTCTGATGAAGAAATGGAGACCGTCCATACTTCACCTAATGTGGCCTATTTGTTCCCTAGTGATCCGAGCGCAGCCAATTTCTCTTGGACTGGCATTTCTTCATTTGCCGGTCAAAGAGAACAGTTTGTGCCCGAGAATGCGGGACCAACTGCAGAGTTTCTGACACCGTATGATGCTTTTCGTGCCATATGGACAGATGAGATTTTAGATATTATTGTTGAACAGACAAATAAGTTTTCGAGGGACTCTCGTCGTGATATTCACCAAAGCAGTTCATGGAGGGAGACAAATCGCCATGAGATTTTAATGTTATTTGCATTTTACATGATGCTAGGTATTATCCGCATGCCGAGCATAAGCTCATGTTTTTCAACCACTTGGATTATGAAGACTTCTGTGTTTAGGAAACTACTTTCCCTCACTCGTTTTCGTGAGTTGACGAAATATTTGCATTTCGACAACAATGATCTGAACCACACTGACCCTGAAAACAAGAAACTTGCAAAGATATTGCCAATAGTTAATCACTTGAATGCTAAATTTAAAGAACTTTATATTCCTAGCCAGAACATTGCAATTGATGAGTCACTGACATTGTGGAAAGGTAATTTGGGTTTCAAGCAATACATAAGAACAAAGGCTGCTAGATTCGGAATTAAAACTTTTGAGTTGTGCGAATCTGCGACTGGATATTTGTGGTCATTTTATATTTATACAGGGAAAGATACATCACTTATTGGTTCGTTAACGCAAAAAGTGTTGAAATCGACACTTACGGTGGTGAATCTAATTAGACCACTTTTGAATAAGGGTTATTCTCTGTGGATGGACAATTGGTTCAACTCTCCACTACTGGCTCGGTTCCTCAAGCGGAACAAGACTGATTGCGTCGGGACATTGCGCACTAACAGAGCCGATGTTCCGACAGCATTCAGTCGTGTCAACTTAAAGGAAGGACAAATTTTTGGTCGCCACGCTGGTGATGTTGCCATACTGACGTGGCAAGACAAGAAAAAGGTGACGACAATATCGACATTTCATGGCGCGGAAACTGAAATTGGACGTTCTAGGGGAAGAGAGAATGTGTATAAACCGAAAGTTGTCAGAGACTACAACAAGAACATGGGAGGTGTAGACAAAAAGGATCAGATGCTGGAACCTTACTTGATTGAACGTAAGAGATGCCGTAAATGGTATCTCGAAATGTTCAAGCGTCTGCTTAATGTGAGTATTCATAACGCGAAAATTTTGCATTCCCAGTCAATGACTTCGAAGGTACAGACTATGGCGTTTCGGTTGGCTCTTGTGCAGGAGTTAGCCAACCATCACCTCACGTTGTCACGGCCTCCGAAGTCAACGCGACAGTCATTTGTAGGACCATACACCGCACCTTTCCCCTTTTCCCCCGACGCCCACTACCTCGACTACAATGACTCGCCGCAGACTATGGATGCAAATGATCCTGCTCCTCTTACAAAGGCACGTACTCAAAATTGTGTTATTTGTAAGAAGAGCAAGGTTAGAAAATCAACAGTTTATTGCTGCAAAACTTGTAGGGTTCCGTTGTGCGTAGTTCCGTGCTTTGAAAAATATCATACTGCACTCCACTCAGTGTGAGTCAAGTATGATAATTTTCAAAGTGGCAACCGCGGTATGCACAACGAAATCTTACAAGTTTTTCACATAAACTGTTTTTGACATGCCAAATGAATATTCGCTTTGAGTGGGGTAGAGTTCCAGCTTTTTCCCTTGTCACTGTTCTCACGTATTTTTGTTGTTTCGATGATCACTTTAGATCTCTCTCTCTATCTTTTGAAAGATCAATTCTTATTGTGCACTTTGAAATGCGGTGTAGTCATCACAGTTCCTTCCTCATGTTTCCCTTGAGATTTGAGCCAGCGGAGGTTAAATCAAATTGCCCGTCTACGGCGTTTTCCTTTTCAACGTCGTCGAATTAACTTCACTACTTCATTTGCGATTAATGTGCCAAAAAAGGTTGTTGAATATCTTGTATAAATAAGATTGATTGCAATTTATCTATCGCAAAGACGCTACCCCTTATTTGTATTTTTCTGACTCTAGCTGTCTAGCTTTTGTGTTTTTGTGGAAACCGATTTATCATTTCACCTTATTATGAGGACTTTTTATCATTCGGTAGGTTCTGTTGGCAAGTATTGAAAAGTTTCTTCTTTTCATGGAAAGATGGGGCACGTTTGATGGTCTAGTATTTTCTGTAATGCAACAAGACTTTTATATCCATTGGTTTTTTAACATGCCTTTGGTCGGCTGCATAATGTCATATGTATCAAAAAATGCAAATAAAATGAAATATCATCAATTTGGGGACCATCCAGAAGGCTTAGGTGATCATCCGAATTAGACCCCTCGCATCTATTTTGATCTCCAACAATAATAACTGTTTTTTATCTTTTCGTATGGCACGACAACATTATACATGTCATACTCTGTGGACCTCCGCACAGGACGGCACAGTTTTTTTTTTAATTTTTTTTTTTTAAATTTTTGTACATGTGTAAATGAAAATAAATTTTATTACATTTAAAATATTTCTACTAGAAAATAAATGTAAAATGATTTCCATAAATTTAACTTTTAATGCGGCGTGACCATAATACAATTTTAATATGCTCCCCACAGGATTTCATTCTTTTATTTTTTTTATATATGTGTAAATGGATATAAATATTGTTATATTTAAAATATTGTTGTATATAAATATTGTTACATTCAAAATATATTTACTTCCAAATAAATGTAAAATGAATTACATATTCAGATTGCCACAATATGATGATACTAGCTATATAAATTGTTATTTTATTTTTGTGTACTTTTGTTGTTCTTAGTAAAAAAAAAAAATCATTGTGTTTTTATTTTTGTGTATAACAATAACTTATAAAAGTGAAAAGAAAAAAATAGCTTTACACTACTATTGAAGAAGGTACAAATACTATTGAAGTTCAGGTTGAACCGAAACTAGTATTTATATTTTCAATAGTGGTGACAAAATATATATTTTTTATTTCAATTTTAATTATGTCTAACCACAAAGTAATTGTTTCCTGTGAAAGTCAGTTACTTATTATGAAGGAAATGAAGTAATATGCTGTACACACATGTTTATTTTGATGAAAAATATCAATTGTTATTGATGATTTATTATATTTATATTTATATTATTAAAAAAATATATTTTATACATTATTTAAACTAAACGTAATATATTACATACTTATTTCAACAAAATTTCGATATCAACAAAATATTTCGAGCAATATTCGAAATATTTAGAAATAAGTAGCTACTTATTCGAAATATGTTCATGCGCTGGTGATGCACATCACTAATAATAGATAAATATCAGTTGTCATCCGTGAATTGACAAAATTTCGCGCTTAAAAATAGCTCTCTACATTTATTGTTTTAAGATGTAATTATGCAGATAATGTCCGGATTTCATCAAATACATATAATTTGAAGTGTGCATTATAGTTAGCCGTGAATGAGGCATATGTATCTATTACTTTTGTGGTGTAATGTTATAAAAATAAGTGTGGTGAATTTTGAGGTTATATTCCGTTTTTTACAAAAATAATGCTTTTCTGTTCTTAGAAATTACAGAAATGAAGTGCTTTTAGTATATAAAACCATAATACATCTATTTTTAGCAATTGGCACAGTAATTGCCTGATATTTCAATAAAAAACAAAGATTTTCTAATTCGATATGATTCGTCATGTATTGAAATGCGCCAAGATTTTAGCAAGTTTAATTATTTTTTTAAAAATATATTTTGTATGAAATGGTCAAAAAGTGAAGTGACAGAATTGTTTATTGTACATTTGTACGATGAAATAAGTGTTTTTTTTTTTTACATTATCCGTGATTTTAGTATCGTTTTTACATAAAACATTACAGGTGAGTCATTTTTACAATTTTTTCATGTTTCCATTCTAAATTTAAATATTTACAAATGTTAATATTTATTTATGATACAACAATTTGAAAGCCTATTTTGTAACCTTTCTAAAACAGTTTTTACTATTCGGCTCCGTTCAGTAATGTTTCATTTATAGAGCTTTGATTGTGAGGCGGTAATAACACAACGTTTTCGTGAAATTGACATTTCGGTAAAGACATCTTAGCTTCAAGTTCGCGAAAAGTCGGAGGGGTTAATATCATCACTATACAGTTGGGTATAGCGTAGCGGGTCACGTAATACAGGGTTTTCCAATAAGAGGTGTTATTTTGATATTCAATCGTAAAAAATCAATGGTTTCGTTGCTTGTGTGGCACGTAGCGCGGTCTTGTTGAAAGTAAACGTTGTCCAGATCAATACCATCCAATTCCGGCCATAAAAAATCATTAATCATCTCTCAATAGCGCAATCCATTCACCGTAACTGTTGCTCCAGTCTCATTTTCGAAAAAGTAAGGTCCAATGACTCCGTCGGACCCTAAACCGTACCAAACAGTCACACGTTGAGGATAGAGAGGCTTTTCAACAATAACTCTTGGGTTTTCCAAGCCCCAGATGCGACAATTTTGCTTGTTGACGAAGCCACCGAGGTGGAAATGGGCCTCATCACTCAAGATGATTTGCATTTGATTCACTCAAGTGAATTTTAATAATTTCAATGCGTTGTTGAAGCGTGTATAGTTCCATTTTTAATAATGGCGTAGTTTCTACTTGTCAAATGTCAAAAAATGACAGCTTCAAAAGTAACATCTACCGAAATAGCGGGCTATTCAAAATAACACATCTTATTGGAAAACCCTGTACATAGTCAATCTCGTTCCAGCAGCAACGTTATCTGTTGCAACGTGTAGCGTCAGTAGCTACGTGTGATACCATTTTTTGTATTTTTAATTGAACATAATCATGAGACAGCAAAATGACATCTTCATTTTTTACTCCAAATACCCTCAGGAACCGTTGGTTAAATCCTTTGAGTAGGTGCTGGTACAGATTGTATAAGTTGGTAGCACATTTTGAAATCCATTATTACTTATTGAATTTCCTGTATTTGATGAATATTTTTTTAATATGATAATTACAATGAAAACTCCTCTTTTTCGGTAACAACTTTTCAAGTGAATACATTATCGTATTTTATTTTACAGCCTACAAAATTTAGCGATAGAATATTAAGGGCCGTCTGTTTCAACAGAATGCTAAATCTTGAGCTAAGTTAAAAATTTAACTGTCAGTTAAAGTAACAAGGATGTTAAATCGAACCGCGCGCTGTTTCAAGTGCCTTTATGCATAAGTAACAGTTACTAGGTGTGGCCAGTCTAAAAAGCAGAATATTCCTCGAAATTACGTGGAAAAACGCACGGCATTATTTTTTGGTACGGCCACACCGAAGATTAAATATGATCTCTGGTTAAGTGACTGTCAAAATACAGAAGTTTGTTCTGCGTCGTTATAACCTTGCACTAAAATGGAGGGATTTATTAAAAAGTAAGAATGTACAACTATGTTTTTTCCTTAAATTACATGACTTTAACATACGCTATGATAATATTATTTCATTTTATTATTACAGGTGCAAGTCAGAGGAAGACGTAATGAGCCCTGAAAAGCCCGTTATCAAAAGAAAGATGGCCACTCCACTAATAACAGGTCTGAACTATAATGATTATTTGTGGAGCTTACTCTCTAATATTTTACAGTATATCTACTATTATTTCATCCCCATCACAGACATAAGAATATATAGACTAGAAATTAAAGGTGAGGGGTAAAATCAACTGTTGAAGAACGAAGGGGGTAAAGCTGACTGTGATTCGTCAATAAATCAATCTGACAGGATATAGGCATCTCGCATTATAATATCACCATTTAGTTCTTAAAAGTAAAATCTGCTTTTGAATGAATAGACATTTTTACATGGGAGCGCAAATTACTCGCCACGTTATGAACTAATTTGCGAAGTCCAAATTCAGCAAAGTAAATTTCTTCTATTTTCAGAGTCGTAGTTAGTTTCAGAGTATTTAGTTAAGACACTTTTACAAATGTTTCATAATTTACTTACCCTAGTAAACAACGATGAGCACACTTGAGAATCGCTACATTGTGATGTGATAGTATATGTTTCTAAAACTCATCCATATAATACGGTGTGAATAAGCTTAAAATAATGCTTACTTATGGAATGTAATACGACAATTGGGTTTATTCTCTTTTTCACATCTATTTTTACAAGTTTTCATATCACAAGCAACCAATTTGCCGTGTTATTTCGTAAAATGCCTCGACCATAGCTCGACGCTAGTTCGAACAAGAATGATGACGTCACATTCTCAAGATTCACGGGAAGCCATACGCGAGCCCAGCCGGCTCCAATGGAACCGGTATGGGGAGTGTGGAATAATACGCTTTTAATCACTTAGGGCAGGTCTACTAATATTCATATGTCTATGATCCCCATGCAATTTTGAATATTGGAATTAATATTGTTTTATATAGTGGAATTGTTGAACCGCCGAGACAAAGCAATTTGGAATTTGCAGGTTCAAAGAAGAAGTCGCCATGTTGAGAAACAACCTCAGCGCTATGACTAAGAGAAAGTTGGAGTACTTCGATGAGAGTCAGGACGTCCTGAAGAGAAAGGAAGTACGAGAAGCTGAGCTTCACCAGTGGCACCTGAGGAAAGCCATTGCCGAGTGCTTAGCTGCTAAAGCTCAACAGGAGTTGACGGAGTGTTACTGTTGAAGAAAGAAAAAGATAAAAAATGATCATGACTTGATCATTTTTTATCTTTTTCTTTCTTCTGACTTCTTGTTTGTTATTGTGTTCGAATTTTTTTATTTCAGAATTTAATTTTTACTTACATGATGAAGATCGATTTATAGTTAAATTAATAAAGTAATAATTCCAACCAAACTTTGTGAAAAAAGTTATATATTTATTACATAGTTTCTTTTCAATTATAATATGTATATTGAAACATTATATACAGGGTTTAATATAATAATAAGTTTTATACCAAACTTTGTGAAAAAAGTTATATATTTATTACATAGTTTCTTTTCAATTATAATATGTATATTGAAACATTATATACAGGGTTTAATATAATAATAAGTTTTATACCAAACTTTGTGAAAAAAGTTATATATTTATTACATAGTTTCTTTTCAATTATAATATGTATATAGTAACATTATATACAGGGTTTAATATAATAATAAGTTTTATACCAAAGTTTATGAAAAAAGATACACTTTTATTACATTGTTTCTTTTCAATTATAATATGATTCCTATAATTTCTATACCCGCTATATCCGATTTTTTGACAAAATGATCTGAGTATGACATCTTGTTCACATTTTTGCGAGCAACAAGAGGAGCCTAAAATTGAGTTTCAAAACCCTCCTTATCACCACCAAAAACCACGTTGAAACTGCGAGTGACAAACCAAATCCGCTATATCATACAGAAAGTTACTATCAAAACGCGCTATATCGGATTCAACGAATCACAAGCAGTTATTTTGCCAAAATACAATATGGCCGCCGCTCTGATGCCACACTTGTGTGTCAAAATGATCTACGCGTGTGTTTCTAAGCCCGCCATGTCGGCTCAGTTGACTTTCAAAAGCCTCTATATCACGAAGTGAGTATCAAAATCCGCTTTATCCATTTTATTTATCGAAATTACTTAATTATTGCTAGACATATATAGAAAAATAAATGCTTTTCGAAATTTTATTACTCCAATTCATTATATAAAAAATTGTAATGCAATTACTTATGTACGCTAGAGATGTGACAGTTTTTTGCGGTTTTCTCCAAATCAATGAAAGTTGATATAGCGGGTATAGAAATTACACGACTCATATGTATATAGTAACATAATATAAAGGGTTTAATATAATAATAAGTTTTATACTTTCAATTACCTTGTACCTACTATATTCAATAAGATGCCATTTAGTATAAAAAGCAAAACAATGTGCACTACTGATTTTAAAAAAATGTTAAAAAATGGTTAATAGATCAACATTGTTTGTACTGACATCGTTTCACAATACAGCCACGTAAGATTATATACGCCTTAGTGTGTTTTTGATTATGTTGAGTGCCTCTGAGTGTGTGAATGCCTATGATGTTATTGCCTGTGTTATCTGTATATGTATTCTTTGCCTTTGTATTATTGCTATTATTCTGTATTACCAAACTTTATGAAAAAAGATTTATTTTTATTACATCCATTGTTTCTTTTCAATTATAAAATATTTATTGATACATTTTAATATACAGGGTTTAATATACTTTATAAGATTTATAGTGATTTGTTTTTGGGGTATTATGCCATATACAATATACACAATTATTAACACATCAGCTCGAATTCTATCTCAAGCGGGGGAATGTTAATTACCTGACCATGTCATTAGCTCATATGGTTCTTTAGCATTTAATAATTCTGTGCTGGGTGTACATTGTATTATGGGAATAAATAACAAAATGTACAAAAAAAATTCTTGCAAAGTCACAACTAATAATAAATTGCTCAAAGGTTAGAAAAATAACAATGAATTAATTTATTTCTCTTATCTCCTCTCCCACCGCCACCAAGTGAAGGCCCGCCCAACGTTTCTTCGTCAGGGTGCTCTTCTGGATTTGGGCCATTTTCTGGGGGCTCCATCTCCTTATGAAGTATGCACAAGTTGTGTAATACAGCAGCTGCGACAATTGTGTCCTGCACTCTGTCTTTTTTGATCCTCAGTTTCAGCGATAAAGCTGGAAAAGGCCTTTTCCAAACCCCGAACGCTCTCTGTACTGTGTTTCGAGTCCTTATATGGCTCTCATTGTAAAAAAGTTCTGCAGGGGTCGTTGGGGGCGAAGTGGC
The DNA here is from genome assembly GCA_026573805.1 of Hesperophylax magnus. NCBI lineage: Eukaryota > Metazoa > Arthropoda > Insecta > Trichoptera > Limnephilidae > Hesperophylax > Hesperophylax magnus. The sequence continues at coordinate 2,492,923 of JAIUSX010000059.1, forward strand.
GTCAACAGGTAATCGCAGTTTGCGTAACCCTTGTCACCTAAAAGGTGACGTTCACATAGTGTTATCGTGGGCAGAGCCCGGCCAGCGTGCGACTATGTCCATAAACTTTAGTTTGGCGTCCACAACAGCCTGCACGTTGTATGAAAATACTGATTTCCTGTTGCGGAACACCTCAGCATCATCCCCTCCTGGAGACTGGATAGGAATGTGAGTTCCATCGATGGCTCCTATCACACTGGGAAATGGTGTAGAATGCACATGCAACCTCGGACATCTCTGCCTCATTTACTGGCATATTTATATACTGTGGCCTCAGTCGAGCAATTGCTTTAATTACCCGCCATACGACTCTGGAGATGGTTGAGTTATGGAGTCCGCATAAGTCACCATTGCTCATATGGAAACTTCCAGTGGACAGAAATCTCAATGTCATCAGTACTTGGTTCCAGTAGTCGTAATATCTCCCTCAATTTGACGTAATATCTCCCTCAATTTGACGTAATATCTCCCTCAATTCGACGTAATATCTCCCTCAATTTGACGTAATATCTCGCTCAATTTGACGTAATATCTCCCTCAATTTGACGTAATATCTCCCTCAATTTGATCTGTCACAAGATTTTGCACGCTCTTTCGACATGCGATACCGTGCCAAAAATTCGGAATCATCCCAAATGACCATATTATTAACACGGGGTCGAAATGTTTTTGGCTTTCGCTGTAAAACATATTGCATGACGAATTCATCTTCACTACTGTCATCTTCGATAATATTAATCATGATTAATAATCGTTTCGTAACAACACTCAACAGAAGAACCTTATATACGTATAGAACTGTCAAATAACTCGCGAGTAACTCTCGGATTTTGGGAAGTTAAAACAAAAGTTAAAAGTGACGTAAAACCAGGAGTTAAATTGATTGAAAAACGCATTACTTTTACTATAGCTAGCGTTGAAACATACGGCCCTAAAATCATTATTGTTATAATTACATTAGGGAATGCTGTAGCGATGCTCCTCCACCTACCGAATTATTGGAGTTTCTGCTGGCTGACAGTGACGATTACGGCAGCAGCGAGGAAGAAGCTGACAGTGACGATTACGGCAGCAGCGAGGAAGAAGCTGACGTGGACGAGGAAGCTGACGTAGATGAGGAAGCGGAAGATGTCGTAAACCCGGTTGAAGTTTTCGAAGAAGTAATTTTTTATTTAACACTGCAAATGTAATATTATAATTAATAGTATGCATTAATCATATAATTGCTTTATTTACAGTCATCCACATTTTTCGCGGAGACGGTGGATGTAGAGATGCTGGAAATTGTATTGGATAGCACGGGCGACGGTAAGAGTGCTAGTTAAAATTATTGTAATAATAAATATGCAACATAAAGCAGTTTTTTTTTAATGAAATGTATATTGAGTTATGTACTTGCATTCTAATAGTTTCCAAATTTCTTATATTTTCAGAATTAATGACCGACGTCAGTAGCGTAGAAGCTGACCAGGCGAGCTGTAGTCAGGCAGAAGGTTCCTTTATTTATATATATATTTGTTTTTATTTTTTTTTTTAAATAATCAAAATTTGCACAAATCAGCGAGCTGCATCGAATGGTGCTATTGCCGATGAATTTGCGTTTAGTTGGTAGAATTAAAAAAAAATTGAGACAAAAACTTCAAAGACTGTACCACATGGCCTGGACAGGCCCTCACATATGGCATCAAGATCTGGTCTGCAATTGATTAGTATAATTTCTATACCCGCTATATCAACTTTCATTGATTTGGAGAAAACCGCAAAAAACTGTCACATCTCTAGCGTACATAAGTAATTGCATTACAATTTTTTATATAATGAATTGGAGTAATAAAATTTCGAAAAGCATTTATTTTTCTATATATGTCTAGCAATAATTAAGTAATTTCGATAAATAAAATGGATTAAGCGGATTTTGATACTCACTTCGTGATTTTGAAAGTCAACTGAGCCGACATGGCGGGTTTAGAAACACACGCGTAGATCATTTTGACACACGAGCGTGGTGTCAGAGCGGCGGCCATATTGTATTTTGGCAAAATAACTGCTTGTGATTGGTTGAATCCGATATAGCGGGTTTTGATAGTAACTTTCTGTATGATATAGCGGATTTGGTTTCTCACTCGCAGTTTTAACATGGTTTTTGGTCGTGTTAAGGAGGGTTTTGAAACTCAATTTTAGGCTCCTCTTGTTGCTCGCAAAAATGTGAACAAGATGTCATACTCAGATCATTTTGTCAAAAAAATCGGATATAGCGGGTATAGAAATTATAGGATTCAATTCGGATACCAACTACCTGCTTGGAGGTCAAATTTACACCGGAAATCTTCAAGATGCTGATCGCCTGACTTGCCATCGTTGGTTCTGTATGCGCAAGTGGGATTTTTTTCCTTTATATACACGTATATTACATATATATACGATCTTAAAGGTAATACTAAAAAAACATAGACTGACCGATACAGACCAAATATTCAACAGCTGTGACGTACTAGATATACGCCAATTATACATTAAAACACTACTAAACTACATTTTTAACAAAAAAAATAAATTTCAACACACACAAAATAACACTAACAGACCAGTTAGACAAGCGTACAAAGAAAACATTAAAACTCCAACAGTAAATTCAACCTTTGGACAAAGACACTACCAATACCATGCAATAAAAGCTTTCAACAGTCTAAAAATTGAAATTAAAATTGAGGAAAATAAAAATAAATTCACACACAAAATTACAAAATGGATTAAACAACAAAAAAGACAATATTACCAAAATGTCATAGCATAAAATAAAAATAAAACCTACACGTAACACACAAAACCAACATAAACACACATCACTCACAAACACACAAGATTATTTTCATTGTATTATTTTTTAATTTTAAATGTATTATTATGTTTTTTTATTTTTAATTTTAAATTTATTATTTTCTTTTCAAATTTACTATCTTAGATTTTCATATTATAAAATGAAGGCCTCAGCACGGGCAAGCCACCCAGTGAGGCCTACATTACTGGAAAACATAAATTGTAACAAAATAATGTACCAAATAAAAAAATAAAAAAATATATAACATTCAGGGGTAAAAGTATATTGCCCATCAGAGATATTTACAAAAAAAGACAAAAGTAACATTTTTCTTCTACCATTATTTTCAGAGTTCCCGTTCCGCGCGCCGCTCGAGGTGTCACCCAAAGGTGGCAATATCGTCCGCGATGCCGGCCAGCAACGCCGCCGGAAGGTACGTCCTGTTGGGGTGAGGGGTACCTGGGAATCCGGGAATTTACCAAATGAGGTTTATGGAACGAATGACCAGGTACCTCCTGATTTATCTCGGGCACAAATCACCCGTACGGCTTGCGGTGGGCGTAATGGCCAAGCGCGAGGTGCACCTTTGCCGGAGCGTTCCAATCATCCGTCAACAGATGGGACAGATAGTGACGTAGCGGATGACCCCCTTTCGGGTACCGGTGCTTATTTGTTGACTGATGATGAGAACGCATCGGAGTTCTCTTGGGCTGGCATCAGTACGTTTGCCGGTCAAAGGGAAACATTTGCGCCCGAGAGTTCAGGGCCGACTGCTGTATATGAAACTGCGTATGACGCATTTCGAGCCATATGGACGGATGATATTCTGGATGTAATTGTAGCAGAGACAAATAGATATGCTCAGCGTCGTGATGGCCTAAGCCTTACGTGGAGGAACACTGATAAGGATGAGATTTTAATTTTGTTTGCATTTTTCATGATGCTAGGCATTATTCGCATGCCAACAATAAATTCATGTTTTTCAACTCATTGGGTGATGAAAACTACTGTGTTCAGAAAATTACTGACTTATAAGCGGTACTGTGAGTTGTCGAGATGTTTGCATTTCAACGACAATGACAGGACGTACACTAGTCCTGAAGACAGGAAACTTTCGGAATTGTTGCCTATAATAAATCATTTAAATGCTAAATTTCAGGAACTTTATGTTCCGAGTCAAAATGTTTCAATTGACAAGTCCCTAACATTACGGGAAGGTCAATTGGGTTTGAATAATATTAAAACAAAGGCTGCTAAATTAGGAATAAAAACTTTCGAACTTTGTGATTCGGTGAGTAGCTATTTGTGGTCGTTCTTTGTGGATACAGGAAAAACAACTGATTGGTTACCCGAGAAATCCACATCCACAGTTCTGAGGCTTATAAAGCCACTGTTGAACAAGGGTTATACGCTTTGGATGGACACTTGGTTTAACTCTCCCCTACTCGCTAGGTACCTCAAGCGAAATAAGACTGACTGCGTCGGGACATTGGTCACTAATAGGGCCAACGTTCCACCAGAATTCAGTCGTATCAACATGGCGGAAGGACATTATTTCGGTCGTCACGCTGGTGATGTCGCCATACTATCGTGGCAAGACAAGAAAAAGGTGACGACAATATCGTCTTATCACGGCGCGGAAATGGAAATTGGACCTTCTGGGGGTAGGCCGAATATGTACAAACCCAAGGTTGTCAGAGACTACAACAAATTCATGGGAGGTGTTGACAGAAAAGGTCAGATGCTGGAACCCTACTTGACTGAACGCAAGAGGTGCCTGAAATGGTACCACAAGCTGTTCAAGCGTCTGCTCAACATGAGTATTCACAACTCTCTCGTGATGTATCGCCATTCATCTCCAACGGAAGGAACGACCTTGATGTTAAGGACGTCGCTGGTAACGGAGTTGGCGGACAAGCACCTCCTGTTGGCCCAGCGTCCGATGCCGACTCAGCCAATAGTGGCTGATATGTTTTCCAACCCTGCCCGCCTCATCCCCATTAACCACTTCCCAAAGATCAGTCTCAGAACTACTGACTCACAGACTGAGACATACGACCAACAACCTGCACCGGTAATAAAGAAGCGGCGCTTACGGTGCATTTGGTGTACCGATCGCAACAGGGTTCAAAAGAGAACAAGTTATGTTTGTGATCTTTGTGAGGTACCACTCTGCCTGGTACCGTGTTTTAAATATTATCATACTTGCGTTTAGTTTTGATGTATTTAGTGCGGCCACCGTGGTGTATGCAGAAAGGAATCTTATTCATTTTACAAATATAAATAAATCTAACTGAATATTCGTGTTGTGTGGACTAGGGTTACAGCGTTATCTACTCGTCATGACTGATGATCTATTGGTTGTTGTCTATTTCCCTCCCACAGACGGTCCAACTCCAATTTGCACATTGTAATGCTATGTAGTCGTCAGTCGATTGCCCGTCGTCATTCTCCTGATGAAAACTGTGGAGATTTGAATCAATTGTTTGTCTAATGCGTGTTTCTTATCAACATTGTTGACTTATCTTCAGAAAACTGCTTGCGATTCATGTACTCTCAAGTAGTTTTGTTTGAGTTCTGTACTTTAGAGCGATCACGGGTCCTAGCACAGTCAAATCCATAACTGACGATGATTTCCCTAGCACACGGTTATAATAATATTATTTATATTACCGAAAACCAATATTTCATTTCATCTTGTTACAGATTTTTTTGAAATTATTTTAGTTTATTAAATTAGTAATTTTATCATTCCGAAAGTTGTTGTAGGTTTGCTTTTAGAAGTTTCTTGTTTTGATGGCAAGTTTTGTTAACGCTTTTCAGTTAGTAGTTTTTCCTAACACAATAGGTGTCAAAATTTTTGGGATTAAACATGTCTTATGCTGCGTATACATTTGCGAACCGAGACGTGAACAGTACAACGAATTACGGGAAAGGAACGAAGCAACCGCCGGCGGCGTTTCGTGCTGTTCAGGGTCAGCTTGCATGTGCATAAGTAGCCTTCGGTGTTGACCAGTGGCGGCTCGTGACTTTTGGGTGTAAAAGAGTGCTAATATTACAAAAAAATGTTGATTTTTTGTATGAAGATTTTCAGGAAATTTCAGTATGGCCATGCGCAGCACGGATTTCTTGAAAATTTTAACACAAAAAACCGAATTTTCAAAAAAAATTTAAAATCATTTTCAGATACAATAATGTCGAATTTGTCAAACTTAACACCCTATCACACTCAAAATTCACGAGCGGCCACTGACTGCTTTTGGTGTCGTATGTACTTGTTACAAAATCCTAACACAATGCTTAGATGATGACGACACAAATCTATTTTAATCTGCTGCAATAATGTTTTTTTATTTTTTATTTTTTTTTATTTTTTATTTTTTTTTATTGAATAAATAGTTAATACATAATATCAACAAACAAGTCCTGTTAAGCCGATTGAATTGGCTTGTCAACAGGTGCTTAAAGTTAGTTTCAAATACATTTTTTAAAGTTATAATTTACATCTTATATCTACAGAATTAACAATTTTTTCATACAATTTTTCATACATATTAAAATAAATATTTTTTTTCCGATAGCCAATTTTTCACCATATATTTAACCTTATTCATAGATTTACATTGCTTTATAGTGTCAGGTAATAAATTAAATATCTTCGGTATGTTGTATTCAAATGTTCTCTGTCCGTATTTATTATTAAATTTCGGAACTATTAACCCGTCATTGCGCGTGAATCTAGTACTGTATTTATGTTCTAATTTTTCTTTATGCTGCGGGGTAAATATATACTGAATTATGATTTTTTGCCATAGTATAGCCTTAACAGGTAAAATTTTGGCACTCTGAAACAGCAACGGTGTATTATGTCTCTGTTTAAAAATATTAGGGACGACTAGTAATTTTACAATTGCGTTTTGTACAACTTGGACTTGTTTCAGATTGGTTATACTAGTATTTCCCCATATAGTTAATCCATATCTTATAATAGATTCCCCCATTGACATATAAATTATTTTAAGTGTTTCAATTGATAGGAAAAAATTTAATGTGTACATTCTGCCAGCAATTGATCTGAGTCTTTTACAGGTTTTTTTAATATGTTTGTCCCATTTGAAAAAGCAATCTACTGTAACACCAAGATAGACATATTCTGTAACTAATTCTAAGCTTACACATTTACAATTAGTCGGTATATTTTTATGGATGCAATTAAAACTATGAGAAATAATATTAGGATTAAATTGAAATCTGGCATTAGGTGATCTTATAGGCATAACTTTGGTTTTTTTAGCATTTATTAATAGTCCTGCATCATGTGACCATTTACAAAGTTGATTAAAGTCAATTTGCATGAGTTCAATTGCAATTTTTAGATCTTTATGTGATATGACCAATGCCGTATCATCTGCAAATACAAAATGTTTAACAAAAGAGAAAAGTTTTTTCATTATAGTTACATAAATTATATATAGTGTAGGTCCCAATATGGAACCTTGTGGAACTCCTGCAGATACATTCTTTGTTTTACTAAAAGTATTATTTATTTTGGTACATATTTTTCTATTTCTAAGATAATCTTTAAATAAATTTAACACATTTCCTCTTATTCCAATTTTTTCTAAGGTTTCTAGCAGTTTTTTAGAGTTAATTGTGTCAAAAGCTTTAGAGTTATCGATAAATAACACAATAACATGTAATTTATTATTTAATTGATTATTTATGTAATTGGAAAAATCTTGCAGTAATTTTTCAGTATTTTTTTTTTCTTTGAAAGCCATATTGATTTGGATCTATGATAGCGAATTTTTCAATGTAATTATTTAAGTCAAGATTAGTATCATTTTTAGAAAAATACAAAATACTCTCCGACAGCCAATTTGGTTTCAGAGAGAACAGAAGTACGAGTGATGCTATATTAAAGGTATTGACCAAAGTTATAAACGCACTGGACTATGGCAACAAAGCTATAGCGGTATTTTTAGACTTATCAAAGGCCTTCGATACGGTTTCCCACGAGTTGCTTCTTAAGAAATTATTATCTTTAGGCATTAATAATACAGCTATGGGTTGGTTCAGATCTTACCTTAGTGATAGAACACAGCAAGTAGAAATAAATAAAATGTTAAGCGATAGTAAATCCATCTCATTTGGAGTACCACAAGGTAGTGTACTCGGGCCAATATTATTTCTTATTTATATAAACGATTTATGCAGTCTAAAAATTCCAGGTAACATTGTTAGTTTTGCAGATGACACTGCCTTAATATTTGAGGGTAAAAATTGGAGTGAAACTTTTGAAAAATGTGATACAGGTTTAGGAGTAGTTAATAATTATCTGAGTAATAATATTTTAACTTTAAATTCACAAAAAACCAAATACATCACTTTTAGCATTTCTTATAAAAGTCAGCCGTCTACCTCTTATAATTTGATTATTCACAATTGTGTGCAAACGTGTAACTGCAACCCCTTGGAAAGTGTAGACAGCCTCAAATACCTGGGGGTAAAAATTGATAAATTTTTGAGGTGGAATGATCATGTCGAAATGTTAGTAAATAAAGTTAGGAGACTTATCTATATTTTTAAAGATCTCAGACATGTACTAGACAAGGAAAAATTAAAAACAGTGTATTTTGCTATAATTCAGTGCCTACTTTCGTATAATATAGTGTGCTGGGGTTCCTGCCTGAAGACTGTAATAGAACCACTTAATATTGCCCAAAAACTGATTCTCAAAGTTATATACAAGAAAAAATTTACATATCCTACACAGTTACTTTATAAGGAATGTAATATCATGAATTTAAAACAACTATTTATCCTACAAACGCTATGCAGATTTTTTAACAATATTAGTTCTGCGAAAAGAACGCAACAAATTCGTACTACAAGAATTGGCTCTGGTCTGAACTTTATGGCAATTCACCCTAAATCCTCATTTGGGCAGAGACATTATTTGTACCAGGCTCCACTTCTATTTAATAGCCTTCCAGATCACATTAAATCGTCAAATTCCTTGTGTACATTTAAAAAGAATGTTAAATTATTTCTGCCATCAGAGGATTTCCAACATATTCTTTCATCTTTGTCCTTTTAAATTGTGGCATTATATTTTGAATAAGTTAATTTTTTCATCCTTTTCTTTTTAATGTAATTTTTTTATCTCTCTTTCTTCTCTGTTTAAAAAAAAAATAATAGTTTGTTACATTTTTATTGCAATTAAATATCATGGTCACCCTACATGTTTACAGCATTATATTGTAATGAATAGGCTAATAGGTACCATGTAGGTATCCAATTCGCAGAAACGTCAATGTAACAATATTATTATCTTAATATTTCATTTTTTTTAAATATTGTACTATCTTAAATATATGTTATAATCTTTGTACTATTTTTTTTAATATTTTGTAAAATTATTAACCTCAACAGGCTTGTCCTAGTGAGGTTAAAAATTATAACTTTATGAAAAAGATACAATGTAAAGAATCAATAAATAAATAAATTTAATTTATTAGATAAAAATTTTTCGAGAATTTTTTCTAACGCAGGTAGTATACTAATAGGCCTATAATTTCCCAGTTCAATGTGTTTTCCACCTTTAAATATTGGTCTAGTAATGCTACATTTAAATTCTTGTGGAATTTTTGCTTGCTTTATTATCGTATTGATTAAATGACTAATTATTGGCCCAAGAGTTTTTATATTTCTTTTTAAATCAAACATTCTTATATTGTCAATACCTGTGTTTTTAGAGTTTTTCATTTTTTTAACAATGTTTTCAATATCAGTTATAGTAGCTCTTGGTATAAATAAACTGTGAGGCAGTTCTTCCAGTACAATATTAGTAGCTTTGTGATTGCATTTATGTAACATGTTGCTGATGCTATCCGAGAAGTAATTCACAAAATCATTTGACACAGAATCCTCAGTTCTATCTTTTAACATATATCGTGTTATTGTTTCATCACAATCGTTTTTGGGTTTACGTCCTAAAATATTATTTATCTCATCCCAGGTTTTTTTTGTATCATTAAAACAGTTTTTAAATTTATTATTATAGTAGTTAGTTTTATCTTTATTTATAAGTTTATTTACAAGATTTCGTGATTTTTTGTATTCTGTTTCATATGTTTTGTTTGTTGGTGTACTTTTCCATTTTTTTATATTGTTTATCCCTTTTATTTATTTGACATAATAATTCACTGCTTACCCATTTATTTATTGCATAAGGTCGTGTTTTTGGTTTTTGCACTATCGTTTTAGAACTGCTCTTGTAAAATTTATTAAATAAAGATTTTATTTTTTCATATAATGAAATACAATCCTTATCCTCTATAAGTTTACTCCAGTTATAATCTCTGATATGTCTATCAATATCCTTTTGTGAGATGATTTGAATATACTTATTTGCAAAGTCTACCTGACGTTTATGACATTTTACATTAATAGCAGTGATAAAATGATCGGCAATATTATTTTCACAGACGCAAGCTGTTATTTTCTTGCCTCTAAATTTGGCAAATATATGGTCAATACACGTGCGAGTAATTTGTCCATTTGATACAGCTTCTCTGGTTACTACATTGATACATTTAGTTAAATAATGGTTAGTAAGTAAGTTTTCACACGAAGTTACAATATTATCTTGTTCATCAAGCAAATTAAGATTTATATCTCCAAGTAAGATAATATTTTCCTTACTATTAATTGTCTCAATATATATGTTTAGTATATTTCTAACGTTTTTGAAAAAGTAAATCAATTAGTTTAGTTTTCCTTTAACCGACCCTATATGTATGTCCCATTTAAAATAACGGTCGAAATAAATACCAAGATATTTGATATTTTCCGTTAGTGTGATTGGAGTACAATTGCATGGTGTGCTCGCTGAGTGACAGGAATGTATTTTAAGGCGATGCACTACGTAGTAATTTAAAATCATGTGTTTTTGGTTTGAAAATTTGGTCGCCTAGAAATGTTTCAGATGCTTCAATTAAATACTGCGAGTAGAATACATCTTGGCCTTTGAAATAATCGAGTATTTTTTACATAAGTCTTTTTATAAGCCCAGAAAAAAATGTTAAGGCCTATGAAAACTGCTTTAAAGTTCAAAATCTCCTACTTAAGAACCCATTTTCGGTTATGGTTTTATTGTAAAATGTGGCAAATTAAGTTATTTATAAAATGATCGAGAAACATTTAAATATTTGTGCTTAAACATTGACAAAATAAAATAAAAGGCACTTTTTGACCATGTTTTTTTCTTGCATAAATCAAAACAGGTGGATGTTGTGAAGCGGGAATTTAAGCTTTATCACCATCTACGTAAGGTGTGTTATTGAGGTATCATACCCTTAAACTAAATATACGTGCCTGATAGAAGCATTTTTGTATTGCCTGTAATACATCCTAATCACAGTTTTCTCTCTGGATTTACATTATTCAAAATCTGTCTTATACCGAGAGACTAATCACATTTAGGAAGATGAATTCTGATGTTTTTGGGGTTTGGCCTCTCGAGTTTATGCTGAAGGTTATGAATTTACTTTATCTATAATTAAAGTTAGTAAGTTAGAGTCAAGCCATTTTTATATAAGCCATATCACATCTCTGCTAATGTAGTCCCATTTATAAGGTATTCTTCTATGATTTTTTTTGTTAATCCCAACCGTCTAGGCATCCCTTTCTTAATCTTACTCCTTATTGCTTTCTTTGCCAATCTCCACATTTTTCTCATACCTGACGCTTGTGCTCAAAAGATTGCAATCCATTCGTTAAGAAAGGAAAATCTATCAAACGCACCGTCAGTTTCAGTACAAAGTCAAGGGGTTTGTTAGGGCTCCACACCAGAGGTGACCGCCGAATTTAGGTGCTTTTATTTTTCTTTTTATTTCATCAATAAATTTGATGTATTAGCGCATTTTTCTCTTTCTTTCTGGCTTAACTTTTCCAAGTAAAGTTTTATTTCTTTCGTTGATTTGTCTACCTTCAACCATCATTGATCGTAAAGGCTTTTATCGACAATATCAGTAATACAGAATACACTAACATTAAAGTTGGAAAAAAATATGAATCAAAACAAAAGACATACAAATTTAAAAAAATTTATTAACATTAAACAAGAGTCAAAAACATTTACCATACATAATATTAATAACACCAAACATAACTCAGGCATTTAAATTGAATTTCATTAACATTAACATAACAGAACTAAGACATGTGAACACCTCAGCATATGATGTTGTTCTCCTAGTGAGTTGTTCACAAAACACTAAAACATATTCCTGATTCATTTGCACGCAGTATCTACCCATCATCCCCACCTTACTTAATGCGGTATTGTTGTCTAGAAAGTAATAGAATAGAGGGAAGTATGAGTACTGACAAGTAGTGAGAAGGCAACAAGTAACAAGAACTGAAGGACAGAATGCCAAACTGACTATAATCCAATTTCCAAGAGAGAGGAACAAGTTGTTCTTGGCCCTGGGTTGGCTGATTAGCTGCTAACTATCAATTACTTCATTTTAATCTCACCCAATGGTACATCCATTTTACACGCACAAATACAAATCGGCAACTACGATTTCTCAATAACCAGTTGGCCGATTGACCAAGGATTTGTTATATTACTTCAGTCAACTGGTTTTTACTAAAGTAACAGAATACAGTCGATAAAATTTTAATTTTAATCTTTATTACTCTGATAGAAGTAAGAAAAATTTTAAGCGCATCATTTTTGTATTTATGTTTAGTATAAGAAACAATTTTACAAAAATATGTTTTTCTTCAGAAAACGTGTTTAATTTAAAAAATACAACTGATTTTGATATTATTAAAACATAAAAATCTCCTGTTTATAGAAATAATATAGGTATGTACCTACATTCCACAATAAGTCATGTTTAAGTACCTTTAACTAATCCCAAGTATGCCTACCCACTGGCCTTGCCTGTGTGGGATTTTTGTTATACATGTTGTCTGGAAACTCATAGTACAAAACGGAAACTAATAAACATATCAAATAAGTATTTTTTATTATGTGAGTTTTCATTTTCGAGTAAATCGAGTCCGAGCTTGGAATTTATATATTTTTTAAATTAGTAGTTGAGGGGTTAACATCAGCCGTTTATTGTATTTTAAAATGTGTCAAAACGTCAGCCCGGCAAAAAAAGTATTTAAAAGAAAAAATGTTAAAAAAAATTGAAATGCTCAGATCCAACAAAACCAGAGTCTTTTGGGATTTCTATGTGATGTAGATCCGCCAGTTTGCCGCTTGTACTACAAGTTTCCAAACACCGTGTATACAAGTCATGCTCGTCGGCAGGGGGGGGGGGGGGGGGGGGGGGCAGAGAGAGGGCAAGAAGGGGGGGGGCAGGGCGGCAAAAATATATTTAAAAATTGTCTAAAACAAGGTCCTAGACAACAATATCGCTTTCAGGCCACACAATACCCTCTATCCAGGGGATGTAGGTAGATATCCGCGTGTTGGTGAGTGTACAGGGTGAAGATGTATAGAAGGATGTCAACCCCACCAACAGGTGTGTGCAGCCCACCCTGGGGCTGTTGGGTACCGTCAGCGGGGCGCCCCAGTGCCAGTTCTGAGAACAAATAAAGCAATAGGTGAACACACTCCAAATGGCAGATTATTAATTAATAAATCAGTGGTAGGTAGTCAGTATTTACATTTATGGTAAATGGAAATGGTAAACTAAACCTAACCTAATCTAACTAAACTAAACTAAACTTAACTAAACTAACCTAACCTAAACCAACCTAACCTAACCTAACCTAATTTAACCTAACCTAACCTAATTTAACCTAACCTAACCTAACCTAACCTAACCTAACCTAATCTAACCTAACCTAACCTAATCCTAGTAGTTCTGTGAACCAAAGACCTTACGTCCAAAAAGTATGTTTCCATTTATCTCTTATTAAATAAAAACCAAAATTTCCTATGAAAACTTAAGATTTGTTAAGTACAATCATAGAGCAACTTTTCGATTTGAATGGTGGCCTTCCACCAGGGTGATACTGAGAGTATCTACGATTCCGGAACGTGCTGGAAATGTAATAAAGATAAATAATTTCACTAAAACTATCTGTGAAATAAAAATAGCAATTAATTTTTAACTTATTTACGCACGTCACTGAATAGATAATGAGTACTAGAAATTCCTTCCATGTAGATTTAAATAGAACTGACCAACTAACACCACTGACTTGGTTTATTTTGGTTCAAGCCCATTTAGCACGCGCTCTGTCTCAACCCGGTATATGATAATGAATGAAGCAAAAAATGGTCAGACTTATTTATTCTATGACGCACGCCAATAATGAATGTCGGCTATCTTCCTTCCTTGAACTAAACCTGCTGTATGAAGAGCTATATGCTTAAACCTGGGATGGCTTCGCTGGCCAGAACACCTGTCAGGACAGCTCTTGGCACCAGCACCAGGAACTAGAGGGAAACAGCAGGAACAGAACACCAGTGTTTCCTGTAGATGGACTAGACTCCTTGGAGACTAACCGAGGATGTATACTATATATGTATCTTGTCTTTTACAGACCTGCATGGAACTAGAATGTCGCTAGATGTTTCTGATGTGATCTCCTGCTAACTAAGTGTGGATGTGTAGTTTTATATGGACTAGCGCCCTATACCTGTTTTACCGGTATCTTACCGGGAAGTGCTTTAAAAGTGTTTATCTCGCCATTTTTACACTATGGATGTCATTGTGATTGACTCGGACTATTTCAAAATGAACTCAGCAATTGTTTTATTTCAATTCGAGATTCAAAATTTACCAAACAGATACTCGGAGGAATTCAGAAATTTATAAATATGGACTCACGTCTTTCATAATATGAAGAAAGTTACCAAAATGATAATCCACAGGAGGAATTTATTAATAGTGGGAACATGATAAAGGAAGTAGTTTCTCCTTAATAGTAGATACATTCTGATAGAAGTGAGTAATCAGAAGAAGAATAAGGACGGGTTGTTTTGCGGAATTTTAACAATTAAAAATCAACTTTGAAATTTGATGAATTGTTCAAATTCTATGAAACAATCCGTCCTAAGTAATTGAATCTTACAATACATAATTTAAATATTATTGTGAAGTTAAAACTAATTTTTATATGTAAAATGATTATGTGTTATGTTTATTAAATTAAAGAAAAATGGTAGACCTTGTAGACAAGCTGTCATGGGGCAGGCAGCGGGACTACTCTTTGTTATTTATAAAATTCTTGTAATATCAATGTTTTATTATCAAAATATTAAATAATAAGTACATCAGTATTATAATGAGCTTGGTTTACAATACATCCCAGCGTTACATACCGGACATCCTCCAGCTGTGTTGACTGGGCGGCTGCAAATCTCCAGGTCATGTTTTACGCCGGCAGGGTGTCCAGAGCTGTCAGCGGGGAATGTTCTAGAGCACTCCTCCTGAGATACTCTCTGCATTGTCGTCTGAAATGTTGAAAAACGTACCAACTAATTGTTTTATCCAATGAGAACAATCCGTATAGTATTACAATGTGAAGTGAGGTTTTGAAGAAATGTGTTTTTTAATGTAAATACTGCACAAGTGTTACAACTGCTCCCAACCGTCTAGAATCAGTGGGACTATGACATCCTCAGTTGTGTAAAAGGGGAGGGGAAGGAGATGGGAAAGAGGAAGGTGGGGAAGTACCTGACTAATTAGATCTGGTCACCAAACACAACTACAGCCATTTCAAGATACATTCGATCCGAATGAGATATTTCACCAGGGCGATACTGAGAGTATCTTCGAATCAAATTGGAACTTGCCACAAATATATATGTATTTTACTTTAAATAAATTTATTGTGAAATTTACCACTAGGATTTGAACCAGATACTTCTAAGTGTGTGCTTTAATTAACATTTTATTTGAATAAAATTAAATATTATTTAGTATATTTGCTCCTCTTGAGAGTGGTAGAAATAGGAGAATATAAGACGCGCAAGTGGATGGTAGAAGAGGTCTGGGACTCCCAAGGTAGACATGGCAAGTACTTGAGTCATCTCAAGAATCAGATTAACAGAACCTATGTATGAATGTGCATGAAGCAAGGAGTGTGTGTTAAAACAGAGTTGTGTGGCGGTCCATCCTCTCTGCCTACCCCTGCGGAGAGACGGCGTGATGGTTAGATATCTATTTAAACAAATGTACATTTAGTACCAGCCACAGCTGTCGATCTTATCATTATCACATCATCAGTCATCATGAAGGCAGAGAAATGTGTTCTAACCTTGTGGGGAGGTGTGGTGAGTGTGCCATCCCACGAAGTGAGGATGAAGCCACTGTCAGGAAGAGTTGTGCCGGTGTGGAGACAGACTGGGATTATACTGCTTGTAAATGTTACCCTGAAATGGATATAATTTATTTCTGTAAAACTGTAAAGTGGTAGTGCAATGCAATAATATTCCTTAACCCTTTAGGTGCAGTATGCCGATATTCCGGCATGACGCATGACGCATAATGCATGACGCATGACGCATAACCAGAGATGTGCTTTATTTTAAATAAATCCATTTCAAATGGAAATGCAAAATGCAAAATGGGTATTTTCCATTTTGCATTTTAAATGCTTTTCTAAAAACCATTTTGCATTTTGCATTTCAAATGCTTTTCTCAATGCATTTTCCATTTTAAATGTTTTTTTGCAACTATCTTCCTACTATCTCCACTCATCTTTTTTTCATAAGCCCCAAATATCAGTCGGTCCTCAACCTCGCTATGAGAGATAATTTACATTTGTCAAGTTGCTCCCTGGTAGGAGCCCTGGCAATTAAGTGATGCCATTACAAAAAATACTGATTGAAATACTGAACATGAGGCCATGACGCTGTAATGTTAAATGTTAGATAGCAGTTTCTATGTTTTTACGTTGGCAACATTAGTCCTGCGCAAATTTTTTGTGGTTTCATAATCTGTAGTCGTGGTGTTTTTGGATTTACCATCATGTAATATGTTTGTTCTACATTGATGTCCATTATTAAATGACAAAATTGTTTAAAAATTCTATAATTATTTTAATTGTTTGACCTGAGAAACCATTTTGCATTTTCAATGCATTTTGAAAATAGGTATTTTGCATTTGAAATGCTTTTCTAAAAACCATTTTGCATTTTGCATTTTCAAATGGAAAAGTTTTGACCCATTTCCATTTTGCATTTCAAATGGTTTTGGGTACCCATTTTGCACATCTCTGCGCATAACGCATGACACTCGTGAGACCCTGTCACGTGTTATTTGACATAGGAAATAATGGCAATATTGTAATAATAATTAAAAATGGGTTCTAATGTCGGTTGTGACTCTGTCCGTAGCTCTGGTTCAATGAACTCCAGAACTTTGATAGTGATTTATTTTTGGGGTGTTATGCCATATTGCGCTACCTCCTTATTTAGCCCACTTTGGACAGCATTACAGTAATTACAAATAAACATGTAATTTCATATTCGATTACACATCTGCCCTGATGATGGATACTATAATGCTGTGCGAAACGTTGTATAAAGAAGGAGATAGCGCAACATGGCATAATACCCCAAAAATAAATCACTACAATAATTTTGGCCGTAAAATTCTCAAATCGTATCCAGAACTTTGATTTTGAATTTAAGTGTCATTATTTTCGAAATTGGAACTGATTTTTCGACAATTCAGACTATCTGTGATTTTTTCGGGTCTGCGCTAGGTATCTTTCTATATTAAAGTGTTTAGTGTGTTGCACAGTTTGCTGTAGTCCACCCTTGTATGCGCGCGAGTTCCCTACAGAGCATCAGACCATGTGAAGCAACAGTGGGCCTGTTCCGCTAGCAGGGCATGTAGCAAGAATGGAAGATAGGACAGGACATAGGAGTGTTTGTTGGTCGACCTACACTGAGGTGGCACTATACAGGTGGAACTATTCCTGCTAATAAGTTATAAGGAACCGGCGTTGCTTGAACTAACCCTTGTATGCGCGCGAGTTCCCTACAGAGCATCAGACCATGTGAAGCAACAGTGGGCCTGTTCCGCTAGCAGGGCATGTAGCAAGAATGGAAGATAGGACAGGACATAGGAGTGTTTGTTGGTCGACCTACACTGAGGTGGCACTATACAGGTGGAACTATTCCTGCTAATAAGTTATAAGGAACCGGCGTTGCTTGAACTAACCCTTGTATGCAAGCGAGTTCCCTACAGAGCATCAGACCATGTGAAGCAACAGTGGGCCTGTTCCGCTAGCAGGGCATGTAGCAAGAATGGAAGATAGGACAGGACATAGGAGTGTTTGTTGGTCGACCTACACTGAGGTGGCACTATACAGGTGGAACTATTCCTGCTAATAAGTTATAAGGAACCGGCGTTGCTTGAACTAACCCTTGTATGCAAGCGAGTTCCCTACAGAGCATCAGACCATGTGAAGCAACAGTGGGCCTGTTCCGCTAGCAGGGCATGTAGCAAGAATGGAAGATAGGACAGGACATAGGAGTGTTTGTTGGTCGACCTACACTGAGGTGGCACTATACAGGTGGAACTATTCCTGCTAATAAGTTATAAGGAACCGGCGTTGCTTGAACTAACCCTTGTATGCAAGCGAGTTCCCTACAGAGCATCAGACCATGTGAAGCAACAGTGGGCCTGTTCCGCTAGCAGGGCATGTAGCAAGAATGGAAGATAGGACAGGACATAGGAGTGTTTGTTGGTCGACCTACACTGAGGTGGCACTATACAGGTGGAACTATTCCTGCTAATAAGTTATAAGGAACCGGCGTTGCTTGAACTAACCCTTGTATGCAAGCGAGTTCCCTACAGAGCATCAGACCATGTGAAGCAACAGTGGGCCTGTTCCGCTAGCAGGGCATGTAGCAAGAATGGAAGATAGGACAGGACATAGGAGTGTTTGTTGGTCGACCTACACTGAGGTGGCACTATACAGGTGGAACTATTCCTGCTAATAAGTTATAAGGAACCGGCGTTGCTTGAACTAACCCTTGTATGCAAGCGAGTTCCCTACAGAGCATCAGACCATGTGAAGCAACAGTGGGCCTGTTCCGCTAGCAGGGCATGTAGCAAGAATGGAAGATAGGACAGGACATAGGAGTGTTTGTTGGTCGACCTACACTGAGGTGGCACTATACAGGTGGAACTATTCCTGCTAATAAGTTATAAGGAACCGGCGTTGCTTGAACTAACCCTTGTATGCAAGCGAGTTCCCTACAGAGCATCAGACCATGTGAAGCAACAGTGGGCCTGTTCCGCTAGCAGGGCATGTAGCAAGAATGGAAGATAGGACAGGACATAGGAGTGTTTGTTGGTCGACCTACACTGAGGTGGCACTATACAGGTGGAACTATTCCTGCTAATAAGTTATAAGGAACCGGCGTTGCTTGAACTAACCCTTGTTTGTAGGTCAGTGTGGAGATGCCATTGTCTTTTGTATCACCACTATTATTTTAATGACAAACTAAAAGCAAGTCAATTACCTAATGACAACCTAATTGTACACCATTTTAGCAGATGAGACCAACCTGATGAAAAATGAAATAATAAGTGAATATTGCACAAGAGTCCCAACTGCTCTCAAGCCAATGAGACCATCGTATCTCCAATAGTTGGTGTATGTTGTGGGGCTGAAGACAGTAGGGAGGGAAATGAGACGGGGAAGAGGAAGGTGGGAAAGTACCTGGCTATTCAGAACTGGTCACCAAATATGGCTAAAGCCATCTCAAGTAATGAATGGTGAACACCAGAGCGATACTGAGAGTATCTTCTACTCTGGAAAGTGCCGCAAAAATACTAAAATAAGATTTACTATTTGAACCTGCGACCTCCGGATTGCTAGTCGAGAGTCTTACCACACGACCACGGTGGCCGTCAGATTTATAATGTTGATAAAATAATACTTAAACACTTAAATGTTTATAAAATGGAATGCAGAAATTCGGCAGGTCTGAAGGTTCAGGAGATAGCTCAGTTGCTAGAGTAAACGCCAGAATAGCAAATGGTCTTTAATTCAAATTCCGGTCGCACCCATGAATATATATTTTTTATTTTTACTAAAATTATTCCAATGTTTTGTATAATTATGAAAAGCTTACTCTCTGTCAAGCTGCAGAAGGGTGATGTCGTTATACACTACAGAGTAAGTCCTGTTGTATAGTGGGTGGGAGTGTGTTTTTATCACACCGTATATATCGTCAGGGTCGAACTCAGGTGTAAAGTTCCCCCCCAATCCGACGAACTTGACCTTCTCTGAACTGAAACAAAAGAAGTGCAGGTTATATTAACATTGCCATGTGCATCTTAAGTAGTTCTAATTGTCTAATACAATCACTACGTCATCTGAGATTCACCACCATAATATATTTGTTATGGTTTTATATTTCAAAGGAAAACCGCTGATTCAATTCAATTCAATTTTTTATTCTTTTAAAAACATTACAAAATCGTTAATTTCAAAACGTCTTAAAATAAATTGCATTAATATAAGTCGGTACACACATATTATTAAGCAGAATTTAGTGTATCTATACACTGTAGTGTATAATTTGTAAACATGGAGGGGAAAATAAAATTACTGCCTTGGACTAGCGGCAACAAAGATGCTGTTTAAAAGCAACTTCTTACATACTAAATATATCGTCGCTGTTAAATCAAACCGGCATATGTGCAAAAATGGAGCTTTTGAGTTATTGGTGTTGAAAAATTTATTTTTTTCCCTTCTATTCTTATGTCAAACCGGCATGTCGTATAGTTAAATAAAAACCTGTCAGATGGCGTTGGATCGCCATTTTTTTTAGCAGAAGACAGACCTATTCAGCAATACGCCAGTTGCTTCAAAACTTTCAAGGGGGAAATGCGTCCATCATATAAGTAAAAGTGAATTATCTCACAATAGTACATTTTTATTATTACCCAGATATGACTTATTGAATGACTTATTGGCTGATAATCCGGTTTGCACTTAACAAAAGCGTTTATAGCAGCCTCAACTAAAACAAACCGGCATATATGCCAAATATCTGACCCGGGTAAAATTTCTCCCGGTTAAAAAAATAAATTGAAATAGGCAAATTTAATAAAAAAACCTAGCAAACTGAAAGATGCGAAACTGCGGTGAGGAATACTAGTCTAAAACCCGTGTAAGAGTGAACCAACAAAGCATGAAGCCTCCTTGCCACAACTGTAAACTCAAGTGTTCCTAGTCATTACTATAGATATCAAAGTTCTCGGGAGTATATCGATGGTGGAAAATCTATCGCCGATCACAGAGATTATCTAAACGAAAGACGACGGCAACTTTTAACTCAAAACATCCTACGGATCACATGCCTGGGAGGAGGCGAAGAAAAGGAATAAACGGGGTAATGGGAGCGTGAATCTTGTTCTGATGCAAGCTTATTCCAAGAGACCATTGATGAGAAGAAGAAAAATGGTATCCTAAAGTTAGTTACCGCCGTTATAATACCGTCAATTTATTCAGATTTTCATAAACGATTGGGAAACTTTGAAGTTACCCGCAAAGGAAAGAGCAGTAGGGGAGGGCGGGGCTGGTACTAACAAATTTTGTAATATTGTTTATATTTTCAATGATAATGAACTTTTTTGTTTTTTTTTTTTTATTCATAGCATGCTTTGGTTATTCAGCTATGATATTAGTAACAAAAATCATCAGTTAGGTAAGTCCTTTCAGAGACAGAGTCATCAAAACCAAAAAAAATCATTTGTTAATACATACCCCGTATCTGGGGTAAATATTAACGGAGCTGGGGTAAGTATTAACGCAAGGGGCAATTATTAACATAAGCTAAAATTCTATGAAATAATTAAATAAAAGTAATTCATATTAAAGATATATTTATTTGAAATGAAACAGTATTTTTTATGATAGGAACTATTATAGGAACTATGTTAGGAACTTTGATAGTATATTTTTATGGTAGGCAATAGTTATTCGGAATACGATCCCTCATCATCCGAGAACCAATTGAGGCATATGTATTTTCTGGTGTCACCTGTAACACAGGTGATATGAGCCCATCTTTTGGATAAAATACATTGTATCCAGTCAAGTCCAGATGTGTCTTCGTTATAAGACTCAGCGCAAACTAAGCAGAAGCAGGCTTCTTCGTAACTGTCATCCTGCAGAATATGTTTCTTTACCTTTTTCACTTCTGCTCTCCGGGTTTCTTTGCCTTTACCTTTCCCCTTTCCTTTGCCTTTGACTTTGTTTTTTCTCTTCCGTCTGACTATTTTTTATCTTTTTGGTTAACTTTAATTTGGCATCATCCTCTAAGGCCAATTTTTCTGGAGTATCGGTGAGGATCGTTGATTTTCTTGAACGTTTGCGTTTGGAGTCAAGACGTGGTGATGCTTTATGGAAGCTGTCGTATGCTTTCAATATTAAACTTTTCTGTAGGCTTTGTATTTGATGGTCCTGGCAAATTTAAAGGTCCTGGCTCGTTTGAAGGTCCTGGCTCATTTGATGGTCCGGGCTTGTTATTAGTAGATGGTCTTGATACGTTTGAAAATTCCGGCTCATTTGATGGTTCGCGTGATATTTGATCAATAACCTCCGAAATACTTATGTAAATATCAGGCATGTTAATAATAATTTCATGAACGGGGTAAGTATTAACACGTTAATACTTACCCCACTCAATTTGTTAATTTTAGCCCCAAGGTCACTTTTTTTACTTCATCATTTACAGAAAACAAACTAGTTAAAATAATTACAAACAAATAATAGAGCTCGATTCATGATAAAACTATAATTTGATTCAGCGAATGAATAAATGTTAAATCAATTTATTGTAAAGAACAAAAAGTTCGCTTACCTGTCAATCTGAGGTCACTGCGCACAACCACTACAAGCGACGACCGGTTAGCATCTGACAAGTCAGGACACGTTTGGCTGTGTATATACTGTTTCTAAACCGAGTATCATATTTTTGACACTTCACGTTTGGAGGGAATCAGCTTGTTAATTCTTACCTCCGTTAAAACCAACCCCGCCCTCCCCTATTATGTTAATTGTTTATAAAAAAATTGTGAGGCAATAAATTATTTTTTCATTGACAACATTATCTTTTTTTTTATACCTAAAACAGGTTCCAAAAGAAGAAGCCACTATGACACAAATGCAAATATTACACTGATTTTAAAGCCATACTGGCATATCTGCATTTTACTCTTAATTTAAGTAATTTTCGATTTATTTGCAACTACTAGTTCAATAAGCAGTATTCGTCTAAATTTTATTCATTCATAAGGTGGCTTTGAGGTGAACCAAACGGACGTTAAAAGGAAAATATCATATGCGAAATCTTTAAACCGCTCTGGTGAAAAACAAGCATTTTGCAGATATGCCGGTTTGATTTCAAAGCGACGATATATGTGGATATCGGAATTGATTCTGTTCAACTACTGACTCATCTCGCTAACTTTACTCTCCGAACAGTTCGGGAGAGTTCTTAAGGCTCCGAAGTAAGTGTTCAGTAAGATATGTAAATATGTACAAATGTTAGAGTGAGCGCGCTAATATTATAAAAATAAGACAATAAAGTTAAAATATATAATGAAACACGACTCGTTTAGTAAAAATTCCTTCTACAAATGCCTAAGTTGCATTTAAAGATACACTGTGAATTTTGTAATACCTACGAAATGTTAAATAACAAAACAAAATGTGTTTGTAATCATTTTCGGAGAACACTTGAGATTTTTTTCGATCTATGGAATTTCGTATAGTTACCGTTTCTACTCAAATGTATAAATATTATCTTCAAAAACAACATATATTTTTTAGGAACTCTAAAATTTTTAATAATTGTTCAAGAAAAATGTGTTATAAATTGGTAGAAATACGAAATGCGTGGCTTAAAACCAGTCGGGTCATGTGGTGCTATATCTGTCACCAAAAGACAAATCCTCATGAAACAAACTCCTCATCTCCTTTTCTACTATGGTCAGACATATAATATAAACAGAATAATAAGAAGGAGTGATCACCTGGCGATCACGGGCGGCCGCGGAGAGGAAACCAGGTGGGTGGTGAAAATTTGATTTTATATAAATCTACAGTTGTGTTTGGAAACTGATGAAATTTTGCACACTTTACTTTCAAAAAAAGAGGAAGGCTACAGTCTACATAAGATTTCAAAAAATTATATGTGAAAGCCGGGTAACGCCGGGTACATCAGCGAGTATATTTTTCATAAAATGGTTGGTCTGTGGTTGTGTTATAGCGCGGGATAGTTAGTCAGCCAAGAATATTTAATTTATTTCTGTTCGAAAATGGTTTTATGTTTTCATTATCAAAACAAGTGAATTTGTAAAAGGGATATTTTTTTATAAATAACTATCTGTACGCATTGCTGTGGTTCAGAATGTCTGTGCTGATACAGAAACAATAGCGCGTGTTGCTTTTACGTCCAACAGATGGCGCTGTTTAAAAAAAACATGTTTTACCTGTCACAGGTAACATCTATGTACTATATGTATAAAAACACACACATTCGAATGCAAAGTTGTGTCAAAATAACAAAGCAATCAGAAGAACTTTCGGAGATTTAAAATTTTGAACAAACGAACATTTACGTTTTTACTTTTATAGATACATTTGCAGTGAAGGGATTTTGGTTAAATATCGAAAAGCGCCCACTTATATTGTACACAGGTTCCTATTTTTATAATTTTTTGATAACCTACTGTTTCCAGCTCTGTATGTTAAGTATGTTATGTTATGTTTATGTTATGTTTGTGTTATGTTTGGTTTATTTATGTTATGTTTATGATGTGTATTCTGTAATTTGTTGTATTTATTAATAAGAAAAATGTTAATTGTGTATGGCCAAGATCACCCCTAATGGATGAAAGCCAAAATAAAGAATAATAAAAAAAGGACTTTGAAGTTTTGATATTTTGGTAAAGAAACAACAAATTAAAAATTATTTTTATTAATATTTTTTGGATAATTTCTAATTGCAAGATGTTTTGAATACACCTCCCCAGAGATTGAATCAGGGAGAAATAAATGGTTCTATTCTAAAATTAAATATGTTTCTTAGCCCGTTGTCCCACAGGTCTGTAAGGAATCTACATAAACCGAGTGCTATAAGATCCTATATCGTGTGCTTCCTGACCCGTGGGACAACGAGCTTATTCTAATAAAAAATATACAATTTTTTTATCCTTTCTATTGTTTGTAATTTCGACTTCATTTTATACCATGGTATTATAAATTAGGTTTAGCGGTAAGCACAAAGCAGTCAGGTTTACATTATTTGAATTAATATTACAGTTATATGAGTGTTTACCAGTGGCGGTCCGTGACTTTTCATTTAGCTAGCTAGAGTGGTTGGCTAGTGGCTAAAGATTGACAAAAACGATATATTTTAATAATTATAAATAATAACAGAAATACTAAAAAAAAAACAACGACAACATTACTAAACTAGGCCCTGGGAAAATAATTTCACTTAGGGCCTATGCCATCTTTGGGGATGCTATGTAATTCTTGAAGAAACCCATATCGTAGGAGGGAACAAACACAGAGGCCCGCAAATTATTTCACAGCCAAGCTGTAGAATTAAAAAATAAATCTTTGAAATCTCCTGTTCTCATGTGACAAATGTTAACCGTGTACAAATATAGGCAGCATCTTCCATTTAAATACCGGTACTTACTTGTAATACTTGTATCCCTAATGCAACGGAAACACTCCTAAAACAATCTGTATCTCTTAAACTTACTGGAGGTCTAGCACGGTCAGTCGATAAAGCCATATGTCATATATGGTCAACAATTGATAAGAAATGATCCGACGGCCGATAAACATATTTTAGGCCTCCATAGCATCAGATAAGCTTCGTTTAACTGTCAATATACACATCTTCTTTAATAATGTCGTTCGTTATGCAAAATTACTGGCTTATTAACCAACAGAGTTGAACTAACGAAGCTCTTAGAATTGGAAAATAAGTCGTATACGCGGTGAACTGAGGCGGGTACGGGTACCGCCGCCCCGAGAACTATTTATATTACATAACCAACACCTCTGCCATAGGTCACCCCAAGTGGTTCGCTACCTTTGGTGACTTAGCAGGGGTGCCCGGTTTATCAGGTTTATCTGGATTTTGGCGGCAGATGTGTCTGCCCACCAACTGCATGGCAGGCCGGATCGGGAGAGACTGGTTGGTGGAGACCTTTTGACCTCTTCAGCAGGACTCTCTCGGAACATTGCCTCGCACCGCAGCGGGAGGGATGGATTCAAACATCTGTCATTCCTAGACTCACTAACCCCCAGATTCTAATCCACCCCTTATACCTTTTTCCTTCCCAGAACTTCCCATCCTTCCTTTCCTAAAAAGAAGCCCCACACAGCATCCCCAAAAAGGAGAGAGGCCCTGAGGGGAACTGTTTTCAAATAAGGAATTAACCCATTGGCCTCAAACGACGCCGTCCCGGCGTGTGTACGGCGATGTGTCTTAAAATCAAACGACTGAGGGTCTGATGTCTGTCGGGATACATTAAAAAGGGATACATTATTGACATCTGTGTTTAAAATTTTAAATGCCAATCGCTCTGTAGATAATTAAGCATTTATTTCGTAGCAATTGGCAGGACTCCGTTGATACAATTTTTTCCTGGTATTTACGATTGAATTTTTGTTATATTTCAGCTTCATTGATTTTTTTCAAAATTGCGTGTGGTTCGGGAATTGACAAGCTTGTTCGTAAAACGCATGGTGGGCGGCTAACAAGAGCCCCAATGGCAAAAAATATATATATATGTTTTTTTTATGCTTCCGATTTTGTTGTCCGGGTTAAATCTTCCCCATAGGAAAAACTAAACCCTTCCACTCACTTTTCCACAAATGATCAGCTAGTCAATCAACACTATGCAAGTGCATTATATAAGTAAAATAAATACAAAACAATACAAGAACAACAACACGTCGACTTACCAGATATCAAATGGGAAAAAAATTCACCGTCTCCAGATATTTTCATATCAGAGGGTTCGGCTCGGTAGAACTTCTAACAGGGCCTATAAATCCTACTGATCCCTCAACATAAATATTTAAAAAAATCTTTCGTTATCCTACATGTATTCAAAATGACCGACTTTTGCATCTTTATATATAAATTTTTTGAAAGATCTAATACGCCTAAATTTTGAATGAGAGAGCTAGGTATAATGCCAGTAGCCGAAATAATGAATGGTAATATTTTTATAGTCTGAGAATGCCAAATTCTTTTTATTTCATTTCCTAAATCTGTGTATTTTCTTATTTTTTCGCTAACAGGTTTTTGAATATTACAGGAATTTGGAATAGCGACATCAATGATGTAAGTTATTTTTTTTAATTTTGTCATGTAAAACTATATCGGGTCTATTATGACTAATCGCTCGGTCTGTTAGTATAGTTTTATCATAATATATTTTATAAAATTCGTTTTCTAAAAATGAATTTGGTTCGTATTCAAAAGTAATAAGTATGATTAATGTACAACTTTTCTTAATCCAATTATAAAAAATGAAGAAAAAAAATTGGTTTTTCAAAAAAAAAATTTTTAATATCCTCTTTTAATCATATTATTATTTTTTTTCTAAACAATGCATACATTTTTTACATACCTTGATTCAATGCACAAGTAAATTAAAAAAAGATTGTTTCGTTTACATGTTTAGTTTAAAAGTTATGTAAGATTTAGTACACCACTGCACTTAAAACTTTTGGTACAAAATTAATTCGGATGTGAAGGACAATTTTTTAGCCAAACAATTCGGATGCCAATGGGTTAAACAAATACGTCACTATATCAATGACATTTCTATTTTGAAATATTCTTCAGGCAGGTAGGCGCCATAATATTGAAAAAAGTCAAACACAACGATTTCACATAAAAAAGTAATCTTTACTGAACCATTAAAACGGCCACCATTCTGAACCCAAAACTAAACGTACAGACAGATGAATTGCAAAACGGTTGAGTTAAAACAGGACTTTGCAACGCAAAGTCAATTATGTGATGTAAATCCACTTGTTCGCCACTTATACCACGAGTTTTCAGACACCGTGTATACCACGAGTTTGTGAAATATCATCTAAAATGCGCTTAAATCTTTAAGGTTAAATCGTTCAAATATCAAATCAATTTGTTTTTCGATTTTTATCGTTGCAATTTTCATTATAACAAGGAAGAGTTGAATTTAAAAATTAAGAAACAATAAACTCACCCAATGTATGTAATGGCGGATGCAGAGCACACCACCCACCGGTCACTCAGTAATGTCACTGCATACCCCCACCAGGAGATCTCTTCTCTCGGACCTGTTCCAATACGTCCCTGGGAACACAACACATCTTCATATTAATCTCTAAGCAAGTGTTGTTTTAAATTGCTCGCATAATGTTTGCTGATTTTCGTTTTTTCATTTGCTTTGTTCATTTTGTACTGCCAACCATCTGGAACCAGTGACACTATGGCATCCCAACCAACCATCTGGAACCAGTGACACTATGGCATCCCAAATTGCGGTGTGTTGTGAGGTTTAAGATAGTGGGAAGGGGACCGAGATGCGGGAGAGAAAAGTACCTGCCTATCCAGATATAATCACGTATGACCGTGTTAAAAATGAGGAGATCGTCACCAAACGCGGCTAAAGCCATTTCAAGCAGCGTTTCAATTATGAATGTTGGTCTTACACCAGGGCGATACTGAGAGTATCTTTCACTCTGTAATGTGCCGCAAATAAACTATATCTGTATATTTTAAACTATTTTAAATGAATACATTGTGAAATAACACAACATGACACAATAACACAAATTTTTTCATGCCTACAGGACGTTAAATAATATTACTGGAGCATTTTTTTCTATCAAGGGAATTTCATATTATTTCTTTATTAACTCGGTATCTTGCCGCTTAGACGGTTTGGGCATGTAGAGCGGATGAACCAAGAAAGTAGTGTAAGGAGAACATACGACTTGGAAGTTACTTGAGTCGGGTCGGGGCAAAAGTCAGAATAACGCAAGAGTATGTGAGATGAATTATGAATGTGAATAAAGCAAGGAGTGTATGCGAGACAGAGTATTGTAACGGTGTATTCTCTCTGCCTACTCCTGCCAGGAAACGCAGTGATGGCTAGTTAGTTATTTCAAGAAATTAATTAATATATAATAAATAAAGCTAACTAATGTCTGAAACTTACAGAGTACGGGGCCTCGGCGACAGTCCTCATGGGAGTCAGGTGATATTCTATGTTGGAGTCTGGTGTGTGCAGAGGACACAGGTCTCCCCGAGTTTCCGACAACTCTATGCAATCTGTAGAGGAAACAAAAAAATTTGCAGATGTATATATTAATATAGTGCCTCTTGTGTCATAACCTCAGTCAAGTAAATTTAAAAAATTAAGAATGTTATGTTTTACACTTGCGCTAAAGGAAAAACATAAAATTATTTTTGCTGATGTGTGGTTTAGTAGGAGATCTCAAAATAATAAATTGACATGCCCTACTTAAAGTTGAGAGTAACTCTATTATTTAGTCTGAAAATCTATTAATTTAAAGAACCACTTAGCAGACATTACAAGGAAACATATCATAGGTACACAACATGAAGTACATATCTTATTCCTGTATATTGTTTCATCTCTGTAAATCATGTAGGTGTTTGTTTCTATAATATAAAATAAAATAAAAAGAAAACTTGGAAAAACCAAAAAATGTCACAGTTTTGTCGTAAATCATCCTATTGCATAGTTTGAAATTTGAGAAAATACAATAAGTACTAATTGTTAAATTTCAAACTATGTATTAGGTGTATTTACGACAAAACTGTGAGAATTTTATTTTATAATTCTCAACTGTAAACTAACAGATTTTCAGATATGCAACATAGTTTTAGAATATTTGTGGTCAGGTTTAACAAAACTCACATTCTGCAGCCTTGGAGCCAATCGGTAGCTGAGAGACAAGTCTCTGCGGCAGCGGCAGACAGGCAGCCTCCGCGCAGCACACCAACTCCGACTCGTCATCAGTCAAGTCACATTTCTGTAGCAAAGGAAGGACATGTTAGGGGCGCAAAGTCAAATATGTTGTTATTGTCAGACACATAAAGGGCGAAACAGTACCTGTGGAAAAATGCCTTCAAAGGCGGCCTCCTTCGCTGTCTGGCAGTTGGCGAATGGTCTGCACACTCCCGCAGTCCCCGTGTGCTTCATAGTGCAGTTCATACCTTCAAACAAACAGATACACCAGGGTTAAACAATACAACACAACATAACGATAAATATTCTACCCGCAATCCAGATTCCGATTAATGTTTTCTGGTCTACGGTAAGATGTGTCATCAAAAATTCAGAAGACTGTCTGCCTTTTGCAATGATGGTATTGTAGTGATGAGTGAGCCAAGGGAATCAACGAGCCATCGCATCGCCTATTGGATTTATAATGAATGATGATTAGGTGGGTACTATACCTTCAACTGCTGTCACCAGAGGGCAGCAGACAATCTGAATGTTGCCCTCTACGTCGCATGTCTGAAAATAAAATAGTTTTGTTATTATATTAAATTACCTTTTAAAAATTAATCTTCTTTGTGATTTTGTTGTTTAGATGTGAGGGAGAAAAGGGCACAGAAAATAAAAGATTAGCTAACGTACGAGAATCGAACTCGGGACCTGTCCTCGCTCCGAGAGGAATGCATCAAGAAACAGCTGCACGGATATTTTTTTTTTAACCCTCAAATTCGGATTTGAGGCAAAACAGCATTTAAGCGATTTTAGTTTGCTGCAGTGACTAATAATGGTTATGAATTATAAGTCTCCACTCGCATTAATTATTGAATTAACTTCTATGTTTCTGATGGATATTTTTTCTTTAGACAGTTTAATCTCCCGTCCTTTGGGACTAACTCGCCGAATCGCTTCGGATTTCTACATCAATAGCGTTACAACGCTAAGAATTGTTGCATTGTGTATATGTTATCATTCCATTGTTTATTAAAGGTACAATATTTAAATGATTTTTTTTTTTTTGTTGTCTCCGGACACTCCTTGTTTTTATGAAAGTGTTTTAGGAAAAACGGCCAGAAAGAGAATTTTTTTAAAACAGTTTGTTCATTGGTGGTTTAATTTTTTATTATATCCGAAAATCAAATTGCCGTAAGTTTAAAAACTTGTAATTGTCAGATTCAATTAAAAGGAGGAACATTACCTGTGGCAAAATGCCTTTACTGGCGGCCTCCTTCGCTGTCTGGCAGTTGGCGAATCGACTGCACACTCCCTCCCTCCCCGTGTCCACCACCGTGCAGTTATCACCTACAAACAAACAGACACACAGGGTTACACAACACAACAGGTCAAGGTGAATAAAGTGTATGAAATGAAAGTGAGGTACCTTCTGCAGGGCTAGTTGTGTTTGTCTGGCATCTGGCTTCTAGTCCCGTCTCTTGCCCCGGTACCCAGGGACAGCACACTATCAACTTGTTCTCCGGGGAGGTGCACATCTGAAAACAAATCACATTGTACTTTAGTAGTTGTATTTGCTTGGCATCTGGCTTCTAGTCCCGTCTCTTGCCCCGGTACCCAGGGACAGCACACTATCAACTTGTTCTCCGGGGAGGTGCACATCTGAAAACAAATCACATTGTACTTTAGTACTTGTATTTGCTTGGCATCTGACTTCTAGTCCCGTCTCTTGCCCCGGTACCCAGGGACAGCACACTATCAACTTGTTCTCCGGGGAGGTGCACATCTGAAAACAAATCACACTGTACTTTAGTAGTTGTATTAGCTTGGCATCTGGCTTCCAGTCTTGTCTCTTGTATTTCCCTTACTGTCAAGGTGAGAAATCTCTATTATGCTAAAATAAAGTCGCTATACAACAAAAACTTACTACAAATACCGACAACACATACTACGTTTGGTCACCGAAACTTTAAATACTTTGCGACAAGACTCTAAAACATTCTTCCAGACAGCATAAAACAATGTGATTAACAAAAAAATTTCAAAGATAATGTAAAAATTTGGATCAAAAATAAGAATAGGGCCTTCACCGGTGCGTTCACCCAAATTCGCAGTTATTGAAGCCACCATATTATTGAGCAAATACATCTTTACAAGTATAGGTATGTTCTAAGGTATTAGGAACTAACATGAAAAATTCTGCCTCAACACAGGCTAGCCTAGTGAGGTGGTATTTGAGAAACCTCAACTGTACTTTTATTTTCTTTTTACCTTCACATTATTATGTGTGTAAATAGTTCTTCATTTTTGTTAATTTTATAACCTTAAATATAAAAGTTACAAATCAATGTAAACCATAGTAATGTATGTATAGTTGTAATGTGTAAACTTTCCAAAATATAAATATTATTATTACTATTATTATTATCCAGATATATCTGTTCTTCTAAACTACGCAACGGATTTTGATATGGTTTACATTATCATTTAGAGAATTTCATCGGGAAGGTTTATACATATAATAAATGCAAATATATAAACCAGAGAAAAGTCTCCGAGCAACCCAACGTCAGCAAGTATTATCCAAACGGTGTTAGAAAGAGAAAACACCATGCTTTATATTCAAATATAGAAGTTAGTCAAAGAAGAATTAAAATGTGCACCTTTATTATATAATAAACATAAAACTGAGTGTAAGCAGCCATTTATGGAGGATATTTGGACATTTCCCGTCTCCATAGGGCCATCAGAGGGGATTCCATCCAGGCAACCATGGCAGTGATGATTTTGTTACTTGATTGGTGTAGTCTGCGCCATAAGCTTCCCATGTGATGGCGGAGAAGCGCTCTGAAAGAGTGTACTCGTCCCTCCAGGAACGTTTCCGTGGCGCTGCAGTATCTCGGTAGAAGGAATACTTGGCGATATTCATTATTTTTTTATTTTTATAATGAATACCTCACAAGAGTCCCAACTGCTCCCGTCTGGAGCCAGTGAGACTATGGCATCCCCAATTGGGGGATGTTGTGAGGCTGAAGGTAAGTGGGGAAGAGAAAGAGGAAGGTGGGGAAGTACCTGGCTATTCAGATCTAGTCACTAAACACGGCTAAAGCCATTTGGAGCAACGTTTCAATTCTGAATGGTGGTCTTACACCAGGGCGATACTGGTAGTATCTTCCACTCTGGAACGTGCCGCAAATATACTATATATTATTTTAATTAATTAATTGTGAAATAACACAAATTAATCAAATAAAATTTATTTGCGCACGCCGGGTTCGAACCCGCGACCTTCGGAATGGCAGTCCAATGCGTTACCACTGGACTATGCCGGCCGTCATTGTAAGCAACATTTAGCTTATGCCATTGGGATGAAGTGTAATCCACCCACAGTTTTGACGTGTACAGCGAAGTGCAAAATGCTTTGAAAAGTATCTTTTTCACGTTTGTACTGCAAAAATGAAAACGCCTTGACAGCATACCTGCTCTAACGGATATCGCTGGGTATGAAATGTTCTGAACGCAATTTAAAATTTTTTTTTATTAAAATTCATTAACTTTTTATATGAAATGACAAAAAAAGTGAGGTGACAGTAACGTTTGTAAATTTTTTTATATTTTTTCTAATAAAATGCGTGTTTTTATAATTTATTTCGTGAACAGCAATTTTAGTTAGAAAAAACGTAATGTGGGCAATTTTTAAAACTTATTTTATGTTTGCATTAAAAAATTTTATATTCATAAATAATATAATTATTAGTAATAACATCATTTTTTTCTCATAAAAAAATAGATAGTGTATTTCATCACTTTTCAAAAACAGTTTGGAAATACTATTTGGATTTTATTGCAATTACATTTTACTAACACATTATTAGTAAGGGGTCTAAAGTCCCAGTTGGCATATAGGTGATAGTATTACATTGGAGTTAGGAGCTGAGACTTGGTATAAGCTTCTAATTGTTTGTTCATTACAAAGTTAGGGTCCACTTAAAAGTTAGGCGGGATATTTGTAATGATTTGTCCTTTATTACAGGTATGGAGAACTTTCACCTCTGTCTTTGTCAAACGAGTGTTTGTTGTCTAGTAGGTGTGACGCAACATTGGACAGTTCACCTTTATCATCACCCAATAATTGGTGACGTATTCTCGTAAGCAGCTTTTGGACGCTCTACCAGTTTGCCCGATGTAATGTGACGAACAATTAGAACGGTTAACTTGATAAAAGCCAGAGTTTTACAGTTTTTCTCTCTTGTCTTATTTTTAATAAAGATTTTACTCGAATAATTACAATAATTGAATGCTTTTATACATTTATCATTATTGGTTAGTCCAATTTAAGGAATTTTATTCCAGAATTTAGTGAGGTTTTTTTATTTTTATTCATTACTCCTTGTGAGATTATTGCTAATGTAAGTTTTTAAAAGTATTTATCTTTAATAACTGTCGTGTTAATAATTGTTCTGTGATATGGTTTTTAGAACATTTAATTCATTATTATTTTTTTAATGATAAACTAATGTTTATAAGACAAGGTTTTATGCATAGCATTAATTTTGACCTTGTACTGTTGTGTTTTTGATTGTAGAATACCAAACCTATAATAATAACTTTGATAGATAATTTTATTTACGGATTAAGTTGACAAGCATATACAATAATCCATGTGACCTCACCTGTGCTGCTTTTCCTTGAATGGCCGCTTCCAGGACCACGGGGCACTTGTAGAGATGTGTGCAGACGCCAGGCTGAACGGTTTCAGCCACGACACACAGGTCTCCTGCAACATTATATCAGAACCAAGTGAGAAGAAGTGACAGAAAAGAGAAGAACCCGTGACCTCTGGATTTGTAGTTCATTAATAATTAGTTCACGATTACAGGTGGTTTTTTATTTGGCCATCTCTTTGCGAATAATTCTTTCTTTTACATTAACTCCACACAGGACAATTTCACAAAATAATTTCCCTGGGGTAATATGTCATCTTTGAATGAATAAACCTGGGTCTTGAACAAAACTTTGTTGTAGGAAATCATTCCACAGCTGAGCGGTTAAACTCAGCAACGAGTCGTAAAAACTACCTGTTTTCATATTACAAATGTTGGAAGCGCGGTTGGTGCGCTAGTTATTCGGAGCATCTTCCATTGAAATACCGGTAGAACAAGGATAGCATTCTCACTTAACGCCTGTGCTCTAAAAATTGCAATCCATTTATTAAGATAGGAAAATCTGTCAAACGAAACCGCCCTTTTTGCGCAAAGTCAAGGTTTATTTTAGCATTTTGGGGCTCCAGACCAGAGGTGGATCCCATTTGTCTTTTCCTCAAGTTCCTAAGAATATTAAATGAAGGGCTTGGGCACAAATTAGAACAACAGGTAAATCTACATCGCATGTGGAGTCACTACATGTTATTGTGGAATATCTTTTTTTATTTGAGCTTTCTTTACGAATCTTCATTTTTCATTACGTGTCTTTGATCTGAGTTTGTCTGGCAGGTACATTCATATAAATTAATTCCAATAATTCAGGGCTGTCAATTAGAGATTTGATAATTTTGAATAAGAATAATATATCAGTCAAAAAGGTTCTGATAGTTTGAGAAGTTTGGTTTCGGTACGTAAGTTATTATAATTTATAAATTCGATGGAAATATTCATTTTAAAATTGATGTACCTTTTCTAAGGCTTGAGAATGAACTTTGTAGAACGGTGACCATACTGTTGAATTATATTCTAATTTACTTGGTACTAATGAGCAATATAGATGTTTTAAAGTTAACACATTTTTAAACTTTGCCCCCATTCTCAAAATAAAAGCGAGCATTCTCTTTGCATCGTTTGTAGTTTCATCGATGTGTAAGTTAAACAGACTAATGCTACAACTTAAAGATACTTTTGCTGATAATACAGTAAATATTTAACATGTAAATCACTTTTTGATCTGCTCTGGGAATGATTCTTTTATGAAAAATTTCCACCAATTTTCTAAATAAAAATTTTTTGATATGCCAATTTTCCCAAAAGAATTTTTTGCACAAAAAACAAAAATTTCAACATGTAAAATTTCCAAACTTCACATAATATCAAAAACATTTTAATAAAGATTTCCCCACAAAATTTTTGATTATACAAGTTTCCAGGATTTTTTCCGTAAAAATAACAATTTCACAACATGGAAAATTGAAATTGAAAAAAGATAAAAACATTTTTAAAAAATTACCGAAACATTTTCCGATTTTCTTGGAAGCATAAATAATTTTTTTTTTCAAACATCGAAAAGTGACTTATCACACCTATTCATTTATGTTTCCAAATAAAAACCATTTGTGAATGCCTACGTATTATTGGGTTCATTTTAAATCAACTGGACGGATAAATACTAACATATAAGTTTGGGAGTTTCAATTAACTAAGAAATTTACTACCAATAGACTTGAGAAATCAAAGAAATTGTTTATTATGAAATAAAATCCATAACCATAATTTGCCAGACTTGTCAACTCAAGTCAGGGCATTGAAGTTTTTGGTACAAATCTTAGGACGGGTTGTTTCTTGAAATTTAAACGATTCATCAAATTTCAAAGTCGTTTTTCAAGTTCTTTGAATGTTCTGTTATTATTTCGGTTTTGTGTAACAATAATGATATAATAACAGAACTTGAAAATAAACATTGAAATTTGATGACTTGTTCAAATGACTTGCAGCAAAGTCACCGGGAAAATAAACATATATGATGTTGGGTTCATAAGTTAGTTTTTTCAGAACAATTATTATTTTTAATTTTGGAAAACGTTATTTTTAGTTTTCTTTTTGATTTTGTTATTCGAAGTTTGGAAATTTTCATCTTGGAATACTTTTTTTTCTGTTGGGAAATTTTTGATTCTGGATCCTTTATTTTGCTGAAAAAATTTCCTCGGGAAAAATTTGTCAGTAAGAAGGTGGGGAAATTTTTTTAAAAAGAATTATTATAATTTATGTATGAAGTTTGAAAAAAAAATAATTAAAAGATCAATTATTCTTAAGAAAATCTGAAAATTTTATTTCGGGAAATTCTATATATTTATCTTTTGATATTATGTGTAAAAATTTTCCACGTTGGGAAATTGTTATTTTTCGGAAAAAAAAATCTCGGAAAATTGTATAATCGAAAATCTTTTTTTTGATCTTATGTGAAGCTTGGAAATTTTTTATTTTTTGTGAAAAAAATTATTTTGGAAAAATTGGTATATCGAAAAATTTTGATTTGGAATATTGGTCGAATGTTTTTCATAAAATAATCATTCCCCTGAGCAGGTCAAAAAGTGATTTTCATGTTAAATATTAACTGTATTATTAGCACAAGTAGCTTTAAGTTGTGGCATTACTAAATAACTAACTGAGTTCAAAATTTCCAAAATAATAAATATTTTGTGGTTCAAAAATCACTGATTACAAAAAAGACTCCAGCGAACCACAAAATATATATTATTTCGGAAAAAATTGAAGATTTTCAAATAAAAACTTAAACTTGGTTAGTTATTTAGTAAGTCACTTAATCTAATAATACAAAAAATATTTAACATGAAAAAACGCGCTAATACATTCGGTAGAATGACTCAAAATAATTTATCATTTTATATTTGGCTAATTTATATAGCTTCATTTTCGTGAAAAATTACCTCAAGGGTGCTGTACTAATTTATTTATTGAATAATTAGTGTTTTGTTAAAAGATTATTTTCACACGGATATGAGGTTCTCTTGGTAATACATTTGTATGTATTAAAATTAAGAAAAGATGACGGTCATTTAATATGTCAATTTGTGACAGAAAAAGGAGACCTGGTTATTCATATTAGAGGTAATCTTATTTGGTTGGTCAGAGGGAGAAAACATATATCGGGAAAGCAGAATCTCGCTGGCAACAGTTTGTAACATTTAGGATTTAGCAGATATCAATGCGTGGATTTTGTATAGAGACCAGTGGCGCACCACAATAATATACATTTATAGAAGAGTTTCCAAGAAGACAAAGAGAAGCATTGTGTAATGGTATGTAATTACTTCAACTGGTGACTATACTGGTACTGCATCAAGCACTCTACATTATAAGAGTTAATGAGTAAATCATGACAAACCTTCCAATATTAAGGACTTCACCTCGCGGCAGGAACAGTACAGAAACGGACTACGCCTCGCGAGGATCAAAGAAGTTTGTTAAATATTTAAGTGTATCACAAGTCATTAGATTGCACCTCACGAAGGAAAAACAAAAGGAAACGGACAGCTTCTTGATAGGATTAAAATAATTCATTCGTGCTAATATTTTTCACCAGTCGTTTTAAACGAAAAAATTGAGATCGTTATTCAAAATCAAATTATTTTTGAAAAACTTTGCGCAAAGTGGTACAGTAGAACCCCGTTAATTCGAACCCCGATAATACGAAAAAACGCGTAATTCGAAATTTTCGCCAAAAAAATTTCCGCAGAAAATTTTTTTCATACAAAATGTTTTTTTTATTTCAAAATTCGAAAATTCGTAATTCGATATTTATTTTTGTCCGCGCACGAAAATTTGTTGGTGTAATTCGAACAAATTTGATTTTTGCGAAAATAAATCATAGGTTTTAATCATTTCGTAAATCTGAATCTAAAAGTCAGCCGTGGCGGTAAAACGCCGAAAAATGTATTTTTACATCGCCCTAATTAGTATTATTATTTTGTAAATCTGAATTGATTTACACTGGAATGCCGAGTTTGAAGGGCCGAGAAAATACGTTTTATGTCGTAGTTTTACGAGTTTACACCAAATATCTGAATTTCCGCAACGGAACTCGGCCGCGAAATTTGGATTTACGCGTAAATGTATTGTATATTTACGAATTTATTTCGAATATTTGAATTTCAAATGGGCCGCCGCGATGGAAATCGGCCGCGAAATCTCAATTTACGCGGAAATATATCGTATTTTTGCGAATTTATTTCGAATATCTGAATTTAAAGAGCCGGCCGCGACAGAATGCGGCCGCGAATTCTCGATTTACATTTACATTTATAAATGTATAGCATTTTTACGAATTTATTGCGAATATCTGAATTTAAAGGGCCGGCCGTTACGGTAATTGGCCGCGAAAATAAAGAAATAATTGGTATTAATACGAATTTACTCCTAAAATACCACCCGGATTTGAAGAGGCGGCCGAGAAAATCGATTTTCGGCGTATTTTTTTTTTCATAAAATTTCGAATTTCGTGGGAATTCGTTAATTAGAAATTTTATTTTTGATGTCGCGTGGATTTCGAATAAACGAGGTTCTACTGTATAACTATTTATGTTTTTTTGTATTTTATGCGGAAATTTCATTGGTTCATGCAACCATGTATTATGTCTTTATTTTGATAAAATATGTGTTCGTTTTTTCCCTAATAAACTAAAATCAAAATGTCGACATTTTTCGAGAAAACTGAAAAACGATGATTACAATAATATGTTATCAGTTGGGACTATTGTGCGGTATTCAAAAAATAACGAAATATTTAGGTCACTAATTAAGTAACCAATTTTTTTGAAATTGGTTTTCACTCATACCTACAGAGAATTTAAAATATTTAAACAATAATTATGCATCGCATATTTCAATTCTATAAACTTGGCCGCAACAAGATAAAATCCTGTGTGCGTGATTGTAGGAAAATGAACAGAAAAATTGATTTACATTTTTCAATTGACTGTTGAATTAGGAAGTGACCATTGCAGAAAACTCCACAAAATAACAAAGTTCCAGTCACCTATCATCCAATACTTCTTACATAATATTATAAATCCTACCAAATTGGATTTACGTAACAATATTTGTGAAGTAAAAAAGTAAATTGAGTTAAAAACATACACGAAAAAACTTTTTTTAATTTAAAACGTATTGATTAAAAAAAATACTACAGACTTTTTATTTAACAAACAGCATTAAATTTGTCGAAATGATAGATTTTAGTAAGAAAAATTAGCATTCAATAAATGTCGGTAAATCTATTGTTCAGTGTTGTAAGTATTTGTGTCGAATTGATTTTTTTTGTAAAAAATTTATTAATAAACCTCTTTTTAAAAACCATCGACTTGAAATACAATTAATCAGTCTAATTTATTAAACTGCATTTGAATGTTGGTACTAGGTACCCATAAATAGAAAACACATTATATTCTATTTATTGTTTTCAAGTTTAATTTTCAGAACTCTATTTTAATTTGAAGTTTTTCTTTAATCTACTCAATAAACAATAGTATTATTTAATTCATTTAAAAAAATTCTTATTTATAAATGTTCTGTGTAATTATTAATCAGCGTGACAGATGTTTCGCCTTTCAAAGGCATTATCAATCAGTTTGAATATATAAAAGAAAAACTAGAAAAAAACAATAATTCAGAATTCAAATTAAAAATTTAAAGTGGGTGTGTTTATAAAGTAAAAAAATATTATTATAATTCTTACCTTGCCGCTGTCCCGAAACTAAAGATGTAATTACTAACACAGTGAACGCGATTTCCTCTAAGAAACTCATTTTGAAAAATACTTTGAAGTGACGTTATTTTTAAAACCGTACTTTATAATGTACCGCACTCTACGATGTTACATCTACAATGAATGGAAACAGCCAAGCAGTCATATTTATAAAGTTTTTTATCTGTACACTCAGAGTATGAAAGAGACAACGAATTATTCTTATTGTAACGCCAGTTATTTTTTCGCAAACAGAAAGCAATTTGAAATTATTTAAGGAATTAATTTCCCTGTCTTCTTTGAGTATGCTGTCTAGAGGGACTTTTTAAGGATAAAAAATGTTTGTAGTATATGCGAGATCTGTCAACGATGATCGTTCTTGTTGGAAAATATAAACGGAAGGAAAAGTAATGAATTCAAAACAGAATTTTTAAAACAAGAACGCGACAATATAATAAATTGATTCCACATATATTTTATAACAGCATAACGGAATTAATAATATAAGTATTCGAATACGAACGGAAGGCAACAACGTTACAAATTTTAAACTTAATGAAGGCAATAGATGAAAATAAATGAAATAGTTCACCAAAGCAAAAGAATGCCATATGGAAAACCTTTACAGTTTTGAGGACTCAATTCCAGTTTGAGGACATAATCTATTGCATAGGTGTAAATAATCAATTCATTTATATGCAGTGGAAAGTTTAAAAAACACATGGAAAATGTCAATGGTGTTCAATAATATTTGATAAATAAATAATGACTTGAAGAGTAATCAGGTTTTACGGAATAATTACATTTGTAAAGACATTATCGCAACCAATGGGAAACACACTGAGTGTTCCCCAAGGATCGGTATTGGGTCCATTTTCATTTTGAATTAACATTATTCTTTAAATAATCACATACACAATACAAAGACACAATAAAGAAATGAATATAACGAAAACTTGCAAAAAAGAGCATTATGGCTAAAACAGAATGTAGAGGAAAATGGGGACATCTGCAATAAAGCACCTATTACAGGTATACATTTGAAAGTGGCGTCCATACACAACCAAATAGATAATTTTTATATTCTAGAGGCGGGCTTCTGTTAGGTGGGAATTTTTTTCAACCACCCGACTGTGTTACGCTTTACTGTAAAACAATAGATAGTTAATTATTATTGAAAAATACTCATGCAACTAACTTAATATACCAATTTAAATGTACTGCCACAAGAAATAAATAGAAACTTATTCTAATATATTTATCTAATTATCTAATCTTAAGCCGGAATGGCAAATCTTTTAAGATGTCAAACTTTAAAGAATTGCTGTTATTCATGTTAGAAAACAAAGGTTCTGCTTACTTTACACTTTATGGATCTGGTGTTTTTTAACCATTAGCACTAATGGAAAATAATAGATTTTAGTTAGGTAAATTATCAGTTGGTATCCAAAGGCACACAAACTAACCCAAATAATATACATTTAGTTTATACATTGTCTCATCCAACATACTGCGTCTTCTGTTATCTCCACTTTTGACATGACCTGAATCGAGTAACTACATACTTGATTGTGTCATTTATTATTGTTTCTTCTACCAGTTCAATCAATATGTATTTATAACCTTATAATAGGTTTTGTAT
This sequence comes from Hesperophylax magnus, assembly GCA_026573805.1. Lineage (NCBI taxonomy): Eukaryota > Metazoa > Arthropoda > Insecta > Trichoptera > Limnephilidae > Hesperophylax > Hesperophylax magnus. The sequence goes on from JAIUSX010000059.1 coordinate 2,534,909, forward strand.
TTATTTTGTCTAAATTAGAGAAATTGTGTTGATTTTCTGCAAAAAAAACTCAAAACAAAACGCTAAAATAATGTATTAAAGTCGGTACAACCATATGAAAGTAAAATTTGATTCAATATTCATCAATTAATGATGTACCTAAACTACCTCTTTAAAAATTACGATTTAAAGTTTTCCTGGTTGCTCACAGGTCCGCCGTAAGCTTGCGAACAGGGCATGCACTGCACACGGGCGGCACTTTCAGGGGGCGGCAAATACAGAGAACTCGGAATGTTCTAAATCGTTATCATTAATCATTCCAGCATTACAATTGTCATTGGATTTAATCCATGCATTGTTTAGCAAACAATTTTTCCATAGTTATGGTTGAAATTGGCAATTAAGAAGTTTTCTTTTCGGTAGATCCCGAATTTTTTACCGAAATGTAGCCATATCAACGTACCAAATTTTAGTTTTGGGTCAACCCTCCCCCCACCTCACTACACCCCTCCTAACTTCTGACATGCTTTCCCTGAGAAAACTATCTCAAATAAACACTATTCAAGTGGCACAGAAATATGGAGATATCTTTTGAAACAAGCCATACATTATTTTAAAATGTGTTTGATTAGGCAAAAACTTGTATTACCTAGACAATCTAGGTATTGCATTAAAATATGCAGTGTTATTGACAAAAAAATTGGTCCAAAATATGTAATGGCTTCTCGTAGATATGGGCCTAGTATATAACCCCTTAAGGCTTCTCGTGGATATGGGCCTGGTATATAACTTGTTAGGGCTTCTCGTAGATATGGACCTGGTATATAACCACTTCAAGCTTCTCGTGGATATGGGCCTGGTATATAACTTGTTAGGGTTCTCGTAGATATGGACCTGGTATATAACCCCTTCAAGCTTCTCGTGGATTTGGGCCTGGTATATAACTTGTTCGGGTTTCTTGTGGATTTGGGCCTGATATGTTACTTGATTTGACTGATTATTATCTTCATGATTATACACACTTTTATAAAACAGAAAACATTTATATCCCTTTTTTCTCTCTCTCTCTCTCTCTCTCTCTCTCTCTCTCTCTCTCTCTCTCTCTCTCTCTCTCTCTTATTTGAAACATTATGTAAGTCTATGTTGGTAACTGTCAAGTAGGTGGTGGACACTTGACCTATAAGATTAAATCTGCGAAATATTTATTTGAACAGATTCTCTAGATTACTCTAGATATATATTGACATAATACAATGCGGATTCCAGACTATTACAGACAAAGTACTGCGATTTCCGTAAATTGAAAAGAAATATAGAACTATTAGAATTCTTAAATGGTTTAGTTGATCTCACAATCAAACCGAATAATTTATTTGATTTTTTTACAACGTTATTTATGGTTGAATATTATTCCAATTTTTCTTTCAACTTATCCCGTATGAAAATAGAGTTTTTTGGTGTTCTTAGAGAGAATGATAACTTTACACTTAGCTACATACAATTCCATTTCGTTATCAATACACTAGGCAGATAAGGTGATAAGTCTTATCGTTAGTGTTCACAAACTTCTATAGATTGAATTGCAATATAAAATTTGAGAAAGTCAGAAATATATAGAGAAAAATTCTACAAAAGTAAGGTCGTTAATAAAAATTATAACAAGTAAGGGTCCGAGGTACGATCCTTGTGGTACGCCCTATATAACTTGTGACTAACTAACCAGTTTATTTTCCAAAGAGTGATAACGAATAACTTTGTCGAATGCTTTACTGAATCGGTTTATATGGCATCTAATGTAACTTACGTTGATTGTTCCCGGTTATAATATGCGATTTATTCAAGTAATTATTGCAACTAATTCCTCTGAATCATAAATGTAATCAGTGATTATTAGATTAATTATTTTTGGTGAAAACTCTTAAAGTTGGTAAGTAAAGTACGGATGGGGGGTGGGGGCGGCATTTTTTTTATTTTTTATTTTCTTTATTTTTTCCCAATTTATATATTTCACATTTCAAGTTTTATAATAATAGGAAAGGGAACCCACTAAGGCGCAGCCTGTGCGTGGGTAATATAAGTTAATACATTAGATTTCTGTACCTAAAAATATATAACAGTAAAAATAAAATAAAAACAGTAAGCATAATAAAGAAAAACTGTAGGATTATAATTAAAGTTAGTCTAAAAGATTGTGCAAGAGGTGCATATTAAAAATAAATCAAAGTAAAAATAAAGATTGTAAGATAATATATATGAATTAAAAGAACACAAAATAAAATAATAATAACTATACAGAAACAAAATAGAAAAAAGTAAAAATTAAATGAATAATGCTTCAACATTTGCATTGTACAGCCACAACTTTAATTCTTTTTGGTATTGCGCTAGTTTAGTTGTTACTTGAATTTTTTTGGTAGTAGATTAAAAGCGCGAGGTCCAATAAAGCTACTGTGAGTTTGCATTAGTTTGGTATTGGTTTGTGGGGTATAAAATACATGATTTCTTCTAAAGTTGATTTTGGGTTCATATTTTTGAAATTTGTTTTGGTTTTTCATGACATATTTCAGGCTTTGAAGTAAAAATAGTTTACGGAGATTGAATAGTTGAGATTCCTTGTACAATTGATCAGTCGAAAATGTCCTCTTTTTATTATATATAACCTTGATAATATGATTTTGTACTATTTGTAGTGGTTTTATAAATGTATCTAGTGCGCCACCCCATCCTAATATACCGTACATAATTGAGGATTGCACTAGAGAAAAATAAATCATTTTCAATTTGTCAATATTGAGTACTTCCTTAAGTCTATAAAATATATACGTCAGATATCTTAATTTAGAAACGGTGTTATTAATTTGTGGTTGCCAGTTTAAATTTGTATCAATATACGTACCCAAATATTTGATGTTTTCAATTTTTCCAATTTCAAAGCAAGAGGTGCATGTTACTTTATTACAGTTAGCATTATGTAGTCTAATTTTAAGGTTATTGGGAGGTTTGTTTTTACTGTTTTTATAAAAAGTTAGGTAAAATGTTTTACTATAGTTTAAGAAAAGTCTATTACAAGTTAGCCATGATAAGACATATGAAATACATTTTGTTGCATTTAAAAAAGTTTCAGGCCAGGATTTTCCATTTACTATTATTGCTGTATCATCAGCGTAAGATACAATTTTACCAGGGATTACAACATTACATAAATCATTAATATATATTAGAAACAGAATTGGGCCAAGCACAGTCCCCTGTGGTACTCCATTTTTTATGTATTTATTGATTTATTGTGAAAAACAGTATAATCCATTTACATTTCACAAATAACAGTTTATAAGAAGTAAGTACATACATTTATTTGCATGGGTAAGTACATCAATACTATCTGATTAACCAGATTTGTTAAATAGTATGCTTATTGCCGTCTTAAATTCTCTTTGGTTCAAATTGAAAATGTCAATCACAGAAGAAATGTGATTTAACAAAGTAGTTATTCTCCCCAAAGGCATGATCATTGGTAGGTTGGTCCTGCCCCTTGGAAAAATAAATAATCTGTGCTGTCTAGCTCTGATGAAATTATCAGGGACATAAAAAGAAATTCGTTCCAGAATATCTGGATTGCAAATGTGCCCATTTAGCAGCTTGTGCGCAACTAACACCATTGCAATATTTCTCCTAACGTCTAGACGTTCTATCCCCAGCATTCCGGCAAGAAAATCAGAGGGATACAATAAAGGGTAATATCCGAACTCTCGCATGTAGAGGTATCGCATAAACTTTTTTTGCACCTTTTCTACATCATTTGAGTAAAGGGCATCTTCGGGTCCCCATATTATCGATCCACTCTCAAGAATGCTGCGAACCAGAGTAAAATAAAGCATTTTTATGACTGCCGTATTCGTAAAAGATTTCGAATTACATATAACAAAACCCAGCATTCGCATTGCAGAGTTGCACACCGAATCGATATGAGTTCGAAAAGTCAAACGCGTGTCAAAAGTGATTCCTAAATCCTTCGTTATCGAAATATGTTTTAGAGAGGTACCAGACATTTTATAGTTAAAATATAAAGTACGCTTTGCCCTTGTAATGCACATAATTGAACACTTACTACTGTTAAAATGAAGTTTATTTTGATGACTCCACTCTACTATACCGTCGATATCGATTTGTAGACGAATGGAGTCTTCATTTGTCGTTATACAGGTGTATAGTTTAATGTCATCCGCAAATAATAAAAATTTTACAAATCTTATAAACATCCCTATGTCATTAATAAACAATAAAAATAATAGTGGTCCTAAATAAGACCCTTGAGGGACCCCAGAATTTGTGGCGTATAGTTTCGATGTGAACTGCCCGTAAACAACGTATTGTTTTCTATTAGACAAATAATTATGAAAGAACAAAAGCAGCATGTATGAGAAGCCGAAGCTTTCAAGTTTATTAAGTAATATGAGGTGATCCACTTTGTCAAAAGCTTTCGCAAAATCATTATATGAGACATCTACTTGTTCGTTATTGTCCAATATATTTGAGACGTAATCCGTAAATACCATTAAGTTGGTCGTTGTAGACCTGCCCTCTCTAAACCCATGCTGCTGGTTTATGAGAAATGGTTCTACTTTATAGTATATACGTTTTTGTATTACGAGTTCAAATAATTTGGCCGGTGCCGAAAGAATTGCCACAGGTCTGTAATTAGATACACATGATTTATCGCCGTTTTTGTGTAAGGGCGTGACTTTTGAGATTTTCCAGCGGTCGGGGAACTTACGGGAGTTAAGTGAAATATTAAAGATATGTAAAAGCGGTACCATTAACGGATCTGCATATCCCTTCAGGACAATTGTGTTAATAAAATCTGGTCCAACAGATTTTTGTTGATCACTGTTTCTGTGCTATAAAAGTTCCCTATTTTTGTTTTTTGTAATCTGTCTTTGAGATAGTGAGTGAGAATTTTTATTGCATCTTTTTTGAAACCTATTTGATTAATTTTGTTTATGAGTAGATTGTGATTTACAGTATCAAATGCTTTTCTTAGGACTAAAAATATAGCTAGACTTTTTTTATTTTGATCAATAGATGTGTATAAATTTTTTGTCAGATCGAATATTGCATCTTCAGTGCTTAATTTACTTCTGAAGCCATATTGATTTTCGGACAGAATATTGTTTTGTTCTAGGTATTTCATAACTCTATTTTTGATACATTTTTCAAATATTTTTGAAAGGTTTGAAACTAAGGAGATAGGTCTGTAATTGTCTAATATGTGCGTGTCACCCGATTTGTGAATTGGTATTATAGTGGAGATTTTAAATTGTTCTGGGAAATACCCTTCTTTTAGGGATATATTATAAATATGTTGCAAAGGAGTTAAAATATATTGTTTTATTTTTTTAGTGTATTACCGGATAAATTATCAATTCCTGAAGAATTTGTTGGTTTTAGGTTGTCAATGTTTTTTTTCTTTCAACAAAAAAGACAATATTACCAAAATTTCATAGCATAAAATAAAAATAAAACCTACACGTAACACACAAAACCAATATAAACACACATCACTTACAAACACACAAGATTATTTTCAATGTACTATTTTTTTTTTTTAAATTTCAATATATTATTATGTATTTTTAATTTTAAATGTATTATGTAGTTTTTTTTTTTTTATATATTATAAAATGAAGGCCTCAGCACGGGCAAGCCACCCAGTGAGGCCTACATTACTGAAAACCTTGAATTGTAAAAAATATTGTACCTAATAAAATAAATAAATAAATGTGTTTTTCAATTTCATTAGTTGTGATAGGTGTAAAATAATCTAATGAGTTAATTGAATTGTTTGTTGGTACCAAAAGCAGAGATGAGTCAACGGGCGCTGTATTAGCAATCTTACTGGATGATTCAACTACTTGGTCTACTACATTTGTGAAGAAGTTGTTAAAGTTATTTGCAATGTCAGATTTGTCAGTTATAATATTGTTATTTATTTTAATCTCCTTAACCTCAGTTGATGCTATTCTTTTTTTATTCGTTATTTCGTTAATAATATTACACGTTTTTTTGGTATCATAATTTGCATTTTCAATTTGTTCACCATAGCATTTTTTTTACAACTTCTTATTAACCTATTTAGTAAATTTCTATACAGTAAATATTTTGTTTTCATGAAGGACATTGTTTTTTTGACAGGCTCTTTGATAATTTAGCATCTCTCTGTATAGTTTATCTCTTTGTTTAATGGAGACTATTATTCCTACAGTTATCCAAGGTTTAATTTTTTTATATTTTCTCTTAGATATAAAAATTTTATTTGTGCTTTTTGAAATATATTCTTGGAGAGTTTTATAAAACGATTCTAATGCTGAATATGGGTTTGAAATTGATAGAATTTGATCCCAATTTTCCAATAGAAGTAGATTATTTAATGCGAGGTAATTAATATTATTTTTTTCAACTGTTACAGAATTTTCTTTTGAATTTGCAGTTAAGATGTTGTGTCCGTAAAATGTTGGGTAATGATCAGTAATGTTTGTTATTAGAGTTGAAGATGTTGTTTTAAAGTGTTTGTGTGATTTAACAAATATATGATCTAGAGTCGTGGAGTTATTCAGATTTTCTCTAGTTGGTGAGTTTATGTAAGACTGATATCCAGCACACGACAAACAATCTAAGTACTCATTTATACAGTTTGTTCTTTTGTTATTTTCATTTATATTTATATTGATATCACCGGTTAATATTGCAAAGTTGAAGTTATTTCTGTTAGTCATTTTTAAAAGCGAATTAAGTTCGTTATTGAAGAGAGATTCATTTAGTGAAGGTGATCTATAGATAGCTATTAACAGATAATTATAATTGTTATGGTTAAATGTTAATTTAATAGCATTTGCTGTTTTAAAATCTAAAATCTCGAAAGCAGTTTTCATGAGACAATTATTCATAAATACCGTGACTCCATCGTGTCCAGTATGTTTGCATTTAGATGAAATGGTTATATATCCTGGCAGGTTATAGGGGATTACCTCTTTCATCTGTGTCTCTGTTAATATAATAATACTAGGAGAAAAATCTAGACTTTCGATTAGGACACAGAGTTCATCAAAGTGCTTTCTTAAACTCGTATGTTCATATTTAGAACTGAAAAATTAACATTTTTAAAATGATTATTTAGTTCACTTGTGTTTTTACATATAAAGTTTTCATGCAAAAAATTTTCATCAGACATTTTGAACAATGATGAAGTATTTATACATGTATTATGGTCACTTGTTTATTTATTCGGAGGGAATGTCTTCCGGCTGCCTTATGTGGATGATTGGGGCTAATTCATCTTTTCTCATCATTATGTTACCATTTTTTGCCCAGATAAACTTGTAGCCTAGTCTTGATGATTTCGCCAGGAATAGGAGGTGTTTATTATTTTGTGACAATTGTTCATTAATGTAAACAATGTTTTTATAATCTTCAGAAAAATTTATATTTTTTGGGTACAAAGTACCATATTTTCTTTTCTGGGTTATAATATTGTCCTTACTTTCTTTGTTTTGAAAAGAAACTACTATCCCTGGATTTTTACTTAATGGGTTTCTGTTTTTAATTCTATATGTGTTTGTTATTTTAGGTAATTCAGTTTCGCATTTTATTGTTTCCAATATATTGTGAACTATTTTAGGTAAGTTTTCATTCTCTTTGAAAGGAACACCTTGTATTTCAATATTATTTTGTTTTTGAAATTGTTCCATTTGGTTCAATTGCATTTTGATTTCCTTATTATCTGATTGTAATTGTTTAATTAAATTATCTTTGATTTTATTTTTTTCTTCGTATTCGTCAATTCTATTACTACAGAATTCCACAGACTTTTTAAGTTCTCTGAGTTCATTTTTCAGTTGTTCGTTAAAAGATTTCATTAACTGTTCTGATAAGTCCTCAATTTTTTTTTCCATAAATTTCATCATTTTGTTAGTGTGATAGTCTTCTTCCGAATCGCTAGATGGCGCCTTTTGTGTGGTTTTCTTTTGCCTGTTCATCTTAATGTGTTTTTGGTGTATTGCACCTAGATGGCGTTGTAATTTATGTAGAAGGTTGGTGTACTAAATCGACTTATTTTAAAATAAAAAAGCCGTTAGGTTACGGCAGGGAGCAAACTCTGTTCCCTTAGGACTGCGCTTGAAGCAAGTGACGTTTGCCGCTCTAAACCGCTTAGCCACCACCGATATAGCGGGAGCCGCGATTATATCTACTGTTATATTAGTGCTGTGAGTCTTAGAAATGTTAGGTATTCTGATTTTGAGTGGTTATTACAGGCAACAACACTGTACAAGCTCACTTCACATATTTTAAAATCACTTAAAAATGTATATAACGATGCCGTTATTATTTAAATAAAGTAAAGAAGTTCACTACTGTTACACAGTTATGCGATTATCAATGTCTTTTTTATTAAATTCGATGTATAAACTATTAATTTTGAATATTATTTGCGGAGCGATTATTGGCGTGCACACTGTGGGTATTAGGTACGTTTGGTCTGACGGATATGTACACGGGCGTTCGAGCGGCTAGCGGCGGCCCTGATTGTAAGTAAAGTACGGATGGGGGGTGGGGGCGGCATTGACGGATATGTACACGGGCGTTCGAGCGGCTAGTGGCGGCCCTGATTGTAAGTAAAGTACGGATGGGGGGTGGGGGCGGCATTGACGGATATGTACACGGGCGTTCGAGCGGCTAGCGGCGGCCCTGATTGTAAGTAAAGTACGGATGGGGGGTGGGGGCGGCATTGACGGATATGTACACGGGCGTTCGAGCGGCTAGCGGCGGCCCTGATTGTAAGTAAAGTACGGATGGGGGGTGGGGGCGGCATTGACGGATATGTACACGGGCGTTCGAGCGGCTAGCGGCGGCCCTGATTGTAAGTAAAGTACGGATGGGGGGTGGGGGCGGCATTGACGGATATGTACACGGGCGTTCGAGCGGCTAGTGGCGGCCCTGATTGTAAGTAAAGTACGGATGGGGGGTGGGGGCGGCATTGACGGATATGTACACGGGCGTTCGAGCGGCTAGCGGCGGCCCTGATTGTAAGTAAAGTACGGATGGGGGGTGGGGGCGGCATTGACGGATATGTACACGGGCGTTCGAGCGGCTAGCGGCGGCCCTGATTGTAAGTAAAGTACGGATGGGGGTGGGGGCGGCATTGACGGATATGTACACGGGCGTTCGAGCGGCTAGCGGCGGCCCTGATTGCCCAGCATTATTCATAATTATAATTAAATTTAGTAAAATCATGTTAACAGTATAATAACTGGCCAAATTACAATAACAGGAAGGCAATGCGATAAGAATACCAGAAAGTCAATGCGATAACAACAGTCATTTTATTTTTAAAAACATCTATTTGAATATTTGTATTCGGGAGTGAACTAAATTAATTGAATTTGAAGCAAATGTTGGAAACGCACATAAACCCACTTCCTGACATCTAATCGAGCTGAAACTCGTCAGATAGACTCGTTGTCGATCACAATGCACTCTATCAACTTTTGGTGGCGAACACACAAATGTATTTTTCTGAAATTAGATGAAATTACTGCAGTTAATAAACGAAATAAATATCAGTCCTACCCGATTGGCATTTGGCGAGGTTGTTAGCGTGGTTGACTCCAGTCCCTGAGAAGGAAGATACAATCCTCAGTCAAATCAAAAAAAGGTTTTTTTAAAAATATTATTAGGGATAGAAAAAAAAAATCTTTTGAACAAGTTGTTTTTTGGTATTTGTGGCGTTCAACAACCTGTTGATGTTTGAGGTAAGTACGTACGTAACTATTGTTATTTAAAATTTATTTTTTTGTTTATGTTTCTTGTTTAAGATGACATTTACACTTCACTTTGATTTTGGTTCATGATTTTGTTTATGATAGCCTGAGATAAGCGAGCCCTATAGGTCTGAGACAGAGGTATGAAATCGTTGGATCACGACACAATAGAAGAAATTGTAATTTTAATTTTTTTGTAGGATTTTTATTTAGGTATTAGAACCAGGAAAGAGTCTAAAATGGTCAAGAAGATGCACTAAGTGGCATGAATAGCTAAGAAGTGACTAGAAAACACTAAAATAGACTATGAGAGATGAGGTGATTTTGCACAAGAGCGGCGCTGTATAAATCGTCCAAATATTATTATTATTATTATTAATAGAGACAAGATATGATGGACTCGCCGAACGTCACAGCGGTGCTGCCAAGGTCTGTTATCTATGTGAGGATATTGTGTCAGCGCTTTATTAGCAGCAGACACATACCTGGACGGATGACGAACCTCGCGTTGGCACTGTTGGTGGACTCTCTCGCTGCAGCAGCTGGTCCAGTTTCTTCACCACCTAGGATTCTTGTTGCAGAGTCTCCATCTTCTATCTTCATGTCACCTGTTCCTGCTCTTCATTTTACTTTACTTAACTTTGGTAATATTTATATTTTTTGTAATACTTGCATCAACAGTAAAGCGCCCCTGAGGTGATAACTCACAAAATGGGCGCTATAAAAATTGTCCAATATTATTATTATAATGTATTCTGAAAATTGCAACAACAATTGGGCTGGTAAGGCCGGTATTTGTGCGAGAAGTATGCCAAAACAAGCGCACTCTTCCCACTCATACAGATTCCACACGACCAGACTTCAACAATAAATCTCTTTGGCATAACAATTTTTTTGAATTCACTTTATAAAGTATAGATAATGAAAATAGACTACAATAGCTATTGTAGTCTATAAAATGTTGTATTTTTAAAGTAACTACCTAATTAAATAGAGAAAAACGTTTCTCAAGTTTGATTTGGGGAGTAGTACCATTACAATATATTATATTATATTGGGTAAAGAAAAGAAAGAAAGTTTTTATTTACAAAGTAAGAAATAAACAAAATGTATAAAGCATGATAGCAAAAGTATAGATAATGAAAATAGACTACAATAGCTGTTACTACATTAGATACATAGTAAATGTAAATAAATATAAGAATATATTTATTTACATTTACTATGTATATTTACGGAATCATAGGTTGGGGAGGATCTTATAAAAACAACCTAAACTCAGTAAAAGTCTCGCAAAAAATTATTATAAAAGTAATACTTAAAAAAATGTCTACTTTCCCAACAAAATTGCTTTTTAAATTGTTTCCAGTACCAAATATTGATGATATATTTAAGCAAACTTCCATTATAAAAATGTGTAAAGAAAAAAATAACAAAGAATATCAAGAATTTTACAAACTCATGAGAAATGGAAATCAATTTATTACGCCAATCTTTAAAACAACTCAAATGCAAAACCATTATATTTACCAAGCCATAAAAAACTACAATAATCTCCCTTCCAAATTGCGCTGTATTATGAACCAACAAGAACAAATAAATAAAATCAAACTTTTTTTCCAAAAAAACTTATATTAAACAAAAAAAATATATATATATATATTATAATATATATTATTACTATTATATCACATAATGAATTATGAATCTAAGTAAGAATCGTGGCTCCCTTATCAGGCACAAGAGCTCCTCTTTTCTGATAAGGTATACATGACCAATTATGAACCTTAATATTATATTTTGCAAAATATGTATGTATTAATGTAACCCATATGATGTATATTAAAATAATAAAAAAAAAAATAAAAAAAAATATCTATTTACATTTAACATTAATTGAAAAATAATAATATTATTACATTTCGATTAATAAGTAGGTAGTAGGTGGTATAAGTACATGGAGTTATTTTATTCATTTGGAGTAAACAGAGCTGATAATATTGCAAGCGAAGGTACATAATAAATTGCGACAATAATCTGTTGGTGGCTCGAATCCTGATATAATATTTTAAGAGGATATGGTAAAAGAAGAAAAATATATTTTTTTGGTTAATTAATTTTATGAAATTAAATAGCACCACATACTAATATGTACCTTTAATCAGAAGATATGTAAAAAATCAAATTAAAACTTATAATTATTATTTGGTTGATCAAAAAGTTGTTTAATTTGTAATTTAAAGGCTTTATTTTTTTTTCAGATTTGATTTTATATGGGAGTGCATTAAAAAATGTTATACCTTGATAAGTATAATGGTGTTGAGAAGCGCTCATTTTAAATTTAGTGATTTCTAAGTTGCCACGTGATCTTGATCGGTTACTTATTTTTGGAAATGTTATTGTAGGATTGAAATGATCTTTATGAGTTTGTAACAATGAGTTCTTTTTGAATATATTATTTAGACTGAGAACCCTAAAAGAGTTAAATAACTGTGTTGTTGGAAATATAGATGGTTTTCGTAGGATGACTTTTAGAATCAACCTCTGTGCCTTTTCTACAGGTAGGTAAGAGGTTAGTTTTGAAAGTCCCCCCTCCCCACCCAATTATACCATATTGGAGAATAGATTGGGCAAGAGAGAAATAAATAGTTTTTCTCGTAGAAAGCAATCACTTTGTGGTTTAACATTGTGGTTTAATCACCTTATAATTATTAATGCCTATTCTCTATTATTATAATATTTATATACACTAATCGTTTTCTTTTAACTTTTAATATATTGTTGTTTCATTTTGGTTTTACTTTCTCTCTCCCTCTGTATGTATATATAATGACACATTTTGTATTTTGTATGTTTAATTTTGTACCCTGACGATGCTCGAGTGAAGCGAAACCGGTCGGTCTTGTTTTATTTCATAAATAGTTTTAATCATATTATATGATAGGATATTTCTCAATCTAATGCATAAGTATTCTTACTCTGGTTGCCGTATTTTGGACTTGTTCGTTCCAATTTAAGTGTCCATCTACTATGATACCCAGATACTTTATACTATTTTTGCATGCTATCGGTAAACAATTTACATTTTTTGTATCTTTATTCAATGAAATTAATAGTTACATGCATTGAGGATTTTTTTGACCACCATGCTAGGCACATGCCCGTGTTATGGTGGTCGGTTTTTGGTTTCTCAGTTAGGTAAATTACATAATATGTATTAATGAACCACATTGTAAACTGTTGATTTCCCTAAAGTAAAATAGATACATAAAAAAGAATATTAAAAGTATGTAGTTATAAAATATATAAAATTAAACATAATACTATAGAGTAAGCAAATAAGAATGGATTATTTTTATTATGGAAATCTATATGTGCTTGATTAAATTGGTAGGTACATTATTTTGCAGCAATTATGTACAAATAAATCAAAGTTAGAATTCATGTTTCAAGTCTGGCGAATTATACTGAACACTGGAGTCAATTTTTATTGCTACGGTGGTTTAGTCAGCTGGTAGCTAATGTGGCACAGTAGGTACATGGAACTTGTATGCCGTACAGTGGTGCCAAGCAGTTTTAAGTAATTTATGTAAAAAGTTTTTAAATTTTCGGCTATTAATATTAAAGTAATTATAAACAGTTCTTTACAAACAAAAACTTTTATTGGTGGTATAACGGTCTTTAAAGAAATTCTTTAAAGAAATTTCGACCCTTTCCGGATATCCATTTTTGGACACCGGCTGCAAAGTGAGTACGTGTACTGGATCTTTTGATGTCGTTATTTAGTGCATTGTATATTTTTGGTGCAATGTATGTGTATTGTCTTTGTGAGAAAGTGGTTTTTGTTAAGGGGATTGTGCATTTTCCATGCGTTGAGTGGCGTGTATGTATATCTTTTTGAGTAGAATTTATCAAACCATTTTTCCAGATATGGATGAGAACTATCTTAATATATAGTTGGCGAATGTCCAGGACTGCTAGTTTCTTGAAGAGTGGCTCTGATGGGTAAGAACGGGAACATTTGAAGATGATCCTTAACAGTCACTAGAGGGTAGAGAATGGATGCAGCACAACCTCCCCATCCTATAATGCCGTACGTAGCTATAGATTGGAATAGAGCAAAATAAACACTTTTGAGTGTTTTTATATCAAGGATCGATCGAAGAGAATAAATATAGCATAACTTACGGAGTCTTTTTGTTATGGAGTTGATTTGGGCCTCCCAGCGTAAATGGTTATCTATAATGACACCTAGGTATTTTATTTCAGTTGACGGTTTAATAATTGGGCATGAACAGCTTGTAGTAAGAGATAGTGGGGGAGTGTGAATAATTAGTTTAGGAAGGTTTTCTGAGAGAGTTCATTTTCGGATTGAAAAATGTATATATTGTGTTTTTTTAATATTTAGGGTGAGGAGGTTGGAGTCCAGCCATTTTTTAATTTTGTTCAGTCCAGAATTTGCCTTCTCAATTGTTGTTCTCCACATTTAACTCGTAAAAATGATAACCGTGTCATCAGCGAAATATATTATATGACCTTCAATATCCAAATTCAACAAGGAGTTCATATATATGAGAAATAAGAGCGGGCCTAGAACATTGCAGCATTCTTTTTTATTTTCACACTGTGATGATGGATTTTAATGGTAATATTGTTTTCCTGCAAAGAGAATGGGATGAAATATGTTTTCTCGGTATTTAGTGAGAGACAATTTTGGTCAAACCATGTTTTCAGTATGTTCATATTGATATTGGCTATCCTTATTGTTTCCTCCCATGATTTTCCTTTTGTGATAACTACAGTGTCGTCTGCGTAAGATATGATATCTCCAACAATGGAAAGAGTGAACGTTCGATTTACATATATAATAAAAAAGGATTGGACCGATGACAGTTCCTTTCGGTATGCCAAAAGATGAGGTTTTGGGTTCACTAAGGGTATTATTGATTTTGACTATTGAAATCTCTCTTTTAGGTAACTTTGGAACCATGATAGCACTATTCCGTCCAATCCAATTTGTTTTAGTTTCTCAGTGAGTTTTGAGTGTGATATGCTATGAAATGCTTTGCGGAGATCAATGAAGATTCCAAGACACTTTTCTCCATTATCTAATTTTTGCATTATTGTTAATGTCAATTTAGCAATCGCATCCTGTGTGCTGAGATTGTCTCTAAATCCAAACTGGTTTGGGCTTATTATCTTCTTATCTTTTGAGTAGTTGTTGAGTTGTTTTTTAACAATTTTTTCATAGATTTTTGCTATATTTGATGTGAGTGCTATGGGACGATAGTTAGAAGTGTTTTTTTTTGTCACCAGATTTAAAAACAGGGGTCACAATAGTCTTCTTATAGTTGTTCGGGAATATGCCCTTCTTCAGACTTACATTTATTATATGAGCAATTGGTTTGCTGATTATCTCACGTACAGTTTTTAATGTTTTTACAGTTATGTTGTCGTAGCCAGGGCTTGCTGATCCTCGTAAACTTATTATAGCGTTTTCAACTTCTTTATCAGTTACTGAAGCAAATGTGTGGAAACCTTCTTCAAAAGTTGGGTTTAGCTCTGGTTGTTGAGTTTGTTTTTTGTCTAGGATAATATTACTAGCAAGATTAGCGCCGACATTAAAAAAATAAGTTAAAGATTTCACCACAAAGTTTTGGGTTTTTTTCTGTGTCAGTATTGATTCCTTGATGAGTAACTTCTTTTGGAAATTTTTGTTTTGTTTAGAACTGTTGTCATTATTAATTTCGTATAACGAAATGTCGCCAAATAGTGAGCGTGCTCTTTGTGCATGACAAGCAAGAAAAACATTCCAACGTTGCCATGTTCATGTGTTAATACAGAAAATGCCAACAATAGAACAAGATAAATGGGCGAATATGGCAACGCTGAAAGATTATTTTATTGCTTGTCATGCACAAAGCAGGATATACTTTTTCGATTATAACTATGTCGAAGGACTAATTTTCAACATAGTTATAGTCGAAAACTATTCCTTTAGGGTGAAAATCGCCAAAAATGAAGAAAGGTAGAAAATGTAGAGGTTTGTTGGATTTTTGATAATGTTGCGTTCTACGCTCCAAGTCGGAATCTTGGATTATTCATTGAACGAACATCATAAACAGTTCCGGATCTGTCTGATGTACATGGTTAATGGACTGTAAGTGCTTACCGACAAATCTATATTTATCAAATACTACAGTCCTGTTTTAACTGGACAGTCTTTCTGTAAATTTGTTTGTACGTTCCGTTTCCGTATCGAGATGGTAGCGGTTTGAACGGTAAATATATTTTTTTAATGTGACGTCGCGTTTCATTATGACTTTCTTATTCGCACTTTTTTTAATTATTATAATACCTACCTGTCTGAGAGATGTTGTTTCTATGGAAAAATTGTATAATTCCTTATTTGGAATTTAAAATATATATTTAAGTACTTACTTACGAAACGTTTCAGAGGAAATTTCGATTAAATTTATTAACATATTCCATTAAATTGTATTTTCCTTGGTACAGTTTTATATCAGCGACCTCTCTGACCTCTGGGCCCGAGATAAGGAGTCACATTTAAATAAAAAAACAATCAAACACTAATATTCTAAAAAAGGAGAGAAATACGAAAAATTATATTTTTATTCTGTAACCGCTTCCTTTATCAGTAATATGTTTGTACAGAGCGAGTTGCGGGAAAACCAACGCTTTGTTGGTTACGATATCAGTAAACGAGATAAATTAAAATACATGGAAAGATCCATAAATAAATGAATTGCTGATGATGTGTTCGCACTCTTTAGTGCAGGGGTGTGGAAACTGCGGCCCTCGTGGCTTTTTTGGTGCGGCCCGCGAACACTTTTGGTGCGTTCTTCGGGTCGTGCTGAAACAAACCGCAAACCACGCGGCATGCTCTTTAACTTAATATGAAACCAACCACGCGGCATGCTCTTTAACTTAATATGAAACAAACCACGCGGCATGCTCTTTAACTTAATATGAAACAAACCACGCGGCATGCTCTTTAACTTAATATGAAACAAACCACGCGGCATGCTCTTTAACTTAATATGAAACAAACCACGCGGCATGCTCTTTAACTTAATATGAAACAAACCACGCGGCATGCTCTTTTACTTAATATGAAACAAACCACGCGGCATGCTCTTTAACTTAATATGAAACAAACCACGCGGCATGCTCTTTAACTTAATATGAAACAAACCACGCGGCATGCTCTTTAACTTAATATGAAACAAACCACGCGGCATGCTCTTTAACTTAATATGAAACAAACCACGCGGCATGCTCTTTAACTTAATATGAAACAAACCACGCGGCATGCTCTTTTTATTTGGTTACGATTTTAAAGTAAATGGGTGCATATGCATTTGTATATTACGGTGCATTATAATCGTTTCTGTGTGGGCATTAAAATCGTTTGACAAACGGAGTCTGGAAACGCTCGATTTCAAGAAATCACAAAACTCGTTTTTATTTAATTTGTCAATAATGTTATGAGAAAGCCAAAAGTTAATCAAGCGAAACTGTCGCAGATAATCTTAGCTATAAAATTTTATTTTTTTAGTTTTTTTTCCATTACCCGTTCATACATTTCTATTGAATAAATATATTTTTTAGTAGTTTTCATTTAATTTTTTTATTTGTATTTTACTGAAGCGAAACGATAGAAAAAATTTCAATTTATCTAAATCATATTTTTTGGTATTCATAATGTACACCATTTCGTTATAAAGATTAATCAAAACAGTGATTTAGCATTAAGCTTCGCTTTAAGATGAAGCTATAAGCCAAAACTGTGTATATTCTTGGTATACCTCATATTGTAGGTTGTAGGCATTAAAATCGTTTGACAAACGTAGTCTGGAAACGCTCGATTTCAAGAATTCACAAAACTCGTTATTATTTAATTTGTCAATAATGTTATGAGAAAGCAAAAAGTTAATCAAGCGAAACTGTCGCAGATAATCTTAGCTATAAAACTAGAAAGTGAATATTCCAGATGGAACTAAATGCAATGCTTTTAGAAAGTTCCACCTGTGTCATTCCACAGTGATTGTTAAAAACAAGTGCATAAAGGTATACATACAAGTAATGATCGTTTATGTTGTAAAATACTAAGTTCCAGATAAGATTACCAAGCTTTACATAAGGCACTGCTACGCCGCTCTAGGCCGCCGCGCACAAAACTAAAGTCCGAAGGTAAGTACCTAATGACTGCTTTACACCACACTTCTTTTCATTCCGATCACCATATTGGGACCCATACGAAAATGTTTCGTTTTCAGAACTTACGATTTCATATAGATAGTTGCCATTAGAGAAGAAATAATTATTTGAGACGGTACTAAATCGTCAAAAAAATGGCTACACTACTACTACTACGGTACATGCAGTGTATGTAATATAGTGTTTTCAATGCATTTAATATAAGTGAAGAATTTAACTAAACGCGAATATCGTAGTTAAGCCCCTAAAATTTAATTAATTATTTCACTTAAGTTGTATGAAAATTCAAATACCAATAAACGAAACACGATTGGTTGGCGAGATTGTGACGTCACAACGTCCTCACGTCAAGTTGGTGTTTTTGTTCCCGAAGCTGGTTTGATTGCTATAAACATTTAGTTATGTATTCCAAGACGATTTGTTTCTATAAAACATATAAGTAAATACCCACCATGATGACAGATAGTGCTTTTCTACAAGGACAGCAATCATGATGGCATCATTCTTCTCACAAATTGATTTTTTGTAAACTTTTAACTGCAACTACCGTTTTTAATACGCACTTTTTTAAAACACAAATTTCGCTTAAATTTAATGACAATTACCAACGATTTTTTGAATTTATGATTTTGTAAAATAGTGCTTTTTAATATTATTATAATTAATTAATGTACACATAAAATCACTTATATTTGACATATCTTTGCGGAAGCTGTCGACGTGAGGTTCGATAGGCAGGTACTGCCATTCTAAAAAAATAACTTAACCAGGAGTTATTTTAATGAAAATAATAATATTTCTTTATTCCAGAATGTGGAGAGGTAAGTACAATCCCACACAATCCATAAAGAGTATAAGTACATAGATATAACATACAGGGATTTGTGAGAACACGTTTATAAATAAGATTCAAAATCAAAATAATACTAGAATAAATATTCAACCACTTTTGTTTTTATTAGAGCGGAACGAGGGGGTTTTACTTATGGGGGGCCAACATCTTTCTCCAACACTCCTCGATGCCCGATCCTGGAGTCATACGGGATTCAATGATAAGGACTGATATCTGGAGTTGTTGATCCTTCCCCTCAGTCCTGCCACCTTATATATAAGTCTGGGAAGTCCGAACATCATACGGTATGCATTGTTGTATTGAACCCGAAGCCTTTCCACGGTTCTCTTTTTGAAGTTAAAACGCAGGTTCTTCCTCTTTCGAAATTAGGTACGAAAATATAGTAAAGAACAATAATAGATTAATAATAATAGCAAACAAACTTCTAATCAAAATCACTATAAAGTTATTTAAATTTAAAAAAAAAACAGACGATATAAATAAATTACCCCTGACTTTTAATATGAATAAATTCCATGTGTTATTCAAGAAGCGCAATACATATAATGTATTGCCTGGTGGCCGGGTTCATGGGGTGAGGATTATCTAGGTCTTGTCATCGGATGCTTCTGCCCACCTGGAGAGACTGCTTGAGGGATACCTCTTTGCAGCAGGACTCTCTCGACCCATCGCCTTGCGCCACAGTGGGAGGGATGGATACCTTCCCAGGTCTTCCACTCCTTCCTTTCCTTAAAAAGCCCTCCCCACAGCATCCCCAAATATGACATAGGCCCGGAGGGAAAAATATTTTCATGTAGGAATATGTTTAATCTATGATTTCAAAGAGATTCTGACTAGAGGTTTGTTTGCTATTTTTACAATATTTTTTTTAATTATCATTTTTGCACCTAATTTCGAACTAGCGGGACCCTGCGTTTACAGCCCCTGGTAGATTGGCAGTACCTACCTATCGAATCACACATCGATCAACTTCAACAATATTTTGTCAAAATAAGGCTTTACGGGTATCAATATTTACGAAAATTAAATTAAATAGCACTATTTTCGATAATCGTAAATGCAAATATGCGCATATTATTGTCATTAAGTTGAATCAAAGGTTTGTTTTGAAAAATAGTGCGTTAAAAAAGGTAGTAGTAAGTAACTTACAATATGTTAAATTATTGCATAGATACATACACTTCCAATAGCGATGTCCTTGCGAAGCGTAACTGAGAAATATCTATTGTTCTTCTTACGTAATAAGTGGTTCAAGATATAAAATATAAAACATTAAAACAAATATAAATTCATTCTTGAACAGATAGTCCACTTTATTACTGTCTGGGGCCCAGGAGTATCGCATATTGGCAACATTAGTTTTCTCTCTAATCTTACTAGACAAGTTCACACTTCATATAATTAATACCTTTTGTTTCTAAACAAAATTAATTAGAAATACGTTTTCTATAAAACAGTTTGAAAGTTTAAAAACAATACAATGAATTTGAATGAGGTTGGAGTGTTCAAATGGACAATTAGCGCATTATGTTCAAACTCAAACTGAAAAGAGGGAGATCAATGACTGTCTGGTGCAATTTGATAGAAGCACACCCCCCAGTAAAGAGTCCGTTGAAATAGTCAGAAGCCTAAGTCAATCTGGCGCACAAGTCAATGTATCAGAATTTGGTAGCCCCACGATACTTGCTAAACCTACTTGATTCTGTGCAAATAGACCCATTGTCATCTCTAATGCACAGACATGCTGACTAGAGACTACGGGTATTTTAAAGGAGACTGCTCTAATTAATTCACCTCCTTGATCCCCGGTGGAATTCCCGGATACGAGCGGAACACAGTTGCCGTTGGTTTCACGAGAACGGGTCGTTTCTTCGACTCGTTTTTATGTAAGTCGGCTCGATCTATTTATCTTCCTTCACATAACGCTAGCCTCTTCAACACCCACATGAATACCCACAGCCCCTACCTTAACCCGCCTCACAACAATAACGCCAACCGGGTGGCAAAATAGTTCTAGTTGTGATGTGTCACAAGAGTTAAGTTAATTTCAATAACATGTATGAATTATTCATGACGCGTGAAGCTTTGAAAGATAATGTGTATATACTGTATATCCTGTAATAACATACATATTGTTGACGATAGACAGAAAGACAGATAAGGACATGTCATCCTATGAAGCCAGACTAGCAGTGCACTATGGAGTGCTGATACCAACTCTGAGCAGGTGCAGTGAGGCTGGCAGAGGAACTGGTAGAGGAAGGATCAAATTAGTACAAACGAGATGTCTGTGTGTCTGTGTGGAACAATCACCTTTGACCGGGTCACTAATTTGGAGAACGGAACTGAAACGTGCTGAGTAAGATAAGATAACTTATACTTGTGGAGAGGATGAAGGGAGAAAGGAGTAGGGCGGAAACAGGAAGAACACATGTCACGACCAAGTGAATCAATACTAGACTTGGGTAATGTGGTAAGGCTCTCGACTAGCAATCCGAAGGTCGCGGGTTGAAATCCCGGCGTGAGCAACTACATTTTAATTCATTACTTTATGTTATCTCACAATTTACTCATTTTAAAATAATATTTGCGGCAAGTTCCAGAGTGGAAGATACTCTCAGTATCGCCCTGGTGTGAGACCACCATTCAGAATTGAAATGACTTTGGCCGTGCTTGGTTACTAGATTGTCCCCCCTCTCTGCCTACCGCTGCCGAGGAACGGCTTGATGGTTAGTTGGATTCTAATGATAGTTTACTTTTGAATTTCCCGCTTAGGCCGGCTGAACAGCGGCGCACTTGTCTTTGGGGGGCCGAGTTCAAAGAATGACAATACATTGTTTTTACATAAACATGAAACAGGTTATTATTATTGTGAGATAATATATTATATTTTATATGTTATCTTTAGTTTCCAATTACGGCCAAAGCTATTTCAAGGAACGATTCAATTCCGAATGGTGGTCTTATACCAGGGTGATACTGAGAGTATCTTCCACTCTGAAACGTGCCGCTAATATATTAGGTATACATTATTTTTAAATTGTAAATTGTGAACTAACACAAATTAATCAAATAAAATTTACTTGCACACGCCGGTTTGAACGCGCGACCTCCTGTTTGCTAGTCGAAAGCTTCGACCACAGAGGCCGTCAATATACGCATAACCAAAGACAAAACTCGCAATTGTCGCAAGGGACCGCCTGTTTATTTAATTTTCCTGCCGCAATTATATATAAAGGATTGCTCATAAATTATTCAATAACTCCCATAATGCAAACTGCACAGTGCTTGAGCAAGTAGAAGCCAGTTGACCAGTTAAAGTAATTATTAATTACACAATGACTTCCATAATGCTAACTGCACAGTGCTTGAGCAAGTAGAAGCCAGTTGACCAGTTGAAGTAATTATAAATTACACAATGACTCCCATAATGCAAACTGCACAGTGCTTGAGCAAGTAGAAGCCAGTTGACCAGTTAAAGTAATTATTAATTACACAATGACTCCCATAATGCAAACTGCACAGTGCTTGAGCAAGTAGAAGCCAGTTGACCAGTTAAAGTAATTATTAATTACACAATGACTTCCATAATGCTAACTGCACAGTGCTTGAGCAAGTAGAAGCCAGTTGACCAGTTGAAGTAATTATAAATTACACAATGACTCCCATAATGCAAACTGCACAGTGCTTGAGCAAGTAGAAGCCAGTTGACCAGTTAAAGTAATTATTAATTACACAATGACTCCCATAATGCAAACTGCACAGTGCTTGAGCAAGTAGAAGCCAGTTGACCAGTTGAAGTAATTATAAATAGGTATGTACATTTAATAAATGTAAAATGTTTTAAGATAAGCGGCAAGCACCAGATTTTATTTTTCTAGACGATGAATTAGTAACTTCCTTGTATTCATAAGAATTAATTAAAATATACCACTTGGAAATTTCCAATTTCTATACCGCTAAAGGAAACACTGCCGTAAGTACTTTAATACTGCAACGCACGTAACTGTATTCGTGTGCAGGTGCTGAAGTACTTACACCGTTACAGTTCAGGCTCGGCCAGAGCTTAAGCCGGAAAGGTTGTGTTTTTTCCCGGCCCGAATGTACGGTGATTTCTTTTACGTATTTATTTATTTAATCAAACGATTACTTTTAAATCTATTAGTGAAAATTTTAGTTTTTTATAATTTGACTTCTTCCACAATTAATTAAAGCTTTTTTGTATGTTTCACCAATACAAAAGAATAAATTATTTTTTAGAAATGATTTATACTTTAAACGTGCACAGTGGTCAAGTTCCAGAGAACGTTGGACATTGATAAAAAAATATGAAAACAGTTTATTTTGTAGAAATTTTTAAATTATTAAGTTTCTTTATTTCAATAGTTAAATATTACCTTAATTAAATATTATTTTCAATAAAAAATTTCGCTGTTGTGTTTGATTATAAATTAGAACTTTTTTTATATAAAAAATATTTCAAATATAATTATTATAAATAATGTACATATTTTCTTATTACACACAAATTATATTATTTGGCTTTCAGTCATGCCAATTTTCGGGCACTGAAAAATTGGAAGTGATTGTGATGAATTCACACATGCCATAAATACCTATCTATAGCTGATATAATATTTTAACAAAAAAATGCTTCACTTTAAATTGCAAGCTGATTTTTCGAGAATTCACAGGTTCTGCCCTAGTATAAGATATTACACAAAGTGATAGGTATAAAATTTTAGATATTCGAAAGTTTTTTAAGTAAATATGGGAAAGCAGAACACAAAAGAGGTTTTATCCCGAACAAAATTACGGCACCAAGGAAAATGCTTAACGGGTTGGAGAAGTTACTACTGAAATACACACATAAAATTAGATTTTTGGGATAAGTTTTCTACAGAACATAATAGTACAATGTCAGTTTAAATAATTTTATATATCCACATATATATGTAGGTATATACATATATGCGCAGACAAAAAACTTGAATTGAGCAATTTGAATTTGGAGTATAAGAAGTAGATTAATTTTGGTTTCCGGTGACATGTTTTTATTTTTACCGAAATGCAGTTTTTACACCAAAATAGGTAAGCTAAGGAATTGCTGGTGAAAGTAAAGTAAGCGTTTCATTTGTAAAAATATTATATTTGTATACTGTTCCGTATGTGGAACTTATAATTTTGGTATCAAAATAACAATATACATTTGTACCTATTAACTTCCACCTATGTATTGTAAGTTCTTCCCTTCACACAGTGAGTTTCCCACTTTCATTGGCTCCTATCAAAAGTGAATCCTGTCAAGTTAAAAAAAATAAATATACATTTATTAACTAAAAAGGGATTTGTGATGAGAAAAAATGACATTCAATATTAAATTGTATGTGGGCTCGCACGCAAAACCGACTCGTACAGTGATCGCGGAGACATGATATCTATGTATGTGGGCTCGCACGCAAAACCGACTCGTACAGTGATCGCGGAGACATGATATCTATGTATGTGGGCTCGCACGCAAAACCGACTCGTACAGTGATCGCGGAGACATGATATCTATGTATGTGGGCTCGCACGCAAAACCGACTCGTACAGTGATCGCGGAGACATGATATCTATGTATGTGGGCTCGCACGCAAAACCGACTCATACAGTGATCGCGGAGACATGATATCTATGTATGTGGGCTCGCACGCAAAACCGACTCGTACAGTGATCGCGGAGACATGATATCTATGTATGTGGGCTCGCACGCAAAACCGACTCGTACAGTGATCACGGAGACATGATATTTTGTAAATAATTTTATAAGAAAGCAAAAAAGTTAATCAACTGAAACTGTCAAATATAATATTGGCTATAATATTGTATTTTTTTAAAGTTGTTTCTTTTATGCGTTCATACATTTCTATTGAAAAAAAAATTACTAGTTTACATTTATATTTTTTAATAAGTGATTTATATTTTTATTTGTATTCTACTCAAGCGAAACGATAGGAAAACCTTCAATTTATGTAAAGCGTATTTTTTGGTAATCATAATGTACACCAATTCGTTATAAAGATTATTCCAAATAGTGATTTGGCATTAAGCTTCGCCCTAAATGCTGCACATCATCTTGGAAAAACTTCTGTGTACGAGTGTATATTTATTTTAGTTTATGGGGGGCGGTCAAGCCTGGGTGCGCCACTGCTGCTGAGAGGACCGAGTCATGGCCGAGAACCGACATTTGAACTGAACGAATATAATATGCCCGTGTGTTTAGATAAGTACATATAATATATGTTTGTTATCAAGGCGTATTTACCATTTGTTGTTATGACATCATTTAGTTTGACAAATATTATTAATATTTTCCTCTCGACATTTGTATCCGAAAGATAACAACAAACTAAAAAATAAAATTATTTAAGCGTAGCACTTTGAGCGATAGCATAATTTTAACAATAATATATATTTTATTACTACATCTCTCAGTATCGCCCTGGTGGGAGACTAAATGGCCTTGGCCGTGTTTGGTAACTAGATCTCCATCTCCCCCCCCCACCCTTCAGTAGCCCGCTACGCGTTGCAGCAGCTCGATATGTCTGTGCAGATAGAAAAACAATAGCGCGTATTGCTTTTACGTCCATCAGATGGAATTGTTTTAAAATCACATTCTCACCTGTCACCTGTCACATGTGACATCTATATAATATGCTATTTGAATGCAACGTTGAGTCAGAGATTTAAGATTTTGAACAAACGAACATTTACATTTTAATTTAGATAGATAATGTTTGTGGGCACGATAAAAAAAAGTTACTTAAGAATCTCAGGGCCAGTTGTTTCGGAAAAAAATCACGTGTGAGAAAGTAATCACATCGTCAATCGACACAAATTTCCATAAATTGGGTTGTTTCATCGTCCGTCAAGAGAAAATTCAACGAAATATTCATGAAAATGTGATCACCCGAAATCGGACGGCCACAATCTAACAGATTGTATGTACTACGATGTACCGATTACTGGTGATAACGACCCGACTATTTTGGCAAATAACGCAAATAAAACCCAACGATTAAAGTTTATGAAGTTAACGGTTTTGTGAGAAGAAGTTTAGATAACTTTTCTTCAAATAATATTGTCGAAATTCGTTTTTATATCGTTTGATCAAAAAACTGGTAAAAACTTTGAAAAAGTACAAGTTTGTTTCTCTTGTCGACAAATGTATAACAAACTATTGCCGACCGTAAAAATGTATATTTTTCGATAATTTAACAAACTTCCTTCATGTAAGTGAGCCAGATCCTTAAGTCGGGCCATGTCAATAGTCGGAATAACAGAAGAGTATGTACGAGACGATGTATGAATATGAATGAGGCAAGGAGTGTGTGCCAAGAGTGACTTGTTTGGTAGTCAGTCCTCTCTGCCTACCCCTGCGGAAACGGCGGGATGGTTTTATACTATAAAAACAATCCATAAAATGTTTTCCAACGATATTCTGGTAAAACGTTTGTGGGCAAGTCTTCCTAATAAACATTTGAATACATAATATATAGTGTGCAAGGGATGTTCAGGATATGCGGTCTATTTCTACATGATTTCCTACACTGGCTTTGAGTCACAGAAAGAGTTCAGCTTATAAATACAGAATAAAGCACTGAACGGACTGGCGCACAGTGGGCTGAAAATCACCTTTCATAGACATAAAGACTTGAATTTTGTAGGGTATTTTTTTTGACTAGAAATGGATTCTGCTGATCATTACTATGCTATAAAGTTTCGTATGAAGCAATTGCGTGTACACATGAAGGAGTTATCATTTTTTTTAAAAAAAATTGTATGGCACTGACATTAAAAATGAGGCTATCTCTGGAATCATAAGGTTGGCCATTCTATCCTTACACACCACTATTTACCACTATTTATTTGTATTTTTTTGACATACTTCGTATTGTGGCGCAACTTGCGCTTTTTTTTTAAATCCTCAAAGTTGAAAAAACACTTTTTTATGTTGATGATTCATTTGAATGCTTTACATATGAGTATGCTTTGTCTAATTTACAATAATTTATTAACACTCTAAACCAAAAAGGTCTGAGAAAAAGTTTTTTTACCAATGTGGCGATATATCTACTATTCATCGTAGGTATTTAGAACTTTTAATTGTATTGGATTGTATGATTAAAAAACAGTTGTACACACACATTTGATTTGTATTAAAAAAATCATCAATAATAAAATCAGTAACTAAATAACAAATTTTAAATACTGAATTAGTAGAAAAAAGGAAAAAATACAATATTTAAGAATCAATAAACAATAAAAGTTAAACTTCTTCGTCACCATCAGAATCTACTTCAGAATCAGGCTCTACAACTGACATTACATCTAAGAACTCTATCGGAGCTTCCTGATCCTAAAGTTTATATAAATCCATTAAGAAAACCCTAACATTTAGATAAAAGATTCTGAACCCCACATAATAACTCTCTGAATTAGTTTCTTTGCAAATCGGTTTAACCGGTAATTAATTCAATTTAGATACCCATTGACATTTAAAATCCTATAATCGTCTGATTGTTGCCTAACCACAGTTTGAGAATGACCTTACAAGTCGAAACAGCTGTTACTAAAATACTTGCAGAACTTGAAAATAACTTATTATTATTAAATTTAATTATAATTAATTTTTTCAAAAATAAATGGAGTTCTACGAATTAATCTAAATAAAATAAATAAAAAACTAATTTTTGAGATTTCATGAACTGTTTTGGCTTTCAGTTTAAATAAAATATTGTAAACTAGACACAGCATACTCATATGTAAAGCATTTAAGCATTAAAATGAATCATCATCATAAAAAAGTTTTTTTTTTCAACTTTGAGGATCTAAAAAAAAAAAAGCGCAAGTTGCGCCAAAAAAATACAAATAAATAGTTGTATATCTGTGTGTAAAGATATAATGGCCAACCTTATGATTCCAGAGATAGCCTCATTTTTAATGTCAGTGCCATACAAATTTTTCATAAAAAAATGATAACTCCTTCATTTGTACACGCAATTGCTTCATACGAAACTTTACAGCATAGTAATGATCAGCAGAATCCATTTATAGCCAAAAAAAGACCCTTGAAAATTCAAGTCTCTATGTCCACGAAAGGCGATTTTCAGCCCACTGTGCGGCACCGTTATACTAAGCTGATATCTGCGTGAGGGACAATCGTACCGCTAAGCAGTGGCGAAACTATACCATCGGGGCCCGTGGCAAATTCATTGGATGGGGCCCCCCAGTAAAAATACAGTCGCGTTGTAATTGATTTAAATAACTTAAGAATTTACCCAACACTATTACTAATATTGTGTGCATTTTTATTTTCAAAAGTACAGGTATTACATATGTAGGTATAATGAAAAAACAATTTAGTCTTTACAAGATATTTATTAATAACATTCTTTTCTCCGAGCTTTCTGTTCCGCTAAAGTATCAATAATGTCATCAAAGTTTAAAGATCGGGCTATTGAATTTTCAATAGACAGAATAGCCAAGTTAGGTAGCCTGTTTTGTCACATTGACTTTCTTAAATATATTTTATTGATTTTAGTTTCGAAAATGACCTTTCGACACTAGCTGTAGTCACAGGAATTGTAACAAATAACATTAATGCAGTACATACTTCAGGAAAGCTGCAAAACATAAAATGATTCTTTATTATTAATAAATCAGAAAGTTATCTAATACACGAAGCCTTTTCTAATTCGTCTCTGAAGGTGGACCAAAAACTGAGAATTTCCCTGGCAAATGATTCAGATATGTCTTTTTTATATATATCAACAAATTCTAGAGCCTTTTTTAAGAGATCAGTGACATTTGAATTTTGCAAAGTGGCAGGTTACAAAACACTGAAATTGGAAACAATATCATTCATTGGAAGGAAACGCGATTTCAGTTGATTAATAATGATATCCAATACTCGATACAATATGTTCACTTTAAACAACCTTTCCGGATCTTAAAGACGCTCATCTTCGCAAAGTTAAAAGTAAAAGTCCGACAGCGCCACGAGAAACGTACTTTCTTGCTTATCAAAATGCGGGAATATCCCGAGCGTCTGTAGCTCCCCCTCGCCGCCAAACTGAAGCAACAACCAATGGATGCGTCCTAAAATTGAACGACTTCCTTTTCTTACTAAATCTTTATAATTTATTTGACTTTGTACCTATATGGCCTTCAGTTGATTTTATGTACTTACACAAAATTTATAATTTTGAGTAAATTTTGTCAAAAATGTTAGGTTACTTCTGGCATTTTGCCAGCCCTGCCACCCTATACGCCACTGCCGCTAAGGTCGGCCAAGTCTGGCCTTTGAACAGACTATATAATATCCTCACGTACAGTTTGGGATGTTGCATAATTAGCACAAACCTGTAACTGGCATTAACATTTTTAGAAGACAGTTAAAAACAAATTTCTTTATTATCAGGTATAAAATATGTGTTCAAAGCTTTATTACCTACTAGTTATGGCTGTATAAAATTTACAATTACATGATATTAATAATGAAATGGGAGCCTCATGGGTTGAGCACCCAGTGAGGCTCACATTACCAAATCACAATTTTTCATAGTTATTCTGATGTATCAATAAAAAATATCTCATCAAAAAAACATGACAATTCAACAGAGTAATAATAGCTCATCATATCACAGATTCAGAAATACAGACTCATTTCCATCACATGGGAGACATTACTCTTTATATGATGTTATTTGTTTATAAATAGCTTTCACACACATTACTGTATGTTATAAAGATAACTATTATTATTAACTGGTGACCAGACAATTCAACAAAAACATTTTATCACGCGATTATTCAACACAAACATATTCATAAAATGATAAATAATCACGGGAATAAATGAGAACGGTTATGATTAAGGCGAAGCTTAATGCCAAATCACTTTCTTGATTAATCTTTACAACGAATTGGTGTACATTATGAATACCAAAAAACATGCTTTAGATAAATTGAAGGTTTTCCTATCGTTTCGCTTGAGTAGAATACGAATAAATAAATAAATTACTCAGTAAAAAATATAAATGCAAACTACTAAAAAAAAAAAAATTTCTATAGAAATGTATGAACGCATAAAAGAAACAACTTTTTAAAAATACAGTATTATAGCTAAGATTATCTGTGACAGTTTCACTTGATTAACTTTTTTGCTTTCTTATAAAATTATTAACAAAATAAATAAAAACCAGTTTTTTGCTTGAAATCGAACGTTTCTAGACTCCGTTTGTCAAGAGATTTGAATGCCTATTACCTACTATATAAGTGTATACCGAGAATATACACATTTTTGGCTTGTAGCTTCCTCTTAAACGATTTACTGCGTGATACAAATACAGTTGATGTTTAGCTAACAAACAAAATAATAAAAAATGAACACAGTACATGGTACATGGTGGTTATAAAGTTACATTTAAATGTATATAATATTAAAAATCAGAAAGAGTTTTTAAATTCACTAGTCCGTCACTGATATTTGCTTTCGGAGAATGCTAGTGGTTTTCCCTCAGAGTGCTTTCTCATTTCAGCCGTAACTCTACTCTTGACAGTACGAACAATTCACTAGTCCGTCACTGATATTTGCTTTCGGAGAATGCTAGTGGTTTTCCCTCAGAGTGCTTTCTCATTTCAGCCGTAACTCTACTCTTGACAGTACGAACAATTCACTAGTCCGTCACTGATATTTGCTTTCGGAGAATGCTAGTGGTTTTCCCTCAGAGTGCTTTCTCATTTCAGCCGTAACTCTACTCTTGACAGTACGAACAATTCACTAGTCCGTCACTGATATTTGCTTTCGGAGAATGCTAGTGGTTTTCCCTCAGAGTGCTTTCTCATTTCAGCCGTAACTCTACTCTTGACAGTACGAACAATTCACTAGTCCGTCACTGATATTTGCTTTCGGAGAATGCTAGTGGTTTTCCCTCAGAGTGCTTTCTCATTTCAGCCGTAACTCTACTCTTGACAGTACGAACAATTCACTAGTCCGTCACTGATATTTGCTTTCGGAGAATGCTAGTGGTTTTCCCTCAGAGTGCTTTCTCATTTCAGCCGTAACTCTACTCTTGACAGTACGAACAATTCACTAGTCCGTCACTGATATTTGCTTTCGGAGAATGCTAGTGGTTTTCCCTCAGAGTGCTTTCTCATTTCAGCCGTAACTCTACTCTTGACAGTACGAACAATTCACTAGTCCGTCACTGATATTTGCTTTCGGAGAATGCTAGTGGTTTTCCCTCAGAGTGCTTTCTCATTTCAGCCGTAACTCTACTCTTGACAGTACGAACAATTCACTAGTCCGTCACTGATATTTGCTTTCGGAGAATGCTAGTGGTTTTCCCTCAGAGTGCTTTCTCATTTCAGCCGTAACTCTACTCTTGACAGTACGAACAATTCACTAGTCCGTCACTGATATTTGCTTTCGGAGAATGCTAGTGGTTTTCCCTCAGAGTGCTTTCTCATTTCAGCCGTAACTCTACTCTTGACAGTACGAACAATTCACTAGTCCGTCACTGATATTTGCTTTCGGAGAATGCTAGTGGTTTTCCCTCAGAGTGCTTTCTCATTTCAGCCGTAACTCTACTCTTGACAGTACGAACAATTCACTAGTCCGTCACTGATATTTGCTTTCGGAGAATGCTAGTGGTTTTCCCTCAGAGTGCTTTCTCATTTCAGCCGTAACTCTACTCTTGACAGTACGAACAATTCACTAGTCCGTCACTGATATTTGCTTTCGGAGAATGCTAGTGGTTTTCCCTCAGAGTGCTTTCTCATTTCAGCCGTAACTCTACTCTTGACAGTAAGAACAATTCACTAGTCCGTCACTGATATTTGCTTTCGGAGAATGCTAGTGGTTTTCCCTCAGAGTGCTTTCTCATTTCAGCCGTAACTCTACTCTTGACAGTACGAACAATTCACTAGTCCGTCACTGATATTTGCTTTCGGAGAATGCTAGTGGTTTTCCCTCAGAGTGCTTTCTCATTTCAGCCGTAACTCTACTCTTGACAGTACGAACAATTCACTAGTCCGTCACTGATATTTGCTTTCGGAGAATGCTAGTGGTTTTCCCTCAGAGTGCTTTCTCATTTCAGCCGTAACTCTACTCTTGACAGTACGAACAATTCACTAGTCCGTCACTGATATTTGCTTTCGGAGAATGCTAGTGGTTTTCCCTCAGAGTGCTTTCTCATTTCAGCCGTAACTCTACTCTTGACAGTAAGAACAATTCACTAGTCCGTCACTGATATTTGCTTTCGGAGAATGCTAGTGGTTTTCCCTCAGAGTGCTTTCTCATTTCAGCCGTAACTCTACTCTTGACAGTACGAACAATTCACTAGTCCGTCACTGATATTTGCTTTCGGAGAATGCTAGTGGTTTTCCCTCAGAGTGCTTTCTCATTTCAGCCGTAACTCTACTCTTGACAGTACGAACAATTCACTAGTCCGTCACTGATATTTGCTTTCGGAGAATGCTAGTGGTTTTCCCTCAGAGTGCTTTCTCATTTCAGCCGTAACTCTACTCTTGACAGTACGAACAATTCACTAGTCCGTCACTGATATTTGCTTTCGGAGAATGCTAGTGGTTTTCCCTCAGAGTGCTTTCTCATTTCAGCCGTAACTCTACTCTTGACAGTACGAACAATTCACTAGTCCGTCACTGATATTTGCTTTCGGAGAATGCTAGTGGTTTTCCCTCAGAGTGCTTTCTCATTTCAGCCGTAACTCTACTCTTGACAGTACGAACAATTCACTAGTCCGTCACTGATATTTGCTTTCGGAGAATGCTAGTGGTTTTCCCTCAGAGTGCTTTCTCATTTCAGCCGTAACTCTACTCTTGACAGTACGAACAATTCACTAGTCCGTCACTGATATTTGCTTTCGGAGAATGCTAGTGGTTTTCCCTCAGAGTGCTTTCTCATTTCAGCCGTAACTCTACTCTTGACAGTAAGAACAATTCACTAGTCCGTCACTGATATTTGCTTTCGGAGAATGCTAGTGGTTTTCCCTCAGAGTGCTTTCTCATTTCAGCCGTAACTCTACTCTTGACAGTACGAACAATTCACTAGTCCGTCACTGATATTTGCTTTCGGAGAATGCTAGTGGTTTTCCCTCAGAGTGCTTTCTCATTTCAGCCGTAACTCTACTCTTGACAGTACGAACAATTCACTAGTCCGTCACTGATATTTGCTTTCGGAGAATGCTAGTGGTTTTCCCTCAGAGTGCTTTCTCATTTCAGCCGTAACTCTACTCTTGACAGTACGAACAATTCACTAGTCCGTCACTGATATTTGCTTTCGGAGAATGCTAGTGGTTTTCCCTCAGAGTGCTTTCTCATTTCAGCCGTAACTCTACTCTTGACAGTACGAACAATTCACTAGTCCGTCACTGATATTTGCTTTCGGAGAATGCTAGTGGTTTTCCCTCAGAGTGCTTTCTCATTTCAGCCGTAACTCTACTCTTGACAGTACGAACAATTCACTAGTCCGTCACTGATATTTGCTTTCGGAGAATGCTAGTGGTTTTCCCTCAGAGTGCTTTCTCATTTCAGCCGTAACTCTACTCTTTTTTCTTACATTCCCTGAGGAAAATAATTTATCTCAGGGACTATTTCATCTTTGGAGATGCTGTGTGGATGTTCTTTTTGAAGAGCGGAAGGAGTGAACATGGATCTTGACCCCCCCATGTTGCAGGAAGGAGGAAACACAAAGGCTGGCATATCGTTGCACAGCCGAACTCAAGATCTCGAGAACGAGTCATAGAAACGAACGGTACTGATTGTCAACCAGTTACAAATGTTGGTCACGTGTTTGGCGTGTTTCACTGGTGTCGAAGGGATCAATGATGCTAGTTCCTAGAAGCAACTTTCACTGAAATACCGATAGAATAAGCTCGAAAGATCGATTAAAATTAATTTATCAATACATACACCACAACGAGAACAAGACCGCCTCTGCCTGTACGGTGTAAAGGCGGGGTGCTATGCTGGGTTGGGCAGCTATGTGAGGCAGGTTAAGGTAGTGGCTGTAGGAAGGGATTTATTAATGCGGGTCTTGAAGAGGCCTGAATTATATTAAGGAGGAAAAACAGATGCCGATAGCTCGTTCCACATACGAGCCGTCTTGCACAAAAACGAGTAGAAGAAGTGGCCCGTTCTCATGAAGCCAACATCAACTGTGAACGGGTGTTCCGCTCGTGCAGTGCATTGGGGATAGATGCTGCAAGTTATTTAGAGCCGGCTCCATTAGAAGACTTGTAGAACAGACTCATCATGTCCAAAGTGCGTCTGTGCATTAGAGATGGCTATCGGTCTTTTAACAATGGATTGTCAATGAAACGGACCGCCGTCCTTTGTAAGAATCAAGTAGGTTTATCAAGTGTTGTGGAGTTCCAGCCCAGAGGTGGCTCCCATATTCAATTGTTCGGCGTACTTGAGATTTGTAAACCTAGGGCTAGTCACTATTATATACTTACTCCAAGCATTTCGTTGGAGTCTTTATTGGGGAGGGTAGGTTCTTTTATTATTATACAAATAAAATTATTAAGGCGATGCACTACGTAGTAATTCAAAATCATGTGTTTTTGGTTTGAAAATTTAGTTTATTTACTAGAAATGTTTGAGATGCTTTAATTAAATACTGCGGGTAGAATACATCTTGGCCTTTGAAATAATCGAGTATTTTTTTAGATAAGTCTTTTTATAAGCCCAGAAAAAAATAATGTATAAGGCCTATGAAAACTGCTTTAAAGTTCAAAATCTCCTACTTACGAACCCATTTTCGGTTATGATTTTATTGTATAATGTGGCAAATTAAGTTATTTATAAAATGATAGAAAAACATTTAAATACTTGTGCCTAAACATCCAAAAAATAAAATAAAAGGCACTTTTTGGCCATGTTTTTTCTTCCATAAATCAAAAGAGGTGACAATATATTTTCAAAGTTGTTTGAGCAGGTTTCAGTATAAACACTATCTAACACATTGTTCCATTGCTATTTTTTAGTTTTTCGGCTAAAATAGTCATATTTATGGTGGATTTTTTGATTATTATGTTATGTTTTTTTGATTTAGTTTTGCTATCATAAAAAAGAATGCAGGCATAATCATAAGTTTTATCGGTTTTCCAAATAACTGACTTCACTTTGTGCAGATCTTTGTTATTTATCTTTGTCCAGATAAGGTCTAAACAAGGTGGAGTCTGACCTTTTATTACTCTTGTATTTTTGTTTATACATGATATGAAGTTATGTTCAGTCCTACAATTTATATCTATTATTGTTATTATTTATGATGTTTTCATTAATATTAAGATTAAAATCTCTTGCAATAAAGCATAGCTTATTTTTAAATTTTGACAGTATGTGTTTAAGATCATTAATAAACGAAATAATGTTCGAACCGTGTGTTCTGTAAACAGCAATCATATGGTACTTTGTTTTGTCTAGTTTGTATTGTATTTCGATACAGTTTACTAAATGTATAGGATGTTTAGTTATTTTGACAATACTAAATTTATTGTGTATAAATATTACGAGACCACTGTTTTTATTGATATCTGTTTTGGTTGAAACATAATTGTAATCTGGTAAGAAAATAGAGAGTGATTAGGTGTTAGTAATTTTTTCGGATAAAACTACGAGGTCTGTTTTTTTTTATTTAAATCGTTTAATTTTAAAATTAATTCATCCCAATTTTTTTTCACACTTCGTATATTGATATGA
This sequence comes from Hesperophylax magnus, assembly GCA_026573805.1. NCBI lineage: Eukaryota > Metazoa > Arthropoda > Insecta > Trichoptera > Limnephilidae > Hesperophylax > Hesperophylax magnus. The sequence goes on from JAIUSX010000059.1 coordinate 2,570,570, forward strand.
AAAATGAATATATCATTTAGATTCTTGGATATAAGTTAGTTATATGAATCAGTGGACACACATTCATATTCTTGAATTTTAAAATTATTTTCAATTTCGTTATCTATGAATTGATTCATTTGAATTAATTAAGGTTTTTCTAAAGTAATGTTTCTGAAATCATCCTTCAAAGTTTCACTAGATCCGTGTATTCGGTTAGTCGCCATAATAAGAATTATTTTATTATTTTATAGCAATTAGCTCGCTGTAAAAGTACTTATTTCGTGATATTTGAATAATAATATTTCACAGTTTATAGGTACTTACGTATGCATCTACGTTACTAGTTATCAGTTTGGACAAAGCCCAGAGAAAGGTATAACAAAGCTGACAGGTACTTACGTATGCATCTACGTTACTAGTTATCAGTTTGGACAAAGCCCAGAGAAAGGTATAACAAAGCTGACAGGTACTTACGTATGCATCTACGTTACTAGTTATCAGTTTGGACAAAGCCCAGAGAAAGGTATAACAAAGCTGACAGGTACTTACGTATGCATCTACGTTACTAGTTATCAGTTTGGACAAAGCCCAGAGAAAGGTATAACAAAGCTGACAGGTACTTACGTATGCATCTACGTTACTAGTTATCAGTTTGGACAAAGCCCAGAGAAAGGTATAACAAAGCTGACAGGTACTTACGTATGCATCTACGTTACTAGTTATCAGTTTGGACAAAGCCCAGAGAAAGGTATAACAAAGCTGACAGGTACTTACGTATGCATCTACGTTACTAGTTATCAGTTTGGACAAAGCCCAGAGAAAGGTATAACAAAGCTGACAGGTACTTACGTATGCATCTACGTTACTAGTTATCAGTTTGGACAAAGCCCAGAGAAAGGTATAACAAAGCCGACAGGTACTTACGTATGCATCTACGTTACTAGTTATCAGTTTGGACAAAGCCCAGAGAAAGGTATAACAAAGCTGACAGGTACTTACGTATGCATCTACGTTACTAGTTATCAGTTTGGACAAAGCCCAGAGAAAGGTATAACAAAGCTGACAGGTACTTACGTATGCATCTACGTTACTAGTTATCAGTTTGGACAAAGCCCAGAGAAAGGTATAACAAAGCTGACAGGTACTTACGTATGCATCTACGTTACTAGTTATCAGTTTGGACAAAGCCCAGAGAAAGGTATAACAAAGCTGACAGGTACTTACGTATGCATCTACGTTACTAGTTATCAGTTTGGACAAAGCCCAGAGAAAGGTATAACAAAGCTGACAGGTACTTACGTATGCATCTACGTTACTAGTTATCAGTTTGGACAAAGCCCAGAGAAAGGTATAACAAAGCTGACAGGTACTTACGTATGCATCTACGTTACTAGTTATCAGTTTGGACAAAGCCCAGAGAAAGGTATAACAAAGCTGACAGGTACTTACGTATGCATCTACGTTACTAGTTATCAGTTTGGACAAAGCCCAGAGAAAGGTATAACAAAGCTGACAGGTACTTACGTATGCATCTACGTTACTAGTTATCAGTTTGGACAAAGCCCAGAGAAAGGTATAACAAAGCTGACAGGTACTTACGTATGCATCTACGTTACTAGTTATCAGTTTGGACAAAGCCCAGAGAAAGGTATAACAAAGCTGACAGGTACTTACGTATGCATCTACGTTACTAGTTATCAGTTTGGACAAAGCCCAGAGAAAGGTATAACAAAGCTGACAGGTACTTACGTATGCATCTACGTTACTAGTTATCAGTTTGGACAAAGCCCAGAGAAAGGTATAACAAAGCTGACAGGTACTTACGTATGCATCTACGTTACTAGTTATCAGTTTGGACAAAGCCCAGAGAAAGGTATAACAAAGCTGACAGGTACTTACGTATGCATCTACGTTACTAGTTATCAGTTTGGACAAAGCCCAGAGAAAGGTATAACAAAGCTGACAGGTACTTACGTATGCATCTACGTTACTAGTTATCAGTTTGGACAAAGCCCAGAGAAAGGTATAACAAAGCTGACAGGTACTTACGTATGCATCTACGTTACTAGTTATCAGTTTGGACAAAGCCCAGAGAAAGGTATAACAAAGCTGACAGGTACTTACGTATGCATCTACGTTACTAGTTATCAGTTTGGACAAAGCCCAGAGAAAGGTATAACAAAGCTGACAGGTACTTACGTATGCATCTACGTTACTAGTTATCAGTTTGGACAAAGCCCAGAGAAAGGTATAACAAAGCTGACAGGTACTTACGTATGCATCTACGTTACTAGTTATCAGTTTGGACAAAGCCCAGAGAAAGGTAAAACAAAGCTGACAGGTACTTACGTATGCATCTACGTTACTAGTTATCAGTTTGGACAAAGCCCAGAGAAAGGTATAACAAAGCTGACAGGTACTTACGTATGCATCTACGTTACTAGTTATCAGTTTGGACAAAGCCCAGAGAAAGGTATAACAAAGCTGACAGGTACTTACGTATGCATCTACGTTACTAGTTATCAGTTTGGACAAAGCCCAGAGAAAGGTAAAACAAAGCTGACAGGTACTTACGTATGCATCTACGTTACTAGTTATCAGTTTGGACAAAGCCCAGAGAAAGGTATAACAAAGCTGACAGGTACTTACGTATGCATCTACGTTACTAGTTATCAGTTTGGACAAAGCCCAGAGAAAGGTATTACAAAGCTGACAGGTACTTACGTATGCATCTACGTTACTAGTTATCAGTTTGGACAAAGCCCAGAGAAAGGTATAACAAAGCTGACAGGTACTTACGTATGCATCTACGTTACTAGTTATCAGTTTGGACAAAGCCCAGAGAAAGGTATAACAAAGCTGACAGGTACTTACGTATGCATCTACGTTACTAGTTATCAGTTTGGACAAAGCCCAGAGAAAGGTATAACAAAGCTGACAGGTACTTACGTATGCATCTACGTTACTAGTTATCAGTTTGGACAAAGCCCAGAGAAAGGTATAACAAAGCTGACAGGTACTTACGTATGCATCTACGTTACTAGTTATCAGTTTGGACAAAGCCCAGAGAAAGGTAAAACAAAGCTGACAGGTACTTACGTATGCATCTACGTTACTAGTTATCAGTTTGGACAAAGCCCAGAGAAAGGTATAACAAAGCTGACAGGTACTTACGTATGCATCTACGTTACTAGTTATCAGTTTGGACAAAGCCCAGAGAAAGGTATTACAAAGCTGACAGGTACTTACGTATGCATCTACGTTACTAGTTATCAGTTTGGACAAAGCCCAGAGAAAGGTATAACAAAGCTGACAGGTACTTACGTATGCATCTACGTTACTAGTTATCAGTTTGGACAAAGCCCAGAGAAAGGTATAACAAAGCTGACAGGTACTTACGTATGCATCTACGTTACTAGTTATCAGTTTGGACAAAGCCCAGAGAAAGGTATAACAAAGCTGACAGGTACTTACGTATCCATCTACTTCATCGAGCTACCTGTCTATCTGTAGTGTCTGAGCTCTTCACTTTTCACTTTTTGACATCGGAACTCCGCAAATTTCAACATTACGCAGTCTATCATATTGTTCTCGTTGGTTCATTTTCATATTAACGTCTTTTATAACACCATTCAAATGAATAAATTCTCATTCCATAGAATCAATTTTAGAGGTTTTACTGCTCAAAGCTAACATTTTAGTGTTTAAAGTTTCAATTTGTAAAAGATAAAAATTCCACTGATTTTATAATAGGTTCTAATTGATCTGTAAAGTCCCTGAATCTTGCGTCTAGCTTACAAACAATGTTTTGTAAGTTTGTCATTGAGGGTTTTTGAGAGCTGGTTAAGGATTTCATTTAAATTTATTGTCATTTCTATGTTTGTTTGCCCTCGTATTATTTTTCATGTTGTTGTTTAAATTAGAATAACACTTGTTAATTAAGAAATAATAATAGTCAACGTGATTGGTTTAACTTCAAACACTCAGCCAATAACAGTACGGATAGAGATTTAATAACCAATGAGAGATCTCCGCGGTGACGACACTATTTTCTCACTTCAATATTATTATTTAGTACAGAATGGTAACAAGCATTTATTGGAGATTTATTTTGTTATTGATGTTTATCAGCGCTTGTAGAACACATAAGTAATTTCACTTAAGTAGATTGGGTAAAACTGTATCGATTTAGCACCGGAGTTTTAAATTAAGATACTTATTTTTATTGATAATCATTAATCACAATTATTACAGAGACCAATGCTTATCAAACGTTATTAGGTAGTATTGTTTTGAATGGTGAAATATTGCAATCAGTAAAATCCATAAGGAACCTCGGGGTTACATTTGATCCCAAACTTACTTTTTCAGATCATATACTGGGATTGGTATCATCTTATTATAAACTTCTTGGATTTGTGATAAGAATAAGCAAACAAATCTCCAAGCCCGAAGCAATGACACCGATGTTCAACTGCATTATACGATCTAAATTAGAAAACGCTTCTGCTGTCTGGGCCCCATACAAGCAAAAATACATAGAATTATTAGAACAAATTCAAAAAAAGATAGAAGAAAAGATCAAAGAGAAACAAGATCAAGATCATGGTGAATACGTGGGTATTCACCATGAGAACGCATGGTGAATACCCACGATTTATGCATCACATAGATTTGCTCTCCGAAACGCACTACAAAAGTCTCCAATCTACGAGAAATGGGACCCTTCAAGTAACAGCTTTTAAAATCATGACAGCCCATACCTCTTGGAAAGCTATAAATTGTACCGAACAACTACCGTCAGGGTTGACGCCACGACTTGCTCTGTATTTCACACAGATTATGACCCAGCATAGCATGACAAGAGGTTGGTGCTGCTAAATGATACCTCTAGGTCTCTTAACATTTTCAACATTGGCCTTGAAGATTTTAAAAGTCATTTTAGGCAAGAACTCTAAAATATCGGTTATTGTAAAATATTTCATTTAAAGCTTTTTATATTTTTGTTGCATCAATCTGTAATGACGAAGTTATTTATTTACCATTAAATAAAAATAAGTGTACCTAGTAGAAGTACTTGAGATTTTTTTTAAAAAAATCCTCAAAGTTGAAAAAAAACTTTTTAATGTTGATGATTCATTTTAATGCTTAAATGCATCTTGTATGCTTTGTCTAGTTAACAATATTTTAACACTGGAAGTCTACTCGTATGTAAAGCATGCATTAAAATGAATCATCAACATTAAAAAGTGTTTTTTTCAACTTTGAGGATTTAAAAAAAAATCGCACGTTGCGCTACTATACGAAGTATGTCAAAAAATTACAAATAAATAAAAAATAATAGTAGTATATCTGTGTGTAAGGATAGAATGGCCAACCTTATGATTCCAGAGATAGCCTCATTTTTAATGTCAGTGCCATACAAATTTTTCTTTAAAAAATGATAACTTCTTCATTTGTACACGCAATTGCTTCGTACGAAATTTTATAGCATAATAATGATCAGCAGAATCCATTTCTAGCCAAAAAAAATACCCTTGAAAATTCAAGTCTCTATGTCTATGAAAGGCGATTTTCAGCCCACTGTGCGCCGCCCCGGGGACAATTTATTGGATAGCCAGCACCTCATTCGTCATGCACTCCTTAATACACTGATCCCTAGATTCCTTCCCATGTCTCATATCTTTTTCCCTCGCAGAACTTCTTCTCCTACCCTTCTTAAAAAAAACCCTCCACACAACATCCCCAAAGATAACATTGGCCCTGGTGGGAAATAATTATATGTGGGGTCGTCGTGGGGAAGACTCACACATAGATACATATTTATTTATTTTTATTTATTTTGGTACATTATTTTTTACAATTTATGTTTTCCAGTAATGTTGGCCTCACTGGGTGGCTTGCCCGTGCCGAGGCCTTCATTTTATAATATGAAAATATAATCTACATATTACATTTAAAAAGAAAATAATACATTTAAAATTAAAAATACGAAATACATAATAATACATATAAAATTAAAAAATAATACAATGAAAATAATCTTGTGTGTTTTTGAGTGATGTGTGTTTATATTGGTTTATGTATTATGTATTCCATTCGTCCATCCCGAGTGCAAGTTGTGCCTACCATGGCACATTCCTATAAAATGCACTTAAGCGTACAGCCTGCTCTAATATCAGCTGTTATAAAAGGCACTTAAGCGTACAGCCTGCTCTAATATCGGCTGTTATAAAAGGCACTTAAGCGTACAGCCTGCTCTAATATCAGCTGTTATAAAAGGCACTTAAGCGTACAGCCTGCTCTAATATCGGCTGTTATAAAATGCACTTAAGCGTACAGCCTGCTCTAATATCAGCTGTTATAAAATGCACTTAAGCGTACAGCCTGCTCTAATATCAGCTGTTATAAAATGCACTTAAGCGTACAGCCTGCTCTAATATCAGCTGTTATAAAATTCACTTAAGCGTACAGCCTGCTCTAATATCGGCTGTTATAAAATGCACTTAAGCGTACAGCCTGCTCTAATATCGGCTGTTATAAAATGCACTTAAGCGTACAGCCTGCTCTAAAAGTTTTATACCCCTTTGGTTGCCGAAAATAGAACATAATGGCATCTCTAGATGATGTAGAATTACAAGTTTCCCGCTTGTACGTGCGTGTTTCCGGACACCGTGCATCTAATTTATCTGGAGCACACATTTGAATGTATTTGTGCGCACCGACCGCGACAGTATTTGTTTGAAACACCCTCCCACAGTCCCCTCTTACCCCGAAGTAACCCCACAGTACTGCACAAAAAAAATTCTTTATTCTTATATTCTGTATCTTTAAAATAAGTAGTGTGATGATTATATTATTTTTAATTTAAATCTCCATTTTATCAAATTACATAAATTAAATTAATTTAAAAAGAATAAGGGCCAGTTGTTCAAAGTTAATATTCAAGTTCTGTGAAGGTTCTATCCGTGTTCTATTATTATATCATTATTGACCAGTCGCTTCACAACACTGAATTAGTAACAGAACTTGGATAGAACCTTCGCAGAACTAGAAAATTAACTTAGAAATTTGATGAATCGTTGAAATTCTAACCCGTCCTAAGTGTGCAATTTATAAACATTGTTCCATATTTAGTTTAACCGTCCCGTTGTTTGACAATGTCACTAATATTGGCTAAGATTGACTGATTGATTAATCAACTGTGAAGATTACTATTTTTACAAACTGTTAATAACAGATAAAACAGAACAAGTTTTTTACCAAAATCAGTAAATTAGACCAAGTTGTCTAACAAAACTGCAAAACTTTGATTGTTGAGAACATAAACATATGAATATTAGTAGACCTGCCCTAAGTGATTAAAAGCGTATTATCCCCACTCCCCATACCGGTTCCATTGAAGCCGGCTGTGCTCGCGTATGGCCTCAAGTGAAATCTGAAAACGTGACGTCATCATTCTTGTGCGAACTATGGTCGAGGCATCATCGGTTCATTTTACGAAATAACACGGCAAAATGTTGACTTGTGCTATGAAAACTTGTAAAAATAGACGTGAAAAAGAGAATAAACCCAATTGTCGTATTACATTCCATATATAAGCATTATTTTACTTTATTTTAAGCATATTCACATCGTATAATATAGATCAGTTTTAGAAACATATTATACTATCACATCGAGAAACGTCTGGACGCGAAACACAAAGCTGGTTGGTTGCTGGGAAGTAAATTATGAACATTTATAAAAGTGTCTTAACTAAATACTTAAACGAAATATTCGACTCTGAAAATAGAACCGAATTTTTTTGCCGAATTTGGACTTTGTTCATAACGTGGCGAGTAATTTGCGCTCCCATGTAAAAATGTCTATTCATTCAAAAGCAGATTTTACTTTTAAGAAGTAAATGGTGATATTATAATGCGAGATGCCTATTTACTGTCAGATTGATTTATTGACGAATCACAGTCAGCCTTACGCCCTTCGTTCTTCAACAGTTGATTTTACCCCTCGCCATTATCTTCTCGTCTATTTATTCCTATGTCTGTGGTTGAGAATGACTCCCGTGTGAATTACTGCGTACTTACTTACCACGGGCAGAATACCTCCTCGCTCGTGCCAGCGAGCTTTTCACTGCACAAAGGCACATTCCGCTTTGACTGACTCTAATGTATTCCAGAACTTCTTTGGAAAGTAGGGGAGACCGAGGGGTTTTGAAACAAAGGTGAGTTGAAACATTACCGATTTCTCCGAACTTAAAACCGTTGGCGAATTGGCAACGTCGCTTTTCAACCGTTTACCTCCGCCTGCTGGCTCGTCAGTTCGCTTCGGTGCCGCGAGTCGAGGGGTTGTGGAGTTGTGCTTGCCGTGTCTCAAAAATCGTCAAAAGTAAGTTTTTAACGTTTTTTTACGATGCCTATATTTTGATAAGGGCTTTGTATTATGGTTTAAGTTATATGTGTTTCGAAAGCTCATTAACTAACAATTTATTACATATGTTTGGTACGATTGATTTTTGTGTATTTGCTTCTTGATTGTGGATTAAATAAAAAATGGGAGGTTTTTTCGTACTGAGGAGATTTGAAACAGACTGTTTCAACTCTCCTCGTTTTCAATTTTATTTGTTTATTATTTTACGGGCACAAAATAAAATGTTTTTTTGTTGATTTAATTTGTTTATTTTGTTTCAGAATGCCTACTTTTTATAAAAGAAAGACTGACAGAGGTATGACGAGTCTCGAAATATATGATCTCGCAGCAGAAGAAGTAACTATGCGACAGAAAAGTCTCCGTGACGCGGCTTCGAGTTACAACCTGAACCATACCTCCCTCTACAGGTATATTAAAAAAAAACTGCTTATGGAGCTAAGGAAATGGCGACTGCTCAAACGGTTGGATATCTCGAAAAGACCGTTTTTAAAGCTTCGGAGGATATGGTACTCTGTGACTATCTTTTAAATTGTGCTGCTGCTAACTATGGCCTAAGAAATATTTCAGGACGCTGATTATCTTCCGATTCAAATTACTCATCGATCTTTGGCAACTTCCGTTAGTCCTGGTCCATCGAACTCTTACTTGGTGGGAATTTCAAGAAGTGAAGAACCCGCGCCATGTCCTACTTCTAGCACAAGTGATGAACGTCCCCTTGGAAACAGTATTTTAAATGATTCTAGTACACCAAGTCCATCAATCTTCAATTTACCGGCTACTCCTCCTCAAATCAGCTACGAAACAGAAGAAGTACTCAAGTCTGCAGAAAACTCTGATAAGAATTCACCTGATCTGGCGATATCTGAAGTAATGCTTAATACTATCACGATGCCTTCAACCACTGAAGATTCAGTTACTGTGATAGCAATTCCATTCTCACCTGAAAATCTTAGACCCTTGCCAAAAGCTCCACCAAGGAAAGGAAATCAAACAAACAGACGCCAAGTGAAATCCGCTGTCTTAACCGATACTCCCGTAAGAGATGAACTAGCTGCAATCGAAGCAGCTAGAACAGCTAAGAAAAAGGTGAAAAAACCTAGCTTTAAAGAAACAAAAACAACAAAAAGATCAAAACCAGGCACTAAAATTAAAAAAAGGTCAAGGTTGTCAAGAAACGAAGACAGTGCAGAAGAAGAAGAATCCCTTTGCCTTTGTTGTTTAGAGCCATATTCAAATAGCAGAGCCAAAGAAAAGTGGGTGCAATGTCTGGAATGCAGCAACTGGGCTCATGAAGCTTAGTGGGGAACTTTCTTATGTTTGCCACAACTGCTTTTCAGACTGACGTTTTTTATTTTCATAATATTTTTATTTTTGTCAGTTTGTTTTGTACTTTAAAAGTTTAATTTTTATTAGTAGGAATGAGGAACTTTCTTATGTTTGCCAAAACTGTTTTTCAGATTGATGTTTGTTATTTTTAATAATGTAGCGTCGATATTAATCCATTGAATAATTAATAATAAATCGCTCGATCTACTTAGGTACGTACTTGCTACTTAGGTACGTATTTGCAGCCGAAATCAAAACAAAGCAACCTACCTGTTTCAAGACCTACTTGCATACTCGCGACAATACTAACGCGCACTCAGTCCGGGATACTACGAGAACTCGCCAGAAGGTTCGAGTCTACGGCCTATGCTTAATCGCCGCAATGTCGAAGGTCTGTGCGAGTGCCTAGAATTTAGTTGCCATCCATCTACCTACTGCCGCCGTCGGCCGAGTAGTATAAATAAGCCCGACGCAGCGAGCCAGTCAGTCAGTCATAATTTCGCCGTCAGTCTACAAGGCTCAACGAGTGATCACCCGCGTTCTTCTTACTAGCGCGAGGGACACGTACCCGGCTTCGCCCCTATCATCATGGACTCGATCGGGACATCATCATAGCGCCTCGGCCACGTCCGCGGCCAGCGCTACTCGGATTACAAGCGCCCCGGTTCCAGCGTCTCTGACCAGCGCTTCTTCCACGCTACCATGACCACCACGAGGACACGCAGCATCCTCACTGGTCTACATCGTTCCCGTTCAACCGCCTATAAGGTCCGTCGCACCTTCGGCCGTCTCGTCAGCACTGGAGTGCCTGAAGACCTACGTTCTTCGCCAGTGCCTGACCTCCATCGAGTCCCGGTCACCAGCGCCCGGCGTCGACTCACTGACCCGCGCTTGACCTGCCAACACATCACAGCAGCAACCGGAGTATTCTACATCTGTCCTTCATCATCTCCTTGTCACGGCTACTGACTCACCAATAAACACATGTGACCTTCACAACCTTCTTTCATTTCGTGCCTCACCATTGATCCCCAAAATAATATTTTTATTTTTGTCAGTTTGTTTTGTACCCACTTGAAAAGTTTAATTTTAATAAATACCTTTGAATTATATCTTAATTTTTATATTACAGCCCTTAATACTTCTCAAAAATCATATGTTTCAACTCTCCTCGACCCCTGTTTCATCTTACCTCGGTATGAGGGGAGTTGAAACAAGTTGACTTGTTACGGTTAAGTCGATTTTTAACCACAATATTTAACGCTTACAATTTCTTTATGTTAGTCATTCGCAAGTGTAAAGAATGACCTATCGATTGGTACTAATATCATACAATTTCTGTCTATAGTATTTGGTGTATGAAACAAAATGTGAAAATTGTTTCAACTCCCCTCGGTCTCCCCTACCTCACAGCCAGCAACGGTGGCAGAGTGGCCTGCAGCCGGCTGCTGGTGGGGTTCTCCTTGGGTATGGAGGAAGTCGGTGAAACCTGCCAGCAACTGTACCTCCGCATGTCCCACTACCACCCCCTGATTCTTTTTTCCACCGTTTATAATCCAAACATTTAAGCTGCGTTTTATTTAGTGGTCAGATGTGGTTCCATGATAACTCAACACAGTGACAATTCAACACACTTTTAAAAAGTGATATAAAGTCATTAGAAACGATGAAAAAACAAAAAAAAATAACCTATCCCAACCTGACTTAACCTAACCTACTTAACCCAGTTAATAAAATTTTGGTTTCATCACTTTCCATGACTTTATATAACTTTTAAAGATGTGATGAATTATCATTGTGATTTATCCGGTCACCGTCAGATCTATATCAGACATTGATGTTTAGTCTATGATATCAGACAATCCAGTTCTTCCCAACCTTTCGTCCTCCTGACAAATAATCATTTATTTATTATTATCTTTTTGTAAATCCTTATATTTATGTAATTATGCTTGTTATTGACGTAAACACAATCATAATTGTGTCTTTATAATAAACATATTGTCTTATTTGAGCGATAGTAAAACTGCGTAAAAATTGTGGACGAAAGAATAATTATTTAATTTTTAAATACGTATTTTCATTCTAGTTGTAACACTGTCACTTTACTGAATTAGTTGTAACACTGTTACTCTACTGAACTAGTTGTAACACTGTCACTTTACTGAACTAGTTGTAACACTGTCACTGTACTGAATTTGATTGCTTTAAAGTGAAATAAAGTGACACATTTTAAATCTCAAGACTTAAACTATTTTGTCCAAATCCAACCCCTTCCTTTTGTTTTTGTTGTTATTATTAGGGTTTACAAATCCCGCGCCTTTTTCAAATCCGTATCCCGCAGGATTTCAACTAAGGGCTATTACATACACGCATTGTTGTTATCATTTCATATCAATTATCCCTGATACAAGTATATAATATTGAAATGGTTACATAGTAAGTATTTTAAGAACACTTTGGATGTTAAAAAACGAGTATGGAGAGTCCTGTCACCCATGAAGTAGAAACGAGATTAAAAGTAAGCTGACAGTTTTCTAGTAGATTCCCTAAATATGTAAAAGGAATTTGGTTCCAAAAGAGTAAAAATATGTTATTTCGACTTTTTTCGTGTTTGAAAATAAAATATTCCAATTTATAAAATGTATACATCAAAGTCTATTGAAAATATAAAAATCTTAGAGGCAAGTTTATCTTGTTTCTTAAAATGGTATTTGTTTTTACGACATCTTCAAGAAGAAATATATAGCACATTTAAAATACATACCTCGGAAATATTCAAGTTTATACAACAGAAAAGCAACCCCCTTTGGCTGTGTAAACAATGTATATAAATCTTTCCGTTTACGAATTTATGTCAGTTTCTATATTAGTAAGGTTTTCACATACACAATCGTTAATAAATTAAATTAAATTTTCAAAAAACCACATTTTGTAATAAGACCGTTTGTTACTGCCATCTATTGGCTAAATGACGGAACTGTTTACTAAACTTCTATATACCTTATTACCTACATATTAATACTTCTATTACATTCAACAGATGTCACTGCTGATTCAATTTATTTATTTAATATTTTACTTCTGGAGAGAATAAATTATTTAGTATTTTCGTTAAAATTTTTATAAGTTTTTATCATTTTTATGCTTTACATTCCGTTTCTTTTACGTTTTATTTATAAGTTTCCACCAATTCCAGATTATAAGAATAACTACCATAGTATGTTATGTACTCCTCATCGCCCAGAATTATAATGGATGGTAATAATGTGGATTCTTCAGGCGACGTCTTCAATTTATCACTTAATAAATACAAATGACTGCCCCAGCACTTCACTTTTGTAGAAAACGTATTGGTTTGTAAAATACACTAAAAGGGTGTTTAAAAAATAAATAGAAATTCTATACCAGAAATGCTAAACTTCATTTTTTTTAATGTTGGTCCAGACTCAGATAAAAAAAATGTATATTTTCCAAAAAGTATATATTGTAATCAATTTAAGAAACCACAAAAGTAATCTTCCAAACCTAAATTAATTACCAAATCGGACTTTGTTTAATTGAATATATAAATGGGACATGCTAAAACACACACTTCATTTTGATCCAAATAATTAATTAAACATTGTATACAGGTTCGACAGTTGCATAATAAATCAAGAAATTCATTTCTTACAAATCGCACAATATATATATATTAGTTTCCTTATTCTGTTTATTGTGGAGTTTATTTGACTTTATTGTCGATAATTATTCCGAGATATTTTATTTGTTCTTTACTACTAATATGTACCTATATAATTTGAGTTACATGGTGTGATTTTAAGTAGACAATTTCTGTCGTGAACTTTAATATTTACATTAATATTTGAAATATTCTCTGTTAGGCTCAGAGGTAGAAAATGAGTTTTTTCAACATTTAAAGAGAGTAAGTTTTTTATCAAACCATTTTTTAATGATATTTATTGCATTATTTGCCGATATTTCGGCCTCTTGCATCAGTAAAGCGCTCTGAAAAAATTACACCAGGTCAGGTAGATATTGGTTAAACCAATTTTCATTTCTTCAAATTAAGAATTGGGTGGCTTAGAATAATAATGCCGAGACATTCAGACCTTAAGATGAAAACCTTGATGTCATAAAAGTCTAGAATCACTTGCTTTGCATTTGTGACAGCAGCCACAAATCTACTACAAACAAACACATCGTGTTGTATAGTACTATCGTCGCGTGTGATCCTGGTTGGTGTCGCCTATCACATCTTGTCACCGGTGATATCTATATAAAAAACACACGCGTATTGGAATGCAACGTTGTGTCAAAATTTCAAAGCAATCGTGAAGAACTTTCGGAGATTTAAGATTTTGAACGAACGAACATTTTCATTTGTAGCGATGCTATGAGATTCATCTAGAACGTCTCGCCAATACAAAAAGCATCGTAACCGGAACACTCCAGACAATGCGAAGCGTTCCTATCTTGCTACCTACCTGTCGACGAGTACCTACTTGCGAGTTGGACTAGTACATTGCGCGCATTCGCTAGGCATAATTCCAGCGCCAACGAAAGTACCAGAAGCACCCAGACTGAGTGATTTGTCTCCATTTTACCAGCGGTCTCGCGTACTTACTACCGCCACCGGCGAGGCCATATAGATAGGCCCGACGCAGCGAGCAGTTAGTCAGTCATCAGTCGTTCAAGAATTTGTAAGTCTCGCAAGTAACAACCCGCGCACCTCTGCTGCGCGCAGGACGATATACCCGGCTCTGCACGGTTCATTCATGGACTCCAACGGGATGACAGCGCCCTGGTCCCAGCATTCCTGGCCAGCGCTACACTGGATCACAGCGCCCTGGTTCCAGCACATCTGACCAGCGCTACATCCACGCACCTAGACCAGGCGGCATCCTTGCTGGTCTACGCATCTCCCGCACAACCGCCGACAAGGTCCACCGCACCTTCGGCTTCCCTGTCCAGCACTGGAGCACCCGGAAGACCCATGGCCTTCACCAGTACCTGACATATCCACGAGTCCGGTCATCAGCAGCGGCGTCGACTCACTGACCCGCGCTTGACCAACACTTCACCGCCTGCATCCGGAGTCTTCATCATCGGTCCTCAAGTCATCTCACATACGGCAACCTGACTCAAATAAAACTCTGTGACCTTCACAACATCTTTCATTTCGTGCCTCCTCACCAGATCCCTAAATTTTTTTTATTTAGATAGATAGATAGATAGAAAGATGGCATGAACCTACTTAATCGTCAATTCCAACATCACTAGAAAAGTACAAGTGCAAGAATATTAGTAACTTTAAAATAGTACCACTGACGGTACTTACCTTCAAAAGCATAACGATAACAATCGAAAAATAATAATTTCGCCGTTATGCTAGGGAACCTACAAATATTTTGGTGTAATGGAGGTAATCGGGGTTAAAAGTTGTGGAGGTTTTCTGAGACGCCAGAGGCATTTCTGGAGGATTGTTGTACATTTTACACCGGAATATACTTCTCCTGGAATCTCGTGCAAACAGTGCCCATGCCTTGATGATGTAACTCTATGCTTCACTTACACCACTGAAGGTATTCTACCGAACCCGGTGGCGCCTGTTTCATCGAACTACAAATAAATAAGGTTTCAGCCCATTACAGCCATTTGAGGCCTACGAGTCATATTCTAGACAATAAAGTAAAAGTTTTAGAAGTGGAAGTTAAAATGTACTTATGACAAATGAAAGGAATCTTTTTTATGCGTAGTAAATAAAATAAAATAAGTTACGGAACTTAAGCCAAATGAAAATAACGTACAACACGGTTGCAGCAAACAGATGGAGGTGGTCTATCCATAGAAACTACCATAAATAAACCACTCTCGAAACTAGCGATGGGCGGAATCGATGAATCATCGATGGTTTACTCGATCTTTTTTACCATTCGAAATATCTCGATTCATTGTCAGAATTAATTCGAATGCAACTCCGAGACAATCGTTTTGAAACGTCATCGAAAGTCGTCGCTCTGATTGGTCAGAAATAATCGATGCCAGCCAAGCGTTGTGATTGTTCAGAATTAATTCGAATGCAACTCCGAGACAATCGTTTTGAAACGTCATCAAAAGTCGTCGCTGTGATTGGTCAGAAATAATCGATGCCAGCCAAGCGTTGTGATTGGTCAGAATTAATTCGAATGCACGGTCCGAAATAATCGTTTTCAAATGTCATCGAAAGTGGAATCGAGACAATCGCTCTGAAATGTCAGAAATCATTCGAATGTTCAGTCCGAGACAATCGTTTTCAAACTGTCAGAATTCGTTCGAAAACGCAAATCGATTCTCACATTCGAGAGGTTATATTTCGAGATGTCAAAATATCTCAGATTGCTTGACAAAAGAAATATTTTATAAGTACATTGTTGGCTGCCTACTGAAGCATGTTGATGTTATAATCAACCTCGTGTGTGAATTGTAAATTATGAATTAATACTTTTAGGTGACGATTTACGTTTCCAGTAGGTATAGTTTATGTGTAAAAGATTTTCATGGTGATAGTTTTTCACAATTGAAGGTTTAATACCTACCTATGTTATTTTTAGGTTATGTATCATCTATTCGGGACATTCGGGTAGTGTATATTAAAAATAAAATAAACCAATAACTTAGCAAACACCATTTTTATATTTAATGCTGATCGGGTTTCACTACAACCGTAGCTTCTTCGGGCAGTATACAATATTCAGTAACATAACATAATATATATTAGTGATTGAAATTTCGCTAGTACCTGCTTACCACCAAAAATATTGCCATACTAATGAAAATAAATTACAACCGGAATATGCAAACAATTTTTTTTTCGATAGGAATAGTCTTGATATTCGAGTTTAATCCTACCCCCCCCCCCCGACGGAAAAAATTTTGCCCCTGTCCGTAGCTATTGCTCCCGCACTCCGAGCGATTCATTCGAATGGATCATTCGATTCTTTTGATGTTTCGGTTAAAAAAAATCGATTATATAAATATTTCGATCATTCCCATCACTACTCGAAACTACAGAATTAAGAATATAATCATAGACATATGAATATTAGTAGACCTGCCCTAAGTAAGCGTATTATCCCCACTCCCCATACCGGTTCCATTGAGCCGGCTGGGCTCGCATATGGCCTCAAGTGAAATTTGAAAACGTGACGTCATCATTCTTGTGCGAACTATGGTCGAGGCATCATCGGTTCATTTTACGAAATAACACGGCAAAATGTTGACTTTTGATATGAAAACTTGTAAAAATAGATGTGAAAAAGAGAATAAACCCAATTGTCGTATTACATTCCATAAGTAAGCATTATTTTACTTTATTTTAAGCTTATTCACACCGTATTATATGGATCAGTTTTAGAAACATATACTATCACATCACAATGTAGCGATTCTCAAGTGTGCTCATCGTTGTTTACTGGGGTAAGTAAATTATGAGACATTTGTAAAAGTGTCTTAACTAAATACTCTGAAACTAACTACGACTCTGAAAATAGAAGCTGCCTTACTTTGCCGAATTTGGACTTCGCAAATTAGTTCATAACGTGGCGAGTAATTTGCGCTCCCATGTAAAAATGTCTATTCATTCAAACGCAGATTTTACTTTTAAGAAGTAAATGGTGATATTATAATGCGAGATGCCTATTTACTGTCAGATTGATTTATTGACGAATCACAGTCAGCCTTACTCCCCTCGTTCTTCAACAGTTGATTTTACCCCTCGCCCTTATCTTCTCGTCTATTAATTCCTATGCATTTCCTATGTCTGTGAATATAATCCTTTTTTTATTAAAGTTCAGTGTTGCCATTTTTCGTCTACTACGAGCGTTCAGGAAGATTGCAGATTATTACAAGTAGATAGGTACCTACCTCTAATTTCACGGACCTCTCTGAACTTATCCTTTGTCTATGGTAAAATTCATCTGAGACCCTTAATTCATGATTTAACAGGTTTAATTACAATCATTTACTTAATTATGAATTTCCTATCACGATGTCGGAACACGTCTTGATTAAAATCCTAATATTTTCGCATTTCGACATAATATATTGTCAAGACAAATGCACCTACATGGGTGATTGGTTTATTTATGTTCATCTGACAGCTGTGTCGCTATCGTAATTGTTATTTGAGGTTTTGGATTAGTGTCAAAATCATAACATCTGTACGTAAAAAAAATTGAATTAACCTTTTCCTTGGACGTATCAACTACTTCAGATGTGATATTATGTTCCTCATGATTGAAACCATTGACAGTAAAAGTTTGCGCTTCGCCTTGAAGGTACGTGAGTAATTTGGTTTTGGAATGCAACTTATAATTCTTGCGTTTGCCTTTAAAGCATTTGCTAAATTTAATCTTTACAACACTTCGTTTTACTTTTTCAAGCCATAGAAGTTAGCCGCTTATTCTAAACTGCAAAATAAACTAGCGGTAACCGTTTGAAGCCTTAATCACCGGAGAATTTCAATATTTCTCATCATGTCACTAAGGACGGGTTGTTTCTGAGAATTTGAACAATTCTTAAAATTTCAAAGTTAATTTTCAAGTACTGTGAAAGATTATTTAAAGTTAAAAAGTTCTGTTATTGTTTCAATTCTGTCAAGCAATTAGCCCATAATGAAACAATAACAGAACTTGCATAGGACTTTCACAGAACCCGAAAATGAATGTTGAAATTTGATGAATTGTTCAAATTCTCCGAAACAACCCGTCTATAGTCCAACGGATTTTCATATTTAATATCATTTCTTTTACCAAGTTTTGACTTCCCTTTTGCCAAATTCTGGATTATCCTTTTCCGAGAATTCCGCTGGATTTTATAATTTTTTTTTTTTAATATTTATTATATTTTAAGCAATACAAATATTTCGAGTCCTGCTGGAGAGGTCAAATGATATCCTAGACCTAGGTAATCCCTCCCTGTGAACCCGGCCACCCATGCCAAGTCACCAAACGTATTGAACTAGTTGCGGCGACCTGTGTCAGAAGACGTATAACATTATGACAATATAATATCTTATCTTAAAAATTATTCCGTATTAAAGTGCATCATATTTTTGTTCACTTATATCAAGATTGAACTTTACTAATTTTTTTTTATATTAGACTGAAGCTTCAGAAGGAGATTATAAATTGTAAATCATAACCTTTAATTCTTTTATCAGTTGTCTTTACTGTATTAGGGCCCGTTCCGACTTCCGATCAATCTGACATTTTTTGTCGGATGGAACGCCAGCCCAGCGCGTCCGTTTTCAAATTGTGTCGGAACACGCTCGCTCATAGTTTTGTATGGAGCTGTTCACACTTGTCGTCTAGTCGTTCCGGCAGAGTCCCCGCCACACCCCGACCCCTCCCCGCCCGCTCCCAGTCGCAAGGAAGCAGGCACTCTGCGTGCTTGTATTTGGTAATTTTGTTAAGTAAATAAATCAAAACTACAATAATGGATAAGGAAATAAATCCCGAAAATTTAATACCACTGGTCGAAGAAAGAGTATAGTAATTTTTTATAGTGTACCCAACTTTTGTATATCAAAATTTATATTTAATTTTTTTTTAATTTTAAAGCTTTAATGAGATGCACAATGCACGGAAGAGCGTATTAGTTTAATAAACACATAATAAAAAATATTTCAGATGTTATTGTTTTCTTACTTTAAAATATCGATAGCCTTTCTTCAGGACAAATGCACTCTCTCAATTTTGTATTTTGATATGTTAAACTCTCTGAAACTCATTCCAGTAGATGGTTAAAGGAACTGATAGACATTCTCTTAAGCCATTAAGCGCCCTTGAGGTGATTTTCTCACGGTGAAAACGGCGCTATATAAATAATGCAATCATTATTATTCTAAAATAATTAAAGAACTTTAGTTCATCACTTCTCAACTCACCAATTAACACTTGGAAAATTCCTACAGAAAATCTTTCAGCTATGATTGGGTGTACCCATAATTTTCTTTTCCCTTTTTTCCTTCTTTTTAATAAGTACCACATGACAACAAGAGCTTCATCGTCGTCCATTGCGCATCATTACTGAAGAATGAGCAAATAAAATGTTTTGGTTGAATCGACAATTATTTGTTTTCGTAGAGTATGATCCGGTTTTAAAACGGATCCGTTTTTAAAACGGGACCCGCCTCCGATTTGAAAACGAAAGTGGAAACGAGCCCTGATTGTACAATTTAAATGCTGTCTTGTAATATGTTTGTGTACTTGTGAAATTTATATTATTTGCATTAAAATCTTTTCTAATTATGGCACATAACTGTTTGTTTGCACATTTGCAAAATGCATTCGAATAAAAATATGCATTATTCCAGTGTTGCAATATTCATTTGTTTCTTTAACACGCTCACAAATGCATGATGCATTCGCCGGGTTTAGGATAGGTTCGGTTATGAGAAAAATACAGCTTGAAGAATGCTATTGTGACCACGTTGATAGTATGTCAATAAATATTTTATTTTCATTCACTTTAGATAATGATTGCCTCTAATAAACAGTAAGTTGCCATTTTTATTAACCTGCCGTAATCACGTAATCAAATGTTGAATTGGTTTCAGATAACAGACCATTACGTTACGCAGAATGAGTTCCAGCATCATCAAGTTAGAATCAGGCACAAGTGCGGAAGAGGGCGTTGCCGTGTTACTTACGGAAATCGACGTAGACTATACTTTTATCAAAAAGGAATGTCCGGAATCCATTTCCGAAAACAGTTCAGGTATTTAAAAGTCTTTCTTTTGGACTGTATTGACGTGTTCATAATCCATTGACTTTTAGCTTGACCTAACCAGCCTTAGCCAACAGCGCACTTAATTTTTTTGTATTGCTCCATATGGCCGATACGTACATATCACTTATGCTATATCTATGGACGTGGGTATTGGGCATGGCCAATGCGGTCGTGAACATCTCGGTACTGGGTCATACATTTTCTATTGTATTTTTCATCTGTATAACAGTCAAGTTAATCGAAGCCAGACTCAAGTTAGCCTCTCAGAAGCTGGGCGTACTGTACAGGGCAGATACCAGATACTGCAGATAGTACACAACAACACAATTGCTGACCCTGGCCAGATTAAAAGTGCGCCCCACTATTGAATTTGGCAGAACCCTGATCTGGAGCCACAAAACTCTTGACTGCTGAATGCTGTCCTTGTTCTACTGGTATTTCAATGGAAGATGCTCCGAAAAACTATCGTCATTGATCCCTTCGGCATCGGGAAACATGACAATCGTATGGCGAACATATTTACACGGTTGACATTTGTCATGTGATAGCGGTTCGTGTCTACGACTCGTTCGCGAGTTCAAGAACTCAATTGTGAAACGATTTGTTGGCCTCTGTGTTTCCTCCCTCTTACAATGTAGGTATCATATATTGTTCACTCTTTTATCTCCCCAAAAAGACCTTTCACACAACATCCACAAAGATGACGTAGGTCAACTTCCGGTCAGTTTGCATCACGTTTGGTCCCATCCAGGCGTCGTGCGTTCAATTCCTAGGCTTGTTAAGTTCTTCATCACGACACAAGCAACATTTTCCGCTTACTGTGGTGATAGTAGAAGATTTTCAAATATTGTCAGGTTATTTGTAACCCAGGAATGTTTGTCTTTCTTTTTTTAAAATTAAAATTAAATATTTAAAAATTAGGTCTAGCACAGTGAAATCGATAACTTTGCCACTGCCGATGATTTTAAACAAATATTCCGAGGGCGGTCGCGCTGTCGATAGCCAGACCGATATCGCCGTCAACACTGGAAGTATTGACTATGAATTGACAATACGAAACGTCAAACAGATACGTTAAAATATTAATAAATTAAAAAATGAATGATTTTTTATGTAACGCATTAGATAAAAAAATGTATATTGAAGAAAATTTATGTCAATCTATGAAAGATTTTAACTTAATTTGCACTGAAAAAGGATTTACCCTATTTCATATAAATATTAGAAGTTTAGAACGAAACATGGATGAATTAGTTATAACATTAAAAGAATTTAATTTTTTCCCAGGCCTGATTGTCTTAACAGAGACACACTCTGCAGGCGAATAAATATAACATTTCCAAACTGTAGTATTGATACTGACAATAATATAGCAACATTCCAAGTCACCACAGAGAACGAAATAATATCAATTATAAACGGTATGCAAGGAGGTTCTGCCCCGGGTTTTGATGGAATAACAGTTAATATTTTAAAAAATATTAAAAATCAAATTTCTAAACCGTTAAAACACATAATAAATGTAAGTTTCCAAAGCGGAGTGTTTCCATCAATCTACAAACAAACTACCATTACTCCAATATTTAAATCTGGTAACCCAGAAGAAGTTAGCAATTACCGACCCATATCAGTAATCTCGAACATAGCAAAAATTTTTGAAAAGATAGTTAAAAAAAGGATAAACCAATTTGTAAAATGTAATAAATTAATTAATGAAAATCAGTTCGGTTTTATGGAAGGTAGAAGCACTCAGGATGCAATTGCAAAATTAACTAGTCTTGTTCATAATTCATTAGATAAATCATTAAAATGCATTGGAATTTTCATAGATCTTAAAAAAGCTTTTGATAGCATATCACACGACAAACTTATAAGTAAATTAAGAAACATTGGATTAAGTGGTACAGCTATAGAATGGATAAAAAGCTACCTTTTCAAACGCCCTTAAGTCGTAAAAATCAACGATGTACTTAGTCAACAAAAAACAAGTCACTTCGGCATACCTCAAGGTACAGTCCTGGGACCGTTACTGTTTATCATTTATGTAAATGACATTCAATCAAAGATTAAATGGAAAAATAATATCTTATGCTGATGACACTGTCATAATAATTGAAGGTACTGATTGGAATAATGTTAATAACTTAGCAAATACTGATATTAATATACTGAAAAATTGGTTCGATAAAAACCTCCTCTCATTAAATACTGAAAAAACAAAATGTATCCCATTCTCTATCAACAAATTTAAATCAATACCAGAATTAAAAATTATAATACATCAACTTAAATGTAACAGAACTAATTGCAATCAAGAATGTTCTATACTTAGTCTAACTTCTGAAATTAAATATCTTGGTATATATATAGATCAACATTTTAAATGGAAAAAACAAATTTGTGAACTTGTAGTTCAAACCCGAACCATTGTAGCTTCATTGGTCCGAACGTATCTAGCTCACTGTGTCTCAAATTTTTCCTTCTAAGAGTTTCGTTCGCTCAACTACTTTCTATGGAAGCTGCGCTAAAATTTGTCTATCGGCCGTCGGAACATTCAATTGTTGACCGTGCTCGCAAACATCGCTAACTGACCATAGATGACGAATTTAATCAATATCGTATTGACAAAGGGCTTTATCAATCGATCGCGCTAAACCTCCATGACCCCCTATGTGGAGTTAAAGTTAAAAAAAAAATTAATTCAAACCAACAGTCTAAGGGGGTATTTCACTATCTCTGATTATGTTCTGACTAAGCACTAATCCGCGGATTAGTCATTTTTTCGTTTTCACTATATCTGAATAACGCTAACGCTCGGGTTAAAGTTCGATTTGACTAATCAGTGCTCGAACTTCACGTTAGGCGCTATTCCTCGAATCAAAGATGGCGTCAAAACATTCCGAGTTTGACAGCTGAGAAGTGAGTCGTATTTTGTTGAATGAATTTGAATGCTTGTATGATCCATCCTGAATTATTTGATTGTGTTCAAAATAAGAAACAATGTATTAATTCGACACGAATCTATCTAAAATGACCTGATAATCAACATAACATAACCAAAAAAATGCACACTTCGCGGTGTGCGGACTGTGACGCATGACAGCCGTGGCAGTAGATGGAGTAACTGCAAACATTTTGCGATGTTGCCAGACTATTTCGAGTGTTATCTATCCGGCAGCTCGAAACAATGGTGAAACGGTCGCCGTTGAATAACGAAGTTATTCTGATCTTTAACGCCAGCCAACGGATAGCTAGTCAGATATTTAGCCCGACATAGTGAAATACCCCCTAAGAAGGATTTCGTTTACTAATTCCAGTTTTTCATAAAAACTTGTCTGTTAACAGGTGAAATTAGTACAAGGGAGAAGTGTAATCCAGATGGAGTCACTATCAAAGCAGAGCCAGGAACTAAAATAGAAGAAGAAAATGACATTTCGTATACAGAAGTTGATACCAAACTGCCGGACATTAAAAATGAATACTTTGAGCACTCTGAAAGAATTCGCCAAACGACGGGTAAAACCATTTTTTAGTATATTTTCTTTAATTATGTCAGCTATTACAAGTACAATTAATTTTGTGGGGAACAATAAACTCACTACTGACTATTATCATAGACACCTCATACTTCGACTTATGCCAAGTCTTATACAAACCTAGTATAAATTAGTTCAACTATTATTACACTGGTATATATTTCTTTTGAATTATGCATTGTCTTACTGTACTTATATTAATAACTGCATCACTTGCAACTGTGTTTTTGTGTACACATTAATTGTTCTTTAATTTATTGCTATTCTTATCCTGTTTACCACTGTACGCTTCTAATTTGATTATCACTGTACTGTAAAAGCCATTTTATGGCGTTCGAATAAATAAATAAATATCCCATACGCTCCAAATCCAATGATGGTCTAAAATGAATAAAGCATAGTCAAAGAGGCTTGTAAAACCCTTCAGTGTGAATGTTGCTAAGTTTATTGATATGGCATAAGGCGCTTGGTTAACATTTTTGGCATGACCTGCAATATAGCCTGGCCAGAAACTGGCTTTAAGAACTTTAAATATATCAAAACAGTTTCATAAATCTAATGAAACATTTGCAAAGTGTCGTAAGCAATTGTATTAAACGACAGAGGTATCACAAAAGCAGGAAAATATCACCATCTTACGTTAGGAAGGTCATACTTTGTAAAGCGCAGTAACAGTACCTGCACCCAATTTGTTACCGCGGTGACCTGGTTTTCAATGATATTACAAAAAAATAGATACGTTATTGTCTCACAAAATTAACCAAAACAGTGGCAAGTCAAATACTGTTTCCAGTAAATTTTTAATACAAATGCTGTTCAAGTATGACAAAGATGGATATTCAAAGAACATGTATGTGTAGCGATCGTAGATAGAAAGGTAAACAATATTACCTACCTGTCTACGAGTACCTACTTGCGAGTGAACTACCTACTCGTGACGTCTAGAGCTATCTACGGCAATACGTTGCAAGTTGGTCTAGCCCATTATGCGAACTCACTAGAAGGTTCTAGCCTGTTGCCTAGACATAATTTCAGCGCCAACGAAAATTCCAGTAGGACCCAGACTGAGCGAGTTGTCTTCATTTTACCTCCGAACTCGCATACCTACCGATGCCATCGGCTGGTCTGTATAAATAGGCCCGACGCAGCAAACAGTCAGTCAGTTACTAGTCATCCAATAATTAACAAGGCTCAACGAGTGATAACCCACGCACCTTCACCGCGCGTAGGACAATATACCCGGCTCTGCACGGATTCAACCATCGACTCCATCGGGATATCATCATAGCGCCCTGGTTCTAGCATATTTGACCAGCGCTACATCCGCGCACCTAGACCACGCGGCATCCCCCCCGGTCTATGCACCTCCCGTACAACCGCCTACAAGGTCCACCGCACCTTCGGCTTTCCTGTCAGCACTGGAGTACCCGGAAGACCCACGCTCTTCACCAGTTCCTGACCGTCAACGAGTCCGGTCACCAGCAGCGCGTCGACTCACTGACCCGCGCTTGACCAGCACATCACCGCCTCCATCCGGAGTCTTCAACATCGATCCTGCAGTCACATCTCACATACGGCAACCTGACTCAATAAAACACTGTGACCTTCACGGCCTCTTTCATTTCGTGCCTCCTCACCAGATCCCCAAATATGACAGCAGGCGTAGTGTGTTCAATTCCTCGGCTGGCTAAGTCCTCCATCACAACACAAGCAACATTTTCAGCTTACTGTGGTGGTAGTAGGAGATTTTCAAATATTGTCAGGTTATTCGTAACCCGGGAAAGTTTGTCTTTCTTTTAAAAAAAGAAATAAAAAAAAAAAAAAAAATGTATGAACGGAATAGATATAGACTAAATGTGACTGAGATGGTAAGGTTCCCTTACTCGCTTACACTAAGACAAATACGGAACGCCCTATGAGACGACGTACTAACAGTAGGTTGTTCTTATTATTTATCTTTATTATATTTATTTATTTAGATACATCGGATTATAGGCATACAGTGGTATACAGGAGAATATTAGTAATAAATTTCAGAACAAGTCATATGTACACAAAAATATTGTTGCAAGTGACACAGTTGTTAATAGAAGTGCAGTGAGACAATAGATAATTAAAAGAAATATCTACTAGTATAGTAATAGTTGAATGAATACTAGGTTTGTATAAAACCTGATATAAATCGAGGTATGAGGTGTTTATGATAATGAATAGTAATTAATATAAAATAAATTCTATTAACGTGTAGAATGTTATAATAACAGAGAATATTTTATTTAAACAAAATATTAATATGTATAATAAAAAGTGACTTGTTAACATGTTTAATCTAGCAAAATATTATAACAGAGTAATTAGTAGTGAGTTTATTGTTACCTTCAAAATTAATTCTACTTGGAATATCTGGGCAGGTATCGCAATTTGGCTTTAATAATTCAGGACTGTCAGCGATTTAATGATACTATTGGATAAGAAATAATAATTTTCAATAAAATAATACATATGAGTCGTGTAATTTCTATACCCGCTATATCAACTTTCATTGATTTGGAGAAAACCGCAAAAAACTGTCACATCTTTAGCGTACATAAGTAATTGCATTACAATTTTTTATATAATGAATTAGAGTAATAAAATTTCGAAAAGCATTTATTTTTCTATATATGTCTAGCAATAATTAAGTAATTTCGATAAATAAAATGGATAAAGCGGATTTTGATACTCACTTCGTGATATAGAGGCTTTTGAAAGTCAACTGAGCCGACATGGCGGGTTTAGAAACACACGCGTAGATCATTTTGACACACGAGCGTGGTGTCAGAGCGGCGGCCATATTGTATTTTGGCAAAATAACTGCTTGTGATTGGTTGAATCCGATATAGCGGGTTTTGATAGTAACTTTCTGTATGATATAGCGGATTTGGTTTCTCACTCGCAGTTTTAACATAGTTTTTGGTCGTGATAAGGAGGGTTTTGAAACTCAATTTTAGGCTCCTCTTGTTGCTCGCAAAAATGTGAACAAGATGTCATACTCAGATCATTTTGTCAAAAAATCGGATATAGCGGGTATAGAAATTATAGGATTCATATGTTAGCTTACACTAAGATATAGTTTAGATTTAGTAAAATATGATATAGGACCCACGCAGAAGAATATTATCATGCCGAACATTGATTATTGTGATTGTGGAATGCTATTATAGCCTTCTTCTAACTATATTCCGTGCAGTTGAACACATCTACTACATCTGAGAAAACATTGCCAACTACATGCAATATAGGTATAAGGGAGTATCTAAATGACTCAGTCCTAATATTGTTGTTGCAATTAAAAAGAATTTAGGATCGACTAGTTCTTGTAGGTTTATGGAAGGTAATTATACTATACATTTAAAGTAATGCGTTCCTACGTTCGCTATCTAACTTTATTTTATTTATTTATTTACCATTTTTGGGTTGACAACAGCGTTGTAAGTAAATGTATTTATTGAAATAATAAATGATATGCCTGTATTTACGAATGGAAAGAAACTCCACGAGATCTGTTTTTTGCCTGTGAATTATTTTTACACACTGTGAATTATTAGTTTTTACCCTTGAGATGTTAACATGTTTTAATGCCGCAATCCTCACGTTTTCCAACATTTTATTTTGTTTTTTTCACGATCCTTTCGCTAATATAAGTTACAATATCTTAAGTTGGTCTGCAGTGTGGCGTGTCAGTCTTTAGCTCCTTATATTATAGTATTTAAGCCCCCTGAGGTTCACTTGTTGGCAATTATTTCACACAATTCCTACCAGTTGTACCAATAATAGATAATATATATTTCACATCCCTCTAACTGTTTTAGAGTACTTCAATGGAATCTCTATGGAACATCAGTTATTGTCTAGTGTTTTTGAAATTTAAAAGCAAAATAACACTGATACAAGACCAAAGTAACAGTTATAAGTTAAAAGATTATCGAGCTTCTTATGAGCATTTTTTACACTCGTATATGACATCCTTGACTGTTTTTTATAACATAAAAATAACACTAACAGCTTATCTCGTTTACGTTAGTCTTTTTAAAATTTAAAAGAAAAAATTCCATCAATTCAAGTGTAGTGGTACACTACTTGATTCGAACGGAATTCTAGAAGTTTCGGCTTTTTTCAAACAAGACTTTTTTCACCTTTGACTCTGTGCAAAAACGGGCGGTCCGTTTGATAGATTCCCCAATCTTAACAAACGGATTGCAATCTTTAGAGCACAGGCGTCAGGTAGGTATGCTGTCCTTGTTCTACTTGTATTACAATGGAAGATGCTCTGAGGAACTAGCGTCATTGATCCCTTCGGCACCGGTGCGCAGTCGGGATACACGCCAAACGCGCGCCCAACATTTGTACACGGTTGACATTTGTCACATGAGAACGGGTCGCTTTTACGATTCGTTCTTAAGTTCAACAGCTCGGCTGTGGAACGAACTGCCGGCCTCTGTGTTTCCTCCCTCCTACAACATGGGACTCTTCAAGACCCATGTTCACTCCTTCCTCTCCACAAAAAGACCCTCCACACAGCATCCCCAAAGATGACACAGGCCCTGAGGGAAATTATTTTCTTCAGGGCCTCCTGTGTGGAGTTAATATAAAAAAAAAAATTTAAAAAAAAGCTCGGATGTTCTTTTATTATTTTTAATTTTTGTTTGGCAATATCTACATAGCAACCAAAATATTCTTCACCTTATAAAAGCGACAGCATGAAGGAACTCATTATTCAGTCAGTCAGTCATTAGTCGTTCAACAATTAACGAGACTTCGCGAGTGACAACCCGCGCCTCTCCGCTGCGCGCGCGGCGATAACACCCGGCTTTGCACGGTTCAATCATGGACTCCATCGGGATCAACACAGCGCCCTGGCCCCGGCCATCGTCTCTGGCCAGCGCTACACCGGATCACAGCGCCCTGGTTCCAGCACATCTGACCAGCGCTACATCCGCGCATCTAGACCATGCGGCATCCTCGCCGGTCTATACCATCTCCCGCACAACCGCCGACCAGGTCCACCGAACCTTTCGGCTACCCTGTTCAGCACTGGAGCACATCTTCACCGGTTCCTGACAGTCAACGAGTCCGGTCACCAGCAGCGGCGTCGACTCACTGACCCGCGCTTGACCAGCACTTCACCGCCTGCATCCGGAGTCTTCATCATCGGTGCTCAAGACATCGCACATACGGCAACCTGACTCAATAAAACACTGTGACCTACATATCATCTTTCATTTCATGCCTCCTCACAAGATCCCCAAACAAGGATGACCGAATAACTCATCAAAATGACAATTCAGGACACCTATAAAAAGTTTAATAAAGTTGTGAAGTAAAAACTAGGTTAAATAGGTTATATATGTAACTTTTTAAGCTAGTTTTTGTTTCATCACTTTTAATGACTTTGTATCACATTTTAAAGGTGTGTTGCATTGTCATTTTGAGGAGTTAACAGGACAGAACAGTGCCAACGAAAGTTTAAGCGGTTACCGGCACACCTTTGAACACCGCATGAACATATTTTTATACTCGTGAAATACATCTGTAACTGTTTTTCTTTATCTTAAAAAATACATTGAACTCTAAAGTGATAACTAAATATATCCTCCCAGTTAATCATCACGAAACATAACATAGTGTTATTTTTTAATGATAAACTAATGTTTATAAGACAAGGTTTTTTTATGCATTGCACAAAGGATAACAAATTATTATAAGGAATTGTTTTTACAAATATCCATACAAATTGAAAATATCTCCCTTGTAAAAATAAACGCCGCTGACGGAAATTGAACCCATAAAAAAAAACCAAAAATAAAGTCAGTTGTTTACAGGTGAAAAAATATTATAATCCGTAATTGTTGATAGAAGTTCTAGTACATATTGAATTATTTGGCGTATTTAAAATAAGCCGATGTAACTCAGTGGTCTCAGAGCACCTGACCGGACATCAAAAGATGCGGGTTCAATTCCCGTCGGCGGCATTTATTTTTACTCGGGAAATATTTTTAATTTGTATGGATATTTAAAGCGACTAATTATTGCTTATAATAATTTAATAACATAGTGTGATAAAGCTATACAACAGTGATTATGCAATAGACAACAAAAACCTTCCAATCTATGTTTTTAACAGTAATTCCATCACCATAAAAACGTAGGAACAGCGTATTGCGTGTGGGTAGAACAACAAAATACAGTGGTACCTCGACGTACGAGTTTAATTCGTTCCGCAACCTTGCTCGTATCTTGAATTACTCGTATATCGATGCAGATTTCCCCATACAAAACAATTAGACTACCATTAATCCGTTCCAACCCCCAAAATGTATTTATAAATGACAAATATTTATGTACAAAACCAAAAGAGAGAATGTAAATAAATAAATTAGATATCCTTACTGGTCTTTGCCTTTTTCGCTACATTTTTCTCGCTTTCACCTGTAGGCCGTTTAGAAAAAAATATGTCCAAGGAGGTTTGTTTCTTCCTCCCTCTCAGAATGTTCCGGAAATGAGTTAGGCAAGTGTCATTAAAAAGATCAGATGCACGACCTGTTGCAACTTTTTCTGGGTGTTTCTTTTCCACGAACTGTGAAACTCTCTCCCACATTCCTAAGATCTCCTTTATCTCACTTGTAGAAATAACCTCACCCTCTGACTCCTCGAAACCAATTTCTTGCATAACATCCGTATGCTGCTGTGACTGTAACTCTTGTATCTCCTCAGTCTACCGCTACCGGCCGACCTGCTAAACCGAACTCGTATCTCGAATTTCGCTCGTACATCAAAGCAAAAAATCACTCGCTCGCCGGCTCGTATCTCGAAAAACTCGTATGTCGAGGTACCACTGTAATATGAGATTGCCTGCAAACAGGCGTTAGTAACAGAACCTTGTAAAGGTGTTGTGAAATTTGCCCACTAACAGGCGTCAGTAGGTCAGTACCAGAAGCTAATACAGATGTTGCGAATTATGCTCACCAATAGGCGCAAATTGAACTTCCCTAAAACAAACAAACAATGAATTGTGAAGGCTGACTAAACCTAACCTATAAAAGTGATCTTGCGCTTACGTGTACAATTTGCAGAATTAGTTTTCATAATGACTGTCTTAACACACTTCGGACGGGAAAAGTATTTCTACCCATTCGGTCGATTGTTGCTTAACCTTTCCTTATCTGTGGTGTCTATTTATTACACATTGCTTCTAATAACTTTAATAACTCTATAAATATAATAAATTCTGGGTTCAGATTCCTCCATATTCCTCCGTTATACATTTATGCACTGAATTAAAAAATAAAATTTTACATAGTTTTCAAATTCAATTAAAAATCAGAGATTTTTGTTAAAAATCGGGAACAAATACACCAATACAATCAACCGTGTGATACTGCTACGCGAAGAGTGTGCGAGGAAATGACATGCTATTGATGTCCCGCTTTAATTCGCTATGCGGGAACATTAGACGTCCACACGTCTGCAGTTGTATTTTGATTTAGACCATCGATACCTACGACCGCACAGCTGTGAAGTTTGATAGCTGATCCATCAGTTCGTGAAGTCGAATACTAGAATCATTATCACACATTTACACGGGCATTTTTTAAACATGACATTGTGTTAATGATAAATAATGTTATGTTCATAAATAAACCACTCTCGTTATGTTAGTCTCCATAGATTATTGCAGTGTATTATTTCATAAAGCTGTTCATGGCGACAAATAAACAAGTCCCGAGTCCCGAGGAGCAACGGCAGAAAGACCTGTCAGTGTTGCAGATTTCTGTTTTACCATCCAGACAGTGACGTCAAAACTTACTGTAAGCTTCTCAACTTATCAATCTGTTTTGATAAGCTGTGAGAGAGCCGTAAATTCCCGCGTGAGCGATTAGACCTGTAAAAAACTTCCGTAACTTGGTATAAATTACGGTAATTGCTTCAACAGCAATTATTATCACTTTTGATATAAAATATAATAAACATAAGCGACTAGCTAAGAATATTTATATTTTTCCGATATTAAATCGCTTATTTTGAGAGGTGTATTGACTACACAGCACCGGAACGCGTGGATTTTTTTAGCACAGTAAGGGAAAGGTTGAGGACGGGAAGGGTATTTTTACCTTTTGCGCTGGCCTTATTTCAATGGCAGAAAGTCTTTTTTAAAACTTATTTTCATGCCTCTCGTTTACATCGGTATTTCAACAAAAGGATAGTATATTTGTTAGTGAAATAATTCAATTCCTGGAATGAGGGATTTTATAACCGTGAAACCCGATTCGAATCTTTTTCTCCGTTCCGCCCCACTCAACTCTATGTGCAAGCAAGCGAGAGATGTCGGGCGTATTTAAAGAAAGCAGGTGTAAGCAAATACCGATAGGCATAGGTATTTTCGTTTAGTACTTTTATAGCTTGGGTATGCTGAGTTACTATGTACAAATATATATTAAAAATTTTTAGTTGTTTTTGAAGGTAGGTATAGCGAATTAAAACAAATTAAATAAATTCGCACGGGACCGTTATTTTCGCCCAGACTCGTAAAAAATACCTGCGGCTGAAATGTGTTAATATATAAAAAACATTTTTTTTTTAAATGTTGGTTAAAAACAAACTTATTTTTAAATGTCCAAAATTCAAAAGTCATCCTAACTCTCCTGTACCTGAATCAACGTCACCTGGTACAGAAGCAGATATCTTATTTAATTGTCTCGCTAAGCATTTTGATAACAAAATAGGAAATCATCCAACTAAAGAGAAGCAGTGATTGTATCTGTAACCAGTATGAAGAACAATTGCAAGAACTCCACAAAGAAACAAAATTCTTACGAGAAGAGGATAAAAAAACAATAAAATCTGTAGCCTAGGATGACGATTGGCAGAACTTGAACAAGAAAAGCTCTCCGACAGTGTGGATGTATCGGGTGTAGAGTTGCAGCCGGGCGAACAACCAACGGAAGCTGAACTTTGGGTAGCCAGCTCACCGAGTCTACTCCTGCTATAAGCGGACATTTATCTAGTACAA
Organism: Hesperophylax magnus; assembly: GCA_026573805.1. Taxonomy (NCBI): domain Eukaryota; kingdom Metazoa; phylum Arthropoda; class Insecta; order Trichoptera; family Limnephilidae; genus Hesperophylax; species Hesperophylax magnus. The sequence goes on from JAIUSX010000059.1 coordinate 2,603,669, forward strand.
ATTGAACTGGATGGTGTTTAAATCCATCAATGAAATGGCCCCACCCTACATCTCTGAACTATGCATCCCGGAAAACACTCTGCTCTTAAACAGTCAACTCTTAGATCAGCAACATCATAAGCTGTAGGCAGACTGATGGAACCTAACCGCAAGCCAAATACTAAGTTTGGTGATCGACCGTGCTTTCGGAGCATCTGGGCCGAAGATCCATAACAAGTCCAACAGAATTCAGGTCTAAACTAAAAACTTACCCTTTTAACCTCTCATACCCTTGAATTAAATATACCTCCCTGAGAGTTGCATTCTTGTATTGCATACAATACATCCTAATTGCACTTTTCTTATTGGATTTACATTATTCGAAATCTGTCTTATACCGAGGGACGAATCACATTTAGGAAGATGAATTCCGATCAAAATCTTGTACTGTAGTACCGCCCAGCATAATATTTGCTTTTCCTTTCGTAAGTATTCTGATTAAAAAACAAATACATATTATTAAAATAAATACCGGAAAGTCCAATTATGTCCTTTGGGTGCGAACCCTGTCTAGATTTGTCTAATAAACAGTGTTAATCTCTAGTGACCTACCAGGTAAATATGGTACTGTATATTATCTGCCTGTACAAAATATAAATAAATAAGAATGATAACATATGTACATTTAAGCATCACATTCATAAATCAAATGCATTGTACATACGCATAGCTTTTGTATTAGTGATCGACGAACCGGTGGATACAATCTATTAGACATATATTGATAATAGTTTGACTAGTCTATAGTTACTAATAACATAGATCATTGTAGAAATGTATTATATATTTGTACAGCGCCCTTGAGGTGATTTTGCACAAAAACGGCGCTATACAAATCATCCAAATATTATTATTATTATTACAACTGTACCTCATAGAAGGTACCAGAATTACAGATTAATTTTATTGTTCTTTATTTCCGCCATGATTATCTGTATTTTATTATATTTCAGCTCTGTTTTATTTTATTTTCAATATATTATTTCATTTCATATCATCCTTGTTATGAAAATAATTACTTTGGTTTTATATATAATTATTTTCCTAAGTAAAGTTAGTAATGTTTCATATTACCCCGGGTAGATTGCAGTCAGTTAATTGTAATTGACTGGCTATCAACAGTTGCACCTTTTCTCCGGGAATAGTTTAAGATTTGAACTACAGAAGGTTATTGGTCGTTCGGGTCACTTTTTGGGAACGCGCCGACAGGCCACGGCACGTTACCGACTGGTCACCAAAATGTGGATTGTTTATTAATAAAGTGTAACGGATCGGTGTGCTATTTAACAGTATCATGTGATCGTTAAGTTTACAGCCGGTCGAGGAGCGACCGCGCTGATTTAATTGTTATTTACTAAACAACTTTTAAACTATAAAATGGGGGCTTCAGCATGGGTAAAGCCCCCCAGTGAGGCCCACATTATCAAATAATGTTTTAAAATACATGTATTGTACCAAATAAAAAATGTGCAGGTAGTTGATTGATTGAATAATTTTAATTTTCCCTTTACATTGAACTGTACACATTCAACGGTGATGTATACAAAATGTAATATTCTGTTCTCATCTGGAAGTCTGGAGGTCTCATGTGAATTGCTGCTTATTTAGTGAAGCTGAAGTGCTATCGATTGAATATATGTATTGCTTTGAAATGGATTGCTTCTCAGCAGGAGCTTAGAAACAATTTGATGCCATACAACTCCAAATAGAAATAAACACAAAAATATCACTGTTTTTTTTTTTAATCTGACACTCAGCGAGTCTTTAAATATTATTGTATTGTTGTTTTGTTATTCCAGGTAGCATTAATGTGGAGATTGTTCCGATTCGGGCAGGACACCGAGAAGAAGACGAAGGGGGGATTCCTTATGCAGAAATAGACTTAGACCAAGTGGACGTTAAAAAGGAATGCTTAGAACACTCTGAAAGTATCACCCAGACTGCCGGTAATATCGTTTTTTGTTTGAATTCGTTCTTATATGAATATGTTTTGATTTCATATTTATTGGGCTTTATCCATCATCTTTTTCAGACTTGATATCGGCGCTAAAGACGTATCCAAGACAAAAATCTACTTCATGTTCCCATTGTAACTACTTCAGCCACAGCAAGTCAGTGTTAGCACGCCACTTGCGCACCCATGCTGGAGAAAAACCTTATTCGTGTTCAGACTGCAACTATTCATGTTCTCTTAAGGGTAATTTAAAACGTCATATGCTTAGCCATACTGGAGAAAAACCTCATTTATGTCCCCACTGTAGTTATTCAAGTTCTCAAACTGGATCTTTAAAACGTCACATACTTACCCATTCGGGAGAAAAACCTTTTTCGTGTCCCTCCTGTAGTTATTTGTGCTCTCGAAAGGGAACTTTAAATGATCACATGCTCACCCATTCTGGAGAAAAACCTTATACGTGTTCTAACTGCAACTATTCATGTTCTCAAAGGGGAACTTTAAACCGCCATATGCTTACCCATACCGGAGCAAAACCTTATCCATGTTCCTTCTGTAACTATTCGTGTTCTCAAAGGGGACATTTAAAACATCACATGCTTACCCATACTGGAGAAAAACCTTATTTATGCTCCGACTGCAGCTATTCCTGTTCTCGAAAGGAGAGTTTAAAAAGTCATATGCGTACCCATGCTGGAGAAAAACCTTATTCGTGTTCGTTCTGCAGCTATGCTTGTTTTCAAAAGGGAACTTTAAAACTTCACATGCTTACCCATTCTGGAGAAAAACCTTTTTCATGTTCCTTATGCAACTACTCATGTTCTCTAAAGGGAAATTTAAAACGTCACATGCTTAGCCATTCTAGAGAAAACCCTCAAGCATTTACTTTCTGCACCTATTCGTATTTTTAAAAGGGTACTTTAAAAAGTCACATGCTTATCAATATTGGAGCAAAAACCTTATTCGTGTTCGTTCTGCAGCTATTCTTCAAAAGGGAACTTTAAAACTTCACATGCTGACCCATTCCAAACGTCATAAGAGTTCAAGATAGTCAAGTGTGATTCCGATTGTTATTTTCTCTCCAAAATATTATTTTTCGATAGTTAAAACTACAGTTTATATTGACTTGGCGTAACTCCGCAGTGAATTTCTACAAACTTCTGATTCATTTGAACTTTTGCTAGTGCTTTTCCTCCTTCATATAATCCGGTCCTCTTAACGACGCGCATTATTAAATCCCTTCCTACGGCCCCTACCTTAACCTGCCTCACCACTCTGGCTAACCGGGTGGCGACATAGTTTTCTTGTCTTTACGCTGTAAGACAAAGCCGCTCTCGTTAGGTGTCATATAAAAAATAAAAAAATAATTAATTTTTACGCACATTAAATAGAAAAGTGTAGTTATGTCCAGCGCCCGCGTTGCCATTTTTCAAAACATCCTACAAAATGTCAGTGCCGTATACTTTACATACATACTTTCCTCTACACCGCCAAAACACTATAACCGATGACGTTAAACTAAATCAATTGTTATGTTATAATTATTTTCTCTGGGCGCCATGTCACCCTATTAAGAACTAAATGTAAAACAATTATTTTGAAAGGTAAACCTACTGTATATAAATGCATAGTATGATTTCTGTTCGTATTCCCTGTGGCCATTGCTGATTTCTCCCTCGGGCAATACTTAACTATCCCGCAGCCAAGTGGGGGAGTCGGTAGTAGCCAAAATTACTATCCTCCATATATTAGCTTAAATACTTGACAAATCGTTTTAGTATTTTACGTATTCCTGCGCGAATACATAAGTTACCATTAATAATTGGGATTTCTGTAGTTTAAAAGCCCGTAAGACAGAAAAATGCATGGGGTCGTTGGAAGACCCACTTGGTTACACTCGTTTTGTTTGCCATCTTGGCCTGTCAAGAGTTAAACTCTCCTCTAGGACTCCCGGCCATCTCGTCGAGACTAGAAGTGAGACGTTCGCGAACGAATCGGCTGAGTGAACCGGATAACCAAACGGATCCGGTTCGCAAAGACCGATCTTCACCGTTCACGGATCTTTGCGAACGAGTGAGCTGGAGATCTGTTTGACTGTTTGATGGCTCGTGGGACACTACCAGAGATGTGCAAAATGGGTACCCAAAACCATTTGAAATGCAAAATGGAAATGGGTCAAAACTTTTACATTTGAAAATGCAAAATGATTTTTAGAAAAGCATTTCAAATGCAAAATGCAAAATACCTATTTTCAAAATGTATTAAAAATGCAAAATGGTTTCTCAGGTCAAACAATTAAAATAATTATAGAATTTTTAAACAATTTTGCCATTTAATAATGGACATCAATGTAGATATAAATATAGATAATAGATAATATAGAACATATTACATGATGGTAAATCCAAAAAAACCATGACTACAGATTATGAAACCACAAAAAATTTGCGCGGGAATAATGTTGCCAACGTAAAAACATAGAAACTGCTATCTAACATTTAATATTACAGCGTCATGGCCCCATGTTCAGTATTTTTTGTAATGGTATCACTCAATTGCCAGGGCTCCTACCAGGGAGCAACTTGACAAATGTAAATTATCTCTCATAGCGAGGTTGAGGACCGACTGATATTTGGGGCTTATGAAAAAAAGATGAGTGGAGAAAGTAGGAAGAATGTTGCAAAAAAGCATTTAAAATGGAAAATGTAAAATGGTTTTTAGAAAAGCATTTCCATTTGAAATGGATTTATTTGAAATAAAGCACATCTCTGGACACTACTAATCCGGATTGATAGTAGGAATTAATACAATGCCGCAATCGTGGCGTCGGAGCTCCGACCACATTATTTTGTTTATATTAACAAGAACAAGGATGAGTTATGTTCATTGTTTATTTGTACTTAAATCACTGCAATCTTAAAAATTCGTTTCAAAAATAACCTTGCTTTTGAGTACTTACGCAAGTATAATAATGTTTGGTGTAGTTATAATGCAAAACACAATGTTAAACTATTATTCTCCTTTTTTTTGTTATTTGTTTTTGGGGTGTTATGCCGTGTTGCGCTAACTCCTTCTTTAGCCAACGTTTCGGACAGCATTGCAGTGGCCATCATCAGTAAGTTTCCTCTCACTAAGTTTCCTCTGGAAACAGATGGAGTGTATAAACTCAGCTGTTCCGGATGTGAAAAGGTCTATGTAGGCCAGACAGAGCGGACTATTTCCAAAAGGATTTCAGAACACTTCAGAGCTTGTAAACTCGGCCACCCTGACAAATCGGCAATTGCCGAGCATTTAATTGAAACCGGACATTGCTTTGGATTTGTTCCTGAAGTCCTGAGAGACCCAAAACTTATAGAGCACGGCTGATTACGGAGGCCATTGAAATCCATAAAAATCCCATAAACATTAATAGAGACGATGGAGCTAAGCTCAATAGTTCTTGGTATCCGGTAATTGACGGATACACCAGAGCTAAACGAAGAAAACCGCTATAAAAAAAAAAATTATACTTTAATGTCAGCTCAGAGGGTTGGAGCTGGCAACACGGTATCACATCCTCATACATAAGCTCACATTTCACCACAACCTCAAATAACACATCTGCCCTGATGATGGACACTGCAATGCTGTCCGAAACGAAGGAACTAGCGCAACACGGCATAACACCCCAAAAACAAATAACAAAAATACTTTTGGCCGTGAAAATCTTGAATCATATTTATTATTCTGCTACTCAAATATTTAGTTTTTTTAATTAATTATTACACTTTTCATGGCACAATTAATTTTTAAATAATATTATGTTTTTTTTTATTGGTCGTAGCAAAAAGGTGTTCGAAAGACAAACAGGAACAATTAAAATGTACAACTCTATGAAACCAAAGTTCCGACAACAATATGAAATTTAGTGAATTTTTTATTTATTATTTTCATATGAAACGACAAAAACGATTGGTGACAATAATGTTTGTAATACATTTGTCTAATAAAATGTGTGCGACACTTTAGGTGAGCCATTTTTTTTACATGTTTGCATTAAAAAAATGATTATTTCATTAAATAATAATAAAATTTTAAAGCGTAATTCATCACCTTTCAAAAACAGTTTCATTTATTTAGATTTTATTGCACGGCGGAAATTCTCTGACCCTTGACAGATTATGCCAGAGGCCTGAGGGGTTAACTGTAAAATAAAAATAAATAAACAAATTTTATTCTTGTGTGGTTAAATCTGTTTAAATTGAGGGAAATGATGAGCACCGTCTGTTTTACCTGAATTAGGTTGATTCATCGAGGGGTTAGTCGGTTGATTGGTTAGAAAGTCGTGACATACATAGCTTGAAGTTCGGTTTCTGCAATACAAGTGGTGTCAAGCTACTCTGAATGCACTTGAAAATTAATTATTTATAACACATTATTTCTTAATGACAAACTCCAACGGCTCGGAGGGCTTTGAAGCAGAGAATGGACGGTTATCTCGAGAGTATTTCCTCCTGGGGTAAAAATAATCTCGTCCAATTTAATGTTTCAAAGACCCAATCCTGTCTGATTACGTCTAAAAGGGATCCAAATGGTAATCTAGTCTCCTTCAACGGAAGCAATCTTCCGAACAGGCCTTCCATTGATATGCTTGGTGTAACTATAAGTGACCAGTTCAGGTACGGGGGCTCCATCGAAGCCAGAGTAAAGTTGGCCTCTCAGAAGCTGGGCGTACTGTACAGGGCCCGCAGATACTTTAATAGTACACAACTGCTGACCCTGTACAAATCGCAAGTGCGCCCTACTGTCGAATTTGGCAGCCATCTCTGGTCCGGAGCCCCTAAATACCTGAAAAAAAACCCTAGACTCTGTGCAAAAACGGGCGGTCCGTTTGATAGATTCCCCAATCTTAACAAACGGACTGCAATCTTTAGAGCACAGGCGTCAGGTAGGTATGCTGTCCTTGTTCTATCGGTATTACAATGGAAGATGCTCTGAGGAACTAGCGTCATTGATCCCTTCGGCACCGGTGCGTAGTCGGGATACACGCCAAACGCGCGCCCAACATTTGTACAAGGTTGACATTTGTCACATGAGAACGGGTCGCTTCTACGATCCGTTCTTAAGTTCAACAGCTCGGCTGTGGAACGAACTGCTGGCCTCTGTGTTTCCTCCCTCCTACAACATGGGACTCTCCAAGACCCATGTTCACTCCTTCCTCTCCACAAAAGGACCCTCCACACAGCATCCCCAAAGATGACATAGGCCCTGAGGGAAATTATTTTCTTCAGGGCCTCCTGTGTGGAGTTAATATAGAAAAAAAAAAAAAAAAAAACAAATGTTTATAAGACAAGGTTTTTTTTTATGCATAGCACAAAGGATAACAGATTACTATAAGCATCAATTAGTCGCCTGAAATATCTATACAAATTGAAAATATCTCCCGAGTAAATCGCAAGAAACCGTACCTTCTGATGTCCGGTCAGATGCTCTCGACCACTGAGCTACGTCGGCTTATTCCCAACCCGCCAAATAAGTCAATATGTACTAGTACTTCAATCAACAATTACTGCTTATTATATTTTTTCAATCTGTATGCCGATTTCAGACGACTAATTATTCCTTATAATAATTTGTCATAACATGTTGGTAATATTATTCTAATTATCATATTAAAAGTAATGTTCGGAATAAAGAAGAAAGATCCCAGGAATGTTTGCAGTGTTTTATTTTTAAATAATACGTAAAACAGATTTTTATAATCCTATTGACATAAATTTTAATAAATACATGCCCTGATGATGGACAATGCAATGCTGTCCGAAACGTTGGCTAAAGAAGGATGGAGCGTAACACGGCATAATACCCCAAAAACAAATGGCTATAATACTTTTGGCCGTGAAAATCTCAAATCATTATTTTTAAAGCGTTTTTCTGCATCATTCTTGTATATGTGGTAGGAACTTACAAGTGAAAGTAACGGAAGCGAAAAGAATATTTTGCGAAAATGTCCAAATACGTTTTATCGATCTTTAACAAAAATCACTTTCAGAAGTGCGATTTTAATATTATATGTTTCAGAGAATTTGAACAATTCTTTAAATTTCAAAATCAAATTCCAAGGACGGTTTGTTTTGGATAATTTGAACAATTCATCAAATTTCAACGTTCATTTTCGGGTTCTGTGAAAGTCCTGTTCAAGTTCTGTTATTATATCATTATAGGCTATCATTATAGGCTATCATTATATCATTATAGGCTATCATTATTGCTTGAAAGAACTGAAATAAAAACAGAACTTGAAAACATCTTTCACAGAACTTGAAAATGAATGTTGAAATTTGATGATTTGTTCAAATTTTCCGAAACAACCGGTCCTAAGTTCTCTGAAAGTTCTTTTTTGAAGTTGTGTTATTATTTAAGTTCTGTCAAGTAATTGGCCTATAATGATATAATAACAGAACTTGAATAGGGCATTCACAGAACTCGCAAATGAACGTTAACATTTGATGAATTGTTCAAATTCTATGAAACAACCGATCCTTAATAAGCTTTATTCACGTTGAATGTAACATTTTTATAATTAATTTGTTAGGTACTTTTCGTCAGCAGGAATAGTTACTGTTGAGTGTTGTGTCGTCCTTTGTAATATTTAACTTCATGTTTATGTTTATGTTATTTTTGGTTTATTTATGTTACGCTATGTTATGTTTATTTATTTATTATTTTTTTTTTTTATTCTCCATAAAACGGTTATACACCAATATATCATGGAGAAGATTACAAATTAAAAAGTTTACAGAGGCAGTTTTACTATTTTGTCACATGCGTTATAAGATAGTTATTGAATTGTCTGTAGGTGACATTGAAAATGTCGATGGCTAATGCAGAATCGTTAGGCAGTTGAGCCGCTCTGTTTATTGGCGCGTTCTGATAGGCAGAAGTCCTCGCTTTCGGAGCATATAAGAGTGCATGGGATCTCCCTCGAGTATAATTGTTAGTTAACCTCTTTCAACATAGGCGGATTGTGTATTGTACCAGAGATTAACTTAAAAAAGTGTTTGCCTAAAAATATTTTTCTGAGGGCTTCTAATGTATTGAAATTGAGCATTCCTGTTAAGAACAAGGATGGATACAGGAATGGATAGTATGTATATTCCCTCATATACAGGTAACGCATAAACCTTTTTTGTACTTTTTCTATTTCTAAGATATGGTTTTGTTCAGAAGGGGCCCAAATAATGGAGCTGTATTCCAGGATGCTGCGGACAAGTGCTTCATATGTTCTTCGTATTGCAATTCCATTAGTAAATGATCTCGCATTACGAAGAACAAATCCAAGCATTTTGTTGGCGCGGGAGACAATGTCAGATACGTGGGATTTGAAAGAGAGATTTGCTTCGAAGATCACCCCAAGGTCACGAATCTCGAATCACGAATTATGATGTGTAATCAATTATATTCTGTAATTTGTTGTATTTATTAATAAGAAAAATGTTTATTTTGTATGGCTAAGATCACCCCTAATGGGTGAAAGCCAAAATAAAGAATAATAAATAATATTTTATGTTAAAAATCTTTTTTTTTTTAATTTTGTCTATAGACCCTTTCTCTTTAAATCTGTATCTGTCTCACTTTACTTTGAATTGTCTTTGTGTCATTTTCTCTATGCCTTTACGAAAAAAAAGGTGTGAAATCATTGTTTTTTCCATTTGAAAAGAGCAAAGAATTGATACAATCGTCAGCCGTGGAAAAAATACATTGAAATGCTTGGAATAATTATATCAGACCGCATCAAGTATAAAAGCCCGAGTAAATATGGCGCACAACAAACTGGGCGTCTTGCATAGGACAAACTGATTCTTCAATAGTAACCCTATACACATCTCAAGTATGCCCAACAATTGAATTTGGGAGACACCTCTGGGCTGGAGCCCTACAATACTTGATAAACCTACTAAAAGGAAGGCAGTCCGTCTGATTGACAATCCATTGTTAACAGACCGATTGCAATCTCTAATGCACAGACGCAATGTGTACATGCTGAGTTTGTTCTACAGGTATTTTAATGGAGCCTACTCTTGATCCCCGGTGCACGTACACGATGTGGGCTTCATGAGAACGTGCTGCTTCTTCGACTAGTTTTTGTGTAAGACGTCTCGAATGTGGAACGAGTTACCGGCATCTGTTTTTTCTCATTCATATAATCCGGAAGATTAATAAATCTCTCCCTACAGCCCCTAACATAACCCCTCCTCACAACGCTGCCCAACCGGATGGCGACATAGCTCCTTGCCTTTACACTATACAGTCAGGAGCGCTCTTTTTTTTTTTTTTTTTTTTTTTTTTTTTTTTTTTTTTTTTTTTTTTTTTTTTTTTTTTTTTATTGCACAACAGATTGATTATCCAATTACTGTACAATTCTCAATTTGACAATCTTAACACCTATGAATTATTATACAAAAAGAACTTTAGGCTATTTAAAGAAGAATTATATATATTTAGTGCTTCTGAGATTTCATTCAATAGCACCATTCCTCTTGTCATGCTATGTTGTGCTAGAATATCTGTTCTGCCGTATGGTATTTTGAATAAGTCGTGTCGACGACTACGGCTGAAGTTTTCGGGCACGTATAAACCATAGCATTCCAAGAGGAACGGGCTATCAATATAGTTATGGATTATGTTAAAACTAAGTATTGCAAGATTTGCATGACGTCTAGTTTCCAAGCTAAATCTATTTGTTGCCTCAAGTAAGTCCACATGGTGCATGAACCTTGGATAAGTTCCACGCATCCGCATATAGACATACCTGAGGAATTTTTTCTGGATTTGTTCCAGCATATTAATATACTTAGTTTGGTGCGGAGTCCACACACCACTAGCATACTCCAGCTTACTTCGTATGACGCCATCAAACATGGCTATCATTGCATCTGGGTCGTGAAATTGTTTACATGTTCTGGTGATAAACCCCAGGAGTTTGTAGCATGCTGTAGTAAGTCGTGATATGTGGTCCGAGAATGTTAGTTTGGGATCAAAGACGATACCGAGATCTTTATAGCTATTGACTCGGCATAATTTTTTCTCTTTAATGGTGTAATCAAAAACTACGGGCTTCTGAGAGCGGGTATATGTCATTGTTACGCATTTTTTTATATTAAATTCTAATTTGTTATAATTATGAGTAGAATGAGTTTGTCACATAAAAAATAAAAATCATTTCTTTGCTAAAAACTCTCCCATTCTGTTTTTAGAGCCTCAACATCCTCTTCTCCAACATTTCACCTTTAAACCTAATTACACATATACATAGTAGTAATAAAAGTTTTATCATTGGGGTTATGCAGAGTGTAACGGCACGTACCCGACAAACTTTAACCAGCTATTCCTTAGCACATTTGGAGTAAAAAATGTTATTGGCACTTTGCTGTCCGGTAACATTTTTTTTAATAAAAAATTACTATAAAAAGGCCTATGTCACCTTTGAGAGTCCTTTAACCCTATCAAAAAATCCACGCGTTCCGGTGCTGTGTAGTCAATACAAATCTCAAAATAAGCGATTTAATATCGGAAAAATATGAATATTCATAGCTAGTCGCTTATGTTTATTATATTTTATATCAAAAGTGATAATAATTGTAATTTATTTGCTGAAAACGTGAAAAAACCATCGGCAGATGCTAAACAAACATGCGAGGAGTCCACATCTAACGACGGCCCGCGACCGACTGGCTGCAGGTGCTGGTGCTCACACACACAGCTATGCGGTCGTAGGTATCGATGGTCTAAATTGAATACAATATTTCTCGTGTGGATTTCTCATAGCGAACTAAAGCGGGACATCAATAGCGTGTCATTTCCTCGCACACTCTTCGCGTAGCAGTATCACACGGTTGATTGTATTGGTGTATTTAATCCCGATTTTTAACAAAAATCTCTGGTTTTCAATTGAATTTGAAAACTATGTAAAATATTATGTTATTATTATATTATTATGTATTATCTTCGTCATTGATAAGAAATATTTTTTTCGTGAATTTTTCATTGTTATAGGTAAGTAAAGTTGTAACATAATAAAATGAGTCTCTTCCTAAACACGAGTAATTCTCAATTAGGGAGGTATTAATTAACAGCCTTGAACATATATCACATACTTACCCTTATGCAGATCATTTGAAATAACATAATGTTATACACAATACAATTACTTAAGTACTTCTATCAGTATGTATTTTTGGTTATCACTCTGTTAATAAATAATACTCAAAATATAAAAAGGGTGTGAGACTGTGAAAGATATAAGTAGGTACAGTACAAGTATGTATTCAGACCAATCCTTACAAAAAAGCATAGATCTATCTACGGAGCGCCGTTATCACGCGGCTGTCATCTCTCAAGGTGACAGATCCCATACAAAGAAATGATATTCCGCGGCAGTTCCCGATTGATCTGACCCCCTCTCCTGGGATAGGCCACTCCCAAATAAGCATTGATGGGTATAGCGTAATTTGTCCAAGCCTTTATGTAGAATAGAAAAATATTAAGAATTTATATCTTAATACCAACTGAACACAAAGTTCAATGTCGATAATTATTTTCATGAACTTAAAAAGCCGTGGACACAACATTTATCAGTGCGATTCTGCATGAATGTCATTGAAGCCAATCTCAGGGGACGGGAAATGGCCTGGTAGCCATCTTGTATGACAAACTTTTGAAACGGTTTAGACGCAAAGTGGTATATAAGGTAAGCTTATTAATTTTATTTTCACACTAGCTGTACCCCGTCACGCGTTGCTGTAACTCAGTCTGTCTATGCGAATAGAGAAACAATGGCGCTCGTTGCTTTTCATCTACATTATATAGTTGTAAAAAAAAACACACGCGTATTGGAATGCAACGTTGTGTCAAAATTTTAAAGCAATCGGTGAAGAACTTTCGGAGATTTAAGATTTTGAACAAACAATCATTTACATTTTTATTTATAAAGATTGTTAATGTGTCATGATAATACTAAGTAGGTTAAGGCATTTTTCAAACATCATCCCCCTCACCCCGCGGTTTCAAAATGTTTACGAATAGCTCTGTCATGGCTATTTCCATGGCCTTTCAGAATCATGGTGAATGAAGATTTACAATATCAACACTTATATCACAGGTTTTTGTCGTAAATTCATAAAATATTTTCTTTTCTGTAATATCTATGGATAAACTTCCAACGAATGGAGAGTGGTTTATTTATGAACGAATGCTTCCTGTCACTTTTTTGTTGGTTATGTTATTTGGTGTTACTCCTTTCGTCGATTTGCAAACGTTGGAGGAAATTAATCACTCCTTTCAAGAAACCTTTCTACCTCGTTACAAAGTTAAAATATAGCTCAACCATCATATCCTTAGGAAAAATCATGGATTCCACCGCCATCAAGATAGAACCAGGCACAAATGCGGAAGAGAGTGTTGCTGTGTTACTTACGGATATCGATATAGACTTTCCTCTTATCAAAAAAGATAATCATGAATCCATTTCCGAAGACAACTCAGGTACTCACTTTTTTTAGTACATAACTGTCATACAATCGGAGTTTTGGTAAATATTATAAAACCTTTTAATTCACCTTAATTACTATAAAAGGCAAATATTTGCGTTTGAGAATTTTTTAGTTTTAACATTATGGATTTATAATGCCCCTGTTGAAATATAAACTAATTTAATATTTGAGCATTCTGTTTTTGTTTCTTATCTATTACTTTCTCTAACTTTTTAATAATGTTTTTTTTTCTTGCTTACATCTCTTATTAATAATCTTTCGATATTGGACTGTCAATAACAATCATGTATCTAAGTTGTGCCGTTAGTTAAACTTAATAAATAAATAAACAAAAGTTTCTGATACCTCAAGTCATCACTTCTTCGTCTCTGAGACACGAACATGTTCCGACTGTGGTTTGGTAAAACCTTTTAAACTGCAAAATTAAAACTTTACAGGAAACAATAAAAACAAATATTTACGGATTCTCGAAACTAACTAAAGATATTGAAGTTTATAATATGAAAGTGGCTGTTTGTTTTCAATATTTTGAAGTTGAGTTATTTCATCAACGGTTTTGTCGAAATAACCTGAAAAAAATTGTATGAATACATTTAATTTTTAGTATTAAAATGCGTTAATCACCAAAATGTAAGACTCACTAAAAAAACGTGGTAATTTCTTTTTTAAATTAATAAATGACTGTGTATAGAAATATACATAAGATGTATACATTGCTTACCCAGTAAAAAAGAGTTGTTTATCTGTTGTACAAACTTGAAATAATAATAATTTCTCATCTAATTTCGGAATTTTTCCTAGATATTTTAAATGTTCTTTATATATCTTCATTTTGAAGATGTCGTAAAAACAAATACCAATTTGGAAACTAAATAAAATTACCTTTTAGATTTTGTATTCGAAATATACTTCAATGTTTAAAAATTGCAATATTTTAATTTTACCAATAAAAAAAAGTTTAACATAAACATTTAAATCAAAACAAAAAAGTACTTTTATTTTTAAAATTTGCAAGGTGACACTTTTTATATCGTTCATATAATTAAAAATTATTATAATAATTCCCAGAGAATAAACAAAAAAAAATCGAGACATTTTGGATTCATTTTGTCTCAATATAAAAGTTGATTACAAACAATTTGTATTTACCTACACATGCAACATCACTTCCGTTAAAGTTTTATTATATTCACGCGGTAAAAGTTATTTAAAAAATAATTTGTCTAAAAGGACTTCGCATTTCCGATGACGTGAAACTACGAGTATAGTCATAATATGACATTATTAATAGATTAAAACCGATAAAGTTTTGTTTTTCTAGGTAGCATTAATATGGAGACTGTTACCATTAAGACAGAACCAGGAACCCGAAAGGAAGAAGCGGGGGTAATTCTGTATACGCAAGTTGATACAGACCTCCAGGATGTTAAAAAGGATTGCTTAGGGTACTCTGGAAGTATTACCCCGACAGCAGGTAAAACCGATGTACTTGTTCAAATTAAGCATTGTGTGTCTTAGAATAATGATGATTAATTAGTCCATCAAAAGAGATCCTGGCATTTATACCTTAAGTAAACTTAACAAATACTTTCGTAAAATGTATGGATGTTGACTGTATACAGGTGTATCAGCTGTATACAGGGTGTATCAGCGGTATACATGGTGTATCAGCTGTAGACAGGGTGTATCAGCTATATACAGGGTCTTTTGCTGGATACATGGTGTATCAGCACGTACCCGATAGGCTACCAGCGATTCTTGAGCTTATTTGGAATAAAATATATATATACATGTCATTTTGCTGTCCGGTATTTTTATTAAATTAAAAACGAAATTTTTTTTTTCGTATTATTGACTTCGGCATATGAGGGATTGACGCTCTGTCATGTAATTATTTCAAAAGAGGTTTATTAATATTAAATACTCCCACAACCACTTTGAAATTTTAATAAATATTAAATCCACAAATAATTAGATTGAGGGCAAAAACAAATTAACTGGAGCTGTTTCTTCGTGTAGTTCAAACTTCAGATTCAATAACGTCAGAAAAATGTAATTCTTATGCAATTTCTCAAGAAATTCCAATCAATTTGGTATATACTTCGATGGACGTAAGGACAGAATTTTAAACTGGTTTGATAACCCGTAAAAATAATAACTTGGGACATATTTCATTAAATGCCGGAAAATCTGAATCAATAAGCTATTGAAGCTTGTTGCAATTGGATGCGGCCAAACTGCAGTCAACACGAGCTGCAAAGGAGGTGTGATTTGGCACCTCGAATCGCAACTCAAACGTCCTTTATAATGAATCTGTTAGCTACACTCAATTGATCTCACGTTGCGACATCCTTTTGAGTACGTCGATGGAACCACGAATGGACCGCAAAGTCTCACTTGTAGTATAGAAAAACTTTAGATTATTGTGAACTACTGGAATTTAAATTCAGTCAAGGTACATTGCCAAGGGTGTCTAATGAACAGGATTTAAGTACAGGCCAGCTATTGTTTCTACTGAAATTATATGAAGACATTCACTCCGGATTATGCTAAAAAAATTTGGCGAAAGCAATCCTGGTAAAATGGTACATTCCAAGTGGCTCACTACAGCGAAATATTCGCGAAAATGAGATAAAATGTAAACTCTAACAACACTGTTTTATTAGCCATCAACAGTTTGCATACCTACGCGAGACGAAACCAGTATGCATTTTTGTGATAGACATTTGCACGAAATAATAGTGCTTTCAATTTAAAGGATATTATATATCCAGTAATCCAGCATTATGGTTTTGGGGTCTCGCAAAATTGACAATTTCAAACTACCAATGATAAAGATTTTTCCTTGTCACACTCAAACAATGGTGAGATGTGTCAAAAATGTAACAGAAGCCTCCCAACTGTCTGTGGTCTCTTGAGAAGAAATTTCTTTATAAAAACAAGGCTAGAATCAGGAAACACCAAAATACAGTAGCGTTCATAGCAGCTTTAAAGAATTTTAGATTTTTCAATGTGGTTAATGATGTGGTTAATGTTAGGAAACACCAAAATACAGTAGCGTTCATAGCAGCTTTAAAGAATTTTAGATTTTTCAATGTGTCAAAAATGTAACAGAAGCCTCCCAACTGTCTGTGGTCTCTTGAGAAGAAATTTCTTTATAAAAACAAGGCTAGAATCAGGAAACACCAAAATACAGTAGCGTTCATAGCAGCTTTAAAGAATTTTAGATTTTTCAATGTGGTTAATTTTAATTTTCTTACTGTCAGTTTTTTCTCACTATTTGTTCGATTTTATCAGTTTATTAATGTTTTATCTGTAAAGATAAATGGCAAAACACGAATGAAATGTAATTTTTTTTTGCATTCATGTGCCATAAATACTTATATATAATCGTAAAAATGAAAAAAATGCTACTGTGTGAGTAAAAACAAAATATCACTTTTAATTGTTTATATATGGAACATCTTATTGCCATATTCTATAAATTCTGAAAAAAATCAAATATTATGAGAGTGCAAGAATGAATTTTTTTGCAATTCTTCCGGCTGAAGTATAATCGTAATCGTTGATCGAAAAAACAAAAAGTAATCATTGGTTAAAATTAAAACTTATCTTTAACAATCTGATGTTTTCGCTGATTATTCATTTTATGCTTTCGCAGAGCGCCTCATTTCTGAACACTACGCAAAGCTTATTGAAAAAGATAATGATAAAATAATTTGAATTTGTAATATGACTAGTAATCTACCTATAAAAAAACATTAAAATGCAATTTTGCGTTGATCCATTATCATTTTTATCCACCTATTTTGTGTAATCTTTATTTAAACGTTTTTTTATGAATTAATTGTGCTTTTACTTATAATTCTTATATATAATCTTTCTCAGCCTTGTTGACGCTTCCGGAGGGAAAACGATTCGCTTGTCCCCATTGTAACTTCTGCTCAAGCCAGTCAACCTTAAAAGTCCACTTGCGCACTCACACTGGAGAAAAACCTTTTTCATGTTTCGACTGCGACTATTCATGTACAACAAAAAGTTGTTTGAAGAGACACATGCTGACTCACAGTGGAGAAAAACCTTTTTCATGTCCCGACTGCAACTTTTCTTGTACTTCAATGGGAAAATTGAATATACACATGCTGACTCACAGAGGAGAAAACCCTTATTCGTGTCCCGACTGCAACTATTCGTTTTCTCAAAAGTCAGATATAAAGAGACATATGCGGATTCACAGTGGAGAAAAGCCCTTTTCGTGTCTCGATTGCAACCATTCATTTTCTCTTAAGGGAAATTTAACGAAACACATGCGGATTCACAGTGGAGAAAAACCCTTTTCATGTCCCCACTGCAACAATTCATTTTCCAAAAAGGACAGTTTTAATTTACACATGCGGACTCACCTCGGAGAAAAACCTTTTTCGTGTTCAGACTGTCAATACTCATGTGTTTCAAAGGTACAACTGACGAGACACATGCTGACTCACAGTGCAGAAAATCTTTTTTCATGTCCGAACTGCAACTATTCATTTACTCAAAAGGGAAATTTAAAGAAACACATGCGGATTCACAGTGGAGAAAAACCTTTTTCATGTCCCGAATGCAACTATTCATGTTCTCGAAAGGACAATTTGAAGCTACACATGCGGATTCACAGTGGAGAAAAACCTTTTTCGTGTTCCGACTGCAACTATTCCTGTACAACAAGCGGAAATCTAAAAAGTCACTTGTTGACTCACAGAAAAGAAAAACCTTTTTCATGTCCTAACTGTAGCTATTCATGTTCCCAAAAGGGGGCTTTGAAGATACATATGCGGGTTCATGGTGGAGAGTAACCCTTTGCATGTCTTAACTGCAACTGTTCATATTATCAAATGGTAGCGTTGAAGATACACATGCAGATTCACACTTTTTATATTCTGACTTCATATTTGACAAGACACATACGGATTCACAGCGGAGAAAAACCTTTTGTACGTTTCAACTGCAATTTTTCATGTTCTGAATAGATGCGAACTCAAAGTGGAGAAAAACTTTTTTAATATCAAGTCAGCATTAAAAGTGGTGGAACATTCTGTTCTGTCGTCTAATGCCATCAATTTATTTGTGACATTGTGGAAAGGGGGAAACACAGAGACCTGCAAATTATTCCACAGCCGAGCTGTTGAACTCAAGAAGAAACAAACCTTTATCATGTGACAAATAATGTTAACTGTGTACAAATGTTATAAATGAACGGCTGGTAGAAACTGCAGTTGATAAATAAAATTATAATAAATTTAAAATTCACTTTATTTGCATCTAATTTAGGTGCGTAGTAATAATTGTAAATGTAAATTGTAATTTAAAGAAATCAGTGTAAAATATATCAATTTATTATGTTTGTGCCCATGAATTTAATTTTTTTAAACAATTGTTGTTTTTGCATTAAGTGTATCTGCTTTCTTGTCCATGGATGTGCATGGTTAGTATTCTCGAAATCATTTAATGTATACATCTCGAAACGGAATTCCCTTCCCGTATACGAGTCATTTACATTACAATTTATATACCTACTTACCTTGTTATTTTTACCTTTTTGCTTACATAATAAATGTTACCAAATTAAAATAGGGATTTTTATTTCAGAATGGGGAGGGAGATAGTGCACACCCACACATCCCATATAGTTATACATAGTGAATTGGTAATAGATGTGTAGAATAGTGCTTGGCCCAGCGCTAACTCGGGAGATTGATAGTTTGTTCTAAGGGTTTAGCAGGGTTTAGTATGAATTTTGCAAGTGGCCATAGTTCCTGCGAATGAACGAAACTTTCTATACTAGTTTGTGTTAACAACATAACTGTAATATCTCGTGTTTAGTAATAGAAAGCAAAACTGAAATAAAATACCTAGACATTAAAGTAGACCAATGCCTAAAATGGTTCACACACATACTCAAAGACAGAGTGAGGAAACTAATGTACATTGTTAGATGTCTGAAGAGAAGATATATGCTAAATAAAGATTTACTCAGAATGACATATTTTGTCTTCTGCCAATCAATAATACAATATGGCATTATAGGTTGGGGTAGAACTTTTAAAAACATATGCAACATCTATGAACAGCTCAAAAATGAATATTAAAAACAACATTATTTAAATTTATTATGAAACATTAATTATGTAATTAGAAAATACTCGTATGTATTTTTTTAAGTTTATTAGGGTAAAAACAGTTTTATATACATTTTATTAAAATAATTACATGTTACATGGTTGTATGAACCAGTGAAGTTTTCGAGTAAAATTCATATTATAAACAGAGAAAAAACAGATTAAAAATATGAGATAGATAATGTAAGCTAAGTTCTAATTTTAAAATAATACAAACTTGCATAGAATAACCTATGCACATAGATGACCAATGATTTTTACTGAATTACCTAGAAATCTTATCATAACTGGAAATGGTTTGAAATTTTGCACTGATGATGTACACTAAAACGCTGTCAGAAACTTATCTAAAGAAGGAGGTGGCGCAACCTGACACAAGACCCAAAAATAAGTCACGATAATGGCAGTTGGAGATTTCCAAATATAGTCATGATTAGAATTAAATTCTTATTAATATCTGTTAATTTATCAATTAAATTATCGTCTTTATTGGCGTATAAACGGCAAGTAACATTTATTATGACAGTGAAAGGTATATTGTATTTAGTTTAATAGGGAAACAAACAGTTAAAAATACATATTTTATTAAAATAATAACGAGTTACATGGTTGCATGAACCAGGTTTCAGCATAAAATTCATATTATCAATAAAACATTAATAATTAAAAAATAAATTCATAAAGTAGAGTTGATAAAAATAATTTTATCGAAGGAAGCAAACACTTTGTGATGTGACATTATATATTAAATGAAAAATACACTTTGTAAAACACCACTTTTATTATGAATTAATATTAACAGCCAACCAGGTTTCGCTTAGCTCAAGCTTCGTCAGGGCTTATTATATCAACTGAAGCCCCGATGAAGCTTGAGCTAAGCGAAACCTGGTTGGCTGTTAATATTAATTCATAATAAAAGTGGTGTTTTACAAAGTGTTTTTTTTTCATTTAATAATTGATAAAAATAATTACATCTAAAAAAACACAGATAAAGAAACATAGATAGATAATTTTAACTAAGAGCCAATTAAAAAATAATACAAATTTACATAGAATAATATTCAAAGATAAACAAAATAAAGAAAGAAAAACACAATGAAAATTACGTAAATATCTAACATAATACCTGATCCTGAGTAACACGAACAAAATGTTAATAATAATAACCCATATTTTTCGTATCGCATGTGAAGGATATTCGTCAAACGGGTGTATTTTGTATGCTAGGTTGCAATCTTTGTTCCAGCAACAAAAATTGTAAATATACTGACAGATCCCGTTTTGGGTGTTGCTTGGACTGGGATTCATTATTATTGTAATGTTTTTTTTATTATATCTTTATATTTATGGAAGTTAACTTTAAATTTTGTTATTTATTAAAAAAATGTTTGTGAGATATTTTGTTTTTCCTTACAAATAAAAAAAACCTTTTTAGACCTATTAAAAGTAATAAAAATTTAAATTGCAAAAAAAATCTTTTCACCAAACATTTTCAAATAATTGTTTAACCACTGGAGCGAACATGTCGAATAATTCGACGTTTTTTTTTCTTCTATTGAGCATGTCGAATTATTCGACGTTTATTACGTACCACTCGTAAAAATTAAATATAATATTATTTAAACCAGTCCCTGGCCAATAATTTATTCCGTTGTAAAGCTGGTAAAATTGGCTTCATCTATGGCAACACCGATTATCCATAGATGCTTCTGAAAGAAATATTTGGCGGTTTAAATGTGACAGTTTATTCCAAAATTTTTAGGGAGTCGCTATATGCACAGCGACTAATCGACAGGGGGCGTGGCCAACATTTCCGAGCATACCCGAAGTGAAGTGTTTCGGCGCTTTATTTAAAATTGGTTCTCCGTTCAGATTTTTTTTGTGACGTCACGGCCGAGCATTTCCGAATATTTCCGAGCAGCCGATAGCTAATTTTCATCTTTCATTTCATACGATTCTTGCACCTTGATTTCTTTTAGTTAGATTACATTACTATAGGGCCAATATCATAAAGTCGATTCCAAAGCCTTAATAAAGACTGTTTGGTATGGCAACCACATTCTAATTCCTGCAAATACAATTAACTTTTGGACAGTAAAAGACTTGTGGTAGGTCCTATGTTCAACTTTTGTACAGATTCGTATTAGGCCTATATATACTCAAAGTATCTAATCTTTTTACATTACAAAACAGTACACCTATGGGAAAGTAAAACTAGCATTATTTGGAGTCAATGTGAAAATTTGGATGCCATATAGCATGTTGAATGAAGGAAGTTGGGCAATTCATTGATACATTTATTTATTTATTTATTGGACAATTTGTAAAGCGCCGCTTTTGTGAGATATCACCTCAGGGGCGCTTTACAGTTGATGCAGGTATTACAAAAATATAAATATTACAATAAACTGAATTTAAGTTGATACATATAAGCTGCATATTTGATATTATTTTATTAATGGAAAATAATACATTACACCACACAAAGGAAATATAAACATTGAGGGAACAAACCCCTTTAAAAACATGACAGATAAACCCTGAATTGAGCCGATCAGGTTCTGCCTCATCCTGAAATTTATGTTTAATAAATTGCTCCAACCATAGACACATCTCGTGCTGAGGAAACTCCAGCTTCAACAAGCCTGAATTTCTTTTGAATCACAAACCATGTTACACAAACCTAGCGTAGCCGCTAAACTAATTGAAAACTGGGATGTTTTTCTTGCCTTGACGGAGGAGGCGGTATAAAGGGGGCATTTTCTTTTTCATCATAAGCCATGTTACACAAACTTAGCGTAGCCGCTCAACATCGCAGAAATAGTAAAGTTAAATAAAATTTGAACGTAAAAAAATAAAATCCAGCTAATAAATTTAAATCACAACGCACACTATCTTTTATAAGCATAAACTTTTTATATAAGTGTGTTTGTCGGAAGTGACTTGCCAGGTAAGTATGTTTTGGTATCTTTTCTAAATAACAAATGTAGATCCTAGGAAATAAATTGTACAGCGCCCTTGAGGTGATTTTTCACAAAAACGGCGCTCTACAAATTATCCAATTATTATTATTATTATTATTAATGCATGCATATTAGGTAAATACTAATTTGACGGAATTTAACATTAAAAAAAACTCGGAACAGCTCGGGTATGCTCGGATATGTTGGCCACGCCCCCTGTCGACTAGTCGCTGTGCATTTAGCGACTCCCACAAAATGGGGCCATACAAAAAGCCCGAAGATATCGATCTAGAGAGTGGTTTATTTATGCGTCGATCTAAAGCGAAACGTTGAGCTGTCACTTTGAGTTTTCGATTAAATTCGGGTTTACGACTTGCTAAAGAGTACCAAAATCAGTGAAAACGGGTTTGTCAGTCGTAAACCCGCGGTACGGACGCTTGTGAGAGATACAGAGTCAGCCCCCAGACTGTCTGTTTGTGGGTGTTAATGTTATATAATATGTGTTATATGATCCTGCCCCGACTGTCTGTCTGTTAGTGTTAATATTATGTAATAAGTTTTGCCCGAGTTTAATGATAAGTTATTGGCGTCGAACCATTTATTCAACCGTTTATTCTACATTCGCAATGTTTACTGTTCTTCAGGCTATGGCTGGAGTTAACCACTTTAACCAAAATCCAAAATAAATGCGTATTTTGGCCGCCAAAGAGGAATAATTATTTTACCCGTCTGAAACTTTTGCATGTATCGTTTTTTTTATCAATTTAAATATGCATGCATTACTGCTGATGGCATAAAACATGTCTAAGACTTCATTATTGTCTGTGTAAAACTAACCTAATTTGTTGACTCATCCTTTTTTCATCGCCAGTTGGCCAGTCGCATCCCCCGGTTTTTACTCTCTAATTCTACTTTATATCGCTTAAACTGTTGAACCCACGAAGTTAACTTTATATTCCCGTGCTTGTGATATTTATTAGAAAGTACTTATGCTTTTATGAATCACGCATCATTGTGTAGCGGCCGTTATCGGTACACCAAATTTAACAAATCTATTGGAGTTTTGTTTGCGGAACGTTCAAACTGTTAATTAGACGTCTGTTTATTATAGTTAACATATTTTAAAAATTAGTTTTAAATATTCTGTTAAAAGCGCATTAGTGAACTTGATAAAAGCTTTACTTTAATAAAGTATTTGCATTACTTATGGTTATAGTTATATTGAGTTATCCGACGAATCTTTCAACAGATTTCAAATGTCAACTCCAAGGTCAAGATATTCACAATATGTATATCCCTATTTCCCAATATAAGTTTCGCATATGATATCATTGTTTTGACAAAATATTTAACCAAACAAAATGAAAAGCTCATTTAAAATAGGGTTCCGTCACAATTATGTTCTGTTTCAGGTATGCATATTTGTTTGGGCTTGTACCAATTACCGCAGCCTATGACAGCGGTGCCATGGATCTAGTAAATCCAGAAATTGTTTCCATCAAGACGGAACCAGGGCCCCAGGAAGAAGGCGGAGGTGAAATGGATTTAGATCTCCCAGATGTTAAGAAGGAATGTTCGCAATATGCGGAGAGTACTCAGACAGCCAGTTAGTTGCATTGCTTTTGTACAATAAATAAATTGTATGTTATTAATTCAAGTCCATTTTGGATTGCCATGACGACAGAACACAATATGTTTTTTAACGCTGCCCTCTTTTGCCGTAGTTATTTTAGTTTTTATCTTTGCCAGAAACAGCCAATCTACAACATTAGTTAAACTAAATAATTTTAATTTAGTTTTGTGAATACTCCACGCGTGTTCCAACTGCTCTCAAGCTCTTGGCGTAGTAGTACGTTGTGTGGCTAGAAGTCAAAAGGAGGGAATGGATATAGAGTGGTGAAAGGTGGGAAGTACTTGTCAATGGAACGTGCCGCAAGAATATATTGTGAAATATCATGAATCAATCAAAAAAATTGCTTGCGCACGCTTGGATTTTATCCCGGAACCTCCAGATTACTAGTCGAGAGCCATTCCCTTTGATTACAGAAGCCGCCAATGCTCACAATAAGTGATCGATTCCTCAAATTTTCCATTTTTTTCCTCATTAGTTAAAAATACATATTTATTTATTTGTTTGTTCACGCCCAATTAGGGCTCTTACTATTATTGGAAGAAAACAACATTTCGTCGACTTATAAAAACTCCATAATTCAGGTGCTCTAAAGCAAATGTTTATTCCTTCCTGAAGCGGACATCTGGGGTTGTCCTTATTAATTTGATTAAATTAACCTTCAACTCTCTTCATCTAATTTTCAATTCTGCAGGATTAATCAATGGTGTATTTTATCGTTAATATTGTAATTTGAAAACTTGTGTTGTTTAACATCGATTATCAATCTATGTACATGTTGTTTTATAGCTTACATTAATGTGGAGACTGTTACCGTTAAGGCGGAACTCGGATGCCGAGAAGATAGTTATGGGGAACTTCCTTGTATGGAAATTGACATAGACCTGCCGGATGTCAAAAAGGAATGCTTAGAACGAATCTACCTGTCCGGTATAAACAATTTCCTTCCTAAAATTTTACATTTTCTGCCATCGTAATTTGTTAAATTTTTTATCAATTTTAGTGCTTTATTGTGGTAATTGTAGATATTAAGTCGAATAAAGCTTTTATAATCGTATTTTTTTTTTCGACGGATATCAAGACGCATCCTGTGGAAAAACAATTATTTTGTCCTAATTCTATCTTCTCCCTTTCTAATAAGTCGAATTTAAATAGGCACCTATGCAACCCTACAGGAAAAAAACATTTTTCATGTTCGGAGTGCAACTATTCATTTTCTCGAAAGGTCTATCTAGAGTAGGGTTGCCAGATGGTATCCAAAAGGAGGACATGTCCTCCTTTTCCATGTTTTGTCCTCCCGTCCTCCTTTACCTACTGTAAGTCCTCCTTTTTGCTAAACATCGGGCGGGACTGGCGGGAGACGAAAAAGGGGGCAGGGCGGCTGAGCGGTGAGTCACCGCTCACGCTTCGACGCAGACCACGCACCAGTCCGGTGCGGTGCGTGCGATCACGCAGCCTTTGCAGCGCGGTGTTTGTTATTGCATTTAGATATTTTTTTGAAACAATTGGTTATTGGCTTCAATTGGCATGCAATGCGGAAAAACTAAGATGGAAGCTATAGTAAATCAAGTTGTTGCTCCACATACGATTACGACAATCATCGAAACTTTGAGAACCATCTCTTGTCTTTCTGTTGCCACAGACCCCAGCAAAAATGGTGCAGATTGTTTCCTATATTTATTCAATATTTTAACTGGATTGGAAATGGAATCGAAACGAAAATTCTTGATTTACAAACTTTACCGAACGAAACTTCGCTTTCGATTGCGAATCTTATTTACGAAATACTCAATGCTCAGCAATTAATTAAGTGTATGGCATTTATTGGAGATAACGGGAATGTAAATTTTGGGGGTGTGAACCGAAACCCAGGTGAAAACGTATATACGCGCCTAAAAGAAAGTTTAGAGAAAGAAAACCTTATATTTATTATAGGAGTTGACTGCCCTGCACATATTATGCATAACAGCCTTCGCAATGGTGTCGATTTGATGAAACTGGATATTGAGTCAATAATATTGAAAATATTTAATCATTTTTCTGTGTACACAGTGAGAACAGAGTAACTAAAAGAGTTTTGCACTTATGTCGAAATCAATTATCAGCCTTTTCTAAGGCACAGTAAAACAAGGTGTCTTAGCCTGTTTCCATGCGTAGAAAGAATTTTGAAGCTCTATCCAGCATTAAAAGAATATTTCTTAAGCCAAAGAACAACACCATACCTAATAAAAACATTTTTCGAAAACACAACTTCAGAAGCATATTTATGGTTCACGCATTCCTTATGTCTATTAACCAAGCAAATTTGGCAAAAGTCGAAGAAGAACATAATTCCTTTCTAGAAATTTCAAAGATACTTCAATCCGTACTTCATATGCTTCGTAATCGAAGAAACGACAATTTTTGCCACTAAACGTAAGAGAACAGCTTCGTGATAATGACGAAGCCGAGTCCATTTCCAACGAATTTTGTGTTTACAAGGCTTCTGAAAATTACTTGATGGAGTGGATGACATTGCTGAAATAGAACGAAAACCTAAAATATGATGATTTAGTTTATTGCATTAAGTTCTTGAGCATCAGAGGTGTAGAGATTGGCGATTTTAAGCTACACAATCAATTTTGTAACTTGATTTCATTTCTTAATTCAAAATTAGATGAAGATGAAGCATATTATTATTTGAAGTTACACGAGCAGTGGACAATCTACTTCAAAAGTGTTAAAAACATTGAATTAATTTTTCTCAGGACTGCTCAAGTCTGTGAGTTTTATTTTTGTATAAGCGCACATAACGCAAATGTGGAAAGATTTTTTCACTGATTAATACTTAGTGGAGCAAGGAGAGGAATTAAGTGTGCAGTCAGTTAAATCTTTAATTCTTACTCAATACAACTTCAAAAACATGATATGTGAAGATTTTTATAATTATTTGTTAAAAAACCAAGAACTTCTTTCCAAAATTGGCAGCTCAGGTAAATATGATTCAAATAAAGTAAAATAATATAAAAAATTCGTTTAATTTCTGAATCCTCCTTTTTTACAAAAAATCCTCCTTTTTAGACCCATCTGTCCTCCTTTATCAAATTATCATCTGGCAACCCTAATCTAGAGAGGCACATGCTGACTCACAGTGGTGAAAAACTTTATTCATGTTCCGAGTGCAACTATTCATGTTCTCGAAAGGGCTATCTGCCAAGACACATACTGACTCACAGTGGAGTTAAACCTTTTTCATGTTCCGAGTGCAACTATACATTTTCTCTAAAGGGCAATCTGGAGAGCCACATGCTGACTCACAGTGGAGAAAAACCCTTTTCATGTTCCGAGTGCAACTATTCATGTTCTCGAAAGGGCAATCTGATGAACCACATGCTGACTCACAGTGGTGAAAAACCTTATTCATGTTCCGAGTGCAAATATTCATGTTCTCGAAGGGGCCATCTGACGAGACACATACTGACTCACAGTGGTGAAAAATCTTTTTCATGTTCCGAGTGCAACTATTCAAGTTCTCTAAAAGGCCAACTGACGATCCACATGCTGACTCACAGTGGTGAAAAACCTTTTTCATGTTCCGAGTGCAACTATTCATGTTCTCGAAAGAACAATCTGACAAGCCACATGCTAACTCACAGTGGAGAAAAACCCTTTTCATGTTCCGAGTGCAACTATTCATTTTCTCGAAAGGGCCAACTGACTATCCACATGCTGACTCACAGTGGAGAAAAACCTTTTTCATGTTCCGAGTGCAATTATTCATGTTCTCGAAGGGGCCATCTGACGACACACATACTGACTCACAGTGGAGAAAAACCTTTTACATGTTCCAAATGCAATTACTCATGTTCTCAAAAGGGCTCTCTGACGATCCACATGCTGACTCACTGTGGTGAACAACCTTTTTCATGTTCCGAGTGCAACTATTCATGTTCTCAAAAGGGCAATCTGATGAACCACATGCTGACTCACAGTGGTGAAAAACCTTTTTCATGTTCCGAGTGCAACTATTCATGTTCTCGAAAGGGCAATCTGATGAACCACATGCTGACTCTCAGTGGTGAAAAACCTTTTTCATGTTCCGAGTGCAACTATTCATGTTCTCAAAGGGGCCATCTGACGAGACACATACTGACTCACAGTGGTGAAAAACCTTTTTCATGTTCCGAGTGCAACTATTCATGTTCTCTAAAAGGCCAACTGACGATCCACATGCTGACTCACAGTGGTGAAAAACCTTTGTCTCGTCTCGAGTTAATATAATAATTATCTTTTGTGACGAGCCACATGCTGACTTACAATTAAATTTGATCGCTCTTCACGGAACCCCGGGCAGCATCACCACGGACCATGGTCGTCAGTTCGAGAGTTGTCTTTTCAAAAAAACTCGCAGAAAAGTTTGGAATCAAACACAACAGAACTACTGCGTATCACCTACAGGCGAACGGGATAATAGAGAGATGGCATCGCACGCTCAAGGCATCCCTCATGAAAAAGGTTCGCTTGCTGAACTCACCTATGGCGGAACACTAAGGCTACCTTGCGATTTCTTCACTGAAACCCTCCGTGAGGAACCCGACACGTACGTAGGACGTCTACAAAGGAAGTTCGAGCATATTAAATCGACTCCTGCCAGCAAACACAGTACTAGAAATTTTTTCGGATACAAAGACCTACCTGTCACCACGCACGTATTCCTGAGAACGGATAGTGTAAGAAAACCTCTACAGAATCCATATGAAGGTCCTTACAAGGTAGAAGAGCGCGACGACAAAACATTTGTCATTTCAATAAGAGGCAAACCTAAACGCTTCTCCATAGACAGACTCAAGCCTGCTTTCGTTCCGGTCGAAGAAAATGTCACTATGGACACACCTGTCGCTGTCACACCTGTAACCAAGACGACAACTCGCTCAGGTCGGCAAGTACATTTTCCAGAGCGATTTGGATCGGAATAAGCACGAAAAGACATTTCTATTTGGCATTTTTTTTATAACTCATGATAGAAATTAATTTCTAAATTTCGCCTAGCTTTCTCTTGCAAATAATATTCTTAAAGTATATATCTTTTTTTCTTAAAAAATACTGCAAATCAAACATTATTAAATTTACACATTTTTTATGGAAATTTGACTTTAATATTGTTTGTTATCAAATGATAGAATCTAAAACTTAGATAATTATTATGTATTCACGAGTGTGAAACATTTTCTATACGATGAACACAAATCATCATGTAAACCGCATAATTCATGCACCTTAAAATGTATAACATTTATAAAATAACTCTACGTTCGGATGAAATCTTTTCACCGCTTTATAGCATTTATATATGCATTGCTACTCGATTTATAGCATCAACCGTCATCACAAGTGTGATCGGCTACCAATATAATGAGCATTGTTTTTTTTTTTTTTTAACCACTTACCAAGGTACTTTTGTGTACTTTCAAATATGCTTCTCCGGACGTATAAGGCACTATATACTTCTAGAGAACCATATAATCGAAAACTTCTGTTATTTAATATTTCTTTATTATATTTTTCATGCAATAACAGTAAACAGCTGATGATGTATCACTTTCCTAACTAAGGAACATTAACCCACTTTGTCATACGTATGTAAATAAAAAAGGTTATTCGACTTTTTGTCTCCAAAAAACACATATTTACATACCGATGACAGACGTGTTGCATAGTTAATTTAAAATTACTAATTCACCGCTACAGATTAGCGTAACACATTATATTTCTAATACCATAATGAACACCATACTTAGGTTACCTTATACATGTACTTCTTCAATTAAGACAACTGTATTATTTATGCTTATATTGCTCTAAACATTTCATACTCTAGTTATAGCTCACTATACATTTATATTTTATGTCAAACAAATATTTCTGTAAACGCAGAAATGTTTCCTAAGCTAATTATGACTACATATTTTCGATTCAATTATCATGTACAATGCTAATTTCAAATTTATCATAAATGATAGGATTAAATATTTTTATATTCTATTATATAATAATTTCATGACCAGCGCTACATAGTACGAACTCTGCGTAAAAATCATGCAGTGGCACTGAACATAGTCTAGCTTACAAAAATTTCACGATTTATACAGTGATCTAAACCACAAACTGGAATCAAACTTTGATTTCCATGCACCACAACATAATAAACAAATGCTTCGAGCAATTAGTTCGTCGATACACCTGACACCGCAAACGCGGAATATTAGCAAACTTTTAGTTTAAAGCTATTTTGTAAATAATTTAAAACTACAAATAACTTATTATAATCAAATTTAGCAATAATACCTATAGTTGTTATAAGAAAGCTAATACTAGTAAACAAAACGTTATGTTTCCATTTCATCACATATTATAAATATTGTATTAGAATTAAGTACTCTTGCTGACCATCTATCTTCTAATAATTGTTAAGCCAACAATTCCTTCCAATGTGTTCCCGAAAACGTTGCAACTTTAAACGCTTAAAAAACAATTTGTCATCTCACCAAGTCCAATCATAACTTCTCTGAACATTTCTTACTCTCCTGGACACATTGGAGGCTGCTCACATTCTGACTGAAGGTGCCTCAGTCAGGATATGACCAATATATATATATATCTCAACTCCTGTAGTATGTCGTGGATACTGGAGGGGAGGCTGTCGTGATCTAGTAAAGCACCCCAATATATTGCTAATTATTCAGAAGATAATTACAAATAATAATTATTATTTTTTTTTTTTTTTATGCTTCCGATTTTGTTGTCCGGGTTAAATCTTCCCCATAGGAAAAACTAAACCCTTCCACTCACTTTTCCACAAATGATCAGCTAGTAAATCAACACTATGCAAGTGCATTACATAAGTAAAATAAATACAAAACAATACAAGAACAACAACATGTCAACTCACCAGAGATCAAATGGGAAAAAAAAAATTCACCGACTCCAGATATTTTCATATCAGAGGGTTCGGCTCGGTAGAACTTCTAACAGGGCCTATAAATCCTACTGATCCCTCAACATAAATATTTAAAAAATCTTTCGTTATCCTACATGTATTCAAAATGACCGACTTTTGCATCTTTATATATAAATTTTTTGATAGATCTAATACGCCTAAATTTTTAATGAGAGAGCTAGGTATAATGCCAGTAGCCGAAATAACGAATGGTAATATTTTTATAGTCTGAGAATGCCAAATTCTTTTTATTTCGTTTCCTAAATCTGTGTATTTTCTTATTTTTTCATTAACAGATTTTTGAATGTTACAGGAATTTGGAATAGCTACATCAATGATATAAGTTATTTTTTTAATTTTGTCATGTAAAACTATATCGGGTCTATTATGACTAATCGTTCGATCTGTCAGTATAGTTTTATCATAATATATTTTATAAAATTCGTTTTCTAAAAATGAATTTGGTTCGTATTCATAATATGGTACTATATTACGGCAGTCAATCAAGTTATGTTTAATTACCAAATTTTGGTGAATTATTTTTAAAACTTGATTGTGCCTAAATGTATACTCGGACGGTGCTAATATAGAACATCCCGATATAATATGTTCTATAGTTTCCGGAAAAGCCAAACATTTTCTACAAATTTAATATAACATTTAACATTTTTTAATTTAACATTTTATTAATTATAATAATAATTATAATTATAATTATTATTTTTTTAATTATTATTTTAATAATTATAATTACCCGTTACAAAATGACATCACCGGCCGCTCGAGTCACCGAGGGTCCCAGCGGATACGCCGGCGACCGAAGCGCCATTCTGTTCTTGAGCGTCGTATAACCAACACGTTGTTATCCATTCAAGTCACTTTCGCTCTAAAATGTTATTCGTAACCTTCTGATTAATAAATTATTAAACGTGGAAATTTCTTTCATTACTCCGAATCAATGACCCCGCAGCACCGTGTAAGTATTCTGGCGAACCACTACTCCTGCAACATAGAAACCCTCAACAAATGTATAAACAATCACATATATACGGCCACCTGCGGCGACCCATAAACCAAAACTGACCTACTTACAGTTTAACAGAAATGGGACATCTGCTTATCGTGCGTCTCTTTCCTTCATATGTTTGTTGAACTCAGCATACTAGAGAAAGCTATATTTTGCGAATATGTCAGAGATTAAAACAACAGATGTGTTAACCCTGCAGAGCAGAAACATTTTATGGTTACACCGCATTAAATGAAGGGTGATTTCAAAATAATGCTTTAAATCCGGGTTTCTTTATTTGTTTTACTTTTAAATAGTTTTAATTAGTTAGGTACTTTGATGTTCAGAAATAATTTATAAGAATTTCATAAAAAAAATCAACTTCTGACTCGATTTACTCGAAAACGAAATTACAAATCAAAAAAAATTATACTACAAAATCGACTCCAAATGTGATGTAGATTCACCAGTTTGCCGCTTGTTCTACGAGTTTCCGGACACCGTGTATAATGCAGAGAGTTTTTGCGAGTGTTTCGGCACAATTAGCTACAAAGCATGATGGAATGTCATCACACCCCGCGCTCGTGCTTATGTCAAGAGCTTTTATTTCTTCTAAGACTATTTCTCGTGTGAATTTAACCATTGGATCTTCCAGAATGCGACTTTTACATATTGCTCAATAAAATTTAGCCTTCAGGCCCGTTCCCACAGTTCATATTTTAAGTTAGCGTAGTTTCCCAAATTTGCACATTTGACCCTACAATAAAACAATTCATTGGCCTGGTATTTTTATAAAAATATTGTCTTGTTTGTGTATCATTTATGATTTAAGAATTCGTGACATTTTACTTCAAGCGGCGGTGGCTTTCACCCAAGAGCTGTTCGCCCCATTTTATGATCACCCTAGTTAAACCAATATGCCTAAAAATATTTGCCAATACCTTTCCCACCCCTGTCCCATAGTAATAAAAACCCCAAATAAAGTTTCATCTCCCAATAATCCCTTTAAAATATTTGTATTGTTTGAGTCACGTCTGTATTATTAAGGATAGTTATGTGCATTACATTTTATGTTTAAGAATGTTGTTTGCCGACGAGCGGGTGGAACAACTTTATTTTTGTAATATGTCCTTCAGAATTTAGTTTAAATACAGTTACCTCCCAGAAAAGAGGCAGGATTGATATAACTGGTCGGTACAGGCATACCTATGCAGGAGGGCAGTATTGAAATAACTGGTAGGTACATGCGTACCTATGCAGTCATTCGTGAGATAATTACAAGGTTTATGTAAACCTAGATAAAACTGAAGAATAAAGGAAACTAGACCTTTATTTCTTTCAGTTTAAGTTTGAGCAGAGGAAAATAAGATCCTCTGCAAATATATTGTGTATTAATAAATTTATATGTCAAGAAGAAGAAGTGTTTTCCTGCATTCCATCTGACGGCGTGTTCTCGTACCACGATAGCAGAAACAACCATGGTTATATTTATGTTATTTGTGTTTTCTGGTATGTCGAATGTAGGTAGGTTATTATCGTTTATGTAAACTGATTGGAAATATTCCATGAAAATATTACATATGTCTTGGCCATTTTCTGCTTTTTTATCATCTAGGTCAAGGCTGCCCAGCCTTTTTAGCAGTTGGGCGAAATTGACGATTTTGAATCACTGGCGGGCCACTGAATACCTGACGGTTCCTATTTCCATGGGGGGGGGATTGTTAGAGAATTTCTATAAAACATAATTCCCCACAAAAAAAAAAATCTAAATAAGTGCTCCGCACAAAATATTTGAAATCCATGGGGGGGGGGGGGGGGTTGTTACGGAACTTCGCTGAGAAAAAATTCCGAACATCATATGTGATACCCCACAGCAATTTTTCGAATTCCATGGGGGGTGGCTACAGGATTCCATTTCGACGCAAAAAATATTATGTCGAAAACCGGTGTATTTTTGTTTCAAAAGTAAATTAAACAGGTTAGATTTTTTCGTCGCTGATTCTCGTTCTGAGTAGCCTAAATAGTGATAAATCGCCGTCGTTGGAAGCACTGGTGACCGCGCGCAAGCTGCATTGTTTGTTTTACCGCGGGCCCGCGACATTTTTTCAAATTGGCGGATTGGAGGGTTTTTTGAAAATATTTCACGCGGGCCACTTATAATTCGTTCGCGGGCCACATTGTGGCACGCGGGCCTGGGGTTGGGCAGCCTTGATCTAGGTGCATCGTCCTTGGAAGAGACGATTGTGTTTTTTTTATTTTATTGAGATGATTCCAGAAGAGTTTAGGATTACCATTCATGTTACTTTCAGCAGTATATATATAATTAATGTAGAGTTGTTGTGCAATTCGTTTCTGTCTAGATCTTAAGAGTGAAAACGTTTGGTAGTCACGTGTATTTTGAAATTTTTTATGATATTTATTTTTTTCTTTAATTATTTTTATAAGAGATTGTATAATTTTCAGAGTCATTATGTACCACGAGTGACTCCTATGAAGGTTAGATTATATTGTTTCTGAAAGGTTTTCGCCTCTGCTATATGTTTGTGATTAAATTGTGTCCGCAAAGACGATCCTTGTTTTGCGGCCCTTTTGAATTTGAAGGTTGTCAACAGTCTTTTGTCGTATAAGGTTGGGTTTCCTTTAAACGCTCTCTTGCTCAAAAATAACCAAAGGTTTCACCTTTCCTAAAGAACTACAGGAACTAGCCTGTATCCAGAGAATTTACTGAAAAAAGTGCCTAGCCATATCATGTGATAGTGGATATTTATTGTTAAATAAAGTGATTCAGTTTGCTCTCAATAACGGAGTTTAATTCCAAGGACCCTAATTTATAATAGAGATGATGTATACTATGGTGGATAATTACAACTTTTTGCCGGTTTAGTTGGTACATAATTTATTTTAATATTGTTCAAAATGTTGTAGAATACGTCACTTGCGTGTTGAGTATTCAAATGGTTCAGTTTATGATCCCAATCAATTTCGTTAAGTTTTGTGTCTATTACTGAATAATCCGCTTTTCTGAATTGTAATATTTGCTTTGTGTTAGATTTAAGTTTTTTTTTTTTGGTAAGAATCGAGATTAGCAGTGTTTTACGATAAACATCTTCTGGTACTAATGAAATATTGTTATGCGTAATTTTCAATAGTATGTTGCTTACAGCTAAGTCAAGAATGCGATTATTTATATAATTACTTTGAGAGTTATATTGTTTCAAATTATTAAAAGATTGACAAATCACAAATTTGCTTTATAACAAACCGATCTTGTTAATTCCTATACTAAAGCTATGTTCTGTATAATACCCAATCTGGCATTATAAAGATTTTCGAAATACTAACATACTCAACTTCCTTCATGGGGCCTTTAAGAAACCAAGGAGGAGTAGAGAGGAGAGATGAGGCCGTCTTCCCTCGTGGGGCCCTCAGAGAACCAAGGGGGAGTTGACTATTTCGTCGTGGGGCCTTCGGGGAACCAACGGGGAGTAGACTCTTCCCCCACGGGGTCTTCGGGGAACGAAGGAGGAGTGGAGAGGAGAAATGAGGCCCTCTTCCCTCGTAGGACCTTTACGGAACCAAAGAGGAGTGGAGAGAAGATATGAAGCCACCTTCGCAAACTCTTCCTTTGTGGGGCCTTCACGCAACCAAAGGGGAATGGAGAGGAGAGATGAGGCTCTCTTCCCTTGTGGGGCCTTCAGGGAACCAAAAGGGATTGAAGAGGAGAGATGAGATCTAGGATGACACATTGTAAAACCAGAAGACATAGCCACATATCCAATGACAACCCTGGTGAACTTTATGAAAGGGACCGGTGAACAGTGAACAAGGAATAAAAATTAAACAGTTAAGGAATGAGGTAAAATGGGAAATAGCATGTTATAACTTTACGTGGGGGAGTTTAATATTAACACTATGCATGTAAAATTAAAGGAGGAACGAGTAAAATAAAGAAGTTACTTAGTTACAAACGCAATACTTTTAAACGTTTGTTAAAATAAAGTGTATAAGGTTGAGTGTTAGTTTAAATCTAGGCTTAACACTATTCTTAATTCTAATTCTTAACTTCATTGTCCTTTTACTTTATCCTAAATTATTGTTCATTCAATATCTTGGGTCACGTTACGAAATAAATATACAAAAATTGTTTAGGCACTTCCCTTTACGATGATTCTGGAACCACGGATCTCCACGTTCGCACTTATCTCTGATAACACAAGCGGCAACTTGGGTTGGTTCCCAAGGGCGGAATCAGTTCAGCCAGAGCCAAGGCTTCGAAGGGCGGAGTCGGCAGGCAGCGACTCCTGAGAGGGCAGCTTCCTGGGTGGAAGTCTGGCGACCACTCTAGCTTCCTGGGTGGAAGTTAGCGGGGTTACGGGAAGAGACTCAGCGACCGCTCCAAGGGGCAGGGCAGGAGGTTCCTTAGCGGAGGCGAGATCATAAATATACCACTCTCTAGATCGATATCTTCGGGCTTTTTGTATGTAACGGAATTATACAGTACTTAACCACAGATATACAAGCAGCATACAAGCAGTACCTACCGTGCGGAGCAGAGCAGTAGACAAGGTAGAGGAAACTCAAGGCCATTTAAAAAAAGATGCGACCATAGACAACATAATTGCTCTCGGCCTACTCTATTCATTCACTAGCCCAAAAAAACTATTATAAAAATAAAAATGTCCTTGAAGCAGAAAAATGTCGAAATGTTTTCCAAGGGCAAGGTTCATCTGACTAAGAAAATAAACTTTTACAGTGCATTTCCTTAAGATGAAACTTGTTAATCTGAGAAGAAGAAACTTAAAATGACAAGAAATTTGCAAAAACACTGAAGAAAATTTCCAAAACATGATTGTCCGACAGTACGACGAAGAATTCCGATATTTTTCAGCCTCATGAACTCATGGTTACATATGTTTAAAAATCTTTAATTTCACCAAAACAATAAGATAATACAGGAAAACACCAATCAATGACATGAATAAGTTTGTCGATAAAATAAATAACATTTATACGTTGTGGAGGAAGACATATGCCAAGTATGAAGCATTGTTCAAAAAACCGTACAAATAACCTTAAAACTGTCAATTCACTTTAAACTTGAACTTACGTAGGTAGGTTGAATATATGTTTGTAACTCGCTAACACTATACTGGCTTATATTGTATTTTTATCACGAACAACTTTAACACGCAATATTTTCGACGGATATGATAGTATTTCGGCAGCAAATGACAATCCGCGTGTATAAATAAACCACACTCATTTTGTTTGAATGATTTGAAACTGTCAAACGGCAAAATTCCGTTATCTCTTTCTGTTACACGAGTCATTATGGTAGAGAGCGAGAAATCAAACCAATCCTTCTTTTCTCACCAATGAGATCTGAGCTTTTAGCCATATTATTCGTTTTCTATAAGAATTTTGAGGTGGGCGCGGCGGTTTCAAATGATTTTCAAGGCCAAAGCTTCGTTAAATGCCCCTGGGCGAGATGATAACTGTCGGTTGCTGAATCATCTGTCTTCAGCCGCGTGATCCGGCGACCGTAACACGCCTGTAGTGGGGTGCTGGAACTATAGTGGTTCCGCTTTACGCCACTTCGGTACGTTGTTCGGGTCCGTGGCGCTGGCATCGCCATTCTCACCGCTAGATTGCGCTGGCTGGCTGATTCTGATTAACTTAAGGTTTTAAATCTTAATATATATGTAAAGAAAAATATAATTTTCTTTAATTCAAGGCAATGCCGAGCTTGTCTCGTCATAGTCGCTGTGTGTGTCGTGGACTGTCACTGGCTGGATGTGCGCCACAGTACCTACACAGTCGACTCGATATTTCGTAATCTACGATTTAAGACATAGTAAAAATCAGGGGCGTACAACTCCCGTCTGACCTTGTAACCCTGATGGGAGGAGTTATTCCCAACCCAAATTCTTGTAGACAAAGCTGTTGTGGCTGAAAGCTCAGATCTCATTGGCTCAGAGCAAAAATTGTAGTTTGATCTCTCGCTCTCTACCATAGCGACTTGTGTAGCAGAAAGAGAAGCTAAGCATGGGTTATGCTGCGATAAAAAATTAACGATAATTTCCAAGACGCCATTTCGAGTTGTCAAGTTCCATTGCCAAGTCAGTTGAAGTTTTTAGCGTAAATATTTTGAATTTTCTTTCACCCATCTGAAAATAATGTTGCGTGCTAGAATTCTTCAAGGTGATAAATTAATGCCGTGTTGTGTTAAAGGTTGCTCAGACGGATTCGATAATCCGGTGCTAGCAAGAAGCAGCAAGAAATACGTTTGTTTGTGGGTGTCATTTCGCAATTCAAAGCAAAAATACGGTACTTTTGGTATTAAAAAAGAATGCTTGGCAACGCTTAATCTTCCAGTCATCATATCAGTCTATCTCCACCAACTGAAAGAAGGACCCGAACCCGTTGTTAAATACAGGTACTAACCTCTCGTTCTTTGATACAATGTTCCTGATTCCTGAATGTACTTCATTGGCTAATAATTTAATTAATTTTCCTTTTCAGACTTCTCCGTATTCCGACGCGATACTATACCACGTATTAGGATGCTAAAACTGCTAAACAAAGCCACGATTACATCAAACAAGGTCATTTAAACCTCTCCAGAATTGCATCATGTAAGTATTCAGATTTAACCAGCATTTTCCATAATGTTTGCTGACGATAAAGCTGTGGAAATTATATGAAACCCTTGCAGGAGAATTTGAATAACTTCTAGTGATGTGGCAATAATAACTAACAATTAAATTTGTTACTCTTCTAATATTTATAAGATGTAAGTCACCTACAGTACGCTTGAACAATGTGGAATCCTCATTTGAAGGAATATTCTGAAAGTATTCACCTAATTTATATTGCAGTGAAACTCGCTCAAGAAGTTTTGTTTTCGCTCCCTACAAATTCTGCAGAAACTGCATAAAACGCTATTTTTTCCATACAAGAAAGTTCAAAAGTTCAGCAGTGAATTAATCCATCACCATGTCCCCTTCTTCTCAAAATATTATTAATTAATTTTATCCATGAAATTTATTAAATATGTGTACAATATTAGAATAGTGTAATCATTGGTCTCAAATTTTGTCTTTTTCTAGGTAAGACGAAGGTCATTTTGAGCTGCATTGGTCCGACGGCAGCCCTTTCTCCCAGGAAACAGAAGACGCACTTGGAGATTTTGGGGACGAGACGGCAACTGCGATATGTATAACATTTGTATATATATATAAGACTTTTCTGTAGGCCTTTTTAAGGTATACAATTCCGTAGTACATTATTTTGATATTCTCATAAGGTTTCGCCAGCGTTAGCAATGTAAGCGGCCAAAAATAATGTTTATATCGACTTTTTTCTGCTTTTTATCAATATGTGTCAATGCATGTGTTATTTATCTAAACCTTCCGGAATAAATTCTCAAAATGATGCTGAAAATCAGTCGCAGAGTTAAGAAGAACTAAGCGCACAAACAGATAGACGCGAATGTCACTTTATTTTATACTATTTATAGATAATGGATTCCACCATGAATTGTCAGTATCCAAAATAGAAATATTAATTACATGTTCTTAACTTCTATTTCATAATATCTTTTGTTGTTTTACAAGCTATATTTATTTATAAGCTTTTATTATGTACACGATTTTTATTTCTTATATTATGGTTTATGTATTATGATTTAAATTATACTATGTAAAAGTCAAAAGGCGTTACTATTGTTGTTCGTCTAGTCAGGGTCGGCCCTGAGCCAAATGGCGCATGGCACAAGTAAAATTTTAGCGCTCCTTGTCAAAACCAGTAGATGCCTAGGCCCTAGGTAGTAGATAGGCGATCACTGTACCTAATCAATTATATTTTGATGATTTGTATGTATGCGTAGCGTGGTTTTTATGAAAAATAATCTTACGTTGGTTTAGGTATTATCACCCTTGGAAATTCAGCGCCCGAAGTGGACTGCTCTAATTGCGCCTGCACAGGGTCGACCCTGCATCTAATTCTTTTTTTTATTACTTGACATAATGAATATCTTTCAACACGTTGAATATGTATTTTGTGTATATATTCTTGTATTTTTGTGCAAGGTCAAATAAAATCCTATTAAGTTGTTGCAGTAAGACAGAAAACCTGGGTTCGATTCCTATTTGAGACCGTTACTTTTTATGTTTCTGTGTCTTGTTCTGTTTCATGTTTTGTTTAGATATATTAGTATTATCTTCTACTTCAATGATAAATCAATGCTCAATACATCGGTGTTACTGACCCTGTTTTGTATTACTGTCCATTGTCTTTTTGAAAATAAAAAGTATTTTTTTGTGTGCATAGGTGTGGGTTTTTTTTATTTTCCTTTTCCTGCATTCCAATATTTTTATTTTTAAAATATAATTTTTTTGGGCTAGTGAATGAACAATGTTAGCTGGGTGCAGTTATATTGTCTATGTTTGCACTTTCTTAAATGGCCTTGAGATTTATTTATGGTCCACAATATATTTACCTGTCTGGATCAAACGACCGTCTTATCTGTGGTTGTCTGTGGTTAAGGGGTGATAAAATGGGGCCATACAAAAAGCCCGAAGATATCGATCTAGAGAGTGGTTTATTTATAACTCATCCTTTTTTCATAGCCAGTTGTTTGGTTTTTACTCTCTAATTCTACTTTATTTCGCTAACACTGTTGAACCCACGAAGTTAAATTTATCTTCCCGTGCTTGTGATATTTATTAGTAAGTACTAATGCTTTTATGAATCACGCTAATCATTTTGGTAGCGGCCGTTATCGGTACATCTAATTTAACAAATCTATTGGCGTTTTGTTTGCGGAACGTTCAACCTGTCAATTAGACGTCCGTTTATTTTAGTAAAAATATTTTGAAATTTAAAAATTAGTTTTAAATATTCTGTTAAAAGCGCATTAGTGAACTTGATAAAAGCTTTACTTTAATAAAGTATTTGCATTACTTATGGTTATAGTTATATTGAGTTATCCGACGAATCTTTCAACAGATTTCAAATGTCAACTCCAAGGTCAAGATATTCACAATATGTATATCCCTATTTCCCAATATTAGTTTCGTATAAGATATCATTGTTTTGACAAAATATTTAACCAAACAAAATGAAAAGCTCATTTAAAATAGGGTTCCGTCACAATTATGTTCTGTTTCAGGTATACATATTTGTTTGGGCTTGTACCAATTACCGCAGCCTATGACAGCGGTGCCATGGATCTAGTAAATCCAGAAACTGTTTCCATCAAGACGGAACCAGGGCCCCAGGAAGAAGGCGGAGGTGAAATGGATTTAGATCTCCCAGATGTAAAGAAGGAATGTTCGCAATATGCGGAGAGTACTCAGACAGCCAGTTAGTTGCATTGCTTTTGTAAAATAAATTGTATGTTATTAATTCAAGTCCATTTTGGATTGCCATGGCGACAGAACATAACATGTTTTTTAACGCTGCCCTCTTTTGCCGTAGTTATTTTAGTTTTTATCTTTGCCAGAAACAGCCAATCTACAACATTAGTTAAACTAAATCATTTTTATTTAGTTTTGTGAATACTCCACGCGTGTTCCAACTGCTCTCAAGCTCTTGGCGTAATAGTATGTTGTGTGGCTAGAAGTCAAAAGGAGGGAATGGATATAGAGTGGTGAAAGGTGGGAAGTACTTGTCTATTTCAATCAATGTTTAAATGGAAAAATTGTTAACATTACACCAAGGCGATACCGATAGTATCTCTTACTCTGGAACGTGCCACAAGAATATATTGTGAAATATCACGTATCAATCAAAAAAATTGCTTGCGCACGCTTGGATTTTATTCCGGAACCTCCAGATCACAAGTCGAGAGCCATTCCCTTTGATTACAGAAGCCGCCAATGCTCACAATAAGTGCTCGATTCCTCGAATTTTCCATTTTTTCCTCATGAGTTAAAAATACATATATATTTATTTGTTTGTACACGCCCAATTAGGGCTCTTACTATTATTGGAAGAAAACAACATTTCGTCGACTTATAAAAACTACATAATTCAGGTGCTCTAAAGCAAATGTTTATTCCTTCCTCAAGCGGACATCTGGGGTTGTCCTTATTAATTTGATTAAATTAACCTTAAACTCTCTTCATCTAATTTTCAATTCTGCAGGATTAATCAATGATATAATTTGAAAACTTGTGTTGTTTAACATCGATTATCAATCTATGTACATGTTGTTTTATAGCTTGCATTAATGTGGAGACTGTTACCGCTAAGGCGGAACCAGGATGCCGAGAAGATAGTTATGGGGAACTTCCTCGTATGGAAATTGACATAGACCTGCCGGATGTCAAAAAGGAATGCTTAGAACGAATCTACCTGTCCGGTATAAACAATTTCCTTCCTAAAATTTTACATTTTCTGCCATCGTAATTTGTTAAATTTTTTATCAATTTTAGTGCTTTATTGTGGTAAGTGTAGATATTAAGTCGAATAAAGCTTTTATAATCGTATTATTTTTTTTTCGACAGATATCACGACGCATCCTGTGGAAAAACAATTATTTTGTCCTAATTCTATCTTCTCCCTTTCTAATAAGTCGAATTTAAATAGGCACCTATGCAACCCTACAGGAAAAAAACATTTTTCATGTTCGGAGTGCAACTATTCATTTTCTCAAAAGGGCAATCTGATGAACCACATGCTGACTCACAGTGGTGAAAAACCTTTTTCATGTTCCGAGTGCAACTATTCATGTTCTCGAAAGGGCGATCTAACGAGGCACATGCTAACTCACAGTGGAGAAAAACCTTTTACATGTTCCAAATGCAATTACTCATGTT
Organism: Hesperophylax magnus; assembly: GCA_026573805.1. Taxonomy (NCBI): domain Eukaryota; kingdom Metazoa; phylum Arthropoda; class Insecta; order Trichoptera; family Limnephilidae; genus Hesperophylax; species Hesperophylax magnus. The sequence continues at coordinate 2,646,749 of JAIUSX010000059.1, forward strand.
CTCAAAAGGGCAATCTGACGATACACATGCTGACTCACAGTGGAGAAAAACCTTTTTCATGTTCCGAGTGCAACTATTCATTTTCTCAAAAGGGCAATCTGATGAACCACATGCTGACTCACAGTGGTGAAAAACCTTTTTCATGTTCCGAGTGCAACTATTCATGTTCTCGAAAGGGCGATCTAACGAGGCACATGCTAACTCACAGTGGAGAAAAACCTTTTACATGTTCCAAATGCAATTACTCATGTTCTCAAAAGGGCAGTCTGACGATACACATGCTGACTCACAGTGGAGAAAAACCTTTTTCATGTTCCGAGTGCAATTATTCATGTTCTCGAAGGGGCCATCTGACGACACACATACTGACTCACAGTGGAGAAAAACCTTTTACATGTTCCAAATGCAATTACTCATGTTCTCAAAAGGGCAATCTGACGATACACATGCTGACTCACAGTGGAGAAAAACCTTTTTCATGTTCCGAGTGCAATTATTCATGTTCTCGAAGGGGCCATCTGACGACACACATACTGACTCACAGTGGAGAAAAACCTTTTACATGTTCCAAATGCAATTACTCATGTTCTCAAAAGGGCAATCTGACGATACACATGCTGACTCACAGTGGAGAAAAACCTTTTTCATGTTCCGAGTGCAACTATTCATGTTCTCAAAAGGGCAATCTGACGATACACATGCTGACTCACAGTGGAGAAAAACCTTTTTCATGTTCCGAGTGCAACTATTCATCTTCTCGAAAGGCCCATCTGACGAGACACATACTGACTCACAGTGGTGAAAAACCTTTTTCATGTTCCGAGTGCAACTATTCATGTTCTCGAAAGAACAATCTGACAAGCCACATGCTCACTCACAGTGGTGAAAAACCTTTTACATGTTCCAAATGCAATTACTCACGTTCTCAAAAGGGCTCTCTGACGATCCACATGCTGACTCACAGTGGCGAAAAACCTTTTTCATGTTCCGAGTGCAACTATTCATGTTCTCGAAAGGGCCAACTGACGATCCACGTGCTGACTCACATTGGTGAAAAACCTTTTTCATGTTCCGAGTGCAATTATTCATGTTCTCGAAAGGGCGATCTAACGATGCACATGCTCACTCACAGTGGAGAAAAACCTTTTACATGTTCCAAATGCAATTACTCATGTTCTCAAAAGGGCAATCTGACGATACACATGCTGACTCACAGTGGAGAAAAACCTTTTTCATGTTCCGAGTGCAACTATTCATGTTCTCAAAAGGGCAATCTGACGAAACACATGCTGACTCACAGTGGAGAAAAACCTTTTTCATGTTCCGAGTGCAACTATTCATGTTCTCAAAAGGGCAATCTGACGAAACACATGCTGACTCACAGTGGTGAAAAACCTTTTTCATGTTCTGAGTGCAAATATACATTTTCTCGGAAGAGCTATCTGACAAGACACATGCTGACCCACCGTTAAAGAAAACCTCTGTCTCGTCTCGAGTGAATATAATAATTATCTTTTGTGACGAGCCACATGCTGACTTACAATTAAATTTGATCGCTCGTCATGGAACCCCGGGCAGCATCACCACGGACCATGGTCGTCAGTTCAAGAGTTGTCTCTTCAAAAAAACTCGCAGAAAAGTTTGGCATCAAACACAACAGAACTACTGCGTATCACCTACAGGCGAACGGGATAATAGAGAGATGGCATCGCACGCTCAAGGCATCCCTCATGACATGTGGTGACCGGAACTGGATCAAAAATCTCCCCCTCATATTGCTCGGGTTGAGAGCGACTGTTCGTGAAGAACTAAAAAGGTTCGCCTGCTGAACTCACTTATGGCGAAACACTAAGGCTACCTTGCGATTTCTTCACTGAAACCCCCCGTGAGGAACCCGACACGTACGTAGGACGTCTACAAAGGAAGTTCGAGCATATTAAATCGACTCCTGCCAGCAAACACAGTACTAGAAATTTTTTCGTACACAAAGACCTACCTGTCACCACGCACGTATTCCTGAAAACGGATAGTGTAAGAAAACCTTTACAGAATCCATATGAAGGTCCTTACAAGGTAGAAGAGCGCGACGACAAAACATTTGTCATTTCAATAAGAGGCAAACCTAAACGCGTCTCCATAGACAGACTCAAGCCTGCTTTCGTTCCGGTCAAAGAAAATGTCACTATGGACACACCTGTCGCTGTCACACCTGTTACCAAGACGACAACTCGCTCAGGTCGGCAAGTACATTTTCCAAAGCGATTTGGATCGGAATAAGCACGAAAAGACATTTCTATTTGGCATTTTTTTTATAACTCATGATAGAAATTAATTTCTAAATTTCGCCTAGCTTTCTCTTGCAAACCATATTCTTAAAGTATATATCTTTTTTTCTTGAAAAATACTGCAAATCAAACATTATTGTTGGAAATTTGACTTTAATATTGTTTGTTATCAAATGATCGAATCTAAAACTTAGATAATTATTATGTATTCACGAGTGTGAAACATTTTCTATACGATGAACACAGATCATCATGTAAACCTCATAATTCATGCACCTTAAAATGTATAACAATTATAAAATAACTCTACGTTCGGATGAAATCTTTTCACCGCTTTATAGCATTTATATGTGCATTGCTACTCGATTAATAGCATCAACCATCATCACAAGTGTGATCGACTACCAATATAATGAGCATAGTTTTTTTTTTTTTTTAACCACGTACCAAGGTACTTTTGTGTACTTTCAAATATGCTTCTCCGGACGTATAAGGCAGTATATACTTCTAGAGAACCATATAATCGAAAACTTCTGTTATTTAATATTTCTTTATTATTTTTTTCCTGCAATAACAGTAATCAGCTGATGATGTTTCACTTTCCTAACTAAGGAACATTAATCCACTTTGTCATACGTATGTAAATAAACAAGGTTATTCGACTTTTTGTTTCCTAAAAACACATATTTACATACCGATGACAGACGTGTTGCATAGTTAATTTAAAATTACTAATTCACCGCTACAGATTAGCGTAACACATTATATTTCTAATACCATAATGAACACCTTACTTAGGTTACCTTAAAACCTTTTCTTTGTTCTGAGTGCAATTATTCATGTTATCAAAGGAGTTATCTGAAGAGCCACATGCTGACACACAGTGGAGAAAAAGCTTTTTCATGTTCTGAGTGCAACTATTCATGTTCTCAAAGGGGCACGCTGAAGAGACACATGCTGACTCACAGTGGAGAAAAACCTTTTTCGTGTTCCGAGTGCCACTATTCATTTTCTTGGAAGGGCTATCTAAAGATGCACTTGCTGACTCACAGTGAAGAAAAACCTTTTCCATGTTCCGAGTGCCACTCTTCGTTTTCTCTTAAGGGCAATCTGAAGAGCCACATGCTGACTCACAGTGGAGAAAAACCTTTTTTATGTACTGAGTGCAACTATTCATGTTCTCTTAAGAGTAATCTGAAGAAACACATGCTAACTCACAGTGGAGAAAAACCTTTTTCGTGTTCCGAGTGCCACTATTCGTTTTCTCGGAAGGGCTATCTAAAGAGGCACTTGCTGACTCACAGTGGAGAAAAACCTTTTTCATGTTCTGAATGCAATTATTCATGTTCTCAAAGGGGCGATCTTACGAGGCACATGCTGACTCACAGTGGAGAAAAACCTTTTTCATGTTCCGAGTGCAATTATTCATGTTCTCAAAATGGCCATCTGAAGAGCCACATGCTGACTCACAGTGGAGAAAAACCTTTTTCATGTTGTAAGTGCAACTATTCATTTTGTCGAATGGTCTCTCTGACGAGACACAATCTCAACACCATGGAGTAAAACGAACTACACACGAAATAATTTACAATCGTTAGCAAAGCTAAGGTTAAGAAGCTTCATTTTACTTTATATTTTTTGAAAGCAGCTCTGCAACTCACACAGCTCGTGCATCTGAGAACGTTAAAAGTGTATATCAATTTTGAAGAAAAAATGAAAATACGGCCAACAAGAACGAAACTATTTATGTGGTGAAAAACGATAATGCCGGCCTATTGGCCGTGTCTTATTCAAATTAAACTAAATGACTGACATTTCGCAAAAAAGATACTCAATATCCAGACAAAGCTATCCTGGTTTAATAGCCAGAAATGATAAAACTCTACTACATCGCAATCAATTAGCTAACTCTCGCAGTGAACTCGAGCCGGGGGTGTTACACGATGAAACTGATCTCTCAAACAAATATATTTATTCTTCATCAAAGTTTCGCTTAACGACAGCGGATGCACTGTAACCGAAGGTACATAAAACTGAAACATACCCATTATTCTCACTAAATATTGTATTTATATTCGTTTTTTAAGACATCTTCTGAAAGTAAAGCAAAATGGGTGAATTGTTATTAACATTGTTAATTTGATTTTTGGAATATGGTTAAAATATTTCATTTGTGTTTGTTGTCTTAGATTTTTTTAATGCTTTATTCTTTGTACCTTCGAGCCTTTCAGATTATTATTGAGACAATAATAATACTCCGTTAATAGTAGTTTTCGATGATAGCCAGCGAAAAATAATATAAGTTATAACTTATAAGTGCACATATTTCAACTCGATTGTATAAACATTATATTTAAGACTATAAAATAGAAGTAGGCCGAGTGGCCCAGTTGTAGCATTGTGAACCATGTCATTTTACTTACTTCATTATTAATTCTCTTTTTCTTAATAAGTGTAAAATTTAATTTGTTTATTTACATGTTTTTTTGAAATAATCATATTTCCTCAAATCATTATTGATTACAAACACTATATATATATTTCATCTTGATGCTCACCACTCTTTTAAACACAAGCACTTGCTTATAGAAGAAAAACATTTAAAAAATGAAAAGCGGTGAAAAGTAAGTTGACAAATTATTTTAGTTAACATAAATGATTATACTCTGTAAATTGATTAATTATTTAATTTAAGAATAAAAATTGTTTGTGACAAATATTCATCTTTTAATATCTTGTTGTATGCACCTATAATCCTTTAGTATTCTATGTACAATTTTTTAAAATAATAGCGAATCCATCAGTATAAGTCACACTTTTTAATTATTAATGTGAGTTATTGTGGTGAATGTATGTCTGTCGGTATGAAAGAGATAGGCATATCTGAGTGGGACAGCATGACCGAGACGTATAAAAAGGCATGTCTGTTGTAACTCGTCCTCTCTTCATTAGCAAACTTTTATATTGTCCACTGTATCAATACTTGTAGCTACCTGAATAAAACAAAATAGTAACGGAGTACCCACACACTTTTATTACAAAGAAATCTGGATGATCAGCACGGAAAATCACCACAGTTTATATCACCAATATTAAAAAAAAGTAATATAAGTTTCAAAATTTTATTTATATGTCAGATGTAAAACAAAACACAATTTATCGCAAAATTAGCCCCGAAAGATCAACATCAAGGCAAATCAATAATAATCCAAAAAGTTTTAAATTGCTAAGAAAGACTCTTTTAAACTGAAAGCGTATTTTTAATTAATTAAAATAAATGTTCCCATTTCGAATTATGGATTATGCTTTAAGGCAACTATTAATAGGGAATATTGTTGACTGTTATCTAATCTATTGACTGTTCTTTTTGTAATAAATTTCGTTAGGTATTGGTTTTTAAGTTGTTATCCCATAATATCATTATTCCATTCGTCCATAAGACCATAGTGCTCATCAACATATTTTCCGTAGAACTTTGTTATAAAAGATAAGCTTAACTAGGGATATACAAAGATTATTGTACGAAAGATGTGTTGCGAAGGTTAAAGATGTGTTCGGTGTTAACCCTTTAAATATTAGGAAACCAAATTCGTAGATGTTTGGGACCAAATTTGGTCTCCTAATAATTAACGGGTTGAAATTAAACTGTGCAACATTTTGTAATAGATTCATTCTGTTGCGGGGATAAAACTGTTGTGAATAAATTTTGACAATATTTTATATATCACTCAAGTTATTAATCATAACAGACACAGCAAGCATTACTTAATTAATCGCGGCGCGAAGGATTAAGTTGTTTTGATTAGCTCATTAAAGATAATATATGTAGTAGACTGCCTGAGTTATATCAGGTGCGAATGCATCGAGAATCATCCAGGGGGTAGTAGATGGGCCGTACCTACGGTGTGCTCTAGTACATTCCCATGCTATTCAATTTGCACCAAAGAACGTTCCCGAACATTTTAGTTACTATCGCTACAATATGTTACCGAGTACAAATGGGGATCTCTGACCAAACACGTGCTGACTCACATTGGAGAAAAACCGTTTTCATGTTTTTAGTACAACTATTCTTTTTCTCTTAAGGGCAGTCTGACGAGCCACATGCTGACTCACAGTGGAAAAAACCTTTTTTATGTGCTGAGTTCAACAATTCCTGTTTTTGGAAGGGATGTGTAGACTGAATGCTGTAGAATAGAAATTCCTGAGACGTATGTATAGTAAAACCATGAATGATTGTATGAAAAATGTGGAGATCCGCAAAGAGTGCAAGGCTGAAGTAAGCGTAATAAGTAAGATCAAGAAAGTGACGATTAGATGGTTTGGGCATGTAGAGCGAATGAACGAAAAAAAGGCATGTAAGTAGAATATATGCAAATGTGAATGGTAGCAGAAGTCGGGGACGCCCGTGGAAGACATGACACGACCAAGTGAATCAGATAATTGGGTCGGGCCATGTCAAGAGTCAGAATTATAGAAAAGTATGTGTTATGTACCAATTTTAATTAAAGAACACTTTGAAGATTTTTATATAAAGATTGGTTTATTATGTTTAAAGTTTTGACGGAAGCTTAATGTCAATACCGGAGATATTTTAAGTACAGTTAGAATTGAGTCTTGAACTAATACATGGAGTGATCTGAAGTGAATAATTTGGTGCTGGCTTATAAATGCCAAAAGTAATTATGAAAGCTGTAGTTTTAGGTAATTAAGAGGTTGTTGAAATTTGTCGAAACTAGATATTTGTGCTTGAGGCATCTGTTGATGACATTAATACATCCGTATACAATACATTAAGAATGAATCAATAGGTGCACTAATGGAATGTCACAATGTAATTAGTGGTGGTGCGTTTGGGACATAAAATATATATGAGACCATGTATGAAAATGAATGAGGCTAGGAATGTGTGCCAAGACTGAGTTCACGTTCGAGAAAATCACGTGGTCATCGCGATAGGCTCACTGTTAGAGTAATACGCCCGTAACGGATGTTGGATACATTTATATGAAATGTAACTTGTCTAACTACCGGCCGGTATAAAAATGAGGGTCATTTTGGCCAACGTGCGGATGTTGGATAAACACGCTCGAAATGTTGTTTAATTTTGGTGGACTAAAGACAAACTGTGTTTCGAAAATACATATTGATTTTTTTTCACAATAAATGCTTTCTGAGTACAACTGCATACTTAACTTAATTTCGCCAAAAATGATCTGTTGGATAAAAACGAACTAGAGCGACGTTTTCACTATCATTTAGAGAATTTCTTCCGGAAAATGTATCTACATAAAACATGCATATTATATTTGTAGAAAGTAGAGAAAACTCGATGTCTTTTAATCAAGTAGTAAAAAAATATATTTTTGGGCGCTTACATTGCTAACTCTGGCTAAACCTTATGAAATACATCAAAATAATGTACCACGGAATTGTATATCTTAAAAATGTCTGCAAAACAGACCGTAATGGCATGTGTCTAACTCTAAAAGTTAACCCCCAGAAAGCCGGGTACAAGTCAGATAGTAAAAATTAAAGTAAAAACAATCAGATCCATGTACATTATGTACAAGAAGGAATCAGGATTAGTAATGAAATCTCCCTTTGCCAGATCTGATATCTCAATATTATCGTGTAGGTGGAACCAATGAATGAGAAAACGTTATTTTCTAACTGTCTTACTCATGAAAAATCGCTAAATCGCCGTTCCAGCGTTGTACTAGCTATACTGGAGTTGGGGCCTAAACCGCTGATTTAATATATTATACCCATAGAGAGATTACATGGATTATTTGTTATGGTTTTTTTAGAGTGGCAACACTCTGATTTATTTCGCATTCCGCGGCGTGCAACCAACTTCACGTTTATTTATATGTCAGATTCTGTCATCGAATGCCGGGCAATATGATTAAAACCGAATTGAAAATTAGAAGGAAGCGGAATAAAAATTGGGGTGATGTTGAAAAGGTTTGTTTTTAACCTCTTATCTTGGCTGTAATGTTTTATTTATTTGAAATTAGTGTTTAATGATTGTTTTCCGTGTAGGCGTTATTAAAGGATTGCATGGCTGATCACATTAAAGTGGTGGAGAATAAAAATTCTAATACAAATACCCTAATTTCTGGAAAGGAAAGGAGATTCTACTTCCACGTCTGTTGTCGCTGACATGCAAGTCTGGCCGTACTAGATCAATTATTCGTCTCATATTGATTTTGGTGAATCTATATTTGCATCGAAAATCTAATTCTGAGAGAGCTTCAAACGGATCGTATCGCTTATTGTAGGTTTTACGTACGCGCGGTTGACGTACAATTCGTATACGATCGATGTTTTCCAAACCCGACCGCAAAATGTCGAGATTATCAAAAAAGTTTTCCATTTCGAGAGAGTTTGGTACGCAAGTTGACGCGAGTTTAGTCTATAAACCTAGGGGACCCGCGATCTAAAATCTGACAGGTCGATAATCTGCTGTATTACCCACCCGCGCATGCGCGCGGCCGTGAGTAAGAATTTGGAATAATCCGTTCATTTATGTGTACATTTATTTTCATGAGTAAGACTGTAATTGTTTCCAAAGTTAGGTAAAGCTTGCTAGTAGCCATAAAGTAGAAACGTATTATTTTTAGTAAATTATGGTTTTCCTTATTCAAAATTAAATAAGCGACGACGCTTACGTTTTTTAAGTCCAATATTTTTTCTAAAATTGACAGTTGTACAGGATCGTTTTAATTTTTTTTATATTTTATTCTTTATTTTGGCTTTCACCCATTAGGGGTGATCTTAGCCATATACAATTAACATTTTTCTTATTAACAATATCATCATAAACATAACATAATGTAACATAAATAAACCAAACATAACATAAACATAACATAACATACTTAACATAAACGGTACAGAGCTGGTAACAGTAGGTTATCACAAAATTATAAAAATAGGAACCTGTGTACAATAAAAGTGGGCGCTTTTCGTGATTTAACCAAAGATTCTCTTAAATTAGTAGCGTTTTTTTAAAAAACAGAACTATGAAAATGGCAATCTTATAAACAAACACAGCACATGGGAGTAAACAAATGTGATTATAAAACATAAAGATTAACAAAACACAAACATACCATGAACACAACATAAACATATCATAACATAACATACACATAACATGAACATAACATATCATAAACATAACATAACATAAACATATTATAAAATAACATACACATAACATGAACATAACATATCATAAACATAAACAAAACATAAAATAACATAACATAAACATAACATAACATAAACATAACATAGGGTATAACATAAACATAACTTAACAAAAACAATACAGAGCTGGTAATAATAGGTAATTACAAAATTATAAAATTAGGAACCTGTGCACAATAGTAGTTTTTTTGTTATTTAAGAACCGATTTTTCCAAAATTAGAAGCATTATTTTTTAAAAAACAGTACTATGAAATAAATATAAACAAAAACAATAAAATAATCAAGAAAAACATACAAATTCATAAAGAATAGTGTTTTAACTCAGTCAAAATATGCAGAGTTGGGATTAGTGAAAATAAAGATGAAAATAGGAAACTGAACAAATGAAAGTGAAAGAAATTTTGTTTATATTTATTATTATGGTCAGATATTAAGGCCATTTTTATAAATAAATTTTGCCAACAAATGGTAAATTTCAGGAGTGTTTAGACTAAGAAGGCAGGGTATACTGGTAGGGAATTTAAGATCAAGTTTTACCAATTCATGCATGAAGTTTGGAAATTGGTCATTGATAGGACACTCAAAAAAATTATGGTCCAGAGCATCCTCTTACCCACAATCACAGTACGGCGAACTGACTATATGGAACCTGGCAAGATGGCTAAGACAACAAGAGTGACCCAGCCGCATTCGGGTTATGGAAGAAATATATTTTTAGGCATGGTAGTGTATTTGTGAAACCAGGGCTTAACAGTAATAGAATGTTGAATTAATTAGTACTGGTGACCTTTTATCACAAAGGATTTTTTCCATTCAGAAGTTGGTACTTAGTTTTTAGAATAGGGAAATGGTCTCTAACCGGAATAGGGATATCACTTAACGGACCATGGGCAGTGGCTTCCTTAGCAATATAATCAGCCATATCATTTCCAGTAATACCTAGGTGTCCCGGTATCCAAGCTAGGACCACTGATGCATGAACCAGTGACATGGACTGCAGTAGGTCCCTGATCGAGCAGATTAGAGAGTCACTACTGGAATTGAGTGGGGATGCGCTTATTTTTTGTAGTGAGCTAAGCGAGTCTGAAAGGATGAGTGTGTTTTTAATATTTAATAATTTGACGAGTTGAAGAGCTTCTATGATTGCTATGCATTCAGCAGAGAAAATGGAGCATTCTTTGGGAAGTTTGTGTGGGAAACACAATTTTCTGTGAGGAACATAGACACTGGCCCCGCAATGGGAGTCCTGACTGAGTTTGGAACCATCTGTGAAAATTTTTATGTAATTTGGCCAGTTGTTTTCAATAATTTTGTTAAATTCTGCATTATTTAATTGAGTTGAGTTTTCAATGTTTTTTTTACTTATTCCTATAAATTGATGGACCTTCGGTTAGAAAGTAAGGCTTTCATAGGGGCATGAGTATAAGGGAAGAGATTAATTGAGATAGGTGTTTGTAGATAAATCCAGGAAAGAGTTGTAGCAATATAGGAAAGGGGAGGGGAATGATTTTTCCAAAAGGGATTTGAATCAACCCCATACTTTAAGGATTGAAGTATAGGAATCAAGGGATGGGATGTTATTGAACATATTTTGAAAACTTATTTTTCTGCTAGGCATCGCCTTCTTATATGTAGGGGAGGTTCGCAACATTCCACTTGCATTGCGTTGATTGGAGAAGATTTCATGGCTCCTAAGACAAGGCAAAGAGATTTTGACTGGATTTTGTCTAATTTATGAGAATTTGAAGTGGACATTGGATCAAACAGACAAGATCCGTAATCGAGATGGCTTTGGATGAGGGCATTGTGTAGAAGTTTTAAAGAAGCTGGGTGGGATCCCGACCACACTCCGGCTAGAAATCTAAGAGGGTTGATGTTGCTTTCACATTTTGTAACAGCGTGATTTATATGAGAGTTCCGAGTAAGCTTGGAGTCCAAAAACATTCCGAGGAACTTAACTTCCTTAGAGATAAGGATGACTTCATCGCCAAATCTCACCTGAATATCCGGAAGCTTTCGTCGACGAGTGAAGATGACAACTTTGCTTTTGGCAGGGGAAAGTTCAAGACCATTACTATTTAACCACGCCAAGAGTTTTCTAAGAGCGTTGTTAATTGCTGATGCTGCGATGAAAAGATTGGCGGATATTTTGTAAAACGTTAAGTCGTCAGCATATTGGAGTATGTTGCACATGAAATGAATAGATTTTTCCAGATCGTATGTGTAAATATTATACAGTATCGGGCTTAAGACAGATCCTTGCGGGAACTCTTTGAATATTTGCCTTATGTTTCCATCTACAAAAACAGTTCTTTCGGAGAGCAAATTGATAATGAATTGAACCAATTTAGGAGGAATACCAATCGCCAGTAACTTTTCTTTAAGAATGGGTATATTTACATTGTCGTATGCTCCACAGATGTCTAAAAATACCGCAATACAATATTACTTTTTAGATAACGCTGATTTGACATCTGTAACAAGAGAGGTTGTCAAGAGTACTTTTACCTTTTCTAAATCCAAACTGGGAAGGGGGAAGAATATGATTTTTCTCTACAAACCAGTCTAATCTATTCTTAATCATTCTTTCAGCTACTTTGCAAAGTGTTGAAGAGAGAGCAATCGGTCTGTAACTTGAGCCTAGACTTGGATCTTTGGTACTTTTGCAAATGGGTATGACTTTTTGAATTTTCCAGTCCGGGCGAATAATACCAGAGTCCAGGAAGATATTTATGAGAGAGAGAACGTAAGAAAGGGAATCGTCATCAGTGTGGCGGATGAATATGTTCAAGATTTCGTCATTGCCTGGAGCTGAGTCTTTTAGGTCTTCCGTGGCTCTTTTTAACTCGTCTATGGAAAATGGAGCATCTAACCAAGAAGAAGAATTTGGGGAGTAACATAAAACAGGCACTTCGTCAAGATTGGGTACATTAGGGGAAGCAATTTTGTTAAGAAAGTCAAAAATCCAAATACCAGAATTGTGAGATGACTTCGGCAGGGAAAAGGAAGACCTAAACCTGCGAATCATGGACCAAACCTCCCCCGCCGGAGTAGTAGAGGATATATTAGTGCAGAAATTACGCCAGCTGTTTTTTTTTTAAACGGAATGTACGTTTAGCAACAGCTTGGGCATTCTTGGCTTTCAAGAAATTTTCCACTGTAATCTGTTGGCAGTATGTCTTATTGGCCGCTTTCCTCTCCTTCAGCACTCGAAGGCATTCTTCATCCCACCAGGGGGGAGGGTGAGCCTTCGTGCCTACAGGGGATGATTTGGGAATAGACTTGTCTGCAGATTTTAGAATGGAATCAGACCAAGATTTGTAAGAGGAGGTGCAGTTATCTGAACAGATTGACCCTGGACAGATTCTCTAAAATGGCACCAGTCGCCTTTTTTTGTGATAAATTTTGGCTTTCTTTTAAAGAGGTTAGTATTTAACCCTTAAGCCAGATTTAGAATAATTGGATAGTGGTCACTGCCGCAGGGGTCTGATGAAGTTCTCCAGGAAATTAGTGTATATATACTTGGGGAACAAAGAGTTATATCCACCGCACTAGGGTTCTGCCCAGGTAGACTTAACCTTGTTGGGGATCCGTTATTTAGAAGGCACATATTCAAGGAGTCCATAATGTCAATTATTTTGATTCCTAAGGGATCCGTTGATGAAGAACCCCAGAGAGGGGAGTGGGCATTGAAGTCACCCAGAATGACCAGGGGAGAAGATATTTTTCTAAACATGTGGATCCATAATGAAATGTCAAATGGGGTAGAAGGGGGAATGTAGAGGGATACAAATGTAATATTAGAGACAGTAGCTGCCACTAATTGGAAGGATGAATCTGGGGGTTTAATGGAAATAGGGGTGAAGGACAGGGAGTTTTTGATGAGAAGGGCTGCACCACCCTTCCCATCAATGCGGTCGTCCCGCACACATTGGTAGGCACTCACCTTGAAGAGCTGAGACGGTTTAAACCAAGTCTCAGATATGGCAGCAATAGAAATTGTGTGTAATTGTAGAAGGCGGATGAGGTCAGCCTTATTGGAGAAGGCGCTTCTACTATTCCACTGAAGAATCCCTGCTGTCATTGGAAATAAGAGAATTTAAGGAGGAGAGTAAAGAGGCAGCGTTGGACGGTAGGGAATTATTGTTATTAATTATAGATATAAGTCACATGATGAGAGTTTGAATAATATTAGAATTTTCATTAGAAATTATGTTGTTTAGAGAATTGCCATTTGAATCAGGGATAAAGGAATTGCAGTTCAAAGTATTTTTGTTAGGAAAGACGGCATTTTGTGGAAATGGGGAGCTGACGTTACCATTTGGGAACAAGGGCTGGGAGTTATGGCCAAGATGATCATATCCGGGGGTTTTAAGAGGACGAGAAGCAGATTTTTTCATTACAGTCTTCCTGTATGACGAGTTTGGAGGAATAATGTTTTGATTTAACTGGGGTTGACAGGCGACTTCAGCAAAAGATTTTTTTGAGGGAGCTATTATTTAAGAAGGGTGCAAGTATGATAAGCTATTGGAAGCCACATAACTTTTAATGTTTTTTTGGCGTGAAATTTCGGGGCAGGGTGGATTTATGGCTGTGTGAGAGCGTGAGTAGTTGATGCAAGTAGGGGGATTAGACAATATTACTTTTATAAGATGGATGAAAATATACTCTCGGTTTACAGTTTTATTTATTTATTTATTTAATACATGTTACATTATTTTGAAATTTACATAAAGTAGATATAATGAATCACCATACTAGGCGGCTGCCTGTTTCATGGTGACCAATTGAGTGTAATTACTTTGTATGAAATATGAAATCTAGTGAAAACATATGAAATTAGTAACTATAGATGAAGCTAAAATTTTGGAAAAATTGTAATAAAAAGTAGAAGATAGAAATTAGAAAGGAGAAAGAAGTAAATTAGCATTAGATTGTAAAAATGTACATAATTATATATATAATTTTAATATGTGTGCATGCAAGCACACATGTGTATATAGCAGCAGACATACCTATATACATATAACAACACATGTATACATACACCCATATGACGCATCCTCACGCATATAAACAATATATACACCTCTATCTGAGTACTTGGAATAGGCTACTAACCACAGACATATGAATATATAGACTAGAAATTAAAGGTGAGGGGTAAAATCAACTGTTGAAGAACTAAGGGGGTAAAGCTGACTGTGATTCGTCAATAAATCAATCTGACAGTATATAGGCATCTCGTATTATAATATCACCATTTAGTTCTTAAAAGTAAAATCTGCTTTTGAATGAATAGACATTTTTACATGGGAGCGCAAATTACTCGCCACGTTATGAACAAATTTGCGAAGTCCAAATTCGGCAAAAAAAAAATTCTTCTATTTTCAGAGTCGAATATTTTGTTTACGTATTTAGTTAAGACACTTTTATAAGTATTCATAATTTAGTTCCCAGTAACCAACGATGCGTACAGATATATCTCGATGTGATAGTATATGTTTCTACAAACTGATCCATATTATACGATGTAATTACGCTTAAAATAATGCTTAAATATGGAATGTAATACGACAATTGCGTTTATTCTCTTTTTCACATCTATTTTTACAAGTTTTCATAGCTAAGCCACCATTTTGCCGTGTTATTTCGTAAAATGCCTCGATCATAGCTCGACGCTAGTTCGAACAAGAATGATGACGTCACATTCTCAAGATTCACGGGAAGCCATACGCGAGCCCAGCCGGCTCCAATGGAACCGGTATGAGAAGTGGGGAATAATACGCTTTTAATCACTTAGGGCAGGTCTACTAATATTCATATGTCTATGCTACTAACACTATAACAATCACATATCAAAAAATCCCCGAGCGCTTTCCTGAAACTGTCGTATTTGGCTATTGATTTTATTTCTAACGTTAAATTATTGAATATTTTTGGAGCAAGAAAGTTAAATTGTCGTTGTGTCATTGAGGTTTTTATTGGAGATTTTTTTTTAGATAGTATAATTGGATTTGTTGGAATATCTTGTATTATGGGTCGATTCAAAAATATTTTTTTTCGTATGTTTGAATTTATAGTAGGAGGATATGTTTTTGACGTATAAGGATTTTATGTTGAGTACTTTGAAGTCGTTAAATAAGTCCTTCGTGGGTGAATATAGTGTACTTTGTAAATAGTCCGCATTATCAATTTTTGAGCTTTAATTAATGGATCTAATATCGTGTTAGAGCATCCTCCCCAGAATACTATACCGTAAGATATAATTGATTGGCATAAAGAAAAGTATACCGTTTTTAGTGTATTTTTATTTAGAATATTTCGTAATGACCTGAAGATATATGCCAGTTTCCGTATACGGTTTGTAACATTTATTACGTGATCTTGCCATCGTAGTTTATTGTCAATTATTACACCCAAATATTTAATGGAATCTACTCGTTCTAGTGGATTGCACAGACAACTAGAGTTATCTCTACAAGAATGTATTTTTAGTGTATGATTGATTGAAGGCTGACTCGCAATATTAAGACTAAACGTTATATATTTCGTTTAAGTTATGTTTAAGGTGAGTAGATTATCATCCAACCACTGTTTAATAATTTGCAATGTTAGATCCGCTCTATGAAATGTTTCTTCCCATGTCTTACTTTTTAGTACTAGGGCAGTGTCATCGGCGAAAGTGATTATATTGCCATCAATAATAGATAGTTTACATAAGTCATTGATATAAATGAGAAAAAGTGTGGGACCGAGTACACTGCCCTGTGGCACACCAAAGTTAATGCTAGTTGAATGGGATGGTTTATGCGATGGTAGCTTAACACATTGCTTTTTGTCTGTGAGGTACGATTTGAACCAATCAAATGCCTTATTCTTTATTCCGACTTTTTGAGCTTGGCTAGAAGGATTGGATGAGATACTATATCAAATGCCTTAGCTAAATCCAGAAATACTGCCAAACATTTATCACCTTTGTCTAAGGCTTGTGTTATATGTGATGTTAGTTCTAAAATAGCTGAATCTGTATTTAGTCCTTCTCTAAAGCCATACTGGTTTGACAAGAGTATATAGTCGATAAGTCTTTTTTTTACTATTTTTTCAATAATTTTTGATAGTGATGATAATATAGAAATTGGTCTGTAGTTTGTTATGTCAGTAGGATTTCCGGACTTAAAAATTGGTTGAACTAGGGCAAGTTTGAGTTTGTTTGGGAATTCACCTTTAATAATACTGAGGTTAATGATATGTACTAATGGATGGATTATAAAGGGTTCAACTGTTTTTAGTATAGTTGAGGAAATTTTGTCATGATTGCGCGAATGAGAGGGCTTTAATTGTCTAATGGTTTGAGAAATTTCATCGTAGTTGGTCGGGTTTAAGGTGAGTATATTATCTGTTTCACTGGCACATTGATTGATAATGTCGGCAAGGGCATTTTCATCGGTTGATGTCTTATTTAAAATCTTTGATGCTAGATTTTTACCGATATTGCAAAAGTATTCATTTATGCGATTGGTCACAGTATCTGGATGGTCATTTAGGGAGGTGTCTTGGCCGTTGATGTTTAATTTATTGATTGGTTGTACTGGGTGATCAGTGTTAGATATTTCTTTGACGATATTCCAAATTTGTTTGTTTATTATTACCGACTCTGGACAGTTTTTCTTTGTAGTAGTTTTCTTTTGTGGTTTTAATGATATTATTACATATATTTCTGTACTTTTTATAAAATATTTGGGCTTGAATGTCTGGATTATTGAGTAAGTTTTTGTGAAGCTTGTCCCGTTTTTTAATACAAAAAATTAGGCCATCTGTTATCCATGGTTTCAGTTTTTTTATTTTTTGAATTATTCACATGGGATTCTTCAGTGACATCCTCAATATGTTGCAAGAGAGTTTCAGAGAAGGTATTAAAAGCAATGTCTACGTCTGTGGAGTTTAGAGTGGAGAGCCAATTTTCTAAAATAATTTTAAAAGTTAGTTTCTCGAGATTAATGTGTTTCTTTTTTATATTACTACGTGACGTTCCGGTAATGGGTTTATTATGCATAAGACCAATTGCTATTGAGAAATGGTCCGTTATGGTTGATTGATATATAATTCCCTTTGCATTTTTTTTTGTTCGTAGAAATATGTGATCAATACATGAGTTACTAGTATCAGCTACTCTAGAAGGAGCATTAATATAAAATATAAGCTGGTGTTGAGTCATGAGATTTTTATAGTCGAGTGTTTGTGATGCCTTTGGTTTAAGTAAATCTATGTTAATGTCACCGATCACCATTAGCTCTTCATTTGGTGAACAGTTAAATAAGGTCTAAGGTCTAAGGATTTAAGGAAGGATGAAATATTTTGGTGTTTAGGTGACCTGTATAGTACAAGAATTGTGGTTTGGATGGTTTTTATTTTGAGGCACTTGGCATTATCAATGAGTAATTCAGAGATAATCGGGTCCAGCTCAGATTTTACATAGACAATTACTCCATTTGACTGTGTCTTATTATTTTGTGTATTGAAAACTGTAAATCCTGTAATGTTTTTGTGAGTGTAATTTGATTTGATCCAACATTCAGTTAAAATTATTATGTCAAAAATATTATTCAAATCGGCAAGTGTTACAAGTAGGTCATTATAGTTCTTATCAATGCTTCGAATGTTTGTTGAGAATATTTTTAATCGTTTATAGGGTTTTAGAATATTTATGCACTTTGAGGCATCATTGGTTTCAGGAGAAATCACGTTACCGTGGTTTTCTATTTGTAGATTAATATCAATCATTTCGTTTGACTAGTACCAGCTAATTGCATCACGAGCATGTATGAAGAGTATGGGTAAGTGTGATAAATAGATAAGAACAAGGTTAGTGAACAGAGATGTAATTAGAGCAGAGTTAGAGCATTTCCAGTAACCTTCTTTCCAAGATTTAAATAGTATTGAGGTAAATGTATTAAGTGTTGTCAAGAAACAACCGCAAATATTAATACTGGTGAGAAATATTCGTGTTAATAAAAGTGGTATTATTTGTTTATATGGTGAGAATATCGAAAAATAGGGTAAAACATTAGAATTCGTGATAGTAGTTATGTCAAAACTAGAGGAATCTGTTAAGGAAGGTATGAACACATTATTTTGGGTAAATACATTATTGATGGTGGTGTAAATCATACAAAAACATGTGAGTAGGACAATACGTATGGAATGATCTACTGTTTTCTCATAGAATATTAAAGAGGCTTTAGTTTTTACCAAAATTAATAAACTATGGTAAGAGTAATTACAAGATAGATTAGCAATTTTTGCAATAGTTATGCTGTTACAAGATAGTACGAATATGTTAATTTGAATGGTTAATAAATGGAAAATAGTTGTATGGATCATACAAAAACATGCTAGGAAAAAAATATTTACAGAATGATCTATTTTTTTCTTAAATAATGTTAAAAAATAATGTGTTTGGATGATAAGAAGTAAAATATGGTAAAAATGTTTAACAACAATATTAGCAGTTATTACAAAAATTATGTTCGTACAAGAGAAATCTACTAAAGAAGGTAAGAATACATTATTTTGAGTATTTAAATTGTTAAGAGTGATACGAGACAAATAGGAAGTTGCAAGGAAAATAATATTTACGGAATGTACAAATTTTTGCTTAAAGGGTGCTGAAAAAACTCGAGTTTCAAACAAAGGAGATAGAATATAGTAAGAATAGTAAGTAGCAAGATTAGCAATTATTACAATAATCGTTCTGTTACAAGATAAACATACTAAAGACAGTAAAGAGGCATTATTTTGGGTATATACTTTGTTACTAGAAATCCGGCACATATAAAAACTTGCGAAAAAAAAGATATCAGCCGAATGATTATTATTATTATTATGTAGCACAGTAAAGAATGAAATACCTTTTATCAACCGTCACAGTGATTGACGTTTTTGTCGATCGAGATCAAGGACATTTTTTTATTGTGATGATTTTGGGGGTGTCCGTTTGTCTCAGCAGAATACGCCCCGAAGCCGTCCAGGAGTGTTTATAATTGTTTGCGAAAGTAGATATTTTCCTTTTTGTGTCAGGTGTTCGGACACATAAATACGTTTGGCTTCTTGTGACAGTCCTAGGTCCGCTGTGTTTAGTTCATTTGTGGTGGTCGCAGTGGATTTTTTATATGCTTTAATTTTGTTAAGAAAATCATCACGTGATTTAATATTATTGAAAGACACTATTAATGATCTGGGATTCTTCTCGGACAGTTTCGGTCCTAGCCTATATATTTTCGTAATTTCAGATTGTAAGGGTAGTGCGGTATCTCCATGGTTAATAATTTTTGATATTTTTTTTAGTGTTGCAATATGATTTTCAGTGTTTGATTCTGGAATACCTCTTATATCGATATTGCATATTTGGTTTAGGTACTCCAGTCGGTCAATTATGTTGAATGAAGAGGAGTTTTCGTTTGGGCACCAACTCAAAATGACTATGATTGACGGAAAGGTGTGTAACGCAGCCACAGACACAAAGTCAACATCCCAGTGCTACATTTGTGGAGCTACTTCGAAAACCTATGATCTATCGAAGAAAAATAGTGTAAACCCTCAAGCTTTGGAATTCGGTATTACACGCCCGGATCCGCATTTTCGAAAGCATTATACACCTTTCGTATAAACTGCCAGTAAAAAAAATACAGGGAAAGAAAAACCGAAGAAGACAAGGCATTAGAAGCCCAAAAGAAGTTGGAAATTCAAGAGAGGTTTCGAAATGAAACCGGTTTCCTTATTGACATGCCAAAGGCCAACTTTGGCAACACCAATGATGGCAACACAAGCCGGAGGTTTTTTGAAAACCCCGAATTGGCTTCAGCCATCACAGGTATTAACTTTGAACTGATTTACAGATTCAAGGTTATTTTAGAAACTATTTCTAGTGGCCATAAAATTGATGCTGAAAAATATGATAAGTATGCGTACGACACAGCAAAATTGTACGTAGAACAGTATGGTTGGCACCCAATGACGCCAACTATGCACAAGATATTGGTACATGGAAGCCAAATCATAAAAAGTTCGGGGCTCCTTCCAATTGGACAGCTATCGGAAGAAGCTGCAGAAGCCCGGAACAAGCATTTCCGATCGTACCGGCTAAACTTTGCCAGAAAGTTTTCTAGGGAAGAATGTAACTTAGATGTATATTATAGGCTTTTGTTAAGTTCAGATCCCTTCATTAGTTGCTTGAGACAAATAAGAAAACCTTCACGTAACGCATTTCTACCTGAAACGGTTAAACTTTTATTACCTGGTGACCCAAACATAGAGTCAGTAGAGACATCTGGACCTGAAGATACCGATTTTTAATGTAATTTTATATTTAAAGAAAACTTGTTAAATTCTGTTTCCAATCATTTGTATTTTTTAGTGAATTTAGCTCTGTTATATATTACTGTTCTTTATAACCTGACAAATATATGTATGTTTTTATAAATATATACCATTTCTTTATTTTAATTGAACTTAGAACTAAAATAACCCCAAAAATAATTTTGGCCGCCTAAATCATTAAAATCTATCTATGTGCGTCGTGTCATATAATTAATTATATGTTCATCGTCAGAGCTTGACGAACTGTCACTTGTCGAGAACATAATGATAATATACTAGCAAGCAAATACCGTCAAATAGAAAATCTCTAAAATAGCTACAACAACAAAATAACCTCTCAACTGTCACTTTGACAATGGCAGCCATTTTTTTTACTTTACATTTAGCATTTACAGCACGGTTGCCTTGCTGTAAGATTGTAGGTGAAAGTAAACGGTAAATATCAAATGAAAAAACTCATTTCTATGACTTTTACTGTTTACTTTTACAATTAGCATTGCATTTAGCATTCTCGGTAAATGAAAAAACCCACCCTAACTGTTTACTTTTACAATTAGCATTGCATTTAGCATTCTCGGTAAATGAAAAAACCCACCCTTACCTTTCTATTTGAGCTACTGTTCCAGGGGGGTATAACTTCGATACTTTTTTGGTTTTTGATGACGTCGCTACAGCCCTGACCAATGAAAAGCCGTCGTGGTTTGATCTCTCACTCTCTCTAGCATAAGACCCGTGTCACAGAAAGAGAGGCTACGCTCCACCATTGCTCCACCTCCCTCGCAAACCACGTGACCACATGTGACAATGTGACGCCATCTTGACAGTTCATATTGTTGTTTGTTATCTGAAAATGTCTGAAGGTAAAGTAATCATTAAAATCATGATGAAAGAGAAAGGGGCCTTTTTGGCCCGGAGCTCTGTATGCCAATATTTCATAAGTAAAGTTATCAAGCCGTGTTGTGTGAAGGGCTGCACTGACAGACAATCGACTCGACATAAATATCCAAAACACGGAAGCTTTGAGGAGCGCAGGTTCGGCGAATGGGCCTGTAGAATCGACAGAATCGAATTCGTATCTTAACCTATATTCGTTTGTGGCTGTTATTTCTCCATCAGAAACAAAAAGCCGAATGGATCACTTCGAAGTTACGCACTGCCGACTTTTTTTTTTTTTTTTTTATTTTCTAGATTCTTATATTCCATGAAGTGGTGAATCATTTAAATTTACTGAATTTAAAGTTAATGTTCTTTATACAAATAGAACGGCGTCATATGCGCCTCACAATTTTTACCTCATATGGGTTTATTCAAATATTACCTGGCTTTTATAGACTTAGAGGCCTTGTATTTTCTCGGTAGGGAAAAAATTTGTTACCTAAAAACCCTACTAAAATTGCATGTTTTCATCCAGCATCAGCACCACCAGCGACCGACAGCGGCCATATACTACATACGTGTCTGTTTGTGTTGTGTTGGGAATGGGGGGAGGAAATTTCGGCTGCGCCCTATTGTTGGGTTCCTTCCGCATTTGCCGTTGGGAGTAAGGAAAATCGCAGAAAACCTTACCCGGAAGGAGCGGCCGAACGTCAACTTGAAACGTATACGGCCTTCAGTAACATCGGTATATGATGTCCTGCATTTTTTGAGATGTGTGTGTGTGTGTCTGTTTTTATGTTAATATATACTTATGGGAGGATAGAAAATAAACATACATATACATACAAATTATAAAAATATTATATAAATATATAAATAGATATATAAACATTATATATTTAGGAGGAAAGTCGGGAGTTTAGGAAATACCTACTGCTCGCTATTCGTCCGCGTCTGATTCTGGTATGTACCATATGTGATCATGGTCCATGAGGATGTGTTTAGGTAGTCTGTGTGTGTATTTGAATGTCAGGTCGCTCGGAGCGTTGTATTGTCCTATGTCTCGTATGAGTGGATTTTTACTAAGTGTGAGTGATTTGTAAAAGCGTGTAGTGAGTCTGTGTGTGAATTCGAATAGAGTTGGAATTTGTTCTCGTTCGTGTAATCTCTTCAAGTTTGTTCTGAGTCTCGTGTTGTATGTGATTTTAATGCAGAGATTTTGAAGTGTCTGTAGTTTCTTGTGGTCTGTGT
Source organism: Hesperophylax magnus (assembly GCA_026573805.1). Lineage (NCBI taxonomy): Eukaryota > Metazoa > Arthropoda > Insecta > Trichoptera > Limnephilidae > Hesperophylax > Hesperophylax magnus. The sequence goes on from JAIUSX010000059.1 coordinate 2,669,759, forward strand.
GTGAGATGCTGCTCCATACGGGAATCGCATACGAGAGTACCGGACGAATGAGCGAGTAGTAGACGAGGAGTTTGGTTTTGGGAAGTAGCGGACTCCGTCTATTGAAAATTGGCTTCATCATGCCGATCGCTTTTCGCGTGCGCGCGTGCATCTTTGCTTGGTGAGATTTCCAGTTGAGGCGGGAGTCCATGGTCAGGCCGAGATATGTAACTTCATCTTTCCATTCAATGCTGTGTCCTCCCATTTCGATGTTGAAGTCAGGTGTTCTATTTATACGTTTTCTCGTGAACATGATGGCTTCGGTTTTCGCCTCGTTCAGTTTCAGGCGCCATTTCTTGTAGTACTCTACGAGCGCGTCGAGCGCCCTCTGTAGGTAAATTGCGGCCATGTTCGCTTTCAGCGAGGAAACGTATAGTTTGACGTCATCTGCGTAGATAGACAGATTGCATCTCTCGTCTCGGGGGATGTCGTAGGTGAACAGAATGAAGAGAAATGGTCCCAGTAAACTTCCTTGCGGCACGCCTTTTGGAATCTCACGCATTGAAGATAACACGTTCCTTATGAACACTCTGAACGATCTATTCTTTAGGTATTCCTGTATCAGTCTCGTTAGGTATATGGGCGTGTTGGTGCGGTGCAACTTATGCACGAGCCCGTCTATCCATACGGTGTCGAATGCCTTCTCTAGGTCGATGAGCGCAGCAGCGGTGAAGCGATGTTCGTTAAATTTTCTTGCGATGTATTCCGCTACTCTGGTGAGTTGATGGGTCGTGGAGTGCCTCTTTCTGAAGCCGAACTGCTCGTCTGGCAAAGTCTTGTGTTCGTCGTGGTGTGGGACAAGCCTGTTTAGTATAATTTGTTCAAATACCTTGCTCAACGTAGATAGTAGGCTAATCGGCCGGTAACTTGTCGGCTGCGTTCTATCTTTATTCGGCTTTGCGAATGGCAGCACGGTCGCCGATTTCCAAATCTGGGGAAAATGCCCAGTCATGAGGCAGGCATTGAACAGTTTTGTAGTGTAGATGATGGCTTTTTGAGGGAGATGTTTGAGTAAAATGTTGTGAATTTGATCGCTTCCCGGCGCCTTGTTCGTTCTGAGTCGCTTGATTGTGACCGCAATCTCGCTCGGCGTTGTGAAATGAATATCTTCAGCGTTTGTCTGCTCTGCTTCGTTCAAATCTCGTAGAGAGTCAGCTACGATCCGGTCCGTAGCCGGGTCGGAAAGGCCGTCTGTAGCGGCGTAGGCTCTCTCGAAGCCGTCGGCGAGTGTGTCAGCTTTTTCTTGTAGCGACAAAGCCGTCCCAGGGCCGTTCAATTTCTGTAGCGGGGGGATTGTGAAATCTTTATGTCTCAGCGCGCTAGCCATTTTCCATAATGAATTATCCTTCGGCGTGAGCGACGCGACTTTTTTGTCCCAAAGTTCGCGCTTGAGTTCTGCGATTTCGGTCTTGATTTCCCTCTGCAGGCAGTTGTACGCTGTCTTGAAGTATTCGTCACGCGTGCGGTGGTACATGCGTCGCAGGCGATTTTTGTCCTTGATGAGCGATAAAACGTGCTCGGGAAGCTTGATCGTGTATGAATGTACTTCTTTGAGAGGAATGTGTGTATCTTGTGCTGTTTGAAGAATCTCTGTGAGAGTGCTTGTAGCTGCATCGATTTCTTGTGGCGAGCGCAGAGTTCCCGAAGTGAGATGAATTCGTTCGTTGACTTCCTTTTTAAATCCTTCCCAGTCCGCATCCTTATAATTGCGCTGTTTTCTGGGGGTCCTTGAAGTTGTGCCGCCTATAGTAAAGCACACGGGCAGATGGTCCGAAGACAGCTCGTCTAATGTGCGCAGTGGAGATATTGTCTTAACATTTTTCTCGAGTACTATATCCAATGTACTCGGATATCTAGAGCGTTGCGAGTAGTACGTAGGTCTGTCGGGCGCCATTATCGAATAGGTATTTGTCTGCATGTGTGTAAAGAGCGTATTTCCGTTCGCATTACCTCTGTAGTTATTCCAGTAGTTGTGTTTGGCGTTCAAATCGCCTCCCATCACAACGATTGGTCCCAGATTGAGCAATTTATTGAGATCTTCTCTCACTAGGTTACTTTGGGTGCAGTATACGGAGATGATGGTATGCGCTCTACCCTCTATGGTGACTTCGATAATCGTGGCTTCAGCGTGCTTCAACTTCGGAGTGGGAATTCTTGTGGACGTCATTGATTGTCGAACGAATATTGCGGTTCCTCCGCCTGATCTTCCCTGTCGGTCGTCTCGGTGAATCTCGAAACCTTGCACTCTCAGCGGTACGCTTGGATTCAAGTGGGATTCTGATAAGAGAATAATGTCGGTGTTTAATTCATTTGCCAAAGCGAGCAGTTCGTCTGTCTTGTTGCGCACGCTAAATGCGTTCCATACGAGGACTCTCACCTTCTCGGGATTAGACATCGAGGGTGGTCGTGAGGAGCTCCATCAGGACGACGAGCTTCTCTGCTCTTGATGTGCAGCGGGCGAGCTGCGATCGCATCCTCAGGAGGCCTTGGAGCAGGGCCATGATGTCCAGGTCGTCCTCTGTAGTGGTGGGCGCGCGCACGGGCTCCTGCTGTGAGCGGGGCTGGGGGCGGTGCTGTGGGGGCGGCGCGGTCTCGCGCTGCTCTTGGGCGGGGGCGGTGCCTCCGGCTACGTTGGCCCATGTGCGTCCATCCGTCCTCGGCTGAGGAGGTGGCCTGCTCGGGTTCTGTTCTGCCGGTGGGGGTTGGGGCCTTCTGGCAGGTCGCTGCTGTATTGAGGCGACGTACGCTACCCGCTTGGGGCAGCCTCTGTAGTTGGCGGGATGCGGGCCTGAGCAGTTACAGCATGCGGCGGGCTCGTCTCTCGTCTTCTTGGGGCATTCTGCCGAAGCATGCTCCAGTAAGCATTTTACACACCTTGCTGTGTGCGAACAGTTTCGGGACCCATGTCCGAAGTCTTGACATCTGTAGCACTGGGTGCCGTGCTGAAGGTGATTACTCCTGTGCTTCTGGAGTCGAATGCGGCAGTGGCACAGGTATTTGACGGCCGCGCGCAGCTGTCCCATGTTGACTTCCTTATTGAAGTGCGCTAAGTATATGGGATACTCATTTGAGGCAGTCATCTTGACCACCTTCACAGCTGGGAATCCTTGCGATTCCAGATCCGCCGCGATGTCTTGTACTTCTACTAGAGGCAGGCCCTTGATCACGGCCTTCTTCATTTTTTCGGCTTCGGCCGTGAATGTGTGGAAGCCGCGCGCCTCCGCTCGCAGTCCATTGGTGAGGGCGCGATGGTCCTCCATCGTGCGCACGAAGATGTTGGCCGTGCCGCCCCTGTTATACCTAAAAGTGAAGAGCTTACCCGCCCCCAGATGTCCTTGGACCGCAGCTGTGATCTGCGCGTGTGTCATGTTCCCCAGGGTCATCACAACCGGGGGAACACGGTCTCTCCTGCCGGTACCTGCGGGAGAGAAAGAGTGATTATTATTGGCACGCTTATTACGCGGCGCGCCGGCGCCTTCGCTTACCTCGGGCAACTCTTCAAATCGGTTGCCACACTGGAGCGGTTGTGGTCCCCGTGGGGACATGGGCCTCTTTGCGGGGTTGGACGGCCTCGTCCAGCCTCCATCCTGGGGGGCAGCCGTCTCCATCGGCTGCTGGGGCCTCGGGGGCGCCACGTAGGCCGACGCCGGGCCTATCGGGGGGCGCCTGGGGGCAGGACTGGGTCCTGTTGCCCAGGAGGGGCCTGCTGCGGGCTCCGTCATCTCAGTTTCGTCGGGCGTGGTGGCAGTCGTGGTGGTGGATGGTCTCCGGGTCCTTGGGTCCTCGGAGCGGGGCTGTGGTGCGGGGACCGTAAGGCGCACGGTCCCGGTCTTCTTGCGAAGCGCAATTTGGTGAGCGCCGGGTGGTACCACGACCGGGGAGTCCTCGTGGTCAGCGGGGAGCATCCTCGTCGGGAACATCTTGACAGGCGGTAGTCGGTGCCTCCTCTTGAAGAGGGAGCACGTCTCTGGAGCTTGTGGGCGGTTTGCGGGGGCCAGCGTGAGTCTTCGTTGTTTAAGTATAGCGAGAAAGTGTTGCCTTGATAAAGGCAGTTGGGTGGGCGCGAGCGCCTGTTCGGTGGGCCGGTGGGATCCCTCCGGCCGGCAAAAGTAGCGGGGCCTGGCTGAAACTCAAGCCAGACAAGAAGACTTTTGTGGTTGTATTGCAAACCACAAAAAACGGCTCTCCTATCCTCCCGCACTGCCGACTTTAAATCTTCCCGGCATTGGTAGTTATCCGGATTTGCGACAATATCGGACCCGTTGTGACGAAAATACAGGTGCAAATCATGTTCCGCCAGGACCCTACATTACAGGACCGTGTGATGTCACCAAAGACCATATTACGTCTTGCGAGATATGAATCCTTCTTCCAAAAGGATTAAGGAAGATTATGAAGGTAAACATCTGTTCTATGTTACTTGAAAATATTCGAAAATGTCTTCATCCATTATGCAGATCTTTTAATTCCTTTCCTCGAAATAAAAGTTATTTTTTTCCAGATTCAAGTGTTCCTGTAGGACCCAGCGGTAGTAATTCAGTTGCCACACGAAAAAACGATGCTCCCTTGTGTAAGAATATTTATAGTTTCTTGTTTGATAATCATTATTTTTTCATTTGTTTTGAATAAAGTAATCATTGGCTTGAAATATTTAGTGAAATATTGTAAATCATCTTGCATTGGTGATCCATATGATCCCATGAATTTTTAAATTTTATCGGTTGAATACAGTGTTACATTAAAGAGAGACTACCTTAATTACCTGACTAAAAACTTTTCTATCAATGCTCTTGAAATTCATTAATATAGTTGTTGAGTATAATTGTGAAAAATTAAATCTTGTCCGCTTAACGAAACTATTGCCAAATATGTGTGTTTTGATTGGATTAATTGTAGGACACAAAACAAAAATTGGTCGATGCAGTTATTAAATTCACTGTGCCCGTCATCAGTAATTCTTGGTGTGTAGATATCAATAAAAAAATATATGGCAAAAACACAAGACCGTATAATGGACCGGACTCAATGAGGATAGTGGCAATTCTACGTCATTTAAAATACTCTAAATATAGAATGAAATGGCTATCGTAATTATTTTCTTTGTCATAATTATAATAGTCTGCAAGTGTCTACAAGTGTCTGCTCAGAAAATTCTCATTTCTGAGCACAAACTGCCTCCTGTTTTATATTATGTTTTAGTTTTAATATTCGTGATTTGTCTGTCCTGCTGTTATTGTTATTCTAAGTTTTGTCATCACTTTGTATAAACAGTGTATTTAATGTTATAATATTAGATATGTATTTGGGTAAGGCACACTGTAGGAATAATTTTAAGAAGCACTAATACTGAATTACCATTTTTTAAAAGTTTATTTCACGAGTAGTTAAGCGCACTTGAATTGAAATGACACTAAATTGCGCTATATAAATGCTATGTTATTATTATTATATTGTTTTTTTTTTATTAATTACTCAACGTCCTAATGAATGTCTTTCAACGCCTTCTTTAAAATGTATTTTGTTCTTCAATATTATTGTATTTCTTGTTCTGTGTTCTATATTGTCTTGGCACACATTTGAAATGTGTTTTGTGCTCATATATCCCAGCATTTCCTGTTTCTGTGATATCCACATTATTTTTGGATTAACTTATTGACTAAAACCTCAAATTGAAATATTTAATCATTTAGAAAAATATTAGCGACTCGAATGAATATTTAAACCAAAAATAGATTCGGTCGTAGACTTGGTACACACTTAAAATGTGTTTTGTGCTCATGAATGCTGTATTCATATTATTTTTTTAATAACTTTATGACTAAAACCTCAAATTGAAATATTTAATCATTTAGAACAATATTAGCGACACAAATGAATATTTAAACCATTAAAAGATTCAGTCGCAGACTTGGTTTACATTTAAAATGTGTTTTGTGCTTATAAATTTATTTGTGTTTCTTGTTTCTGTCATATTAGTGAAATAAAATAAAAATACTTCACATGTAACAAAGTTTTTCATTTTTCTGATAAAAAGAGAAATGTTAACATTCAACACTGTCGTAGAAAAGCACAATCATTGGTTGAAAATGTTTTTCCTTTTAAAGTAAAGGAATTCAAATTTCAAGTAATTCAAGTAATCGTCTACTTACGCCGTCCTGAGAAAATGTGCCGTAAGGAAAAGATACCTTATAGCTCATTTTTGCAGGACCGCACTTTGTGAGTTGGAACCTTGTCGTCCTGAGAGAATTTGTTAACATTTCTAACATTTATTTTTAAAATAATATTTTAGGCTGATGAATGGCACAAAAATGATCTTTCCTAGGTACCTACCTAGGAAAGATAATATTGTCTATGGCCGCGCCTTTTTTTATTGTTTCGGCTACCTTGTCTATGAAATCAAAGGCTGTAGTGACGTCATCGGTTAAAAAATAGTGGACAAAATTGCCCCCTACAAAATCTCGGAGTTATCAATCTAGTGATTGGTTTATTTATGGTGTCAGTTCTTAGACGCTCAAAAACAGAGTGGCCGCTTGGATCGCGGGAGTCGCTATATGCACAGCGACTAATCGACAGGGGGCGTAGCCAACATTTCCGAGCATACCCGAAGTGAAGTGTTTCGGCGCTTTATTTGAAATTGGTTCTCCGTTCAGATTTTTTTTGTGACGTCACGGCCGAGCATTTCCGAATATTGCCGAGCAGCCGATAGCTAATTTTCATCTTTCATATCATACGATTCTTGCACCTTGATTTCATTTGGTTAGATTACATTACTATAGGGCCAATATCATAAAGTCGATTTCAAAGCCTTAATAAAGACTGTTTGGTATGGCAACCACATTCTAATTCCTGCAAATATAATTAACTTTTGGATAATAAAAGACTTGTGGTAGGTCCTATGTTCAACTTTTGTACAGATTCGTATTAGGCCTATATATACTCAAAGTATCTAATCTTTTTACATTGCAAAACAGTACACCTATGGGAAAGTAAAACTAACATTATTTGGAGTCAATGTGAAAATTTGGATGCCATATAGCATGTTGAAGGATAAGTGAGCAATGACGAAAGTTGGGCAATTCATTGATACATTTATTTATTTATTTATTGGACAATTTGTATAGCGCCGCTTTTGTGAGATATCACCTCAGGGGAGCTTTACAGTTGATGCAGGTATTACAAAAATATAAATATTACAAAAAAACTGAATTTAAGTTGATACATATAAGCTGCATATTTGATATTATTTTATTAATGGAAAATAATACATTACACCACACAAAGGAAATATAAACATTGAGGGAAGAAACCCCTTTAAAAACATGACAGATAAACCCTGAATTGAGCCGATCAGGTTCTGCCTCATCCTGAAATTTATGTTTAATAAATTGCTCCAACAATAGACACATCTCGTACTGAGGAAACTCCAGCTTCAACAAGCCTGAATTTCTTTTGAATCACAAACCATGTTACACAAACCTAGCGTAGCCGCTAAACTATTTGAAAACTGGGATGTTTTTCTTGCCTTGATGTGAGCAGGCGGTATAAAAGGGACACTTTCTTTTGAATCACAAACCATGTTACACAAACCTAGCGTAGCCGCTAAACTAATTGAAAACTGGGATGTTTTTCTTGCCTTGACGCGAGCAGGCGGTATAAAAGGGACAGTTTCTTTTGAATCACAAACCATGTTACACAAACCTAGCGTAGCCGCTAAACTAATTGAAAACTGGGATGTTTTTCTTGCCTTGACGCGAGCAGGCGGTATAAAGGGGGCATTTTCTTTTTCATCATATCATAAACCATGTTACACAAACTTAGCGTAGCCGCTCAACATCGCAGAAATAGTTAACTTAAATAAAATTTGAACGTAAAAAAATAAAATCCAGCTAATAAATTTCAATCACAACGCACACATATTAGGTAAATACTAATTTGACGGAATTTAACATTAAAAAAAAACTCGGAACAGCTCGGGTATGCTCGGATATGTTGGCCACGCCCCCTGTCGACTAGTCGCTGTGCATATAGCGACTCCCAAATTTTTACCTTTGAGGCGAAACTGTTTTGAGAAATCGGTTATATTTACACATCTTTTAAAATGCCGTAAGTGATTGTGTTTTTTGCGTTTTAACGCCATAATATATATTAGTGTAATCGTGATTCAATTATTAATGTGTTTTCAACTCCTTTGATTAAAAAACGGGTTTTTTTTAGCATATTTTCGATACAAAAAACTAGCTGTCATCTCGTATTTTCCCAAACAAAATGGCAGAATTCCACAGGATTTTATCAAATTACAAAGTATATCCTGAAAGATTGGCAAAGCTTATTGCTATGATATGGGCTTTTTTAAATCTTTGTTCCTTGTTCTATCACGAAACACAAAAACATGGATAAAAATCTCCCGTTCTCAGTCACAATTATTTAAAAAGCAGCACTCTGATTTTGACATCGTGAAATAGGCTATCTGTATAAAACGATCAAATGACTTAAATAAAGCTAGTAGGGCAGTTATTCTTATTGGTAATTGTAAACAGTTAATGTATCTTCCTAATGTAGTACCACTTCTTTGTGGTAAATGTATAAAATATCATAATTTAGTTCATTCAAATTTCACGAACCAAATAAGACAAAATAATTTTCACGCATTATTTTTATCTTGATGTCAGCATATAAAAAAATGATTTTCTAGTATATATTTGGATCTGTGGTTGTAGAACAGGTCATAGAAAACATAAAACGTAGAAAATATTTAATGTGAATATTCAAAATATCCACTGGCGGCAATTTCAAATATACTCTCGCACAAAATTCGCGCATTTACAAAGTTTACGATTTTTTTATGATTTTTCTATCAATTATACAAATACAAAATAATTAATAAAATATAGGTGAGTTTATTGGCTACATAGCAGTATATTTTTTTTTATATGTTTACATATACAAATATGGAGTAATGATTTTTTTAATGTGGTCGGAAATTTTTCCAAATTAACTATCAAAGGTGGCGAGCAAGTGAAGCTATTTTTCATTATTCTCTCTGTCGCTCCAGTGGTTAAGGTAAATTGTTCAAGCTTAAAATATGGTCTGTATGTGGAAATGAAGGTGAGGTACTGAAAGGGTTAACTATTTGAGTTAATATTTTCCAATATACATGTAGAAATTGACCAGAGGACAAATGGAAAATATCAGCGTCTGAAAAGATGTTAGTGTATTTTGTACAGGTCCTTCTGAAAAATGAATGTTGTTTTCATTGGCGGGTTGTGACTTAGGTGTACTAGAGTGCTAATATTAAATAAAATGGTATTACTGATGTTTTTGTAGAATGAAACTTATCATATTTGCACCGATTTCCCAAAAATTTTCATAAAAATCGAATTTTCCAAAAAAAAAATTTTAACACCAATAATGACATTTTATTTTAATATTAGGCCTATTTTACTCCCAAAAGTCACGAGCCGCCACTGGTGGTGTTTAGTTAAATGTTGGAGGGTAAGTTAATATATTTTCTTGGTGTTAATTAATACCTCCTTAATTGTATTGGAATTTCCTAATAAGTATTTACCTATCAAATACCTATATATATTTTTGAAAAAAAAAACCGAAAATTTAAAAAAATAAATAATTATATCTACACGTTAACGTGCATATAATTAAAAAAAAATGTGCATTTTTTAAACACAAAATTTTAAACTGCACATCTAAAGAAGTATTCGTAAAAATTTCAACACATTTTCAACTTGTATTTCTTTCGGGAGTTCATTTAAACATTAAACTTTAGTACAGACCATTTTATAAATTAATGGCACACAATCTGGAAAGCTCGAGGCAAATAGCGCTGGTGTTTGATATCATTTGCATGATATGTCAGCTGTGTGATGCGCTTGAAATATAATAATTTGAGGATGTAAAGGCATTAAAGAAAAGGTTGATAAATTGGTGGTTGGAGTTATTAAAAATGAGTTGAGAAAATTTGGTTCATTTATGACTGCAACATATTTCTGATTGTTTTCCAATGAACGTATTCATCTAAACATATTTATAACATAATTATATAAGAAATACGTTTTGGTTTTTCCAGGTTGGCGGCTTACGGCAGAAATTTCAAAATGTATTTATTTATTAGCGTTATAAACAGTCCATTTATGTCATTGACCAATAAAATAACGATAAAACAGACTATAACAGAAAAATACACAACAACATACCTAATACAAACCATTCTGATAAAGTACATCTTTAAATGACGAAAAGTAACACATATCGATATTTATATTGCTAACAATCTAAAATAAAAATTGTACTTAGTTGATATTTCAATGGGTGAGGTCGGGTGAAATATTTCATGGGGTTGGCCAGGATTTCCGTGGCGGATTCTTCTGCATACCAACTGCGCGGCAGGCCGGATAGGGAGATACTGGTTGAAGAAGACCTTTTGACCTCTCCAGCAGGACATCGTCTCCTCTCGGAACATCGCACTGCACTGCAGTGGGAGGGATAGATTTCTGGAGAACGCCAAATTCCTACCCACCCCTCATACCTTTTCCTTCCCAGCACTTCAACTCAGTCCTTTCCTCAAAAGATTCTCCACAAATATTATAACGATAAACTACAGCTATATAAAAACACAAACGATCATAATCAAAAGCATTAATTCGGCAATAAAATTACTTTCCAACTTGCAACACCGCTGCCTCCAGTCGTTTACTAATAATATCATTAAATTATTCCAATTATTATTTGTTTTAAATAAGGTACCGGCACACTTCAGTTAAATAAACACAAGGGTCAGCACAACATTAACACCAGCTTCACATCCATTTCGCTTCCTCATCAGAAGTGGATGGAAAAGATGGAGCTGCACGTGTCTTATTGAATATCGTTTCTGAAAGCATTAATAAGTGCAGTTATTCTATGAAAATGGTTTTCTCAACGGTGAGCCAGCATATGGCGTTTCAAATTTGATTTAAGTGAGCACGAAAAGCTGCAGTACGAACATGAAAAGGGTTTTTCTCCACTGTGAGTAAGCATGTGTCTTGTCAAATTTCCCTTTTGAGAACATAAATAGTTACAATCCGAACAAGAAAAAGGTTTTTCTCCAATGTGAGTAAGCATATGTCTTAACAAATGTCCCTTTTGAGAACAAGAATAGTTGCAGTCGAAACAAGAAAAAGGTTTTACTCCATAGTGAATCAGCTTATGGATCCTTAAACTTCTATTCGTAGCAAATGTATGCTTGCAGTCGGAGCATGAAAAAGGTCTTTTTCGACTATGAGTCAGCTGGTGGATTATTATTTTTTCTTTTCTAGAACACGTATAGTTGCAGTCGGAACAGGAAAAAGGTTTTTCTCCACTGTGAGTAAGCATATGTCTCTTTAAATTTCCTTTGGTATAACATGAATAACTGCAGTCGGAACATGAAAAGGGTTTTTCTCCACTATGAGTCAGCTTGTGAATATTAAAATTTTCCTTTCTGAAAGATGAATACGCGCAGTCGGAACATGAAAAAGGTTTTTCTCCGCCGTGAGTCAGCCTGTGTGTTATTAAATTTTCCTTCCTGAAAGCTGAATACTCGCAGTCAGAACATGAAAATGGTTTTTTTGCACTATGAATTAGCTGGTGTCTTTTTAAATTTTCCTTTCGCAAAGATGAAAACGGGCAGCTGGAACACAAAAAAGTTTTTTTTCCACTGTGAGTCAGTATGTGATTTTTTAAATTCCCTTTTGTAGAACATGAATAGTTGCAGTCGGAACATGAAAAAGGTCTTTCTCCAGTATGAGTACGCAAGTGCCGTTCTAACCATGACTTACACGCGCATGAGTAGTTACAATGGGTACAAGAGAATCCTTTTTGCCTATGATACGTCTTCAGATGTGGCAATAAGTCTGAAAAAGATTACGGGTAAATCTTAGTATGTGTAAGCATGTTAATTCATAAAAAGTAATGAGAGCACGAATAATTAACAAAAATCGGATTTACCTAATTGGGTAATTCTTTCAGATAGGTCTAAGCATTCCTTTTTAACCTCCAAGAGTTCTAAGACAACTTCCGTACGAGAAATAACCCTTCCTTTTTCTTCTCGGGATCCTGGTTCTGCCTGGATGGTAACCGTCTCGACATTATTAATACCTGGAATAGCAAAGAACAATAAATTGATATGCCGAGATGACACCAAGCATTTCGAAAGTACGGTTTTCCATTTCTGAGAGAGAACTAAAATGAGATAATCAAGCAATATTTAAAAATCACTTCAGACGATTCAAGCAGGGAGAAATTCAACTAGAAACTAAAATAAATATCAATAAAAATTAATGATCCTAGATGTCCGCAGCAGGGATAGATGTTTTTTGCGGTTCGATATTTTATTATTCAGCACATTCAGAGAAGACATTTAGTTTTCAATCATTGGAGTAAGCAATTCCTGCATCAGTATTATATGATTTCTTAATACAAAAAAGCTTACCGTAGTGGAGCAAGTTGTCGTAGCTATTCCTGGAACGTAACGCCCGCGAGTCGCATGCGGCCCGCGAGGATTTTTGGCGCGGCGCGTGGACACTTTCTGTGCGGCCTGCTGACCACAAAAATAAAATTATTAAAAAAAACATTCAGAATGCGAGTATGGTTTTCTTTCACCATGTTTCAGATATAGACACAAATTAATAGGCGATTCAACATCTCTTTTTAATTAAATTTAATATATAATTTATTTTACTAATAGGAAATTAAATCTTTAATAAGAAATAATAAGAGTTCAATACTAATTAATCCGGCAACTCGCTCACAGTTGAGGATTCATCTGCAGGCACATTTAAGAAGGAAACCATAAATGTGTACGAGGGGCAGTTTTAAAATTCTAGTTGCAGAATATATGCTGTAAAAACCAGAGGAAACCATTTTCAGGTTCTGGGTGTAGTTTTATTTAATGTTGGGAACTCGCACAAGGTTCAAGAACTCTTAAGTTAAAACCAGTTTTGTGTTCAAAATGTAGACGCTTTTCGAGGCAAACCTTTATTGTGTTTGAATAACAATTATAAATCCAAGATACAGGATATACATTTTCATGTGCTGGATGTAGTTTTAATCAAAACTGTGGACTGGCACAAAGATTCAATCTTAAGTTAATAGCAGTTTTGTCTTCCGAATTATATGTTTAAATTCCAGTTGCGGAATCATTTACAGAGGCATTTCAAATGAAACCGTTTGCATGGTCCGTTTAAAGTTTATGTTCGAGATTAAATTCTAGTCTCACACCAAATTCTGCAAAATCTTATGCTTATTCCGGGTGTAATCATTATTTAAGCTCGTGGACTCGAATGCAGAATCTTAAGTTTAAACCAGTCGAGAACGCAACATAAAATTCGATTTGCGGACTCATCTGTAGACGAAGCTAAAGGGAAACAATTATCGCGTTTCGATTGCATTTATAAGTTAACAAGATTTTTCTCAGCTTCGAATATTCCAAAACAAACCTAGATTCCAAAAATCTGTATTTCACATTTCTACATACGCAATTCAAGTTACTAGATGGCAGAGTACCCTCAGAATACTGCAAACATTCCTTCTTCACATCCAAGAGTTTGATATCTATACCTGTATACGGCATTTCACCTCCATCTTCTTCCTGAGACCCTGATTCCATCTTGATGGAAATACTCTCTGGGTGTAGAAGAACCATAGCACTGCTGTGATAGCGTTGTTTTGAATATGGTAATTGGTGACAACTAAAAAAAAACAAGACTGAATTAGATCTCAGATTCAACAGAAAACTAATACCGTATTCAGACCTTTCAATTTTAATTGATCAACTTTTATTGAACGACAAGATTTCTTACGAAAAAAATACTTGATAAACTTTTTAGAAAGATCGTTCAAACTTGTTAATATGCTTTCAAGTGTCGAGTTGGTCAACTAAAATGGAAACGTCTGACCCGCTATAACTGGGTGCAATAAATGTGTATGAAATTGAATATTTGGTTTCGGTCGGAATGTTCGTCTTGTCCTTCTCTTGTCCTGTTCTTCTGTGTCTTGACCTTGAAATTACGACATTTAAAAACTGGTGAAAGAATTTTCGCCATTGCTGCTACTAATACATAATATGAACAGCATGATTTACTCTAACGAACCATCACGCCCTTTCTCCGCAGGGGTAGGCAGATAGAACGGACCGCTTAAACAACTCGGTCTTGGCAAACACTCATTGCCTCATTCACATTCATACATCAGCTCATACATATTCTTCTGTTACTCCCGCTCTTGAAATGGCCCAATTCAAGTATCTGGTTCACTTGATCGTGCCATATCGTCCTAGGGCATTCCCGACTTCTAACATTCTCGAAATCGCGTCATATATTCTCCTAAGACTCCGTCTTCATTCATTCGCTCGCGATTTACTGGGGTAAAAAACATATCAGCATTAGAACTTACCAATAAATAATACACTCAATTGATTTGTTGATTTAACCGAGTGAGTTAAACGGCGGAAAAGATATTATGTAGAATAATAGTTTGAAGGTTTAGGGTGAAAAAATTCGTGTTGGCGAAAGCACGTGCGAATAAAAGTTAGGTTACGTGTACGTACATAGACAATTAAATATACACCACAAAAAATTTAAAAAAAAAATCTTTCGAGTAGGTACTAAACACGAAGCTCGCCCATGAAAACGCTATGTGAACAAAATTATTTATTAATATGCAATGCGTTTTAAGATATGAATAAAACAATAATAACTTTGAAAATAACCAAGAATTTATTTAATTTTTTACCTGGTTCGCAAAACACGAGCATCACCAGGGTACATTTTTTTAATTTCCACGAGGAACTACTTTTTCCCTAGAAATTAAAATGCAATCTGATAAGCATAATTGATGTTGGGCGTCAATTGGTATGGCTGTGTATTAAGTAAGCCAATTTGCTATGTAGGATTATTACATACATAAGTTTGTGGTGGGTATTAAATGTAAGGCGAACACGTCTCTTTGGCCCCAAATGGCTGAAATGGGCTGAAGGCTTACTTATTTATAGTTTAATGAAACGGGCAGTGGCGGATCCAGGGGGGGGGTCACGGTGGTCATGACCCCCCCTGGGCCCCAGCCCAGGGGGGGTCATGACTACCTAGGTCCTCGGCGCTCGGTTTTAAAATTTATAAAGCACAAGAATCGAAATATTTCCAGCGTTTATATTCCTCTTAAATATGGAAGTACAGTACTTACATTTATTAATAACATTTGCTGCACACGATTGGTCCTAAAGGAGTTCAAATTTTTAATTCATTCGGCCTCACTATTGAGAAGAGCACGCTGGAAGGCATTATTCTACTCTTCGATAGACTGGATAGACACTTCATACCTACAGTGAATATTACAGTGGAACGATTCAAATTCTTTACCAGGAAGCAAAGAAATAACGGTCAACAAGCTGTTATTATTTGTCTATTTTGTCGTGACAAGCAAAGTGTTACAATAATAATGTCGAGTCAAATTCTGCAAATGCAGAATGCTACGGATATGGTTGGCGAGTGGAAACGTTTTAAGCAATCATTTCTTTTATATATGATGGCGAATAACTACAACGAGGAAAAGGAAATTCAAAAAGTTGCAAGATTCCTACACACAATACTATGTTGAAGACACACCTGACACCATGTTATATTGTGGTGAAATAAGAACACGATTAATAATTGTAATCTGTACTGTATTGGTTGACAATTGACATTACACGAGCCTACGCCGCCCGGGCTTGCGGAGCAAAAGACAATCTTAATGATATACCTAGTGTTACCATATCCAACAATACCTACTTTTTACTTGTATATATTATTATCAAAATTAAATTATAACTTCTTGTAACTGTAACTGACCGGACCTAAGTCCTCCATCACAACACAAGCAAGCATTTTCGGCTTTCTGTGGTGGTGGTAGGAGTTATTGTTGGGTTATTCGTAACCCGGGAATGTTTGTCTTTCTTTAAAAAAAAAAAAAAAAAACTTGACCACGACTATGTGACCCCCCCCTGGCGCCAAAGCTGGATCCGCCCTTGGAAACGGGCGCCACTGGGTTCGGTAGAATTCCGGCCTTAAGTGTGGTAGGTAAAGTTCAAGATTCTAGGAGGAAATGATTTCAGATCATTTATAACACAGGGGTTGTCAAATAAAAAGATTATAAGTATATTGTGATGATGTACAACAATCCTCCATCAACACCCATTACTTCGATTTCGATGGTTATCGTTAGGCTTTTGAAGGTAGGTACCGTTACTTGTTCGTTTTATGCATTAACTTTTCTGTATTTCAACCTGTTCTATGGTTTAATTGACCATACTTTAAAGTTTCCTTTTGCCCCGTTCAGACAGAGCGATTTTAGTTGAACGTCTTTTATTGAACAAAATATCGTTCAGACGTTTCAATTTAACTCGAACCGATTTTGCTAATCAAGATGGCGTCAAGTGAAGTGATCGCTGCGTGCGACACTACGATTTCGGACCTTTTACGGAACGAACTTTAGAATATGATTTAGCGCAAAAACGTTGTATGTGGGCCAGATAAAGGATTATAATGAGAAAAGAATTGGGTGCTTCTAACACATGATACGTGGGAACAGGGGAGTCTTCTTCAAGTCTGACTTATATGCACAGAGTTCCAAAAAATACGATATCATTTTTTATAAAATAAGTGGTCGTTGCAATAGTTGATGCCCTAAAATTTGTTATGAAGGTAAAAAAAAAATTGGTTTTTGAAACATTCAGAGACGTGTTATTTAAAAACAATAAGTACTAAGTAACAGTTACATTTCAAAAATAATATTATTAATTAGAGTGTCACGGACATTCTTATTTTTTGTAAATTTCTTGCTTCTGATCCCAAATACAGGGATGGCTTTGGTATAGATCCATAAATCTTAACGTAATCAATTGAATAACAATTATAAAATCCAAGATACAGAATATATATTTTCATATGCTGGATGTAGTTTTAATCAAAACTGTGGACTCGTTCTTCAATCATAAGTTAAAAGCAGTTTTGTCTTGCGAATTATATGTTTAAATTCCAGTTGCGGAATCATTTACAGACACATTTCAAATGAAACCGTTCGCATGGTCCGTTTAAAGTTTATGTTCGAGATTAAATTCTAGTCTCACACCAAATTCTGCAAAATCATATGCTTATTCCGCGTGTAATCATTATTTAAGCTCGTGGACTCGAATGCAGAATTACTCTTTAGTTTAAACCAGTCGTGAACGCAACATAAAATTCGATTTGCGGACTCATCTGTAGATGCAGCTAAAGGGAAACAATTATTGCGTTTCGATTGCATAGGTTAACAAGATTTTTCTCAGCTTCGAATATTCCAAAACAAACTTAGATTCAAAAAACTGTATTTCACATTTCTACATACGCAATGCAACTTACTAGCTGTCAGAGTACCTTCAGAATACTGCAAACATTCCTTCTTCACATCCAAGAGACTACTTAATACATTTTTTCATTGATGTATTTGATTATAGGTACCAGGTACGCATAAATAACTCACTCGAAGGGACGTCTGACGAAAATCGCAAGCGACTTGAAACATATGTTCACACGTTTCAAGTCGCATGAAAATCGAACGATGACTCATACTTGAACAAAAGTAGAAGGGCTTACAACTTTCGGCGTTCAACTAAAAACTTGATCAACTCTGTTGAAAGGCTGTTCACACTTGTCGATTAGCTTTCAAGTGTCATTCAACTTCGACTTGATCAACTAAAATCGCTCTGTGTGAAAGGGGTATTTGGGGGTATAACTCCGATCAAAAATTGGAACGGAAAAAAGACCCGGTAAACTTTGTGGTCTGAAACGTCACCAAGTAAGTTATCCAATGAAAAACTCTGAATTTTGACAGCGGAGTACCGGCTGAGTGGATATCTGTGGTGGTTTCGTTTGGCATCCTGAACTTGAAGGATTCCGTTATGTTGCAGAGATTTCGCAGATTTTAATATATTGTTTATCCAATATTAGCGAGATGTCCGTCAGTTTGTGGCTCTCAGTTCTCAATCGAGAAAAAAGACCGAGCAGTACATTATGAAATTACGCGTCGACATCACGTCAAGATCTTGAATAATAGACACCTCAAACACAAAATAGGACCCTGTGGTCCAAACCAAAAACAGGTGGGTTACTTTGTACCTGTGAAAGATGGCCGAACCCCCTGGTCGAAAAATACTTCGCAGATTACGCTCGGGTTGCTTTCAGCGTATTCGGAGATAGAGTCAAAAAGTAGTTGACTTTTAATGAATCTCCCGTAGTATTCCATCAAGGATATGGCGGTGCAGGTACGAGAAAGGCTCCTGTATTGAATATTTCAGGTAAAAAAATCAACATAAACATTCAATGACACAAATCTTATGTCGTGTAAATAAAATACAAATCTTTGTGAAGTAATAATGTATTAATGATTTCTGATCATTTCCTAGGTATTGCTGACTACTTGTGCGCACTTACATCTATTCAGGGCAACGTAAAATGGTTGGTAGAAGAGAGGACTTGTTATTTTACATGTAATTCATCAACAATGTCACCGGCCTGCGTTGAAAAAGTATTATGAATTGATCAATAGAACCAAAAATATAGGCACAATCAACAAATATATTAATCCAATGCTTTAATGTTTTCAGGAAGAGTGGTAATGAGCATTAATGTTGATTGGAATGAACCAGATAATCCAAATTCTATTGCCTATCTCGAGTTTGCTTTTGAGTTCACAGTAAGTGACTTATAGACATGACTTTACAACCAACAATGTATGAAAACGTTTTTAATTTGTCATTGATTTAATTTCACGATCATATTATTTATTTTTGGTTAAAAGGATTTTGTGTTTTATAAATAATTTCTAAGCATGGTGGTACGGTCATCTAATTTTCTTTGATAAAAGCGACTACCCCACAGTATTCAAGCAGACAGTCCGCAGCAGGGCTTCACGTCCTCTCGTCTACCGCCTTCACTCCTGAGGAAGTGGAATGCATCAACCTACGACTTCTTCGGACTTAACCATTACTCCAACTCATTATGTGTTCTTGTTTCTGCCAGGATTGTGCGTATTGAGACACCGTATTGTATCGTAATTATGTCATAAAAGGTATAATTCCATCGTTCTAATACATTCATTGGTAAATATTCGTGATCGCAGGCCACGCTGAATACGATTTTTCTAAATAAAACCTTTTGATTCACCGTAGTTACAATAAAAGGCAACTATCTGCATTTGGGAAATTTTTCATTTTAAAATTCTAAATGAAAATTTGCATTCTTTGTATGGGATGACAACTAATTCCAATAATTTCTGTCAACGATATTTTCTTACATCGGTATTCCTGATAATGGGAGGGCTCTAGAATAAACGTTATTACTATTTAATACATGCATATTAGGTAGGTACTATTTCGGCGGAACTGTAGAAAAATAAAATCAAAATTAGGGTATGTTAGCAAGTTTTTTTTTTAATTTTCAATAAGTTTGTATGGAAAAAACCTTACCTAACTTAACCCACCCTTACTTAAGCTAACCTAACCTTTTTTTTAAATTTTGTAAAAAAATATGCCTAAATACTTTAATTTAATCTTTTTTTTTATTTCCAACTAATTTGCACAGAAAAATGGTATAACGGTTCTTCTAGCCACTCCTAAAGTATCAGGTATACCAACATAAGAAAATGTCATCAACAGATTATTTTAAATGGCCGTCATCCCATATAGCAAAATTTAATGTTCATTTTAGGTAATTAAAAATTAGAATGCTAAAAATAAAATTACTCCAACCTAGATAGGTTCTTTTTAAAGTAATTAAGTTGAATCAAAAAGTTTTATTTTAAATAAAACGTTGCCAGCGATCCCGAATAATTACAAATTAATGATTTAACGTATCAAGAAACTATAATTTATTGTCTTGTTGAAATAAAAATACTTAACATTTAATTGAGTTTGTAATTTTTCTGTTACCAGCAAAGAAATATCAAAATTCAAAACACTGACATATCAAACATATTTTAAGGGATATGAATGGGGTAGGATCCGAATGAGAAGTATATTGTTTATGGTCGAGCCATTTTTTGAGTTTCTTCTACTCTGGTCGATGGTGCGTGACGTAGACGTTTCACTCGTATGTAAATGTTGGCATATCTATGGTTAAATAGTGGAAAGACGTGAGTGGTTTATTTATGGACCAACTCCAAACAAAAAGCACGGAATTATGAATATAGTGAGTGGTTTATTTATGTTTCCTTTCGTCCCCCGTAATAATTGTCGCTCTGTTTTTAATGTTATTTTGTACAAACTACGCATTGCGAACCTTGGGTTAAAAAAAATTTGTATATGGTTATTTCAAAAATCATCAAATTTTATCAAACAGTTACTAAAATTCTTACACATGTAGTTTTCTAGTGACATTTCTTCAATGTATGTAGGTAGGTTCATGTCATATTGAATAAGTAAGACCCAGACTATTTTAATCGCATTACTTTTAAATCAGTTTCTAAAATGTTCGTGATTAAAGTAACCAACATCAACCAGGTAATCACGTGACAAGAGCACAATACAACACTATGTGTTTGTTCATTTTAGCTTTACTGACTAATCCTAATAACTAATACTAATCAACAAAATCATTTTCGATCATGTTTGTTTGACGCTGTAAGCATCCTATTTGTGTAGAAAACATTCTCTGTAAGAGTTGTCATGTTTTATGGCCAAGAAAAGTTTAAAACGTAAACGTAACGTTTGTTTGACACTGTAAGCAGCTTATTTGTATAGAATACATTATCTGTAAGAGTTGTCATGTTTTATGACAAAAAGATTACTGATTTATTTTTGCTTTTAAAGTGACAAAAATAATATAATATAAGTTATGCACATAGTGCAGACCAAAGATATTAGAAGAACGAGATGTGCTATGCGCAGTTCGTACTGAGTGGAATTGTTTTGCCGAGTGTCGCCGGTTTTGTTCACCAATACTACTGCACACCTTCGCTTACGCTAAGGCATCGCTAAGGTATCCGCACTAATACATAGAACAGATTTCTGTGCGTACACGTCCCGATACCGTTCAAAGTACCCTAATTAGGTAGTACTCCGGCTACGGTCCGGCGGCCAACATAGCATATCTCGTTCTTCTAATATCTTTGGTGCGGACCAATGATTTTTATTGAATTACCTAGAAATCTTATCATAACAGGAAATGGTTTGAACTTTTGCACTGATGATGGACTCCAAAACGCTGTCAGAAACTTATCTAAAGAAGGAGGTGGCGCAACCTGACACAAGAACCAAAAATAAGTCACGATAATGGCAGTTGGAGATTTTCAAATATGGTCACGAAGAATTAAAATTTTATGAATATGACCTGTAAATTTTTATGAATATGACCTGTAAATTTTTCATTTTTATTATCGCCTTTATGGGCCTTTATACGGCATGTAAAATTTATTACGACAGTAGAAAGATATTTCTTTAGTTTAATATGTAAACAAACAGTTAAAAATACATATTTTATTAAAATAATAACGTGTTACATGGTTGCATGAACCAGTAAAGTTTCCGCATAAAATTCAAATTATAAACAGAAATACGTTAATAATTAAAAAATAAATTCATAAAGTGTAGTAAACAGAAATAATTAAATCTAAACAACACAGTTGAAAAAATATAGATTAGATAATTTAAACTAAGTACCGATATGAAATTTATACATTCTTACATAATAAAATAATGTTCAAGGATAAACAAAATAAATAAAGAAAAACAAAACAATGAAAACTACTTAATTATCTAACACACAGCAGGGGCAGAGGGATCGTAAATAACAATTTTATTTAATAGTTTCCAAAATACATTTAGTAAATTGACCAGAGAACAAATTGTAAATTTCAACTAGTTACTTTTTTGAGTAACTACAAACAGCTAATTTAAGTATGAGGGTAAGGAAATATATTTTTCTTTTAGTTAATTAATACCTCCTGAATTGTAATGGCATTGTCCGATTGAGAATTTCTTATGTTTAGGAAGGGAGTCCATACATAACTATCGTGACTTGTACACATTAAATCATTTCGGGAATACTTTCAGGAACACACAAGTAAGATCAAAAATTGAAAAAAAAAAAACAGTTTAATTTAAAAAAAAAATACATCTTCACGTAAACTATATATGCACATATTTTGTACATTTTTAAACACATAATTTAAACTAAATATCTATATTAGTTTGAGATGAGTGAAATTACTTTTTATTCGTAAAAAATTGATATTATTTTCAGCTTGCATTTCTGTAGGGAGTTCTTTTAAACTTTAAACACTAGTACAGATAAAAAAATTATAAATTAATGGCAGATAATCTGGAAAGCTCTAAGCAAATAGCGCTGATGTGGTTGGATATCATTTACATGATATAACAGTTTTGTGATACGGCTTGAAAGATAATAATTGAAGTATTTAAGGCATTAAATATAAAATCAAAAGAAATTGGGATATGGAAATATTTTGTTTGTTTATAACCGCAACATACTTCAGATTGTTTGTAACTGCAATATACTTCAGATTGTTTATAACTACAACATACTTCAGTTTGTTTATAACCGCAACATACTTTAATTTGTTGACAACCGCAACACACCTCAGATTTTTTAAAACTGCAGCATTCTTCAGATTGTTTTCCTATGAACGTATATGTATACATTTTTATGACCAACAAGTTTTGCTGTTTTCAGTTTGGCAGCTTACGGCAAAATAATTTTTTTTAAACATTTTTCACAAATTTAAGATCTTGAAATGTGAGGTTAAATCATACTTATAAATAACTATTATTGATTTTTATATTGCTATTAAAATAGCGTTTTGCTCAAATTATAGTGTACCTACGATTATAACCTAAATTAGTTTCAAATAAAGTGAATATTAAAATTATTGTAATTTTTGTTTGGCCTGCATTTCTACCGGCAGTTCATTAATAACATTTGTATACAGTTGACATTATTTGTCACATGACGACAACGGGTTGTTTTACGACTCTTCTTGAGTTCAACAAATCGGCTGTGGAATAATTTGCAGATCTCTGTTTCCTCCATTTCACAATGTCATGGGTCACAAATAAATTGATGGCATTAGACGAATAATATATTATATTATAACAGAACATACCACCACTTCTTTGGCTCACTTAACATTTAATAGGTTTGTTCGCATGTGTTTCTCAAATGCCTATTTTCAGAACATGAATAATTGCAATCGCAACATAAAAAAAGCTTTTTCTCCAATGCGAGTCCTTATGTGTCTCGTCAAAAATACCTTTGTGGTAAAAGAAAAGATCCAGTAGGGACATAAAAAGGTTTTTCTCCAATATGAATCCGCATGTACAGCTTTAAAAATCTCTTTTAAAAAGATGAATAGTTGCAGTTGGGACATGAAAAAGGTTATTTTCCAGTATGATTCCGCACGTGTATCTTCAAAGCTCCCTTTTGAGAACATGAATAATTGCAGTCGGGACACGAAAAAAGTTTTTCTCCACTGTGAGTCAGTAAGTGACTTTTTAGATTTCCCTTTGTTATACATGAATAGTTGCAGTCGGAACACGCAAATGGTTTCTCTCCGCTGTGAGTCCGCATGTGTATTTTCAAATCTCCCCTTTGGGAACATGAATACTTGCAGTCGGGACAGGAAAAAGGTTTTTCTCCACTGTGAATCCGCATGTGTTTCTTTAAATTTCCTTTAAGAGAAAATGAATAGTTGCAGTCGGGACATGAAAAAGGCTTTTCTCCACTGTGAATACGCATGTGTATCTTCAAAGCTCCCTTTTGAGAACATGAATAGTTGCAGTCGGGACATGAAAAAGGTTTTTCTCCACTGTGATTCAGCAAGTGACTTTTTAGAGTTCCCTTCTTTATACATGTATAGTTGCAGTCGGAACACGAATAAGGTTTTTCTCCGCTATGAGTCCGCATGTGTTGCTTCAAACTGTCTTTTTTAGAACATGTGTAGTTGCAGTCGGGACATGAAAAGGGTTTCTCTCCACTATGAATCCGCATGTGTTTCTTTAAATTTCCCTTAAGAGAAAAAGAATAATTGCAGTCGGGACATGAAAAAGGCTTTTCTCCGCTGTGAATCCGCATGTGCCTCTTCAAATCTGACTTTTGAGAAAACGAATAGTTGCAGTCGGGACATGAGTAAGGGTTTTCTCCACTGTGAGTCAGCACGTGTATATTTAATTTTCCCTTTGAACTACAAGAAAAGTTGCAGTCTGGACATGAAAAGGGTTTTTCTCCACTGTGAGTCAGCATGTGTCTCTTCAAACTACTCTGTGTTGTACATGAATAGTTGCAGTCGAAACATGAAAAAGGTTTTTCTCCTGTGTGGATGCGTAAGTGGACTTTTAAGGTGGACTTACTTGAGCAGAAGTTACAGTGGGGACAAGAGAATCGTTTCCCCCCCGGCTGCGTCTTCAGAGCAGTCAATATGTCTGAAAAAGATTACGGGTAAGAGTTTAAAAAGTAAAATTAAGATAGCACGAAATGGGTGACTCAAAATGATAATGGAAGCGCCATTTATTTTTACTAGGGAGATATTTTCAATTAACATTAATATAATAATTATTTTGAAATCCCTTTTGCCATGCATAAAAAACCTTGTCTTATAATCCTCAGCACGGGTAAGCCACCCAGTGAGGCCAACATTACTGGATTGTACTATGAAATGTAAATATTGTACCAAACATTAGTTTATCATTTAAAAAAAGGGTAAACCTGTTTCGGGCGCTCGAAATCATTACCCAAAATTTAAAAAAAAACATGAATGAGGAATTAAAGATATGAATGGGGAATTTTGAAAAATGAATTTCGGTTTTGTATCGTGCTTGTAAGCAATATAGTGAGGTCTCAAAACCGAGGAATAACTATAGTTACCTCCCGCGTGAGAGCTAATCTCACGACTATAGACATAAACTATATATGCTTCTCGCCGGCTGAGGGTTAGTGGGACTTGTAAATAATGATTCATTTTTGAACTTTCGACAATGAGTCGAATGTATGGCCGGAATAATTGCAGAAAATTCATTCGCGTACTCTTATAATATGTTTTGTATAATGTAGCATGAAGTGGTTTTTTTCAGAATACAGAAAGAAAAAAATGCTCCATGAATTATCAATTAAACTGTATAATTTTAATTTTGATATTTTTAATTTTTGTACTCCCAAAAAAGCTTTTTTTTTTTTTTCATATTTACGATTTTATCCATGAATGTATGACACATGAATACGAAACAACAACTTCATTCCATTCGTGTTTTGCCATTTATTTTATAGATAATACATTAATTCACTGATAAAATAAAGAGAAAAAAACTGTCAGTAATAATATTAACCACATTGAAAAACCTAAAATTCTCATTCTCTATAGCTGCTATGAACGCTACTGTATTTTGGTGTTTCCTGATTCTAGCCTTGTTTTTATAAAGACATTTCTTCTCAAGAGACCACAGACAGTTGGGGAGACTTCTGTTACATTTTTGACACATCTCACTATTGTTTGAGTGTGACAAGGAAAAATCATTGGTAGTTGGACATCGTCAATTTTGATGTGATCGGTAATCAGTTGTTAAATATTATCATTATTTCAAATTTTTAGAGCAGTGGCTTGGTTACATTTCCTATTTTAAAACATTGCTACAATCATTAACAAAAAAATCAAAACAGGCACATTAAATTTACGAATAACGTTTAAGCGCCTTTTCGTTTGCCGGACTTTGAATATACTTTTCAGCGCCAACTCCCTTACATTGTATTTTCGACATATTATCTAAAGCCCGAGAATTTGGTTCGCTGTAGTGGCCCACATGGAATGTATCATTTTACCAGGATTTCTTTTGCCAAGTTTACTTTGCAGAATCCGGAGTGAATGGCTTCACATAATTTCAGTAGATACAATAGCTGGCCTGTACTTAAATCCTGTTCATTAGACACACTTGGCAATGTACCTTGACTGACTTTAAATTCCAGTAGTTCACACTAATCTAGAGTTTTTTTCCTATGACGCCAGTGAAAGTTTGCGGTCCAGTAGTGGTTCCATCGATGTACTCAAATAGATGTCGCAAGTGAACATGAAGCTGACAGACAATTCACTATAAATTGCTATATTTCGATGGCCCGATGCTCTGTAGGGAACCCGCTTGCAGAGCGCGGGTGTAAACTGTGCTCCCTAAATTTAAACCAACGGATCATGTGATACGCGCTTCATCTCGTTTGTACGGTGCTGCTGGAACGCGGCTATAACGCTAGGTTATACCTAGTGGCGACGAATGATAAAAATTATTTCGTTTTTTTTTTCTTTTTATCACTGGGTAGCAAAATGACATCAACATGTTTACTCCAAATAAGCTCAAACTCTGTCGGGTACATGCTGACACACCCGGTATACAGTGAAAACATCCATGAATATCGCAAAAGGTTTAACCTTAAGGTCTAAATGCCTCAGGATCTCTAATTATATATTTTCTGTGCCACCCAACGCTTTATTTGATCAAATGTAAATGCTTTTACCTGCTTTCGGGGTAATAGTTTCAGTGTGCTCTAAGAAATCCTTTTTGACATCCTGGAGGTCCATATCCATTTCCGTGGAAGGACTTCCCTCTCCTGCTTCTTCTCGGGGTCCTGGTTCTGTCTTGATGGTAACAGTCTCAGTATTAATGCTACCTAGAAAACAACAATACGTAAATTAATTTTGCCAAGACTAACAGCGTATTAAATAACAAGTTACGGCCGCCTTCTCCGAGAGAGTACTATAAACAACTTTTTGTATTCATCTTTATATCTATATAAATAAAAAATTAAATGTTGGTTGGTTCAAAATCTTAAATCTCCGAAAGTTCTTCACCGATTGCTTTTAAATTTTGACACAACGTTGCATTCGAATACGCGTGTGTTTTTAAATAATATTATAAATATGTTACCTTTGACAGGTAAAAACATGTTTTTTTGAAAAACCACTCCATCTGTTGGGTAAACATGCTTTTTTAAGACATAGCCATCTGTTGGACGTAAAGGCAACATGCATAATCATTTAGTTCTCTGCACAGACAGTCTGAGCTACAACAACGCGTACAGATAGTTAAACAGAAATTTATTAAAATATTAACGATTAAAGAATTGACGTAGTAGCGGGAATTTAGATGAGAGACTTTATGGTAAATTTATGAAATATATAAAAAGTAAACGCAAAAAACTATCTTAGATTAAAATGTATATATAATTACAATTTAGTTGACGATAATTGTTGGGAAGTAAGAGCTTCACAGATGCACTCTTAGATGGCAGTGAATAGAACTTGCGTGTAAGTCCACAAGATGGCAGCTAGTAGTCAGTAGTCGCCAGGACCAGTTAGAATGCTCAACTGTTTGTGGGAACACAACAATAATATTCTTAACACTGAATTTAAAATCTACTAAACTAATTAGGTCCCAATGGCCGAGTGGTTAAAGGCATTGTCCCGGTAAGACCGAATCCTCATCAATGACATGAAAATACTTTCTATCACGCGGAAAAACCTAATGTTTTTACGTTAGAAAGAGAAATAATAATTCTTTCCAGTTTGCTTTGCTTTTAATGTTTTCGCGAATGGATCCGTTTGGCACAGTAGATTGTAATTGTGTAAAATCCTCTGTAAATCTTGGATTATTTCTCGTCTCAATCCACTGACGTTTGTGTATCGTTGATCAATTTCTCTTTCTTCATTTCCGATGAAATATACTTGCAGTCTTCGTTGGGTAGTGGTAGGAATGATCCCATTTTGTGATAGATTTGTCCTTGGATGGATATTCGATTTTATCTCTGTTAGTGTAAATCATTTGGAAGCAGGCGTTGTAAGCTTTTATATTTTAAAGGAAGTGTTTTGGTTCTGATTTTTCTCAGGTAATATAATGTAGAAATTCCCGCGGATATGCTTCCAGTGGTAGCAATCGAATGTTTCTATTCATGCAACAGATTCCTGGTGTTTCTGTACTGAAAATTTTCGCGTTGCAAAATTGGCAGATGTTATCCATTTTTCGATTACGACGTGTTTGTGTTTGTACTTTCATCGGGTCGATGAAAGTACAAACACAAACACGATCATCATTTGTTAGGTTGTACTGTTTACTTGTCTTCATCCGCGCTTTTTGTAGGGTGATATTTCCATGTGTGGCTTGCGTTCGCAGACTTTTATTATAAGATTATGTCGCAATTTTCGATTCTTCAATTCGTTCATTGGATACTAAAATGTGCTTCGCGCTCTTCGGCTGTTTCGTTTTCTCATTGTTCTTTTTGTTTTTGCCGTTTTGCTTCAGAACTCCTCTTTTACGTTTGGGCATTGTACAAAATATAAATCAAATAAACTTTTTATGAAAAAATACACTAAGTACAAGTAAGCACCAGATTTCATTTTTATAGACGATGAATTAGTAACTTCCCGAGGGATCCCTCTAGAAACATTTGAGATTTAAGTAATACGTTGATCAGAAATAATTAAAATAAACCCCAAGGAAATATCGATTTTCTAGGCCTGTCGGGGCAAAGTCGATCATAGGTCCGTCCATTGCGCCGTGCCGCGAGCCGAATATTGTTTTTACACGACTTCATCACTTGTGTCGATAAGATTCCCACTTTATTTTAGAGATTTGACAGGGCAAATTCAACCGCAGGTCTGTTCAATGCACCAGGGCCACGAGTCGCATCTTTTTGTGATGTGTCGTTAAGATTCTGGCTTTAATTTAGGGAATTGACTCGTCTTAAATAACTTCATATCGTCGGCAAAGAGTAAAACTTCGGCACCGTAGGAAGTGCTGGTAACGTCATTAATGAATAGGAAAAATAATAAAGGTCCCAGGTGCGAACCTCGGGGGACACCGCTGGTAGCAAACCTTACCGGATATGGCTTGGAAAAATCGAAGTCTTCCTGTTTCCTATTTGTTGGCACTCATGCGAAAATACAAAAAAAAACATCTCGGAGAGGCTCGGAGTCCTCGTATAAAGTGTAAAACTGTCCCTTGAGTAGCGTACTAGTTTACAGGCTTTTACACGATTATTTTTTTAAGACAAGGAACAAATAAATGTGCACAACAGCACAAAAACTACTTTACTTTTATATCTATTAATACTTTTCACGGTGGAAAAATAGTACATTACGAATAAAAACATTAATTTTAAATTAATTCGAAGCAGAGCTAGGCAGTTTTTTCAATTTAATTTGTTATTCTGCTAGCCGATATAATTACAAGACCTGTTCATATTTAGTGATTAATGCGTTAAATAAGTCAACAACATCCTTATAATCAATACCCTTATTCTATATACGGCGAACGGACGTATATAATTGTGATTTCGTGTTGGGTTTGTCGCAATAATAATTTAGCGGCAGCTACTAGGTTCTATAACATCGATGAATGCAATTCGCATCACATTGGAACCTACTAGTACGTCGGCGAATGTACGCTGCATCTACCTACTCGCGATTTGGCGGTTTGTTCTCGAACGAGTGCAACCTATATAAACGGGCTACGTCGCGATACCTGGAGCAGTCAGTTTTAAACCGCCAGTGAGTGTGTTATCTTCAATCATCCAGCCGCCACTGAGGCGGGCGGCTGCTACGCCGGCTCCCACGCCGCGCACCTCCTCTTCACACCCCATCTGCATACAGTCAGTCGCCAGCCGAAACACCTCACAAACTACGGGGGGTGACCGCCTCCCCGCTCCGTGCTGCATCGACTCTTCACAGGGCTCTATCTGGTGTTGCCTATCGACCTGGAGGATTCGCCGCTGACTACACCCACGGACGCGGTGTCGATCTTCGGCCCGAAGAATTCGCCACCGATCAATTTCACCAACTGCGCGAGCATCAGCCGGAGTCATCTCTCACAACTACACTGACTCAATAAACGCTGCGACCTAACAACCTCTTTCATTCGTCCCCTTACCACATCTTCAAAATAATATATCGTATATTGCCTTGAATTCCGTTCTAATGGGATGCAGCCAATGACGTCTCTTTCGTGCATTTTTTCTAGGTGCGGTGATAAGAGCTCAAACCGCTGCTGAGTCTTCTGAATCGATTGCCGGAATGAAGAGGGACAGCGGATATTTACTTACCGTGTACGCGCTTAATTGGAAGACAGCGATATAAAGTTTCTCGTGTGCGTCCGGCGATACAATAATACACTTTCAACGTGTTAAAGTCCTGCCCCCCTACTTTGCATTTCATTCAGTACGGTTTCATCAGTCTGATTCGTTAAACTTTTATTTGACCGTGTATCTTATACTGTATATGCGATTTAAAAAAAATATTATTAATGAAATATGGCTTACCCGCCGATAGGTGAATTCTTTCAGAGTGCTCTAAGTATTCCCTTTTGATACCAGGAACCTCGATATCAATTTCAGTATTAGACATTTCACTTGGTTTGATGGTGACTCCGTGTACATTTGAAGGCTCCGTTGAAATCATTTCATCTGTTAAGAGAAAATAATAACTAAACAAATGGAGCCCATAAACTGAATGATACAGGCGCAAAACACTATAAAAAAAGTGAATTTATTTAAGAAGCTAAACCGTTCATAGTTTGTCAACATCATTAGAACATGACAACACCCTCTTCCGAGTCCCTCAAAATGATGCCAAAATCCATTCACATTACATTGACACTATATGAAAATAAAAATACCAAATTTTATTGACCTGCAATGATATCTTCAAGTTATGCGTTAATCTTTAATTTTTCAAAAACTATTTTTTATGGTGTCATGTGTTGGGCTGTTGTTTCTCCCTCTTGCAACTTTTTTTGTTCACTTCGTTTAAAATAATCAGTCGCAAATTTTCTTAGAAGCGAAAGACAAAATCGCTCCCGCGCACTGATATCTTAATACCACAAACTTATTAACTCAAAAATGCAAGAAAAGATTTGTCATGTAGACTATTTCGATATTATTTTACATCTGTATAACTGTTATGTACTAAAAAATAAAACGAAGTACCTGAATTATTTTCTGAAATGGATTCCGGACATTCTTTTTTAATGAAAGGAAAGTCTATCTCGATGTCCGTAAGTATCACAGCAACATTGTCTTCCGCACTCGTGCCTGGTTCTAACTTGATGGCGGTGGAATCCATGCTTTTTGCTAATGATCGGGTGGTTAAATTTTGCTTTAACTTTATAACGAGGTTAAAGGGTTTCTTTAGAGAAGGACTGATTATTTAAGATTTGCAATTTGAAGAGAGTAACGCCCTAAATGAACCACTCATGCCAAATAACATAACCAACAAAAAAGTGACAGATAGCATTTGGAGGAAGTTTATCCATAGATACTACAAAAAGAAAATAATTACTGAATTAACGACGAAATATCAGTGTTGCCAGTTAAAAATCTTAACAATAGATGGCATGTCACGCCATAAATATAAACGGCCCCGTAAAGAGCTATTCTTGATCAACTTGAAGCCGCGGGGTGAGAGGAAAGATGTACGAAAAATGCCTTACCTACTTAACTTTATCATGACATCCCATTCCCTGTCTCATCACATTATAAAAAAATAGTTCGCAAGTGGTTACAGTAGAGTACATACATTGTATGTAATATAGTTTTTCAATGAACTTAATTTATGTAAAAAAATTAACTAAACGAAAACATCTTACTTGAAACCCAACTTGAACATTTTTAATTAATTATTTCACTTTACAAGTTGTATGACAATTCAAATACCAATATAAAAGACACGATTGGATGGCGAGATTGTGACGTCACAACGTCCTCACGTCAAGTTGCTTCTGGGTGTTTTTGCTCCCCCAAAACTGATTTGATTACTATAAACGTTTAGTTACGCATTCCAAAACGATTTTTTTTTCATAAAACTTACAATGAGTTTATGGATGTCGCTGATATTTTTGTTCTAATTTTAGACCCCTACAAATCCAAATCAGTTCAGCAATTTTCGGATCATGTAAATAACGAGTAGGTAATCATAATTTAAGCAAAATATGCTTAATTAAATATACATTATATCTTTTATAATTTATTTTTATTTTGTATGACACGTATATAAATTTAAAGAGGTTTTTTTAAAGTTAATTGTGATAATAACTTAATTTAAGTTTACTGTATTTTATTAGTGGAATAGCACTGTATTTCGTGTACTTCATACTTGAACAACAAAGGTAGTCGAACTTTCATTTTTCAGATCATCAGAGCCAACAGCTGCTGTCAAAATTATTTCAGATATTTTATGATTTCAAAGTGATAAATTAACAGAAAACTGTGACAGGGATTTATCCCGAGTTGATACACAAGTTAATCTCAAATATACAGTAATAATTTCAATACAAAAAACTTTGGCTAGCAAATTTAAATTGTATTTGTCTAGAATTTGTAAATACTAACACCAGTTTCAATATACAGTTTCAATATATAGTTTCAGTTTTATACAATTGTAAATGTTCTCCAAAATGCCCTGGAAAGAATCTCAGACTTGAGATGTCCCGAAAGAAACCATTCATCTGTTCTGAATGCAATTACTAATGTTATCCAAATTGACCCTGGTAATAAATTACATCTTTGCGATTCTTACAGGGATAAAGAAACCATTCTGTCACTTCGAATGCAAAATTTGTTTTGACAGCATCGCCATTCCATTGAAGGAATATTATGTACTAAATACAAAATTTGGCTGTCCTGAAACGGGAATCCTTCCCAGTTGGAGCAAAGGTTCATTTTGTTTTGTATTGTAACCGTCAATTTCCGGATACCAAGAACTATTGAGCTTAGCTCCATCGTCTCTATTAATATTTACGGGATTTCCGTAAGCAGCCGTGCTCTATAAGTTTTGGGTCTCCCCAGGAACAAATCCAAAGTAATGCACGGTGTCAATCAAATGCTCGGCAATTGTCGATTTGTCAGGGTGGCCGAGTTTACAAGCTCTGAAGTGTTCTGAAATCCTTTTGGAAATCGTCCGCTCTGTCTGGCCTACATAGACTTTGTCACATCCAGAACAGCTAAGTTTATCTCCATCTGTTTCCAGAATCTATGTACATCAGAGCTAAACGAAAATACCACTTCAAAAATTATACGTTATTGTTAGCTAAGAGGGTTGGAGCTGGCAACACGGTATCGCATCCTGATACATAAGCTCATATTTCACCACAACCTCAAATAACACATCTGCCCTGATGATGGACACTGCAATGATGTCCGAAACGTTGGCTAAAGAAGGAGCTAGCGCAACACGGCATAACACCCCAAAAACAAAAATACTTTTGGCCGTGAAAATCTTAAATCATATTTAACTAACCATCACGCCGTTTCTCCGCAGGGGTAGGCAGAGAGGATGGACTGCCAAACAGCTCTTCTATTATTCTGACTCTCTACATGGTCCAACTCTAGTGTTCACTTGATCGTGCCATGCCTTCCTCGGGCGTCCCCGACTTCTGCTACCATTTGCATTCGCATCATATATTCTCATTGCACTAATTTCTTCGCTCATTCGTTCTACATGCCCAAACCATCTAAGCGTCCCTTTCTTGATCTTACTAATTACGCTTACACCAGCCTTGCACTCTTTGCGGATCTCCACATTTCTCCCACGATCATACATGGTTTTATCACGCCTACGTCTCAGGGATCTCATTTCAACAGCATTCAGGCTAATTTCATACTACGCCTTTCTTGAAAGAATTGAGTTTATTACGGATATAACTGTTTATTAATATTCATATTGCGTATGTACGGGCGCAAACAAATAATTTATCTTAATATTGTAAAGCAATACCTTGCATAAACGTATTTTAGTAAAACTAAATTAATTAACTCCATCTATGAACATGTAGAATTTGACGAACATCACGTTTAACCTAAAGGCGATGCACTACGTCGTGTAATATTTTAAATTGAGCCGCTATCAATAACAACCCTTACGTAAATGGCGATAAGGTTAAAATTCCCGCATCATCCGCCTGTTTTGATTTATGCAAGAAAAAAACATGGCCAAAAAGTGCCTTTTATTTTATTTTGTGGATGTTCAGGCATAAATATTTAATTTTTTTTCCATCATATTATAATTAACTTAATTTTACACATTATACAATAAAATCATAACCGAAAATGGGTTCGAAAGTAGGAGATTTTGAACATTAAAGCAGTTTTCATAGGCCTTGTACATAATTTTTTTCTGGGCTTATAAAAAGACTTATCTAAAAGATACTCGATTATTTTAAAGGCCAAGATGTATTCTACTCGCAGTATTTAACTAAAGCATCTGAAACATTTCTAGGCGACCAAATTTTCAAACCAAAAACACATGATTTTGCATTACTACGTATGGCATCGCCTTAAAAATTAAAATTAAATAACAATGAGCAATAATAATGAACTCAAAAAGTGATTCTCAGAGCACTTAAATTGATATAAAATCATCTGCTTATTAAAAATTACTATTTTTATAA
Source organism: Hesperophylax magnus (assembly GCA_026573805.1). NCBI lineage: Eukaryota > Metazoa > Arthropoda > Insecta > Trichoptera > Limnephilidae > Hesperophylax > Hesperophylax magnus. The sequence continues at coordinate 2,704,269 of JAIUSX010000059.1, forward strand.
AATACATTGATAAAATGAATCAAATAGTTTATTTATTTATAACTAATCTACTTTTCGATCATCAGAAAAGACATTATTATTTTCTTAATTAAGGTTCTGCCGGTAGATGTCACCCCTTTACATAATATAATTCAATGGATAAAAAAAACATTAAAAGATTCTGCCGATAGATATCACCCCCGTACTAAAATAATTAAATAGATAAAAATATATATATTCTGCCGATAGATGTCACCCCCATAAACTATATAATTTAACATTTAAAAATATTCTGCCGATAGATGTCACCCCTGTAAATAGTTAAAAGATAAAAAAAAATAATATGCAAAATACACAATATTTTAAAAATGGATAAAAAATTTGAAAATTTCAAAGAACAATGAGTGATAGAATTGACATTCATCTTAAAAAAAAATAAAAACAGATGTAAACAAAACATTTGTGGACATTACAAAATAACTTGGTTAAGTTCGTAGAATTCTGCTCTAGTAAAATCGATAGTTTCGAAAAATTCTTTTGAAATACAAGGAATTGCGTTGAATAAAAATGACTAACTACGAAAACCCATTGAATTACTAAAGTCATCCCAAGATTGCAGGTTAAGTAACGTGGTGAAATATTATAACAATCCACTCAAACAAATCATAAGTATCAAACAAACAATCATTAAAGGAATTTTCACTCCTACAGAAATTAACTACTGGGATTCAACTGGGAAGATCTTTATTAATGAAAAACTGACCACAACAAACAAACATATTCTATGGTTAGGTAAGTCTACAAAAACATTTGGATATAAATGTCTATGGACGAAGGACGGAAATATATTAAGAAATATTCCCCGATAATACGCATAAAAGATCCAAACGACATACCATTGCAATAAACGTCTACTAGGACAAGGATATTAGTATTATATATATATAAAAACCATAAAACCATAAACCATAAAAAGTGTATAGTAAATAAACACATTTTCGAGATTTTACCAACTATACTCACAATTACAATACAAATATATGCACTTACTTAATATATATTAATATATTTTTTTACATATTTATTATGAATATTTAATTTACAAAAAACCATTAAAATTTTGTTAATATTCAATTTACAAAAACCAAAAAAAAAAATAAACAATAATTAAAATTAAAACTTATAAAAAATAAAAACTTTCTTCTACAACACATAAATACTTGTCACACCTATACATAACCACGTAAACACCTCAGCACAGGTTCTCCTAGTGAGGTGTTCACGAAACATACAATATTACTCACATACAGTTTTACCTTCTCAAACCTACCTTACACACAACATATTATAGTTATAAGTTTGAAATATATCATGTACAAATATAAATAATTATGTGAACACTGTAAATATTATATTGAAATAAAAAAAAATAATAATATATTTATATAATCTCTCTATAAAAATGGATTTCACTGACGACCTTTCGGTATTAGACACAAATAATTGTATAGAACCAACACCAATACCTAGAAAAAAATACAAATAAAATGAAATCAAGGATCACGCGTACATCGATAATTGCGAGCCAACACAGAAACAAACTATTAAGGAATATAAAAATATTCGCTAGAAAATACCATCAACACCATTGAAGAACAACAGAAAAACATACAAATGGCTGACACAAGTACGACTGCAGAAGAAAGCGCTTCTGAAGCATTATAATAACTTTAAATATGTATATATTCTATAACTATGCAACTTTAAATCTTTTACTTTATTTTTTATTATTGAATTTTTTTTTACATAAGTGGATTACATAAAATATATATATATATATTTTTTTTTATTTTTTTTTTTTAAATTTTTAAAGATACAAGTTTTATGCAGTCCCACAAAGCTGTCACACATGACGGCTTATCTGTAGGTTCTACAAATAATATATATAAACATTTTTAATTTTTAATACATGTATGACACAAAATTATACAATAAACAATATCACAAAATAATATATCTCAAAGTACCTACCTATATACAAATTATTTAGGCAGGTACGTTGAGATGTTCAGGAATACATCAATAATAAAGTTCAGAGATACATTGATTCGTCGCTTATTAGCCAACGCTTAGTGTTTTTGGGGCAGGGTCTCTCATTATTCTGAGGTTTAAAAGAATTATTAAATTTATTGAAAATCTCTGGTATTAAATATTTAAGCGTTCGGCTTCCATACTTATTTGTTACTCTTGGAATAATGAGGCCCTTATTTTCAGTGAATCTTGTTGAGTGATTATGCACCGGTTGCTTTTTATATTTGCTATCTCCCTCATTATCCATTATAATAATGTACCAAAGAAGACCCTTTATTGGAAGTAGGCCCTCAGAACCATACAGTAGTTTTAGATTACTTCTTTGTCTGTAAATATTCGGTGGTAAATTTTTTTTTATTATAGCAATTTGTACGTTTTGTATATATTTAATATAAATATTGCTTGAGTGCCCCCAAGTTCGTATGCCATATCTGAGTATGGATTCGACCATAGAAAAATAAATTATTTTAAGAGTACAATGAGGCAAAACAAATTTCAGTTCATAAAAATTACTTGCAAAAGATCGGAGCTGGTTACAGATTTTAGCCACTTGTTTATCCCATTTAAATTTATTGTCTACTATTAGTCCCAGATAAGTATATTCGTTAGTAAAGTCAATTGTTTCACAGTGGCAAATATTTTCAATTTTTCTATGAATACATTCAGAATTATGAGCAATTATTTTGGGTATATTCCATATTCCCAGGCTTGGTGATTTTACATACATACATTTTGTTTTTTTAACATTAATAATTAAACCAACATCATGAGCCCATTTAAGTAGCTCGTTAAAGTCACTTTGCAATTGTTGAATAGCTATGATAGGATTATCTATATAAAATAAATAGTTACATAAAATATTGAAAACTGTACAAAAAATATTGTAATGTACGTAATTAAAAAAATCCCACGAAGGCGAAGCCTGAGTGTGGGTATTGTGAGTATTATTATCTTATTTCCATGGTTTAAGTGGAGATACAATATCAAATACAAATTTAAGTTATTTTAAAATAGTTATTGTAGAGTTGCAATACAAGAAACTAAAGCATGAAATATGTAAGAGTTTTAAAATAACACAAAAAATAAGGTAAATACTAGTTTTTAAGGAAGACATCTTAAAAAGTGAATTAGCAGACAAAGCATTACAAACAATAAAATATATCCACTGTTTTGTATGTATGTGAAATAATAAAAAATAACTGTCTATGGATATAAATGTTACAGATAACTTTACTAAAACTTATAAGAAAAAAATATCTAGTTCAGTGTTTTTTAGCCAAGATTTGAAGTAGTTTTTAAAAGATTGAAGGTTTACACACGTGGCCCTTTTAAAGAATTATACATTTTTGGAGCAATAAAACTAATATGCCTTTGGGCCAACCTGGTTTTGCAGTGAGGCACAGCATATTCACAAGCTCCATGTCGTTGGCTGGCACGATTTGAATTTTTAATAAAGTTGTTTGGTCGCGTGTAAATAAATTTAAGACATTGAGCACTATAGGTCTGCTTAAGGTCCAAAATTTCAGTTTCTTGGAACAATTGTTTATAATTGAAATATCCTTATTCATCTGTGCACATTCTGGAAACTAATCGTGGGTAACCTCTCTCAGCAACATCATTATTTCCACAGCGTAATCTCATCCTTATTGTATATACATAGTTATGTAAGTTATTGTGTAAAGATTACTAAAAAAAATATTTATTTTTCTCCTATTTCCAATGGCTACTGCCTTCATAACATTAAATAATACAGAAAAGAACTTAGAAAAGGCCTTAGACTACGCTTGTATGCTAATATGATACGGGGGTGACGGAGATTTAAAATATTACATAAAATATATTTATCATTTTAGCCAGTAGTCTTAATACACCTAAATCCTTAGGTAAACAAGATAAGAAGCAATAAGTTCTTTCACAGCATTCCTTTATTGCTGCGTTCCTAGAAATGTTATGTGGTTTGATGCCCACGCAATCTCAATCTTGTATTGACTTACCTACTGTTTTTTTGGGAAAGGCACGAATAACGATCGTTTCATAAAATTTTTCGGTAGGACGAAAGTGTCATTCGAACATTAAAAATAATTCATATATTATAAGTACAGCAAATACACAAAAATTTGTATTCCGTCTCGCAAAACTCGAAATCAGTTGATATCGCTTAAAATTTAACAGGTTTTTATTTAAGAAAGACAAAGATTCCCGGGTTACGAATAACTTACTATATTTGAAAATCTCCTACTACCACCACAGTAAATGTTGCTTGTGTTGTGATGAAGGACTCAGCCAGCCGAGGAATTTTAACACGCTACGCCTGGGTGGGATCCAAACGCAATGCAACTCAGCCACTTGACTTGTTCTTCTTAGTACCAGGGGTGTGTAGAGAGTGGTTTGTATGGTATAAGAAGTTTATATGTTAAAGATTGCATAAAAATGAATGTTTATCGCCTTAGATAAGTTTCTCTATATTTAACTTAAAAGTTTGAAATAAAATTTGAAGATAGTAGCTCTTGTACAATAACCGCTTATCCGCAATAAGGAATTTGAACCCATTTCTTTTTAAATATTATCAATGTCCGCTCAAACTTATACAACAGTATTTTTTTTTAAAGTTCGTCTTCATAATTAAAAATTAATTCTCCAAGATTTTTTTTAAGCCTGCCAAAACGACCATAGCACGAGCGGTTAGGGGTAGATGGGTGCGTGACACCATCTGTGCCCTGCACATTTACCGCGGGTAAGGAGTGTAACAATAGTTGAACTACTTTATACTAGGCTTGTATAAGACCTGTCATAAGTGGAAGTATGATGTGTCTATGATAATAGTCAGTAGTGAGTTTATTGTTACCCACTAAATTAATTGAAGTAGGCATCGCAACTTGGCATTACTAATTCAGGGCTGTCAGCGATTCAATGATACTTATGAATAAGAAATAATTTTTTAATAAAGTAATACATATGTTAGCTAAGACTATAAGATATCAAGGAGCCATGCAGAAGAATATTATCATTCCTGACATTGATTATTGTGTTTGAGGTATGTTCTTATAGCCTTCTTCTAACTATATTCCGTGCAGTTGAACACATCTATTACTTCTGAGAAAACATTGCCAACTTCATGCAATCTAGGTATAAGCGAATATCCAAATGACTCTTAGGTATTGCAATTAAAAATAGTTTTGGTTCGACTAATTCTAATAGGTATATGGAAGGTAATTAGACTTAATAAACCAGGGCTGTCTATAATGCCATAAACAATTTTTTAAATAAAAATCAAGAAACGAGTCTTCTATAAGAGAGTTTTAAGAAATTTAGTTATATCATCAAGTGATTGTATTTTATTGTTTTAATTGGTAAACCGTGTTTATAGTTAATGAATCTTAGGAATTTATGCTGATTTTTTTCAATGGAGAGAGTGGATTTTGAAGTGAGGGGACCAGATAGAAGAATTATATTCGACTTGACTACGAACTCAAGAAGAATATAAGATTTTTAATGTTAAAATATTACGAAAGTCTCTGCCATTTCGAAGAATGAAACCAAGTATTTTTAATCCTTTGTTGATAACTGAATTTATGGGTGAAACGAAGTTAAATTTTGAATCGAAAATCACGCCAAGATCATTAATTTCACTGACAAAGGTGAGAGGAACATTATCGATTTTATATTGTTAGTAAAAAGGTCGAGTTATTCTGAAAAATCTTATTATGTGGCATTTATTAATGTTAAGATAAAGTTTGTTAAGTTTGCACCAATCTTGTAATTTGTTTAAAATTATTTGAATGTGAATGCAGTAAAGTATTGGTTTTGTATTTTTAAATAATTTTAAATCATCGGCGAAAAGCAACACTTCAACATTATTATCGAAAAAGTGACAATATTATTTATAAAAAAGTATTGGGCCTAAATGCGACCCTTGGGGTACACCGCTAGTAGCCATGAACTTGTGTGATAAGTTAGAGTTGTTTTTTTACTTGTAGAATTCTATTACTTGAGTAGCTCTTTATCCTCTTTATTTAGTTTATCCTCTATTCCAATTTTTCTAAGTTTATTGAGGAGAATTTTGTGGATAACTTTGTCAAAAGCTTTTACAAAGTCTGTACATATTGAGTTGACTTGGGTTATATATGAACATGTTTTACAATAATTGTGTGTATTAATGGACACTTATGAAGATCACAGTCAAACCATCGATAAAACTAAAAACACAATCACAAAAAATCATCTCAGAACCTCATATCATACAAATACCAAACTACACAACACAAAACTGTGTAGTAACCTCTCCTGTTTATTCGCAAAGTACGTCGTGGAACAGAAAGAGTTGCACAGAGATGAGTACATTGGACGTCAGATATCGGTCGACCAATCATGGGAGCGTTTGTAGAATATAGCTTTTAAATCATTTTTCAAGAATGATTTATTAATTCTGAGAGTAAAAACAATTATATATGTATATTCAGAATTGGTGTTTTATGATCTTCATTAACATATTATTATTCCTTTTTGCAGAGCGTTTTCACAAAGAGAAATATGTCCAAAACGTTTTCACAAAGAGAAATATGTCCAAAACGTTTTCAGAAAGAGAAATATGCACAAAACCTTTTCACAAGAAGAAATATGTACAAAACGTTTTCACAAAAAAATGTGGACAAAACGTTTTCACAAAGAGAAATATGCACAAAACTTTTCGTGAGACACTTTTAAGTGAATAATCACTCGGTGTCAATATTTTATGATAATCTTTAAATTAAAATTCAATTAACTGTTAGACATAATGAATAATACGATAACTCGATTAATTGGTGAAAAGACATCTTTATTTAAAAATAAGTTGAAAATAGTGAATTTTAACAAAAGAGAAATAATGCTTTAAAAATTTAAGTTTTAACAAAGCGAAATTCAACATAATTTAGTTCTACAATAAAATAATTGTTTTTAACAAAATAAAAATTAATATTTGCTTTATCTTCCAAAGTACCGACTTATACCTAAAAAAATATATTTTTTTAAACATAATATTCAACGTTCATAAGCATTAATTAGGCAAAAATCTTGATGCGAAATCAGAAATAAAGTTTATTTTTCATATATCTAGGGGCCTACTTATGTACATTGAAATAAGAAGAAAAAAATTATTAATTTGCAACACATACTTTCCTACTTATTTATTTTTTTATATGCATGTAGTTATAACTTTTTTTTAAATTAATAAGCACATAAAAAGTAGATATATAAAGTTGATTTTTCAAAATCTAAATTAGCCATTTCGTAGACACCTACATAGAGAATAAGAATATCATTTTTTAAACCTTTTTAGGCAGATATTTCTCTATATTAAAACTCCTCAATCGCCAAATTTATATATTTATTGATATTTTTTCCTCCGCTGCTCATCTCACTATGAAATTCCTGTGTCGAGATGAGCAGCTTTACAATTACATTCAATCAAATAAGTTAATCACATAACACATACACAGATGGATCACATCGAAGCCACGACATGGGTCAATTACAGTTAAGTAAAGGTCAAGCCTTTGATCAAGCCACACAATTACCCTTGAAAAGGTTTGTTAACTGAATAACAGGAATTTTCCACCACTGCGTTAGCATGTAAAGTATTCATTCTCACTTGAACAAAGAAAACGGCATTCGTAAAACCCCAATATTGTGAGACCGCATTTTATGTTTTTGCAAATTCCCCTTTTGATAACATGAATAGTTGCAGTCGGAACATGAAAAGGGTTTTTCTCCAGTGTGAGTCAGCATATGATTTTTCAGATTTCCTTTTACAGAACAAGAATAGTTACAGACAGAACACGAGAAAGGTTTATCTCCACTGTGCGTCAGCAAGTGACTTTTAAGATGTCCCTTTCTAGAACATAAATAATTGCATTCGGGACAAGCAAAAGGTTTTTCTCCACTGTGAGTCAGCATGTGTCTCGTCAAATCTGCCCTTTGCGAACATGAAAAATTGCAGTCAGAACAGGAAAGGGGTTTTTTTCCACTATGAGTCTGCATGTGAATTTTGAGATGTCCCCTTTGAGAAGATGAATAGTTGCAGATGGAACACGAAAAAGGCTTTTTCCCACCATGAGTCAGCATATGAATGGTTAATTGTGCTTTTCTAGAACTTGAATAGCTGCAGACGGAACATGAAAAAGGCTTCTCTCCACTATGAGTCACCATATGAACCGTTAGTTGTGCCTTTCGAGAACTTGAATAGTTGCAGTTTTTACATGAGAAAGGTTTTTCTCCACTGTGAATCAGCATATGGCTCTTCAAACCTCCCTTTCGTTTACACGAATAGCTGCAGTCGGAACATGAAAAGGGTTTTTCGCCACTGTGAGTTTGCATGTGACTCATCAAAGCTCCCCTTTGAGAAGATGAATAGTCGCAGTCGGAACATGAAAAGGGTTTTTCTCCGGTATGGGTGCGCAAGTGCAGTTCTAACGTGGACTTGCCTGAGCAGGAGTAGTCACAATTGGGACAAGAGTATCGTTTTTTACCAGGATGCTTCTCAAGGTTTGTCAAAAAATCTGGAAAAGATAACAGATGAGATGATGAGCGAAGGAAATTTATTTAAAAAAATAGGAGAGTGATAATCATATTAATTTCAACAAACACAAATCGGTTTTACCTGCTGTCTCAGTAATCCTTTCGGGGCGCTCTAAGCATTCCTTTTTAACACCGAGGGGGTTGCCGATTTCAACGTCAGGAATTCCCGCTTTATCTTCTTCCTGGAGTCCTGGTTCTGCCTTGACGGTAACAGTCTCCACTTTAATGCTACCTGGAAAATCAAAACAACATCGTTATTTCGAGATGAAAAGCAAATTGAATTCAAAATAAGTCGTCCTCTTCGAGAGAGTTGGTACAAGAAAACAATGATTTTATTGAAAAAATAAATAAAAATATTACGCAAATGATATGGTTCTTCTAGCACCATCACTTAGCGCACTAATGAAACGACTCCAAATGTGTGAATATTTTGCGAAAAATCATAACCTCTTATAAAATAAGTCCAAATCAATCGTTATGGTTTTCAAATGTATAAACGAAATCATGCAAACACTTTTAGTATGGCTAGACTGAAGGAAAATTGATGATATGCTGTCAAGGCGTTTTCACTTTTGCAGTACAAACGTCAAAAGTAAAGATATTAGAAGAACGAGATATGCTATGTTGGCCGCCGGACCGTAGGCGGAGTACTACCTAATTAGGGTACTTTGAACGGTATCGGGACGTGTACGCACAGAAATCTGTTCTATGTATTAGTGCGGATACCTTAGCGCAGTGATGGGCAAAGTACGGCCCGCGGGCCATGTCCGGCCCGCCAGGCTAGTCAATCCGGCCCGCGACATTGTTTTGAATAACCCTACCACAATTTACCAATTGAACAAAATGTATTTTCCACGTAGATAGAATAGAATACTTAACGGTTTCCTTCTCATTGTGTTTTAAGTACGGTATTATTGCATCTAATATTAGTTTGCACACAACCTCGCGCTATGCAGATCGGTAGCATGGCGAATGCATGGCGATGTGAAGTGCAATGCGTGTGTTGCTAGGCTAAGTTCGGGACGAATCGGGCGCTACCATTTTCGTTTCCTCTGTTGTCAAGGTCAGTGTTCAATCGTTCAATGTTCAGCAGTGTAGTTCGGACAGTCACGACGCGACGTCGCGTGCGTAGTCAGTGTCAAGTCACCTCTGCGGCTGTATGCCTGGCTTGTGTTTCTATGGTTGTGCTTTTTTGCTAGTGTTTTTGACATTTTTGATCGTTACAATGGCAAGTAAAAAACGTAAAGTTGATTCAGAATGTCGTATTTTTAAAGATGAGTGGACTTGGAAATACTTTTTTTACACATATTAAGGATAAACCTGTGTGCCTCATATGCAATGAAGCTGTAGCGGTATTTAAGGAATTCAACCTCTCACGACACCTCTCATGACAAAACATAACAACGCCACTTATGAAACTATGACCGAAGAGGAACGGAAGCAAAAAGCAGAAGCTCTACGTAAGAAACTGTCAGGTAAGAAAAATATTTTTAAAAAACAAAGCTGTTCTCAAAAGCTAGCTACACATGCCAGTTACGTTGTAGCATACAATATTGCAAAAAGTAACAAAGCATTTTCTGATGGTGAATTTCTAAAAATTTGTATGATCCAAGTATGTGAAATTTTGTGTCCTGATAAAACAAAGGATTTTGAGACAGTAAGTTTGTCTCGAAAAACAATTTCTTCTAGAATTGAGGTAATTGATAAGCAGTTTGTCTCACAACTAGAGTCAAAGATAAGCGAGTTTAAATTCTGTTCTTTTGCGTTGGATGAAAGTACGGACATAATTGACACAGCTCAGTTACTGATATTTATAAGAGGTGTTGATGACAACTTTTGTGTTACTGAAGAATTAGCTTGCATGCGTTCATTAAAGGGAACGACCAAAAGATCAGACATTTTTCAAGAATTTCAAGAAACTATCACGTCTTTGAAAGTACCTTTGACCAAAATTTGTAACATCACTACTGATGGAGCACCGAATATGACAGGGACGAAATCTGGTTTCGTAGGCATGTTTAAGGAATCATTTCCTGGGAACGAAGCTGTGTTTCTTCATTGTATCATACATCAAGAAGCTCTGTGTAAATCTGCTCTAGACATGAAACATGTGCTTGATGTTGTTATTAAGCTTATTAATAGCATTCGTTCACGAGCACTCAATCATAGACAATTTCGAGAGTTTCTTGACTCATTGCAGTCTGAGTATTCTGATGTACTTTACTACACTAAAGTAAGGTGGCTCAGTGCAGGACGAGTTTTCGAACGAGTTTGGGATTTAAAAGACGAAATAATCTCTTTCATGGAAGAAAAAGGAATCGACGAATGTGAATATATGAAAGATATTGTATGGCTTTCAGACTTTGCATTTTTTACAGATCTTCTCAGTCATATCAATAAATTGAACCTTAAACTCCAGGGAAGAAATCAATTAATCAATAATATTTGGGGTCATATCAGGAGTTTCAAAATGCAATTGAATCTATTTTCTAAACAACTAGTCAAGAAAGACTTTACCCATTTTCCAAGACTAAAAACTATTGCAGTTAGGGAGGACCAACTTAAGAACTATGAGAAAAGCGTGAAATATCTTTATGAAGAATTTGAACGAAGATTCCAAGACTTCAAAGTTATAGAACAGGACCTGGACATTTTTAGCATGCCATTTAATATGGATTGTGAATCAGTCAAAACAGAATTTCAGCTCGAATTGATTGAGTTGCAATGTAACACTGAATTGAAGCAACTGTTTCTCAACGTTTCCAAAATTGAGTTCTACAAGGCCCTGTCAAAATCAAGTTTCCCAAACCTGAAATCTCACGCTCAGAAGATAATTGCGATGTTTGCATCTTCCTACATCTGTGAACAGGTGTTTTCTACTATGAAGCTTCGCAAAAACAGTGTTAGAAACCGATTGACTGACCACCATTTAGCTTCACTACTGCGAATCAGCTCATCCCAGTTTTTACCAGATTATGATAAACTTTTAGAAGCTCAGCCACAGTTTCATCTGTCACATACGCCTTCATACTCTTCTAAAGAATAATCAATTTTTGTTACTTTTTAACCATTTTAGCATATAATGTACTCAATATTATGCATGATGTAAAAATTAAAAAAATAAAGTACTTATATCACTTATAAAAAATTATTTTATTAAATTTTTTTCCGGCCCGCCTAGATAATTTTTTATTTTATCTGGCCCTTTCCTTAAAAAGTTTGCCCATCTCTGCCTTAGCGTAAGCGAAGGTGTGCAGTAGTATTGGTGAACAAAACCGGCGACACTGGGCAAAACAATTCCACATAGTATGAACTGCTCATAGCACATCTCGTTCTTCTAATATCTTTGGTCAAAAGGATACTATTCAACGCATCCTGCACTTCGCTGTACACAAATTGTGGGTAAATTACACTGCATCCCAATGTCATAAGCTAAAAGTCGCTTACAATAATTCCCATTGCCAACTATTCCGCCTACCGAAATGTTCCTGGAGGGACGAGTGCACTCTTTCAGAGCGCTCATCCTCCGCATGGGAAGCTTATGGCACAGACTAAGCTAATCAAATAACACCATCATCACTGCCATCGTTGCCTGGATGGAGTTCCCCCTGATGGCCCTCTGCAGACGAGAAATGTTCAAATATCCTGCTTAAACGGCTGCTTGCACACATGTTTGTGATTATCTTTTTTCACTTAAATTCCGCATTTTTTGTCCATTATCTATGTATTATTCTAATTATTTTATATATTATTTCAAAATATGGATTGGATTGCATTGCACTACCCCTGCATACATTCCGGATACTATGCATACTATTAATATTAACGATTAATTAAACCATTTAAAAATCATACAGAAGCGGCTATTTGGATATGAGATTTTAATGTTAATTTAATAAATAAGAAGGAACCATATGTCAGCTTCAGGACCGATGCTTCAAAGCAATCGGTAAAGAACTTTCGGAGATTTAAGATTTTAAACAAACGAACATTTATATTTTTATTTATATAGATAGAAAGATAACCAATGGAATAATGTATTCTCGCATCAATTACACATATTTTTAATGTCTAAGAGTTCATGTATCTCATATAATTTTTATTAATTACTCTGAAAATACACACATTGGAAGACAGGCGTAAAATAAACGACATAACTTTTTTATTCAAGATTCTAAAATTTAAATTCGACTGTTGCGAACATCTGCAACTCATAAACTTACGAATACCTACAATAACAACACGACAAAATACACTATTCCAATGCAACACACATAAGCGCAATTACATTGCGAACACCCTAATACAACGGTTTCACACTATGGGAAACCAATACTTAGGTGACGTCGATATATTTAATATTAACTTTGCGAATTTTGTGGATTACGTAAAAGACTTATTTAAACACTATTCCTAAATGGAAGTTATATTTTTGTAAGCCATTCAAATCGCTGTATTTTTTAATTTATGTTCTTTTATTTTTAATATTTCTTTCTCATGTTTCAAAACTGTCATTAAAATTGTACCACCTACATGTAAAAGTCCTCTGGGCGTTAAATAAATGAATTAAAAAAATAAATAAATAATGTCCCAAAAGGCGAGATGCTTGAGGAATCGGAAACTTTTTCTAAGTAAAGTAAGATTGCATAATTTGAGTTTCCTGCAACGAAACGTCTTGAATGAAATACCAAATAACAAATGAACACGCAAGAAGCATAATACGCCCTGTCCTAATAATACGAGACCCTTTCATCTCTCTTGCCGGATTCTCTCGACTGTCAACCCATCGCCTTTCAACACAGGGAAAGGATGAATTCATCTCCGTCACTCCTGGACACACTAACCCCCATATTTCTACGATCCCGTGTACATTTTTCCTTCCCAGAACTTTCCTCCTGTTTCCTCCTACCCCTCCTCCCCCTAACCCCCCCCCCCCCCCATACAGTATCCCCAAACATGACATCCCGTGTAGTGTCAATGTAAAAAAAACCATTGCAAAGCAACTTACTGGCCGTCGGAGTACTCTCCGCATACTGCAAGCTTTCCTTTTTCACTTCCTGGAGATAGATAACTTCCATATCTGTGAATGGCAGTTCTCCTCCACTCTCTTCCTGGGACCCCGGTTCCACCTTGATGAAAACGCTCTTTGGGTTGGAAAGATCCATATCCTTCTGTGATAATGTTCCCGTTTAATAATATATAATTGTGGTAATTGACACGCAAAAACAATAAATATCAAGTACTGTTTTCATTTATCTTACACAGTAGAGCTCCGTCGTGGTATTGTAGCACTAGGTTTATGTCGACTCCCATGGGGCAGCCGCCTAAAACAGAAATGACTTTCATCGCATGCGCAGTCTCGGAACAAATATTATAGTTACGAATTCGTTTGGGTTAATTAAAATGTGAGCTTCGGTCAAACTTCCGTTATAAATAAAACCAGATTCATTAATCCTTTTTACAAATGGTAATAAAAGAGCTCTAATTAATCCATCCATCAGTTGGATTGGAACAAAATATTCTAAGCCTCAGAGGATATCTGGGTCCCCCCATTTTAAAGTATATTCAAACTCGATCTTAAAAATTCATCATAAATTCCTTAGATGATTAATTTTAAGCTCGGTATTCACATTGAAAGCATAAACTTTAATTAAGGATTATATCCGGCTTAATATATAGGTTAAAAAGTGTAAATCGCAGTATGGACAGCCCGGGTTTACTTAACCTCATTAAATTCCATGTACCTGCAAGAGCTACTCGTTCCGAAATCATGTTTAAATGTAAAAATACAATGACTGAGCATTTCAAAAACACGCTTGTACCTAGATTAGTCATGAAGTTAGTAATAGACATGAAGATGTAGCGGATCTATTCAACTGCACGGAAGATAGTTACAAGAAGGCTATATTATCAAATCTTTTCAATCAATACTAATCTAACCTAAGTCTACTTATAAGTTTTGCATGAATTTGTATCTCTTTTATATCCGTCTAGAGTTTTTAATGTCATTGTTTATAATTTATTGTATAAGGTATATTTATATTGTTGGTATTAAATAAATAATTTTATATATCATTCAAACCTAACCATGCTGGCAGGGAAAAATCGTATTTTTTTCCATCCTCACTCCACTGAACTCTATAAATGGGGGGTATAATTGCAAAACTGATTTACTATAACTGAACGAATATAAAAAAAATATTGAAAGGTAATAAGATATTAACAATTTATATTTGGAATAAGTCTCTTTTGTTAAAGAATCTTTAAATAATTCTGGTTTGCAATCAACTCTCTTAACTGTCTAGGAATAAGCGGATTTTGAAACGACATATAACACAACTAACAGGAACTTTCATACAAATCAACAAGGCGGCCATTTTGTCGCGTCAAATTGGCTAAAATGGAATAAGCCTGTTTTGATAGTAACATTTGATGGAGTAAGACTAGTTTGCAGGAAACAGTTTTTTTCTATGGTAATAACTGGCTTTCGCAACACCGTATTAAAAAATTGTTGTGTAGAAATACATAAAAAATTTTGCATTCACAGGTCAAATTGTCAGAAGTCAGTTTTGCAAAAATACCTCTCATATAATGTAAGTCTGCGTTTCATAATTGTATTTATCACGCTTATATTAATTGTTCAAATATATGGATTGAAAAACAAAACATTCTATTTTACTACTATACTTTTCATAATGAGAAAGCAAATGAAGTTTATTGCAATACACACGTAAAATTTATATTAAATATAAATCGATAGTTTGTGATAATTAGCCGTGCAAGGCGTATCACTCATTTAAAACAACGGGGAAAGAAATTCACAATAATTTACGGTCGTTTTCATAACAGAACAGCGTGAAAAGAGTATCAAACCTCAGACAGTAACACAAAATTTGCCAACATTTGCAGTGAAGGCAAAATATTTAACAATTCTACTAATCGGTTGATTTGCATTTGTGACAGCTGCCATAAATCTACAATGAACAAACTTGTGTATAAGGAGCGAAGGAGATAAGGTCTTAATTAGTCAATATAACTTACAATCAAGGCAAAGCGCGACGGTCAATTCTTATGTGTTACTAGAATAGTACTATGGCAAATATTAAAGTAACTTCGCAATATAAATGTGATTGTTATTAAAATGGCCCATAGCGGTATAAATGAAACAGTAGTTTGCTGTTTATATAAAAAAAAAATCTTCGTAAAAGCGGACAAGGAATGGTATTACTACGATTCAAGATGCGGCAATGGAAACGTCAATTACATTTCCATAGATAAAGAACAGTAGAAAAAATATATTACACAAGTTAGATACTGTCAGTTCCTACTTTTGCCGAAAAGTTCCTTTTTTTGTCAAATCAGGATTTTGGAAACTTCTTTGAACCCCAAGAAACTAAAACAATTCAATAACTTATTTTCCCTGTGTAAGATAAAATTATCTACTTGCATTGAACAACGATCTCCTTTTCTCATTAGCATAATTATCATCGGGAAAGCTGCTTCAAAGATTAATTATAAATGCCTAGCCAGAGCGATTGATTCAAAGCAACAATAATTTCGCCTTAGCCGTATTTTGAGACCAAACTTGAATAGCCAGGTACTTCCATTCTGTTTGTTGTAATTTTATTTTTACGTTGTCAGTGGCAATATAACGGATATTTAATCATTTTTGGCGGTATTTGATGAGCCAAGGAATGGGACAAGTCATGATAAAATTTAGTAGGTTTTAGCATTTTCATACATCATACATTGTTCTAAAATAGTTCAGTTTAGTTTTATATTCATAGAGCATGAAGATTTGAAATGGCAACACTGAAATTTCATCGTAAATTCAGATTTTATTTTCTGTTCTATGGTATCTATGGAAAACATTCCGCCGAATGTTTCCTGTCACTTTATTGTAGGTTATGTTATTTGGCATTACTTTCGTCAATTTGCAAACATTTGAAGAAAATAATCAATCCTATGTAGAAACCCTTCAACCTTGCTATAAAGTTAAATTAAAACAGAACCACTAGATCCTAGAAAAATCATGGATTCCACCGCCATCAAGATAGAACCAGGCACCAGTGCGGAAGAGAGCGTTGCTGTTATACTTACGGACATCGATATAGACTTTCCTTTTATCAAAAAAGAATGTCCGGAATCCATTTCCGAAAACAATTCAGGTTTTTTTTCCTTTGTTTGTTTGTTGTTATCTGTTTATCTGTTAAACCGACGTAAAATACAATTGAAAATAAAACCGCAGGGTTATGGTTGACTGTATAGACATGCCACTGCCCACATAGCTACAAACGCTACTCTGCTGGGTTATATAATCTATATTTGTTTTTATGAGATACCTGACACCTCACTAGAGCGCCTCTGTATGTGCGATATGCAGACGGGGAACTATATCGCCCCTGGGTTGGGCATATGGCAAGAGGGTGTACAAAGGTACTTTTGTAATTCGGACCTTTAAGTGGCCTGCATTAATTGGTACAAAAGCCGTTTTTCACAAAAACGATTCCGTGAAATGACTAATGAAGTTGACAAACTATGAATGGTTTAGCATGTTAAATAAAGTCAGTAAAAAACTTTATTTATATTTTTCGACTTATTTTAAGACTGTATTACCTGGTTATGGTTTCCATTTGTTTAATAATTATTTTCTCTTAACAGGTGCAATGATTTCAACGGAGCCTGGAAATGTAGACGGAGTCTCAATCAAAGCAAGTGAAATGTCTAATACAAACATTGATATCGAGGTTCCTGGCATTAAAAGGGAATACTTAGAGCACTCTGAAAGAATTAACCTATCGGCGGGTAAGCCAATTTTTTTAATAATATTTTTTTATAAACTAGTTTATCCAATATAAGGGACAGGCCCAAATACAAGGAAAATCAATCAGACTGTTAAAACCGTTCCGAATGAATTCATTCCGTATGAAGTTCCGTCTATTCCATACATCCTTGCAGCAGAGGTGTGTGCTAGAAAAATGCACGAAAGAGACATCACTGGCTACATCCCATCAGTACCAACATCGAAACAATGTTTTCCGTATTGTTGCGACAAATCCTACACAATAATGTACTCCCGTTCAACAGAAGTTTTACAGAATGTTGGTAATGATTATAAGGTTGTTGTTGATATATTAAACGCATCAATCACTAAATACAAACAGGTGTTATAATTATATCGGCAAGTAGAACAACAAATCTAATTGAACGAACTGTCTAGCTCTGCTTCGACTTCTCTAATTAATTATTTTTAGACTGACTGTCGGCTCGTGAACGGTCACAACTAGGAATCGAACCCAGAATCTCGTCTTTCCGGGACAGCGTCTTAACCACTCTACCATTGGGACCTATTTATTTTATTCTATTTATTTATTCATTTATTTGACGCCCAGAGGGCTTTTACATATTGGTGGTACAATTTTAATGACAGTTTTGAAACATGAAAAAGAAATATTCAAAATAACAAGAACATAAATTAAAAAATACAGCGATTTGACTGGCTTACAAAAATATAACTTCCATTTAGGAATAGTGTTTAAATAAGTCTTTTACGTAATCCACAAAATTCGAAAAGTTAATATTAAATATATCGACATCACCTGAGTATTGGTTTCCCATAGTGTGAAACCGTTGTATTGGGGAGTTCGCAATGTAATTGCGCTTATGTGTGTTGCATTGGAATAGTTTATTTTGTCGTGTTTTTATTGTAGGTTTTCATAAGTTTATGAGTTGCAGAAGTTCGCAACAGTCGAATTTAGAGTTTAAAATCTTGAATAAAAAAGTTAAGTCGTTTATTTTACGCCTGTCTTCCAATGTGTGTATTTTTAGAGTATTTAATAAGAAATGATTAGTCTTCTAGTGGGGTATTTATCAAACGTCATATTTAACTATACGTCTGGCGACAGTTGATGTATTATACTCAGATGAAACACGAAGCTAAATTATATAACTTTTTTCCTTCAATTGACCTCCGACGCTTTAACTAAAACTACCGAATCCGGTCTATAAGCACCGCTTATCGCTTTCTTATAGTGAGAAACGTTTTGAAGGGATATTAGTGGCAAATAAGTATTAATATCAATGAGCGATATAGCTCAAGGGGATGAGCCTCATTGTCACCTCTCATTGTATGGCTGCTGATAAATTTGCACTTGAGCGTAAACGTCGTAGTATGACGTCCTCCGTTGTCGAAGGGTAGGGCTCTCGACTAGCAAGCCGAAGGTCGCGGGTTCAAATCCCGGCGTGCGCAAGTAAATTTTATTTGATTAATTTGTGTTATTTCACAATTTATTCATTAAAAATAATATACAGTATACTTGCAGCACGTTCCAGAATGGAAGATACTGTCAATATCGCCTTGGTGTAAAACCACCATTCAGTATTGAAACGTTGCTTGAAATGGCTTTAGCCGTTTTTGGTGATCAGATCTGAATAGCCAGGTACTCTCTCACCTTCTGCTTTCACATCTCCTTCCCCTCCCCACTATCATCAGCTTCACAACATAACCCAATTGAGGATGCCATAATCTTACTGGCTCCAGACGGTTGGAATGTGCGGTCTTCGCATAAAAAAAAAAATAAACGGAATGCTGTCCTTGTTCTACCTGAGGAATTGATCTCACCGGCCTCGGTGCAGAGTAGGAAACACGCTAAAACCGCGCTTAAATTTTTTACGCGGTTGACAATTGTCACATGAAATTCACGACCCGTTCTTGAGAACTTCTTGGCTGTGGAACTGTTCACCGGACTCGATTCTTCCCTCTTCAATATGGGTCTCTTCAAGACCCAGGTTCACTCTTTACCGTCCTTAACAATCCCGCAGCCAAGTGGGGGAGTAGGTAGTACCCAAAATTACTACCTTCCTTATATTAGCTTAAATACTTGACATATCATTTTAGTATTTTATTCCAATCCAAGTAATAATTGACTGAATAATTGGGATTTGTACAGTTTACATCCCATAAGACAGAAAAATTCATGGGGTCGTCGGAAGACACACTTATTTATTTATTTCACATATACGGCACAACATGTGCCATTCACATACTAATTCACAGAGAATAGTACAGCAACATAACGAATGCAACAATATAAATGTAAGTATAATGGTATAATCAGTAAATAGTAAGTAAGGTTAAAAGTATGAAAAAAAGAGATAGAATATAATATAAGTAGCAATCTGTAGTATAGTAATAAGTCAAAGTAAGAAATTATATGTAATAATATACAAAAAAGTAGTATAAGGAAGAATGAAGTGCTTATAAAATGTCTAAAAGGCATTGAGTTTGTAAAAATTAAAATAAAAGATATTAGATAGGTATATACTATTAGAAAATAAAAGGAATAAAATACATACTATTATAATATGAAAAGGAAACAAAAGTAATAAATTACGTAAATCTACCGGGAGAATCGCGTGTATAATAATAATGTGCGACACTGCTTGACAGCCCGATAAAGTTTTACATAGTACCTATGATGACTATGATATATAATGCACTGATATCAGCTTCTACCTATCGAGTACTAGTAATTTTTAATCTGAAGTACATAATCATTATGATGGTATGGTATTTACACACTTGGTTACAGACGTTTTGTCTGGCTTCTTGGCCTGTCAAGAGTTAAAAAGATATCCACACAGATTTTTTTTTATTGTTCATTAAACTATTATCACGTTAAATTAGAATTAACAATTTTGTCAACAGGATGTACATGTTCAATTACGATGAAAATATGTATACACAAATAATGTTATAAATAAGTACACATTATTATTATTATTGACAGACATAACCTAAAAAATAACACCAAGGACGAGTTGTTTCGAAGAATTTGAACAATTCATCAAATTTCAACGTTCATTTTCGGGTTCTGTGAAAGTCATATTCAAGTTCTGTTATAATATCGTTATAGGCTAGTAGCTTGACAGAACTGAAATAATAACAGAACTTGAAAATTAACCTTGAAATTTGAAGAATTGTTCAAATTCTCCGAAACAACCCTACCTAAATCTAAATGTTATTGATTGATGGTGATGATTAGTAAAAAGTATTTCTACTTATGAGCCATTTTTTCAGCGGTGACCGGGTATGTCATCAAAATAACAATTCAACACACTTAAAAAAAGTGACAAAAACTAGGTTAAATAGGTAACTAATAAACATAGTTTTTGTTTTATCACTTTTAATGACTCTATATCACATTGTGTGTTGAATTTTCATTTTGATGAAATATCATGGAACCGTTTTCATCATATATATCTGAATCTATTTGAGAATTTACAATTTTTTATGTTATTTGGCAGCATGTTGAACATTTTGGGCACTTTATATTCTAGGGTTCGCTGTCTGTATTTATTGTCCGTATTTATTAATTTGTATCCCAAAGATGACTACGGAACGAGCAATCCGTTTAATAGATTCCACCTTCTTAACAATTGGATTGCAATCTGCAGAGCGCAGGCGTATGGTGGTAATGCTATCCTTGTTCTGCCGGTATTTCATTGGAAGATGATCTGGGGAACCAGTGTCATTGATCTCTTCGGCACCGGTGCACAGAAGAAACACGCCTGATCAACAGTTCCGCTGTGGAATGAATTGCCGGCCTATGTTTTTCCTTCCTTCTTCGTCTCCTTAAAAAGATCATCCATTAGCAACCCAAAACTGACCTAGACTCAGAGGAGAATTATTGCCATCAAGCCCTCATGCGTAGAGTTAATGTTTTTTAAAAATGTAAATCTTGTGTCGGTATTTTTGGGAAAGGATTTTAAACAGATATTCTTTGAAATTCTGAAAACCAGTGCGAATGTTCATTACCTTAGGATTTATTTTTAAAGTAAAACAATATATGTTAATATTGTACTCTCTCAGAGAGGGGACACTTGTAATGTTATTAGCTGTTCATCTCAGCATGTCAATACAATATAGTATTGTTGTTTTTTTTTCCAGGTAACATCAAAGCAGAACCAGAAATCCGAAATAAGGTTGGAGGTAGAATTCCTTTTACGAACATTAGCGTAGACTTGCCGGATATTCAATGCTTAGAGCGCTCTGAAAAAATTACCCAGACAGCAGGTAAAACAGATTTTTTTTTGTTGTCGAAATTAACAACTACAGTTCTCCTAATTTCAGCGGTTTTGTGAATTTACTCTACTTATACTAATTAAATTTTATTAATCGTTTTCAGACTTACGTACTAACCTGAAGACGCATCCAGGCGAAAAACGATTCTCTTGTCCTCATTGTGAGTACTCATGCCCTCGTAAGTCAACGTTAGGACTGCACTTGCGCACCCATACTGGAGAAAAACCCTTTTCATGTTCCGAGTGTAACAATTCATTTTCTAGAATGGGAAATCTAAAAAGTCACATGCGGACTCACACTGGAGAAAAACCTTTTTCTTGTTTAAACTGTAAATATTCATGTTCTACGAAGAGTCATCTAAAAAGTCACATGTTAACCCACAGTGCAAAAAAACCTTTTTCATGTTTTGGCTGCAACTTTTCATGTTCTACGAAGGGAAGTCTAAACAGGCATTGGGTGTCCCACGGTGGAGAAAAACCTTTTTCATGTCCCGACTGCAATTACACATGTTTTACTAATGGACAACTAAAAATTCACATGTTTACGCACAGTGGAGAAAAACCTTTTTCGTGCCCCGACTGCAAATATTCTTGTTCTACAAAGGGAAATCTTAAAAGTCACATGTTTGCCCACAGTGGAGAAAAACCTTTTTCATGTTCCAATTGCACGTTTTCTTGTTCTACAAAGGGCCATCTAAAAATTCACATGTTCACCCACAGTGCCAAAAAACCTTTTTCATGTCCCGACTGCAACTATTTTTGTTCTCAAAAAGGACATCTAAAAACTCACATGCTCACCCACAGTGGAGAAAAATCTTTTTTATGTTCTGAATGTAACTTTTCATGTTTTACAAAGGGACATCTAAAAATTCACATTATGAATCACAGTGGAATAAAACCTTTTTCATGTCCCGACTGCAACTATTCATGTTATCAAAAAGGAGATTTGAAGAAACACGTTCCAATTCACAGTGAAAAAAAGCCTTTTTCTTGTTCAGACTGCAACTTTTCATGTTCTACAAAGGGACATCTACAACGCCATTTGCTGACTCACAGTGGAATTAAACCTTTTTCATGTTCTGTGTGTAACTATTCATCTTCCGTAAAGTTTTCTTTGCTAAGACACATGCGGACTCATTTAGCTCGAAACTAGCGGATTCTTGGTTTAAAAGATCTGAAGTAACACCGTGTAGCCCAAAATATTAAAAATTAATACAATTGCAGAGTTTTGTTTCCTTCGAGTTTTTTTCTGATTTGAATGATAAAAGATTTTAAATTGTTTCTTAAAAAAGTTTATCAAAAAATAAATGATTCAGTGGTTTCAACATGGATATAAACAAAGTTCAATTTATTGGAATAACTTCTAATCAATCTTCTAGGCAATCGGAATGTTTATTAATTTGTCATGACGTTTCAATATCTGTACTGTCACTCCATATAATCCTGGTGCCGTTCCACCTCTCATCTCCATCGTCTATCTATCTTCTCTTCTCTATGTAAATAAAATTGTAAATGTTTGTTTGTTCAAAATCTTAAATCTGTGAAAGTTCTTCACCGATAACTTTGAAATTTTGACACAAAGTTGCATTGGAATACGCATGTTTTTTTTCATATACCTGTATTATATGGACGTCACTTGTGACATGTTAAAACAGCGCTATCTGTTGAACAAACATGCTTATTTGAAAAACATCGCCATCCGTTGGTCGTAAAAGCAACACCACGGCTATCGTTTCTCTATCTGCACATACAGACTTAGCCACAGCAAAGCGTGGCGAGGTACAGCTAGTAAATAATATTATCAATATCATTTATTGTTACCGGTTGGAAAACAGACAGATTATTTTACTGAGTTAGTCCTATCGAGGTTATTTATTTTATTATTATCATCGCTTTGTGTAGCCAAATGTTGGCGAAATATTTCTTAAATATACACCAATGTAATATTATTTCAAAAATAAAATAAACTCGTTTGGTTAAGCACCATTCAATTTAATAGAGTATTTTTTCGAACGGTTTCGGAACCACCTTTCAAGTTTCACTATCAGGTATATTGACTAACTTTACAATATTACAAACTCTGACATGTACCCGGCGTTGCTCGACCTTTCTCTACTTTCTATTGATATAATATGCATGTATTATATACATACACCTTCCGGCAGAAATTTTCTAAATGATAGTAAAAAATTTATCAAAATCTGTTGCGTAGTTTAGAAGAATTAAGCGCACAAACAGACTGACACAAATAGCGTCTTTATTTTATACTATTTAGAAATTATGGTCAATACAGTAGGTGTTACATAGTGAAAAAAACACATACAAATAAATAGATAACGGTCACAACTAGAAATCGAACCAACGATCTTTTGTCTTACCGGGACAGGTTTCTTAACCAACTTTACTTTACTTTCCTTGGGACCTATTTATTAATCGTCATATTTCAAATTCAGAATTAACAATATCATCTTGCAACTATTTAATTTTATTTTTGGCATCTACCTTTTATGGAAACAAATTTTCTGATGAAATTGGTATGTAACCTAGATAGCGTCTCAGATAAACATATCTGATTTTTATTTATATGGAAAAAATCAGTTGCAAGATGATATTGTTAATTCTGAATTTGAAATATGAGATCGACAAATATGACTTTTTTAAATAGGTTGTTTAAGATGCCTTTTTTTCTTAATATTATTTTGTTATTGGAGAAGAAAATGACGTTGATATTATATATCTAAATGAAACAGAAAAACACATGTTTTTAAAGTAACGGTCGCAACTGGGGATCGAATCCTGGATCTTCGTCTTACCAGGATAACACTCTACCACTGAGCTAACGAGACCTGATTTTATCTGTCATTTTGATTAACCTTGTATATTCATTTTAAAAATTACCAATGTTGTCCTCAATTAATTTATTTTTTACTGCTTTCTTTTGTGTTTGATTGTAAAGTTTTTACAAATACATTTTTAACGTAGACTATAATAAATAATGTGTCGGATATATAATTTTTTAAAGAAAGACTAACATTCCCGGGTTACGAATAACTTGACAATATTTTAAAGTCTCCTATTACCACCACAGAAAGAGGAAAATTTTACTTGTGTTGTGATGGAGGACTTAGACAACCGTGGAATTGAACTTAAGATGCCTGGGTGGGAACCAAACGCGATGCTAACTAAGCCATTGATAGGACGAATACCATCCGATTCTCTTTATTTTAGCCAAGAGCTTACAAATTATAATTTTAACTTATATGCTGTTATTATTTTATTTTGCTTCATATCTTTCCAAAAATTGTTTTTATTTAAACATCAATGTTTACATAATACAGTATGTATATTTATGTGGTTTTTTTGCTTAAAACGAATTCTCTAGTTAAGAAAAAGTTTGAAAGTAATGATTATTTTAATGGTTTATTATTGATAAAATAATATATTAAAAAGATGTTAAAACGTTGTTAGTTTTCTGCTTATTTGTTAATGTTACCATTGTAACTCTCTTGAGGTCCTGAGATACTACTGCCCGTGTTATTATATTACTTCTTATTGTTACTATAGTAAGTCCATATCCCTTTGAGGTCCGGGGACACTATATTGCCCCTCTGTTATTACATTATTTCTTTATGTTACTGTAGTAAGTCTATATCCCCTAGAGCTCCTGAGATACTACTGCCCCTGTGTTATTACATTATTTCTTAATGTTACTTTAGTAAGTCCCCCTCGAGGTCCTAAGATGCTACTGCCCTGTGTTATTACATTATTTCTTAATGTTACTTTAGTAAGTCCCATTTGAGGTCCTAAGATGCTACTGCCCTGTGTTATGACATTATTTCTTAATGTTTCTTTAGTAAGTCCCCCTTGAAGTCCTAAGATGCTACTGCCCTGTGTTATTACATTATTTATTATTGTTACTATAGTAAGTCTATATCCCCTTGAGGTCTTGAGATACTATGTTCTCCTCTGTTCATTTTTCCTGGCTTTATTAATTACTGCTCGACGCTGATTTGAAGTAATATCGACAAGAAACACTTAGGTATATATCGACCAATCCACTTCCATGTTTTCTGCACTGTAGATTTTTCATTTAACTATTATTTGATTGTCGGCGACATTTTTTTTTTCATCATAGCGTCAAATTCACTCTGCCTGCCCAGATAATTGAATAACTTTAAAAATAATTTATTAATTAACAATTCTTACAGATTGATTATAGTAAAGATTGGGTGATATTTACGTATTATGTCATTAAATACTCATTAATACTTGTTTTTTGCTGATAAATTGTTTATATACAATTGGTCAACATAATAATTGTTTTTACTTAGATGATTTTGTACTGAATTAAAGTAGATTGTCACATTTTTTAATATTAAAATGAATAAAAAAAATGAAAAATCTTAAAATCGTTTATTTCAATTTGGAGAAGCAGTAAGACTTAAAATTATATAATTTAAAAATTGAAAATTAAAATCAAAAATAGTGGACAAAATAGACATCTATGGTCAGTTATTGTATAGATTTTGCTCTGCAGGTAAGTGATAATGAAATACAGTCATCTGTGCATTGCAATCTCCATTCTAATTTGGTGATATTCTTCATCTTAAACAGCTGGATTCATCTGAATTATATTGTTTGACAAAAGGGCACCACTATTCAGGTTTGTTCGATTTAAGGCTAAAAGATTTAAATATTTTGTCCCAAGAAAGTGAGAGTACTTTTAGAATTACAATGTGTTAATTCAATTTGATTCAAAATTCTACTCTCTTGAGAGCTTGTCGTGACAGATCATTATTTCATGGTGCAAATGCAAGTTTTATTGTGCTGATTGCCGTCCGCTCTCGAATTTGGAGATTAACCTTGAGAATAAGGAATTGCTGCTAATCTCAATGCGAGTGATATATTCGGTGAGTTCTCTGTTTTATGTATTTGGTTGCTAGATTATAATTTCTTACGCGGCCTGCAGAATGAATTTTTTTAATCAACCTTCTTTTTCATAGGGAATTAATTATTCCCTGATGGTCTGTGTGGCTTACAATCCAGACCATCACCACAATTACTTATTAATTATCTTCAGAAAAGGGTAGTTCGGGTTTTTCTTAAGTTATATTATAGAATTGTTTTATATCCAAATAATATTATTAAGACATACATTTTGTCCAAACAATTAAAAGTTCTGTTGTGCAGTTCTATGGCTTATCACTAAAGCCTGTACAATTTA
Source organism: Hesperophylax magnus (assembly GCA_026573805.1). Taxonomy (NCBI): domain Eukaryota; kingdom Metazoa; phylum Arthropoda; class Insecta; order Trichoptera; family Limnephilidae; genus Hesperophylax; species Hesperophylax magnus. The sequence goes on from JAIUSX010000059.1 coordinate 2,731,201, forward strand.
TTTATTCAACATAGTGTCAAGAGTAGCTAAAAGTACAGAAAAAATAAATGGTTTACTTAAACAAGTAGTAGATCAGGGGAATCGCCAGTTTTCAAGCTAGAGAGTGGGGACAGCTTAAAATTTTGTAGAGCTTAAAAGGAAAGAACAAGGAGGTAGTCATAAGAAAGTAGAAAAATATATAATTTTTTTTTAATTGCGTCAGTTGATAGGTGGGGAATCCTAATGTTACTATCGCATTCGGAACACAAGGCTTAGGAGTTATTTTGCTTGTCAGCTTTAATTTTCATTGCACTTGAAACATCGGAATGATTTTAATGAATTAATAATTAATTAATTTAATTTTAATTAATTGATTTTCTAATTGATTGTTAGAGAATATCTCTAATAGCCCTGAATAGATGTGTGAATTTCCTGATTTTTGTGGAAGTTGTGTCTATATGTTCGTCCCATCTCAGCATTAGTATTTCATTTACAATTAGTTAGTTAGGTCATTGCGATTGTGTATAATAATGTTGTGTATTTCTTTTGATTGTCCTGTTTGAGTTTTGAGTGATGAGATGATTGTCTGGTCATTGTTTAAAATTATTTATACCAGCTTCGGCTTTAATATGAACTTCATTGCGGCTCTTGCCTTCAAATAATAAAACTGTATGATTGGCAAAGGTAATAATGTGTTCGGCAAAGGAATGGTTACATAGTTGATTTATATAAATACTAAACAAAAGTGGTCCTAGAGTACTTCCTTGAGGTACACCAAATTAAATAATAGCTGGATCGCTAATTATAATAGCTGTTTTAACTACCCAATCATTTGAATCGCTGGCCCTGAATTATTTTTTTTTTTTTATGTGACACCTCACAAGAGTGTCCCTGCCTGTGCAGTGCACAGACAGGGGAACTATGTCACCACCCGGTTGGGCGGCGTTGTGAGGCGGAGTAAGGTAGGGGCTAGGAAGGGATTTGTTAATGCGGGCCTTGAAGAGGACCGATGCCCTGGGGTTTTTTCAACAGAATTTTGTGCGAGATAGTGTTAAACGCTTTGGCTGTATCCAAGAAGAGCGCAATGCATTTAATTCCTCTATCGATGTAATTAGAGATAATTTTCGTCAAGTTGGCAATGTTATTTTTAGTGCCTAAACCTGGACGGAAGCCGTATTATCTTTTGGAAAGGATGTTGTTATTGTTTCCGAGAAATAGGCTGAGACAATTCTTTTCAATTTGATACAAATATAAATATGTTAATTGTTTCACTATAAAATATAGAAACGAAAAATAACACATTACTATCTGAAAAATCAATAAAATATTTATTCATGCCCTTCGGGCTTTTACATAAGCAAGTAAAACTTAATTACAATACATATTATATAGTGCATTCAAATTAACATTATAATAAAAGAAACTTTTTTTTAATCCCAGCTGCATGAATGGGATTTGCAATTCAATTTATCCATATTGGTAATATTTCACGCCTATTAAGGCTTTTACATACATATATATATAAAAAATATTCACGAAATTATATACGAAAATAGTGCAGGAAACGACTATTCAAAACAATTGTAGAAAAATAAATATAAAGTCAAAATATCACTGAACTTGATCTACACAAAACGTAAAAAATCCAAAATATTTTTTTTCTGTTTCAGTTGACAAAATTATTGTGTTAGTCAAATTAAATACCTTTATTAAAATATTCCACTACTTGATAATAAAAAAATTCAGTAGGTTATGCTTATATATTGAAATTTATTTACTAAATATATCAACAACATCGTAGTATTTGTTTCCTAGCTGTTGAATCCGTCGCATAGGAGTGTGATATTGGGACGTTGATTTAGAATTTCTACAATAATATGGTAGGTACTGTTTTATAGCGATAATAGAATATAAATAATAAGATAGGAACAAAATGAATCAACTTAATACACGAAGTACAACAAAAAGGCACAAAGGAGAGAGAAAAGGGTACTGCCCGGATTAAAAAGCAAAAATTAATATTCAAAGAAAATGTAAGGTATAAGGAAAATATTCACATAAAAAAGTATGTTACGGATTACATTTGATAATGTTAGCGAAACAAAATGTTAGAAATTTCCGTTTAAAATTATATTATCGAATTGATAAAAATATCAACGGCACTGAATTAATTTCCAAGGCTATATGGCCTTCGGACTGGGGAATGAAGAAAACAGTTTGTTAATATATGTATGACATAAATATGTACGTAAACAGATATGATTTGAGATTTTCACGACGATATATTATTTTTGGGGTATTATGCCGTGTTGCGCTTCCTCCTTCTCTAGCCACGTTTCGGATAGCATTACAGTATCCATCATTAGGGCAGATATAATAATAATAATAATAATAATTGTTTATTCCAGAATGTGGGGAGGTGAGTGCAATCCCACACATTCCATAAAATATAACTACAATGTTATATACAGAGATAAGTAGGTACAAATAAAATAAAATATGAAATGTAAGTATGATAAAACAAATAAAACATAAGAAAAAGTAAAAGGAAATATATAGAGTGGAGAGTGATAACATAAAACATTTACATTTCTTGGAAGCTTATTGGTATATCGGAGCGATAATTATGGGGGCCAATATTTTTCTCCAATGTTTTTCGATGCTCGATCCTGAGGTCTGGCGGGTTTCGATGATGAGGACGTTTCTGGATTTGTTGATCCTTCCTCTCGTTCCTGCTATCCTGGTTCTCATTAGGGCTGCAAAGCCAGGAACTCTCCCCTCCATGAACATCGAGGAGGCACTGCAGTACCTTGGAAGTCCGAACATTACGCGGTAAGCATTATTATATTGAATCCGAAGCCTTTCCATGGTACGCTTTTTGAAAATGGCCCACAGCTCGCAAGTATACAAGGTAGTGCAGAAAGCTAAGAATAGCGTCCTTTTCACCTTCGGGCTGCAGAGTCTAAATCTTCTACTAAGCATGTTACTTTTTATGCTCAGTGCTCGCCTCTGCCTGTCGATGTCGTCGTCATCCGTTAAGTTGTTGGTGATGATATGCCCTAAATATTTCGTTGTTTCTACTATTATGAGAGGTTCTCGATTCAAAAATGCTGGGGGAATATTTTTTGGTCCTTCTCTGTATTTGACGACCAGCAGTGCTGTTTTTTTCGCGTTATATAACATGTTTGTTTCGAGTGCATATTCTTCGCAGATCTTCAAGAGAATTCTTAGTCCCCTTATTGACGGTGCCATCAGCACCATATCGTCTGCGTAGCTCACATTGTTGATGAATTGTCCTCCAATATGGCAGCCTACCCCAGCGTTATTTAACCTGTGAGTTAATTCATCCATATATATGTTGAACAGTACTGGGGACAAACAACCTCCTTGTCTGACCCCACTCTTTAAGAAAAAGGGTTCTGAGAAACCATCTTTCCATTTAACTAGGTTTTCTTGTTGACGGTGCCATGTGTCGAGAATTCGTACTACTTTCCATGGTAGGCCTCTTTCTTTTAGTTTGGTCCATAATAATGGATGGTAGACTCTGTCGAAGGCCTTACTAAGGTCCAAAAAGCATGCGTAAGTTGTTGTTTTTCTCTTCGTATAGTATTCCAGCGTCCGTTTTACGCAGAATATGGCTGAGTCTGTGGAGCATTCAGTTTTGAAACCCATCTGATTATCTTTCGTTTTCAATTGGGGTCCGACTTGATCAAAGAGAACTCGTTCAAATATTCTGGCGGTGACGGTGGCGATGGATATCGGTCTGTAATTTTCCTGTAAAGTTATGTCTGTCAGTTTAGATTTTACTATCGGAATTATGATTGTTTTTGTCATGTCTTTGGGTAGATAACCACTCTTTATGATATCGGTGAACAACGTTGCCAGTAGTTTTAGAATCGCTACCCCTGCATGTTTGACGTGTTCGGTACTTAAGCCGTCATGTCCTGCTGATGTTCCGGATTTCATGTTTTTGATGGCGGTTTTCACCATGTTTGCAGTAACTATAGGGTCAATGTCATCATAGGCGTTCAAATGCGTTACGTTTGAGGAGATGGTCGGCGTGGTAGTCGCGAAATGTTTTTTGAAAATATTGGCAATTACTTCAGGATTTGTTTCTCCGTTTATGTTACACGAGACTTTGGAACGCATGTTCAACATTTTATTAGACTTATTCCAAAATGATTTGAAGTCCCGATTATCTAAGTCCGTTACTATTTTATCCATCTGGAGTTGTGTCGAATTCTTTTGGCATTGTTTTAGAGCTGTTTTGAAGGCGGCACGCTTTGTCCTTCTATCCTCCGCGATGGGACCATTGTGCGGTCTCCCATTATCAATCCAGGTGAGCATCGCTTGTCTTGATTTTTCGTATTTGTCTGCAACAAATTCATTCCATCCGCAAATTTGCTTATATTTTGGTGTAATAGTATTTCTAAATATACGAGTGGCACTGTATTGTAATGCTTGTACTATACATCCGTAGAGGTGTTTTATTTTGGCACGTTCAGGGATGCCACCGTCCTCACGAAATGTATTTTTTGGCTTGATTTTAGCTAGATAAGTTTGCGAACATGAGTTATAAATTCCGATATCACGTATATTTTTCGGATTCCATAATGCTGGATCCCTTAAAATAGATGAAAATTCTTCCGATGTTACTATTCCATTCGTATTTAAAGTTAGTTCGAGGGGTCGGTGGTCAGTCCAATCAACATCGTAATGTATTTTCATCTCGATAATTTGTTTATAAATATTTTTCGTAACTAGACAGTGGTCTAACCAAAGATATTAGAAGAACGAGATGTGCTATGAGCAGTTCATACTGTGTGGAATTGCTTTGCCGAGTGTCGCCGGTTTTGTTCACCAATACTACTGCACACCTTCGCTTACGCTAAGGCATCGTTAAGGTATCCGCACTAATACATAGAACAGATTTCTGTGCGTAAACGTCCCGATACCGTTCAAAATACCCTAATTAGTTAGTACTCCGCCTACGGTCCGGCGGCCAACATAGCATATCTCGTTCTTCTAATATCTTTGGGTCTAACCATAATAATAATAATATAATAATAATAATAATAAATTCTTTATTCCAGAAAGTTGGGGAGGTTAGTGCAATCCCACACATCCCACAGAGGATATAAGTACAAATAGTATTTACATATATTAAAATAAATAAAATGAATAAAATAAAATAAAAAGAGATTAAATAATTAAATAGAAATTAAATTAAAGCAGAGAAGCACGGCAATCCATCGGATCTAAGATTGTGGGAGCAAGTATCTTTCTCCAATGGTCTTAAATGCTCGATCCTGAAGTCAGACGGGATTCTATGATAATAATGTTTCTGGAATGGTTTATCCTTTCCCTCAGTCCTGCAATCCTGGTTCTTAACAGAGCTGTAAATCCTGGAACTCGCCCTTTTGTAAACATCGAAGAGGCACTGCAGTGCCTGGGGAGTCCGAACATCAATCGGTAAGCGTTGTTGTATTGCACCCGAAGCCTTTCCATTGTTCTTTTCTTGAAATTAGCCCAGAGCTCGCATGTGTACAGGGTGGTGCAAAAGACTAAGAAGAGCGTCCTTTTCACTCGTGGACTACAGAGCCGAAATCTTCTACTGAGCATGTTACATTTTATACTCCGTACACGCCTCTGCCTGTCAATATCTTCATCATCCGTTAACTTGTTGTTGATGATATGTCCCAGATATTTTGTGGTTTCTACTGTTTTCAGAATCTCACCATTCAAAAAGATTGGGGGAATGTTTTTTGGGCCTTCCCCGTGTTTTATGACCAACAGTGCTGTTTTTTTCGCATTATAGATCATATTGGTTTCGTTAGCAAATTCTTCACAGATTTTCAGGAGAATTCTTAATCCCCGTATTGACGGTGCCATCAGAACCATATATAATCTGCGTAGCTCATATTGTTAACACATAGACCTCCGATGCATTGCAGCCCACTCCAGCATTGTTTAACCTGTGGGTTAATTCGTCCATGTATAAGTTAAACAGTACTGGGGACATACATCCTCCCTGTCTGACCCCGCTTTTCAAGAAATAGGGTTCTGAGAATCCATCTTTCCACTTTACAAGGTTTTCCTGTTGACGGAATTTTTACCACTATCCATGGTATCCCTCTTTCCTTTTTCCTTCTTCCACATAGTGTAAACTTTTGTCTATATAAATCTCCCCTGCGATAGTATTAATAATTATATTTATAGCAAAAGAAAAGTTTTTCTCCACTGTTAGCTGTTTGTTGAACATAAAAGGTTGCACCTCTTTGTAGAACGTAAATAGTTGCAGTGGGAACATGAAAAGAGCTTATATCTACCGTGAGTCATCTGGTGTCTCATTAAATAAACCTTTCGATGGAATCAATAATTACATTCACAGCTTTTACACAGTTATTCATAACCGTGAGTAAGTTTATGTCTCGCTAAATTTCCATTTGTAGAACATGTATATGCGCAGTCTGAACACGCAAAAGGTTTTACTCTACTATGAGTCAGCATATGTCTTGCTAAATTTCCTTTAGTAGAACATAAATATGAACATTCTGAACATGAAAAGGGTTTTTCTCGACTGTGAGTCAGCTTGTGAATTTTAAGACTTCCGTTTGTTGAACATGAATAGTTGCATTCCGGACACGAAAATGGTTTTTCTCCGCTGTGAGTCATCATATGGATTTTTAAATTCCCGTTCGTTGAACATGAATATGTGCATTCGGAACACGAATAAGGTTTTTCTCCGCTGTGAGTTAACTTGTGTCTTTTTAAATCTACCTTTAGATAACAAGAATACTTGCATTCACAACATGAAAAAGGTTTTTGTACACTGTGGGTCATCATATGCGTTTTTAAATACCCCTTTGTAGAGCATGAATAGTTACATTCATAGCATGAAAAGGGTTTTTCTCCACCGTGAGTGAGCATATGACGTTTGAAATTCTCTTTTTGTGAACACGAAAAGCTGCAGACGGAACATGATAAAGGTTTGATTGGACTGTGGTACAGCTGGTGGATTTTTAAATTTCCCTTTGTAGAACATGAATATGAGCAATCGGAACATGAAAAAGGTTTTTCTCCACTGTGAGTCAGCAAGTGAGTTTTTAAAATTCCCTTTGTCGAAAACGAACAGGTGCAGTCAGAACAAGAAAAGGGTTTTTCTCCACTGTGAGTCCGCATGTGAGTTTTTAATTGTCCTTTTTGAGAAAATGAACTAGTGCAGATGGAACATGAAAAAGGTTTTTCTCCAGTATGAGTACGTAAGTGTACTTCTAACCATGACTTTCGAGAGCACGCGTAGTTACAATGGGTACAAGATAATCGTTTTTCCCCAGGGTACGTTTTCAGATCTGTCAAAAAAATTTGAAAAGATTACACATAAAAATAATTACAAAATAAATTCATAAAAAGCGCAACCATTAGGAGAGAACGATTTTTTTATATTGACAAGCAAAAATCAGCTTAACCTGTTGTCTGGGTAATACTTTTAGAGTCCTCTAAGCATTCCTTTTTTTATATTGACAAGCAAAAATCAGCTTAACCTGTTGTCTGGGTAATACTTTTAGAGTCCTCTAAGCATTCCTTTTTTATATTGACAAGCAAAAATCAGCTTAACCTGTTGTCTGTTTAATACTTTTAGAGTCCTCTAAGCATTCCATTTTTATATTGACAAGCAAAAATCAGCTTAACCTGTTGTCTGGGTAATACTTATAGAGTCCTCTAAGCATTCCTTTTTTATATTGACAAGCAAAAATCAGCTTAACCTGTTGTCTGGGTAATACTTTTAGAGTCTTCTAAGCATTCCTTTTTAATATCCGAGAGGTCTACGTCGATTTCTTTATAATGTATTCCCCCTTCATCTCCTTCTCGGGCTCCTGGTTCTGCCTTGATGGTAACAGTCTCCCCAATCACACTACCTGGAAATATAAAACAACAATACCTAAACAGACATGTCAAGATTAAAAACAAAATTACGGTCTGCTCTCTTCGCGAGCATAAACTTTGTGAAAAGGGGAAGCAAAAATTTTTTATTTTATTCAAAAACTTAAAAAATTAAATTAATGATTTAAGGATGTTTACTAGACAAGGTTTTATGCAAAGCACAAAGGATAACAAATTATTATAAGCAATAATTATTAGCCTGAACCACAAATATAAATTGAAAAAATCTTCCGAGAAAAATAAAATGCCGCCGAAGGGAATTGAACCCACATTACGTCGGTTTATTTTTAACCGCCAAATAATTCAATAAATACTATTTAGTATTTCATTTAAGAATTATTGCTTTTTTATTTTTTTTCATCTGAAAACAACACACTTTATCTTTGTAGGAAAGGTATTGTTAAATACTTAATATCTCACTAGATTAATTATTTGGCAGTTAAAAATGAGCCGACGTAGCACAGTGGTTCCGTGCACCTGACCGGCAAGCAGAAGGTGAGGGTTCAATTACCGTCGGTAGCATTTATTTTTTCTCTGAAGATTTTTCAATTTATATTTGTGTTTCAGGCTAACAATCATTGCTTATAATAATTCAAAATAAAATATTTACGAATAAAATTAAAATAGATGAAACAGGTAAAAGCAGGAATTTGAATAAGAAACGTCTAAGGTTAATTTGAGAAATAAGATGATGTCCGCTTCAAGAAGAAAAAACAATTTACTTTAGAACATCTTCAGAAAGGGATGTTGTTTATAGCAAATTATTTTTTTGCAACAATTTATTGTATACTAACAGTATATACATATCACTCATATAATGTTCCGAATATAATGAGGTTTTAATTCTCCAATCGGGAACTTTCGATGAGCAATGTACGTTAAAAGTTTGCTTAGTTCGACAGATTCCTGCAAAGATACATCTTAAGCAGATACCAAAATTACTTATGAACGGCAAGAGTGGAAGACCTTAACAAGAATGGTCATGGATTCCGACCACCTGAACCTTTTTAACATAAGCGATGCAACTTACTGACTGTTGAAGTACTCTCTTCATACTGCAAACTTTCCTTCTTTACATCTGGGAAGTTGAAATCACCTCCGCCTTCATCTTTCTGGGATACTCGTTCCACTTTGATGGAAACAGTCTCGGGATTTAACAGATTCATGGCACTGTTGTGTTAGGGTTACATTTGTTGGTTTAAACCCAAAAAATATACCAACACATAACTGAAACAGAACATTTTACTAACGAAATTATAGATTGTGAGAGCTTTGAATACGTTGTATCGATTGGAATATCAAAATAATGTAGACTTATGCACCCATAGCAAATATTTGGAAATAAGGAACTTTTTAAAATATTATTAAATTTGATTATTACTATCTCTAAATGGTGTAAAACAAAGTCACTATCCGCGTCTGTCTGTTTGTGCGCTTAGTTCTTCTAAACTACGCAACGGATTTTGAAAGGGTTTTCACTATCATTCAGATAATTTCTTTCGGAAGGATTATGTACATAATACATATTATATTTGTAGAAATTAGAGAAGAGTCGATGTTTAATCAAGTCGTAAAAATATATTTTGCGGGCGCTTACATTGCTAATGCTGGCTAAACCTTATAAGATACATCAGAACAATGTACTACGGAATTGTATAACTTTAAAAGATCTACAGAAAAGACATTACTGGTATACGTCTATCTCCTAAGGATAACCCACAGGAACGCCGGGTACACGTCAGCTGGTTTAATTAATAATTATGAGCTTGGATTTAAGATATTCGAAAGAGGGTTGAGACGCTGTTTTCCTATTCATCTCCATATAAACCGAAATTTACTTATATTGGATCCACCCAAAGTTCGTAGAAAATATATATTATCTAGGAACCATGAGATTCGCCCTACCGCTTTTTAAAAAGTATCGGTAATCCATTGAGAAAAACAAATTGAGAGCTCAAGCGTTCCTCGGTAAGACAGGTATAATTTTGGCAGATGGATTCCCTATCTTACACATATAACCATCTAGTTGTTGACAGTTAAGCTAGGTCGTATTGGATACCACGAAGTCCTGCATAATTTGAGCATACCTAAGAGTAAAAGAAAGATCCCCGATTTGATTTGGAACATCGGTCGTTATAAATGGAGTTGCAAGCAATAAGGATGGGATTGGTATGCATTCGCAAAGACTTGGTGGATAGGGAATCACAAATTCTGCAATTGTCCCACCTACCCAATGTACTCATCCCAAAATGTCACCATGACCGGTTGTTGATGCAAGATGTCAATAAAGTTATATTATGTCATTTTGGAGCTCTGTACCTCAGAGAGGGAGGATTGACCTGTAACATAACCACAACCGTGGAATAAATCATTGAGAATTTAATTTAACATTCATATTTCAAGTGCATGCAGAATCTGGAAAACTGGCCCCAACTGCGACGGGTGACTTCCTTTTTATCCTATAATCCAATCTGGGATTTTCTTATGTTACAGAAGCCTAGGTTTAAATATTGAGGAATAGTGTCTTTTAAATTTAGCGGGTGCATTAAAAATAAATGGTCCCATATTTTTCCCAACATTGCAATTAACGTAGTTCTGGGACTGGTCCTTCGGGTGTGTTGCGTAGGGCTTATTTCAGTAATTATAGTGGAGTAGCGATTAATTCTCGGATAGAAAATACCAGCACTACATACCAATAATAATGACAAGCACGGGACGATTGATTTAACTGCGTGGGTTGAATGGTTATCCTATAGAAATTGAGTTAGGAGCAAGACGACGAGATTTAAAGGTGGCGAAATCAGATGTCAGCCATGTGTCAGCTATATTGAGGTTAAGCTTAATCAAAAATAAACCACTCACTGCAAAACAGACAGGTATGGCTACATAGACTAGAAAAATTTGGGAGATTTATTTTCTAAGTAGGTACTGAACTCAAAGACCGCCGTCAATAATTTTCAAGGACGTGAAAAGCCCGGGTAGGTAAAATGGCCTGGCAGCCATCTTATATAGCAACCTCTAGAAACGATTTTGATGCAAAGTGGCATCATCGAAATATTTTTATTTTATTTTTTCATTGGTAATGCAATAACAAATGTTCAAGAATTATTTTTTTGAGCATTTGATAAGACATGGAATGGGACATATCATGATAAAATTAAGAAGGTAAGGTAATTTTTCATACGTCTTCTCACTGACTCACCCGGCGGTTACAAATTGTAACTGTTAATAACCATAAATCAACTATCTATAGATTGATAACTCCGCCCTCTTTCCATACGTTTGCTTTCGTCAAGATTTAACCATAGATCTGGCAAATTTGAATACACCACGCATCGCCGACGTCACAGCACACCATCGACAAAGGATAGAGGAAATTTAAAAAAAAGACGCAACCATAGACAATTTAATTCTGCTTCGGAACCTACCTAAAACCCAATTCATTAGCCTAAAACATAAGTAAAATGTCACCCAAGACCACAAGGTCCCATCTGACAAAGCCCTGTCCTAAGAAAGAAATGACCTTTAAAGTAACTTCCTTTACAGCTCATTTTCTCAGGACAGCGTTTTATCAGAAGGAAGCTGAAAAGCAAACTCATAATTACATGTACAATAATTTTATTTTTTAAATATAAACATGAAATACAATAATATAAGCACAAAACACATTTAGAAGGTGAAATTACTGTATCAATATAAAACTAGCTGTTGGAAATGATAGTTATTTTCTTTCAACATCCAACGGCAATTGAAAAAAATATTGTCAATAAGGCAGTCAACGATTCAACCTACTGTTTTAGCGTCTAATTACATTATTATTATTTTTGTTTCCCTCCTACTTATCTTATTACTTAAATATTTATACCTTTCATATATTAATAGTAAGTATATAATACTTTTTAGTTTTAAAAACTTTATATGCCTTTTAGATATTTTTAACTTAGGAATAGTACACAACATAAAGAATGTAACAGTGTAAACAGAAAAGTAAATTTAACAATAGGTTATTGTTTTAACAATACATATTGGCACCTGATAAATAAATAGGGTATAATAATAACAAATAAAAACACCAAATACAAGAGTCAAATTTAAAGAAGGTGTTGAGAGAATATTCATTATGATGTCAAGTATGTAATAAAAAAGTAGAACTATATATAAACTAGACAAATGAAATAAACTAATTCGACTATATTTTTATTAACACTAGTCGGTGACTGAAAATGGGCTGCAGACTAATACAGCCAAACTGAATAATGTAAACTCCGCATCATAGAATATTTGGCTTAAAATTACAAACGATAACAATATTTGACTTTTATATTTATTTTTTCGTTATTATTCTACTACTCATATAGATATGTCAATAGAAAATGAATTGGCAAGGATACACCACAACCATACAATGGACCTGATTTAATGAGGAGCATGGCAGTACTACGATATTTAAAAGACGCTTATAGGAACAAATTGTGGTCGTAATTGGTTTTAACTTATTAAAATAAATTAGTTATGACAACCATTTCTTCCTATATTTAGCATATTTTAAATGTTGCAGTACTGACATTTTCTTCATGGAGTCAGGTCCATTGTATGGTAGTGTATCCTTGCCAATTAATTTTCTATTGACATCGGTACACCCATGCATTGATTATAAATGGTACAGTAATTTTGATAATGAATTGAATAAAAAATTTTTATGTTCGTTACAATTAAGCCAATCAAAACATATATATTTGGCAATGGTTTCTTCAATAACAGGCACAAGATATAAATTTTCGCAATTATAATTCAGTACATACTCGACGACATAATGAATTTCAAGAGCGTTGATAGCAAATTTCTTAGTGGGATCATATGGGTCACCTATGCAAGATATTTTACATCTATGTTCTGCCATCCCCTGTGCAGCAATAGCAACGCTGCTGGTTGCAGAGAAGACATGACTGGGTCCTGCACTTATTTCTGGAAAAAATATATCATAGTTCTTGAGAAATTGAAGTAAAGATTGACATATTAGACGAACAAAACTATTCCCTTTTAAGTAATATAAAACAGATATGTAGGTACCTTCATTTTCTACTAGCATCCCCTGTGCAGCAACGGGTACGCTGCTGGTTGAGATGTTACGCTCTGAAATAAATATAATTATTAGATTAACCGAATTAACAAAACATATTATTATTATTATAGGCTGATGCAGTATAGAATACCTTTTAGGATGTAGTCATGATACGTGCTGAACACCATTCTCGAAATGGACTCTCAGAGGTTATGGTTGGAAACTTGTGTCGAATAGTCTGTCCGTACATCCTTTCACACAATACGTTTTAAGGACTTTATCGGTAGGCACATAAATGTTATTTATCACACATAAATCAACTGTTTCACACAACTAGATATTTGACAATTTTATGATGACAAACAACGGCGCATAACGGCGTCCGTCAAACTTTTCTTACAGTTTTTTAGAGGAAGTGAAATGGCGGGAAGCATGAGTCGGCCACCTAGCGGCAAGAACACGCATTACACCGTTTGCGAACCCTCTCTTTCTGGCGCACGAGTCTTATGGTAAAGTGAGCGAGAAACAAAAAAAATACGCATCGCCTACGTCACAAACATAGATTTTTACCATGTCTATAATTTGTGTTGACGTTTTTAAGCGGAGTTATACCCCCCTGTTAATAACCTTTTAGGTTAATTGTATTTGAAGACTTAGAATGGTAACACAGAGATTTCATAATAAACTCGAAATTTATTTTCTTTTCTGTAGTATCTATGGAAAACTTCCTCCGATAATATCTGTGCTCCGAATGATTCCTGGCGTCACTTTTTGTTGGTTATGTTGTTTGGCTTTACTCGTCGGTTTGCAAACTTTGAACGAAAATACACACTCCTTCTCTGAAGAAGTCCTTTAACCTCTTTATAATATTAAAGTAAAACAGAACCACCAGATCCTTTCGAAACAGCATTCCACAGCCATCAAGTTAGAACCAGGCACAAGTGCGGAAGAGAGTTTTGCTGTAATACTTACAGAAATCGATATAGACCATGCTGTTATTAAAAAAGAATTTCCGCAATCCATTTCCAAAAATAATTTAGGTATTTCTTCGTCTTTTTTGGTAAATAACAAAATATGCACAAAGAGAACGTATTAAATAAAATCACAAAAAACTATTTGTTATTTTTTCGATGCTATAATTGAGACTTTATCATGCCGTTTATTGGTTTCATTTGATTAATATTTTTTCTTAACAGCTAAAAGGAGTTCAACGGAACCTTCAAATCTACAGGGATTCGAAACCAATTCAAGTGAAATGTCCAATGCTGAGATTAATATCGTGGTTCCTGATATTAAAGGGGAATACTTTGAGCCCTCTGAAAGAATTCACTTATCGGCGGCTAAGCCAAATTTCTTTAACAATATTTTTTTAAACTCGCATATACAGTATAAGGTACATCACCAAATAGCGGGTAAGTCAAATTTCAGTATGAGGAACAGGTTTAAATAATACGATAATCAACCGAACCTTTAAAATCATCCCGTATGAATTGTAAAGCAGGGGGAAAGTGCTGTAATGCGCTGACCCGAATGGTCTGAAGAGAAACGTTGAAAATGGTTTGAATCTATGTGCTCAATTTCCGATTTGGTCACCTAACTCGTGAGCCGAACAAAAATGCGTGGAGTGCCGCAGCTAGCCCAGGTCTGCGAAAAATACATGACCCTAAACGACAAAAATTTTCATATATTGCTTATTCTAACTGTTGAATTTGGCGGCCACCTCTGGCCCCAAAATATAATAAAAAAAATAAAAACGAATTGCAATCTGTTTAGCGCAGGCAGGTGGAAATGCTACCCTTGTCTACCGGTATTTCATTGGAAGATGCTCCGGAAAACCAGCGTCATTGATCGCTTTGGCAGCGGTGCATAGAAGAAACACGCTAAAGGCGGTTAATTTTAGTACGCGGTTAATATTTTTCACAAGGGAACGGGTCGTTTATACTTATGTACGACTGGATATTAAGATCAACAAATCGGCTGTGGCATGATTTGCGGCCTATGCATTTCCATCCTCCTATAATACAGATCTCTTCAAGACCCAGGTTCACTTCTTCCTCCGCTAAATAAGATCCTCCACAAAGCATCCCAAAGATAACCTCGGCCCAGAGAAAATTTATTTTCCTCAATCCCTCCTGTGTGGAGTTGATATTTTAAAAAATGTTAATCTTAAATTAGTATTTAAAATAGTATTTTTCGAAGACGATTTTAGACAGATTTTTTAAAAAACGAATTATAATTTTTAAATCTTTGAATAAAAAACTTCGTACAACTAGAACAAATGTTCACTTTATTCGTAAAGCAAGTTTTTTTTAAATTAAAACAATATGTTTTGTTAGTGTACTCTCTCAAACAGGAACCACTTGTAATGTTCATCTCAGCACGTATTGTTGTTTTGCTTTTCTAGGTAGCATTACTGTAGAGACTGTTCCCATCAAACCTGAACCACAAACCAGGCCAGAAGGTGGAGGAAGAATTAATTTTCCGGAAATTGACATAGATATCCTGGATGTTAAAAAGGAAGGCTTAGAGCGCTCTGAAGGAATTACCCAGACAGCAGGTTAAATCGATTTTTTTGTTAAAATTATCTCCTAATTTATAAATTTATAACTTTCACCGATTTTTATCCATAATCTTTTTCAAACTTATTGACAGATCTGAAGACGCATCCTGGGGGAAAACGATTATCTTGTCCCCATTGTAACTACTCCTCTTCTCGTAAGTCATGGTTAGAAGTACACTTGCGCACCCATACCGGAGAAAAACCTTTTTCGTGTTTCAACTGCAACTTTTCATCTTCTACGAAGGGAAGTCTAAGTAGGCATTTGGTGACCCACAGTGGAAAAAAATCTTTTTCATGTATCGACTGCAACTACACATGTTTTACAGGTGGACAGCTAAAAAGTCACATATTTACGCACAGTGGAGAAAAACCATTTTCATGTCCCGACTGCAAATATTCCTGTTATCAGAGAGGAGATTTTAAGAAACACATGCCGATTTACAGTGAAGAAAAACCTTTTTCATGTTCCGACTGCATATTTTCATGTGCTACAAAGGGACATCTAAAAATTCACATGTTTGACCATTAACAAAAAACCCTTTTCATGTTCTGCAATGGGACATTTAAAAATTCACATGTTGGCTCACAGTGAACTAAAACCTTTTTCTTGTCCCGACTGCAAATATTATTGTTATCAAAGAGGAGATTTGATGAAACACATGCCAATTCACAGTGCAGAAAAACCTTTTTCATGTTCCGACTGCATATTTTCATGTGCTACAAAGGGACATCTAAAAATTCACATGTTTGACCAGTGACAAAAAACCCTTTTCATGTTCTGCAATGGGACATTTAAAAATTCACCTGTTGGCTCACAGTGAACTAAAACCTTTTTCTTGTCCCGACTGCAAATAGTATTGTTATCAAAGAGGAGATTTGATGAAACACATGCCAATTCACAGTGCAGAATAACCTTTTTCATGTTCAGACTGCAAATTTTCGTGTTCTTCAAAGGGACATCTAAAACGACACTTGCTGAATCATAGCGGACTAAAACCTTTTCATGTTCTGTGTGTAACTATTCGTCTTCAGTAAAGTTTTCCTTGCTAAGACACATGCGGACTCATTTAGCTCGAATCTAGTGAATTTCATTGGTTAAAATTGCGGAAGCTTCCCTAGAATTTGTTCTGATTCTCGGAAAAAATTTTTTTTTTTCATTTCAACAAATGAAAAAATTTTTAAAGACTTTCTTCAAACCAATTCAAATTTTATAAAATTTTTCAATTCATTGGATTATCTTTTTAATGGTACAAATTGATAATTTAATTGAAATGCTTATTATTTTTTATTTGTGCTGTCACTCAATCTAATGCTGTCCAACTCTTATATCATCAATAATATGTCCAATATTATCTAATGTTACCAGTTGACATAAGGACCTATTATTTTATTGTAGAAAGCAATCACTTTGTGGTTTGACATATTTAATAAATATTAATTTGCACTATGATGATGTTTGATCTAAACAAAACCAACCGGTATATAAATTAATAATAAATCGTGGTTTTAAATAAAATAATTGTTTTATTTTAACTAACTAACTTACCATCACGCCGTTTCTCCGCAGGGGTAGTCAGAGAGGACAAACCGCCAAACAACTCGGTCATGGAACACGCTCCTTGCCTAATTCATATACATACATCGTCTTCTATTATTCTGACTCTTGACATAGATCGACTCGAGTATCTGATTCAATTGATCGTGCCATGTCTTCCTCGGGCGTCCCCGACTTCTGCTACCATTCGCATTTGCATCACATATCTTCCTTACTCTCCTTTCTTTTCTCATTCTCTCTACATGCCCAAACCATATAAGCCTCCCTTTCTTAATCTTACTCATTACGCTTACATCCGCCTTGCACTCTTTGCGGATCTCCACATTTCTCACACGATCATACATGGTTTTATCTCACATACGCCTCAGGGATCTCATTTCAACAGCATTCAATCTACTTTCATCCTTTCTTTGCCAGTTCCATGCCTCACTTCTATACTTCAGGGTAGGTACCAGCACTCCATTGTGGACTGACTTCTCTGAATTGAAACGTTGCTTAAAATGGTTTTGGCTCTGTTTGGTGACAATCCGAAGAGCCAGTTACTTCCACAACTTCATCTTCCCATTTCCTTCCTTAACCCATTTCCTTCAGCCTCACAGCATTCCCCATTAGGCCACTTGCTAAAAGATTAAGACATTATTCGATTTTTTTGTCGTATTTTTGAAACTACGGCAATTTTTTTTACATAATCTTCGAAAAAGAACATTTTTTTATAAAACTGAAACACTGGACATTGTTTATGGGTGCGAAAATATTATTATTAAATAGCCAAAAAATCTTTTTTCTTTTAAGCTAGCCGTTAAGGTGCCAATTCGTGGAAATATCCCAAGATTGCGATAAATTTCTGAGAATTTAAACGGATTAGGTATTTTATGATGTAGGGAAAATGTGAGGACTCTACAATATGACATTTCCTGGTTATCCAACCATATTGAAAACTAATGTTTACAATTACAAGTAAGAACGTAATTATAATTACGTTTCCTTTGCTTATATTATCAATCCTCGTACTCAAATTGGTGCCGATATTCCCGAAACATTTGTGGAATACTTTAAATCATTCTATGACGAACAAAGTGCTGAATTTGACTGATATGCTCCTGATGGGTACACATCAATCGCATTCAACTTAAACCAAAAACATCTTTGGGCCAGATTTTATAAATATAATTATTCTGAAATCAAATCAAATCAAATCAAAAATTATTTATTGTAAAATAAAAATTACAAAAGGTGTAGCTTATGGGTAGACCCCATTTCTTCCAGCTAACCACATTTATTTAATTACAATGTTTATATAATATTATTTGTTTTATTATAATAACTACAATGTTTATACAGATAAAATAACAATATACCAATGAAAAAATAAAAAAAATACAAATATATATACCAATAAAAATAAGCGTTTCATTTACGTGAGGTATTCACTCAACGTGTAGTGACATTTATTAACAAGGAAATTGTTTAGTAACGATTTGAATTTGTGTGTATCTTGTATTTGTTTAATGTTATGTGGAAGGTTGTTATATACTTTAATGGCCATGTAGTATGGTCCTTTTTGGAATATTGTTTTGTTTGCTTTTGGTATTAGTAAGTTTTCTGTGAGCCTTGTAGCGTATTTATGTGTCGAGTTTTTTAGTGGGAACTTGTCTGTAGATGATCGCACTAACATGCATAACTCCATTATATATATTATGTCTGTGACTGTCAGAATTTTCAGATTTTTGAACATGGGTCTACATGAATCTAAACGATCA
Source organism: Hesperophylax magnus (assembly GCA_026573805.1). NCBI lineage: Eukaryota > Metazoa > Arthropoda > Insecta > Trichoptera > Limnephilidae > Hesperophylax > Hesperophylax magnus. Next base: position 2,750,061 of record JAIUSX010000059.1, read on the forward strand.
GAATTTGTAAAAGGATGTGCCGAGCCACTAAGCCATAGCCTAGCATAGCCTCTTACATATCTTTAATATGTCTCTCAACTCTGGAAAATTCCCTGTCTAAAAACTACAAACCTCTGGTGATTCTATGGCACCAGCCAAATTATTAAAACTTATCAACATATTAAATAGTAAGATTGAACCTTTTCTCATAAAACAGCAGCATGGGTTTAGAAAGGACACGGATTACGTCTCAAATATTTTGGACAACTACAAACAAGTTGACGTTTCGTATAATGCAGCGGTCGGGGAACAGGGGTAAATTACCCCAAATGGGGTAAAAATGTTTTTTTTGGGTAATAAGGAAATTTTTCCAGTTTGCTATTTTAGAAGACTGTGAAAATATTACTTTTGATGACAACAAGGATACAATAATAAAACATCTTACCAAACTCAGAGAGCGGTTCTCTGACTACTTTCCAGATCTTGATATACATTCTTTCAATTGGGTTGTAGATCCTTTTAAATGTGAAGTTGCTAACATACCAGAAGAACCTCCAGGTTTGGCAGAAACAATACTTGAACTTCGATCTAATACTGAAGCACGTATTCAATTTGAGAGCAAAGCCAATCTGTCGTCTTTTTGGATGTCAAAAGCTACGAAGGCTTTCAAAATTGCACATGAGCAGGCGGTAAAAAAGTTGCTGCCATTTGCAACAACTTATCTTTGTGAACAAGGCTTTTCCACTCTAATGAACATAAAAACGAAGAACAGAAATCGATTAAACGCCGAAGACTGTATTCAAATTGCTCTTGCATCAAAAATTCCCAATTTTGAAGTAATTGTATCAAACATGAAGCAACATCATTTCTCCAAAAATTGAAAGGGAAACCTGAAAATCTAAATTTTTATTTGATCCAATTTTAGGATTTTATTTTTTTGTTTGTCTAATACATACTTACTATTTTCATGTAATTTTTTTTTTATTTTCCGTATAAATTAATTCAATAAATAATGTTTATTGAAATACACATTGATTGTATTCTTTTCAAAATGGGGGAAGGGGTAATATCGACATACGCAAAAATATTTTGAGGTAATGGTTAAAAAAAGTCCCCCGACCGCTGGTATAATGAGTTTGCGAAAGCTTTTGACAATGTAGATCACTTAATTTTACTAAACAAACTTGTAAAATTTGATTTATCAAACCAACTGTTTTTGTTCTTCCATAATTATTTGGCTAAAGGAAAACAATACGTAGTTTACGGACAGGTCGCTTCTAAACCTAACCTCACACATTCTGGGGTCCCCCAAGGGTCTAATTTAGGACCTCTATCATTTTCTATGTTTATTTATGACTGCGCGCTGTTCAAAAAATTCGTAAACTTTTTGTTGTTTGCTGAAGATATTAAACTGTATACTGGATTAAAGATGAAAGCGAACTCTATTCGTTTACAATTCGATATCGACCTCATATCAGAGTGGAGAAGTCGAAATAAACTTAACTTTAACAGCGGAAAGCGTAGAATTATGTGCTTTACCAGGGCAAAGCAAAGGCTGCACTTTAAATATAAAATGTCTAATAGATCTTTTCTTTTTTTTATTGGCAAAATTGTTTGATACATACAGGTACACATATACAAGACAATAACAAAAAAATAACCACATAGGCGAAGCCTGTGCGTGGGCATTATAAATTATGTATACAAAACGGTGGTGGCTAAATAAAGAAAAATATACCTATAGATAGATGAATGTGAGTTTACTGAAGGTTCTTGGAATTTAATAAAAACAGAAATAGAAGTTAAAGTAATTTTAAAAGTTTTTTAATGTAGACGGTAATAGCATATTTTAGGCATCATAGGCGTAGTACAAATAATAGGAAAATGTTTCTCACTTACAGATTTTCTCTTACCCAGCTTTTAACATTTATTTTATACGAGTTTAGGTTTTGGCACATGTTGATGGAATTCGGCAAGGAATTAAACAATTTTGGACCAATATGATTAATGTGTCTTTGGGGCAATCTGGTTTTGCAGTTGGGAACTGTGTACACGTATATGTTGTGTCTCTAGCTAGAACGATTTGGATTTTTTACAGAAATTATAAGGACGAGTGTATATGAATTTAAGGTATTGGACACAGTAGATTCGCCTTAGTTACATATTTCTTTAACGAAGACTTTTCGTTCTCATATCGATTCGGTGTACAACACTGTCATGGGAATGCTAGGTTTCGTAATCTTCAACGCAATATATTTTTAAATATGGCAGTCACATTTTAATCTGCTTCGTTATATATAAACTTACCTCTAACTCTCACTCGCTTGGAACTATTAATTTAACTGCTTGGGTTAATCAACGTAAAGGTTATTAAGTAGAATAAGAGCACACAGCCACAAGAAATTTGTTTGGCGAAAGCATGTGTCGACAAAAGTGATAAATTAAAGTGAGAATTAAAGGTAAAGCGTATATACTAGAACAGACAATGATGATTTCGTGCTTAGTATTTGTTCTTAAGTATTGTGCGTCTTGCGAGTGTTTGTGGGGAATTATTTTCCTCGGTAATTATCTAGCCACCCCCCTGTTTTATATAATATTGTTCCCGTCCACATTAAATAATATTCTATGACTATAATCTGTTGACACATCACCCCGTGACTTTCTGAAGCTAAACCTTTCATGTAAACAATGTTGATTTAATGTTAAAAAAAACTGCGCCAAACGCCATTTTTCAAGCTAGAAATATGTATTTTAAAAAACCTTTTAAGTTAAAGCGACATAAGCAATCCTTAAAATCCTTTTAGCGATAAAATGTGTGTTAAGCACGAAACACAGGTTAACATTCAAAACCTTTTTTTGTTTTAAAGTTATTGTTGAAGAAGTAAGTACTAAAGCTTGTATTATATTGCACCTGTTAAACAATCCCAAACCCCACGCTAGTGGTTAGGATTAGATTGCAAAAGATCCCCTTACTGAGAAGGGTGTTGTAAACCTAACGAAATGATCAACCATTTACCCTTTATTAATAGATGTTTATTAGTATAAAATTTAAAACACGTTTATCATTAAAATAGATAAAAAAAACTGCTAAAATGTACATATTTATTTATAAGTAAAAGAAAATCTACGAAGAAAAAATCTTAAATTCGTTCCTAACTTCTCCCTCTATTCGAAATTTTTGGTGAACGAAATCAGAAAAAACGCTCTCGTGGACAGTTTTACTGATTGACGTTTCACATAGTTTTATTAAATAAATAAAAATTATTCAGGTTAAGTATTTTTGTACTTAAATCCAAAATCCAGTTTTGTATGTTCCCCCTGAATACGATGTCGCCATTTCTTAACGCCACAGTTTAAACATGTTGAAAGAAGTGCCAGTTTACGATTTGATAGCGACAGTTACAGCCGACAAAACACGTGGTAATCCATTTTCAGTTGAGTATTATTTGTGAAATTGTTGGGACGCATTAATATGCTTTTTCAATACCTAATTTTAGTTTTACTGTACATTGAATTTTACTATGAAAAACGGATTTGTAACTAATTTTTTTATATTTGCTATTTTGTGAATGCCTCCATATGTGTAAAAATATATTTCACAAAATATTTACTATTCAACATTTGTTTTCGATGCAACATACCGCATTTTTTGAATGACGATCATTTGATAAATGAGCATAAATATTTTAAAAAAAAAACATAACTATTGTTTTCTCAATTTTATTAAGAATCGGGTTCAAATAAAAAGTTGAAATACGTTTATCTACCTCTGGGCTTACACTAGTACTGCATCAAAATACTAAAAGTAGCCAAGCCAAATTTTAAAATTGGTAAAATGGAGGTTAGGATGGAGCTGAACTAGAATTGTAAACCAAAATGTAAAATTTCTGCAGCCATCTTGATATTGTAAAGGGTTCGGCTTCAATCTTACAATGATGGTTATTTTTTACTATGAGTCAGCATGTGTCTTATTAAATATTTTTCCTGAAAGCATGAATACGTGCAGTCAGAACACGAAAATGGTTTTTCTCCACCATGAGTAAGCTTGTGGATTTGTAAATATCCCTTTCGAGAACATGAATAGTTGCAGTCGGAACATGAAAAGGGTTTTTCTCGACTATGAGTAACCTTGTGGATTTTTAAACACCCCTTACTGGAACATGAGTAGTTGCAGTCCGAACATGAAAAAGGTTTTTTTCCACCGTGAGTCAACATATGACGTCTTAAATTTTCTTTTCGTGAACCTGTATAGCTGCAGTAGGGACATGAGAAAGGTTTTTCTCCATTGTGAATCAGCTTGTGATTTTTTAAATTAGACTTTGTAGAACATGAATATTTGCAGTCGGAACATGAAAAAGGTTTTTCTCCGTCGTGAGTCAGCTGGTGGATTTTTAAATATTCCTTTGTAGCACATGAATAATGACAGTCGGAACAAGAAAAAGGTTTTTCCCCACTGTGAGTCAGCATGTGTCTCATCAAACGTCCCTTTACAGAAAATGAATGGTTGCATTCGGAACACGAAAAAGGTTTTTCTTCACTGTGGGCCAGCTTGTGGATTTTTAAATATTCCTTTGAAGCACAAGAATAGTTACAGTCGGAACAAGAAAATGGTTTTTCTCCACTGTGAATCAGCATGTGTTTCATCAAATGTCCCTTTGTAGAACATAAATAGTTGCATTTAGAACAAGAAAAAGGTTTTTCTCCAGTATGAGTCATCACGTGTCTCGTTAAATCTCCCTTTGTATAACATGAATAGTTGCATTCGGAACACGAAAAAGATTTTTGTCCACTGTGCGTCAGCATATGTCTCGTCAAACTTCCTTTACGAGAAAATGAATAATTACAATCCGAACATAAAAAGGGTTTTTCTCCACTATGCGTTTGCATGTGACGTTTTAAATTCGCTTTTTGTGTACATGAATAGCTACAGTCGGAACAAGAATAAGTTTTTTTTCTACCGTGAATCAGGGAGTGATTCTTCAAATCGCCCTTTCTAGAAACTAAATAGTTTGCGTCAAAACACGACAAAAGGTCTTCTCCAGTATGGGTGCGCAGGTGAAGTTGAAATGGTGATTTAAGAGAGCAAGAGTATTTACAATGGGGACAGGATAATCGTTTTTCCACAGGATGAGTCTTCAGATCGATCAATAAGTCTGCAAAGATAACGGATAAAGTTTAATAAGTGAAGTACTCGTATAGTGAATTGGTAAAAACCCAAAAATTGTGAAAGCACGAATCGTCAATTTAAAAAAAATTAAAATAGATTTAACCTGTTGCCTGGGTAATACTTTCAGAGCCCTCCAAGCATTCCTTTTTAACATTCGGGAGGTCAATGTCTATTTCCGTAGAAGGAATTCCTACTCCATATTCTTCCCGGGGTCCTGGTTCTACCTTAATGGTGGTAAAAGTCTCCACAATAATATTACCTGGAAAAATAAAACAACAATGCATACATAGATATGCCGAGACGAACAACGTATTCAATATTACGGTCATCCCTCTCCGGGAGAGTAGGTACCATAAGAAAACAATACGCTTTTACTGAAAGTAACTATATACATTCAAATATTTACGATTAAAGATATCAAGTAAGTAAGGAAGCCCCGTGTAAGCGGCAATTTGGATAAGAGACTTTAATATTAATTTAAGAAATAAGAACATCAGATGCTGATGATGCGGTGCTGATTGCTAATAGTATGGAACATTTACAGTCTCTCCTGTCTAAGATGAACTAAGTATGTATGAAGAATGAGTTAATGATGAATGTAAGTAAGTCTAAAGTCATGGTGTTTGAAAGAGAGAGTACGAAAACAGTGTGTAATATAGTTGTAAATGAGGAATACTTGGAGCAGGTGGATGAGTTTGTGTGTTTAGGAAGTGTGTTCTAGAGAGATGGGAAGGCTGACAGAGATATTGAAACAAGGGTAAATGCAGGTAACTCCATTAATGGAGGACTGAACGCAGTTGGCGCTAACAAAAAATTGTCCAAAGAAGCGAAATTAGCAGTCCACAATGGAGTGCTGGTACCTACCCTGATGTATGGAAGTGAGGCATGGAACTGGCAGAGAAAGGATGAAAGTAGATTGAATGCTGTTGAAATGAGATCCCTGAGGCGTATGTGAGATAAAAGAGTGCAAGGTCCGCAAAGAGTGCAAGGCTGATGTATGCGTAATGAGTAAGATTAAGAAAGGGACACTTAGATGGTTTGGGCAAGTAGAGCGAATGAGCGAAGAAAGGAGTGTAAGGAGAATATATGATGCGAATACGAATGGTAGCAGAAGTCGGGGACGCCCGAGGAAGACATGGCACGATCAATTGAATCAGATACTCGAGTCGAGCCATGTCAAGAGTCAGAATAATAGAAAACTATGTATCAATGTGAACTAGGAAAGAAGTCTGTGCCAAGACCGAGTTATTTGGCGGTTCGTCCTCTCTGCCTACCCCTGCGGGGAAACGGCGTGATGGTTAGTTAGTTAATTAGGACCCCAGATTTCGACTTTAGGGACCGATGTTTCAAAAAGGAAACATCATTTACTCTAGAGCACATTCAGAACGGAGTGATGCTGTTTACAGCCAACGGAATAATGTTTCCATTTATTATTTATATATCAATTTTACATATATTTTAATGCTTGCTAATAACTTAACCTGCAACTTATAACGTGTCCCAAATAAGATGAGGTGATAACATGAATAATCGAGAACTTTCTGTGAGACTCCTAAGTTTAAAGTTTGCTCAGTTTGACAGTTCCTGTAATTTTTAAAGCAAATACCAAAATAATTTATGAACGGCAAGAGGGTATGCCGTAAACAAGAATATGTCCTGTCTACGCAACATTTGAAAAAGGATTTAGATTCCGAACAAATGAATTTAATATCCGACACTTTTACTTACTTGCTTTCCGAGTACCCTCAGCATACTGCGAAGATTCCTTTTTTACATCCAGGAGGTCGACATTTTTATCCGTATACGACATTTCACCTCTGACTTTTTCCCGGGACCCTGATTCTGACTTAATCGAAATATTCTCTGGATATAGCAGATCCATGGCAATGCTGTTGTAGGGTTAAACTAATTGGCTGAAACACAAAAAAAATGGTACCAGAAAGGTAACAATATAACGGAACTATAATTTGTATTACTTTTGAATATTAAAACAAACAGGTCACACGCATGCATAACAAATTTTTCAAAATAAGATATAATTTTGACCTTGGATTCAAGATATTTGAAAACGGTTGAGAGAATCGGCATCAATAGTAGGATTATAGTTATTCGTCTCTACATAAAACTGGAATAACCGTATACATTAATAGTTCCGTCATTCCGCTTTTGGCCAAACATCAATAATCCACAACATTGAAAAAAGAATATACCGCTGTATTTGGTCATTGACCCACAAACCTAAATAAAATGCCGTATAATAATTGAACATTATGCAGATATGAAATTGACGGCTCAAACTTTCCTCGGTTAGCCGGGTTTAATCTTGGAAAATAAATTCTTAAGTGTCAGTAAGTAGGTGTCAGAAGTAAGTCGCGTTTGCCTTAGTCACAAGTCACAATGGTCGCTAAGTTTGATTTGTAACAACGGCCGTCATAAATGGAGTTTAAAGAAATATGAATATAATAAGCAATGTGAAATACTCAGGTAGAAAATAGTAGGACCCCAAGATTGGCCAAGATTAGCAGAAATCAGTAGCGAAATCACTGTCACGCGTCAACAAACTAGTTAGCATCATAAATAAGGGAGTCGCTATATGCACAGCGACTAGTCGACAGGGGGCGTGGCCAACATATCCGAGCACACCCGAAGTGAAGTGTTTCGGCGCTTTATTTGAAATTGGTTCTCCGCTCAGATTTTTTTTGTGACGTCACGGCCGAGCATTTCCGAGTTTTTAAAGGGGTTTGTTCCCTCAATGTTTATATTTATGTGTGTGGTGTAATGTATTATTTTCCATTAATAAAATAATATCAAATATGTATCAATGAATTGCCCAACTTCCTTCATTGCTCACTTATCCTTCAACATGCTATATGGCATCCAAATTTTCACATTGACTCCAAATAATGCTAGTTTTACTTTCCCATAGGTGTACTGTTTTGTAATGTAAAAAGATTAGATACTTTGAGTATATATAGGCTTAATACGAATCTGTACAAAAGTTGAACATAGGGCCTACCACAAGTCTTTTATTGTCCAAAAGTTAATTATATTTGCAGGAATTAGAATGTGGTTGCCATTCCGAACAGTCTTTATTAAGGCTTTGGAATCGACTTTATGATATTGGCCCTATAGTAATGTAATCTAACCAAATGAAATTAAGGTGCAAGAATCGTATGAAACGAAAGATGAAAATTAGCTATCGGCTGCTCGGCAATATTCGGAAATGCTCAGCCGTGACGTCACAAAAAAAATCTGAGCGGAGAACCAATTTCAAATAAAGCGCCGAAACACTTCACTTCGGGTATGCTCGGAAATGTTGGCCACGCCCCTTGTCGACTAGTCGCTGTGCATATGGCGACTCCCCATAAATAAACCATCACTATATCCATAAATAAACCATCACCATCACGGCATAACACCCCAAAAACAAACAACAAAAAAACCATCACTAGATCGATATCTTCGGGCTTCTGTATAGAAAAAGCTTGTACACTACTTAACCACAGATATAGCTGACGGAGCGGTGATGATAGACAAGGTAGAGCAACCCAAGGCCATTTAAAAAAGGTGCAACTAAAGACAATATAATTGCTCTCAGTAATTCATTATTTAGCCCAAAAAACTATTTTAAAAATGTCCTTGTAGCAGAAAAATATCGAAATGTTTCCTGAGGGCAAAGTTCATCTGATAAGAAAATGAACTTTTACAGGTTATTTTTTCAAGAGGACACTTTTTCAGTGATAATTGTTAATCTGAGACGAAAAAACCGAAAATTACTCAAATTTGAATTTCTTTATAAAAGGAACAAGAAATTTGAATAAATGAAAAACAAAGAACAATGAAGAAAATTTGCGAAACATGATTGTGCTTATCTACGACGAATGAATTCTGACATTTTATTCTAAAAGAAAAATAAACAAACTCATGCTTACATTTGTTAAAACTAATTTAATTTAACTGAAACAATAAGATAAAACAAGATAATCACTAATCAATAACATGAATAAGTTGGTCGATGTAATAAATAACATTTATACGTTGTGGATGAAGACATATGCCAAAAAGACGTTGGTATGAAGCAGTTTTTAAGCCATCGTACTTTGCGATTGCAAAAATAACACAAACTGACGCGTAATTTACGTCGGAATAACCTAAAATCTGTCAATTCACTTTAAACCTGAACCTGAATAGGTAGTAAATTTAGCTATTACTCGCTAACACTACACGGGCTTTATATGTTTATCAAGAAAAACTTTAACAAGCAATGTTTTACAGACGACATGATAATATTTCACGAATTTCGACGACTTTTCGTTTCCCGCTTGGCCTCGAGCTAAATGTAAAACTTTAAGCCAATGAGATTAAACTTTTAGCCACAATATGTTTTTCTACAAGAAAACGAAGTTGGGCGTGTCGGTTTCAAGTGAGTTTCAAGGCCAGAGTGGAATTATATGCCCCTGCATTCAGGTTATGGTTATGCATAGACAAAGACGACCATATACCAGAGATGGTTGATATTCCTGTCCCGGTGAAGTGGAACCAGTTCCATTGCTGTAGCTGAAATAGCCCAAGGCTCGTAGAAAATACATTTAACAAAATTCGCTCATACAAGCAATTTTGAGGGAAAACACATTCGGCCGCTCGCAAGCTCATGATGTAACTCAAAGTCCAGTTGGAGTCCGAATGGAACTACCACCTTTACCTTTCACTTAGTATATGATGATATTTTTTGGAAAATCTAAATCAACTTCCCGTACTTATGTTTGTATATGCGAGTTAAATCAAGGTCATATAGATAGACAAAGCGCTAATGGCCTCGATTTTACATCATCAATGTAAAAGTAACATTTTCCTTGAATTTTTCACTTTTATTGCCAACATTAGTTTTAGTAAATTAAATATAATATATCAAACGTTTTATAAAGAAAGCACTTGAGGAATGCATTCGTCGCATTGAGTCGCTTGACGCCATTGTATTGTAGTAGATTCAAATCTTCCCTTGGAAAAAGAACTTCAGCTAAGTCACGACTTTCCAACCAATCACCGCAGAACTCCCACAATGAGTCAACTTTGGGAACCGCCGAATTTTTTTCCCCACGGAAACGTTTATTTTTTGAACAGGCTCCTTTCAGAATATACATATGTATGAAAAATTTTAAAATAATAAATATATAAATTATGTGTTTGTGGAAAGGGTTCTTTCTCTAAACTTAATCCCCCCCCAGTATAGGATTTTTCTCTCTGAAACTTTAAAGCAAACACTCCCCCATCCCATGTGGTCATTGCTTTTCTGGAACCGGTTACATATCTGTCTCCGGTAACTGGAACCGCACTGACAACCCACTTGATGGATTTATTTTCTATGTATATACTAAATGGAGACCGGATTACCGGATAACTTACCAAATTGACAATTCAAGATGACTTTAAAAAAAGTTCTGGGAAGGAAAAAGGTATGAGGGGTGTAGAGGAATCTAAAGATCACTGTGTCCAGGAGAGACCAAACCAGCCTCTCCCGATCTGGCACGCCACGCAGTTGGTTGGCAGACGCATCCTGAACAGATAAAGCGTTCTGAGTCAAATATAAGGAATGATGTAAAATAGTTTTGGACTTTCGTGAAATCAAAACAATCATCTTCTGAAGTACCCAATAACATGTTTCACAAAAACGTTTCCTCAAGCGATGGTCAGCGAATTTGCAATATCTGATAGTATCTGATAGTATTAATACCCTTGCGTCTGGACGATGTAGGCCCTCTGATTGGTCGAATTCAAATTGTCTGTTTCGGATAAATTTTGCATAGGGGGTCTGCAGGCAAAAAAATACCACTCTGCCCCTCAATAGTAAGCAACCGTGAGGTTCATTTCGGTTTGCAGTCGACCGGATACAAAAAAAAAATAAGACTTTAAAGATTAACTCATTTTTCCTTAAATGTCAAATGTATTGCGAAATTAACTGTAAACTGCACTGCCAAAAGTAAAGGTAAATGAAAAAACCCACCCTTAGACACAATTTCATACTGAAATAGAATCGTCACATGTAATACGATATTTCTTCAAAAAAATCGTTTCTGCTCATACAATTTTTGGATAATATCGAAGAAAATATGTTTTAGAAAGTTCATGATCCATTGGATTAATTACATTACAGTGAAAATTATCCATAATTACGTGATTACGTTTGACGTTTGACGAAAAAAGCACGCGTTCATTCAATATGGCCGATACGCACCGCGTCAATAGATAGCCGACAGAGCGCTCCTCTGGCGGTGTAAGAACGAACCAAGTGGCTGGCGCGAATTTTTAAATATGCAAAATTACTTGACCATTAACAAGCGTTTTATAAAAAGATTTCTTCTGGAAGTTTATTTAAACATTGCAATGTCATCTATCTATAATATTATTATGCGATTGTCTGGACGGTCTGGGCCCTCTGATTGGTCGAATTTAAATAATTTGTTTCGGTTAAATTCCGCTAACTTGAAAATTAAGACCCAATTTCATACTAAAATAGGATCTCCAGATTTCTTCAAAAGCATCGTTTTTGCTCATATGATTTTTGGATAATATCGAAGAAAATATGTTTTAGAAAGTTCACAATCCATTGGATTAATTACATCACAGTAAAAATTATCCACAATTACGTTTTATGTATTTGAAGAATCAAACATTCTAAGGTTCCTTAAAAATGTCAATCCCTGCTTTACCGGCCGCTGGAGTAGTTTCCCTATTGGCCGACAGAGCGGATAAGAGCGATATACAAATACGTACAACTTCATTTATTCAAACAACGGTAATTATTTACGTGAAACTACCGTTTTAATACGCATTTACAAATAAAACAAACATTTGATTCAACTTAATGACAATAAACAACCACTCTTTGCATGTACGATTTTGAAAAATATTGATATTTAATATTATTTACGTAAATAATAATTTCGCATTATTTTGACAGAACACCGATATGATATACGCGGAAGTATAGGCACTGCCAACCCAATAAAATAACATGAAAGACAATCGGAAGATAGAAACGCTTCGTTGATTGTAAAATTAGCCAACAAATCTCTAATCTGACATGTACTTATATGTATAATAAAACAATCATTTTGACAGGTATAAATATATATTAAGGTATTATTCGGAAACGCTGGACAAGGATAATACGAAATATTTTTAAATAAAACCTTCGGATTTACCTTAATTAATATAGAAGGAATCTGAATGCATTCGGGAATTTTTTAATTTTAGCATTTTAATTTTTAATTACGTAAAATTAAAATTCGCTTTCGTTGTATTGGATGACAGCCCGAATAATTTCTATTGTTGACATTTTCTTTTTTTGGTATTCCTGATATGAGTGGCTAGAATTTTTACCATTTACTCTATGCAAATATTATTTTGGTATTTTGGTTAAAGAAACCAAAAGATTCAAGTAAGTAAATATTTAAAAAAAGGTTATTATAGGTTAGGATAGGTTAGGTTGGGTTATGCTAATTATGTTAGATTAGGTTGGATTAGTATAGTTCAAGTTAGTTTATAGGTTAGGTTAGATTAAGTTGGATTATTATAGATTAGGATAAGTCAGGTTATGTTAGGTTAGGTAACGTTAGTTTGGGTTATTATGGGTTAGGTTAGGTTGGGTTATTATAGGTTAGGTTGGATTTGTATAGGTTAGTTTAGGTTAGGATAAGTTAGGTTAGGATTGGTTCGGTTAGGTTAGGTTGGGTTAGGTTAGATTGGATTATTATAGGTTAGGTTAGGATATAGGTTAGGTTAGGTTGGATTATCATAGGTGAGGTAAGCTTAGGTCAGGTTAGATTATTATAGGTTAGGATAGGATATAGGTTAGGTTGGATTATTTTAGGTTAAGTTAGGACATAGGTTAGGTTGGATTATTATAGGTTAGGCTGGATTATTATAGGTTAGGTTAGGTTATTATAGGTGAGGTTAAATAAAATAATAATGATAGTAACAGTCAAATAAATCATTTGAGCTTTTTAAGTAGGCACTATTTTGCCGGAATATTGTATTACATTATATTTTTTTAATTTACGTTTTTCAATTGTCTCTAGCCGCTCATTTCAGGAATACCGACAAAAGAAAATGTTATCAACAGAAATTATTCATGCTGTCATCCCATACAGCGAAAGCGAATTTTCATTTTACGTAATTAAAAATTAAAAAGCTAAAATTAAAAATTTCCCAAATGCTGTTCGATTCCTTTTATAGTAATTAAGGTAAATCAGAATGTATTACCTATATTAATTTACTTTTAGCCATTTAGGCAATTATTCGGGAAAGGTAAAGTTTTAGCCGGACAACTGTCATTCTTATTATACCTAAACTCCTTCCTGTTCCGTGTTTTAACAATATATACTCACCCTCTCTCTGTGAATGACTTAATATCTATCTATTAAATGTAACTGTTGTTAGTATCACTTAAACTGGGAGAAGCCCAACCAAGTGCCGCCCGCAGGGCCTAGCAGTTAAAAACCCGCGGAGCGGGTTTTTAACTGCTAGTTGTTAATGATTATTTCCAATCTGTCTTTATTTCTGATAAAACTACTAGTAATACTTCATTTAATAATGTCTAAATAATTAATGATGATACCATGAATACAATTAATTTAATTACGATAATTGTATTCATGGTATCATAATTAATGATGATACCATGAATACAATTAATTTAATTAGGATAATTGTATTCATGGTATCATAATTAATGATGATACCATGAATACAATTAATTTAATTAGGATAATTGTATTCATGGTATCATAATTAATGATGATACCATGAATACAATTAATTTCAATGCAATTGATAAAACCGCACCTTTAGTTGATACGAAAAAGAGTGAACGTTGTGATAAATTACACCCAATTTTCGTTGTTAATTGTGCTGAAAAACGAGTTACTTCTGTAACACTGCTTTTTAAAAAATCTTTTAAAGAAGACGTATTTCCTAGTATTTGGGAAAAAAGGATTTGTAACACCTGTTTTTAAAAAAGGGGATAAACATAAAATTAAAAACTATAGACCTATGTCTAAACTACAGGGTTTTCTAATAGGAGGTGTTATTTTGAATAGCCCGCGATTTCGGTAGATGTTACTTTTGAAGCTGTTATTTTTTAACATTTGACAAGTAGAAACTACGCCATTAATAAAAATGTAACGATACACGCTTCAACAACGCATTGAAATTATTAAAATTCACTTGAGTGAATCAAATGCAAATCATCTTGAGTGATGAGGCCCATTTCCACCTCGGTGGCTTCGTCAATAAGCAAAATTGTCGCATCTGGGGCTCGGAAAACCCAAGAGTTATTGTTGAAAACCTCTCTATCTTCAACGTGTGACTGTATGGTGCGGTTTATGTTCCGGCGGAGTCATTGGACCTTACTTTTTCTAAAATGAGGCTGGAGCAACAGTTACGGTGAATGGATCGCTATCGAGAGATAATTGATTATTTTTTATAGCCGGAATTGAATGGTATTGATCTGGACAACGTTTACTTTCAACAAGACGGCGCTACGTGCCACACAAGCAACGAAACCATTGATCTTTTACGATTGAATATCCAAATAACACCTCTTATTGGAAAACCCTGTATGTGTTTTAATGCGAAGCTTAATTTCAAATCACTATTTTGATTAATCTTTATAACGAATTGGTGGACATTATGAATACCAAAAAATATGCTTTAAATAAATTGAAGGTTTTCCTATCGTTTCGCTTGAGTAGAATACATATAAGAAAATAAATTACTAAATAAAAAATATAAATTTAAACTACCTACTAAAAAAAATTTTTTTTCACTAGAAATTTATGAAGGCATAAAGAAAACAACTTTTAAAAAATATATTATTATAGCTAAGATTATCTGTGACAGTTTCACTTGTATAACTTTTTGGCTTTCTTATAAAATTGTTTGGAAAATAAATAAAAACCAGTTTTTTGCTTGAAATCGAACGTTTCTAGACTCCGTTTGTCAAGCGATTTTAAATGCCTATTACCTACAATATAAGGTATACCATCAAAATCAAAATACGATAAAGTATTAACCAAAATAGTGATTTGGCATTAAGCTTCGCCTTAATAGGATGTATCTGTAAAACTCACAATGCCTCTAGAGATGTACACATTTTCAAGTGTAACTTGAAAACATAAAAAATTCATCTTACTAAACTGATAACTATTTTTTTTTTGTTTTGTAAAATAATCCATCTTAGTTTATTTTATTGTTTTTTATTATAATCATGTGAAAACTTTATTACTACATAATTGTATTTAAGGCGATGCACTACGTCGTGTAGTATTTTAAATTGAGCCGCTATCAATAATAACCCTTACACGTAGATGGCGGTAAGGTTTAAATTCCCGCTTAACACCATCCACCTGTTTTGATTTATGCAAGAAAAAAAAATGTCCAAAAGTGCCTTTTATTTTATTTTGAGGATGTTCAGGCATTAATATTTAATTTTTTTGCGATCATTTTATAAATAACTTAATTTGCCATATTATACAATAAAATAATAACCGAAAATGGGTTCGTAAGTAGGAGATTTTGAACTTTAAAGCAGTTTTCATAGGCCTTTACATTATTTTTTTCTGGGATTATAAAAAGACTTATCTAAAAAATACTCGATTATTTCAAAGGTCAAGATGTATTCTACTCGCAGTATTTAATTAAAGCATCTGAAACATTTCTAGGCGACCAAATTTTCAAACCAAAAACACATGATTTTGAATTACTACGTATAATATATACTTAATTGTTTTACAACATTTTGTAATCCCTTTTAATGTTTACTTTTTTTTATATTTCTTTGTCATTTATAAATAAATTGTATTGATGCAAATATTGAATCAACGACTAGAATTAATGGAACATATTGGTCTAATATTGTAAATAATTGCTGTTTTTGCTAAATATACGTATAAATAAAAAATAAAATCTAAAATTTAACCACAGAAAACACCTTTATGAAACCAATTCAATTTTTTTTTAATTACTTTGCGAATTTTGTATTTATTGTTTTTACATGAAACTACGAAAAAAAACGTGAGCATTTCGAAAAAAAGTGATAAAATTTGAATTCGTATTTCATCACCTTCAAAAACAGTTCTTAGTTTTATAAAATGTTTATTTTATTTGGATATGGCATGCGGAAATAATCTGACCATCTGACAGAATATTCCGGAGGTCTGAGGGGTAAGTACTAGTATTTCTTACTTACAAATCTTATGATTTCAGATGAAATTCTAAAGGAAGGTCTACTGTTCACAAAACTACTAGGTACATTTAAAATGTGTACTTGTTGGAAGCCAGATCTACTGTTCACAGAACTAATGGGTACATTTAAAATGTGTACTTTTTGGAAGCCAGATCTACTGTTCACAGAACTACTAGGTATATTTAAAATATATACTTTTTGGAAGCCAGATCTACTGTTCACAGAACTACTAGGTATATATATATATATTTTATAAAGAAAGACAAACATTCCCGGGTTACGAATAACCTGACAATATTTTAAAATCTCCTACTGCCACCACAGTAAGCTGAAAATGTTGCTTGTGTTGTGATGAAGGACTTAGCCAGCCGAGGAATTGAACACACTACGCCTGGGTGGGACCCAAACGCGATGTCAACTCGGCCACTCGGCCACCGGTCTTAAAATGTATACTTTTAAAATGTATACTTTTTGGAAGCCAGATTTACTGTTCACAGAACTACTATGTACATTTAAAATGTATGCTTTTTGGACGCCAGGTCTACTGTTCACAGAACTACTAGGTACATTTAAAATGTATACTTTTTGGTAGCCAGATCTTCTGTTCACAGAACTACTAGGTACATTTAAAATGTATACTTTTTGGTAGCCAGATCTTCTGTTCAAAGAACTACTAGGTACATTTAAAATGTATACTTTTTGGTAGCCAGATCTACTGTTCACAGAACTACTATGTACATTTAAAATGTATACTTTTTGGTAGCCAGATATTCTGTTCACAGAACTACTAGGTACATTTAAAATGTATACTTTTTGGTAGCCAGATCTACTGTTCACAGAACTACTATGTACATTTAAAATGTATACTTTTTGGTAGCCAGATCTTCTGTTCAAAGAACTACTAGGTACATTTAAAATGTATACTTTTTTGTAGCCAGATCTACTGTTCACAGAACTACTATGTACATTTAAAATGTATACTTTTTGGTAGCCAGATCTTCTGTTCACAGAACTACTATGTACATTTAAAATGTATACTTTTTGGAAACCAGATCTGCTGTTCGTAGAATTACTAGGTGTATATTTTTTTAAAGTTAGTATTTTAATTTCTCTTGCAGCATTTTCGTGTGAAATGTTTCATACCAGTTCAAAGTTCATTCGAGACACTGACTGAAAACATTTTATTGATACAGCTTAATGTTTGTATGCAAAGGGTGCGCCGTTCTAAGAAAACCCTGTTCAAATATTATACGATAAGGTCCCCGATGTAATTCCAGCGAACAGGTTATTCCTAGTAGTGTTTATATCCATTAACCGAACACAGAACTGCACGACGCTAAACTGAAGTTATTAAATTAAGCCTACTGTTAGTAGTTAAGTTAGTTTGTGGCATTTTGGACAAAACTACCATTGAATTTGCCCTACCAAATCTCGTGTACAGACAATGTTCGGCGCGCGACCTGGTGTAATGGACATGAATGGAAAATTGATCTGAGTCGTGTAATTTCTATACCCGCTATATCAACTTTCATTGATTTGGAGAAAACCGCAAAAAACTGTCACATCTCTAGCGTACATAAGTAATTGCATTACAATTTTTTATATAGTGAATTGGAATAATAAAATTTCGAAAAGCATTTATTTTTCTATTTATGTCTAGCAATAATTAAGTAATTTCGATAAATAAAATGGATAAAGCGGATTTTGATACTCACTTCGTGATATAGAGGCTTTTGAAAGTCAACTGAGCTGACATGGCGAGTTTAGAAACACACGCGTAGATCATTTTGACACACGAGCGTGGCGTCAGAGCGGCGGCCATATTGTATTTTGGCAAAATAACTTCTTGTGATTGGTTGAATCCGATATTGCGCGTTTTGATAGTAACTTTCTGTATGATATAGCGGATTTGGTTTCTCACTCGCAGTTTTAACATGGTTTTTGGTCGTGATAAGGAGGGTTTTGAAACTCAATTTTAGGCTCCCCTTGTTGCTCGCAAAAATGTGAACAAGATGTCATACTCAGATCATTTTGTCAAAAAATCGGATATAGCGGGTATAGAAATTATAGGATTCATCTTTCCGTGGGGTTCATTTTAATTATTTCTGAGGAACTTATTACTAAAATCTCAGATGTTCCTAGAGGGATCCCTCGGGAAGTTACTAATTGATGGTCTAGAAAAATAAAATCTTGAGTTGTGGCGAGATGTTCATTCGTACGATTTTTTTCACTATGGAGTAGACGCGCTGTATAAGTCTCAAAATGGCAAGCCAAAAGCAAGAAAGTGTCTGTACGCCTCCCCCTGTCTGCTTGTTGCAGATGAACGGGGTGAACCAGGGTATGTTCATGCAGCAGTGGGGCCCCTTCCAGCCGCCCTGAGCCCTGCAGGCCCCCTTGCCTACCTGGACAGGACCACCACCAATACAGGTAACTATCTCATACTTTAAAATTGTATATTATATATATATTTGTATTGTCATTGGCTAGGAGTCAATTGAGTACAACTCGACAGTGTGGGCACCTAGTTACGCAAGAAATAATTAGAAAATAAATTCTTAAGATTTATTAATTTCAGAATGGGTATGACAAGGGAATGTGTCAACTATAATTATCTACTATATCAACTCAATTTATTAAAATTATCTGAACGTAGAATAGTTAATGACCTAAAATGTTTATATAAATTCAATAATTGACAGCCCTGAACTATAGGGTTTTCCAATAAGAGGTGTTATTTTGATATTCAACCGTAAAAGATCAATGGTTTCGTTACTTGTGTGGCACGTAGAGCCGTCTTGTTGAAAGTGAACGTTGTCCAGATCAATACCATCCAATTCCGGCGATAAAAAATCATTAATCATCTCTCGATAGCGCAATCCCTTCACCGTAACTGTTGCTCCAGCCTCATTTTTAAAAAAGTAAGGTCCAATGACTCCGCCGGACCATAAACCGCACCAAACAGTCACACGTTGAGGAAAGAGAGGCTTTTCAACAATAACAATTTGGTAGGCGGGAATGGGTACCGCCGCCCTGAGAACCATTTATTGGATGACCAACACCTCTGCCACAGGTCACCCCAAGTGGTTCGCTACGTTTGGTGACTTAGCAGGGGTGCCCGGGTTCATGGGTTAAGGTTTGCCCAGGTCTTGGTGGCGGGTGCGTCGGCCCACCTTCTGCGTGGCGGGCCGGTTGGGAGATGCTGGTTGA
Organism: Hesperophylax magnus; assembly: GCA_026573805.1. Taxonomy (NCBI): domain Eukaryota; kingdom Metazoa; phylum Arthropoda; class Insecta; order Trichoptera; family Limnephilidae; genus Hesperophylax; species Hesperophylax magnus. The sequence continues at coordinate 2,769,659 of JAIUSX010000059.1, forward strand.
GGGAGACCCTTTACAACCGGTTACCGCTGTCCGGGCCGCTCGATAGTACAGGGGCCCGACCCTCAGGCTCACGACTAAGGGTGGGCTGCCCCATCAGCGAGTGAAAAAACCCTGCCACTGCTGTTGTGCCGGTTCGTGACCGGAGGGGACCCAGCAGCAGCGTTTGGGGCGCATTGGATGCCCTCTCCAGCCGGACTCTCCCAGCCTATCGCCTAGCACCGCAGTGGGTGGGCTGGAACCAAACGCTCATCACTCCTGGACAGCCTGAACCCCATATTCCTACCCACCCCTCATACCTTTCCATTCCAGAACTTCCTTTCACTTCATACCCTTAAAAAAAAAAAAAAAATTAAAATCATGAATATACATAAAAACAAACTTAACATCATTACAGCGGCGAGTAGCAGGCGTCCCCGGTGCGGGCCAAAACTGTTGGTAAATTTTGCCAACATTCGCGGTCTGCACACTAATTTAAATTCAGTTCATCACCATCTTTTGTCCCAACGTCCCAACCTTCTTTTCCTATCCGAAACTCAGATAGCCGAGCCGCCAGACTCCTCCTATCTGGACTGCCCGGGCTCTACCCTTGCAAGCAAGTTCCGATTCAAAGGAGGAGTCTGCCTCTATAGTCGAGCTGACGTCAACTGTGTACGACTATTGAGTCTGGAAAACTCCAGATTCGACGTAATGTGGGTGCGCGTCAATCTTGCCAGTACGACAAGATTCTACGCATGTCTATACCGCTCCCCGAACCATAGCGAATCAGACACTTCCGAGCTCTTCAAACATTTAAGAGATACTATTGATGATCTCTTGCCCCGCTACCCTTCGGCCGAGTTTATTGTTCTGGGGGACTTCAATGTTCATAACGAACCATGGTTGAAGTTCTCTGGCCCAACGGACTCGGCTGGCCGACAGGCGGAATCCTTTGCCATTTGCTACGGATTAGAGCAACTGGTTCAGGAGCCTACAAGGGTTCCTGATGTCCAGACTCACCGTTCCAATCTGTTAGACCTATTCTTAACTACTGTGCCACACGGATATAAGATTGACGTCACAGCGCCTCTGGGATCATCTGACCACTGCCTAGTGACGACATCAATCCCCGTTAGCCTCAGACCAACCAATGAGAGGCTGAGGAGAAAAGTGTGGCACTATAGGTCAGCAGATTGGTTCGGTATGCGGGCCCATTTCAACGCTTTTCCGTGGTCAGCTGTTTGTTTTCGGACTTCGGACCCTTCAAGATGTGCCCAGGAGATTGGTGAAGTCATCAAATCGGCAATGGATGGCTTCATACAATCGACTACTAAAGAAACTGGTGTGGGCTCAAAGCCGTGGTTCAGTCGACATTGCTCCGAAGCAGTTCGACGAAAAAACGCGGCTTACCGAGCCTACAACACATCTCGAACGCCCGAAAGCAGATCAGCATACAACAAATCGGCAAAGGAATGCAAGAGAATCATTAATAGGTCAAAATTCGAACACGACCTGCAGATCAGCAAAAAGCTGGCTGCCTGCCCGCATGGCAGCAGAGCATTCTGGTCCCTTGCGGGCTCAATAGGTCGAACAATTTTGCAAACCCAGTTTGCCACCTCTTACCAGACCTGACGGCTCACTAGCAAACACCGCCACCGAAAAGGCTAACTTATTAGGAAAAATGTTTGCGGAAAACTCGACCCTCGATGACGGAGGTGCTGTTCCGCCGTCGGTTCCTCACTGCGGCTTCTATATGAAAAAGCTGAGGATCCGGCATCAGGATGTACTCCACGTTATACGGGGGCTCGATGTTAACAAAGCTAGTGGACCTGATGGAATACCTGCCCTGGTATTGCAGAGGTGTGCTGCGGAAATAGTTCCAGTTTTGACAAAGCTCTTCAAAATGTCCCTGAAGTGTGGCACTGTGCCCTCTGGTTGGAAAAAAGCGGTCATTCACCCTATTCCCAAGAAAGGTGACCGCCCCAACCCGGCCAACTACCGCCCCATAGCGATCACATCAGTTCTGTCCAAAGTGATGGAACGTGTGATCAACGACAAACTGCTCACATACCTCGAGAAGAACAAAATTATCAACGACCGTCAATACGGATTCCGGCGGAACCGCTCATGCGGTGATCTTCTCGCGTATGTGTCGCATGTTTGGGGGCGGTGCCTGGAACGTCACGGTGAGACCCAAACGGTCGCACTAGACATATCCAAGGCCTTTGACCGGGTCTGGCACCGAGGACTTGTCAACAAATTGCCTTCTTACGGACTTCCCGCATCCCTGTGTACGTGGATTGCTGACTTTTTAAGGGATAGGTCGATTCAGGCAGTTGCTGACGGTTTCACCTCATCCTCACACTCTATAAATGCTGGCGTCCCACAGGGATCGGTTCTGTTTCCGACTTTGTTTTTGTTGCACATCAATGACCTTTTGACATGTGCACCGATTCATTGTTACGCGGATGACAGTACAGTTCATGATAGCTTTTTGTTTGACAAGCCCCCAAAGGGCACACAAACTCCAACGGCTCGGAGGGCTTTGAAGCAGAGAATGGACGGTTATCTCGAGAGTATTTACTCCTGGGGTAAAAGTAATCTCGTCGAATTTAATGTTTCAAAGACCCAATCCTGTCTGATTACGTCTAAAAGGGATCTAAATGATAATCTAGTCTCCTTCAACGGAAGCAATCTTCCGAACAGGCCTTCCATTGATATGCTTGGTGTAACTATAAGTGACCAGCTCAGGTATGGGGGCTCCATCGAAGCCAGAGTAAAGCTGGCCTCTCAGAAGCTGGGCGTACTGTACAGGGCCCGCAGATACTTTAATAGTACACAACTGCTGACCCTATACAAATCGCAAGTGCGCCCTACTGTCGAATTTGGCAGCCATCTCTGGTCCGGAGCCCCTAAATACCTGAAAAAAACCCTTGACTCTGTGCAAAAACGGGCGGTCCGTTTGATAGATTCCCCAATCTTAACAAACGGACTGCAATCTTTAGAGCACAGGCGTCAGGTAGGTATGCTGTCCTTGTTCTATCGGTATTACAATGGAAGATGCTCTGAGGAACTAGCGTCATTGATCCCTTCGGCACCGGTGCGTAGTCGGGATACACGCCAAACGCGTGCCCAACATTTGTACGCGGTTGACACTTGTCACATGAGAACGGGTCGCTTCTACGATTCGTTCTTAAGTTCAACAGCTCGGCTGTGGAACGAACTGCCGGCCTCTGTGTTTCCTCCCTCCTACAACATGGGACTCTTCAAGACCCATGTTCACTCCTTCCTCTCCACAAAAAGACCCTCCACACAGCATCCCCAAAGATGACATAGGCACTGAGGTAAATTATTTTCTTCAGGGCCTCCTGTGTGGAGTTAATATAAAAAAAATTAAAAAAAAACTCTTGGGTTTTCCGAGCCCCAGATGCGACAATTTTGCTTGTTGACGAAGCCACCGAGGTGGAAATGGGCCTCATCACTCAAGATGATTTGCATTTGATTCACTCAAGTGAATTTTAATAATTTCAATGCGTTGTTGAAGCGTGTATCGTTCCATTTTTATTAATGGCGTAGTTTCTACTTGTCAAATGTCAAAAAATGACAGCTTCAAAAGTAACATCTACCGAAATTTTGTTTTCTTTACGCGTTCATACATTTCTATTGAAAAAATCTTTTTTTTAGTAGTTTACATTTATATTTTTTATTGACTAATTTATTATTTTATTTGTATTCTACTCAAGCGAAACGATAAAAAACCTTCTATTTATCTAAAGCATATTTTTGGTATTCGTAATGTAGACCAATTCGTTATAAAGATTAATAAAAATAGTGATTTAGCATTAAGCTTCGCCTTAATATACTAAATCTACCTAGCCGATCGGTATTTGGCATGGTTAGTAGAGTACTCGACTCCAATTCCTGGGAAGGAAGGTTCAATCCTTATTAAAACTCTGTTTTAAGTTGTAAAAGACACAAAATAGTTGCAGTATGGTAAAAAAACTTAGTTTTTTTACTGGTTGATTTTTTCTTCCTGAGAAAGTCAGGTTTTTGTGTTACCTTTAATAAAATGAATTAAAAAATTGCCAAAATGATAAAACGTTTTCACTACACGGAAAACACTATTAAAAGCCAAGAAATAAAATTTCATTCGTAAGTAAAAGATTTTCGGCGCCATTAGAGAAAGTGAGATCGCGAACGTAGCAACACACAAGTATAAGAAAGACAACCTAATAGCTTTAAGTCTACTCATACAGTATTCCGTGTTTGTTATAAAACAAACACGGAATCTCGTTTACACTATAAAGTGTAAACGAGAAAGCGTATCTCGTTATCTCAGTCACACTCGTGATGTAGAATATACAGGGTTTTCCAATAATATGTGTTATTTTGAAAAGCCCGCTATTTCGGTAGATGTTACTTTTGAAGCTGTCATTTTTTGACATTTGACAAGTAGAAACTACGCCATTAATAAAAATGGAACGATACACGCTTCAACAACGCATTAAAATTATTAAAATTCACTTGAGTGAATCAAATGCAAATCATCTTGAGTGATGAGGCCCATTTTCACCTCGGTGGCTTCGTCAACAAGCAAAATTGTCGCATCTAGGGCTCGGAAAACCCAAGAGTTATTGTTGAAAAGCCTCTCTTTCCTCAACGTGTCACTGTTTGGTGCGGTTTATGGTCCTGCGGAGTCATTGGACCTTACTTTTTAGAAAATGAGGCTGGAGCAACAGTTACGGTGAATGGATTGCGCTATCGAGAGATGATTAATGATTTTTTATGTCCGGAATTGGATGGTATTGATCTGGACAACGTTTGCTTTCAACAAGACGGCGCTACGTGCCACACAAGCAACGAAACCATTGATCTTTTACGATTGAATATCAAAATAACACCTCTTATTGGAAAACCCTGTAGTATTCGACGCAAATGCGAAAACGCTGCCCGCGTATTATTTGGTTGTCAATCTTTGTCATATAATATGAAGAACGTTTGAATGAAGAATTTACTGGAAACATAAGAGAGTTTCTTACTTGCCACATGTATCGTTATTGCAAATGCGTGTTTTACTAATCATTTTCACAACAGTCAGGTAAAATATGGTTTACTTGGAGCATACGGACACGCCCACAGCATACTTATAAGTGGTTTTATCTTCAGTGATTATTACTTTAAATATTCACATGAGGATAGCCGTTAGTAAGAATTTATAGGACACATTTCAACCTTACTGACTATTTGTTGTAGGTACACAATTTTTTTGTTTGCGTACATTTTTTTTTTTATGTTCGATATACAGGCTTTTACAAACATGTGATTTACATAACTAGCTGTACCCGGCGTTGCTAGGGGTTAAGCTTAGGAGATAGACATATGCCATAATCGACTTTTCTCTACTTTCTATAAATATAATATGTATATGTCGTATATGTAAACCTTTCAGAAGAAATTTTGTAAATTAAAATGAAAACCCTATCAAAATCCGTTGCGTAGTTTAGAAGAACTAAGCGCACAAACAGACTGACGCGAATAGTGACTTTATTTTATTATATTCATAGATAACTTAGTAGAACAATAAACATGGAGTTAAATTTGCTATTAAAATTATACGGAACCCTTATAATGCAGAAGAATAGTATTATGCAAACCTTAAGAGGAAGCTACAAGCCAAAAATGTGTATATTCTTGGTATACCTTATATTGTAGGTAATAGGCATTAAAATTACTTGACAAACGGAGTCTAGAAACGTTCGATTTCAATAATAATAATACTTGGATGACTTGTATAGCGCCGTTTTTGTGCAAAAACACCTCAAGGGCGCTGTACAAACTTATAATACATTTCTACAGTGATCTATGTTATTACTTAACTATTTATGGAGAAAATATACAGTACAATACTTACCTGGTAGGTCACTTGAGATTAACACTTAATTAACATTATCTAATTGTTTATTGGCGAAATTTAGATACAGGATTTAGGACTTCATTGAAAAATTGAATATAACTGGTTTTTCTCTTAGGATTGGTATATTTAATTTAATTTAAGGGTACGACAGCTTAAAAAGGTAACAGCTTAAAGGTTTTTAGCTTAGACCTGAATTCTGTTGGACTTGTTATGGATCTTAGTTCCGGAGGGAGTTTATTCCAAGCCTTCGGCCCAGATACTCCGAAAGCGCGATCACCAAACTTAGTATTTGGCTTGCGCATAGGTTCTATCAGTCTGCCTACAGCTGATGATGTTGCTGATCTAAGAGTTGACTGCCTCAGACCAGTGTTTTCTGGGAAGCGTAGTTCAGAGATGTAGAGTGGGGCCATTTCATTGATGGATTTAAACACCATCCAGCACAGTTTGTACTGGATTCTTTCAGGGCACTTGAGCCAGTGAAGGTTACGAAGGTGTTCTGAAATGTGCGAATATTTAGAAACCCCGGTTATGAGCCGTGCTGCTCCATTAAACACTGATTGAAGTTTGTCAATTTGATATTTTGGAAGGCTGGCATAAATGCCATTGCAGTAATCGAGACGTGAGACTACGTAAGAGTTGATAAGTAGTTTTGTTGGTTATGAAGGAAGGTTTCCTCGGACAGACTTGAGTTGTCTTAGGTGAAAAAAAACGGTGCTTACAGTTCTGTTTATTTGACTTTTAAACGAAAAGTCTGAATCTAAATTGACACCGAGAAGTTTGACTGTTGTTTTTGGGATGATAACGCTGCCAGAAATAGTAATAGGTGAATTGTCTATGAAATGTTGACGTTTGTTTGTGGCTGCCCAGAGAAACTCAGTCTTAGATGGATTGAGCTTCAGTTTGCTTAAAACTGTTTTTTTTATATATTTTTTAAGTAATTTTATAAGAAAGCTAAAGAGTTAATCAAAGGAAACTGTCACAGATAATCTTGGCTATAATATCTACTTTATTTTTTTAAGTTGTTTCCTTTACGCGTTCATACAATTCTATTGAAAAAAAATATTTTTTTTAGTAGTTTGCATTTATATTTTTTATTGAGTAATTTATTTTTTTTATTTGGAAAACCTTCAATTGATCTAAAACATATTTTTTGGTATTCATAATGTACACCAATTCGTTATAAAGATTAATCAAAATTGTGATTTAGCATTGAGCTTCGCCTTAATCATAATTATTATTTATGTATGTAAAGGTAACATGGATAATAGCATAACTAAATATAAAAAAATAAATATCAAATGCTAATACTAAGATTAATCAAATCCAAATAATAACGCCTGAGATTGTAAATAAAGCAAAGTTTCAAATATAAAGTGTATGTACATTGTACATTCGTATATGCATACAATTATCCATGTTTGTTACAAAACAGTGAGACTGAAAACAGAAAAATAATTTACTCGTACGGTATATAAATATATTATATATTAATATACATTATACATGACCAATTATGAACCTAAATATTATATTTTGCAAAATATGTATGTATTAATGTAACTATGATCTATATTAAAATAATAAAAAATAAAAAAAATAAAATAAAAAAAAATAAAAAAATTATACAACAGAAGTTAAAAAAAATGAGCAGAAAAAATATTGTCTGTTGTATGTATAGAACAAAAAAATAGTAAGTAATGGCAAAATACCAACGCTGTCATTAATATCAAATTTAAATAATAGTACAGGGTTTTCCAATAAGAGGTGTTATTTTGATATTCAATCGTAAAAGATCTATGGTTTCGTTGCTTGTGTGGCACGTAGCGCCGTCTTGTTGAAATCAAATGTTGTCCAGATCAATACCATCCAATTCCGGCCATAAAAAATCATTAATCATCTCTCGATAGCGCAATCCATTCACCGTAACTGTTGCTCCAGCCTCATTTTCGAAAAAGTAAGGTCCAATGACTCCGCCGGACCATAAACCGCACCAAACAGTCACACGTTGAGGATAGAGAGGCTTTTCAACAATAACTTTTGGGTTTTCCGAGCCCCAGATGCGACAATTTTGCTTGTTGACGAAGCCACCGAGGTGGAAATGGGCCTCATCACTCAAGATGATTTGCATTTGATTCACTCAAGTGAATTTTAATAATTTTAATGCATTTTTGAAGCGTGTATCGTTCCATTTTTATTAATGGCGTAGTTTCTACTTGTCAAATGTCAAAAAATGACAGCTTCAAAAGTAACATCTACCGAAATAGCGGGCTATTCAAAATAACACCTCTTATTGGAAAACCCTGTAAATGGTAAAATAATTTAAAGTATAATATATTATACATATCAAGTATGTCCGTACATACATACAGTGATATGCGTGTAAAAAAAGAAGATATACAGAGAAGACTTGTTTTAAAGCTAATAACTAGCAAATAGGTCTGAAATTAGTTTCCTTTTGAAACTCACAAAATTATTAACACCAAATACCTATATCAATAAATTCACAGTATTTGTTTGCGCAGTGATAAATTCTTGGGATTGGTGAATAAATAGAGTAGTTAGTATTGAGGTTGTTGTTACATATAAAAGTGTCTTTGCTTCGAGTTTGTCTGGCAGGTACATTCATACAAATTAATTCCAATAATTCATGACTGTCAATTAGAGATTTGATAATTTTGAATACAGATAATATTTCATTATGTTGAGGTATGTTATGATAGTCTTCTTGTAACTATATTACGCGTTGAACACATCTACTGTTTCTGCGAAAGTATTGTCAACCGAATGCAATCTAGTCCTGATATTGTTGTTGTAATCAAAAGAATTTTCAATCGTAGTAGTAGTTGGTATGTTGAAGGTGATTAGGATCAGTAAATCAGGGCTGTCTATAATTCTTTAATAATGTTTAAATTAAAAATCAAGTCGGAAACAAGTCTTCTATCTGAGACTTTTAATATTTTTAATTATTTCATCATATGGTTGTAATTTAGAGTTTCTATTGGTAGACTGAGTTTAAAGTTAAAAATTTATACTGAATTTTTTCAATGAAATCGGGGTGGATTTTAAAATCAGGGAACTAGAGAGAATATTTTGTACTTGACTTCGAACTAAAGAAAAAAAAATTTAATGTTGATATTTAATTTTAACTAACGTATGAAAAATCATAGGGTATAAAATAAATAAATAAATATTACCCTACTATGAGTGACAAGGTCTGGTCAGACCTTTTCGTTTTCAAAAGTTGCGAAACTTTTTTATAAGACTTGTTAGAACGAAAATGTTTCGTGACTTCATCAAACACAACGGGCACAGAAACAATTCGATTTCATATATTTCGTGCTGGATTTTTTTTCACGTAGGTATACTATAAGGTCTGTGCAGACCAACCGAATATTGTGAAAACAAACTGAATCACGCCGTTTCAACATCCAATAGGGAAACAGCGTATTTGGTAAAGATTACGGGCAAAACGAACTCGATTTATTGTTTATTGGAGTATTCGGACAAAACATGAATTTATTACACATACACTCACACACAAATAAGCACACATCATAGTGAATATATGCGCATTTTAATTCACACCTGGCCATGCCTCGCCCTATTTAACGCGATGTTATATATAAGGTCTGTACAGACCTTTTTACACCACTTACCGCCTCCCGTTAGCAATGTAGTGCCCGAAAATATAATTTTTCGACTTGATTATAAAACATCGACTTTTCTCTACTTTCTATAAATATAATATGCATATGTCGTACCTATATGTAAACCTTCCAGAATAAATTTTGTAAATTATAATGAAAACCCTATCAAAATTCGTTGCGTAGTTTAGAAGGACTAAGCGCACAAACAGACGACATCGACATCGGATGACATCACAGCACTTAAGAGGAAGCTACAAGCCAAAAATGTGTATATTCTTGGTATACCTTATATTGTAGGTAATAGGCATTAAAATCGCTTGACAAACGGAGTCTAGAAACGTTCGATTTCAAGCACAAAACGAGTTTTTATTTATTTTGTAAATAATTTTATAAGAAAGCAAAAAAGTTGATCAAGTGAAAATATCGCAGATAATCTTAGCTATAATACTGTATTTTTTAAAGTTGTTTTCTTTACGCGTTCATACATTACTATTGAAAAAAAATTTTTTTTTAGTAGTTTACATTTGTGATTTATCTTACTTATTGTGTAACTAATAGAGATAATTATATCCTCACTGGGATCTCCTGTGCTGAGGATTTCATTTACACAAAATTTTAGTCTGTATTTGAGGTCAGTATATTATTAAATTCTAATTTCCCTATGTTTTGTATCCAGCTTTTTATTTGAGATTTAAATGTTAAAATATTGTTGTTAGTTTTGAATGAGAGTGGGATTTGACTGTAGAGTTTGGTACCGTAGTATAGGATGCTTTTTTGCCCAAATTTTGTATGTTTTTAGTTGCTTGTTAAATATTTTTTGACTCTAATATCTAGTGTTTCTAATACAGGGTGGAGCAAAAGTAATCACCTTATTGGAAAACGCTATAACTTTTGAAAATGGCGCCTAATGTCAATTAGGTTTTGACATTTGTGAAGTAAACAAACGCAGAATACAAATCAAAAAGACAATTGAACAAATTTCACAAGCAGTACCAAAATTTATCAAAAAAAAAAAATTACAGCAAAAGAACATCGTGTGATTACTTTTGCCCCATCTTGTATATGCTTTAGCTGTTATTTCTTGTGTTTTGTACTCCTATTTACGCAGCTTTAGCCCGCTGTACAACGGTCGGTAAGCAATCGACATAAACCGAATGCTGCAAGACCCTGCGCAGAAAATTATGATTGCTATAGTAAAGTGACCGTCTGCCGCGCAGTTAAGTGTGGAACTTTTCTGCGCAGGGTCTTGCAGCATTCGTTTTATGTCGATTGCTTACCGACCCGTGTGATGACGGGCTTAGTTATTTAAAATTGCATGTATTTGATTGATTTACACAGTAATTCTGGCACCAAGTAAAAACACAGTAAATTAAGTTGAGAGTCATTTGCAATCATCAAAAAGAATTATAAATACTTCCAGTCCGGAACTTGGCGTAGATTCCGAGTACGGGGTTTTCCAATAAGAGGTGTTATTTTGAATAGCCCGCTATTTCGGTAGATGTTACTTTTGAAGCTGTTATTTTTTGAAATTTGACAAGTAGAAACTACGCCATTAATAAAAATGGAACGATACACGCTTCAACAACGCATTGAAATTATTAAAATTCACTTGAGTGAATCAAATGCAAATCATCTTGAGTGATGGGGCCCATTTCCACCTCGGTGGCTTCATCTACAAGCAAAATTGTCGCATCTGGGGCTCGGAAAACCCAAGAGTTATTGTTGAAAAGCCTCTCTATCCTGAACGTGTGACTGTTTGGTGCGGTTTATGGTCCGGCGGAGTCATTGGACCTTACATTTTTGAAAATGAGGCTGGAGCAACAGTTACGGTGAATGGATCGCTATCGAGAGATGATTAATAATTTTTTATGGCCGTAATTGGATGGTATTGATCTGGACAACGTTTGCTTTCAACAAGACGGCGCTACGTGCCACACAAGCAACGAAACCATTGATCTTTTACGATTGAATATCAAAATAACACCTCTTATTGGAAAACCCTGTAGATAGGTAAATTGTGCATTTCTAGAAATAAACCTAAAGGTGGATATTGAACTATTTCTATAATATGCATTGTATAGATATGTGTGTATGTGTGAGAGTGTGTGTGCATATGTATGCACATCGAACACTTTATTTCATTGACTTGATGCTACTTTTAAATTTGTGCAGAAAATTAGAAAAATCTCGACCTATACCTATATCAATAATGTCTTTCGACAACAATAGACTAGTTTTATCGTAGGTAGGTTCTTGTTTTATTGGCCGGCCGTTTTGCATATCGTATGTCTGTAAATTTGGTTGTACGTTACGTTTCCGTTTCAAGATGGTGACCGTTAGATAAAAAAACATTTACATGTGAAAACGTCGTGTTTATTTGGACATTCTTATACGCATTTGTTTCAATGTTATACTATCTGCCTGTCTGAAAAAAGTTTAAATGGTAATTTGAGTGGCGGGTTTTAGTACCGCCGCCCCGGCAATAAAATAAAAATAAATACCGATAACCAACACTCCTGCCCACCAGCTGCGCGACGAGCCAGATCGAGAGAGGCTGGTTCTTTGAGACCCTTTGACCTCTCCAACTCCTGGACTCATAGATCCCTAGATTCATACCCAGCCCTATATTGTCAGGTACTTCCCAACCTTCCTTTTCCCCTCTCCTTATCTTACTCTCTTCAGCCTCGCAACGTGCTCCAATTGGAGATGCCTAGTAATGGTTAGCCAAAATCTTTTTCCTTAGAATTCTGATCAAAGATACACACTTATCCTTACGTGATCAACATTTCAAAATTCCCTAACCTTTTGGTTGCGTTCAGTTGGAAGTCTTGGGCGATCACATAAAAATAGTTAAACTCTTATGCAAACAAGACGATGGTTTTTTTTCTATGTTTGATGTGTGATTAACCGACGGGACGCATTTATAAATGACTGTATTAATTCTGACTAACTGAAGAGTGTTAAATACAATAAATAAATACATATCTATATAGTTACTTAGTATAGCGATGATAACAGGGCGATTAGATAACAACAAATGTACTTATGAAGGTAAATTTGAGATTGCGCACTTTTACCGGCTAATTCACCTGGCATCGGCCATTTTGTGTCCAATCGCGGCGGGAACAACGCGTTTACCGCCATTTTACCAAAAATCTAATTTTAAAACTACTAATTTATTTTTAAAACGCGATTAGCCCGTTTTTAAACACTAGTTAGCGGTGTTTTGCAGGTTGGGCGTGGTTTTTCGGCCGGAGTGTGTAGCGGCAAAGTACTCACTCTTGAAAACTGTTGGAAAGTGATATTTTTAAACAAGATGGCGTCTTTAAAACTGGCGTTCATTTTTGCCGTGGCTTGCTTGAGCTTGGAGCAAGTCAATGCTCAAAATAAATGTAAGTAGTAACTTGTTAATACATATTATTTGACTTCATTTATAAGTAGGTACAGTTTAATTCCCGCGTGATGCAAGATGGCGTCATATTTTCCTGATAAGCACACCTTTTTTCCACGTAAAAATAAACTCATTGTATTTTCTTTAATGCGATTAACACGATTAAAGTGCCAAAGTCACCGGGACTATGGCATCTCCAATTGGCGTGGTATTTTGTGAACGTTAAACTAGTGGGGAGGGATGGAAGTTGAAGAAAATAAATTAATTAGGAAGTAAACATGTCTATAGCTAATTCAAACAACGCTTCGCTTCTAAATTATGGTCTTTCAAAAGGGCGTACTCGATAATGATACTGATAATATATTATTGTATTTTTGTTAATAGCTGTAGTGTATGTATTTACACGGTGTCCAGAAACTCATATTACAAAATAAAACTGATAAATCTACACTTGGAGTCGATTTTTTTAAATATATATTTTTTTAAATTTGTGCTTTAATAAATAAATCTAGCCAGAAGACGAATTTTTTAATTAATCGAGAAAATATTTTTTATGGTTCTCATCAGTTTTTCACTTGTTCTACGAGTTTCTGAACACCGTGTATAACTTTACAATCGGTTGCGTCTCATTTGGAATATACAAAAAAAATCGTTAGTTCCTTATTTTGTCGCTTGAGATGTTAACCTCCCCAGGCTAATTTGTTCGTCTTTGGGAACAGTTCTTACGGTCTCATATAAATGGTTGTATCTTTCTTACTGTCATTGTGAGAAATATGAAATAAACGGTGTTAGAAAGAGAAAACACCACGCTTTATATTCAAATCTAGAAGTTAACCACAGAAGAATTAAAATTACACCTCTAAGAAACCAAAAAGGTTCCGACCGCAATTTGAGATAAAATACGAAGATTTGTTTTTTTTTTATTTATTCCTTTTTTATATGAAACGACAAAAAAGTGAGGTTGTTTTAATGATTATAGTCTAGTAAAATATGTAAATTTTTTATCAATAATTTTAGTTTAAAATTTTAAATAATTTAAAATTATATGTATTATTATTTTTAATTATAAAATTCGAAAGCGTATTTAATGACCTTTCCAAAACAGTTTTTAGTTTTTGGATACGTTCATAAATATTCAATTTATTTGGATTTTATTGATAAGCGAAAACACACAAATTCGTCAAATTTCTGGCAGCATCTTTCAGGCGATGCACTACGTAGTAATGCAAAATCATGTGTTTTTGGTTTGAAAATTTGGTCGCCTAGAAATGTTTCAGATGCTTTAATTAAATACTGCGAGTAGAATACATCTTGGCCTTTGAAATAATCGAGTATTTTTTAGATTAGTCTTTTTATAAGGCCAGAAAAAAATAATGTATAAGGCCTATGAAAACTGCTTTAAAGTTCAAAATCTCCTACTTACGAACCCTTTTTCGGTTATAATTTTATTGTATAATGTGGCAAAGTAAGTTATTTATAAGATGATCGAAAAACATTTTAATATTTGTGCCTGAACATCCACAAAATAAAATAAAAGGCACTTTTTGGGCATGCTTTTTTCTTGCATAAATCAAAACAGGCGGATGGTGTTAAGCGGGAATTTAAGCCTTATCACCATCTACGTAAGGTGTGTTATTGATATCGGCTCGATTCAAAATATTACACGACGTAGTGCATCGCCTTAACTAGACGGTAGCGACGGTTGTGAAGATTTTCTATTTTTGAGAAATCGTTCGTGATTTGTTAATTCCTGTTGGGACCGCTTATCAATGATTAATGACTTATTGGAAATGACGTCAGTTTCTCAATTGCTTATCTGCGGCACCTATAAATGGAATTACAGCGAAATCTTCCGTCTAGATTAAAAGATTTCGAAGATTAACCTCGAAGCAGTGAATAAGTCAATATAAATAGACGTACCGTCACAAGGTTAATTATTTTTTTTCAAATCTAAAGAATCAAACATTAGATTTGATTGTAAAACAGTAAGTTTGATTTGTGAAATTAAATAAGTCATTTTGTCTCCTAGGCCCCAGACAGGCTTATAAAGTTGTTTATATTTTGATAGGCATCTGTTTCTCCTCCTTCATGTATTCCCAGAGTGCCGACAGGTACATGGAATAATAGTTTGCGATCAAATGATAATTACGATATTTTTGCTTACGAAAATTTGTTGTTTTTTTTCATCACTTTTTAAAGGTTCACCAAATAAATTAATGATCTTTCTATGGACTAGAAATTTCCAAGAAAAAACATTAAATATTTTTTAAACACCCTTGTTTAAATAATAATATTTTAAATGTGTACGTTGTGCTTAAGCATTTATGTTGTAAACAGATAGAGAATTAGTTGACAACAAGCAATGAAGCGATACCTGAAGAAATTATTATTACTGCTTGTTTGACCAATTTCCGGACTGTTGTTTTAACGCAGCGTTAATTTTGTCTCTAGTCAGTTGAGCACAAATGTGCATCAGGAGGTGGTCACACGACCGATATAATTTTTTCAACTTAATGTCATCAATTTTACACCTTCAAATAAACATTTTTATCAACAGATCCTATTTTTTTATTTCTAATAAATTGGCAGCCAATTCAAATTATGACAGTAATTTTGCTTCCTAAAACGCAAGCATCACCTTACATTGGGAAATAATTAAATAATGCACAAAATTGTAGACTGCAAAATCATGAAAGAAATAATATTACCTAAAAAAATATATTTTGCCCTGAGGAAAAAAAAATTGTTGCGAAACCGGTCTGCGATAATATTTTTGAAATGTTGTGGTTTAAATTTTAATACTAACAAACCTAAACGTAACACGAAAAAGAACAAGACACAAAAAATTCGGGAATGTTTATCCGAGACACCATCTAGGTTTCAAACCAAACAATTCTTTAGTGTTTTGTACTGATTCAAAAAGATGGAAAAAATTTGGTTGCAATATATATTATTGTTAATTTTGAGTTTGAAAGTTGAGCCGGTTGGTGGTCGAGTAGTTAAAAACGTTATCCTGGTTAACAGAAATCCTTGGCTCGATTCCCAGTTGAGACCGTTACCTTTTAATTTTTCTTTGTCTTGTTCTGTTTCATGTTTGGTTTAGATTTCTTAGTATTATCTTCTTCTTCAAACTTATTAAAATTAGTTACATATTTTCATACTTCCCCACCTTCCTCTTTCTCACCTCCTTCCCCTCCCCATCACTGGTTCCAGACGGTTGGGAAAGGTTTCACATTTAAAAGATAGTAAGATTATTGAGTTTTTTTATGGCACACTAACACGTCCAAAATACATTTCTATCTGTTCAACTTCTTCAGTGGTCGTTGGTCGTTAATTAAAAAATCTTGTATACAATTTAAATTAAACGTTTTATAGGTAATCCAAACTAAGTGTTTTTTTTTACATTTATTGGATTGTTATTTGTAATTATAAGAGACAAGGTTATTTATGCATAGCACAAAGGATAGCGTATAATTTTGAAGCGATAATTATTAGGCTGAAACAACTATACAGGGTGTATCGGCACGTACCCGGCAAACTTTAACCAGCTATTCCTTAGCACATTTGGAGTAAAAAATGTTATGGGCACTTTGCTGTCCGGTAACATTTTTTTTTTAATAAAAAAATATTATTCATATTTTCACCACAATGCTTTATCCTTTGTCAAAGTTTGAAAATTCATCTGGCAATATTTTGTTCGAGTTTCGTTGAATAATGTACGTACGTACCTACGTTGGTGCGCTTTTACAATCACAACGAAATGGCACGGCACCATTCGTCTCATTTTTAACTATTATTATTTAGTGTGTACGAAAGAGCGAGGACACTTTTTGACACACTTGCTAATAACAGCTGCTGAACACGAGATACAATGCAAATGACAGTGACGGAGTGTGGATTTTTTATTTATTTTTTGTTTTTAATTGAAAAAAAATGTTACCGGACAGCAAAGCGCCCATAACATTTTTTACTCCAAATGTGCTGAGGAATAGCTGGTTAAAGTTTGTCGGGTACTTGCCGATACACCCTGTATAATTTGAAAAAATCTTCCGAGAATAAATACCAGATAGATTCGTTGTCGATGACAATGCATTATATCGACTTTCGGTGTTAATCACGAACACACACTTGGACGAATACCATCAATATACGAAAAAATGACGGTCCTACACGATCGGCATTTGGCGAGGTTGTTAGCAATTAAGACTTCAGTTACTGGTAAGCAAGGTTCAACCGTCTGTCAAACCAAACAAAAAATGTTTTAAAATATATTTTAAAATCGATGTAAATCATTTAATTTTTTTTTTAATATATGTGCGAAATTTCATACAGAAGTACCAAATTTTCATATTAACGTATAAAAATTTCATTTATATGTATCAGAATTTCATACAGAAATATCAAAATTTCATATAGAGTATCAAAATTTCATATAGATGTATCAAAATCTCATATAGATGTATCAAAATTTCGTATAGATGTATTAAAAATTCGTATAGAATTATCAAAATTTCATACAGATGAATCAGAATTTTATATAGATGTAGCAAATCTCATATAAATGTATCAAAATGTCATATAGATGTAACAGAATTTTATATAGATGTATCAAAATATCATATAGATGTATCAAAATTTCATATAGATATATTAAAATTTGATATAAAATTACCAAATTTTCATATACAATTACTGAAATTTAATGTCAAAATTTAATGTAAACGTATCAAAATTTCATATAGAATTATCTAGTAGCTACTATATATATATATTCCTCGCTGCCCAGAACACTTATGGAGAGAAATAATTATACTGAGTCAGTGAATATCTATAGTTTATCACATAACAAATACAAGAAATTGTTACTGAGGCAGTATCATATATTAGTAACAAAATTCTGATTTTGGGTAGAAAAAGGAATGAGGGTAATTTTTGAAATCTCATGTAGACAGAGACCTTGTTTTGAGGGTCAAATAGCAGAATTTGATATTTCAGAATAAAACTGCAGATAATAATAATAATAATATTTGGCTAATTTATATAGCGCAGTTTTCGTGAAAAATCAACTCAAGGACGCTGTACAAATATATTTATTAAATAATTAATACTACAACTACTGAATTAGGAAGCTACAAGCCAAAAATGTGTATATTCTCGGTATACCTTTTATTGTAGGTAATAGGCATTCAAATCGCCTGACAAACGGAGTCTAGAAACGTTCGATTTCAAGCACAAAACTGATTTTTATTTATTTTGTAAATAATTTTATAAGAAAGCAAAAAAGTTAATCAAGTGAAACTGTCACAGATAATATTAGCTAAAATACTGTATTTTTTAAGTTGTTTCCTTTACGCGATCATACATTTCTATTGAAAAATTTTTTTTTTTAGTAATTTACCTTTATATTTTTTTATTTGTATTCTACTCAAGCGAAACGATAGGAAAACCTTCAATTTATCTAAAGCATATTTTTTGGTATTCACAATGTAAACCAATTATTTATGAAGAATAATCAAAATAGTGATTTGGCATTAAGCTTCGCCTTAATAAAAACAAATCCACAACTCTTAGATATTTTTTAAAATAATACATTTTATTATAAGCCAGCAGAAACGGAAATACTTCATGTTGCGCAATAACAACATGATATATACCTTTACCTTTGTAAATCGATAGAAAATTATCAGGAATCAAAGATACATAATTATGAATCAGTCTTGTTGAAGCCAAAATCAAGGTACGACAACGGTCATGGTTCACTTGTTATCTGCAGTATTTTAAATTAATTTTATTTATTATTTTAATTATAAAATGTTGATAAAGTGACGCAAAACTGCCACAAGTTAACTTGTCTGCACCGTCTACCATTTTCTTTTATTTGATATTTTGTCAATACGAGACAATACCTTAAATAGTTTTGGAATCTTTAGGCCTCGCGTTCAAAGATGGTTTCAAAACACGAATGTTAGAGGCGCGCTAATATTAAAAAACGATTTTATAAAACACGACTCGTTTAAAATAGGGCAGAAAACTCTCGACAAAAGCTTTAGTTGCATTTAAAGATACGCTGTAAATTTTTTCATGCCTGTAACATATCTAAATATTATAAAACAAACTCACTATCTGCGACTTAGTCCTTCTAAACTACGCAACAGATTTTGACAGAGTTTTCACCATCATTTAGAAAATTTCTTCCGGAAGTATTATTTTTTAATGATAAACTAACGTTTATAAGACAAGGTTTAATGCATAGCATAAAGGATTAAAAAATAATAATATTTGACAAGTCAAAAATATTTCACCAATAAATGAAGATATAATATGTCTCTACGCCATCTAGTGAGAAATTTAGCACTAACAAAGCCTTTCATACAATAATAAAGTTGGTTGTTTACAGGTGAAAAAATATAATAAGCAGTAATTGTTGATTGAGATACTAGTACATATTGAATCATTTGGCGTGTTGGAAATAAGCCGACATAGCTCAGTGGATACAGAGCACCTGACCGGACATCAGAAGGCACGGGTTCAATTCCCGTTGGCGGCATTTATTTTTACTCGGGAGATATTTTCAATTTGTAATAGTGTTTCGGACGACTAATTATTGCTTATAATTATTTGTTTTCTTCCGGAAGGTTTAAATATATATAATACATGCATGTTATATTTAAAGAAAGTAGAGAAAAGTCGATGTTTTGTAATCAAGTCGTAAAAAATATTTTCGGGCGCTTACATTGTTAACTCTGGCTAAGCCTTGAGATATATCAAAGTAATGTATTACGGAATTGAATATCATTAAAATGTCTCATAACCCAAACTATTTATAAGTCCCCGTGCAATGCCGGGTACACGTCAGCTAGTATTAAATAACAGAACAAAACTTGTTTTAAATCATTTTCAGAGCTTACTTTGCGATTTTTTTCTATCGAGGGAATTTCATATAATTAACTTTTCGACATAACAAATGTATACATATTATCTTCAAAAAAAACTTTTTTGGATCTTAAAAACTTAAGAGTTAAGGCTATGCACTACGTAGTGTAATATTTTAAATTGAGCCGCTATCAATAACAACCCTTACGTAGATGGCGATAAGGTTTAAATTCCCGCTTAACACCATGCGCCTGTTTTGATTTATACAAGAAAAAAACATGGCCAAAAAGTGCCTTTTATTTTATTTTGTGGATGTTCAGGCGTAAATATTTAATTTTTTTTCCATCATTTTATAAATAACTTAATTTGCCACATTATACAATAAAATTATAACCGAAAATTGGTTTGTAAGTAGGAGATTTTGAACTTTAAAGCAGTTTTTATAGGCCTTATACATAATTTTTTTCTGGGCTTATAAAAAGACTTATCTAAAAACTACTCGATTATTTCAAAGGCCAAGATGTATTCTACTCGCAGTATTTAATTAAAGCATCTGAAACATTTATAGGCGACCAAATTTTCAAACCAAAAAAGGGTGATTTTGAAATTTTGTAAATCGGTCATTGTATTGGGTAGGTGGGGACTTAACGACGTAAGTCAAGAAGTCGTGCATAAAAACATTCGAAGCGCGGCCCTGGTGTATTGGACAGGCCTACGGTTGAATTTGCCCTAGCAAATCTGCAAAACAAAGTGACAATCTTAACGACATAAGTGAAGAAGTTGTGTACAAACAATATTCGGACCTAGGGTCGAATTTTCCCTAGCATTCCTAGAAAATTGATCGTTCCGTGGGGTTTATTTTAATTATTTCTGATGGGCGTATTATTAAAATCTCAAATGTTTATATAGGGAATAATAATTCATCGCCTAGAAAAATAAAATCTGGTACTTACTGTTAAATTTATAGTTGAAAAACGTTTTATAAAATTTTCACAGCGTTTTACATAAAATATTGTAATTGTAAAGTCCTGTTTTTATTAATCTTTTTTTTTCCATTATTCCTGGCTTTCACCCTTCAAGGGTGTTCTTGGCCATCATTTAAAATTATTGAGAAATGAAAGGTGAATTTAAATATTAATTTTATTTAAAAACAAATTTCAAAATTATAATGAAAATCGGAGTCGAGTTCAGACTTAGAAGAGATGAGATGTTGAATGGAGGGGAGGCAATTTTAGATAAGGCTTGATAGAAGAGAGGATATTTGTTTAGAGAGGGACAACCAAAAAATATGTGATCTAAAGTTCCCACTTCTAGACCACAGAATGTACAATCTGGGGAGTCAAGGATGTGAATTTTAAAAAGATGGGAAGGAACAGAACAATGTCCGATCCTCATTCGAATGAGTGAAGAAATTTCTTTTTTGGAAAAATGAGGGAATTGCTGAAACCACGGTTTTGATGGGATAGTCCTTTGTATTGAGGCATAGCAGGCTCCCTTGGATTGACTAGCAATGTGCCAATACTCCGACCAAACATTGCGGGATCTATCTTTGATGATGGAAAAAATGTCAGATAGGGGAATGTGGTTTACGAGGGTAACAACAGGGTTGGACGCTCCTTGTTTTGCCAAGGCATCCGCAATATCATTACCCATGACACCAACATGTCCAGGAATCCAAATCAGAGCTACAGTTTTATCAGAGCTTTGAATGGAGGCTATCAT
Organism: Hesperophylax magnus; assembly: GCA_026573805.1. Lineage (NCBI taxonomy): Eukaryota > Metazoa > Arthropoda > Insecta > Trichoptera > Limnephilidae > Hesperophylax > Hesperophylax magnus. The sequence continues at coordinate 2,791,182 of JAIUSX010000059.1, forward strand.
CTCTCGAATAAGGCATACAAAGTGATCATCAGGATGAAGAAGAGGACTGGATTTAAGTTTTTGGAGGGAACTGAGAGAGTCAGAGAGAACGAGGGAATGTTCAAAATTATTTTTGATTATATATTTGAGAGATTCTATTATTGCAATGCACTCGGCTGAAAATATTGAAAATTGATTTGAAATTGAATGAAATATTCTGTCATTAGAATTATTGTGGTAAACGTTAATACCTATACCACAGTTAGTTATTTATTAATCTTAAACACAAATAATTTAGTTTTTTTATTAATCTTAAACACAAATAATTTACATCATCGATTGCGATCGGTCTAAAACTATATATATTATCGTTGGAATCAATTAGGTAACTGTTTTCTATATCAGATTTCACTATTTCTCCCCTGGATTTTTATTTGGTTAAATTTTGTTCATTTATTTATTCAAACGACATAAAATGGCTTTTACAATTCAGTGATAATCGAATTACAAGCGTACAGCAGTAAACAGGATAATAATAGCAATAAATTAAAGAACAATTAATGTGTACACAAAAACACTATTGCAAGTGATGCAGTTATTAATTTAAGTGCAGTAAGACAATGCACAATTCAAAAGAAATATATACCAGCGTAATAATAGTTGAACTAATTTATACTAGGCTTGTTTAAGACCTGTCATAAGTCGAAGTATGAGGTGTCTATGATAATAGTCAGTAGTGAGTTTATTGTTACCCACTAAATTAATTGTACTTGGAATAGCTGAGTAGGCATCGCAACTTGGCATTAATAATTCAGGGCTGTCAGCTATTCAATGATATTTATGGATAAGAAATAATACATTAACACTAAACAAAAGATGTGGCCTACCTTGAAGAGCAGGTCCTTGGTGTTGTTGAATGGTGAGAATACTTTCAGGTTGATGAGGTTGACAGTGTTGGCAGTATATCCAAACCACGTATCCAGTTCTTGCACCAACAGCTGCAGACTCAAGGAGTTCTCGTAACTCCTGTAAACAACATTACAGTCTTTTATGTTTTATTCATTGCTGGGCAGGTATCGCAAAGTATCTGAAGTAAATAGTTTAGATCTCATACAGGGTTTTCCAATAAGATGTGTTATTTTGTATAGCCCGCTATTTCGGTAGATGTTACTTTTGAAGCTGTCATTTTTTGACATTTGACAAGTAGAAACTACGCCATTAATAAAAATGGAACGATACACGCTTCAACAACGCATTAAAATTCACTTGAGTGAATCAAATGCAAATCATCTTGAGTGATGAGGCCCATTTCCACCTCGGTTGCTTCGTCAACAAGCAAAATTGTCGCATCTGGGGCTCGGAAAACCCAAGAGTTATTGTTGAAAAGCCTCTCTACCCTCAACGTGTGACTGTTTGGTGCGGTTTATGGTCCGGCGGAGTCATTCGACCTTACTTTTTCGAAAATGAGGCTGGAGCAACAGTTACGGTGAATGGATTGCGCTATCGAGAGATGATTAATGATTTTTTATGGCCAAAATTGGATGGTATTGATCTGGACAACGTTTACTTTCAACAAGACGGCGCTACGTGCCACACAAGCAACGAAACCATTGATCTTTTACGATTGCTTAACAAAATAACACCTCTTATTGGAAAACCCTTTATTATCATTCATGGCATTGATTATTTTATACACATTTATGATTATTTATATTTCTTTTGTAGATATCTCAAATTTAAACACTATTGGACAAGTCCATTTTGATGAATATTTTAATTTCTCCAAGTATCAGCTTTGTAAATTTTGTATCTCGAATTCGAAAAAGACAGTTAGGATAGTCCTTTTTTTAATTGTCCGAATCAATTACAATGATGTCCATAGTTAAGAAATGAACAGGATTTTAATACCTTCGAAGCACTTCACGGGAAAAAATCTCCATAAAAAATATATACGTGTTTAAACTAACATTGAAAAAACGCACACTTTTTCCACATTTATAAATATGATTACAGCGACACAAGAGTACTGTAGAAATTTAAGAACAATATTTGAAAAATATATTTGAAAATGTCCTGCTACCATCTTTATAAGTAGATTTTCGTTTGCTTGTGCAATGATGCAGAACTTAGCCAGCCGAGGAATCGAACCCGCAACGCTTGGGAACCAGACGTATTCGTCAACTCAGCGGCCAACCGATTGAATTACCTGTTTGCAAAACACGTCTTGCATGATAGTTTGATGGCCTTCGTTGTCGAGGGGTAAAGTCCTCGACTACGAATCCGGGGGTCGCGGATTAAAATTATTTTTATTTAATAAATTTGTGTTTTTTTTTGCTAATTATTAATTCATATACTCTCAGTGTCACGCTGAAATAACACCATCCATAAATGTAGCCAGGAAATCCACCACCTTCCTCTTACTCATCTCCTTCCCCTCCCCTGCCATAGTCTCACATGATCCAGCATTTAAAATTGAAATATATCTGCTTAGTATATTAAATCACAATACACGGTGTCCGGAAACTACTGGTACAAGAGGGAAACGTATGATTCTGCGTCACACTTGGAGTCGATTTTGTAGTATAACTTTTATTTTTTCAGCTTTCTTTCCGGCGAAATCAAGTCCAATTTTAGAATTATTTAGGTATTTTTTTTTTAAAAACATTAGTTTATTGACGAAAAAAAGGAAAAAAAATAAATAATCGAAAATAGAAGTTAAAAAAATAGAGTTATGGTTTTTTATATACATTTACGACGAATTGTTTCGCAAAATTTTAAAAATTCATCAAATTTCAAAGTTGAGTTTCGTGAAGGTGCTTTGCAAGTTCTGTTATTATTTTAGTTTTGTAAAACAACTGGCCAGTGACGATACCTATAATTACAAAACTTAAGTAGAACCTTCACAGAACTTGAAAATCAACATGGAATTTTGATGAATTGTTCAAATTCTTTGAAACAACTCGTCGTAACTCCACACCGGAGGCTGTCAATGAAAATAATTTCCCTCGGGTCTTATATAATCTTTGAGGATACTGTGTGGAGAGTCATTTAAACGGAAGGAAGGGAGTTCTGTGAAGCAAAAAAGTATGACTTATCTCTAGTCGGAAACAATAAAACAATAATAACAACGTTATGAATGTTATCACTGTGAATCACCGATGTTTGAGTCACGGCTTACCAGTCACCATGTATGAATCAAGACATTACTCGATAAGTTACATTTAAGTGAAAACACACATTTATCAATGCACTGGAAATAAAGTAGATATTATATTTCCAAGATAAACAAAGTTATTTGTTACACAAATAACTTTTAACATTTTCTTATCTCAAGGCGAATCTAAGATAACTAACTACAAGTAATGTTTGAACTCTGAAAGTAATTCAGAAATAATACTTGAAATTTAATGTGTTGCTGTCTGCCAATACATCTGAAATAAAATACAATTTATATAGCGCCGTTTGAATCGCAAATAGCAAATCAATCCCACACTATGTGAAGGCGAAGCTTAATGCTAAATCACTATTTTGATTAATCTTTATAACGAATTGATGTACATTATGAATACCAAAAAATATGCTTTAGATAAATTGAAAGTTTTCCTATCGTTTCGCTTGAATAGTATACAAATAAAATAATAAATTACTCAGTAAAAAATATAAATGAAAACTACAAAAAAATTTTTTTTTCATTAGAAATGTATGAACGCGTAAAGAAAAATACAGTATTATAGCTAAGATTATCTGTGACAGTTTCACTTGATTAACTTTTTTGCTTTCTTATAAAATTATTTACAAAATAAATAAAAACCAGTTTTGTGCTTGAACTCGAAAGTTTCTAGACTCCGATTGTCAAGCGATTTTAATGCATATTACTTACAATATAAGGTATACCAAGAATGTACATTTTTGGCTTGTAGCTTCCTCTTATGCGACACAAGACTAATAACGGGGGTTGGCTCGAAGTTCACATTTTAATTAATTTAATGAATTTGGAACAATAATGTATATATAGACCGATCCCTACAGATGTATGTTATTTGTATTTAAAATTAATATAAACAGAACCTTACCGTTAAAATATTTTGTGTAAAAGGTTTGGAAAAATTTACAAAACGTTTATCAAGTATAAAATTAGCGGTAAGAACCAGATTTTATTTTCTAGACGATGAATTAGTATCTTCCCGAGGGATCCCTTGAGAAACATTTGAGATTTAAGTAATACATTCATCAGAAATAAATTAAATAAACCCCATGGAACAAATAGATTTTCCAGGCCTGCTAAGGCAAAGTCAACCGTAGGTCCGTCTAACATTGTTTTTACACGACTTCACTTCTTTCGTTAAGATTTCCAATTTATTTTAGACATTTGATAGGGCAAATTCAACCTTAGGTCTGTACAATACACCAGGGCCGCGCGCGCTTATTATTGTGCACGGCTATTTCACATACGTCGTTTGGAGAATCGTCTCGTTTTAAGAACAACTGAATTTCTACAAACTAGGCTATTAAAAATTTATGATCTTTTTTAAAAAAATCTCTATCAGATGTCGTGTTGAAAAGAAATTATTTAAATATCCTTCGATGGAAAAATTGCTAAGCATGCTCCAAAAATTATTAAAACATGTACTAATTTTTGTCTTTACTTTCAGATAAGGTATGCGCTTTATCCTCCAAGATGTCAGAGTGTCAGGCCGTGGAGACTGGAGATAGTGACGTGCAGTGCGCAGATGTTGCAGACAGGTGAGAACAGACACAAATCTTTCAGAAAAGGAATGCGCCTTCTCCAAGGTGTCGGATAGTCCTTATTATAAGATAGGATAGTTGGAGGGGTCAAAAGGGGTCCCCAAACTGGCCTCTCCTGATCTGGTGCGCCACGCCACGGTGGGCAGGCGCATTCTGAACACGCCGCACAAAATAAATATCATTATATAATATATTCAATAATTTTATATCACCAACTAACCTGGAAAACGACTTGGAGTGTGTGTTGCACAAACAGAACCAACTTTTTGGGACATTTTTGCCTATTTTTTTATCAATTTTGATCAAAATACAAATTAGAAAGCGCAAAACACCGCCACCAAGTACTAAATATATTCCATTTGCCGGCATTGAAAGGAATACACTAGGGCCAGAGTTGTTGATATTGCTAATATTTTACTGGAGGGCCTTTTAAAGTTGCGGTTATTAGATGGTTAACACCTCCGCTGTAGGTCACCCCAGGTGACAAGCCACGGCCGTTGACTTGGCAGGATTACCCGGGTTCATGGGGTAAGTTTGCGCAGGTATGATGCGTCTGTCCACCAGCTGGGGGCGGGCCGGATCGGGGAGAGGCCGGTTGAGGAAGAAACTTCGACTACTCCAACCGGACTCTCTCACCCAGCACCGCAGTGGACGGATGATTCATACGTTACATCTGGACAAACTGACTCACGAATTCTTACCAACCACTCATACCTTTTTTTCATTCCCAAATCTTTCTTTAGTTAAAAGACCTTGCACAAAGCATAGGCCTCTCTGTTTCTTCCCTCCTAAACCCATGTTTACTCCTTCCTCTCCTAAAAAATAGACCCTCTATACAGCTTCCCGAAAGATGACACACACCTGAGGGATATTAATTTCCTCAGGGCCTCCTGTGAGAAGTTAATGTACTATGATTTTTCACGTCTCTGATGTTATTTGTTTGTTTCAGCGTTGACTGCTTGGTGAAGATGTCCGAGGACAAAGCGGACTTCGTGCTGCTGTCCGCCGAGGAGACAATTCTGGCCGCGCTGTCCGACAAGGCGGACAAGTTCTCCGTGGTGGCCAGCATCAGAGACCGCGACAGGGATTTCGGTGAGAGGGTTGCCCTGCTAACTGTGTAGACATAAGGTTTTATAGTGAACAATGCCACAATGTCATTATTAACAATTTCACACTGAATAACGTCATTATTAACTATGTCATAATGAGCAATGTCATAATGAACAACGTCATCATGAATAACGTCTTAATTAACAATGTCATCATGAATAACTTCTTAACTAACAATGTCATAATGATCGATTTCACTATAAACAATGTCATTATGAACAATATCATCATGAACACTGTCATAATGAACAATGTTAAAATGAACAATGTCGTGGATATTGTCTAGTTAACAATAAAATAATGAATAGTCTAATAATGACATAGTGTGCAAGGTAATAATGTCATATTTAACAATATAATATAATAGTGAACAATGCCCGTTGTTGTTGTTTGTTGCAGAGAGGTTCGCGTTCCAGTCAGTGGTCGTGGTGCCGATCGGGCACAAGAACGGACTGCAAGGTCTCTCTCAGGGTAAGCTGTGCCATCCCGGCCTCGGCAAGGGCAAGGAGCAGCTGTGGTCCGACAGGGTGCTCAAGTACTTCGAGAAGCAGGTAACAACACTTGGCCGAGTATGTTTTATAGGTTCTAATCGGCATGTTCCCGAAATCATTTTTTACTGATGATTTAACCACTGACATTTAAAAAGTCACAAATAATTACAATTGGAACCTAATTACTCTGTAATTTATACATTCATTATTAACGCATATATTAGGGGCAGATATGAATAGTAACTTATACATGGTTAATGCTTATACATAGTTAATAATCATACATAGTTTATATACATTATTGAACTGTCTTAGTAACAACATCATTTTGTATTTGTTGTTTTGTAAAATTTCCCCCAATTGTCAAATTGTTTGAAGGATAATAAAGTAACTTATTTTTCTCGGAAATCAATTTTAAATTAAATCTATTTATTTCTTATTATAAGTACCATGTGGAAATAATATAAATATATCAGCTTCACCCTCTGGTTAACTGTTTAATAATGCCTTAGAAGGCAAAACAGCTGTCACGCGTTATAATAATTACATTACGCATGGTTATTCATGGTTTGAACACACAAAGATCTCATTTCTGCAGCTTTCAACCAACTTCCATTATTTCTCTGCCTAGCCGCTAACCTAATAAAATGAATGTATTGCCTTCAGGTTGTAGCCAGCACCAAACAGTGTCCTTCTGGCACAACGTCTTCAGCTGATGATGATGCCAATGACCTCAATAACTTCTTCTCCGCAGCCTGCAGGCCTGGACCCTGGGTTCTGGACCAGGACGAAGACAAGAAGCTCAGTGAGTGAATAAATGTCATAATTAACAATGTCATCATCGGCAATGTCGTAAGGAAAAATATCATCATTGACAATGTCGTAATGAACAATGTCACCATGAATTTGGCACAACATGGCAAAAATTGTATTATGAACAATAAAATAACTAAAAATGTCGTAATTAAAAATAATATTGTAATCAACAATTTTCTTCATGAATCATTTACAATAATGAACAATGTCGTAATTAAAAAATAATGTTGGAATGAACAGCATCATTATTCAAAATAATGTTATAATGAACAATGCCATCATGAATCGTGGCATAATTTACTGTAATTAGTTAAATTAGTTTAAATATTAGTTTTAACTGTCGTAATTAAAAAGTTTGTCGTTACGAACAATGTCGTAATTAAAAATAATGTTGTAACGAACAATTTCTTCGTGAATAGTGACATCATTTACAATAATGAACAATGTCGTAATTAAAAAATAATGTTACAATGAACAATGTCATCATGAATAGCGGCTTAGTTTACAATAACTAATATTAATTAAAAAGTTAATAAGTTAAATCAATAAGTACAAATAACTAAAATAAAACTAACAGTAATGGCATAACGAACAATTTCATATTGAACAATGTCATACTTAACAATATCATATTAATTGATATCGCGATGTCTCAAAATCATCATTTGAGAAACGAGAAATCCCATTCTTGGATAGAGAGTAAAGATTTGTTCAGCCATCCTTAATTTTGCAGTTAAATAATTTATTATTTCGATTTATCCAGAGAGTAAGTACGCGAAGTTATGCTCTCTGTGCGGCGACAAGGATCCTAACTGCGAAGGTTACCGGTACTTCGAGCCCCGCGCGATAGCAGGAGCGCCCGTCAACTCGCACGAGTCCGCAGTGGCCTGTCTGGCCACCGCGCGCGGAACTGTCGCCTACGTGGCCTACAACCACGTCAAGGCATACTTCCAGGTAAATAAACAACAACAACAATGCCACCATTTTATTAAAACTATCAACATGCTAGGAATAAGGGGTGCAGCAAAACAGACAGTGCAGTGACGATCCCATACGTAGTAATGCAAAATCATCTGTTTTTGGTTTCAGATGCTTTAATTAAATACTGCGAGTAGAATACAACTTGGCCTTTGAAATAATCGACTATTTTTTAGATAAGTCTTTTTATAAGCCCAGAAAAAAATAGTGTAAAGGTCCATGAAAACTGCTTTAAAGTTCAAAATCTCCTACTTACGAACCCATTTTCGGTTATGACTTTATTGTATAATGTGGAAATTTAAGTTATTTATAAAATGATCCAAAAAAAATAAATATTTATGCCTGAACATCCACAAAATAAAATAAAAAGCACTTTTTGGCCATGTTTTTTTCTTGCATAAATCAAAACAGGCGGATAGTGTTAAGCGGGAATTTAAACCTTATCGCCATCTACGCAAGGGTTGTTATTGATAGCGGCTCAATTTAAAATATTACACGACGTAGTGCATCGCCTTAAACAGAAATGTAGTTTATTTTATTTTTTTCGGTACATCAATGCGTCAAGTCCTGAAGACCACATCAGAAAGATGGTGCTGGGGAGCAGCGATAAGTTTATAAAGGCGATCGCAAGTCTTCGGTCGCATTTTGACACATCTCGAATGGTATAGCAGTGATTTCCTCCAGAAGTCAATCATTGAGTTCTTTCAATGTTTAAACATTTTCCTTCAGGTGTCGCAGCTGTAGAGATCATTCTTTGGTCACTCCTGGTAATCACTGATCCCTAGATTCACCCCTCATACCTATGCTATACTCAAGCGCAGATAGAGGGATTTTTTAACTAGTGCGTTGTTTCTGTTACAGGGAAACATGGAAGAAATGACGAAGTTTGGCTTGTTATGCGAGAACGGTACAGTTATCCCGTTCACCGGTCTATACCCGCCCACCAACCCGCCCTGCGCTTGGGTTCAACAACCATGGGCTGCTATCGTCGCCAGGAAGTAAGTAATTAAGGATAAGTTGAACGTGAAGTTTTTTTTTTTTTTTTAGTTATTTATTAAGTTAAAAGAAATACATATTTCGCTTTGTTAACTTAAGTGTACATTGATTAAAAACAAAAATAATATTTATATAAATAATTATGGTTTACTACCTAAGTAACATATTTTTCTTAAGTAAGAGCATTTTGGTTTTGCTCATTGATCTTGAGGGCAAACAGTTTTTTCTTAAATATATTTATTCTATTTACGGTTGTCAGGCTATCAGGAAGGAGATTATATATGTGTACACCCTCATGGCCTATGTTTCTTTTACCACACTCTGTCTTTGCTGAATTTGTGTATAATTTATTGTGTTGTCTTGTGTGGTGGTCATGTACTTGTGATGTTTTCATAAATGAGGTATTTGTGTGTATGAGGCCATTTTGGATTTTGTGAATTAATAGGCATATGTTGTATTCGTACAGTTTTCTAATTTTAAGTAAGTTAGTTTCTTGGTATACTCTTTTGGTGGGGGTATCTGGTCTATAGTTAAAAAGTTTTTTTATAACTTTGTTTTGTATTATTTGAATTTCGTTTAGATATGTGATGTTTGTGTTTCCCCATATTTCTATGAGATAATTTAGGTGGGATTGAATTAAACTAAAGTATAATCCCCTCTTTACTTGTATTGGTAGAAGATGGGCTATTCTACCAAATACACCAATTAGTGGGATAATTTTTTCTTTTACTTTTTGTATGTGGTGTTTAAAAGATAAGTGTTTATCGATATGAAGTCCCAGGTATTTTTCACTATCTGAAATTTGTAGGTTTTTTCCTTCTATTTGCAAAGTTTTCTGAGACGGCGTTTTTCTTTTTTGTGAACTTAAGATCATGTAATTTGTTTTTTTAGTGTTAATAGTTAATATATTTTTAATTAGCCAGTTATTTAATTTATTAAGATCCAGTTGGGCTTTTTCAAGTAAGTTTTCTAAGTTTTTACCAAAGTAAAATATAGCAGTATCATCCGCGTATAAAAAAATTTCCCCATTTAAGTTTAACTGACAGATATCGTTAATATATATTTGAAACAAGAGAGGCCCTAATATGGATCCTTGAGGTACACCATAATTTATATTATTGTGTTGACTGTTTTTGTTATCTAAGCTGACATATAAGAAATTATGTATAATAAATTATGTATATTATACCACAACACATAAATACCTGACGAATTAATCACAAACACGTTAACACCTCAGCACAGGTTCTCCTAGTGAGGTGCTCACGTTACATAACATCTAAGTTAAACTTGCGTGGCTATCAAGGCAATAATAAAACTCATACTGCAAGTACCATTCTACACAGACTCAACCAAAATCTTCAAAACTCTAGACGTCATGTCAATAAGACGACTTTACGCCAAAACTGCTCTCCTACACCTCATCCATAATAATCTTCATATTACAAATCAACCAAAAGCCATAATAAAAACCAGGTCCTCAACAAATAAAACACTGAACATTCCGATAACACACACCACACACGGACAAAGACACTTTCAATACTACGCAACAAAACTTTTTAACAGTATGCCCATTACTTTGAAACAATTATTGACTACAAACACATTTACAAACTTTCTCAAAAAACATATCTTATGCTGGATAAAAAATCAAGATATTCACTTTATTCAAAAGATTATAATTCCAAACCAAACATAACCAAAATATAATAAGTAAAATAAAATATTATACACGTTCTTCAAGAATTATACAAAAAATACATACACTCACATATATAAAAGTGTGTTTTCATGTTTCAACATATGTCTGTGGAAAAAAAAATAATAATAACTTTATACCACAACACATAAATACCTGACGAATTAATCACAAACACGTTAACACCTCAGCACAGGTTCTCCTAGTGAGGTGTTCACGTAACATACGAGTACAATATCACCCACACACAGTTTTACCTATATCAACCTATGTTCTTTATTTTTTATACCTTTTTTCTGAACTTTTTTCTCTGTACTGCAATATAAACCACTGTAATAATATGTAAAACGGGTATTCAAGAATAGACATAAATAAATAAAAAATAAAAATATCATTCCGCTATTGAAAGCATTCTAATATAATCGTTAAATTACTAGTCCTCTTTATAATGTGGCGCAAATTGTTGGCTGCGTAAAAAAACTTAACTGCAAATCGCAAATCGGGTAAACAAAATTTCCGAATTATTTCCAAAATGTTATATTTTGTAACTCTATTTAGTTAGACACTTTTTCAAATGTGTTACAATTTTTCCAGTTCCTCACATTTGTTCAGTTTGCAATGTTTTCTGTGTATTTCAAATATATACTGTTTTAGAAACTAGATAAAATAATTTTTCCGATGCACGCATTTAAAATAAACATTAATTTTTTTAAATTTTTAAATTTTAATATCAAACGTGAAAAGTGTTGACAAAAATGCTAACACATTTTTACTTAATTTTTTACTCCAATCATAGAAAAATTGAGAGAACTCGATATTTCGAAAACAAATTCATTTTGTTTGGGGAATTTGTAAGAAAACTGTAACTTCACTTTTATCTCGTTCATACAATTAGAAATAATTTTTATTATGAAATATGAATTATTCATTTTGACTATTTTTAGGATTTTATTTATGGATTGTAGCATAAATATTTGAGGTTAACTGGAAAGGATTATTATTTCTCTTTCTAATGTAAAAAAATTATATATTTCCGCATTATGGAAAAAATATAAAAATACTTTTATAAAATATAGACGCACGGTCATAATATGTGACCCTCAAACGCTGGAGCGGTTAAACGGAAATTTAGAAAAGTCCCAAAATGGACAGCGCTGTAAACATTTGCATTACTTTGGTGAAGTTTACTTTTCTGCGCATTATCTGGTTATTTCAATGTGCGCTCTTCGGTGGTCAATGTACGTCCAGCCCGTCCAAATGATATCATGTTATTCATTTGTTGTGTTGGCATATATCATTTAGTAGTCTGGAATTTATGGTTTTAAATTAAGTGGAGCATTTTTTAATAGAGTTTTTATAATACTGAAAACAAGGAAGTTTTTGAAATGTTATTTAGTTGCAGTTTTATGGGTATTTCAACTCCTCAGGCTTCTGTAATTTTTTATCCTGAGGTCGGAATAATCCGCTTTGCAATCAAATACAAATAAACAGAATATTTTTTAACGTTTCCAAAAACTAAAAATTGTTTTTAAAATGTGACAAAATAAGCTATCAATCATTTATTTATTTATTTAAATACAAACGGCACGACATGTGCCATTACCATAAATATAGTTAAAAAGTATACTGCATAAAGTTTAAAATACAAGGTTTTCCAATAAGAGGTGTTGTTTTGAATAGCCCGCTATTTCAGTAAATGTTACTTTTGAAACTGTCATTTTTTGACATTTGACAAGTAGAAACTACGCCATTAATAAAAATTTAACGATACACGCTTCAACGACGCGTTGAAATTATTAAAATTCACTTGAGTGAATCAAATGCAAATCATCTTGAGTGATGAGGCCCATTTCCACCTCGGTGGCTTCGTCAACAAGCAAAATTGTCGCATCTGGGGCTCTGAAAACCCAAGAGTTATTGTTGAAAAGGCTCTTTATCCTCAACGTGTGACTTTTTGGTGAGATTTATGGTCCGGCGGAGTCATTGGACCTTACTTTTTTGAAAATGAGGCTGGAGCAACAGTTACGGTGAATGGATCGCTATCGAGAGATAATTGATTATTTTTTATAGCCGGAATTGAATGGTATTGATCTGGACAACGTTTACTTGCAACAAGACGGCGCTACGTGCCACACAAGCAACGAAACCATTGATCTTTTACGATTGAATATCAAAATAACACCTCTTATTGGAAAACCCTGTATAATATACGGTATAAAGTGTAAAGGTTAAATATATAGAATAGATTATAAAAGACAAGTACAAAGGGTAAGAATAATTATATATTGTTAGTATTTTTTTGTGAACTATGCCAAACATAAATGATTATCAATAATCAAAGTAACGATAATGTATGTTTATTTACTTATCTTTTGATTCTTGCAAATGTAAAAAATATTTTTTTATTCATCTTTTATATAATAACAGACTTCCTTCATCATTGATATCAAAGTATTCATTTTCTAATCTATGCATGCGATATATTAATCAATTTTGTTCTGCATTAGTGGTAATATTGTTACAATAATATGGCGATATGAATCGAGTTGGTCTACTAGGTACATGATAATTTATTTTTATAGTTCAAGGGAGTCAAACCAGTTACTGTTTATTTTAAATTAATCATTAATTATTCGTCTATCTTATACGAGTCGCAATTTTTGCAAAAGAAAATTATTATTCATGTCATCTGTAGGAATATCTAATTTAAAATTAATTGATCGGAGAAATTTTTGTTGAATTCTCTCAATGGAATTTATATTGTAGGATGGGTATTGTAGTGCTTCTAACAAGAGCTGTGTAAAGTATTTTGAACGTAATGATGTTTTTAAAATCCTTAGATATTCTTAGGATGAAGCCCAACATTTTTATTGCTTTACTAGTAACATTATTAATGTGGTTAGTAAATGTTCATTTAGTATCAAAGATTATTCCAAGGTACAGACATTAAACTATGGTTATTCAGTGTATAACTGTATTTGATTGGGTTTCTCATTATGAAAAAACTTATGATTAGACATTTTTAATATTAAGTGTGAGTTTGTTAATGTTACACCACTCTGCAAAATTCGACTGTAGGGACAAACAGTCGTTGATATTTTTTACAATTTTTATATATTTTAATGTCATCATGAATAATTTTTGCATATTAAAATTATGAAAACAAACATAAAATGTTTTTGAAATGACTCACATTACGTTTTTTTGCCTAAACACAAACTAAAAGTGGTGATAACAAAAAAACACACAATTTATTAGACAAATGGATTATAAGCATTTCATTTCAAGTTAAAAAAAAATTTGGTTTCATAAAAAAATAATTAAGGCGATGCACTACGTCGTGTAATATTTTGAATCCAGCCACTATCAATAACAAACCTTACGTAGATGGCGATAAAGCTTAAATTCCCGCTTAACACCATCCATCTGTTTTGATTTATGCAAGAAAAAAACGTGGCCAAAAAGTGCCTTTTATTTTATTTTGTGGATGTTCAGGCATAAATATTTAAATATTTTTCGATCATTTTATAAACAACTTAAATCGCCACATTATACAATAAAACCATAACCGAAAATGGGTTCGTAAGTAGGAGATTTTGAACTTTAAAGCAGTTTTTATAGGCCTTATACATTATTTTTTTCTGGGCTTATAAAAAGACTTATCTAAAAAATACTCGATTATTTCAAAGGCCAGGATGTATTCTACTCGCAGTATTTAATTAAAGCATCTGAAACATTTCTAGGCGACAAAATTTTCAAACCAAAAGCAGATGATTTTGAATTACTACGTATTGCATCGCCTTATATAAAAAATTCACGAAATTTTATAATTGTTCTCAGATTACATTCGTTACGTTTCATAGAGATTTGAATTATACTGTGGTTAATTTCTAGATTTGAATATAAAGCATGGTGTTTTCTCTTTCTAACACCGTTTAGATCATATTTGTAACCATGACAGTAGGGGGGAGACAACGATTTCTATGGGACCATATGAGCTGTTCCAAAAGCGAACTTATTAGCCTGAGGGGTCAATGATTTATTATAATAATTTATTTATTTATTATCTCACCAGGGCCATCGCCGAGGATCTCATCAAGGATCTGAAGACTTGGATCCCCAGTGGAAAGCCCGATGACCTGGTCGGGTGGAAAGAATCTCTGGCTAACATCCTCTTCAACACACACGGTGATGTTGTCATCAAGTATCTTAACCAGTTACAGTCTCCTACTGAGTACACCCTTGAAGGTAACAACTTTTTGAGAGCTGCAAAATTTTTAAATAATTTAGGAACATTTATTATGTTATATAAAACCCTTATCAGATGCTAACTTGAGTATGTAGTTATATTTCGTGTTCTAAATATTAATAAACATAGAAAATACAACAGAATGATTTACGAAAGGAAGGTTCGAGAATGTTTTCCAAGCTCGTCATGCAGGCAAATAATTCGATCTCGATGTCAAGGTTGCTGGTACTGTACTAACGATTTCGTTCACGCTGTCACTTATATAGGTGGAAAACATTCCAGTTGCTACAGTAACAAATATTTTAAAAAAATAAAGAAAATCCAAGAAGCTTGTTTGGCAAAAGCCGAAACTTCTAGAATGACGTTCGAATCAAGTAGTGGCGTACCACTACAAGAACAACTCTACGTAATGGTCTCCATTTTTCAATATTCATTCAGATAACATTACAAAGATTCAACGGAAGTTTCTAAGGTTTATAAACTATAAATTGCATATTCCTATACAAAACATTGATTACAGTTACCTCCTGGATAATATGTCTCTATGGAAACTTTGAGAAAGAAGAATAAGCACAGATTTAATACTGTTACAAAAAATACAACATTTTAAAATTGACTGTCCCGAATTACTTCAATTTATCCATGTTCCCAAAAAATCATGCCGACATTTCTTACCTTTTTACTTAAATAACACCAGGACACTAGCTTATCAAAATTCTCCGATTCCGACACTTCACAGTCTTTCTGATCTGGGTGCAGGGCCGCCGACAGCTAATCTGGGCCCCAAGTCTAGTAGACTATACCGGGCCCCCTCCCCACAACTTACCGGGGGGGGGGTGAGATAACAATTAATAAGTTCATGCTTACCTGCTACTGCTAGGAATACTACTTCATTACCTTTTCTTATACCATTATACCAATCATTCGAATTTAGCATAATTATTCAATGGAAATGTTTAAAAAGTTATGGTGAATACTCAAAATAAAATACTTGTGTTTCTTGTTTGTGTGTATTAACATATTCTTCGTTAATCAAGATATCTTGAGGCTAAATTAAATTATTATATTTGAAAGACAGAAAACAGGTAACAAAAATAAATAATCAATTTTCAAAACCAATGGAAAATAAATTAGAAGTACCGCAGTGATCGATCCTTGGACCCCTATTGTTCATACTCTATAAGACTTGTGCTGATAGCGATAGCTCATTATTAGTGATATATGAATGAGTCGCTTCGTTCTTCACTTAAAACTTCACAATGACACAACGCCACAACGATCACTTTACTTCAAACAGTTCAAACGAAACACTACTTAACCTGACTAAACCATAAAACCATACCAAACTCAGCGCGCAGCGATTCCGCTATGACTGTCGCCGACGGATTGCCGACGCGACGGTCTGCCGATCGGGTCGGTAAGGCCCGGGGGTGAGTATGAGCGGGGGCACGGCGGGCGGCTGCATCGCCCCTCCCACAGCGGGCCGGCCGGCATGGCGTGCTTGTAGCTTGAGCTGTGAGTGGCACGCTCTGAGAGCGTGTTCACACGCATGCGTGGGATGACGTAATTCAGCATATCGCTCGCCATATATTCCAATTTAGAATGTACGGCGAACGTTATGCCGAAATACGCTATCCCTCGCATATTATAGCTGTGTGCTGTGTGTGAACACGCTCTGACAGTTGGGCCTACGGAGCGTGCGGGCCTGGGCGCCCGGCCCACGTCCGTTGCTAGTGTCATTGGCATTTTTTAGTAAAATATCCGGGCCCCGTCCCGGGCCCCCCTTAGGCCCGGGCCCCAAGTTTCGGACTTGGCTAACGTGCCCTCTCGGCGGCCCTGTCTGGGTGATATATTTCATCTCAAAACTATAAATGTTGTATATTCTATCATTTCTATTCTTCTAGACACAAATAGACCTATGTACCCATAAAACGCTTCCACTATTTTGTTTTGTTGAATCTTTTAAATTCAATTATATGCGTGAGTATTCTTAGTTCCTGTTCACATGTTTAATTATGAATTTTGTTCTGTGTTTTTTTGCAAACTTTTTTGTCATTATTCTGTTGTGTTTTTCATTGTTTATATATATTTTGTTCTGTGTTTTTTTGCAAACTTTTTTGTCATTATTCTGTTGTGTTTTTCATTGTTTATATATATTTTGTTCTGTGTTTTTTTGCAAACTTTTTTGTCATTATTCTGTTGTGTTTTTCATTGTTTATATATATTTTGTTCTGTGTTTTTTTAAAACTTTTTTTTCATTATCTTTACATTTTACATTATTGTATTAATTGTTTACTTTGATACAAAGAGCTTGAAAAGCCCACTAGGGCGTGTAATAAATAAATAAATAAATTTTTAAAAGTCTGATAACCTCTGATATAAAACATGCAAACACCTCAGGACAGATTCTCCTAGTGAGGTATTTACAAAATATTACTCGGCAAATAGACTGGTTGTCGATGACAATGCATTCTATCAACTTTTGGTGGCAATCACTTACAAGAATACGCATTTCTCTCAAATCGGATGACATTACAACAGTAATATACAAAATAAATGTCGGTCCTACATTTCATGGGTAGGAAAGCTCAATCCTCAGTTAAACCATACGGTATTATGTTTAAAAGACAATTTAAAATAGTTGTATCATTGTAAAATAGTTGTATCATTGTAAAATATTAGTATCATTGTAAAATAATTGTATCATTATAAAATAGTAGTATCATTGTAAAATGGTAGTATCATTGTAAAATAGTTGTATCATTGTAAAATGGTAGTATCATTGTAAAATAGTTGTATCATTGTAAAATGGTAGTATCATTGTAAAATTGTAGTATCATTGTAAAATAGTTGTATCATTGTAAAATATTAGTATCATTGTAAAATAATTGTATCATTGTAAAATAGTAGTATCATTGTAAAATATTAGTATCATTGTAAAATAGTTGTATCATTGTAAAATGGTAGTATCATTGTAAAATAGTTGTATCATTGTAAAATAGTTGTATCATTGTAAAATGGTAGTATCATTGTAAAATGGTAGTATCATTGTAAAATTGTAGTATCATTGTAAAATAGTTGTATCATTGTAAAATATTAGTATCATTGTAAAATGGTTGCATCATTTTAAAATATTAGTATCATTGTAAAATAGTAATATCATTGTAAAAAAAAAATATTTTATTTATACTTTTTTTTATTAATTTCTATTCCTTGACATACAGTTAGTTGTAATTACCTACGTAATGAGAACCAGTTAATTTTAGGAAAAGTGTTACGCCGTCATAAGAAAAAACACAGCATCATCCTTGAAATTCTCAACACAGTTTAAATCATTTATCTCACAAAGGGAGACAGAACAACATGTGCCTTAAAAAACAATAATAATTTGTTTGGTTGCAGGTCGCCCGCTGCCCATGGTGGACCCCACGGCGTGCCGCAAGGCCGTCAAGTGGTGCACTGTTAATGAGCAGGAGTTGAACAAGTGCAGCTGGGTGCGCAACTCCGCGCTGACCGTCGGACTCAGTCCGGACATCTCGTGCGTGCAAGGCACCAGCCACGTGGACTGCCTCAAGCAAGTGCAAGACAAACGCTCAGACTTCCTCAGCATCGACACCAACCTCGGCTACCTGGCCAGACGGTGAGTGACCTGACCTAACAAAACATAACTCGAGAGCATCAAATACCCTACAATACTAATAATACGTCTAACTATGGTGATGATATTAATGTAGACTGAATGATGTAGAAGTGAGATCTCTGAGGCGTATGTGCAGTAAAACCGTGTATGATCGTGTGAGAAATGTGGAGATCCGCACAGAGTGGAAGGCTGATGTAAGCGTAATGAGTAAGATTAAGAAAGGGATGTTTAGATGGTTTTGGCATGTAGAGCGAATGAGCGAAGAAAAGAGTGTAAGGAGAATATAAAATGCAAATGTGAATGGTAGCAGAAGTCGGGGACGCCCGAGGAAGACATGACACGATCAAGTGAATCAGATACTTGTGTCGGGCTGTGTCAAAAGTCAGAATAATAGAAGAGTATGTATGAATGTGAATAAGGCAAGAAGTGTGTGTCAAGACCGAGTTGTTTGGCGGTCCGTCCTCTCTGCCTACCCCTGCGGAGAACGACCTGATGGTTAGTTAGTTAGTTGACGTTGACAGGTTTGTAACACTAATCATAGTGGGAATTTTCCACTTTAACATTTGTTTGAACAGCATATAATTTCTTATGTATGTTGCCTATTTTTTTCATTTTCCATAATTTAAACGTAAAATAAAGAATATGTTTCATGTAAATTTCATTAAATTGTATGAAAGACTTCCAAGGCGCACTACTCATACCGCTAGGAGGCGCTAGTTGACGCATGATGGAGTGATTGATTGGTTGTTTGACTTGTGCAGGAGCTACGAGCTGGACCCCGTGCTGTACGGACAGACGCAGAGCAAATACGCATCTCGCGTGTTGGCCGTGGTGAAGGAATCATCGGGCATTCTCCGCTGGGAGAATCTTAAAGGAAAAAGCGCCTGTTTCCCTGAGTATGGAGGCATCGGTAAGTGCAAACACTTCATTCACATTATGTTTTTTACATCCAATGCCATAAAAGAAACAATTCGAAATGCGTAGCCCTCCAAGAGAGCATGTGATCGATCCCAGTGACGACTTCAGTAGTACTTGCTAATCAACCAGAACAAATAACCTATTTTGTGCATATAAATAGTTGTTTCTTATAGAAATTGTTGAAACAAGTGTATTTTCCATAATCTGTACCTAAAAGAGTGGCGGTTAGAGAAATAAATAATACCGAATATTGTAATGTGGGTTCCAAGCGTGAGAATTGTGGGTACTCAAGTTGACTTTTAACCTTTCCTTATATGTGGTGTGTATTTACTACACATTGCTTCTAATAACTTTAATAACTCTATAAATATAATAAAATCTGGGTTCAGATTTTAGGTATTCCTCCGTTATACATTTATGCACTGAATTAAAAAATAATATTTTACATAGTTTTCAAATTCAATTAAAAATCAGAGATTTTTGTTAAAAATCGGGATCAAATACGCCAATACAATCAACCGTGTGACACTGCTACGCGAAGAGTGTGCGACGAAATGACACGCTATTGATGTCCTGCTTTAGTTTGCTATGCGGGAACATGAGAAATCCACACGTCCGCAGTTGTGTTCAATTTAGACCATCGATACCTAAAACCGCATGGTATCCAGCGCCAGTCAGTCGCAAGCCGTCGTTAGATGTGGACTCCTTGGACGTTTTTTTAGCATCTGCCGATGGTTTTTTCATGTTTTCAGCAATTAAATTACAATTATTATCACTTTTGATATAAATTATAATAAACATATTTGACTAGCTATGAATATTCATATTTTTCCGATATTAAATTGCTTATTTTGAGATGTGTATTGACTACACAGCACCGGAACGCGTGGATTTTTTTGGCACAGTAAGGGAAAGGTTAACGAAGGCAAAATATAACTTATTGTTCAAAATGACAATAAATACTTGTTTCTAGCCTGGTTGGCGTTCATCCGCGCCGCCCGCGAGCGCAAGGTGATCTCTACTTCGGAGTGCGACTACGCCAGCGTGGTTGCCCGCTTCTTCAGCGGGGCCTGCGCGCCCGGCGCCCGAGACCCCGCGCACTTCCCCAGCAAGGCGGTGGACCCGGCCGTCCTATGCTCCGCCTGCCGCGGCTGGCAGCCCCGCAACCCCACCGGCAACGAGCAGGGAGTGGTGCCGCCTCAGACTCTTCCCGCCACGCCTGATCAGATGCAAGGTAACAGGGCCGTCTTAAGACGAGACAATACCCTCAAATAAATTTTCCCTGACAAATCTCTAAAATAAAGTGGGAATCTTAATTTTTCCGTTTATTTTAATTATTTCTGATGAACGTGTTACTAAAATCTCCGATGTTTCTAGAAGGATCCCTCGGGAAGTTACTAATTCATCGTCTAGAAAAATAAAATCTGATGCTTACTTTCAAATTTTCAAACCATTTTACATAAAATATTTTAATGGTAAGGTCCTATTTTTATTAATCTTAAATATAAATAATTTACATTCGTAGGGATCGCCATAAAAAAATATATATACATTATCGTTACGAATTTGTTGGAATTAATTATGAATGCATAACGTGTACGTTACTAACTTGTCCTACGCATGCAATGCAAATTTGAATATTAATATCACGATATTCAATCACTTCATAATATCGATATTCAATCAGTTCCTGAAGTATATAAACTATAAATTGCATATTCCTGTAGAAAACATTGATTATAACTACTTACTAGATAAATTGTCCCTATTAAAACTTTCAGAAAGAAGAATAAACACAGATTTAATAGTACTACATAAAATACTTCATTACAAAATTGACTGTCCTGAGTTACTCCAATTAATCAGCATCCACATACCCAAAAGATCTTGCCGAAATTTACTACCCTTTTATTTTTACAACACCAGGACACTGTCTTATCAAAATTCCCCGATTCCAAGACTTCACAGTCTCGGAAATAAATACTCTCATCTGGGAGATATATTTCATCTTAAAAATATTGTTTATTTCAATTCTTTTATATATCGAGACACAAATAGACATCTATAATTTCCGCAATATATATATTTTTATTTTGAATATCTATTTATGTGAGACTTCTTATCATTTTTACTAATGCATCTTATTTTATTATATGCTTTTGTTGTAACATTTAATATTTTTTCTTTTTTCGTTGTATTATGTTTCCTTTATTGTTTTAATTTGGTAGAATTTATAATAACTGTGATACTCTACTATGTATTAGTTGACAACGCCAATAAATACCACTTCCCCAGTAAGGCGATGTACCTGGTAACCATACATTTTAATGAAGTTTCGGAATATTTGGTACGGAACGACCCCATCGTCCCCCTCTGATGAACCGCTGCTGGATCTAATTTAATTGATAATTCATAAATCGAGTCATTATTGTGACGAAGTGAGTGATTGACTGTTTGTTTGTTATATTGCAGAATGTCCGGCAGACAACACTAATCCCTTCTACGGCACCATGGGGGCTCTCAAATGCCTGTCAGAGGAACACTCCAACGTGGCCTTCCTCGAAGGGCAATATCTCACAGGTAAACTAACAACACTCAGACATATCTACACTATACTACTATATGCACCGTGGCATTAATACAAACATACTTTTCATATTTATTTTTATAAATATCAACAAAATTACTACACTTTACTAGTACTTTAAGGGTGACGACTGTGCGTCCCTTTTCTAAAAAATAGTCAAGGCGATGCACTACGTAGTAATGCAAAATCATGTGTTTTTGGTTTGAAAATGTGGCCGCCTAGAAATGTTTCAGATGCTTCAATTAAATACTGCGAGTAGAATACATCTTGACCTTTGAAATAATTGAGTATTTTTTAGATAAGTCTTTTTATAAGCCCAGAAAAAAATAATGTATAAGGCTTATAAAAACTGCTTTAAAGTTCAAAATCTCCTACTTACGAACCCATTTTCGGTTATGATTTTATTGTATAATGTGGCAAATCAAGTTATTTATAAAATGATCGGAAAAAAATTAAATATTTATGCCTGAACATCCACAAAATAAAATAAAAGGCACTTTTTGGCCATGTTTTTTTCTTACATAAATCAAAACAAGCGGATGGTGTTAATCAAGAATTTAAACCTTATCGCCATCTACATAAAGGGTGTTATTGATAACGGCTCGATTTAAAATATCACATGACGTAGTGCATCGCCTTAAGCAAAATGAATAATTATTTTCTTAATCAAAAGTTATAGAAAATATCTGGTACGGATATGTTCTACTTTATTGGTCACTGGCTGAGTTGGCATCGCGTTTGGATCCCACCCAGGTGTAGTGTGTTCAATTCCTCGGCTGGCTAAGTCCTTCATCACAACACAAACAATATTTTCCGCTAATGCGGGGGTAGTAGGATATTTTCAAATATGTATTGTCAGGTTATTCGTAACCCAGGAATTTTTGTCTTTCTTTAAAAAAAATAAAGGATATTAAATTTTTTATCATTTTTTTTTTTCATTACACTAGCACAGTAGATAAGTAAGATTATTTTTTTATTAGTTACAATTAAATCACAAAAAAATGCCAAAATTACCTATAAAATCATACATCACACATAAAACACCTTTTTTTTCACTTAAGGCGATGCACTACGTCGTATAATATTTTAAATCGAGCCGCTATCAATAACACTTGTTACGTAGAAGGCGATAAGGTTTCAATTCCCGCTTAACACCATCCGCCTGTTTCGATTTATGCAAGAAAAAAACATGGCCAAAAAGTGCCTTTTATTTTATTTTGTGGACGTTCAGGCATAAATATTTAATTTTTTTTCCATCATTTTATAAATAACTTAATTTTCCACATTATACAATAAAATCACAACCGAAAATGGGTTGGTAAGTAGAAGATTTTGAACTTTAAAGCAGTTTTCATAGGCCTTATACATTATTTTTTTCTGGGCTTATTAAAAGACTTATCTAAAAAATACTCTATCATTTCAAAGGCCAAGATGTATTCTACTCGCAGTATTTAATTAAAGCATCTGAAACATTTCTAGGCGACCAAATTTTCAAACCAAAAACACATGATTTTGCATTACTACGTAGTGCATCGCCTTAAAAATCAACCTCACTAGGACTAAACCTGTATCGAGGTTAACAATTTACATTTGAATGAAGCAAACATAAGAGTAATCACAAACATAAAGTAATTCTACATACAAACACAAAATATTTCAAAATTAAAGAAAAAATAAGTATTAGATGTGTTACCAGATGGGTAATTTGACAGTATATTGTAACAATATTTGAACCATAACTAATCATTAATCTTTTTCTTCATATGAAGCGGTTACTTTGTGATGTGACATTATAATTTAAAATTAAACAATAACTTTGTAAACATCACTTATGCGTAAATACTTAATGTCGACCGGGTTTCGCTACAACCGTAGCTTCATCAGGACAGTATAATACTAAACCTAAACATCTAAAATATAAATTAACATGTGTTGATATCACGGTAAGTAGACGGTCTGAGCTACAGTGGAAGAGGTAGGGATAGGTGGGAGATTGAGATGCGAGTGCTCTTTGTCAATAGGGAACAATCTGAGTATAGGGCTTTTATTTAGGTTTATTTGGTTGTTGATGACTTTGCTATTGACGTTTTTGGCTTTCCTTAACTCTAGCGCCTCTAAGTTATCCAACCTAAGGCCTATTCCGTTTGCCTAAGAGAAACAAAGAGCACTCGCATCTCAATCTCCCACCTATCCCTACCTCTTCCACTGTAGCTCAGACCGTCTACTTACCGTGATATCAACACATGTTAATTTATATTTTAGATGCTTAGGTTTAGTATTATACTGTCCTGATGAAGCTACGGTTGTAGCGAAACCCGGTCAACATTAAGTATTTACCTATAAGTGATGTTTACAAAGTTATTGTTTAATTTTAAATTAATCATTAATCATTATTCAAAAGAAGAAGCAAAGTAAATAATAAAGACAGATAGGGTGGCATTCAGTTTATAGCAAATGGGACTTATATAAAATCTTATTATTTAAGAAAGGACAAGGATGAACAATACAAAAATCTTAATTAACTTTTTAAATTTAACTAAGGAATTGGTAGACTTAATACGATTTGAAATTGAACTCTCTATGACAACTTGTATTGTATCTGCTTATACAGTTCATACTCAGTTAGTATATATGTACAACTTACCTATAACAATGTATATATATATATATATATGTATGTACAACTTACCTATAACATATAATATGTACAACTTACCTATAACAATTTATATATGTAAATGCCTACAAGGCAACATTCCAATATTCCAAGAACCGCTCAGAACTGTGGAATCTCTAATCTCCCAAACAATCAATCACCAACCTTCCTAACAATAGTATGCACCTATATCGTGTTGTAATTACCCCGCAGAGAGAGCCAAACACCTGAAGCTAGACCCCGCCAACTACCGCGTGTTGTGCCGCAACGGATCGCTGGCCGCCAACACGGGATTCAATGTAGACGAGAACTGCGCGCTATCAGTCACCATTGACAGCGAGATCGTTGCCAGAAGGTTGGTCCATCAAACCTCACACAGAATTTAAACAATTCATCAAATTTCAAAGTGATAATTCAATCTCTGTTATTATTTCAACATGGGCCGGTTGTGTCACAGTACTAAAAAACAATAACAAAGCATGGAATAGATCTTTCACAGAACTTGAATATTAACTTAGAAATTTGAAGAATTGTTCAAATTTTGTGAAAACAACTCATCCTAAGGACGGGTTGTTTCGGAGAATTTGAACAATTCATCAAATTTCAACGTTCATTTTTGGGTTCTGTGAAAGTCCAATTCAAGTTCTGTTATTATATAATTATAGGCTAGTTGCTTGACAAAACTGAATTAAAAACAAAACTTGAAAAAAACTTTCACAGAACTAGAAAATGAACGTTGAAATTTGATGAATTGTTCAAATTCTGCAAAACAACCCGTCCTTAATCTTTATTGTCGTTGAAACAACAAGGTTGCATCTGACATTTTGGCCAAAATTGACTTATTTGTAACTAAATTACTCATTTTACCGAAATAGAAAAAAATGCATTTAGTTATGTGGTTAAAATTGAATTGAAGATACGGTCGCATCTAGAACTAGGGCCGGGGCGCCTTTACACCAACTATGCGGTAAGAAAACGAAGATAATGTTTGTGATTCTTATTTGAAGCAATGGCGACTCTAGGGATTAAGGCGTGGTAGGTCATTTGAAAAAAATGTGTGACTAATCTTTATTTGATTGTGAAAAATGCCCGTACCTTATTATCTATATCAATATGTAAGTCCGCGACTCTAAATACATATTAAGTTAATATAGTAAATTGGAAATAACTGCACAATCCATATACTTACGGCAAATTATTTTTAAGAGATTACGTTTTAATGTATTTGTGCCCGCAGTATTCAAAGATACTGGGTGCGAAGCAATTGAAAAACAACCAATGTTCCACACACAACAAGCGTGTAAAATTTAAAATAAAACCAACGTATGTTTATGTCACCATCTCTTTAAAACATATAATATTCATCGTACCGTCTCACTCACGGTCATGACCTAAGCGCTTTCTTCGGTACCTAATTTTACTTCGACGAAATACAAAGTGCTATCTCATTTATTCTATGGAGCGCATAGGGACAGAAGATGCCAAAGGATACATTCTTTAAATTGACCCAGCCAATCGTGTGGACTTGTGAATGAAAGCTTCTATTAGAGACAACAGATGTCACTGCTCGTCAACCACTGCCATGTACATTTCAAATAAATTAATAATAATACCAATAATTTTGATGCACATAATTTATTATTATTGTCATATAAACACCAATTGACCTAAGTGAAGAACCGCCACTGATTTGAAGTATGATACAGTTAAAAATGACCGAAGGAGATAGGGTCCCATTAAGTCAGTTGGTAGAGTGGTGCCCCGGTAAGGCAAGGGTCCTGGGTTCAAGTCCTAGATGCAACTGTATCTTTTTCTGATAATTCTGTTTCAACATTTTCCGCTCACTGTGGTGGTAGTAAGAGATTTTCACGATATGTGAAGGTTCTTTCAAGTTCTGTTCTTATATTATTATTGTCCAGTTGTTTCACAAAACCGAAATAATAACAGAACTTGAATAGAACCTTCGCAGATCATGAAAATCAACTTCAAAATCTTGTATATACATACGAAAGTTCTTCACCGATTGCTTTGAAATTTTGACACAACGTTGTATTCAAATACGTGTGTGTTTTTATATAACTATTTTAAATATATGTCACCTGTGGACAGGCAAAAACTGACTGGTTTTTGAAAAATAGCGTTATCTGTTGGACGTTAAACCAACACTATTGTTCTATCTGCACAGACAGACTTAGCCACAGCAAAGCGTGGCGGGTCCATTTTTGTTTATTGAATAGTTCTCATTATTATAAAACAGAAATCAACTGTTTATATTTTAACCGTTTGTACTGTCACTACAAACACAAAATAAAACCAATTACAGAATTCCTTTTGTACAACAATAAAAAGAATAAAAAATATTAAAATTTATGAGGAAATTATATAAAAACGAAATATTGATGTTGTTACATAATTACAATACAAAGTGTTTTTTAAATAAAATGTGTCCACAATGTGTGTCTGTGTGTTAAGTACAATACAAGTGCTTAATGAATAAAACATAAAAGACTGTAATGTTGTTTACAGGAGTTACGACAACTCCTTGAGTCTGCAGCTGTTGGTGCAAGAACTGGATACGTGGTTCGGATATACCGCCAACACTGTCAACCTCATCAACCTGAAAGTATTCTCACCATTCAACAACACCAAGGACCTGCTCTTCAAGGTAGGTCACATCTTTTGTTTGGTGTTAATGTATTATTTCTTATCCATAAATATCATTGAATAGCTGACAGCCCTGAATTATTAATGCCAAGTTACGATGCCTACTCAGCTATTCCAAGTACTTACTTACTACTGACTATTATCATAGACACCTCATACTTCGACTTATGCCAAGTCTTATACAAGCCTAGTATAAATTAGTTCAATTATTGTTACACTGGTATATATTTCTTTTGAATTATGCATTGTCTTACTGCACTTATATTAATAACTGCATCACTTGCAATAGTGTTTTTGTGTACGCATTAATTGTTCTTTAATTTATTGCTATTATTATCCTGTTTACCACTGTACGCTTGTAATTCGATTATCACTGTATTGTAAAAGCCATTTTATGGCGTTTGAATAAATAAATACTGCACAAGATTCTCAACTGCTCCCAACCTACTTTATCCAGTGAGACTACGGCATCCACAATTGGGGTATGTGGGGAGGATGAAGATTGTGGCGATACTGAGAGTATCTTCCCCTCTGGAACGATCCATAATACTATTTATATTATTTAAAATTAATTAATTGTAAAATGGCACAAATTCATCAAATAAAATTTACTTGCGCCTGCTGGGATTTGAACCCGCAACCTAGAGATTGCTAGTCGAGAGCCTCACTCCTCGATCACGGAGGTTGTGCATGTCCTACAGTGTTGTACCGACATAAAATGAGACATATTATGTTTAACATTATATGAAATATATTACGAAAAATAAAATGAAAAATGGGTAACATTCGGTTTATCGAATCGAAAATATATGATGAATTTCCTAATCATTCTGTTGTCTGTTTGTTCAGGATTCTACAATCAGCGTGGCCACTAAGAACTCCAACAACGACTACGTGAGGAACTACTTGGAACTGAACAAGCACAACGATCAGTGCTCCGGCGTGCGCTCCGGGGCCAGCGTGCTCGTGTCCGTGCCAGCGCTCACCACGCTCCTCATGGCGCTCGCAGTCAAGCTCATGACCTACTAGAACTAGTCGCACATTACATTCATGTCCACCAACCCGCTAAACGCAACAGCATTCACTAGGCGAAACATAAACAATCGACAAAAAAATCTTCAAGATGAAAACCGCCACTTCGAACTTAATATGTGATTGTGAATAATGCGTGTTAATCAAACATAACTCAAAATGGTGTAAGCGTGCCTTTCATGCACCTCTCCGGCTCCTTTTAGATTATCTTCAAGGCACCTCTCAGGCTCCTTTTAGATTATCGTTCAGGCACCTCTCAGGCTCCTTTTAGACATCTTCTGGGTACCTCTCAGGCTCCTTATCGACATCTTTTGGGCACCTTTCAGGCTCATTGTCAACATCTTCCAGGATTAGATTTAAATTATCTTCTGAACACCTCTTGGGCTTCTTGTCGACATCTTCTGGGCACCTTTCAGGCTCATTGTTGACATCTTCCAGGATTAGATTTAGATTATCTTCCGGGCACCTCTTAGGCTCCTTTTTGACATCTCCTGGGCGCCTTTCAGGCTCGTTGTTGACATCTTCCGTGTACCACTCAGTCTCCATTTAGACATCTTCCTGACACCTCTAAGGCTCCTTTCCGACATATTTCAGGAATGTTTCTGACCCACAGTGGTAGACGTAAAACTAATATGAACAACAAAATCAATTATTTGAATAGGTATTAAAGTTGCATTTGGTTAAAGTTAGGTTAAGAACAATTATTATTAAATAAGTTACCATTTTATAAAATATTTCATTTTTTCATTGTAAATAAAATTTTCCTTTTAAAATTGCTTTGTAACATTAAACCTAAAACTAAAAAAAAGTTTTTCTATGTGAGAAAGATGGCGAAACAGCTCTCCCTTATATTTGAGGCAGCAAAATTATAATTTGTTTAAAAGTTTAAAATAATATTGTTTGTAATAATTTTTTTGTAATTAAGAACATAAGAACAATTTTTAATAAAAATTAGATTAGCTAAATAACTGTGTTTTTATTTATTCTAATAAATATGTCCCTGTTTAAAAATGTTTTTACTAAAGTTATTTCAAGCCATTTTAACAATAAAGAAGATGATACGAATGCCTTCCATACAAATTGTATGGAAGGCATTTGTATATTATCCTTATACTCCTATCTTCGCTCATTCGCTCTACATGCCCAAACCATCTAAGCATCCCTTTCTTAATCTTACTCATTACGCTTACATCAGCCTTGCACTCTTTGCGGATCTCCACATTTCTCACACGATCATACATAGTTTTACCACACATACGCCTCAGGGATCTCATTTCAACAGCATTCAATCTACTTTCATCCTTTCTTTGCCAGTTCCATGCCTCACTTCCATATATCAGGGTAGGTACCAGCACTCCATTGTGGACTGCTAATTTCGCTTCTTTGGAAACATTTTCGTTAGCGCCAACTGCGTTCAGTTCTCCATGAATGGAGTTGCCTGCATTTACCCTTCTTTCAATACCTCTGTCAGCCTTCCCATCTCTCTAGAACATACTTCCTAAATACACAAACTCGTCCACCTGAATTAAAAAGATAGTTTCATCATTGTGTTATTTATACACTGAACTTATCTTTAAGGCGATGCCATACGTAGTAATGCAAAATCGTGTGTTTTTGGTTTGAAAATTTGGTCGCCTAGACATGTTTCAGATGCTTTAATTAAATACTGCGAGTAGAATACAACTTGGCCTTTGAAATAATTGAGTATTTTATAGATAAGTCTTTTTATAAGCCCAGAAAAAAATAATGTAAAGGCCTATAAAAACTGCTTTAAAGTTCAAAATCTCCTACTTACAAACCCATTTTCGGTTATAATTTTATTGTATAATGTGGCAAATTAAGTTATTTATAAAATGATCGGGAAAAAATTGAATATTTATGCCTGAACATCCACAAAATAAAATAAAAGGCACGTTTTGGCCATGTTTTTTTCTTGCATAAATCAAAACAGGCGGATGGTGTTAAGCGGAAATTTAAACCTTATCGCCATCTACGTAAGGGTTGTTATTGATAGCGGCTCAATTTAAAACATTACACGACTAGTGCATCGCCTTAATTGCTTTTAGTAGGTGTTTATCGTTTTCAATTGATCTGATGTTTTCGTGTAGACTGTTGAAGTATTTTTTCCCTAGATATATGTAATGATGTTACAAATTTGTGTTGAAAATATATGTTTTTTTTTTTTTCCATTATTTCTGGCTTTCACCCTTCAAGGGTGTTCTTGGCCATCATTTAAAATTATTGAGAAATGAAAGGTGAATTTAAATATTAATTTTATTTAAAAACAAATTTCAAAATTATAATGAAAATTGGAGTCGAGTTCAGACTTAAAAGAGATGAAATGTTGAATGGAGGGGAGGCAATTTTAGTTAAGGCTTGATAGAAGAGAGGATATTTGTTTAGAGAGGGACAACCAAAAAATATGTGATCTAAAGTTCCCACTTCTAGACCACTGAATGTACAATCTGGGGAGTCAAGGACGTGAATTTTAAAAAGGTGGGAAGGAACGGAACAATGTCCGATCCTCATTCGAATGAGTGAAGAAATTTCTTTTTTGGAAAAATGAGGGAATTGCTGAAACCACGGTTTTGATGGAATAGTCCTTTGTATTGAGGCATAGCAGGCTCCCTTGGATTGACTAGCAATGTGCCAATACTCTGCCCAAACATTGCGGGATCTTTCTTTGATGATGGAAAAAATGTCAGATAAGGGAATGTGGTTTACGAGGATAACAACAGGGTTGGACGCTCCTTGTTTTGCCAAGGCATCCGCAATATCATTACCCATGATACCAACATGTCCAGGAATCCAAATCAGAGTTACAGTTTTACCAGAGCTTTGAATGGAGGCTATCATCACTCGAATAAGGCATACAAAGTGATCATCAGGATGAAGAAGAGGACTGGATTTAAGTTTTTGGAGGGAACTGAGGGAGTCAGAGAGAACTAGGGAATGTTCAAAATTATTTTTGATTATATATTTGAGAGATTCTATTATTGCAATGCACTCAGCTGAAAATATTGAAAATTGATTTGAAATTGAATGAAATATTCTATCATTAGAATTATTGTGGTAAACGTTAATACCTATACCACAGTTAGGAGAGTCGGGGGATTTGGATCCATCAGTAAATAAAAGAGAAAAGTTGGGCCATTTAGATAAAATAATGTCATTGAACATATTATTGACAGTTCGGGCCGGGAGATTGGAATGACTTTTAAAGATTCCGATCCCTTCTAATATTGTCGGGGATAGGGTGACGTGACTATATTTTAGTTTGTATAAGGGAAGTAGATCATTTTGGATGATGTGGAGCTCTGAGAGAGACTTAAAATTTTTACAGATGTCAGGAATAGGTTTAGTTGAAGCTCTGATTGTAGATGAATGGGTTGAGTCAATGAACAACGAGACGCTGGGGATAACCTGATGACATTTAGAATTTAAACATTTAAGAACAAATTTGTCAGCAAATAGTTGACGCCTTAAATAAAGAGGAGAATCAGAACATTCTACTTGAAGGGAATTGATGGGTGACGATTGCATCGCTCCAGTTATTATTCGCAAAGATTTAGATTGAATTTTGTCTAATTTATTAAGTACATTTTTTGAGGCAGTACTAAAAAGTGGGCAGGCATAGTCGAGATGGCTTCGAATAAGTGCATTGTAAAGCAACTTAATGCAAGTAGGGTGAGCTCCCCACCAAACGCCAGATAATGATCTGATGATATTTAAATTTTTTTCGCATTTAGTAACTAAATTATTAATATGGGAAGACCATTTAAGTTTCCTATCAAATGTTACTCCCAAAAATTTTACTTCAGAAGCGTTGGAGATTGGAGAATTTTTAAATAAAATTTGAACGGGGGGGTTTTTATGGCGGTTTGAGATGGTGACACACTGAGTCTTTTGGATTGAAAGTTCAAGACCATTTAACGTGAGCCATGTGCAAAGGGCATTCATGGCTTCGTTAAGATATTTGACGGCAAGAGGGATGATTTTGGATGATAAGAAGAAAGCTATGTCATCTGCGAACTCGATAATTTTTATTTGTGGGGGAATAGTGACATGCATATCATATGTGTATATATTATACAGTAAGGGGGACAATACATCGCCTTGTGGTAAACCCTTCCAAATAGACCTACTTTGAGGAGAAATATCTGGAAGTTCAATGAAAATTTTTCTATCTAGAAATAGATTAATAATAGATTGGACAAACATGGGGGGAAGGCCAAGGCCTAGAAGTTTTTTTTTCAGGATTGGGATGGAAACATTGTCAAAGGCGCCTTCTATATCTATAAAGACGGCAAGACAAACTTCCTGTTTAGAAATTGATAAATTAATATCAGTGCTGATGATGGCAAGGTTATCCTGAGTGGATTTTTTTTCCTAAATCCAAATTGAGATGGAGAGAGAAGCTGTTTACTCTCGACAAAAAATTCTAATCGGTTTTTAATTAATTTTTCATAAAGTTTACTGAGGGTGGATGAAAGAGCGATTGGCCTGTAGTTGGATCCAAAATTTGGAGATTTGTTTGATTTTAAAATAGGGATGATTATTTGAGAACTCCAGTCATCAGGCATTATACCAGTCTGGAAGATTTTATTTAAGATGGTTAAGAAGTGGTTTAGAACATTATCATTACTATTTTTGATTATGCTGTAAGGTATACCATCTCTGCCTGGAGATGAGTCCTTGACTGTCGATAAACAATTTTTTAGCTCAATTAAGGTGAATGGAGAGTCTAGCCAATGATTAGACATGGGAGTATTATAGATGGGCGTTATTTCATCTAAGTTAGGAACAGAAGGGGGGGGCAATTTTGTCCAAGAATTCATCTATCCATTTAGAATGAGACGCTCGAGGAGATGGTGAACTGAAGGAGGATCGAAATCTTCGGATCATAGACCAAACTTCCGAAATTGGAGTGTTCGGAGATACTGAACTGCAGAAGTTGTACCACCCGGATCTTTTTTTTGACCTCAATACCCTTTTGGCATTGGATTCAGCATTTTTGTATTTAAGATAGTTCTCCATAGTCATATTGTAACGATAGGAAAGAGATTTAGCTTTCCGAATTCTTACTACTTTGGAACATTCCTCATCCCACCAGGGAGTTGGAGGGAGTTTTTTGAGAGATTTAGTTTTAGGGGGAGGATTTGATTTATTTATTGCAGTTATGAGCATTGATTTGAAGTTATTATAGTCATCTTTGACGGAAAATATATCGGTGGCGGGTAAATTTAGTAGGAACTTGTCCATATGAGAGTTAAATTCATCCCATTTGGTGTGTTTCGTTTTAATCTTTGTCGAAATATGAGACTTGTCCGATTGGAAAGAAGTTTGATAAGTAATGGTGATCGGGAAATGATCACTGGAGCAAGGGTCGGGGGACACCACCCACGAGGAGAGAGAAGCCAGACTAGTGGAACATATCGAGAGATCCACTGCATTGGGGTTTGTGCTGGGGCGTGAGATCCTAGTAGGAGATCCGTCATTCAAAAGGAAAAGGTTGGATTGATCTAGGAAATCCATCACACTTCGACCATCTCGGTCGGAGAAAGCAGAACCCCAGACGGGGGGATGGGCATTAAAATCGCCTAATATAAAGAAAGGAGGGCTTAGTTGACTTACAATTTGCAACCAAGTTTGTTTGTTGAAGTGGGCTGTTGGGGGAAGATAGACTGAAATAAAGGATGTGTCCTTTATTTTAGCTGCAACCATTTGGAAGTCAGCATTGGGGGGTTTGATATTATTTATTGGGGAAAATGATATGGAATTTTTAATAAAAAGGGCAGCACCTCCGCCCGAACCTTCCGGGTGGTTGTCGCGGAGACAGGAATACCCTCCCACATTAAAGTGGGTGGATGGAGTAAACCAAGTCTCTGAGATAGCAGCCAAAGAAATAAAGTTGGAATTTAATAGGTTAAGGAGATCAGATTTGTTAGAAATAGCACTTCGGCTATTCCACTGAAGTATTCTGACATCTTGAAGAGTCATTTTGAATAAATGATTTTAATGTGGAAATAATAGTAGCAGCGTTGGACGGTAGATTAGTTTGAGAAGAAATAAGTTCAATTAGAAGCATAATAAGAGTTTGGATAAATGAAGAATTGTCTTGGGAGAGTTTTTCAGAAAGTTTTAGAGAGTTCATTGAGGACGGATTATAATTATTTGCACACCCATTTGTGGCATTTGAAAGAGATGAACCATTGGGATTTAAGAGCAGTGAGTTGTGTTGTTGCTGATCGTATCCAGGAGCCGGTTTAGAGATAGCGTTTTTGTATGAGAATTTAGTTGAACGAGAAGAAGTTGTTGTAGAGGAGGGAAGAGGGTTGGATGAGGAGTTGCTGGATAAAGCCTCAGCAAATGATTTTTTCACAGGCGGTAATAGTTTAGAAGCCTGCAGAAAAGACAAGTTCTGAGAGGCCATAGAAATTTTAATATTTTTTTGGCGAGATTGTTCTGGGCAAGAAGTGTTGATAGCTGTATGTGAGCCTGAGCAGTTAAAACATTTGGGTGAGGAGGAAGAAGGACATTGGTCAGCTGCGTGGTTTTCTCCACATTTAAAACATCTGGGTTGAGATCTGCATGCAGCTTTGGTATGGCCAAAACGGCAGCAATTGAAACATTGAGTGGTGGGATAAGTATACATTTCAACTGGTAATGAGTTGAAGAATAAATATATATGGGAGGGAAGAGATTGACCTTCAAAGGTGATAACGACAGATTGGGAGGGCTTCCAGGAAATTATACCCTCAGAGGAGTCCTTGTAATTTAGCCTCCTGGCTTTTATGGGATTGCCAATGTGTTGGGGGGTTGAAAGTGAAGACAGAATTTCTTCGATGGACAGATCGGTCGAGATACCTCTGACCAGGCCCATGCGAGTGACATTGAAAGTAGGGATATATGCCTTGAACTTTGAATTTGATGAAATGAAGATATTTTTGATGAAACTGTTAGCAGCTGACCCTGAGAGGAATTCAACGGAGATTCGGAAGCGACCCTCGGCTTTTACACCTCCAGGCTTGATTGAAAGATTCTTGCTATTTGATAGGAATTTGCCAAATTCAAGAGGGTGGATGGTTTTTCCTTGCTCAGTTTTTTGGGCGTATACAATGAATGGGCCACGGGAATGAAGAGAATAAAAGTTTGTTGGAGGAAGTTGAGAAAGTGCTGGTGGGGACTGTGAAGTCGAAGGCGAATCAAGTTTTATTGGGGAAGAAGGAGTAAATTTCCTTTTTTTGGTAGAAGTCAAAATGACAGAATCACTGTCAGAAATTTCTACATTTTCCCCGTCTGGGGGGTCTGGAGAGGGATCTAAGGGCTTTGTAGGGAGTCCAGGAGGGAAATCTTCCTCCATTATTCACAACAGTAAACAACTACAACAATAGTATGGAAAATGACAGAAGTAAAAAAAGATTATAAATATCTGGAAATCAGCAGCGAAAAGTGACTCCTGGAAGATCAGGAGGGAGAAGAAACCTCAAGGCACAACACACTACACTTTTTTTTTGCCAGAAAACAAAAAAGAATGGTAAAAAAATAATTTTAGATGGAGCAAAACAAAACAACTGATGACAGCCAAATGTTATTCATTTTTTGGATATATGTTTTTGACGAGTACGTTTTTTTAGATAAAAAGCTGTGATTTTGTTCTTCTTTTATTATTTAAAAAAAAATTATATTAGATGTGTTGGATAATCTCTTTGTTTTTACAATATTATTTTTATTATCAGGCGTTGTACAATTTCAACAGGGAGTAGATTTGTTTTGTACGCAGCTCCCCAGCTGACTACGGCGTATTGGAGATATGAATCCTATAATTTCTATACCCGCTATATCCGATTTTTTGACAAAATGATCTGAGTATGACATCTTGTTCACATTTTTGCGAGCAACAAGAGGAGCCTAAAATTGAGTTTCAAAACCCTCCTTATCACGACCAAAAACTATGTTAAAACTGCGAGTGAGAAACCAAATCCGCTATATCATACAGAAAGTTACTATCAAAACCCGCTATATCGGATTCAACCGATTGGTTACAAGCAGTTATTTTGCCAAAATACAATATGGCCGCCGCTCTGACGCCACGCTCGTGTGTCAAAATGATCTACACGTGTGTTTCTAAACCCGCCATGTCGGCTCAGTTGACTTTCAAAATCACGAAGTGAGTATCAAAATCCGCTTTATCCATTTTATTTATCGAAATTACTTAATTATTGCTAGAAATATATAGAAAAATAAATGCTTTTCGAAATTTTATTACTCCAATTCATTATATAAAAAATTGTAATGCAATTACTTATGTACGCTAGAGATGTGAAAGTTTTTTGCGGTTTTCTCCAAATCAATGAAAGTTGATATAGCGGGTATAGAAATTACACGACTCATATTGTATTCATTGAAAGGGTAACGCCCGTTTCACTTCCTCGCTCCTTACAACGTGGTTTGTTCCACTCAGCCTGATATTCCTATCTGTTTCTAGGTATCGTAGCCAGAGTTGACACACTGCATGCATGTGCGGACATACTCATGGGGGCGCCCGCAGAAAATTTTCTAGGGGAGGGCAAAATATTTTTATATATGTTTTAATTTACTGTAACGTATTTGTATGGTGAACGAACGGACAGGACACTGTAGTAATGAAGGGCATACTGTAGCAACAATTTTTTTATTAACACAAATATGTATAAAACAAAAAATTTTACAAAATAAAATTTATTCTTTAATCTTTCCTTATCTGTGGTGTGTATTTACTACACATTACTTCTAATAACTTTAATAACTCTATAAATATAATAAATTCTGGGTTCAGATTTTAGGTATTCCTCCGTTATACATTTATGCACTGAATTAAAAAATAATATTTTACACAGTTTTCAAATTCAATTGAAAATCAGAGATTTTTGTTAAAAATCGGAAACAAATACACCAATACAATCAACCTTGTTATACCTGGTAATATTTTCTCATTTGCTGACGATACTGCAATAACAGTCCAAGGAAATACATGGGAAGACACAACTAATAAGGCTAACAAATGTATTACTATTGTCAAAGAGTGGCTAGATAGAAACCTTCTTACTTTAAATTATGAAAAAACTCTCTGTATTCCTTTCTATAACACACTGAAGTCAGCTCCCAAAACTAATCTTAATTTAAGATTTCATAACGTAAATTGTAACCCTACCGCATGCTCAAACTGTAAAGAGATGAAATCAGGAAAAAATATTAAGTACTTAGGTGTAACCATAGATTCTCAACTAAAATGGACCAGCCATATAGAAAAAACTGTTAACAAACTGAGATATTTAAATTATATTTTTAAAAGAATGTGTAATATAGTTAATATAAAAACCATAAAATTAGTTTATGATGCACTAGTTCATTCATCTATTTCCTATGGAATAATTGGTTGGGGAGGAAGTTACAATAATCATCTCAAACCATTAGAAATTGCCCAAAAAGCAATAATTAAGATTATGTACCAGAAAAGTAAATCTTATCCCTCCAAACAATTGTTTAGGGAAACCGATATTTTGGACCTTAGACAAACCTATATTTTTCAATGTCTTAAATTTATCTACAAGCACCCAAACAATTTTATTAAAAACTCTAATCGTTCCAGTCGAAGATGTGGCGCCTGTGAGTATGTTGTACCCCACTGTAAAACTAGACAGGCCCAGAGACACATTAGTTTTATTGCTCCAAAAATCTATAATTCAGTATGTTCAACCCTTAAAGAGACCACTCGTCAAAATCTTCATTCATATAAAAAATATATCAAAACTTGGCTCAAAACAGCCAAAATAGATATTTTTTTCTTATAAGTTATTAACAAAGCCATTAATTATACTTACAACTAATTAGCTTTAAGAGTAGATATATAATAAAGTCTGCTATGTGTTTGTTGTATCAATTAATACTTTTTGTACCAATTAATATTCATTGAGCACTTAAATATTTTTGAAATTTTAGTAAAAAGTAACTGAAATTACGGTAAAATCAATCACCATGTACAATATTTTATTTTTATTTAAACCACTGTTTTAAATATCCACATACAAATAATAATGCCCACGCACAGGCCTCGCCTTTGTGGGATTTTTTTGTTACTCTCTTTTATTTTTTGTTATTATGTATGTACCTGTATATATATGTATCAAAAAAATTTTCAATAAAAAAAAAAAAAAAAATAAAAAAAAACCGTGTGATACTGCTACGTGAAGAGTGTGCGAGGAAATGACACGCTATTGATGGTTCGCTACGCGGTAACATGAGAAATCCACATGTCCGCAGTTGTATTTTGATTTAGACCGTCGATACCTACGACTGCACAGCTGTGTGTGCCAGCCGCCAGCCGCCAGCCGACAGCCAGTAGGACGCGGACCGTTTTAGCATCTGCCGATGGTTTTTTCATGTTTTCAGCAATTAAATTACAATTATTATCACTTTTGATATAAAATATAATAAACATAAGCGATTACCTATGAATATTCATATTTTTCCAATATTAAATCGCTTATTTTGAGAGGTGTATTGACTACACAGCACCGGAACGCGTGGATTTTTTTAGCGCAATAAGGGAAAGGTTAAACAAGAACTGGAGTCGTCTGTTATCGCTACCAAACATATCCATAATTATGTCCATAAAATCTTTTTTATTGCAGTTCACTTTGTCTCTGTGTACGCTTAACATGCACAATCCAGACAGATGTTCATCTGACATTGTAGATGTAAGCCATGTTTTTACACGACGTAATGTGCTGAACGATCGCTCCACCGTACATGTTGTTGCTGGTAATGTTAGCAAAACTGGTAAGGCATACCTGACACTCTGATAAAACTTTGTAAAAGGTAACAAGTCGATGAAATCGTGGATGCTTTGGTATTGTCGCGTTTTCCAAAAATCAAACCAACTCAAGGCTTCAGTTTCAAAATTATCAATGTGGTATACCTGATTAATAGTAGACATTGATGATTCAGTTTACATAATTTCGAAGGATGAGGCAACGCTAAGTTAAATTGTGAATTATTGTCTTGTCAAAATCGACTCTCCATTGAGTTAATTAGAGAATCTAAGTATGGAATGTACACTGTTTGTCTGAAGTACTCTTCTACACTTATGGTTCCCGGATTACTTCGATGCTTTTGTCTTCAACACTGTCTTGGGATAATCAGTCCAATCACCTGGAGATGATGTTGCTCCAGGGTGGCCAACGTTCTGTCTCTCCACACTTTCCTTATGCTAATACAAAGTGATTTTAAAAAAAGTAACATTATTTGACTATTTTCAACCAATCCTGGGGGGGGCAAGTGCCCTCCCCCTGCGAGCGCCCATGGACTTACTTGATATGAGTCGTGTAATTTCTATACCCGCTATATCAACTTTCATTGATTTGGAGAAAACCGCAAAAAACTGTCACATCTCTAGCGTACATAAGTAATTGCATTACAATTTTTTATATAATGAATTGGAGTAATAAAATTTCGAAAAGCATTTATTTTTCTATACAGGGTGTCCGGTGGTAAAGTGCAGTAACTTCGGGAGGTGATTCTACGTGATCGTAGGAGTAAAAAAGATAAATAACTTTTTCTGAAATTCCAACTTTTAGATGTACTTTTAAGCTAATAACGAAAAATTTCTCCGACGTGCCTAGACGGCATTATTTTTTTCGTCGTTGCCAAATCTACATCCCGCGCCCCCTCGGTAACTAATCCCCGCTACCCCCGGCACCCGAATTCAGTCGGTCAGCTGGTAAACTGTCCCCCGCACCCCCTCCTGCACCCCCCGCTATTAGTAAATCGTGCTTTGAATGTAATGTGTCACAAAATTTGACGGGCGGAGTAAACAACTTTGAAAATTTAATTTATCTAAGAATTTTTGAATTCGTTCACTAGATTTATTGTTTGTTCTCTGCGAACTTTTCATTTGGTTTGAATTTTTGACAGATGTGAAGAGAACCCCGTACAATTTAGATGTCGGTACGTGTTTTAGAGGTATAATGGTTATGGTGCTGATTTTATCAAAATCAAATTTTATAATATTCTTATTATTATTATAATTTACAAGTACAAGTATATTACATTGGATTTATTAATATAGACGTTGTACATTATAATGATTTATGATCAATAAGATGGATCAAGGAAAAAAATATTTATGAGATGTAATATTTTTGGTATGCCTCGTTATTCTGCTGTGTCATTCGTGTGGAAAACGTTCTTTTTTTAAAAATGATTTTCGGCTATGTAATCATTGTTTTTTCTCACCTATAAAATTATGTCCCGTCTTTCCGGTTTATAAAAAAAGGTCTGATTTTTCGGATTGAAATTTTCAAAAAATCCCCAGGGTTTCAAAAATACGATTAAAAAAATAATAATAATACAGAATGTCTTAGAATATTTTCCTTAACCGGAAAAAAAAATTAAAAAATATGATGCAAGTGGCCTATTAGTAAAAAGCGATGAAATTAGTTAAGTGTTCAATGAGTTATTAATATTTTTTATAATAAAAAGTGTAACGTGATTTTAGTGCAGTTCTCTTTTTGAATTTGGTAAAATATCAAAACATACGGCGAACTCTGTGTTGTTATTGTTTACAATTCACATGCGGTTTCCATGGATACGCGCCACTCACAAATATGCAACGTTGCCACGTTCACACTTGCGAATTTATCGGGTAAGTTTGCACCTACACTATAGCTTTTTAGCAGGTATGTCTTTTTGTATGAAAAATAAAAAATTGGAATTTCGGAAAAAGTTATTTGTCTTTTTTACTCCTACGATCATGTAGAATCCCCCCACGAAGTTACTGCACTTTACCCCCGGACACCCTGTATATGTCTAGCAATAATTAAGTAATTTCGATAAATAAAATGGATAAAGCGGATTTTGATACTCACTTCGTGATATAGAGGCTTTTGAAAGTCAACTGAGCCGACATGGCTGGTTTAGAAACACACGCGTAGATCATTTTGACACACGAGCGTGGCGTCAGAGCGGCGGCCATATTGTATTTTGGCAAAATAACTGCTTGTAACCAATCGGTTGAATCCGATATAGCGGGTTTTGATAGTAACTTTCTGTATGATATAGCGGATTTGGTTTCTCACTCGCAGTTTAAACATAGTTTTTGGTCGTGATAAGGAGGGTTTTGAAACTCAATTTTAGGCTCCTCTTGTTGCTCGCAAAAATGTAAACAAGATGTCATACTCAGATCATTTTGTCAAAAAATCGGATATAGAGGGTATAGAAATTATAGGATTCATATGTATATTAAACTTTGATTTATTTTACCATTTCAAGTACTATTTGCTAGTTATTAACTTGTATTATTTATTAGCTTTAAAAAAAGTCTTCTGTGTATATCATTATTGAAAGAACTGAAACAGTAACAAAACTTGAAAAAATCTATCACAGAACTTAAAAATTAACTTAAGAATTGTTCAAATTCTCCAAATCAACCAGTCCTTAGTATTGGCATTTGATTTTAATTTTTTTTATACATAAATAGTTATGCTATTATCCATGTATTATGTTACACTTACATACATAAATTGTCAATTTCCTCTGTAAAAGCCTGAAAGGGCGTTAAATACAGATGCATTGCTTGCACCGGACGAGCTCATTTTAATAATAGGAACACACCGGAAAACTTCTCAAAGATATGATTTCATTTATAAAGGGTTTTCCAATAAGAGGTGTTATTTTGAATAGCCCGCTATTTCGGTAGATGTTACTTTTGAAGATGTCATTTTTTGACATTTGACAAGTAGAAACTACGCCATTAATAAAAATGGAACGATACACGCTTCAACAATGCATCGAAATTATTAAAATTCACTTGAGTGAATCAAATGCAAATCATCTTGAGTGATGAGGCCCATTTCCACCTCGGTGGCTTCGTCAACAAGCAAAATTGTCGCATCTGGGGCTCGGAAAACCCAAGAGTTATTGTTGAAAAGACTGTTTGGTGCGGTTTATGGTCCGGCGGAGACATTGGACCTTACTTTTTCGAAAATGAGGCTGGAGCAACAGTTACGGTGAATGGATTGCGCTATCGAGAGATGATTAATGATTTTTTATGGCCGGAATTGGATGGTATTGATCTGGACAACGTTTACTTTCAACAAGACGGCGCTACGTGCCACACAAGCAACGAAACCATTGATCTTTTACGATTGAATATCAAAATAACACCTCTTATTGGAAAACCCTGTATTACCTTTTCCTCTTTTTTCTTACCTCATCCACTTTATTAATTCTGACAGATAGAATGAAACAAAAGATAGTTAAATATAAATTTATTAATAATATAACGTGCGGTGACAAACACAAATAATAATAATTGTGACAAAGGCATTCGCTTCCCGGCGGCGCGGGTCGCACGTTTCATGTCGCATAACCTAGCGTATGTTACACATTTCACATATGTAATCTAGCACAAGTTACATCATATATTTCACAATAACCTAACATAGGTTACATATCGCTCAACAAAGGCTGACAAGAAATTTCAATAAAACTGAACTAACCTAGCAGAGGTAATTAATATCCAAAGGTAAAATTCATGTTTAAAGTCGATACTGCAATTGCAGTTTTGTACACGATTCTTCAACACTGCAGATGCAGGGGTCCAGCTTCTAGAGGTTAAATAATAACTAATAAGATAGTGAAGGACACTTCTAGAATCTGTCAGATATTGTAATCTTGGAATGGCGCGGGATACAAGATTTTGTATCCCGCGCCATGAGCGATATATAGAATAGGATATATATTTCACAATAGGAATATAATCCACCCACTGCAGGCAAAACATAATGACACGGATAACTTTGCAGGTAGAAAAGAACTAATGACCCAGATAT
Organism: Hesperophylax magnus; assembly: GCA_026573805.1. Classification (NCBI taxonomy): domain Eukaryota; kingdom Metazoa; phylum Arthropoda; class Insecta; order Trichoptera; family Limnephilidae; genus Hesperophylax; species Hesperophylax magnus. Next base: position 2,834,619 of record JAIUSX010000059.1, read on the forward strand.
AATATTCGCATAATAACTAACCTTGTACCTTATGAAGTCTCACTTAAAGCACATACATCAAAAAGTGTCGCAGGATAGATTGCGCTGGTTAACTAAGGTCCGTGGAGATGTCGCCACAAACTGCAAATTTATTCGTGTCAACCTTTAAATGACGTGATATGAAATGTGGCTCTACCCGCTGCTGGGAAGCTACGCAATGACTCTGCACAATAGATTTGCACCTTCCGAGCGATCATTTCCTCTTTCTATCACAAAAGACATTTCGTGATAATAATTATTCGTCATAATTAAAAATGTTTTTGTCTCGATGGAAAAAAGCCATTGAAATTTGGGTATTTTCCCGATTTATCGCTATTAATCAAAAATATGTGTTATTTTGAAGCGATGCAAAATAATATATGTCTCGTTCCATTCTCTCGCGGGGTCTAATACACTCTCAATATTGGTTAATTAATGAATTTAATAAAACCATTCTGTCTAAACATTCACACTTGGCCAAAATTGCTTAAAACGCTGCAAATACTTGACCAAAATACAAATATTTCAATAGGTTGGTTCACAGACATAGTATGATCGACCTTTTAATGTTTTCAAGTTCAAAAATGAGATTTCTCAGGAGAATATTTAGAACATGTGTCTCGTCAAATATCCCTTTTGATAACATGGATAATTGCAGTGGGAACAAGAAAGAGAATGAGTCAACTCCACTGTGAGTCAGCAAGTGACCTTTATAAATCCCTTCGCAGAACATGAATAGTTGCAGTCAGAACAAGAAAAAGGTTTTCCTCCACTGTGAGTCAGCACGAGAAAAGTGTACTTTTTAGATATTTCTCTACAAAACATGAATATTTGCAGTCGGAATGTGAAAACGGTTTTCATATTCCGCCGTGAGTCAGCCAGCATGTGTCTAGTCAAATTTCTCTTTCGATAAAATGAATAGTTGCAGTCGGAACATGAAAATGGTTCTTCTCCAGAGCCCTGTAACATGACTGTATATGGTTTTTCTCCAGATAGCTTGGATTTCAAGAACTTGAATAACTGCATTGGGAACACGAGAATGGTTTATCTGCACATTAAGCCGGCAAGTGAACCCGGACCTCTTTGGGTCAACTGTACATACAATATCTGCAAACTTATGAACCCATCAAACGTGATACAAGTCCCGCAAGAGAACAGACTAAGATGAAACAGTTTGTGAGGGTGAAGCGTTGATTAATACTAAAGCGACGAGATGAGATGAGATGGTGCGGTGCGGGGTGGGGTTGTGGAAGACTAGCCCATCATGGGGCGGCCCATGCCGCGCCCTCCCCCCGGCATGCCTCCCATCTGCGGGGCGGCCTCTGCCTTTACGTTCTTCACAGTCTCATCCACCGACAGGATCTAGAAAGACGAAAATGCACATTTAACAAGCTTACATAAACGGCAGATCTTTATAATCAATAAAAATGGATAAAATGACCATAAGGCCAATGTGACGGCCTACGTAGTGGAGGGGTAAGGCTTGCGACTAACAATCTGGAGGTACCCAGTTCAAATCCAGACATGCGCAAGTAAATTTTATTTGATTAATTAGTGTTATTTTACAATTTTCTCGTTTAACCCTTTAAATGCCGGAAGGTATTTTGCTTGGATGTACCGACAGGCCGTGAATTTTTTACGCCGATACCATGAAGCTTCATTTAGATGACTCTAAAGTCGATATAATCTGTTATATTATAATTATTTCTTCATAATTATAATTATTTCTTCATAATTATAATTATTTCTTCATAATTATAATTATTTCTTGATAATTATAATTATTTCTTCATAATTATAATTATTTCTTGATAATTATAATTATTTCTTCATAATTATAACTATTTCTTCATAATTATAATTATTTCTTCATAATTATAATTATTTCTTCATAATTATAATTATTTCTTCATAAGTATATAACAATTATTATTTCATCATCCCAATAGATGTCACCGTGGGTTCCATATTTTAGATTTTTCAAATTACTTGAGTTTGACAAGCAAAATCGTCATATAGAACAGCGTGTTAACGCGCTCATTTTGTATGGCCGGCCTTGTGAGCACGGCTACCTTAAGGCACACAACCGGTTAAATAATATTTGTGCAGCATGTTTCAGAGTGGAATAAAAATAACAATATTTGGATGATTTGTAGCGCTGTTTTTGTGCCAAATCACCATCTATATTGTATATAATATTATAATAATAATATATGTCAATTATAATATGTAAATATTATTCGAATTGAAACTTTGCTTGAAATGGAATCAGCCAGGTTTGGTGACTAAATCTGAATAGCCAGGCACCTTCCTCTTCTCCGTCTCATTCCCATCCCAACTGGTCCCAACCGTCTGGAGCCAGTGAAACATCCCATCGGGGTGCTTCTCAGATATATCGACACCAATTAAGAATTGAAACATCGCTTTAAATGGCTTTAGCCTTGTCTGGCGTGGCCAGTTCTAGACTTTTCGTGGGCTAGAGAAATAAGATTGAAAAATGACATTAAAAAACCAAACAGGAAATACTTCAGTCAATCATCTCATATAATTTTGTTTTCACGTATTCTCAAATAATGTAGGTAAAAAAAATATCATAATCATTGACGACTGATTCAAATATGTTTATTTCTGTACTGGAAAATGGATTGTTTGTTTAGTCAAAAGATTAGTCGGTTATCTATAGAGTTCACAAACCGAAAGTGCGCCGCACTGTTGAATTTAGCAGCCGCCTCTGGTCTGGTCTAGCCCTCTCTCTCCAACTCTGTGCGGGCAGTCTGTTTTGAGTGGAAGATGCTCCACGATCACATGAAATGCGTCTTATGTCGGATGATGATTGATTTAAGGTTGGACTTACCAGGCAGGCGGCTTCGCAAGCGGAGGTGATGACGTTGAGCTTGATGGCGACAGGTTCCCACACACACTCCTTCATGTTGTCTGCGATGTCTTCACGCTCTATATCTACACCGAACCATTCGCCACCTGACAGACAGACAGACAAACAGACACGAGGGTTATAGAGCTGCACGTTGGGGAAACTGAGAGAGGTGTTCCGGGGTTAACGCAACTCACCGGGCTGGTGGTGTCTCTGACGCAGCTTGTTGAGTGTGTTGGTGGCATCCAGGCCGGCGTTGTCGCACAGCTGACGAGGGACCGCCTCCAGGGCGCGCGCCACGGCGGCAATCACCAGCTGCTGCTTGCCCGCCACGGAGCGGGAGAAGTCGCGCAGGCACTTTGACAGCTCCATCTCTATGGCACCGCCACCTGCAACACATTGTTATGAATATATTAATGAATACACAGGGCGGGGGAAATATATAATAGATGCATGATGTTTGAAGGATGAATGCATGTTATGTAAATTAATGGGTCACAATGTTATGATACTTACTTAGCCCATAGTTGAGTTAATAGGCTGTTATTGTGTTTGGTTCTCTTAAGTACATTATTGACGGTTATGTTGAATGAATAGTGGGTAGCCAAGTTTGACTTTGTTGGTCTTTGAAGGCCAACGCGCCAGAGTCCCTTCCAGTGGTTGAACTGGAAAAGAGCTCGCCAAACCGACCTACCGACGGTAGAGCATAATTCTCCATTCAGGGCGGGGAAAAATATATCCCATCTACATGATGTTTGAAAGGAAGTTGCAAGGTTATAGAATGAAAGTAATCTGGTTAAACTTTGGACTGACCGTAACAAGTTGTATTTGATAAATTTCACAGTGAAATACAAAAAGGTGTAAACTTACCCCCATCGACCAGAACGTAGAATCTATCTACCCTGTCTAAAATAATAAGTACGTACGTAGTTATGAGGAACGAACACTGAGTGCCGCGAATGGCGGAGTAGATGAATCAGCCATATAGCTAGAGGACGGCAGCATCAGGATGTGGCTGGCCGACGGCCCAGTGTGGTCCAGCCAAGAGGAGTAGACGGCATCAGAATGTGGCTGGCCAACGGCCCAGTGTGGTCCAGCCAAGAGGAGTAGACGGCATCAGAATGTAGCTGGCCGACGGCCCAGTGTGGTCCAGCCATGTAGGTAATAGACGGCGGCATCAGATGTGAGGTACGATTTTAAAAATGCTCCGAATCAAAATGCACTCGGCGAAAATAGTTTATCGGCAGAAATAATCACCGATCGCTTGGATAAACTATGATTACCCCCATGGTCACACATGGTGAAAAACGTTTTCAATATTCACGCCACCCGGGGCGAATTCCACTCGCGGGAAATATGACTAGACTTCTAATCTCGAAGCACTAACTGAACATTTCGGTATTAATCGCAAATCCATGAAATAACTTTCGATTAGATCCTCAGACCTCCAGAAATAGTAATTGACCCCCCGACCGGACAGCCTGTCTCTCCTGTGACCGGCCGGGAAGTGAAGCCATCTTGAATTTCTTTTCACTTCCTGTTAAAGTTCTAAGTTGCCAGAGCATAAACAATAGACAAGATAAATCACAGATTTGACAGGTTCCTACTTAGAGTAATAATCGTATGTTATTTTCATAACATTACCCCGGTCGCCCCCAACGTGTTTGCCCTCAAACACAAGGAGAACAAAATAGAAGCCTGAGCTAAGAGATACCCTAACTTGGTCTGATGGGTTCCTAAAACATACATGATATAATAACATTAAAAAAAAATCAGTTATATAGCAGAAATGTACTAAAAGTAATAGTATGCTTGCAAATGGGTGTGTCACAAAATCAGTCGCGCCCATCATGCGTAAGACATGATGGATGAGTTTGCGGCGCATCCAATTGAAGTTCAGAGTATTAGATATAACAAAATAAGAACTTAGAAATAAAGACCTTAAATTGTACACAATTAGCAGTAAGAAGTTACGTGGACGGGGCCCGTAATCACCCGCAGCATGTACGACGCTGGGTGATGTATTCTGACTCTCGTCTGGGACTACCGTAGACGTAGCATCTATAACAGAATAGAACTTAAAATTAGTATACAAATATTATCACTAAAGCATGACATCAATATACATCAAAACATTAAATATGCACAAAGCATCACTGTTCAGATCCACTTTTTTAAATAAGCCAAAGTAGGCTACACTGTAGATGGTGTACCATCTGCACTTTATCACTGATTCTAAATCCATTTTGGAAAAGAAGAGTTCCTCTATAGAAGAGTATTCCTATCTAACTCCCTAAACTGGTCTCGTGGGTTTAGTTTTTCTGACAGTTATACAATAGAAAACAACATATAAGTTTAATTTACCATTGGTATATGAAATACAGGATATAACCAACCATTGTAAATGAATGGTGTTAAGAATAGTCTTACAATCATTGCGAGAATGATGCCACATTATTTAGCAAACAACCATCGTTAAAAATGGTGCCAATAGAATTGTTAGCGACCATCGTAAATAAATGGTGCTATGAATAGTCTACAACCATCGTTAAAATGGTGCCAATCAATTAAGTGTTTGCCTTTTGTTCCCGAGGGTACAATTTGTAAATTGTAGTATTAGTGTAACTAATTACTGAGGTTCTCACAGGAACTGATTTACATTCTTCATATGATGAAGTTTTAATATTATATAAATTTATTAATATTAGTTCAGTAGTGACTTGTTTATAGAAACTTAAAAGAAATTTTTTTTTTGTAATAGTAAAGATACTTACATAGACAAATGGGCAATGAGACCTATGTAAGCACAATATATTTAAACTCGGAACATCTTGAAATACTGGGCGAATAACTCCATATGTTCTTATTTAAAGTTATACAATATAAAGGTATATGAACACAGTTCATTTGATATTAAGCTTAGAATACAAGAGGATATGCGGGTTCATATCGTCGTATAATCCAAGTTAACATAAAAAAAAACTTAAAAATAAATATGAGCTAAGTTGAACTGATCGTGACCAGAAATATAAATGTATTTGTATTTCGAGGCATCTCACATTTGTATGTATATATTTTATAATCTACAAAATTTTAACTTATTATTCTAATGAGAAATTATACTCGCGTAATCAACTGGAGTAAAATTAATTTTCCGTAAGGACAAACTTAAAAATATATATTTTATAATCTACAAAATTTTAACTTATTATTCTAATGAGAAATTATACTCGAGTAATCTACTGGAGTAAAATTAAATTTTCTGTTTTTCTTCGGCGGCGGTACCTCCACCTCAGTCAACTCTGCCACTCGCACTTCCTCTGCGCAAAGGAAGGCGCGTGAACAGAGCGACTCACATTTAGTTTTTTTTGATTCTCCATATTTTAAAGAAGCAACCCTAGGTTTAGAGTTGTTGTGGTCAATACCTTATCATATCTCATTGATGTTGTCTATTATTGTCGACATTTTGAAGTTTACTTATGAAACCGCAAGTATTGAATACAAAATGATTATTAGCTAATGACGATAGCTATGAATATATTGCACTCCCATGGGGCAAATATATAATTAGATGCACTTATAAGCACTGTATAGTATTGGTTGCATAACACAATTATCGAAACTTTCAAAGTGTATTATTATTATGACAGTTGTTGTCAAAATCGCGATGTTTGTTTACGCTTGACATTCCTAGCTGTCAAGTTGACACATAGTATTTGTGTTGCCCGTAACCCGAAATAAAATTGCCCGTAAAATAAAAATAATTATAATAATGCGTACAATTATTATTAATATGTTGGTTGCACTGATGGCCTTTTGATAAGCTCGCATTGTTGACTGACATTTATAGGTTATGTTTTATGTGAGATACGTCGAAACATCAAAAACAAATACACATGATTACTAAAACGCTTGCAACTTCGATTCAAAATCAAATAATAAGAACAAATACGAACCAACCACGTTGGTACGCCATGTTATGAATATACAGGGCGGGGAGAAATATATAATAGATGCATGATGTTTGAAAGGAAGTTGCAAGGTTATAGAATGAAAGTAATCTGGTTAAACTTTGGACTGACCGTAACAAGTTGTATTTGATAAATTTCACAGTGAAATACAAAAAGGTGTAAACTTACCCCCATCGACCAGAACGTAGAATCTATCTACCCTGTCTAAAATAATAAGTACGTACGTAGTTATGAGGAACGAACACTGAGTGCCGCGAATGGCGGAGTAGATGAATCAGCCATATAGCTAGAGGACGGCAGCATCAGGATGTGGCTGGCCGACGGCCCAGTGTGGTCCAGCCAAGAGGAGTAGACGGCATCAGAATGTGGCTGGCCAACGGCCCAGTGTGGTCCAGCCAAGAGGAGTAGACGGCATCAGAATGTAGCTGGCCGACGGCCCAGTGTGGTCCAGCCATGTAGGTAATAGACGGCGGCATCAGATGTGAGGTACGATTTTAAAAATGCTCCGAATCAAAATGCACTCGGCGAAAATAGTTTATCGGCAGAAATAATCACCGATCGCTTGGATAAACTATGATTACCCCCATGGTCACACATGGTGAAAAACGTTTTCAATATTCACGCCACCCGGGGCGAATTCCACTCGCGGGAAATATGACTAGACTTCTAATCTCGAAGCACTAACTGAACATTTCGGTATTAATCGCAAATCCATGAAATAACTTTCGATTAGATCCTCAGACCTCCAGAAATAGTAATTGACCCCCCGACCGGACAGCCTGTCTCTCCTGTGACCGGCCGGGAAGTGAAGCCATCTTGAATTTCTTTTCACTTCCTGTTAAAGTTCTAAGTTGCCAGAGCATAAACAATAGACAAGATAAATCACAGATTTGACAGGTTCCTACTTAGAGTAATAATCGTATGTTATTTTCATAACAACATTACACAATGCAACTCATTACAAAGCACCAGATAACTCATAACCAGGCCGATTTAAAGAGCCGGCCGACTCTTTAAATTCAGATATTCGAAATAAATTTGTATAAATACAATATATTTACTCGTAAATCGAGATTTTGCGGCCGATTCCCATCGCAGCAGGCTATTTGAAATAAATTCGTAAAAATGAGATATATTTACTCGTAAATCGAGATTTTGCGGCCGATTCCCATCGCAGCAGGCTATTTGAAATAAATTCGTAAAAATGAGATATATTTACTCGTAAATCGAGATTTTGCGGCCGATTCCCATCGCAGCAGGCTATTTGAAATAAATTCGTAAAAATGAGATATATTTACTCGTAAATCGAAATTTCACGGCCGAGTTTCATCGCGGCCGACCTTTTAAATTCAAATATTTAGTGTAAACTCGTAAAACTACATATTTCTGCGTTAATTAAAAACCATTTTGTATAAAAAAAAATTTCTGTGTCTATTTTTTTGACGAAAATTTTAAATTACGCGTTTTTTTCAAATTATCGGGGTTCGAATTAACGGGGTTCTACTGTAATTTCAACTGTGGCTGAAGTCCTGTATGAGACAGATGTCATGAAAGCGAGACAACTGTAGGCACATAGAGTGCGTACGAACTTGAATGAAGCATGGAGTATGTGGCGGGACACTGTTGGATATCGGTTGAGGCTGAAACTCACCGGCGACGACGGAGTCATTCTGTATGGCGCGTCGCACAATCATGATGGCGTCGTGGAGCGAGCGCTCAGTCTCCTCCAAGAACTGGTCCGCTCCGCCGCGCAGGATGATGGTGCACGTGCGCGCGTTGGGGCAGCCTGCAGGGAGAACAGTCAAACAAACACAACCATATTAGGACACTGAAGTTATCAACGGTGGAACATCACGGATTAATTCAAATTAACACAAACTGTGTGATTTTTTTTTACCATAACAGTAGCGATTTAGAAAATTCTGGTTTTTGTTTTCTTAAAGATAGCAATCTTCTCTGTGGGGTCTATTTTTTTCCGCTCGATTGCAATCCTTATTATAATTACCGGCTTTCAAAAAGAAGTTTGTGTTTGCAAAACTCCACAAGTAGTCCACCGAAGTTTGTTCTTACTAATGCCACGAGGACGCCCGAGGAATACTTAACGCAATATCTCTGCACCGGAATGAGATACGGAGTCCATTTAAAGTCCACGGACGCCCGAAAAAGACATTATTCCACTAGTTATAAATAAAATGATTTGAAGGAAGTTTTATTATGCAGCCAAATACGGCGACTCAAGGAATTATTAAACACTTACCGAAAATGTTTTCTTGTTCATAAAATTGCTGTGAATCAATAAGTGTATTAACACAATAAGGATTTGATATATTTACAAAGAATGGCAGATTCGTTGTTAATGTAACGTGGCGTTACTACAATGAGGTTCTAACTAGATTTACTAGTTCAAATGGACAATTAGCGCATTATGTTCAAACTCAAACTAAAAAGAGGGAGATCAATGACTGTCTGGTGCAATTTGATGGAAGCACACCCCCCAGTAAAGAGTCCGTTGAAATGGTTGGAGTCAGTATATCAGCCACAAGCCTAAGTCAATCTGGCGCACAAGAAACTGAGACTAGCACATCCTTCAACAGTAACCAGCTGCTGACGCTGTACAAATCTACGTATAGTACGCCCAACAATTGAACTTGGGAGCCATCTCTGTTCTGGAGCCCCACAATACTTGATAAACCTACTTGATTCTGTGCAAAGGAAGGCGGTCCGTCTGATCGACAAACCATTGTTAACAGACCGATTGCCATCTCTAATGCACACGAGTCTGTTCTACAGATATTTTAATGAAATAGCTCCCCTGCCTTTACCCTGTACCGACAGGGGCGCTATTTTAATCTGGGATGCCACAGAGCAACTTAACTCTCAACAGTGGCGAGCAGTCGAGACTCTTGTGTGGTATCTCCATTTAGGAACCTCATTGTAATATCGCCAAGTTAAATTATAAGTCATTTCGACAGGAATCGAACCAATGTCGCAGAGCATAATAAAATAATATTTAAAAATCAACTAATAATGTTAAAATGCTCTTTTTTTGTTTCATTTCATACCCAGTGATTTGGTGCGGTCACCTGTGAAAATGTTGAATCGTTCGGCTCCGACCTGTCGCTCCTCGAAGCTGGCGGCCGAGCCGAGAACCTCGGGGCCGAGGTCACGCGCGCTCGCCGCCACGGCGCCGCCGCAAGCGCGCTGCGTGCGCTTCAAGTCTTCCTCCGCCACGCGGCCCGCGCAGAACATGTCCCTGCAAACACATGACCGTACAGTCAGACAGAAGATGGTTGAGGAACTGTACAACGTACATTTAGGCAAGAGCGCTTCCGGAATCGCCATATCGATAATAAACAGAGACTCCTCCGATTACCTCTGGCTCCAGAAGATAGATGGAAACTTGAGTGGCAAAGTTACAATATTTCTCTATAGAAACATGCACGTGTTACACGAAGGCAACACAAAGCTATTTCTTTGCATCGTAAGGGGAAGTTAAAGACTTCTTTGGTGTTGATGCTGACCCCAAGCGTACATAATAAGCCTGGAGGATCCTGTAGCGGAAAGGATTTTCCCGTCAGTAATCCCCCTTTTGTTTGGGTTTCCTGAAGGCTCCTAGAGGAAAGAGTCTCTCCACTCCCCTTGGTTCCGCAAAGGCCAATGAATGTTCCATTTTCATCAGAGCAGAACCCCGAATGCTGGGGGAAGATCTTAATACTCCGGGATGCACAGTTGGTGACATTATTTCTGAGCACAACAGCTCACACCTTGGTGGTTTCCACTCCCCGAGCATTGGGTTCGCCACTCTGCATTGGGTATTGTAAGTGTGTAAGTTACCTGTCGGCAAAGTACTGGGTGGCCACGTCGCCGATGGGCAGCTTGCTCAGCACCACGCTGGCGCCCGACTCGTGTATCTGGCGCAGCTTCTCGTACAGGATGGCCCACTCGGCGTCCACCACCTTCTGGTACTCGGCCACATTCTCCACGCGCACCTCGGCGTTGTCGCGCTCGGCCTTCAGCTCCAGCTCGATGTTTAACAACGCGATCTTGCAGTTCTTGTAGTTCTTGGGCTGCATCTCAAAGCCGGCGTATGAGAATGTCTTCTTGAAGGCCACACCTACAAACAATACAACATTAACACATATTTATTTAGATTGTTTGTTTAGGATTTAGAAAAATAATAACAATTAAACACCGAAACAGATTCATTCAAATTATGTGCCATATATTCATCTAGGTTCATAGCAAAATTCATTTTAAAATCTCAACCACAGTTGACAGTACCAGGTCTATGGTGACAGCTGGTAGCACACTCGCAGTACAAGTCAGTCGGTTTGTGCAATCGGTGCATGGTATATTTGTCATTATTATAATAATAAAGTTTAATTTTATCTTATTTTTAATTTATTTTGTCATTGGGAATTGTAGGTAAAAATATTTGAAAGGGTTGGTTAGATTTTGTATGCTCACCGTGCACGAGGAAGGACTCCTCGAGGGATCCACCGGGCACCTTCTTGACCCCGATCATGTCGAGGGGCAGCAGACCGTCCAGGGACAGCACCGCCTCCACGGCCATCTTGGAGAAGAAAGTCTTCTGTTGGTTCACCAGCTTGCTGCTGAGGGCCGTGTTGGCGCACTTCTCCAGTACACTCCTGCCAACCGACCAATACAAACAACAGTGTTAATACTACTAATACGGCCATTGACAATCATTTCCACCAGATACTTTATATTTTGTTACAGAATTAGTTAATACTTTATAAATAAGGAACTTGAGTGAAAAATATTATATATCAAAATTCAGCCTGATTCGACCGATATGTTTAGAGAATGGTTTGAATGGTACAAGAAGTCAGGGATGCCCGAGGAATACATAACGCAATATCTCTGCCCCGATAACGCGTAATTCGAAATTTTCGCCAAAAAAATATCCACAGAAATTTTTTTTCATGCAAAATGGTTTTTTTTGAAATTCGTAATTCGAAATTTATTTTTGTCCGCACACGAAAATTTGTTTGTGTAATTGCGAAAATAAATCATAAAATTACGTAAATCTCCGCTAATAGATCCAGCGCTACGGAAATCTGCCGCAAAATTTCTATTCACGTGGAAATTTGACATATTTTTTACGAAATTTACTTCAAATATCTGAATTTAAAGGATCGGCCGCTACCGAAATCGGCTGCGAAATTTCGGTTTACGAGGAAATGTGTGCTATTTTAATGAATTTGCTTAGAATAACTGAACTTGAAGGTTCGATTGCGACGGAAATCGGCTGCAAAATTCGATTTAAACGGGAATAATTGGTATTAATACGAGTTTACTCTAAAGATACCACCCCAATTTGAAGGGGCGGCAGAGGAACTCGATTCTCGCCATTTTTTTTTTTTTTTGTTCATAAAATTTCGAATTATGTGGGAATTCATTAATTCGAAATTTGATGTCCGCTGGATAACGAATTAACGAGGTTCTACTGTACATATATATATTTTCTAATTGACTGGAATTCCCTCTTACAAAATTTGGTGACCGGGTATCTCATCAAAATGACAATTCAACACACCTACAAAAAGTGATATAAAGTCATGAAAAGTGATGAAACAAAAACTAGGTTAAATAGTTTACATAGGTAACTATTTAGCCTAGTTTTTGTTTCATCACTTTTAATGACTCTATATCACTTTTTAAAGGTGTGTTGAATTTTCATTTCGATGAATTTTCATGGAACCGCAAAATTTATATCAATTTTTTTTGTGATTTTCTTCGTCATCTCATATATTTTTATTTTCATGTATTCTCAAATAATGTAGGTAAAAAAAAATCATAATCACAGATGACTGAATCTCGCAAAAACTCATTTATTTACTTGATTAAAGCAAGACTTGCGTCAAACATACGTTACTTTTCCAGATTGGCTGGTCTCAATGAATATATACCTACATAAGATATAAGACAGGATAGGAAGGATAAGGCAGATTACCTGTCTGTGCAGTCCACCTTGACGGCAAGCTCCTTGAGCCTCTTGGTGGCGAGGAGTCCGGACAGCTGCACGGCGCGGATGATGATGCGAGGGTGCACTCCGTCCTCAACGAAGGGACGCAGGCAGCGCAGCAGCTCGCCGGCCAGCACCACCACTGTGGTCGTGCCATCTCCCACCTGCAACGGGTACATGCATTCACTCCAAATCAGTATGCAAACTTAGCTGCGTTCAAGGTCTTCTTCAAATGTGCTTGCCATGCAGTATGAGGTCAAAAACTTTAAAACTCAATCAAAATATATACCAAATCTCTATTATACTAATATACTAGCTGTACCCCGCCATGCGTTGCTGTGGCTTAGCCTATCTGTACAGACAAAGAAACATTTACCTCCGACAGATGGCACTGTCATAGGTTTTCTCTATGTAATATTGGTATGTATATATAAACACACGAGTATTCGAATGCAACGTTGTGTCAAAATTTCAAAGCAATCGGTGAAGAACTTTCGGAGATTAAGATTTTGAACAAAGGCAAATTTACATTTTTATTTATGTAGATAGATAGATAGTCATTGTCAGTGTTGCCAACTCAACTACTTCAAAATATGCTAGAGTTATGGGAAAAATATGCCAGAAAATGCTAAATTACTTTAAAAAATGCCAAAAAAAAAGTTAACATAAATTTAACTTAGAAATAAAATCAGTGAAATAAAATATCAATATCTTCATCTTCTTCTTCTTCATTAACAGCAGCTGATGTGGAAGGCTGAGAGACGGAGTCGTAACTTTCTTAGGTCCCAATGCAGCGTAGTACTTCGTCAGGAACAGTGTAAGAATAACAGCACTTTCCTGCTCTCTTTAGGCCAAATCTCACGTACAAAATGGCATTCAGGGTTCTCACCGCCAAACGATTTCGGAGTTTTGTTTTGACCAGACTCATTTGGCTAAATACACGTTCAATGTCCGCATTTGAATGCGGCAATGTTAAAATAGACATTGCAAACTGACATAAATCACCGAAGGGGTTATTATTAGCTGCATCTTTATATTGCATGACTTCATTCCAAAACTCTACAGTGGAAGTCAAGGATTCCCATTTAATTTAATAATTTAATATTTCTTCATTGAGACACCAGTTCTTCAATCGATATCATTTTTGTTAGTCAAAAAATAGGTTTTTATTATTTTCATGTTTCTGTAAAAATAAGCCAAATAAATATGCTAAAAGCATAATAGTTATGCTAAAAAAGGAGTAATTATGCCAAATTTAGCAAATAATATGCTAACTTGGCAACACTGGTCATTGTCTGCGTCGCTTAATTCTTCTAAACTACTCAACAGATTTTGATAGGGTTTTTAACATCATCTGGAGAATTTCTTCCGGGAGGTTTATATATAATATATGCATCTTACAGCTATAAAAGGTATAGAAAAGTCCATGTTTTGTAATCAAGTCATAAAAAAAACTATCCGCTAATTAATCTTAACACTAATCATTTTTTGTGAACAAGGACTTTGGGATGACGCAGCAAGTTTATTGCTAATTACAAAGCAACTTTTCGGAAATGATGCAGCGAGTTATGGATGATTTCGAAATGAACATTTGACACACAAACAAGCCGAGGATTAGGACATCGAGCTTCAAGGCTACAATCACTGCACTCCCGTCATAATTTGCATATATACCCGCTGATATGCGAACAGAAAAAAAATACGACAAATATAAAAAAAAATTAAATCATATTTTTATAGTACCAACATTTAATTTTAACTTCCTCTTATGATATATTTTTGACTGTTTTGTTATTCCTAATGTTTTATGTACATCCTATTTACATTTCTTGTTTTAATTATGAGTACCACAACACTTGTGAATTTAATCAACTTAAAATACATTATTATATCTGATAAAACTTAAAACTACGTCAAGAGAGAGAGAGAGAGCAAATCATTTCGAGAGAATTTCATATTAATATTTTATTTTTTTACAAAATATAACATATTAAAGCATATTTATACACTCTCCTACAAAAGCTGACGCTTGTGGTTAGGAGAAGACAACTGATTAATAACTTAAAATTTAACATAATTAGAGATTTAGCCGTAATATTTTTTAAGATTATAAAATCTTAATTTTGTAAAAAATTAATTTTGTAAAAAAATAAAATATTAATATGAAATTCTCTCGAAATGATTTGCACTCTCTCTCTCTTACTTGACGTAGTTTTAAGTTTTATCAGCTATAATATAATATGTATTCTAAGTTGATTAAATTCACAAGTACTGTTTGAGAACAAGCGAATATTTTTTTCTTATTACTGAATCCATTGTCCCACAATCCTTTGAAAGAGATCTCATGCTCTACATATACTGTACTATAACAGGTGACATTTTAGCGCACAACGTAGTATGAAACACATTTATACGTTACATGTATCACACTTGTAAGCTACACTCCGCAGGACAGTGTTTTGCCCCCACCACCACGACTGGTAGCGTTGTTCGCATGTGGACGCGCCGACAGGACAATAGCCAGTCGCTCGCTCCAATAGGACAATAAGTGTCGCACAATTGGAACCTGGATGAGATAATTAAATTGATGAGTGTTAAGTTTATAATCTGTCTGAAAAAATTATGCCATTCTTATCAGGGTTGGTTGATTATTAGGATATATTGCATATGTTAGAATGTTAATGTTGTGAGGGGAGAGGAGAAAGGGCAAGTTGGTTACCTCTGCGTCCTGTGACTTGGCGATGTCCACCAGAGTCTTGGCGGCCGGGTGCACGATGTCCAGCATCTTGAGGATGGTGGCGCCATCGTTGGAGATGGTAGCCTTGCCGTTGTTGTCCACAATCAGCTTGTCCATGCCGCGGGGGCCGAGGGTTGTGCGGACCTAAACAGGGATTACAATTAACCTCTCAGACAAAGACTTTTATCTACTATGTGTTCCTTTGAAAACTGTCAAAACGTGATAATTTTTGTGTTATTTACGAGTTTTGCTAAAAGCTTCATAACTCACGTTTTGGGAAACGTAGCCTCATTCTAAAAAATGTTTTGGAAAGATTATGAAATCCACTATCGTATTGTGTTGTTATACGTAAATATTTGCGTTTTTAAATATACATTTTATGAAAACGTCAAAAATATGTAAAAATCGCTTCCAATTATTTCAAAGCCTTGAAAAATGTACTTTTTTCTGAGTATCATAAAGAAATAACACTTTATATATTGAAGAAATATAATTAAAAACTATTAGTCACCTCAAAATATTAACCGTCCAAACTAAAATATTTTTTATAAATTATTTAGAAACGCAATAAATTATGAACGAACAAGATGACAGATTCAATCGGCTTAGATAATGCAACTCTACGTTCCATAGATATTCTTGAATACAGACGCGTAGCGTTATTCATTATCGATACTCTGTTTTTTAAATCATGGCAATCCGTATACTAGTGATGGAAATAAATCGATTTTTGTAAAATCTCGCGCGTTTACGTGAAAAGACGTTCTAATGTCTTGACCGCTATTATCATATTTACGTCTTTTGACGTTCTAATGTTCCGAGTGGTTAAACAAAACCCGAGGAAGTTATTTTACTCTAGTTATAATTATGTAAATGTATCACATCTAAAAGTATTATAATATCACTTTTCAATAGTGTTCTGTTTTGTCAAGGAACCCTTGAAAAGAATGAAGTTGAACTTACGGAGTCCACGACCAGCTGGCAGGCGTTGATGTTAGACAGCAGCTGCGGCTTTCCCTGAGACGTGTCGGTCCCCTCGCGGAGCACTACGATTTGGGGCTGCTGTAAAAGCAAAACAGAAAAACATAAAGGTA
This sequence comes from Hesperophylax magnus, assembly GCA_026573805.1. Lineage (NCBI taxonomy): Eukaryota > Metazoa > Arthropoda > Insecta > Trichoptera > Limnephilidae > Hesperophylax > Hesperophylax magnus. Next base: position 2,851,300 of record JAIUSX010000059.1, read on the forward strand.
AGTAAAAAGACAACATCATTGTTGGTACAATATAACTGAGAGAAAACCGATACAAGCAGAACTCTATACTGATCTTAAAGAAAACTATTGTTTACATATGATCAGTCGAGTCCTAGGAACCCGACCTTACTTCAGCCGTACCGTTCACGACACAATTCTAGGATTTCATATATTCGGTGGTTGGTACAATACGACGCTGCTAGCGCATGGAAAAGGTTAGTAGAAATGTTTGCCAAGTTCATAAAAGTGTTTGCCATGTATAAGCAAAAACTCGCTGGCCCGGCATTGTTTATTCTGGCAACACTGCAAAGGCGCAGTAGCATGGGACTAAGGAGCCGATCGGTGTTGCCATTAATTAAATTTGATAAGTAAAAATAAAACTACGCAAACGATAGACGGGTGTTATTATCGATGTTTATTGTTTCCATTGCAAAATTATCATGTGTATTAAAAAAATGTGCTTTTTAAATTATTAAAATGTATAAAATCGCAGCCATCATTCATGCAACTAATAATTAACTATCCCACCGTTTCTCCGCAGGGGTAGGCAGAGAGGACGGACCGCCAAACAACTCGGTCACACCACACACTCCTTGCCACATTCATACATACTCTTCTATTATTCTGACTCTTGACATGGCCCGACTCGAGTATTTGATTCACTTGGTCATGGCATGTCTTCCTCGGGCGTCCCCGACTTCTGCTACCATTCGCATCGTATATTCTCCTTACACTCTTTTCTTCGTTCATTTGCTCTACATGCCCAAACCATCTAAGCGTCCAATTCTTAATCTTACTCATTATGCTTACATCAGCCTTGCACTCTTTGCCTTATTAACTATTAAAATGCACAAAATAGGTTATAATCTTCTTAGTTAAATGCACTACGTAGTAATGCAAAATCATGTGTTTTTGGTTTGAAAATTTTGTCGCCTAGAAATGTTTCAGATGCTTTAATTAAATACTGCGAGTAGAATACATCTTGGCCTTTGAAATAATCGAGTATTTTTTAGATAAGTCTTTTTATAAGCCCAGAAAAAAATAATGTATAAGACCTATGAAAACTGCTTTAAAGTTCAAAATCTCCTACTTACGAACCCATTTTTGGTTATAGTTTTATTGTATAATGTGGCAAATTAAGTTATTTATAAAATGATTGGAAAACATTTAAATATTTGTGCCTGAACATCCACAAAGTAAAATAAAAGGCACTTTTTGGCCATGTTTTTTTCTTGCATAAATCAAAACAGCTGGACGGTGTTAAGCGGGAATTTAAGCCTTATCGCCATCTACGTAAGGAGTGTTATTGATAGCGGCTCGATTCAAAATATTACACGACGTAGTGCATCGCCTTAAGTAATATACGCGTGTTTAGATTGAAACGAAACTTTCGCAAGTGCCACTCAAAAAAGTATTATAAGTTAATTTTTGGAATTCGATTGAATAAAAACGAAATTATAATGGATATTTTTAGTTGAAGTAATATTTTAAGTTGAAACAAAGTGCAATTTCAGTAATATGTTCCTACACGGGGCGGTTAGGTAAATATTTACCCAAAATGAGTTATTTTTTCTCCGAAATGGTTAAGACAAGAACATCCTTTATAAGCGCTCCTTAAAAAATTGATATTTGGCATATAAAGGGTTTTCCAATAAGAGGTGTTATTTTAAATAGCCCGCTATTTCGGTAGATGTTACTTTTGAAGCTGTCATTTTTTGACATTTGACAAGTAGAAACTACGCCATTAATAAAAATGAAACGATACACGCTTCAACAACGCATTGAAATTATTAAAATTCACTTGAGTGAATCAAATGCAAATCATCTTGAGTGATCAGGCCCATTTCCACCTCGGTGGCTTCGTCAACAAGCAAAATTGTCGCATCTGGGGCTCGGAAAACCCAAGAGTTATTGTTGAAAACCTCTCTATCCTCAACGTGTGACTGTTTGGTGCGGTTTATGATCCGGCGGAGTCATTGGACCTTACTTTTTCGAAAATGAGGCTGGAGCAACAGTTACGGTGAATGGATTGCGATATCGAGAAATGAAAAAAAAAAACGTACCTAATACCCACAGTGTGCACGCCAAAAATCGCTCCGCAAATAATATTCAAAATTAATAGTTTATACATCGAATTTAATAAAAAAGACATTGATAATCGCATAACTGTGTAACAGTAGTGAACTTCTTTACTTTATTTAAATAATAACGGCATCGTTATATACATTTTTAAGTGATTTTAAAATATGTGAAGTGAGCTTGTACAGTGTTGTTGCCTGTAATAACCACTCAAAATCAGAATACCTAACATTTCTAAGACTCACAGCACTAATATAACAGTATCTATAATCGCGGCTCCCGCTATATCGGTGGTGGCTAAGCGGTTTAGAGCGGCAAACGTCACTTGCTTCAAGCGCAGTCCTAAGGGAACAGAGTTTGCTCCCTGCCGTAACCTAACGGCTTTTTTATTTTAAAATAAGTCGATTTAGTACACCAACCTTCTACATAAATTACAACGCCATCTAGGTGCAATACACCAAAAACACATTAAGATGAACAGGCAAAAGAAAACCACACAAAAGGCGCCATCTAGCGATTCGGAAGAAGACTATCACACTAACAAAATGATGAAATTTATGGAAAAAAAAATTGAGGACTTATCAGAACAGTTAATGAAATCTTTTAACGAACAACTGAAAAATGAACTCAGAGAACTTAAAAAGTCTGTGGAATTCTGTAGTAATAGAATTGACGAATACGAAGAAAAAAATAAAATCAAAGATAATTTAATTAAACAATTACAATCAGATAATAAGGAAATCAAAATGCAATTGAACCAAATGGAACAATTTCAAAAACAAAATAATATTGAAATACAAGGTGTTCCTTTCAAAGAGAATGAAAACTTACCTAAAATAGTTCACAATATATTGGAAACAATAAAATGCGAAACTGAATTACCTAAAATAACAAACACATATAGAATTAAAAACAGAAACCCATTAAGTAAAAATCCAGGGATAGTAGTTTCTTTTCAAAACAAAGAAAGTAAGGACAATATTATAACCCAGAAAAGAAAATATGGTACTTTGTACCCAAAAAATATAAATTTTTCTGAAGATTATAAAAACATTGTTTACATTAATGAACAATTGTCACAAAATAATAAACACCTCCTATTTCTGGCGAAATCATCAAGACTAGGCTACAAGTTTATCTGGGCAAAAAATGGTAACATAATGATGAGAAAAGATGAATTAGCCCCAATCATCCACATAAGGCAGCCGGAAGACATTCCCTCCGAATAAACAAACAAGTGACGATAATACATGTATAAATACTTCATCATTGTTCAAAATGTCTGATGAAAATTTTTTGCATGAAAACTTTATATGTAAAAACACAAGTGAATTAAATAATCATTTTAAAAATGTTAATTTTTCAGTTCTAAATATGAACATACGGAGTTTAAGAAAGCACTTTGATGAACTCTGTGTCCTAATCGAAAGTCTAGATTTTTCTCCTAGTATTATTATATTAACAGAGACACAGATGAAAGAGGTAATACCCTATAACCTGCCAGGATATATAACCATTTCATCTAAATGCAAACATACTGGACACGATGGAGTCACGGTATTTATGAATAATTGTCTCATGAAAACTGCTTTCGAGATTTTAGATTTTAAAACAGCAAATGCTATTAAATTAACATTTAACCATAACAATTATAATTATTTGCTAATAGCTATCTATAGATCACCTTCACTAAATGAAACTCTCTTCAATAACGAACTTAATTCGCTTTTAAAAATGACTAACAGAAATAACTTCAACTTCGCAATATTAACCGGTGATATCAATATAAATATAAATGAAAATAACAAAAGAACAAACTGTATAAATGAGTACTTAGATTGTTTGTCGTGTGCTGGATATCAGTCTTACATAAACTCACCAACTAGAGAAAATTTGAATAACTCCACGACTCTAGATCACATATTTGTTAAATCACACAAACACCTTATAACAACATCCTCAACTCTAATAACAAACATTACCGATCATTACCCAACATTTTACGGACACAACATCTTAACTGCAAATTCAAAAGAAAATTCTGAAACAGTTGAAAAAAATAATATTAATTACCTCACATTAAATAATCTACTTCTTTTGGAAAATTGGGATCAAATTCTATCAATTTCAAACCCATATTCAGCATTAGAATCGTTTTATAAAACTCTCCAAGAATATATTTCAAAAAGTACAAATAAAATTGTTATATCTAAGAGAAAATATAAAAAAATTAAACCTTGGATAACTGTAGGAATAATAGTCTCCATTAAACAAAGAGATAAACTATATAGAGAGATGCTAAATTATCAAAGAGCCTGTCAAAAAAACAATGTCAGAACAATGTCCTTCATGAAAACAAAATATTTACTGTATAGAAATTTACTAAATAGGTTAATAAGAAGTTGTAAAAAAAAATACTATGGTGAACAAATTGATAATGCAAATAATGATACCAAAAAAACGTGGAATATTATTAACGAAATAACGAATAAAAAAAGAATAGCATCAACTGAGGTTAAGGAGATTAAAATAAATAACAATATTATAACTGACAAATCTGACATTGCAAATAACTTTAACAACTTCTTCACAAATGTCGTCGACCAAGTACTTGAATCATCCAGTAAGATTGCTAATACAGCGCCCGCTGACTCATCTCTGCTTTTGGTACCAACAAACAATTCAATTAACTCATTAGATTATTTTACACCTATCACAACTAATGAAATTGAAAAACACATTGACAGCCTAAAACCAACAAATTCTTCAGGAATTGATAATTTATCAGGTAATACACTAAAAAAAATAAAACAATATATTTTAACTCCTTTGCAACATATTTATAATATATCCCTAAAAGAAGGGTATTTCCCAGAACAATTTAAAATCTCCACTATAATACCAGTTCACAAATCGGGTGACACGCACATATTAGACAATTACAGACCTATCTCCTTAGTTTCAAACCTTTCAAAAATATTTGAAAAATGTATCAAAAATAGAGTTATGAAATACCTAGAACAAAACAATATTCTGTCCGAAAATCAATATGGCTTCAGAAGTAAATTAAGCACTGAAGATGCAATATTCGATCTGACAAAAAATTTATACACATCTGTTGATCAAAATAAAAAAAGTCTAGCTATATTTTTAGACTTAAGAAAAGCGTTTGATACTGTAAATCACAATCTACTCATAAAGAAAATTAATCAAATAGGTTTCAAAAAAGATGCACTAAAAATTCTCACTCACTATCTCAAAGACAGATTACAAAAAACAAAAATAGGGAACTTTTATAGCACAGAAACAGTGATAAAAAATGGAGTACCACAGGGGACTGTGCTTGGCCCAATTCTGTTTCTAATATATATTAATGATTTATGCAATGTTGTAATCCCTGGTAAAATTGTATCTTACGCTGATGATACAGCAATAATAGTAAATGGAAAATCCTGGCCTGAAACTTTTTTAAATGCAACAAAATGTATTTCATATGTCTTATCATGGCTAACTTGTAATAGACTTTTCTTAAACTATAATAAAACATTTTACCTAACATTTTATAAAAACAGTAAAAACAAACCTCCCAATAACCTTAAAATTAGACTACATAATGCTAACTGTAATAAAGTAACATGCACCTCTTGCTTTGAAATTGGAAAAATTGAAAAGATCAAATATTTGGGTATATATATTGACACAAATTTAAACTGGCAACCACAAATTAATAACACCGTTTCTAAATTAAGATATCTGACGTACATATTTTATAGACTTAAGGAAGTACTCAATGTTGACAAATTGAAAATGATTTATTTTTCTCTAGTGCAATCCTCAATTATGTACGGTATATTAGGATGGGGTGGCGCACTAGATACATTTATAAAACCACTACAAATAGTACAAAATCATATTATCAAGGTTATATATAATAAAAAGAGGACATTTTCGACTGATCAATTGTACAAGGAATCTCAACTATTCAATCTCCGTAAACTATTTTTACTTCAAAGCCTGAAATACGTCATGAAAAACCAAAATAAATTTCAAAAATATGAACCCAAAATCAACTTTAGAAGAAATCATGTATTTTATACCCCACAAACCAATACCAAACTAATGCAAACTCACAGTAGCTTTATTGGACCTCGCACTTTTAATCTACTACCAAAAAAAATTCAAGTAACAACTAAACTAGCGCAATACCAAAAAGTATTAAAGTTGTGGCTGTACAATGCAAATGTTGAAGCATTATTCATTTAATTTTTACTTTTTTCTATTTTGTTTCTGTATAGTTATTATTATTTTATTTTGTGTTCTTTTAATTCATATATATTATCTTACAATCTTTATTTTTACTTTGATTTATTTTTAATATGCTCCTCTTGCACAATCTTTTAGAATAACTTTAATTATAATACTACCGTTTTTCTTTATTATGCTTACTGTTTTTTATTTTATTTTTACTGTTATGTATTTTTAGGTACAAAAATCTAATGTATTAAATTATATTACCCACGCACAGGCTGCGCCTTAGTGGGTTCCCTTTCATATTATTAAAAAACTTGTATTATGAAATATGTAAATTGGGAAAAAATAAAGGAAATAAAAAAAAAAAAATTAATGATTTTTTATGGCCGGAATTGGATGGTAATGATCTGGACAACGTTTACTTTCAACAAGACGGCGCTACGTGCCACACAAGCTACGAAACCATTGATCTTTTACGGGAAAAGTTTCCGGACCGTGTTATCTCTCGAAGACGTTATCACAATTGGCTACCGAGATCTTGTGATTTAACACCTTGCGACTTATTCCTTCGGGGCCACGTGATAGAGAAGGTCTACGCCAACAGCCCAGCGTCGATTCAAGACCTCAAAGATGGAATTCGTGAGGTTATCGAGGACATAAGGCAGCCACAGCAGCGATTTGGTTATGGAAAATTTCATGAAAAGGATATGGTCCTGTAGGCGTGGTCGTGGTGGTCATTTGACTGATGTTATTTTTCACTATTAACGGCATACTTTCCTCTTTATAATGAAATAAACATTCGATCATTTATATTTAAAAAATGGCATTATTCTTTGAATATCAAAATAACACCTCTTATTGGAAAACCCTGTATAAAATTTTGCAATTGAAACAATATTGTTTTATATTTGGAAAAATAAATTATGCTAGTGATAAAAAAATTGTCTATGTTAAAAGAATGAGAAAAGGTTACAAAATTTGTGAAAATAAAAAATGGCTTCAATTAACACAATCTTTTGAATAATTAAAAGAACGAATCAAGTAGAATTAATGCAACATCCATAAAAATATTTTATGGTAAAACAAAACGAAACAATTTGATTGTGTTTTGGAAAAATAACCCGATATTATTAACATTGTGTTAAAATTTAACAGATAATAATGAAATGTAAACATGTTTATTTCTTAGCGATGTTTTTATTATTTCTTGACGCTTTTGAAGTAGGAATGGAAAGAATATAATAATGTAGAAGGTAATAGAATCATTTGGAAGGAATCACGCCTACATAAACATTGAATGAGGTTAGGTGCATTAGTCAGGTGACAGAAGGTTCTAGAATTGACGAATTTACAATTAAAACTGAGTGAACAAGGACCAATTCCGCCATTACAATAATTTTCAATGTTGAAATAATTCAATTCTACGCGTTTCAAACAAATTCTCGCGATACTTTGTTAAAAATTTGAAAAAAACAAAAGTTTGCGGCTTGTAGACGAAAATAAAAAATGTTTATCGGGAAAAATACCGGCATGATTCGAGAGCAAATAATATTAAAATGCTAAGGAATACATGAAAATGTCATATATGTGCAGGATTACGTAAAATTTCATCGATTACTTACCATTTTTATTTAAAAATTTAAACACAAGTCTCGCGGGAAAATAAAAACTCACTGAACTGAAGTTGGTTGCAAACAGTGTTACCGAAACTAAAAATTCAAAATCGGGAGAATTTTTGCCTAAAAATCGGGAGAAATCGGGAGAAATTTGAAGAAATCGGGAAAAATCGGGAGATGACTAGAACTATTATAATAAAAATTCTCCCTTGTCAACAATCCGAATCCCGTTTACTATTTCCGAAGCAGACCATTAACAACGATCTAAAAAATCAAGAAGCAGCATAATTGTAGATGTTGCCCATGGAATGACGCAATTTTCCGTAACATTCGATGGAGACTTATTTTTACGTCTGTCAACACAGAACATTTTTTGTGAAATTTGAACTGTCAGTTCAAGAGACGTCAAAATTTATTGAATACCTATCTATGTACATTAAAATTGAGCGGCATTCAAACAAGTAACGATTTTTGTCCTCGGGATGTGTCTACGATTAAATGAAACGAAACAATCTTTTTATTTTCAATTTTAATAAGCAACCATCCAATCACCTCAAGAGCTTTTTCTTCATATCACCTGGCTTCACATGTAAACATTCCGCTGTCACCCAATAGTTAACTGTTTAGCATTTTTTATTATGAAATACCTACTAATTTAGCAGATGAATTAGCAAAAAAAAATACAATGCAAGAGCGAAAATAAAATTGTGGAAATTGTTACTGCTATGGAGTAATTAGGAGTTATATTAGATTAAGATTTAATTTTTATAAGCATGCTGCGCATTTACAATAGAAACTTGGGTACAAGTATCTCTTTTCTGGGAAGAATTATTCAAAAGTTGTTCCAATAATCTGCGATTACAGTATATACTCGTAACTCCAATTTTAGCCCATATTTTAACAACTGTCCAACGATTCTTTTCTGGTGAAATGACAGAGAACAAAGTAAGTTGCAAATTGTTCAAAATATAGCAATGTGAATAATACTTAGGCGAAATAGATTTTTAAAGTAGCCAAAATGTTACAGGAGCTAAATTGGCTAACAGTAAAACAGAGATATTGATGACGTTGATATTTATAAAGAAAATTTAATAATACACAATGTGTTATCGAAATAATAAAGATAACTTTAACGTGTTTCGATAGAATATTACACCATATAGGAATAAAAAATGTCAATGTACTGCCAGAAAGCATAAAAATAACACCTATCGGTAAATGGAAGAGAGAATGCAAGAACTATCTAGTTATCTTTAAAGATAACATATAAGAATTCAATATTATAGTAGTATAGAGATATTGATGACATTGATATTTATACATAAAACTTAATATTACACAATTAAAAAAAATTATATGTACGAGGAACGAAGAACCAAAAAAGCGAATCGAGGCGTTACGTAATACATTCTAAACTCTCGCTCGTAAAATTCATAGATTATCGGTTTGTATAGGTCTAATACATACATACACCGGTCGGTGGCCGAGTGTGTTCAATTCCTGGGCTGGGTAAGTCCTCCATCACAACACAAGCAACATTTTCGGCTTACTGTGGTGGTAGTAGGAGATTTTCAAATATTGTCAGGTTATTCGTAACCCGGGAATGTTTGTCTTTCTTTAAAAAAAAAAAAAAAGCTTAGATAATCAGTATTCTCTAATTATTCTTGTTAATACCCTATTCGGGGGAATTTTTTTTTTTGCCAGAGACAATTTTTTGCCTGTTTAGCAGACCATAAACAAAGAATCGTCGAGTGACGACGATTCGCTGCTTGCTTTGAAAAATCGGGAGATATTGATGCCATTCCGGTAGATCGGGAGATGAAGTGAAAAATCGGGAGATCTCCCGAAAAATCGGGAGCTTCGGCAACACTGGTTGCAAAAAACTCGCAAAGCTGCCATTGGCCATTGGTGCCATCGCCAACAGCTGGCAACAATAAATAAATCCCGGGTAGGTACTTATGATTATTTCTTTACAGAAAAAATTGTGTTTTTATTTGAAATTATTCGGATATCGTAACAGTATTTTCGTTAAATGATCCGAATACATCGGCAATTATATCGTCACCAAATCCGGAGAACGAGTGAATTTTGGATTCTTCTCGTGATAGAAGTCATGAAATGAAATTGAGAATAGCTCAACGATCCGAGAGTTACTTAAATATGAACATTTGTTATTTTGGTTGTTGCTAAATTGATGATTTTACATTATTGACATTATTTTTTAAATCAGGGGAAAAGTTGAGATAGTTGCCTCTGAGGAAGTGGCCGCAAAAACTGTGCATAGTAATAATGGACCTGTAATGGGTTGAATATTAATCGGAAATAATACAAGTTGGATATTAAATATAGATGAAAAAAAACACGAAAACATAGACTGGAATAATAATAAGAATTTATTCGTCAATTATTAAAAGAAGACGACACAAACTCTCGACAGTAAAGTTAAAAATATTTTTGTGCGTTTTTAGCGGCAGGAATGAGAACTGCAATAATAGTTACTGCTAAAAGAGCAAATTATTGTGCAAACACGCTCTTGTAGTGCTAAAAATATAAAACTTTTTGTCGCACACTTTCGGAAAAAGGCTTCCCACACAATTAGTTTTTTTTGATAATATTTTGTGGAAACTGCGCAATGAATGATATATGCTGTGTATAATTTCCATATATCTGGGGAAAAAATTAATTACATACATTCGAAATATAATGAATTAATCTCGAGAAATTTTGGAGTGTTGAGAACAACATGATTTCGTTCAAAAACTCATTTTTTGTCAAGAGACAGAATAACAGAAGATTTTCGAGACGATGTTTGAATGTGAATGAAGCAAGGAAAAGGAAAGACATGAGTTGTGTTGGTTCATTGTTTACCCCGACACGGCTTGATTGTTAGTGAGATAAAACTTCAAAAATATTATGCGCAATGTGAAAATTTTTAGCGCCGCCAACATTGCCAAAAATTATAAATCTATTTTAATAAAAATGTCTCCAAAAGTTCTTCAATGAAAGCTTTTAAATTTTGACATAACGTTGCATTCGAATACGCTTGTGTTTTTATGTAGCTTTATTATATAGATATCACCTGTGACATGCAAAAACATTGTTTTTTAAATCTGTTGGACGTAAAAGTAACACGCACTATTGTTTCTCTATCTGCACAGACAGACTGAGCCACAGCAATGCGTGGCGGGGAACCGCTTGTTATTGAATAATGAAGGAAACCCATTTACAGTTGATATCGGCTTCATGAGAACGGGTTCTTTCTCATACTCATTTCTGTGTAAGTCGGCTCGCACGTGAAGCATCTGTTTTTCTTCCTTCCTAATCCGGATCTTTTAAAGTACCGCATTATTTAATCGCTTCATAGCACCCCCACCTTAAGCCGCCTCACATCGCTACCCAACCGAATTAATATAATTTATTCCCCTGTCTACGTTTTCACTGTATAGGATAATAATAATACAGGAAGAGGTTTAGATAATCTCAATCCTATTTGCATTCATAACTACGTAGAGCGTTTGTTAAGTATTTTAACGTTATTTGTAGGTAAGATTTTCACAAAAATGCAATGTAAATCATTTATTTTACAAGCAATAATTATTAGCCTGAAACACTCATTCACATTGAAAAATCTCCTGATAAAAGATACATGACGCCAACAGGACTTGATTTTTTAATGTGGATGAGTGTTTCAGGCTAATATTTATTGCTTGTAAAATAATTGTTACCCTTTGTGCTATGCATAAAAAATCTTGTCTTAAACGTTAGTTTACCAAAAAAATAATAATTAATGTAAATCATATTATGTACTCAAAATTATGGGGAAATTTTGAATCCAATTCTAGGGAAAAAGATTTTTTGGGCATCATTGAAGAAAAGAGACACAACACAAATATGGCCGCTGCTTCTGAACTGCATCGAGTTCACATAATCTAATAGGTATTTTGATTTTTGACAGCTTTATTCTGTTTTAAATCCAAGTGAGTTTTGTCTATGAATTAAGACGCCACTAATAATATCAATCTCAATTCAAAATGAGGACTATGCCTTTAAAACAGTGAGTTAAACAGCTTCGCCAAATAATATGTTGTGTTTGTTTACGTTGACGGCCCGTATAAACTTTCGTCGTATTTGTGCTTCTGGCCACGTAATGTCGGCGATTTTGAGGTGAAAGTGTTGCGGAAGGATCAATCCATCGCCATGGATAAAAAGAAGCAGAAGAAAACTGTGATTAAGCGAAAGACTGGAGATGAAAATGTCGGAAACGACGCTGAAGTCAAGAAACAAAAATCTGTGAAGAAAGTCGAAGAATCAAAGGTTTGTGAAATAAAACGAAGTATCTCTTTTATTACCCGTTGTTTTATAATATTTTACTATGTTTGGATTATTGAGTCTTTGCTTTTTAATAATTCAGCAAGAAATCAGAGCGATATATACCTAAATAATCTTAGTATCAAGTCTAAAGTCATGGTGTTTGAAAGAGAGAGTACGAAAACAGTGTGCAATATAGTTGTGAATGAGGAATACTTGGAGCAGGTGGATGAGTTTGTGTATTTAGGAAGTATGTTCTAGAGAGATGGGAAGGCTGACAGAGATATTGAAAGAAGGGTAAATGCAGGCAACTCCATTCATGGAGTGTCACCACAATATGCAGCACTCCACGTATGGAAGTGAGGCATGGAACTGGCAGAGGAAGAATGAAAGTAGAATGCTATAGTAATGAGATCCCTAAGGCGTATGTGTGGTAAAACCATGTATGATCGTGTGAGGAATGTGGAGATCCGCAAAGAGTGCAAGGCTGATGTAAGCGTAATGAGTAAGATTAAGAAAGGGACGCTTAGGTGGTTTGCGCATGTAGAGCGAATGAACTGGATTAGTTTCCTTTTTTCCATAGATTACACATAGCGCTCTTTACTCGCAAGCATTATAATATAAATTATAATAATAATATACAATATATTTTTAGAAAAGGATTTTTATAAAATATATTATGATAAAACTATACTAACAGACCGAACGATTAGTCATAATAGACCCGATATAGTTTTACATGACAAAATTTAAAAAAATAACTTGATGTCGCTATTCCAAATTCCTGTAATATTAAAAAATCTGTTAATGAAAAAATAAGAAAATACATATATTTAACAAATGAGATAAAAAGAATTTGGCATTCTCAGACTATAAAAATATTACCATTTGTTATTTCGGCTACTGGCATTATACCTAGCTCTCTCATTCCAAATTTAGGCGTATTAGATCTATCAAAATATTTATATATAAAAATGCAAAAATCAGTCATTTTAAATACATGTAGGATTACGAAAGATTTTTTGAGTATTTATGTTGAGGGATCAGTAGGATTTATAGGCCCTGTTAGGAGTTCTACCGAGCCGAACCCTCTGATATGAAAATATCTGGAGTCGGTGAATTATTTTCCCATTTGATCTCTGGTGAGTTGACGTGTTGTTCTTGTATTATTTTGTATTTATTATGCTTATATAATGCACTTGCACAATGTGGATTGACTAGATGATCATTTGTAGAAGGGTTTAGTTTTTCCTGTGGGGAAGATTTAACCCGGACATAAAGTCGGAAAAATTAAAGTAACTACGTTACAAGAAGTATGATTGAAGCAGTGTTAAAAAGAGATAACAGCACGCTTTTGTATTTGCATCTAAAAGTTTACATTGCACTTCAAAATAATTGTAATATTCCAAAAAGTCATTGACCGTAAAATTTTAGAGTTTTGATTTGTCAAAGTTTGCAATTTATTTTTATATGAAACGAACAAAAGTGAAGTTACATCAAATATGTTTTTTATTTCATATAAAGTTTTTATTTATTTTTAATTGCATTTGTCTGTTTGTAATATTAAAATCTGAGAGAGTCTTTCATCTGCTTCCAAAACCAGTAATTCATTTTGGTATACATTCAAAACCAGTAAACCATTTTCTAAATCATTTCTGTGAAAGTTCTATTCGAGTTCTGTTATTATATCATTATAGGCTAGTTGCTTGACAGAACTGAAATAATAACAGGTGTAACAATAATAACTTCGGGAGGTGATTCTACATAATCGTAGAAGTAAAAAAGATTAATGACTTTTTTTTTAAACTTAGAGGGTTACTTTTCAGGTAAATACGTAAAATCGGTCCGCAGTGTGGGGCTGGCATTATTATTTTGCGCTGTTGCTAAATCTATCGTCCGGCGCCACCGGTTGCCATTCTGTCAGTGTTTACTTGCCGTGCTTCGTGTCAATTACTTTCATTTTATTCGCAAAAGATCTGATAATTTAATGCATCAAGTGGTGTTCAACTTTAAACACTTGATTGAAACTCTATTATGCGTTTATTGAGACTCACTTTTTTATTCAGTGCGTGTTTACTTCTTTATTCAGTATGCGTTTATTGAGACTTTCTTCTTTATTCTGTGCGTGTTTTCTGCAAAGACTTACTTTTAAAATTGCAGTTATTTGTGCGTAATTTTAATTACCGTGATAATGCAGACATTCATTAGGTTTACGGGCTACACAATGTAAAGACACATGGAAATTGGATATTTTGAAAACTTGTTAACCCTAGATAAGTATAAACTGTTTTCATTGTTTCATTGTAACTACACTTTCATCGAGTGGACTACGCAATAAAACACTAGAAATAAATCAAAAATATTTAATTTAGATAGGAACTTGTTACATGGCACAAAAGTAAGGTTTATAATGAACAAATTAATATCAAAATATCAGTCTACACAGTGACCACACATGTCAACATTATGTGGACCACAAATAGCCTCTCTACATCTGGTGCAACGGTGTTTGGTCATCCTTGGATGGACACAGGTAGCTTGACAACATTTGATTTGAGAGCGTGCGAGTTTGCTAAGTTTTAACATTGTTTTTATGCGGTTTTCTCGTTATTTTCACTACGAATCGGAATTTTACGTATTACTACGAGGTTTTGCGTATTGTTGATTGTTACATTATGTAATAATATCGTTCTGTTCAATAATTTATAGAGTGTTTGACTAAATATTGTGAAGTGATAGTAAAACGTGTTTATAATACCACGTGTGTTATTTTTCTTGTTTGTTTATATTTTGATTTGGTCGTTTTATTTTCAACTAAAATATTTGTGTTCGATACCGTTATTTTTTCTAAAAATGTCTAAACCAAATTTCCTGAATGATCAAGACATAGCAGACTTTTTGAATTTTTCGGATGAATCTGATGATGATGATTCTTAGGATCAAGTAATTGAGGAAGATGCTGCATCAGCATCAGCTCCTAAACGTAAAAAAAGGCGATTGCCGAGTGTGGGATCAGGGAGAATTTACTCCAATTTTGCACGATTTCGATGGCAGAAATTCGGGTATAATGCCCCATATTAAAAAAAAACAACAACAACAACAAAAACAACAAACGTAGATACAATTTACTTCAATCTTCTCCCGACATCTTGTGGTGAGTAATATTTTTTAGTAGGTGTTGATATATATATATACGTTGTAATCATGTTATGGTAGGTTCACCTCCAATGGTTTACGATCCCTTCAATAGGCTATATTAGTTTTGTCTCTAACTTGTGTGTACAAGTATTATTATTTTTTAAAATATTTTTTCATTGCTAGATATTGAGAAAACTATGGTTTTGCATTTAATTTTTTTTAATTCGTATACTTCAAAAATGCTCACTCCTGGGATACAGTTTGCTACAAAAAAGCTCACTCTCCGAGAGATTAAGAGCCGGAGTCACGGTACCAGCTCAATATTTTCGTACGGCTCAATATTTTCGTACGGCTCAATATTTTCGTACGGCTCAATATTTTCGTACGGCTCAATTGAACGACGGCTCAATTGAACGACGGCTCAATTGAACGACGGCTCAATTGAACGACGGCTCAATTGAACGACGGCTCAATTGAACGACGGCTCAATTGAACGACGGCTCAATTGAACGACGGCTCAATTGAACGACGGCTCAATTGAACGACGGCTCAATTGAACGACGGCTCAATTGAACGACGGCTCAATTGAACGACGGCTTAATTGAACGACGGCTCAATTGAACGACGGCTCAATTGAACGACGGCTCAATTGAACGACGGCTCAATTGAACGACGGCTCAATTGAACGACGGCTCAATTGAACGACGGCTCAATTGAACGACGGCTCAATTGAACGACGGCTCAATTGAACGACGGCAAAATTGAACGACGGTTCAATTGAACGACGGCAAAATTGAACGACGGCAAAATTGAACGACGGCAAAATTGAACGACGGTTCAATTGAACGACGGCTCAATTGAACGACGGCTCAATTGAACGACGGCTCAATTGAAGGCTCAAATTCACTAGATAATTGACAAATTTGATTTCCAGGTGATTCAGCAGAAGGTTGACGCAATGCCGCCGCATGTGGAATTCACTGTAAACCAGGGTGGCGGCGGTCAGCAGATACTGCACCAGCCCGGCGGCGGTCTGGAGACCTTCGAGCAGCCCGTCTTCCTGAACATGAAGGGCGAGCCCGTGCACCTCGGGCCCAACACGGTCATCGTGTACGAGCAGGGCGGCCACTCGGGGAACTTTGCGTTCGGCGGCAATCTGGTCATGGACTCGGCCGGACGCATCGTCATGGCCGAGACAATCTACGATGTCAAGGAAGACGGGCAGGAGGAGTATGTTAATGCGGGAGAGGTGAGATAATTAAGGGTTTCTCTATCTACCCACCTAACTTGGTCACGGACACATCGTCACGGTTGAGACAATCTACGGTGTCAAGGAAGACGGGCAGGAGAAGTACGTCAATGCGGGAGAGGTAAGATAATTAACGGTTTCTCTATCTATCCACCTAACTTGGTCACGGACACATCGTCACGGTTAAGACAATCTACGGTGTCAAGGAAGACGGGCAGGAGAAGTACTTTAATGCGGGAGAGGTAAGATAATTAAGGGTTTCTCTATCTATCCACCTAACTTGGTCACGGACACATCGTCACGGTTGAGACAATCTACAATGTCAAGAAAGACGGGCAGGAGGAATACTAATGCGGTGAGACTTTTTATTGAACAGTCATATATATTAAAAAACAAAAAGAATAGTAGTTATTGGAAAGTTAGGGTCAGGGCGGGGGGCGGACGGTTACTCGACCGAGTTACCAGGAAACATAAATATACCACTCTCTAGATCGATATCTTCGGGCTTTTTGTATGTAACGGAATTATACAGTACTTAACCACAGATATACAAGCAGCATACAAGCAGTACCTACCGTGCGGAGCAGAGCAGTAGACAAGGTAGAGGAAACTCAAGGCCATTTAAAAAAAGATGCGACCATAGACAACATAATTGCTCTCAGCCTACTCTATTCATTCACTAGCCCAAAAAAACTTTATAAAAATAAAAATGTCCTTGAAGCAGAAAAATGTCGAAATGTTTTCCAAGGGCAAGGTTCATCTGACTAAGAAAATAAACTTTTACAGTGCATTTCCTTAAGATGAAACTTAAAAATAAAAAAAGAAGAAACCCAAAATGACAAGAAATTTGCAAAAACACTGAAGAAAATTTCCAAAACATGATTGTCCGACAGTACGACGAAGAATTCCGACATTTTTCAGCCTCATGAACTCATGGTTACATATGTTTAAATCTTTAATTTCACCAAAACAATAAGATAATACAGGATAACACTAATCAATAACATGAATAAGTTTATCGATATAATAAATAACATTTACCTATACGTTGAGTAAGACATATGCCAAGTATGAAGCATTGTTCAAAAAACCGAACGAAAAACTGTCAATTCGTTTAAACTTGAACTTACGTAGGTAAGTTGAATATATGTTTGTAACTCGCTAACACTATACTGGCTTATATTGTATTTTTATCACGAACAACTTTAACACGCAATATTTAAAAAATGATAGTATTTCGGCAGCAAATGACAACCCGCGTTTATAAATAAACCACACTCATTTTGTTTGAATGATTTGAAACTGTCAAACGGCAAAATTCCGTCATCTCTTTCTGTTACACGAGTCATGATGGTAGAGAGCGAGAGATCAAACCAATCCTTCTTTTCTCACCAATGAGATCTGAGCTTTTAGCCATATTATTCGTTTTCTATAAGAATTTTGAGGTGGGCGTGGCGGTTTCAAATGAGTTTCAAGGCCAAAGCTTATAGTCCAGTCAGCCTGTGTCGTAGAACACCATTTAGACAAACTAAATAGTATAAAGCTAATTTTTTCCCCATCGACTACTACCATTTAGACAAGTGTTTAGAAAAAAGTCCCCGCCCCTACCCCCCTTGCTTCCCCCCCTGTGCCCCCCCAAACATGAAAAGTGTAAGGGTTTCGTAAATCGCGTCTATCTCAATTATTAAACAACATATCGGATTGAAATTTTTTTTATTCTCTTTGCTGTAACATTTTCTACAAAAAAAGTTGAGTTAACTTTCGTCGTAACTTTTACCGTTTGTTTGTAATTCGTATGATAAGGTAAAAATTTGTATATTTTTTGGCACATAATTTTATATTTTGTCACAGAACTTTTCAGGCCGACATTTTATGAAAAAATATTTCCTATAAAAGTTGTAGCCCCTGTTATTACCTTTAACCTCTTGAAAGTGGGGCAGATTTCGGAAACAGCGCGAAAATTACCTTGATGAGTTTTTTCTCAAATTTCGGAAAAAAAACTAAGTATTTGCTTTTTTTTTTATTGTTTTCTGTTTACCAGATAATGTAGCTAATTATTCATATATAGTTCATGATTATATCGTAAGACATTTTCCCAGAATAGCTAACTTTATCTGAAAAATTAATAAAAAATTCCCCCGTTCGGGAAACAATTGTCAAAAAAATTATGTTTATGAATATAAACGGATTTTATTATTTCCACACAAACCTGAATAAATAGCCTATATGAAAAAAAACAAACCAAAGGTGTTTTCAAAGAAATAATGGCATTTACGTTGTTTTGAAAATGTAAAATATTTTAGGCTTTTCAAAAAAAAATCTCACGCCAAGCGTGCACTTTAGAATTTTTTTGTGTCGTATTGTATAAAGTTATGAAAGCAATTCTTTCAGTTTTTGGTAGTTCATACTATTGTTGTTACTAATAATATTTTTTTATACTAGAAACCTGTAAATAAATAATGCTAAAAATATATTTATGCACTATGATGTAAATTTTCTAACATTTTTGCCGTCACTTTACCAGCCTGATTTTTGACACAATTATATTGCGAAATATTGTAAAAATTACATCAAAATAAACTAGATAGAATTACTTTTCTAATGGTACCTAACACCTATTATTTCGATAATGAATTTATATCCAAAACAATGCTAATATGTAGAATATTTACCTCAGACAGTTCACCAATTTGAAGTCTATTTCAATATCTGGAATTCCAAAATGGCCGCCATTCTTGTATACACATTACAATCGAAATACAGAGTGGTTCAAAGAATCATGATTCAAGGAGAATAAAAATAAATTTTAGTGATATTTTTTTTCATAATATTTATTTCAATTTTATATAACATAAAATGCATTTTTTCAATTTCAAGTACTGGGTGGTTCAATAAAAATAAAAGTCGGAGATTTATGTTTCATCATATTTATTTCATTTTATATTATATGAAATATGTGTTTTTCAAACTTTGGTCCAGAGGCCAGGCTCTCGACTACGAAAAATATTATTTTACATATACATATTTATTATGATAATATGTCAATTTTTAGACATTGTTTCTATCCTCCTAAAAAGTGGAAGATACAATGAATGGACATGAAATATTAACCAATGCACTTGCGTTTCAATTCAATACACAAATACCCATACAAAAAATAACAACCAAGCAACAAATAACATCCACGCAACAAATAAGAAACATCACAAATAACAAACACACAATGTACAAAAAACAACCACAAATACCAACATCCAAGAAAAAAATAAAAACACCAATGCAGCAAATAACAAACACCGTAAATAACAAACACCATAAATAACAAACACCATAAATAACAAACACCATAAATAACAACACCTTGCAACAATTAACACACTCCCTGAACTGTAATTATGGGACTGCCACTATTAGGTATAATGAATTTCCTCGTCATGGCAATTTTTATATTTTTGAATGAAAACAGAAAAAAAAAAAAACTAAAAAAAAAAGTAAAAAAATAGTCTAAACAAAAGAGAAAAAATATAATCTAAATGGAAAAAAAGCGATTTTAGCAAGTAATGAAAAAAAATTATAAATCTGCAACTCTATGATACATCACAAAACACGCCATGCAAAGGAAAACTTTGCACTTTACGCAATAGGAATCGACCTGTTTGTTTATTTTACGCCTTGTACAAAGTACGCACCTTTTGCGTATTTTGCGATTCCTATTGTCCGTTTCTGTGGTTTCAACTAGGTAATGTGAAAAATTCTCTAATCTGATGTGCACAGGAAGAATATGACTGTCGTTAGAAGAAATCGGTCTGGGTGCTGTCACAAAGGGAGAGTGTCGCGCTATAAGCTCAAATGCCAATTGCTTCCTGAATGTACGGTGAAGAATGGGCACAGCGTCTTGTTGAAGTTGCCTGTAGATCACCAAGCTATTCAGGATGCTGACATTGAGCAGGCGACGAAATACCTTAATGTACCATTTGTGACCTCGCGTTCTCTCCATGCGGTAAGTGGACAACAGCGAATCTTTGGTATCCACTCCACCCATGAAGGAATTGTACCTGACCACAGATCGAGGCATTTGGTATCTCTCTAACCCTCTTTGACCCATGACCGTTTCGGTGTTGTGGAAGGTAGACACCATGGTGACAATTTTAATATCATTCCAAGCAACGACTGAAAAGTCACCACAGTGTCTACCGACAATCGTATGCCGTGGCACACTCTTCTTCATGGCTTTAATAACCTGAGGTACCATCTTTCGGCGGCGATTAAGGGTACCGACAACATCGGTATTCCTTTGTTTCAGGTACCTAGTCAATGGCATGCTATTATAAAAATTGTCCATGTAAAGGCAGTACCCTTTGTCAAAGAACCCCTCCATGAGTTTAAGTACAACTTTAGAAGTTTTACTCGAAAACCCAAGGTGGTTCTCTTCGACTTCTGTACCCTTTCCCGTGTACATTATAAAGCGGTACAAGTAGCCTGTTATTGATTCGCACAGCTCATAGGTTTTAATGCCGAACCGAGCCGCCTTAGTGCGGATGCACTGCTTGAAACCTAGGCGACCCTTCCAGAGCAACAGGGACTCGTCTATGCTAATGTCTTCACGAGGAGTGTACAGACTGGAAAACTTTTCATTCATTATGTCCAATAGTGGTTTAACTTTTGCAAGCTTTTCTTGGGAACCGACATTATTGTCACTAAAGTGGAGGAACTGCATTATCAGACAAAACCTATCATAAGACATTAGAGTCCTAAATTTAGGCATCTCTAAGTAAATATCTTTTGTCCAGTATTCTGGTAAGGCAGCTCTGTAACAAATGGACATTATCATAAATATTGCGAACAACAAATACAGTTCAGGGACCGTCACATCTCGCCACTCCCTCAGCCTGGAATGGGCGGCCATGTGCAATACCCCATCTTCGGTAGTTATCTCGTCCAGTGCGCTCCATGCATGCCTATTCGTTTCCTTTACAATATAGGACATTGTTTCCAAGTCCCATATTTTGGAGAAAACATCATAGGCAGATGCAGCGACTGTCGGAGGGAACACTTCTGTTGATGGGCCAGGCTGAAGGACGGTAAAATTTTCCCGCTGACCCGTGAACGAAGAGAAGTCTTCAGACCAGGTGAAGGACTGCTCCTCGGGGTTTTCCTCCTCCTCCCCCAACAGCTCCAACTCTTCCTCAGGCACATCCGTTTCGATCCCCAGGGGCGGGATATATTCGGGATCGCCACCGCAATCGGGATTTACGTCGACATCATCTTCGTCATCATCTTCGCTATCGAAGCCGATAAATTCGAAGATGATATTGTCGACTACCTATATATAGAAAGAAAAAATATATATTCAGCTATGCGAAATTATTTTATTTTCATTGAAAAGCGCCCTTGAGGAAGAAAAATACAAAAATTGCACTGTAAAAGTTAGCCTAGTCTTATTATAATTACCTGAGTCGTTGGAGCTGTAGAGGTTGAAGGGGTTGGATCATCCGAGGGCTCCTCCAAGTCTAGCCTCCTCCTTTTTATTGGCTGACCAGGAACCTAAAACAATAAACATTTATTGTTACACTAATGTCTTTCAATTCTGGAAAAGATGAAGCACACAATCAACCTAATATAACTACTACTAATACACAACATACCGTGATTGCTAGAGGCGCTGCCTCTTCGGTGCTTCTGCCGCCTCTTCTGTCGGCTCCAGGAACCTGAAAAAATAAACATTTATTGTTACACTAATGTCTTTCAATTCTGGAAAAAATTAAGCAGTTTCCAGAGTGGAAGATACTACCAGTATCGCCCTGGTGTAAGACCACCATTCAGAATTGAAACTTTGCTCCAAATGGCTTTAGCCGTGTTTAGTGACTAGATCTGAATAGCCAGGTACTTCCCCACCTTCCTCTTTCCCTTCCCCACTTACCTTCAGCCTCACAACATCCCCCAATTGGGGATGCCATAGTCTCACTGGCTCCAGACGGGAGCAGTTGGGACTCTTGTGAGGTATTCACTATAAAAAAAAAAAAGCAAACAACCAACCTAATATAACTACTACTAATACACAAATAATAACAATAAAAAACATACCATCGTTCCGTCCGGCGCTGCCTCTCCGTCCGGCGCTGCCTCACCAGTCCTTCTACCGCGTACCTCTCCAGTATTAGTCTCCATTCTATAATAATAGGAACAATCAGACATATACTAGTATTTATAAATTTTGTATATATAATAATAAACAAAAAATATTTTTTCTTATTATTTTTTGGGACACCCTATACAACTGTGATATTTACTAATACTGTGACTTTTGTGATATTTATTACTATTTTTCATAATAAATAATAAATACCAATAAAAATATTTCCGTAAACAATAGTTTACATTTTCTTGGACCTGCTTGTACAATCTACGCGAATTGCTTGATAACACAACTTTTAAAATCTGCCGCTAGCAGTAAAAAAAGTGGCGCTGTCGGTTGAAACACTAACACATGTAAAGTAATCTCGATGTATTTGTGTGAAACGGTAGAGATGCACAACTTATTTTTTTAAAATATTTTCACTAAATATCGACTATATAATGGCTTTGTTACATAATCTCAATTGTTTTCCCTGCATAATGACATTCGAATAACTCAAAATAACATAATGATCACGTAAATATTCCCATCTAAAAATCAAATATTTACGCGCAGCTATTTTTTTGACACATGACATGACATGTCATTTTTTTTAAAAATAATCACGAAGTATTGACAAAAAGAGAGCTTCGATATATAATAACAATTGTTTTATCCATACAATGATACACGAATAACTCCAAATAATGTAATATATCATGTACATAACTCCATCCAAAAAGTAAAAATTGTTCCTGCAAAATTTTTGCGAACTTTTACGTCATCTTTTATAAATTTACAATATCAAAAATGATTTATATTTATCAAAACACATTACTTGGTCAATGAACTATGTATAAAAACACAATTACTTACGTTTATTTGTTGAATTAACTGATTAATCTCGTTTTTAGCTAACGCTCACTCAGAAACCGACCGTTGGAAAGAAACTCATAAAACAAGCGACGCCACTTTACCATAGATAATTTATATTTACATGTACAGGGCTCGTAGCCTCATCAAACAAAAAGCTAATTCTAGTCCGAACTTGGCGCAAGCGATTCTGACCTTTTACTTCATACAAATTCTTTATACATAAGGGTTAAAATCGCATTTTAAAAAAAAAAAACCGCCGGATTTCAAAAAAGCCCGCCGGCTTTGGAGGGTCTTTTTGTGGAGAGGAAGGAGTGAACATGGGTCTTGAAGAGTCCCATGTTGTAGGAGGGAGGAAACACAGAGGCCGGCAGTTCGTTCCACAGCCGAGCTGTTGAACTTAAGAACGAATCGTAGAAGCGACCCGTTCTCATGTGACAAGTGTCAACTGTGTACAAATGTTGGGCGCGCGTTTGGCGTGTATCCCGACTACGCACCGGCGCCGAAGGGATCAATGACGCTAGTTCCTCAGAGCATCTTCCATTGTAATACCGATAGAACAAGGACAGCATACCTACCCGACGTCTGTGCTCTAAAGATTGCAGTCCGTTTGTTAAGATTGGGGAATCTATCAAACGGACCGCCCGTTTCTGCACAGAGTCAAGGGTTTTTTTCAGGTATTTTGGGGCTCCAGACCAGAGATGGCTGCCAAATTCGACAGTAGGGCGCACTTGCGATTTGTACAGGGTGAGCAGTTGTGTACTATTAAAGTATCTGCGGGCCCTGTACAGTACGCCCAGCTTCTGAGAGGCCAACTTTACTCTGGCTTCGATGGAGCCCCCGTACCTGAGCTGGTCACTTATAGTTACACCAAGCATATCAATGGAAGGCCTGTTCGGAAGATTGCTTCCGTTGAAAGAGACTAGATTATCATTTGGATCCCTTTTAGACGTAATCAGACAGGATTGGGTCTTTGAAACATTAAATTCGACGAGATTATTTTTACCCCAGGAGGAAATACTCTCGAGATAACCGTCCATTCTCTGCTTCAAAGCCCTCCGAGCCGTTGGAGTTTGTGTGCCCTTTGGGGGCTTGTCAAACAAAAAGCTATCATGAACTGTACTGTCATCCGCGTAACAATGAATCGGTGCACATGTCAAAAGGTCATTGATGTGCAACAAAAACAAAGTCGGAGACAGAACCGATCCCTGTGGGACGCCAGCATTTATGGAGTGCGAGGAAGAGGTGAAACCGTCAGCAACCGCCTGAATCGACCTATCCCTTAAAAAGTCAGCAATCCACGTACACAGGGATGCGGGAAGTCCGTAAGAATGCAATTTGTTGATAAGTCCTCGGTGCCAGACCCGGTCAAAGGCCTTGGATATGTCTAGTGCGACCGTTTGGGTCTCACCGTGACGTTCCAGGCACCGCCCCCAAACATGCGTCACATACGCGAGAAGATCACCGCACGAGCGGTTCCGCCGGAATCCGTATTGACGGTCGTTGATAATTTTGTTCTTCTCGAGGTATGTGAGCAGTTTGTCGTTGATCACACGTTCCATCACTTTGGACAGAACTGATGTGATCGCTATGGGGCGGTAGTTGGCCGGGTTGGAGCGGTCACCTTTCTTGGGAATAGGGTGAATTACCGCTTTTTTCCAACCAGAGGGCACAGTGCCACACTTCAGGGACATTTTGAAGAGCTTTGTCAAAACTGGAACTATTTCCGCAGCACACCTCTGCAATACCAAGGCAGGTATTCCATCAGGTCCACTAGCTTTGTTAACATCGAGCCCCCGTATGACGTGGAGTACATCCCGATGCCGGATCCTCAGCTTTTTCATATAGAAGCCGCAGTGAGGAACCGACGGCGGAACAGCACCCCCGTCGTCGAGGGTCGAGTTTTCCGCAAACATTTTCCCTAAAAGGTTTGCCTTTTCGGTGGCGGTGTTTGCTAGTGAGCCGTCAGGTCTGGTAAGAGGTGGCAAACTGGGTTTGCAAAAATTTCGACCTATTGAGCCCGCAAGCGACCAGAATGATCTGCAGGTCGTGTTCGAATTTTGATCTATTGATGATTCTCTTGCATTCCTTTGCCGATTTGTTGTATGCTGATCTGCTTTCGGGCGTTCGAGATGTGTTGTAGGCTCGGTAAGCCGCGTTTTTTCGTCGAACTGCTTCGGAGCATTGTCGACTGAACCACGGCTTTGAGCCCACACCAGTTTCTTTAGTAGTCGATTGTATGAAGCCATCCATCGCCGATTTGATGACTGGTACTGGCCTTGAGGAGTTAATTGTTTGGATATGATATTCATATCCAAACAATTAACAAACAAACAACTGTTGAAGACGCCATGAGAGAGTGTAAAACAAATGAAATAATGACAAGACTAGAAGAAGTGTATGAAGATTTGGTTAAAACTAGTAGAACTTCAAAACTGTGGCTACAAGAGTTTAAATTGGTGAATTTGGCTCTAGACTTTATTCTGGCAGAGAGAATCGGCGATTGGAATTTGCACATTAATACAGTCAAGCAAATGATACCGTATTTCCATGCTGCTGGACATTTGCTCTACGCCAAATCCGCACACATATACTTACAACAAATGTTGAGTCTACAATCGAAGATGTCAAATGAAGACTTCGAAAGGTTCGTCAATAAAGGTTTTTTTACAGTTCGGCGTACAGATGGATTTTTTACCGGTATCTGGACGGACATGAACATAGAGCAGACATTAATGCGATCATCAAAATCCATAGGTGGCCTTACTCATGGACGAGGATTAAGCGAGAGGACGCTAACCAAGTTCATTGCTTGCGCTCCTGCATCCCTACAAATTTGTGAGGCTTTCGAGAAGTTCTCTGGCTGCTTGACTCAGTTTAACGAACAGCACACTGAACTTAGATGCAGTAGAAGAGAAAGGGACTTGCAAGATATTAATAAATTTCTCGGGTGGCTGCGTATCCATAATCCTTTCCGACAGAGCAACGATTTAATTTCTTTATCCTCTGGTCTAGTAGTGACAAGTTCGGGTGTAAACTGCGATGAAGCGTATGATGTAGGAATGAAATGCTTGAAAGACATCGAAGGAAATAATTTTGCAGATGTTAAATTGAAAAGAAAAAATAAAGTTAAAACTATAGGCTCCGTAGTAAGTGGTATAAATGTGAGATCTGAAGAAGTGCCAATTAATCCTGATCAGCTGTTTAATAGGGTTATATGTATGTCTCAAGGAACAAATAATCTCAAACAATACTTCAACTATGAACTTAGCCCATACCCTTTGTCTTTATTTGAAAACAATAAAATGATAAGAAAGGGAACTAAATCAAGTCTTATGAAAATATTTGAAAAGTGGACAGTTAGCGACGAAGTTTTTAAAAATTTGCCCCCAAAAATATATGTAGTAGATGGAGGGTATCTTTTGCACAGTGTTATTTGGCCTGAAAAAGTAACATATAGCAGCATCATAGAGAAGTATGTTGATACTGTAATGAAACGGTATGGGAAAGATTGTCATGTTGTGTTCGATGGGTATCCTGACTATCCCACCACAAAAGGGGTCGAACATATGCGGAGAAGTAAAAAAACATCTCTAGAAATGAAATTCAACGTTAATATGGAATGCTCTGTGAAGCAAAATGAATTTTTGGCAAATCCAAAAAACAAAAGCCAGCTTATTGAACAGCTCTCTCAGAAGCTTAATGAAGCAAACATTCCAACCATTGTGGCGGAGGAAGATGCAGATACTAAAGTGGTCGGAAGAGCAATAGATGTCTCCCAGATTCAAAGTGGGAGGCCTGTAGTTGTTGTCGGACAGGATACTGATCTTTTCGTTCTATTGTTAGGGCTACCACAGTGTCAAAATGTGCAACTATTCTTTCACAAACCCTCTGGCACACCATCAACGTATGACATCAGCAAGATTCGTGAAGAGATTGGTGATATGAACGATGTGGTACTATTTTTGCATGCTATCACAGGATGTGATACCACATCTTATTTATTCGGCAAAGGCAAAATTAACGCCTACAAATTGCTAAGTTCATCAAATGATCTCCGCACAAAAGTTTTACAGTTTTATGAAAAACAGGCAGACAAAAATATTCTTAAAGAGGTAGGAGAGGCTTTTGTCTTGAAACTATATGGATGCACAAGGTCTGCAAGTCTGAATGACAGTAGATATTCAATGTACCTTAAAGCTGTTGCAAAAATGTCATTAAAATCCAAATTTAAAATGGCGTCCCTCCCTCCAACATCTGATGCTGCTGAACAACACGCCTATCGAACATACTATCAGATTCAAAAATGGATTGGAGATAAGGAAATCAGCGCTACGGACTGGGGATGGATTTTAACAGACAACATGCTGTACCCAGTGCACTCAAAAAAACCACCGGCACCTGAAGAAGTTATAAACTTAGTTTCCTGCAACTGCAAAAAGGCTTGCAAAAATAATTGTAGCTGCTTTAAAGCATCACTTGATTGCACAGAAATGTGCGGGAGCTGTGGTGGATCATGCAGCAATGTAACTTTGGTTGAAGTCGAGGAAAATGAAGAACCTCTCATGGAAGTTTAGGATATGATCAAATTAAGATACCGCAATTATTTTGTTCTAAAATAACATCTTTAAAAAATATTACATGCATTTTCAAACCAAAAACTATTTAAAATACCTATTTTCGCTGTATACAAGGACTTATTATTATTTGAAACAAATTTAAAAAGTGGGGAATTTAGGTTTCACCGAGACTCGATTAGTTTTATTTATGGAAAATGCAATAGTGTACCTTGAAGATAAAAAACACTATCACTATACAACAATATCTGCATTGCAACGCCGCGCCGGCCGGCCCCACCTCGACCGAACCCGCCATGATAATCTCGCTGGATCTCCAACAAAGTAAGTACTATTTTATATCATTTTAAAGGTAATAATAGGGACTACAATTTTTGTAGGAAATATTTTTTCATAAAATGTCGGCCTGAAAAGTTCTGTGACAAAATGTAAAATTATGTGCCAAAAAATATACAAATTTTTACCTTATCATACGAATTACAAACAAACGGTAAAAGTTACGACGAAAGTTAACTGAACTTTTTTTGTAGAAAACGTTACAGCAAAGAGAATAAAAAAAATTGCAATCCGATATGTTGTTTAGTAATTGAGATAGACGCGATTTACGAAACCCTTACACTTTTCATGTTTGGGGGGGCACAGGGGGGGAGGCAAGAGGGGTAGGGGCGGGGACTTTTTTCTAAACACTTGTCTAGATGATAGTAGTCGATGGGGAAAAAATTAGCTTTATACTATTTAGTTACATATAAAAACACAGGCTGACTGGACTATTAGTTAAATGCCCCTGCCAGGAAATGACGAATGTGAAGGAAAAAAATTAGACAAAATGACTTAAGTAAATTATGATTTTTAAATTATTTAAAAATTATCAAAGGTAGTTCTATATTAACCCTTTAGGTGCAGTTTGCCGATATAGATACTTCTTGAGTGCCGCGTAGCGTGTCGATATACAGGCTGGGCCAGAGAAGACGTCTCGCATACATAGTCACAGAATTCAATTCAATTTGTTTATTAATTTAAAAAACTTGACAAAATTGTTAATTTCAATGCGTTTTTAAAATATTTTTATAATAAGAATTCTTAGATTAATATTAACAGTGTGTATATCAACCATATCAGTGATAATAGAGCTTGCCTTTTCAAGGAAACTTCATTGATGCAAAACATGTCGATATCCGAATTGATTTTGTTCAACAGCAAGATTGCTCTCCCCACAGGCATGACCATTGGCAAGTTAGTTCTGCAGGCCGGGAGATAAAATAGTCTATGTTGTCGGTGACGTAGATAACCATCGGGAACATAGAAATGAATGCTCTCCATGATGAGCGAGTTTTCAAACCATCCACGAATCAGTCTAAAGAAATGTGTAGCAATGCTCACATCTCTCCTGACCCATAGATAGTTCATTCCGAGCATACCCAGAGCCACGGGTAGTAGCCATACTCCCTCATGTAGAGAAATCTCAAGAATTTCTTCTGAACTCTCTCCAAGACAAGAGAATACTTTACCTGGTGTGGACTCCACATCACCGACCCACTTTCAAGTCTACTCCTTACTGAGGAATTAAATAAAACTACTAATGGCGGACACATGTCCCTAACACCTGCTCATTCCACATTGGATATATTGGCAATTTTTTTAATCAAATTAAAACGTAGTAATAATCAAATGTCATAAAAATAAAATATTATTACAGTTCTCTCACACTAATCCGTCACCTCTAAAACTGGACAAGTGTCCAATTACTGAAAGTAGCAAATTATAGTGCATACATATGTAAAAACAAACACCGATGGTTGCGCCGGTTTGGTACGCACATCTGTATTATAAGTGCGTGTTCTTGTTGTTGAAGGCAACGCAAAATATTTCGAAAGTACCGCCGTTGAATGTCGCTCTAGGAACTGCAAAATGACGATATCATCAAATCCGCCGCAGTCAATCTGTTTTCAAGACAATTATATTTATGTGCATTCTGTAACCACCAGATGAGCAGAGCCATTGAGAAGCAAGCAGCATATCAAGGTAAGTCTTTGAAATTTCCCTTCTTTCCTGATCTCTGCATCATTAGGCAACTCAATGGTATTGTTTTCATCACACCCGCAAATGAACGAAAGTACTGAACAAGCGCAACTAATCAGTACCGATCTTTACAACGAACAGAAACACTTGCGGCGGTTGCTAGAATACACAAAGCAAATGTCCTGAAACCACAATAATGAACGCTGGAGACTGGAATAGCTCTAGCATGGACTCTAGACGGTGCTACGGTAACTGAATGCCATATTCTTGGCTTGGTACTCCAGTCTAGGCACACTACAGACCACCGGTGAATTATATACTCATTGTGCTTTCTACTAGGTAAAACAACGGTGGATATATATAAAGTAGCTGTCAGATAATCGAGTGGCGGATTACTAAGAGAATACTGTATATATTTTGCATGGATTATTGACACGTTTTTATCAAATGATGAACGCACCTAAAGGGTTACCTAATGTATTTGTTTCAGGGGGGAAGTGTCATCACAGAGAAGCCCGAAGGCGACATTGAAGGAGAACTCATGCAGTATGCCATTAAGGTATATTAGTATTTTCTTCTGCATGTGACGGTAACATGGTGAATCTTCATCACATAAGAGATCTGATTTGATCTGAGCATTTGATTTTCAACCTTTGTCTACGCTTCGACGTATTTTAAAAAATAATGAAAACGCTCACTGAGGGAACTTGTCGGAAAACACCAATAGATGCAGGAAATGTGAAGAGGATGAAGAGATTCCGATTCACCTTTGGTGCCAATGTCTCGTCCTGATGGGAACAAGGCTCAGCTATTTGGGAAGACACGTTGTGGAACCAGGAGATATATTGCCAAATATCCAACGACAACCGTGTTGAACATTATCAAAGTGACTGGGTGAAATGGGAGACAGCACCGGCCCATGGTCTGAGCTGAACTATCCGTAAACATCGCCACATTATTAATTTTTTTAAATATTGCATCTTCGTACTCCATTTACTCGAAAATGAAAGTTTCCAAATGTGATGTAGATTCAATATAAATAACTAACGTTTGTAGGTGGACGACAACACGGATGGAGACTGCTACGAAGTGTCCCGCAGCCAGCGCAACGACAACCAACAACAACAACAGCAGCAGCAGCAGCAACATACGGTGGTGCAACAACACCAGCAACAGCAACACACCGTTGTGCAACAGCAGCAGCAGCAGCAACAACAGCATACTGTGGTGCAACAGCAGCAACAACAACACACCGTAGTGCAACAGCAGCAGCTGCACGCACACCAGCAGCAGAGGCAGGAGTACGAGATTGTGCATATCGTAGACGAGCAAGAGTAAGTATAATATTTTATGAGGATTGCTATATTTGAAACTGATTGAAAAAATCTGCTCACGAATTACTAGTTCTTTTGACAGTGGGATGTTAATTATTAGCCAAGTAAAAAACTACATATCAGGTGAACAAAAGTTCAGGTTTGTTTCCAAGATTTAATATTTTGTTTCACTATTTAGTTAGACACTTTTCCAAAAGTGCTATAATTTAGCCACCATAACCCTTTTAGTGCCACAAATATTTTGTAAAAATACGCTGAAAATGCCAGTAAAAAAAAGAAAAACACTTGCCATTTCTGTTACAATACACTAATTTTCATAATTTTTTCAACATTCTCTTCAGAAGGTTTCAAACTATGATAATTAAAGCACAGAAATTGAATACTACATATTTATTGACAAGAAAATACAGAACACATATGGAAAATGGTACAAGAGTGTTTTCCTACACAAACACCGTGTAGTCCTTCATCACTGGCTTGATTTTCTCTGTCTCATAATTTCCAGGTTTTTATTCCAGTAAGAAAAAAATAGTAGGCCTTCTTGTGACACCCATTTCCAGGATTACTGCCACAAATGCTTCCGTCCCTGGTATTGCGCAAGGCTTCCAAAATTTTGCTCGCGGTTGAGGTTTTCAAATTTGGATGCGATTCAAAAAATTGCGAAGCTTACCGATTAGTTTCGATAACCATTTTGGTATACAAAGACATCGTTCGCACACCTATCTATGAGCGCCATGCCACTTTTAAGCACTCTAAGGGTTAAGCATTTTTAGCGTTGCTATGCCGGGCAATTCATTTAAGAACCAATATTCAGATTATGCCCAGAAAAGTCCCACAATGGAGAATGCTGCAAACCTTTGCCTTACTTTAGCCAACTTTACTTTTCTGCGCAGGCTCTGGTTATTTCAATGTGCGCTCTTCGGCAGTCAACGTTTCGACTGGTGTCATGGATATTCAAAGCATTCTCAAACCTTCTCGGGGGCCTTATCTGTATCTTTCAAAACGTTTTTATCGCGGGTTTGGCTACATCACAAACTCAACCTTTCTCTTGCAGTGCTAAAAATTTCCTAGAATTCAAATGCTGTACAATCAGTGGTGGTTCATCCCTTACGTCAATTGGTGTTTGACCCCCAAAATTATAAGACAACAATAATAATCAATTATGTGCATCAAAACAACTGGTCTTATTCTTAATTTATTTAACCTCTCAGACAAAGACTTTTATTTACTATGTGTTCCTTTGCGAACTGTCAAAACGTGATAATTTTTGTGTTATTTACGAATTTTGCTAAAAGCTTCATAACTCACGTTTTGGGAAACGTAGCCTCATTCTAAAAAATGTTTTGGAAAGATTATGAAATCCACTATGGCATTGTGTTGTTATACGTAAATATTTGCATTTCTAAATATAAATTTTATGAAAACGTCAAAAATATGTAAAAATCGCTTACCATTATTTCAAAGCCGTGAAAAATGTACTTTTTTCTGAGATCATAAAGAAATAACACTTTATATACTGAAGAAATACAATTAAAAACTATCAGTCACCTCAAAATATTAACCGTCCAAACTAAAATATTTTTAATAAATTATTTAGAAACGCAATAAATTATGAACGAACAAGATGACAGATCCAATCGGCTTAGATAATGCAGTTCTACGTTCCATATATATTCTTGAATACAGACGCGTAGCGTTATTCATTATCGATACTCTGTTTTTTAAATCATGGCAATCCGTATACTAGTGATGGAAATAAATCGATTTTTGTAAAATCTCGCGCGTTTACGTGAAAAGACGTTCTAATGTCTTGACCGCTATTATCATATTTACGTCTTTTGACGTTCTAATGTTCTGAGTGGTTAAACTACATTATAACTTGTTATTAACATCGCAAAATGCAATAAATTAACATTTACACGTAATAAAAATAAAATATCCTTTGTATACACACTAAACGGCACACACATCAATGAAGTAAAATATATCAGGGACCTTGGGGTAACACTGGATGTTAAATTAAACTTTATCCAACACACTGATGACATCATTAACAAAGCCAATAAAATGCTGGGATTTATAATTCGCATAGCAAAACCCTTCCACAACATAAACACTCTATATTCCCTTTAGACCTCATATATTCGCCCGCACCTGGAACACTGTACACCGATCTGGACTCCTTTATACCAAGCCCATATCGAAATTGAAATCGCAATTGTTTGTCTGCACTGAAAGACTGAGACACAGCAACGAGTGGCGGGGTACAACTAGTTAATAATGTGAACAGATTGGCTTGAGCAGTTGATGCACACTTTTTAATTTCATTGTTAAATTACACCTTTGTTGTACTATTTCCATAGATTTTCATGTTGGAATTGTGACCGTCTATTTATTACAGATCTGGAGAGGATGTTCTCAGTGATGCTACAGCCCGTTGGCTGAACAGCAAATACGACTTTGTCGTCAGAAAACTGCAATTGGACCATGGTACGTTGAATTGTTGTTTTTCTATTTATTTAAAAAACATACGTCACAACACGTGCGATTAACATAGGTATAAATTTACAAGTACAAAGTAAAAAGTGTAAGAAAATATAAAAATACAAAAGGTAAAAGAAAAAAAAAACGTATTTGTCAATCTCATATTTCAAATTCAGAATTAACAATATTATCTTACAACTAACTTTTCCCATTGATTTTTGAAATATGAGATTGACAAATATGACATTTAATAATGGTCTAGTGGTTAAGATGCTGTCTCAGTAAGAGTGAGATCCTGGGTTTGATTCCTAGCTGCGGCCGTTATCTTTTTATTTTTCTGTGTCTTGTTCTGTTTCATGTTTCGTGTAGATTTATTAGTATGTATTGCCTTCTTCTTCAATAAAATATAAATGTAACGATTGTGGTTCACAGATGCGGGTGTGAAGTTACTCCACTCTACCAGCGGAGTGCTGAAGTGCGTGTACCTGACCACGCCCAGTATGCAGCAGGCCTTCAACTCGGTGCCGCAGTTCCTCTGCATAGAGAGCGGTGAGTACTTGAAACCTTAAGCCCCTCGTGCATTACGTCTGCTTCGGCTAAACTCTTCCCACAACATAGAACTATTTATCTAACTAACGGCCGTTGTTCCCAATCCTGCTGATCAACTGTTGAGCCGAAATTTTGGCTCAACATTCCTCAAATGCACAATTACGCTCTTCCCAATGCAACTCTCCTCAGGCTAGAGGAACCAAACAGCAAAATCAAACTTCATTTGATTCACGCATTCTTTTTCGTATTGCGTATTGCCAATTTTATCAAATTAATATGGACAGTGAAAATGAAGATATTAATGATAATGTTTATATATTTATATTTTTTATAATTTTTATTTTCTTATTCTGAAAAAATATGAAAATACACAGATTTACGAAATGAGATTAAAATAATTGGCATTCTCAGACTATAAAAATATTACCATTCGTTATTTCGACTACTGGCATTATACCTAGCTCTCTCATTCAAAATTAAGGCGTATTAGATCTGTCAAAGAATTTATATATAAACATGCAAAAATCAGTCATTTTAAATTCATGTAGGATAACGAAAGATTTTTTAAATATTTATATTGAAGGATCAGTAGGATTTATAGGTCCAATTAGAAGTTCTACCGAGCCGAACCCTCTGATATAAAATTTTCCCATTTGATCTCTGGTGATTTGACGTGTTGTTCTTGAATTATTTTGTATTTATTATGCTTATATAATGCACTTGTATAATGTGGATTGACTAGATGATCATTTGTGGAAAAGTATGTGGAAGGGTTTAGTTTTTCCTGTGGGGAAGATTTAACCCGGACATAAAGTCGGAAAATATGATATTGCGGAATGGGGAATACGTAATGTACAATAATATCGAGTTACACAGGCGGCGACAGCCAAACATTGAATGACAACGAATTTTTTAACCGTTTTCGATTGTCAAAAATGCCGTTTCGAATGCCGGATGATGTTGTAAACTCCATAATATTCATTTTCCCATTCTTCGTAAAGTTCTTGCTACTTTTTGATTTTTACTTTGTCCAAGTTGCTTAGTTTCATGTTAACACACGGAAGAGAAACATCAATCGTCAAATTTTTAATAGTGTATTTTTGCGCTTTCGCAGCATGTCAAGTCAAGCTAAAGCTTTATTTTTAATGTATTTACATACGTTTGTTAAAAAATATAAAATGTCGGTTTATGTATTACGGTACTTAAAACAAATTATTTGTATTAATAATAAGTCAAATCAAAATTCATTTCACATTGATGTCATTTTATTGTCTATGAAAGTGGGCGGGGCCACTTAAGATTATCAACGATTAAGGTGTTTGGAAACAGGCGAATCGAGCATTACTGAATAAATGGCTTGGCTGATCGTAGCCTCAGATTGATCGATCTAAAAGTTGGGAACAACGGCCATTAGACATCCAAATTGATTTTGAGACTTGTCCTAACGTCAAATCCGGGTATCATTTCCACGAGTTGTAGGCAAACCACGTGAACATATTTTTGGCACCAGGAGGTTCTTAATAGTGATGCAACAGAGCTCTGCTTCCGCTTCCGCTTCTGCAGAAGTTCCGCAAGTTTTTCACTTCCGTTTCTGGTTCCGCAAACTTTATAACAGAACTCTAAACGGAGAATACAGCGAGGAGCGCGGAGGCGGGGGGCGCGGGGACGACTGGCGCGGGGACGACTGGACAGGGGGCGGGACACAAACGATACAAACGTGTCGCAACGAGTTTGTTTGTTTATTGTTTATGTATTTTGGCAACACTGGGTTTATTTATGATTCTGCATTCTGCGCATCACCGCAACATACACTATCGCGACTTATTTGGATCCGCGATATAAATCTCATTTTTTTACCAGCATCATTTCAGACCAGGTTGAATCTAAATTACTTAATGCAACGATTATGATTAACAATATTACATTTAGAACCAGACAACCCAATTGATGATGACCGTGTACCTTCCCCCAAAAGAAGCCGAACTCAATTTGCGAATGAAGATATCGAAGTGCAGCCTTCTACTTCAAAATCATCATCATCATTACAAATATTGGAATCGATGTTAAGTGTAAATGAAGACCAGAATGAGAACTCTTCTACAACTGACGATGGTGACAATTAGAGATACAGTCACATGTTGGTGAGTACAAGAAAGAGAAGAGACTACCTCTCAATGAGGATCCCCTTATGTGGTGGAAAGTAAATGCGCACAAATACTGTTGCCAATAGTTCGCCAATACTTATCAGCTCCCCCCCGCAGTGTAGCCAGTGAGCAATTATTTAGTGCAGCTGGTTTAATATATGAAGAACACCGAAATAGACTCAAAGGTGAAAAAGCAGCCAAATTACTTTTTATAAAATATAATTTACCACTGTTTAATTTCGAGTACTAAAAGTACAAAATACAAATTTAATTAAACAAATCTTAAAAAATAAAATTGTGCTTTTTCTTCATAGTATTAACACTTCCGCTTCCGCTTCTGTTTCCGCTTCCGCTAAGATTTACTTTTGACATCTGTTTCCGTTTCTGCTTCCGTTAAGACACTTCCGTTGCATCACTAGTTCTTAACCCTTGACTCTGTGCAGAAACGGGAGTCCTTTTGATAGATTACCCCGTCTTCACAAACGGATTGCAGTCTTTGGAGCACAGGTTAAATGCTGTCCTCGTTCCACTGGTATTTCAATAGAAGATGCTCCCAAGAACTAGCGTCATTGATATCTTCGGCAATGGTGCATAGTCGGGAAACATGTAACATGCGCGTCCAATGTTTGTACACAGTTGACACGAGACCCTCCACACGGCATTCCCCAAGATCGCATCGCAAGTGGAAATGGACTTATATATTTATTATAATTGTATATTCCAGGTATTGAGTTCCGCAGCGCCGTGTCAGGCAGCTCTGACTCGGTGAGGCAGGTACTGACGCTGCTGCTGACGGAAGATGGCAACGGCAGGTCGGTCCTCGTCAGCGCGGGTAAGCTATTTCATTAACTCTATTGGCCATTTTCAATTTCATTTACTTATGTGCATTCTTGTCTTTATTAGCATTTTGATGCATTAAAACTCTTTTTTGTATTGATAATTTTTAGTTAGTGTCACTTTCGTGCATTAATGCCACCTTTTTGCATTAATAGTCATTTTCGCCACTTTTGTGCAATCATGCCCCATTTTGCCACTCTTGTGCAATCATGTCCCTTTTTGCTACTTTTTTTGCATTAATGGTTCTTTTTGCCACTTTTCTGCTGTCATGTCCCCTTTTGCCACTTTGTTCAGTCATGCCCTCTTTTGTCACTTTGGTGCAATCATGTCCCTTTTTGCCACTTTTGGTCATTAATTTCCCTTTTTGCAAATTTCCGTGCTGCTTTTTACCTTTTTTTGTGCAGCTGTGTCCCTGTTTGCCACTTTTGTTACAGTCACATCCCATTTCCCCCCCTTTCAGCCACTTAGTTTGTTCAGTCACATCCATTTCCCCCCCTTTTAGCCACTTAGTTTGTTCAGTCACATCCCATTTCCCCCCCTTTCATCCACTTAGTTTTTTCAGTCACATCCATTTCCCCCCCTTTCAGCCACGTAGTTTTTTCAGTCACATCCATTTCACCCCCTTTTAGCCACTTAGTTTGTTCAGTCACATCCCATTTCCCCCCCTTTCATCCACTTAGTTTTTTCAGTCACATCCATTTCCCCCCCTTTCAGCCACGTAGTTTTTTCAGTCACATCCATTTCACCCCCTTTTAGCCACTTAGTTTGTTCAGTCACATCCCATTTCCCCCCCTTTCAGCCACTTAGTTTGTTCAGTCACATCCATTTCCCCCCCTTTTAGCCACTTAGTTTGTTCAGTCACATCCCATTTCCCCCCCTTTCATCCACTTAGTTTGTTCAGTCACATCCAATTCCCCCCCTTTCAGCTACTTAGTTTGTTCAGTCACATCCCATTTCCCCCCCTTTCATCCACTTAGTTTGTTCAGTCACATCCAATTCCCCCCCCTTCAGCTACTTAGTTTGTTCAGTCACATCCATTTCCCCTCCTTTTAGCCACTTTTTGCAACAAACATGACGTATTAATGTGTTGTTGTTTGTTGCAGGGATCTCCACCCTGGGAGACAATGTGCGATGGCTCCTGGAGACCTTCAAGTCCTGCAACCCGGCCTGGAGACAGATCCGCTGTGTGGTGGCTGACCCTGAGCAGCATATTGAGGTGAGATACACCTCAACCATCTGACTCACCCCCCAATCTTGTCTTTACATGATTAGATAAATTATTGACTGTTGATGCTGTGTTTGTGGTTGCAGGCCATCAAGTGGTGCTTCCCGGCGGCGCACATGTGCAGCAACGTGTTCCAGGTGTCGCGCTGGGCCGCACGCCTCGTGTCCCCCACTCCCACCATCCCCTCGCTCAAGGTGCACGTGGAGGCCATGCTCAAGGGGCAGGACC
Organism: Hesperophylax magnus; assembly: GCA_026573805.1. Classification (NCBI taxonomy): domain Eukaryota; kingdom Metazoa; phylum Arthropoda; class Insecta; order Trichoptera; family Limnephilidae; genus Hesperophylax; species Hesperophylax magnus. Next base: position 2,890,326 of record JAIUSX010000059.1, read on the forward strand.
AGGAGATTGGCAGGGTGAGCTTCTGATTAATTAAACACGTCTCTTCTGTGGAGCCGTCTCTAAATTATTACCGTAGAACCTCGTTAATTCCAAATGCATGGGAAATCGATTTCGATTGTGTGTCTTGTCTGTAACTCTGATTTGATTTGAAGAATCAGAGAAAACAACTAGTCTACTTCACCTTTATTCACAATTTCTGTCCTCGTTGTTTTGTCTGTAATGATTTGGACTGTATCTTTTGTTGTAGTTTGCAAAGCTCTCGTCTCTTTGGTTAACCCATATGTCAACTCTTCAGACCTCTGGCATTTTAACCATTATAATTTTTAAAGATCCTATCAGAGAGTCTGAGAAATTGTGCATACGTAAGCTTCTCAATAAAATACAAATAATTCAATGTATCCGAAAACTAAACACTTCTCTAAAGTGATAGAAGAAAAATTTTTGATCTAATATTTTTATACAAAATTATAAATTATCAGTGGGATAGCCCTGACATATTAATGTTGATTCAATTTCATGTACCTACCATTAGATCAAGGTCCTCTAGTATGTATTATTGTGACGATTATACCACAGTCTCAGGATATAACTCAGTTATAAATAGATTGCACACACTTGGGAACTTTTACGCTAAAATCGCAGATACTTTTAATATTCCCCTTGTAAAGTATAAAGCTGCACTAATAACACATTTTAAAACCACTTATTTTAATGAGGTCACTACATAACAGGCTATTGTCATTGCTTCTTTCATTACTGTTATTTTATTTGTTATGTTTTAACTAAATTTAATTCTTTAATTTTTCTCATCAAAATTTAATACTGCACTATGTATATGTAAAAAAATAAAATAAAAACTTTGTATGTAAATGGCACTTGTGCCGTAAATTCTAAATAAATAAACTAAATCTCTTTTCTCTATTTGCACATACAGACTGAGCCACAGCAACGCGTGGCGGGTACAGATAGTTAGAAATAAACATACAAAATTATGAAAAACATAAAAATGTTTTAAAAATGGCGCATCTTACATTTTTCGTCCAAACACTGACCTAAAATTACTGATAACTAAAAAATAACACTTATTTTATTGGAAAAATTTATTATAAACATTACTGCAACCTCAGTTTTTAGTCGTTTCATGTAAAAATAATTCAAAAAAAATTCACAAGGTTTCATAAAATTTTCTCTAATTATGCTGTGGTTAACTCCTATATTTGAATATAAAGCTTTGTGTTTTGGTTTCTAACACCGTTTAGTTGATATTTCTAACTATGATTACACAAAGACAATACAGAAGACAGTACAGTACAATAATCATTTAGCAAAAATGTTACTTTATTTTAATTTATTTATCAATTTACGAACTGGCTGGCTTATGGAGCCCGCTAGAATAGATAATTGAATGAATTAATAAATATATACACCAGCTTTTATGTGTCGCATAGATATTATGTTAATACAACTACTACCTAGTATGTACATATAAACTTAACATTTTTCGTCTTTATACCTTAGAAGTAGGCATATTCTTATTTTCTTACAACAGGCTTTTACCTACAAATAATTATTGTATGCATTTACTATTTACTTGCTGTTATAATATGTCAAATGGATATGGTTATATGTATTTTTACTGTTACTATTGTGAACTTACAATCTTCAGAATATTATTTTTTTATGAACTATGTATGTAAAATATATGAACTATGTATGAACTATGTATGTAAAGTATCATACAACAATACGAATATACACATTACTAACGTGTTTGAATCAGCTCCTGCTAAAAAATAAAAAAAAATAACTAATTTAAATAGATCCTGATCATAAGTAATACGTTACTCTAGTGCTAATTTAGTAACAGTGCAGTGAAAGTAGTGCATTACTCCACATACGTGTTGTGTTAATTCAAAACCTAAGTTTATTAAAAATAATCCGCCATTACCGCTATTTGGTACCTAATTCCGCCGAGCACGACTTACTACTCTAGTGTGACTGTGTGTGTGTCCGTACTAGCCGTCAGCGCAAGTACTCACTCCTTCCCGCCGACACAAGTCAGGGCAGCTAAACCTATCTCACCAGCTACTTTATCATGGACTCCTGCGATACATATGCATTCATCACATTAGCAAACAATATTATACGTGATTTAAATACGACCATCATGGATCCCACTAATAAATTTACTAAAGAACAAATGGGTAAATTAACGCCTCAACTCTCAGTGCTATTAGGCAATATTAGTTTGGTTTCCACAAAAGTTGGTTTTCTTGAAGGTGAATTGAATGCCTACAGGAACATTTCACCTAATCATTCCAAAAATTTGTCAACTACCAACATCGAAACGGAACAACTAACAGGAATTTGCGAAACTTTGAACGAAATGGACGAGAGGAAATCGCGATCTAAAAATGTAATAATGTTCAATGTTCCTGAAAGCTCGGGCAATTCTCAAACTGCAACAATGAGCGAAGATCTGAATAATGTCAAGAATATTCTTAACAATTTTGATAATGTAGATACCTCGCTAATTAAAGTGTATCGATTGGGTAAGAAGGACACTAATAAAACACGCCCCATCAAGGTCGAACTGTCCGATAAATATCAAGCCAGAACTGTTCTACAGAAAAAAGGAATACCGTATGGAAATGTAATTATCAAGACCAAGAACGACTTAACAATGCTTCAACGGCAAGAAGTACAAAACTTGTGGAAGGAGCTGGAGGATCGAAAAAGCAAGGGAGAAAATAATTTAACTATCAAATATATCAACGATAGACCCAAAATTATAACAAATATACCAAAAAACTTATAACCGCGCCACGTTACATCTTCTACCAGAACGTCAGGGGACTTCGGACTAAACTCAGTGACTTTAGAACTAATGCACCCACCATCACACAAGACATCATCATACTCTCTGAGACCTGGCTGGAACCATCGATATACTCAGCGGAGCTCGGTCTACCTAACCACAGTATCTACCGAGTTGACCGAAATCGGAACACCAGCTCCAAATCAAGAGGAGGAGGCGTCCTGATAGCAGTAAATAAAAAAATTTCATCGAAATTATTAAAAAACAAAAACAATGATGTTGAGCAAATTTTTGTAATGTTAAACGATAAATCCAAAAAAACTATCATCGGATGTGTATATATTCCACCAAATTCTAATGTAATAATGTATAAAAATCACTGTGAAGATGTCGAGCTACTCAAATCTAACCACCCTAATCACAATATTATAATTTGCGGTGATTATAACCTACCTAATTGTAAATTTAATGATTTGGATTACTTACCATTAACGGCGTGCGAGAGAGAAATCTTAGACATGTCGAACTATTTAGGTCTATTTCAATGTAACAATGTGCCTAATTGTAGTAATCGGACACTTGATTTAATTTTCTCTACTGATGAGGATATAAAAGTCTATGAGTCAGCCGAATCCTTTGACCCAATTGATAATCACCACCCTCCACTAACAATACTATTACCTATTACAATAGAGTGTGACCCCCTTATTAAAAATTGTAGTCGTAATTTCATTAATGCTAATTACCAGGACATTAATCATGCACTTAACAAAGTAAATTGGTCTGTTCTCAAGGAAGGTGATCTCAACTATAGCGTAGAACTATTTTACTCTCAACTGAATAGTATCATCTCCGACACAATTCCTCTAATTCATCATAAAGTACGAAAGTATCCGATATGGTTCAGCAAAGAATTAATTCAGTTAATTGTTATTAAAAAAGAAACACATAAAAAATATAAAGAACACAGAACAATTCCCAACTATATGGCATTCAATAATATTAGAAGATATTGCAAAAAAATGACAAAAAGATGTTATAAAAATTACATTAATTCTGTTGAGAACACGATACTTCATGATGTAAAATACTTTTGGAAATACACAAAATCATTGAAAAACAATGATGCTGGTATTTCTGGTAATATACGTTACAGACAAAATAGCTCCAGTAAAATTTATGAAATTGTTAACATGTTTGCTGATTACTTTAAGGACGTGTATGAACCTGATATTCCAGATGACTTAATTCCTTACTTCAATACGGATTTAAATTTACACTTATCGCAAATACACATTGATATTGAAGACATTATAGTCTGTATTAAATCACTTGAACCTAAAACAAGCTCGGGACCTGATAAGATTCCTTCCATCTTACTTAAGAATTGTGTCCAAAGTTTATCTGTTCCGCTTAATATACTGTTTAATAAGTCACTCTCCACAGGACACTTTCCAAAAATATGGAAACTTAGCTACTTAACTCCTGTATTTAAAAGTGGTGATAAATCCTTTGTTGAAAATTATCGGCCTATCTGTATTCAATCGTCTATACCTAAACTTTTTGAGAAATTGATTCTTAAGAAAATCAGCTTCTTTGTAAACTCTTGTATCGCAACTTGTCAACACGGATTTATCTCCGGCAGATCAACTTTGACTAACCTAACATTATATGAAAATTTTATTTCCAATGCACTTGCCAACAAACAACAAGTTGATTCTATATATACCGACTTCAGTAAGGCGTTTGATAAGGTCTGTCATAAAATCCTCATTAATAAACTTTTGAAACTCGGAATTAATGGAAACCTTTTATCTTGGTTTAAGAGTTACTTACTTAGGCGTCAGTTAACTGTCTGTATTAATGATCACTTATCCTACATGTTCGAAGCTACCAGTGGCGTACCCCAGGGTTCGCATCTTGGTCCTATACTTTTTAATTTATTCATTAACGACGTAACAAACATATTCACCCGTGTTCTCATTCTAATGTTCGCTGATGATATGAAGATATATAGAATTATTGACAATATAGAGGACTGTCTAACACTTCAATCTAATATTAATAGCTTTAACGATTGGTGTCTTAAAAACAAATTAACACTTAATGTAAAAAAATGTCAACTTATGAGATTCCACAGAAAAAAAAACCCATTGTTGTTCACCTACTTTCTCAATAATCACACCTTATTATCTGTTGATGAAATAAGAGACCTTGGTATAACCTTTGACACTAAATTAACTTTCATTAAACATATTAATAATATAACCAGTAAAGCAATGCAAATGTTAGGTTTTGTCTTACGGATTTCAAAGGATTTTAAAAATTTAAAAACTGTCAAATTACTTTACACTTCACTTGTTAGAAGCCAACTAGAATTTAACACCACCATTTGGAGTCCTTACTACAGTGTACATGAGAATTCCCTTGAGCGCGTCCAACATAAATTTTTACGTTATATAAATTTTAAATTGGGAATACTCATCGAAAACATTAATTACCCCTCTCTGTTACATTTATTGGGACTCGATACATTAAAAGAAAGAAGAATTTGTTTTGACCTATTTTATTTATTTAAAATCATTACCAACCTGTTGAACTCCCCTGAACTTCTTTCGCTAATATGTTTCCGTGTACCTAGTCGATCAGTTCGTTTCAAATTACCTTATCACTGCAACAATACAGGATCTAACGCTGAACTCAATTCCATAATGAATCGCCTACATGTACTTGGTAATAAATATGTTTTGGATGAATCTATAAACATTGCTAGTTTATCCTCATACAAACACCACCTAATTAAAACTGTATGTCAGCGCTTCTCTGATTGAATATAACCAAATACAGTTTTAAAGTATTAGTTTATCCGGGATTTATTGTAAATTAATTGTTTATATATTTATATATACACATTGTTGCATTGTATTTATAATAACCATTTCTATTGTTCTCTTTTATGTATTTTGTATTTATATTTTTTTTATCTATGTATATTCTGTATTTATAATAAGTAAAAAAAAAAAAAATGTTATTCTTTTGTAAAAGCCGCTATAATCGGCGTTAATAAATAAATAAATAAATAAATAAATAAAAAAAAGCCCAATGGGCGTATAAATAAATAAATATTGTCCTGTGCATGTTCCGTGAACAGCTTCGACCGTGCAGGACAGGATAATGGTACAATATAATAAACCTACCGTAGTTCTAATACGAATGCGCGTTACGAACAAGTTCGCGAAAAATATTAGGTCTTTTATACTAATTTGTAAATAGGAGATCCAAGCTCTGAAAGTCGAGATACTTGCGTGCGGCACTACTGGCTATTTGTCCTATTGTCTTGTCAAAAAGCGTTAAAAGGCGGACGGATGTTTGGTTGATTTCAGCTCCGCAGAATGCTGGGCAGCGTGGCAAACCGACTCCCTCGACTCCTGGAAGGAGACAACTTCACCAACGTGCTGCACAAGGTATTTATCCTTTATTTCCCTGAAATTAAGATTAATTCGGATATTAGCTCAAGTCCTCTACTTTGCCGGGGATTTGCACTGACCGTTAATAATGTGTGTTCATGTTTCCTCGTCTCCAGGGTGTGGAGAAGGTGGTGGAGCACTTTGAGCCGCTGTCCGCCTCCACCGGTCTGCAGCCCGAGGACTTTGTGGCCTTCTTCTTCCAGGTGGTGCGCACCGTCGAAGATAGCCGGCGACTGTACGCGCTCTCCCGGCTGCAGGTAATGCGCAACATACGTCATTATCTTATATCTAGTGAATTAGCTATTGCTAATGTCTTTCTCAGGCGTCTCCGACTTCTTCTGCCATTCACAACTGTATACCACAACATTACTGTTAAAAAACTACATTATATCGACTTTAATTTGACTGCATATCTCGTTCCGGTGCAAAGATATTGCGTTAAGTATATAATTATTTTTAAACCTAATATTTTTAAACAGAGACATAATACATTTTAAACATACATAATAATGCTGTTTCAGAGTGCCAAACTTTTACCTGTTAAGGCTATTCTATGGCAAAAAATCATAATTCAGTATATATTTACCCCGCAGCATAAAGAAAAATTATGTAGAACATAAATACAGTACTAGATTCACGCGCAATGACGGGTTAATAGTTCCGAAATTTAATAATAAATACGGACAGAGAACATTTGAATACAACATACCGAAGATATTTAATTTATTACCTGACACTATAAAGCAATGTAAGTCTATGAATAAGGTTAAATATATGGTGAAAAATTGGCTATCGGATAAAAAATATTTACTTTAATATGTATGAAAAAATGTTGATTCTGTAGATATAAGATGTAAATTATAACTTATAAAAATGTATATGTAACTAAACTTTAAGCACCGGTTGACAAGCCAATTCAATTGGTTTAGCAGGACTTGTTTGTTGATATGTATTAACTATTTATTCAATAAAAAAAAGTATTTCTTCTTCTACAATTTAAACCACTCTCCAAATACTCCTGGCACGAACAAACAAAGAACAATCTTTCATCAATATCGGTCGACTACTTTAAGAGTTTTGCGAGCGCAAACAGATTACCGGCACACAACAAAAGGGAATCTGACATTCCAAAGGTTAAATCATGTCTTCATTAATTGTTTACACAGTTTCTTGTATATATATATATGAATGTGTAAATGAACTGCAATAACAATAGTTTGTGTGTTTGTGTTCCAGGATACAATAAACTCAAAGCAGTCTCCGACGGACACCATCACCCAGTACGCCTACTTCCTAATCCACCAGCAGACGGTGCTAGCGCAGAGGGCTCTTAACCAGCAGAACCAGTCTGGGTGAGTACCCTCCACATTCCCTTTGTTGCTGTTACTTCACATCAGTACTAATGACTTTACTGGCCACTTCAATAAACCTTAATGTCACAATGTGGACCATCAGCCGGACTGGAGACAGTATTTGTAAATATAACCCCGCCAAATATCTATTTCTTTTGAATATATCATTAAAGAAGAAAATAATAACTGTTGTGTTCGCACAAATAGTCTCCAACTCGTCTTGGAAGGAGTTTTATAAATAAGAGGTTCTTTTATATTAATCATGGATTTGTTTAATACTATGCGTATTATATTGGTGACTCGTTAGTCGACCTAACTAGAAGCTAGCTAAATGGAATCTGGGCCAGTGCGATTGTCGGAGAGCCTTCGCACTGTCCATGGCGACAACTGGCCACTGGCTCCATCTTGCGGATTTCCCCGCAAGCTCTACGCACTGCCATCTGTGCGTGCATCTACAAAGCTTCTTAACACTAACAAACCTTTGGGGATTTGGTAGTGAGACAATGAAAGATGGCGGTTGTGATGTTACAGCGTTTACTTTGGGTGAGTCAGTAGCGCAGTTGTCAGATGACTTCCGACAGATGAGGATGATACTAGGTGTAAGTCGAGTCGGTATAGTCGATGGCTCGACACCGCGTTTGTGGAGACCAGATTCGTGGATGAGTTCAGCACTGGGGATGACGTGGAGTCTTCCGGATAGTCCAGTGTGAAACAGGGTAGCGGAAGGTATGATTGGTCTGGTCGGGATATGCAGGCCGGCGACGATGTCACGGGGCCGAGGCGCAGACCAGCGAAGGTGTCTCAGGGTCTGGGCGCGTGGGGAGCGCAGGCCAAGGATGATATCCGGGGCCAGAGCGCTGATGTGATCCCGTGGAGTCCATGATAATCCGTCGCCGGTGAGGTTGGAGGCGGGGCGCAGCGCGAGGGCCGTCCAACAGATAACACAGTTTTTTAAAAAACAAGCATGTTTTACCTCTCACAGGTGACATCTATATAATTTAAATATATAAAAAACGCACTCGTATTCGAATGCAACGTTGTGTCAAAATTTCAAATCAATCGGTGAAGAACTCTTCACTAAACTTGAAAATCAACTTGATAAAATTTGATGAATTGTTCAAATTCTATTAAACAGCCCGTCCTTACAGTTTTATTTATATAGATAGATTCTTGAAGTAGAAGATAATACTAAACGAAATATGAAACAGAACAAGACACTCGAACCCAGGATCACTGTCTTTCCCGGACAACGCCTCTATCCACTCGGCCATTGCTCTCATATTTCAATTTCAGAATCAACAATATTATCTTGCATCTAATTTTTCCCATGTTTTTTGGCAGCTATCTTTTTGAATGATTACAAAGTTCTAAACAATTAGTTTGTAACCTAGATAGTGTCTCGGATAAACATTTCCAATTCTTATTTATATGGGACACTTATTATATTCTTTCAATGGCTTGTAAACGAATATTGTAATGTGGCTTCCAGACGGGATATAGTACTGAAGCCGACTTCTAACAAAGGCAAAATATAACAGTTTAATATCAGGCTAGAGATTGCAACACATTATGCAGAAGATGGGTGGACCCTTGAGTGGCAATCGTCAGATGTGACAAATGCCCATCTTGTATTATACTCCACTGAGAGACAGCCCGGTTTCTCACTGCCTCCTAAACTAACCCACGTAAGAAGGTGAAGGGAAGTGTTCTGGCCAAGTGGAGAGTTGCTAATGCCTTTGTTTTTGATAGATGCTTCCGAGATGGTTTCCCGCTAGTGGTGCCAGTAAGTTTTTGGGTGTTTTTGGCCAGTTTTAAGAATGAGATGTCAACCAGTGTTCTTGTTTCCAGTGACAAGGAGGGAGCCAACTCCATCAGCAAGTACGGCACCTCCACACAGGAGTGCTCTTGCCTCTTCAGCCGAGTGTTCCGCCTCCCCTGCCGGCATATACTAATGCTGACCACCGAACTCAAGGTCAGTTCAACAGATACCTTCTATATTTGGCGTCACAAACATCATTGAGAAATCAAATCGTCGGGAAAAGCCGTTGAACGAAAAAACGGCTTAAGTTTGTAACTGTAATATTTTTGTAGGTATATTAATTTATGACTCGTTGGTCGCCATTGTAATGCAATTGACTCATATTCAACTCAACAACGCTAGGGCCATTGTAACATGATTAGTTTGAAACAGATAGGATTGATTGGCATTGAATAAAAGAAGGACATTGACATGATTAACATGATCTCAAGGGGTGAGCGGCAATTCGAAGAATTGCTCGCACGGAAGGAATTTGTTGAATTCATTGTGAAATTGTGACATTGTGTATAAGATTGATATCTGACCTGATTCACTGAAATGGGCGCCATACAGCTCTTAGGAAAGAACTGATATCCCAGTTTTCAAGTAGTTTGTGGGCTACGCTAGGTTTGTATAGACTGGTTTGTGATTTGATTCTCATACCTATTTTCCATGTTATTTTCTGTAACAAAAAATTGCCCCGACATGATGACCAGCGATTACATTCAACTAGCTATATCCGTCATCAGCGTCTCCCGTAAATTATGTCGACTGGAGCAGTTGCCCAAATCCCTCCTGTTGGCGCGACCTCACTCCAAGGCTGTCCGATTGGTACTCGCCTTTGGAAATCGTAAGCTGCGCTTCCTATAGATGAAGGCGGTCTTTGGATAGAGTTTGTGAAATCTTCTTGAGTCGTAGCGGGGCAAAAGTGAAGTGCTACAAGTTTAGTTTCTGAGCAACATCACAGTGCCGCATCCCTGATTGCAGTAGTGCCACCACTTGAGCGGCTTCGTCAGCAGTGGTGTCCATTTTAAGGGTCGTCTTCTATTGCTATTTATTCACGTGTCCTCTTCAACATTCGGATAGTGAATAACCTACAATTGTCTTAAACTGCTCCTTTTATAGCCCAGGAAGATGAAACCTGTCGCACCTGTAAAGAGTATGTGTGCAACATTTTTTTAAATTTCCCGATATCAATATTGTTTGGGTTAGATTACTGGCTCGGGGTTCGGGAAAACTTACGTTTGAAACTTATTTTTGAAGTGTACATACATATATAAAGATAAATGTTTATTTGTTTGTCTCACGCGCATTCCTATACGGTTCTTTCGATTTTGCTGAAACTTTCAAAGTTTGTTCTTATTAGTGCCCCGAGTGTTTAACTTAACGCATTGTCCCTGCTCTGGAATGTAGAGATTAATCATCTCCGCATGGCGCCCTATACTTTATCACAGGTTAGTTGATCTCCTATTATTTTGTGTCACTTTTGCGAATTCATAATGTTACATCTTAAATTCCTAGTTGCTAGCGATCTTCGACCAGGCACACGGCCTTGAGTTATTATAACCGTTTATTAATATTATTGAGTCTCGTGTTTCTAATTGTTAATTAATAAATATATAATACGTTACAATGGCCCTAACGTGTCATTGGCTACTTGTAAAATTCTTCTACGTTACTGCAAGGCTTCCAAGAAAAATAACATTAAATTGTCGTATCTTTTTATCACTATATTGTGCGTACTGTACCTACCGCTTGTAAAATCACACTTGTCAAAAATAACTAGCTTGCGGGATTGTTTTGGTGTTCGGCTGCAAAAAGATACTTTAATCTAGTCTCCTTCAACGGACGCAATCTTCCGAACAGGCCTTCCATTGATATGCTTGGTGTAACTATAAGTGACCAGCTCAGGTACGGGGGCTCCATCGAAGCCAGAGTAAAGCTGGCCTCTCAGAAGCTGGGCGTACTGTACAGGGCCCGCAGATACTTTAATAGTACACAACTGCTGACCCTGTACAAATCGCAAGTGCGCCCTACTGTCGAATTTGGCAGCCATCTCTGGTCCGGAGCCCCTAAATACCTGAAAAAAATCCTTGACTCTGCAGAAACGGGCGGTCCGTTTGATAGATTCCCCAATCTTAACAAACGGACTGCAATCTTTAGAGCACAGGCGTCAGGTAGGTATGCTGTCCTTGTTCTATCGGTATTACAATGGAAGATGCTCTGAGGAACTAGCGTCATTGATCCCTTCGGCACCGGTGCGTAGTCGGGATACACGCCAAACGTGCGCCCAACATTTGTACACGGTTGACACTTGTCACATGAGAACGGGTCGCTTCTACGATTCGTTCTTAAGTTCAACAGCTCGGCTGTGGAACGAACTGCCGGCCTCTGTGTTTCCTCCCTCCTACAACATGGGACTCTTCAAGACCCATGTTCACTCCTTCCTCTCCACAAAAAGACCCTCCACACAGCATCCCCAAAGATGACATAGGCCCTGAGGGAAATTATTTTCTTCAGGGCCTCCTGTGTGGAGTTAATATAAAAAAAAAAATAAATAAATAAAATTCTTGTCGCAAATCAGTGATGCACAACCCACGGCCCCATTCTTACGGCCCGCATGTCAATTTCATACGGCCCGCTTGGCTATAGAAAAAATCTAAATGTTGGGTAATTCTTGAAAAACCCTGGCTGAGAACATTTTTGGTTGATTTACGCTGCATTTCCTAAATGGAACCAAATTTAAAGAACCGATTTGCATAACACAAAATTCAACAGAAACCGTAACTCTTGAATTTCGCTGTCAACCCCTCCCCCTCAACGAAAACAAAAAAAATTCGCTTGTAGGTCGCGGCGTGTTTGAAAAATAGGCAAAGCGGCCCACTGCTGAAAAATTTATGCGTCACCTTCATAAACATATTTATTGGTTTTTAAAACAAAATTAACGATGAATTGTAATACAAAAGAAGAAGTAAAAAGGACATAAATATTAATAAGTACGTACAATTTTTTACTAATAAAACATCACTAAATGGACCAACACTGACTTCGACTTACCCAAATTACCCAAACCACTTCCCGTCCAAAGTCCCCGATCAATGTTGGGTACACATCAGTTAGTACAAAATCTTACCCAAACCAGCTCTCGTCCAAAGTCGCACCAACAAACTGCAATAATTTCCACTGTGGCTTATGTCGTCTTTGGGTTGCTGTGTGGAGGATCTTTTTGAGGATAGGAAGGAGAGACCACAGAGGAATGGAGAAAGGAAACATAGAGGCTGGCAAATCATTTCACAGCCGAGCTGTTGAATATACAAGCGATCCATTCTCATTGTTTGCAGGTGAAGACGCATATCCCGTTTGAGCCTCGCTGGACCGTGCACCACTGCCTCTTTGGCTGTGAGCTGGAGAACAGATCCTCGTCTCCGGGAAACCAGGCCAGCAGCGGTGAGTCAATCTTACAAATTACAACTTCCAATTTGGGAGGCGGGTGTGTTCACTTTATTGGATATCCATAACCTCTGCCATAGGTCACCCCGAGTGGTACGTATCGGCCGGTGAGTTAGTAGGGGTGGTCGGGTTCGTGAGGAGGCAGGTGTGTCTGCTCACCACCCTTTGGGGGAAACTCTCTCGACCCATCGACTTGCATCGTAGTGGGAGGGATGAATCATACGTCCGTTGCTCCTGGATGCACTGACTTATTCTTTCCATTTTCCTTCCTATCCTTCCTTTCCTTAAAAACTCCCTCCAACAACTTACAATGGAATGGCGATGCTGTCAAAACAAATGTTGAGAACATTGTTGATTGCATTCGAAGTGACAGGATGGTTTCTTTATCCCCGAAAGAATCGCAAAGATGTAATTTATTACCAGGCTCAATTTGGATAACATTAGTAATTGCATTCAGAACAGAGGAATGGTTTCTTTCGGGACATCACAAGTCTGAGATTTTTTCCAGGGCATTTTGGAGAACATTTACAATTGTATAGTTAGAATTTCCACATTTATAAATCAGTAAAAGACATATGAATCCTATAGTACTTTTTTTTAGAATTTCTTAGGTGATAGAAATTACACATTACTAGACATCATCAACAACAACAGCCATTTTAGAAACAGAATAAAATTATCTTTCAAATGCTTGTCTTTCAAATAAACATCGATATTAAAACATCTTTCTTTTGTTTAGGGAATAATTAAGAAAACTGTCAATTCACTTCTTATACCACTTGTAAAATAAAAACATGTAAATTATTTTGAAACTTTTCAACTGTCAGTATAAAAATCCTGCCAAATTGTAGTCATGCATTTTAGGATTTTATTCGTGGAATCAAGTATACATGTTTGAGATAAACTGAGAACAGTAATTATTTTTCTTTTTAACCTCTCCAGCCTTTTAGGGTCATTTATAACCGGGCGTCCAAATTTTATAAAAGAAATACTTCATTTTTTTGAAGTTAGAAAGAAAAATAATTATTCTTTTAAGTTTGCCTCAAATATTAATAGTGGAATCCATTTATAAAATCATAAAAATAGTATAAATGAATAATTCACATTTCGCGCTACAATTGGTTTAACTTTAAATATTATTATTTATTATATGAGCGAGATCAAAATGAAGGTACAGTTTTCTTATAAATCCCCAAACAAATCGAATGTGTTTTCGAAATATCGAGTTCTCTCAATTTTTCTACGATTGGAGTTAGCGTTTTTGACGACATTTTGAATGTTTAATATAATTTTTTTATTATTTAGAAATAGTAATGTTTATTTTAAATGCATACACAATGAAGATAATTTTTATCTAGTTTCTAAAACAGTATTTGTTTTTACGGAAAATCAATAAATAAGACGTATATGGCGCATTTGAAATACACAGAAAACATTGCAAACTGAACAAATGCGATGAAAGTAAGGGTTTTGAGAGGCTTTTCAACAATAACTCTTGGGTTTTCCGAGCCCCAGATGCGACAATTTTGCTTGTTGACGAAGCCACCGAGGTGGAAATGGGCCTCATCACTCAAGATGATTTGCATTAATTAATAATAGTGAATTTTAATAATCTCAATGCGTTGTTGAAGGGTGTATCGTTCCATTTTTATTAATGGCGTAGTTTCTACTTGTCAAATGTCAAAAAATTACAGCTTCAAAAGTAACATCTTCCGAAATAGCGGGCTATTCAAAATAACACCTCTTATTGGAAAACCTGTATAAGATATAAAAATAAAAAAAGTACTTATTTGGTAAGAAATTATAGAAGGTAGGTACAGAACTGGTTGTAAATTGTTAAAAGAACGAGCTGGCAATATTGTATGAAATGGGTACTTAATAAAATGCATCAACTATAAACGCATATTTTGAAGCTCATAAAATAACTTAAGCGGATATGTAAAAAACAAATATATATAGCGTTTTTTTTTTTTACATATTATATTTTGTTTATTTTTTTTAATTAATCATTAATTAAAAATTCTTTTTATAATGTAAAGACATCTGTGACGTTTGTGGCTAATAATGTCCTTCCGAGTTTCGAAGGGTTAAGTTGTTATTGCATCAAATATGTAATCTTTTGTGTTTGTAGATGGAGGTCAGGAGGGTATGAAGCAACAATACGTGGTGGGCTCCAACGGAGGACAGAACACGGTAAGTCTATTTCACCCACTACAAATATATCACTATTGGCGCAGACCCAAATCAATTCCAATTTTGAAAATCGACACTTAAATTCAAAGCAAATTTGAGTTTGTTCGTAGACATCGAAATTGATAGACCAGCACAACAGGGATATTGAAACAAAGCAAGTTTCACGGAGCGGGGAGGTGACGTGTCCGGGTCACTTTCCGTGATTTGTCAATAAATGAATCTGACAGTATACAGGCAACTCGCATTGTAATATCACTATTTACTCCTTGAAAATAAACTCTTAGAGTTAGCTAACTAACTAACCATCACGCCGTTTCACACACTCCTTACCTCATTCACATTCATACATTGGTCGTGCCATGTCTTCCTCGGGCGTCCCCGACTTCTGCTACCATTCGCATTTGCATCATATATTCTCCCTGCACTCCTTTCTTCGCTCATTCGCTCCACATGCCCAAACCATCTAAGCGTCCCTTTCTTGATCTTACTCATTAAACTTACATCAGCCTTGCACTCTTTGCGGATCTCCACATTTCTCACACGATCATGCTTGGTCTTCTTCTTTCGTATGGTGGGGGGTCAGAGGGGGACATCTAGGTCCGCGAGCCAGTCTAGGGCCTCAGGTGTTGCCATGTAGACCTCATCAATCCCGCCGGAGAATGAATGGAGCGGGCATTCGTTGACCACAAGTTCGGTGGTCTGCACCGCACCACATTCACACATCGCCGACTCTTTAAGGCCCCATCTGTGCATCATGTGGGCACAGCGGCTACGGGAGCATCTTAACCTATTGATGGCGGACCAGGTTTTGCGAGGCAATGAGAACCCAGGCTGTCTCTCGGTGGGGTCCTGTATGAGATGGGCATTTCCCACGTTGGCCGTTTGCCACTCAAGTTTCCACCTATCTTCTGGGGTGAGAGGTAATCAGAGGAGCCTCTCTCTTTCCGCCCAGAAGGGCTTTCGGGACTTCAAGCGGCATGCCGGGTGGGAGACGACATCTTCGTGCAAAGGTGTTGCACTCAGTGTTGTAATTTCTCGCCTGATGTTTGGCGGGGTTATGTTTGCAAGTACGGGGAGCCAAGGGAGAGGAGTAGATTTTAATCATACATCAAGGGATCTCATTTCTACAGCAGTCTTTTTTACAATGGCGCGCAAATTGCTGGCTGCTTAAAAACTACAAATCCCAAATGGGTTAAAAAAAATTCGGCCTGGTTTCCAAAATTGAATATTTTGTACCTCGACGAGTTGGAGGCGAACCACATTCGTTACAGTTTCGGGAATGCTTTGAATAAACCATGACATCAGCCGTACATTGACCCGGCGCAGAAATGTAAAGTTCTTAAGATCTGAATGTTCATTTTTAAACAAACCGCCTGGCATAGCAACGCTAAATATGAGTGAGGTGGGTAAATTATAAATAGTTTAACAAAATATTCGATTTTTGAACTTTTGTTGGCCTGATTTGTAGTTAAGTTTTTAACGCAGCCAGCAATTTGCGCATTTTTTTACAAAAAACTCCACACAAGAGGCTCTGAGGACAATAATTTCCCTCGGGCCTGTCATCTTTGGTGATGCTTTGTGGAGGGTCTTTTTGAGGAGAGTAAGGAGTGAACATGGGTCTTGAAGAGACCAATTTTGTAGGAGGTAGGAAACACAGATGCCGGCAAATCGTTTCACAGCCGAGCTGTTGAACTCGAGAACGGGTGGTAGAAACGTCGCATTCTGACAAATGTCAAACCGGTGGCAAAGGGATCAATGATGCTAGTTCCTAGGAGCATCTTCCAGTGTAATACCAGTAGAACATGCACAGCATATCTACCTGACTCCAGTGCTCTAAAGTTGCAATCCTTTTTTCATCAAAATAGGGGAATCTATCAAACGGACCACCTGTTTCTGCACAGTCATGGTTTTTTTTTTCTTCATTTATTTTGGGGCTCCAGACCAGAGGTGGCTGCCAAATTCAACAGTGGGGCGCACTTAAGATTTGTACAGGGTCACACCAAGCATATCAATGGAAGGCATGTTGGGAAGATTGCTATCATTTAATCAATCTTCAATGCGAGTTGCTATCACGCCACCTCCCCGCTCCGCACAACTTGGTTTGTTCCTTTTCCCCTGATCGGCTGGTCTGTCAATTTTAATGTCTATGGTCTAAGTAAATTTAGCAGTTTGTTAATAAGATGCTATTTGACAGGTGGTTTACTGCACTTCCGGGGGATCGACGGAGCAGCACCAGTACATTCCTGTGGAGCCAAACGGACTTCCCGCGTAGCCCATACTGGCCTGCCTCATCAACACTGACGGCTGAGGATCCGTATCCTCGACGGGACCAGTACATCCGGAATACTGATCCAATACATCGCCTGCTTCAATCCTCCACACAATCTCCTTACTCCCCGAGAGTCACAAGGGATTATAGCATCGAGATCTGCTCACTAAACTAACGACTAAATCTAAGTGTGATCGATATCCATTTGAAATAATTGAGACCTTTCAACTTCTCCGCCTCAGATAGGCTTATCATTTTATTGGTTGTGGGAAAGAAATTATTAATCAGGAATCTGGAAGTCAGTGTGTCCAGGATTGACAGATGTATGAAACCATCCCCTCACTACTCCGCAAGGCGACGGTTTGAGCCTGCTGGAGAGGTCAAAGGGTCTCCCTATACAGGCCTCTCCCGATCAGACAGGTAATGGTTCCCGGGTCAGCGGTTCCCGTACTCGCCTCCCTAATTATAAATCTTTATTACATAGAAAAGAAACTATTATTAAAAATGACAAATGTTTCATTTACGAAAACAAAATAAGAAGTTTTTTTTTCCGGTTCCTTGGAAAACTTCTGAATAGAGTTTCGCTGTATCTTCAAACACGTTGTACGCACGCAGACTCTTGTGGTTGACTCTTCTAGAATGGATACAAGATTTCACAAAATATTTTTTTTTTTCATTAATGAAATGCTCTTTATGTACTAAACTTTTCACCATTCTTTTTTCTTGTGAAAAAAAGAAATCTTTTTCGTACTTCATTTTAATATATTTTATTTACACCTTCACACTTCTTATGGGAAGGGCGGTTGTACCTTTTACGCCGGTCCTTCTTGAATGGCTGTAAAGGCATAATTCTGTGTGAAAATTGTATACCAATCTTTTGTGCGGGTCCCACCTACAAATATATCTATAATAGTATCCCATCTCTTATCTTCTTGTGTCTTGTGTGGAAGAATATTTAATCAAAAGGAAACTATACTAAACCTTTACCTGTAGAATGGGGAATAACATCCTTGCACTTGGCACTGGAGATGACGAAATCCAAATTTTAATCAAAAGGAAATTATACTGAACCTTTATCTGTAGAATAGAGAATAACATCCTTGCACTTGGCGCTGGAGATACGGAAATCAAAAGGAAACCATACTAAACCTTTACCTGTAGAATGGGGAATAACATCCTTGCACTTGGCGCTGGAGATGCGGAAATCAAAAGGAAACCATACTAAACCTTTACCTGTAGAATGGGGAATAACATCCTTGCTCTTGGCGCTGGAGATGCGGAAATCAAAAGGAAACCATACTAAACCTTTACCTGTAGAATGGGGAATAACATCCTTGCACACTTGGCGCTGGAGATGCGTAAATTCAATTTTTTTTGTAATATGCGTAAGTGAAATCCAATTTTTTTGTTATGCAATAAAATACATACATTAAACATCAGAAAATGGCCCAAAACTAACTCTAACTTCAGTTAAAGGAGTTGTATTACAAGTGGGCTTCAATTTCAGACAGTATTTTTATAGTTGGGGTGCGGTGAAAACTATGTAACAAAAAATCATTCAAATAAATGTTATCTTCAAAGATAAATCTGTCTAAAGCAAAATCTCCATCTATTTTTGCCGGCCTGAAGTGTGTTAATCGTAAAGCATAATATATTATGGTCTCTCTTTGTGCAAAAGCTCTCAAACGGCGAGCTCTTTCATTGCAATTTTGCACTGCTGTTTCCGTTTTGAATTTCAAAGTTAATGCAATTATTTTCAGCTTTCAATGTCATTTCAATCATAAGTATGGGAGTTAGTGTGCGTGAATGTCACCAAAACTTGATAGAATGCATTGTCATCGACAACGAGTCTATCTGCTGAGTTTCAGCACGATCGGATTTCGGGAAGTGGGTTAATTTCCACATCCAAGATTCCTTTTCATTCTTTCATTTATGAAAACAAAATTTAAATTCAGATGGATGTATTTAAAAACATAAGTATATATTAAAATAGTAATAGTGCATACAAATAACCTAGTCAAATAAATTTTTCTCAGCAAAAATTTGTAGTTAATTCTGGCGTCATGAAATTTGTACCATTTTCAAATATCGGGCGAAACCGGGTAGTACAATATTTTAAAACGCGTAAAAGAGTACAAAAATTGTTTACTCAATTTTAAAGAAACTTTAAGGCTCCACAGCTCATGATGGAAACGACATTGCGAGCTGAAAATAATTGCATTGATCTTGAAATTCAGGACAGAAACAGCAGCACAAATTTCACAATGCCAGAGTTCACCATGTACGTGGAAGATTACGCAGGGCTTACCACGTATAGTATAATAATCCGTGGGGATGTTTGGGTAGGGCATGAAATAAACATAAACACTCTTGTTTAGTCTTATAATTCATAATATTACAAATATAGTGCCGAAACACTGCGTCTGGTAACCGGCGCACTAATGTTAGCTCATTTCCATCAAATGTATTATTGTCGTAGCTCTAGTAGTTTTTCATCTTCTGTTTTCATTGGCTAGGACGTATTGCGATGCTTTCTCTGTGCACATTTATATACAATGTTATTCAAGCGGGAATCTCGCTGAAATGAGTTAGGACGGATTGTTTCAGAGAATTTGAACAATTCATCAAATTTCTGGTTCTGTGAAAGTCCTATTCAAGTTCTGTTATTATATCATTATAGGCTAGTTGCCTGAAAGAACTGAAATAACAACAGAACTTGAAAATGAACGATGAAATTTGATGAATTGTTCAAATTCTCCGAAACAACCCGTCCTAGTTGTAGAGATTCTTACCGATTCTACTATATTCTTGATGATTCCTGATGACTTCGTTAGATTCTTATAAAGTTTGCAATTTTTAAAGATTACATTATGTTCTTACTAATTTAACAAGTTTCTTAAAAAATTCATTTTGTTCTTACCAATTTCACAAGTTTCTTAATAATTTCATTTTGTTCTTACCGTTTTCACGAGTTTTTTTTAAATTTCATTTGGTTCTTACCAATTTCACAAATTTCTTTTTAATTTCATTTGATTCTTACCAATTTAACAATTTTCTTAATAATTTCATTATGTTCTTACCAATTTCATAAGTTACTTAACCCCTCAGGCCTCTGACGGATGGTCGGAATATTTCTGCTTTCCAATAAAATCCAAAACTTATCTGCAAATGAAAAACTGTTTTTGAAAGGTTAAATTTAGAAATCAACTTATTTTTTAAAATATTAAAATTTTTAACGCAAACATAAGTTTTTAAAATTACCTTACGTTTTTCGTAATTAAAATTGTTGATAAAGAAATATAAAAACACACGCACACATTTTACTGGACAAATGTTTTTGTCATTTCATATAAAAATAGTTCACAAAGTTTTATAAAACTATTTCATGCTGCGTTCGGAACCTTTGTTTTCATATAGATTTGAATCTTTGTGTAGATAGATTTGAATATAAAGCTTGGTGTTTTCTCTTTCTAACACTGTTTAGATCATATTTCTCACCATGACATGAGCTGTTCCCAAAGTAGAACAAATTAGCCTTAAGGGATAATAATTTAATTATGTTCTTACTAATTTCCACGCTTTGTATTCAAATCTAGAAGAATTAAAATTTACACCTCTATGAAACCAAAGATTCCGACTGCAATTTGAGAAAAATTTATGAAATTTTTGTTAAAAATATGAAAAATAAGTGAGGTGGCAATATTGTTTAATTCAACATTTTTATAATAAAATGTGTGTTATTTTCATTTTCAGTAATTTTTGTTGAGCCATTTATAAAACTTTTTATGTTTGGTTTCAAAATTTTCTTATTTACTAGATGTTTATTATATAACTAGTTGTACTACGCCACGCGTTACTGTGGCTTAGTATGTCTGTGCATATAGAGAATCAATTGATTTTATGACAAGATATTGCTGTTTTTTTTAAAAAAAACATGTTTGTCCAACAGCTTGGCTGTTTTTAAAAAAAGCAAGTTTTTATCTGTCACAGGCGACATCTATATAATATAGGTATATAAAAACACACGCGTATTCGAATGCAACGTTGTGTCAAAATTTCAAAGCAATCGGTGAAGATCTTTCGGCGATTTTAGGTTTTTGAACAAACGAACATTTGTATTTTTATTTATATAGATAGATAATAAAATTTTAAAGTATATATAACTCTTTGCACGCGGCCGTATCAACTGTTGTTACGGCAAAAAGTCTATACTCACACGCGGCTGTATCAACAGTTGATACGGAAACTTTGACGGCCGATATTCCAGCGCTCTTTCGTCATAAATGTATTTCTTGCTCACTTCGACATTCGTAGAACTATCACGATGCTGACATCTACAAGAATTTCTCAAAAATAAAATTGTGTTTCGTAAAAAAAGATCGATAATCAAGTGCGCCTCTTCGCGCCTTTTAGTCCTTTAGTTTACATTTTTGTCAACGGATGGCGTTAGTACTAGAATGTCATTCATAACTAAAAAAGATAAGTGATCATGGTGTCCCACTTGTGTCTATCACCTAAGTACACACACGCCGAGTGAATGGTCACATGTGACCACACTTAAAAGATACGGTACGTCTTTGTATGAAATTTTATGTTTTTGTTTTTATAAACATCTAAGAGTGTTGACACACGAGGATTTGTTTTCATATTGTGGAGAATAATCTGTTCTGTCTATATATAGTCCAATAAATCATGCCAGAATGCTATAATTTGACATTTAATTGCGTGCATAGGTATTTGAAAATATGTACCGCGTACGGGTATAGATAAAACGGAGCAAATTAACGCGTTCAAAAGGTTAATCATCTTTTAAAAACAGTTTTTAGTTTTCAGATACATTCAGAAATATTCCATTTATATGGATTTAATTGCTAAGCGAAAATACACACAAATTTTCGACTTTCTGAGAGCATCCTGAAGGTTTAAATCATTTTTTTTTTGTGCACAGATGTTTTTCTTTACGTATACACATTATATTAAAAAATATGACAAAAAAATGTAAATAATCTATTATAATAATACTATTAGTTTACTCTAAACATAATTGTAGCTAAAATAATGAGTAAATAAAAATATCATTCATGTGAGGGAACGGGTCACCGTTCTTATATACCCAAATGCCGCGCGAAATTTCCAATCAAGAACTTTTAACAATATCAAGAAAGGAGCGCTTGGATTGAAATTTCGCAGCGGTATTTCTCTAGCCTGTAAGTAGTGACAGCTCTGTTCATTTGAAATTTCATTGTAATTTGGTGAATAGATACGAACAATTGGGTTATTCTAATATTCTATTTAAGGCGATGCAATTCATAAAGGTTCTTTAAAAAGAAAATCATCAAAAATCACAAAACAGCATGTTTTATTCAATTTTACTAAAATCTGTCGTTATTAATAGATGAATTTATTAATATATATATTTTTTTTGTTTTCACCGAGGATTCAACCGTCCTCCCCATGGACTGACTAATATGAGTGAACCGCGCTATCACTTAATCCAAATCCTAAATTTGATGTACCGAAATTTATTTAATATATTAATTGCTGTAAATTTTTATAATGTCTTCCAATGTCAAAGAAATGCGTGTGTGTGCGCGTGAGTTCTCCAAAAGTTGATAGAATGCATCGTCATCAACAACGAGTCTTATCTGCCGAGTTTCCGCTTTGATCGGATAATTTCAACTTGTAAGTAGAAGATTTTACATTTGAATGCAAATCTCGAATGTGGAAATTAACCCACTTCTTGACATCCGATCGAGCTGAAACTCGGCAGATGGACTCGTTGTCGATGACAATGCATTCTATCAACTTTTGGTGGCAATCAAATACACTCACGCACTCATATACGCATCTTAGTAAGTGAATAAGCATGTACATTTGACGCAACTTTTAATCACATAAACGCTGCCCGGTCCTATATTCATTTCATTCTTACATGCATATTATTGTCCGACTATCGTTGTCACACAATACCAATGTTTTAAATAAGAATTTACTGGAAACGTAAGTGCTTTTGTTAATTTCTGTCATCGCCTTGAGGACTATTGTAACAAAAATATATTCCACAGTGGAAAGAGCTGTTTTCTTAATTAATACATATTTATTAAGTAAATATAAATAAACTCTTATAATATAAACTCCAGTTTTAAAAGGGAAAATCTTTAATATACACTTCTATTAATTTATTTCTCTATTGACGAGTAATACCTTCGGCGTCACAAAAATCGCACGAGTCCCGAGCCAATACATCTAACCCAAACAATATTGATATCAATTGAATGTACATTTAACCACCTCTTATCAGATAATAGTTACATTCAGTAACAGTACGGGACTTTAAAAGTTGCGCATATACTCTTTACAAGTGCCACAACTTGTGTCACCTTCTTAAGTTATGAAAGGAGCAGTTTAAGGCGATGCCATACGTAGTAATGCAAAATCATGTGTTTTTGGTTTGAAAATTTGGTCGCCTAGAAATGTTTCAGATGCTTTAATTAAATACTGCGAGTAGAATACATCTTGGCCTTTGAAATAATCGAGTATTTTTTTATATAAGTCTTTTTATAAGCCCAGAAAAAAATAATGAATAGGCCTACGAAAACTGCTTTAATGTTCAATATCTCCTACTTACGAACCCATTTTCGGTTATGATTTTATTGTATAATGTGGCAAATTAAGTTGTTTATAAAATGATCGAAAAAATTTTTAATATTTATGCCTGAACATCCACAAAATAAAATAAAAGGCACTTTTTGGCCATGTTTTTTTCTTGCATAAATCAAAACAGGCGGATGGTGTTAAGCGGGAATTTAAACCTTATCGCCATCTACGTAAGGGTTGTTATTGATAGCGGCTCAATTTAAAATATTACACGACGTAGTGCATCGCCTTAAGTCAAATTTGGTAATGTATTCACTACCCGAAAGTTGAAGAGGACACGCAAGAATAATTAGCTCTAAAACGGACACCACTGCTGAAGAAGCCGCTCAAGTGGTGGCACAGTGTAATGCGATGTAAAGGATGCGACAGTGTGATGTTGCTCAGCAACTAAACTTAAACCGTTTTGCAGTTCGGTTTCAAGAGTCTGTTGGATCTGACGACGCTGCACATCCGAAAGAGATCGCTCTATTGTCTCAAGTTTTGCAATGGGTGTGATTTTTGTGACGCACGAGTTTATTTATAAAACATTATATTGCTTGGTCAATGTTTGTTTCATAAATAATTTTTGATAACGAGAAATAGATTTAGTTTGGTGGTTGAGGTGATCTCTTTTTATAATTGGGGATTAGTCTAAATTATTACTGATGTAATTTCTAATAAAAATTGGGTGTCAAAAAAAAAACTCGAGTCTTTGTATAAATGTTTCGAAATTTTGTCGTAACCTGTATTAAATTTATCCAATTTTGTATTTAATTAAAATACATATTAATATAATGAAGTTACACTTTAACATGAAAAGTAATACCGTATTAAGTTTGGTTTTAAATTATCTTTTTTTTTGTGTGATGAAAAGCAATGTGCGCTGAATCTTTAGAAGTAACAATTTGAAAGGAAACGGTTGTCGCTAGTTCTTCATAAGACTAATATTTTCGATTTAGTGTCGAGGTCAAGAAAAAGCGATACACCTGGTAACTTTAAGACTCTTTATTGAATTTGACAGCTTGGCTGTGGGATGATTGGCTGGTCCATGTGTTTCCTCCCTCCTACAACATGGTTCTCTTCAAGACAAGGTATGAAGGGTTGGTAGGAATCTGGTGATCAGTGTGGCCAGGAGTAATGGAGATATGAATCCATCCCTCTTACTGCGGTGCAAGGCGATAGATCGAGAGAGTCTGGCTGGAGAGGTCAAAGTGTCTCCCGCAAACGGACTCTTCCGATCTGGCACGCTACGCACCTGGCCAATGCTCACCTCGTGAACCGGAGCACCCCTGCTAAGTCACCGACCGTAGCTTGCCACGTGTGTTAACCAGAGATAACAGTGGTATCGGTTATCCAATGAAAATTGTGTGATGGTGTGTTAAGCATTGAGTTATATAAATAAAGCGTACATTACTTGCAAACTCAGTGTTATTGTTCCCGTGCGGAAAGCAGGAGGAGGGGTGTGGCGGCTGTCAATGTTGTCCAGATCTTTCCGACAGCGAACTAGGCGGCCGCGCCACGGCCCGGAGCATTTGGGTTACCGAATGAAAGGTTATACCATTGCTTTCTCTATATTTTCCAGTACGACTAGTATAATAGGTCAGCGTGCATGTCGGCATTTTGAAGTTATCGCCGGAGATCTGTCCCGGCGAGCGCGCGCTTGTGACCGACTAAAGCCCGCGGTATCTCACAGCGGACAATTAACCGATGTTTGTTGCCCATACTTGAACGCCAATATTAGCTCTGTCTATATACCTCAATGGTGTTAAGTTGATAATTTGAGATCAAACGATTGAATTCGGTTCTACTTTTCGTGTGGCAAAAGTGCCAACCAGCATGCAGATCAGCGGGTTTGTTGTCTTAGCAAATGGAGCATATTGTAGAGAGTTGCAACTGTAATGGTGTGTGTTGAATGCAAATAAAAATGTGTATGTTATAGCTGTCAATATAATATATTATAATGTGTACATATTATTATTTTACTTGCCAGATGGCAACATCGACACCTGTGTTTTATTTTCGCCCGACCCTTGACCCGAATTGAAGATATTTAAGACTTTAGCCACCCTATATTATGTACAGTTAATTTAATTAATATGGAAACGTATGAACTGCTTACTGCGGTTTAAGGCGAAGCTTAATGCTATATCACTATTTTGATTAATCTTTATAACGAATTGGTGTACATTATGAAAACCAAAAAATATGCTTTAGCTAAATTGAAGATTTTCCTATCGCTTCGTTTGAGTAGAATACAAATAAAAAACAAATTACTGAATAAAAAATATGAATGTAAACTACCAAAAAAAAACATTTTTTCAATAGAAATGTATGAACGCGTAAAGGAAACAACTTTAAAAAATACAGTATTATAGCTAAGATTATCTGTGACAGTTTCACTTAATTAACATTTTTGCTTTCTTATAAAATCATTTACAAATTAAATAAAAAACAGTTTTTTGCTTGAAATCGAACGTTTCTAGACTCCGTTTGTCAAGCGATTTTAATGCCTATTACCTACAATTTAAGGTATATTGTAGCTTCCTCTTAAAGCCAATGAATCTTATTTTTAGGTAATGTAATGTAATGTTTTTGCTAACTTGCCATAATATGCCAAAAATCCCTTGAGTGGGAGAAATGTAAAGTGCATTATAATCTATGTGTTCATAGTTAAATATAGAGTTATTTTAATTATTCTATGAAAATACACTTTCCGCAAGTTATGCGTATGCCCCCTTACACACGTAATATGAATATATAGTTTTATACGGTAACCAGTTAACTCATAAATGACAATTCAACACACCTATAAAAATTGTCATAAAGTGATGAAACAAAAACAGACCGGACATGATGTTAAAAATATATAAAACATATGTGCGACCTCTCCTGGAATATGCTTTCCAAATATGGAGTCCTTACTTCGAAAAGGATATAAATCTGTTAGAGAGAGTACAGAGACAAAATACCAAGAGCTCTGAAAGATCTACGTTACGAAGATAGACTCAAGGAACTAAGATTACCAACCTTACAAGAAAGAAGAGAAAGGGGTGACTTGATCGAGACTTTTATCTGGACATTACAGTTGCCCTAGCATCCAACAAATCTTCACTACTAATAAAAATATAAATGTCCGTGGACACTATTACCAAAACGCCTTTTGCATCTAATCCTAGAAAACACTTCCTTGCAAATAGAGTAGTGGATGCTTGGAAGAAACTCCCACAACATGTCATCCATGCAACAAATATAAATCAATTCAAAGCTCTATTGGATTCACATTTGGAGAGAAGAAAGGACTTAGTTCAAACTTAAAACAACTCAATTACTGGCAAACTTGTTGTCAAATCAGATATGAGCGCATCAGCAGAATGCTGTCTGCTCATTACATAATAATAATAATAATGAAATAGGTTACATTTGTAACAATTTAACCTAGTTTTTGTTTCATCACTTTTAATGACTTTTTGGGGATCTGGTGAGGAGGCACGAAATGCAAGATGATATGTAGGTCACAGTGTTTTATTGAGTCAGGTTGCCGTATGTGAGATGTCTCGAGGACCGATGATGAAGACTCCGGATGCAGGCGGTGAAGTGTTAGTCAATGTGCGGGTCAGTGGGTCGACGCCGCTGCTGGTTACCGGACTCGTTGACGTATCAGGTACTGGTGAAGAGCGTGGGTTTTCCGGGTGCTCCAGTACTGACAGGGAAGCCGAAAGGTGCGGTGGACCTGGTCAGCGGTTGTGCGGGAGATGCATAGACCAGCGAGGATGCCGTGTGGTCTAGGTGCGTGGATGTAGCGCTGGTCAGATGTGCTGGAACCAGGGCGCTGTGATCCGGTGTAGCGCTGGCCAGGGATGATGGCCGGGGTCAGGGCGCTGTGATTATCCCGATGGAGTCCATGATTGAACCGTGCAGAGCCGGGTGTTATCGCCGCGCGCGCAGAGGAGGGACGCTGGTCACTCGCGAAGTCTTAGATTATAACGTATGTTACGTTACCCTTAACCCTTCAGTATATTCATTTGAATGCGTAGATTATAACGTATGTTACGTTACCCTTAACCCTTCAGTATATTCATTTGAATGCGTAGATTACAACGTATGTTACGTTACCCTTAACCCTTCAGTATATTCATTTGAATGCGTAGATTGTAACGTATGTTAAGTTACCCTTAACCCTTCAATATATTCATTAATGAATGCGTAGATTATAACGTATGTTACGTTACCCTTAACCCTTCAGTATATTCATTTGAATGTGTAGATTATAACGTATGTTACGTTACCCTTAACCCTTCAGTATATTCATTAATGAATGGGTAGATTATAACGTATGTTACGTTACCCTTAACCTTTCAGTATATTCATTAATTAATGCGTAGATTATAACGTATGTTACGTTACCCTTAACCCATCAGTATATTCATTAATGAATGTGTAGATTATAACGTATGTTACATTACCCTTCACCATATTCATTAATGAATGCGTAGATTATAACGTATGTTACATTACCCTTCACCATATTCATTAATGAATGCGTAGATTATAACGTATGTTACGTTACCCTTAACCCTTCAGTATATTCATTGATGTTTTCTGTGTATTCCCTATATACATCTTATTTTTATTAATTTTCCGTAAAAAACAAATATTGTTTTACAAACCAAATAAAATTATCTTTCCCGTGTACGCATTTAAAAAAACAATACTATTTCTAAATAATTACATTTTAATATCAAACGTCAAAAATGTTGTCAAAAACTCTAACCACATTTTTACTTAATTTTTTACTCCAATCATAGAAAAATTGAGAGAACTCGATATTTTGACAACACATTCGTTTTGTTTGGGAAATTTGTAAGAAAACTGTACTTTCTCTTTTATCTCGTTCAAATAATAAAATATAATTTTTAAAGTTAAACCAATTGTTACGATAGCGGCGCCAAATATGAATTATTCGTTTTGTCTATTTTTAGAATTTTATTAATGGATTCCGGTATAAATATTTGAGGCAAACTGGAAAGAATTTTTATTTCTCTTTTTAACCTCATAAAAATGATTACGCTGTAAGGATTAAGACAACATCAACATCCGTGGTTCAGCAGTCAAGACGCTCTACTATGAATCCTGAGCCTGCGAGCTCGAATCCCGATATGCACAAATGAAATTTAAGAACGAATATTATTCCCGGGACATGAATAACCTGACAACATCACGAAATACAGCACATATTTTTTTTAAATTTTACAGTGACAACTAATGATTATTTTTTTAATGATAAATTAATGTTTATAAGACAAGGTTTTTAAGCACAAAGGATAACAAATTATTATAGGTGAAAAAATATAATAAGCAGTAATTATTGATTGAAGTACTAGTACATATTGGAAATAAGCCGACGCAGCTCAGTGGTCCAGAGCACCTGACCGGACATCAGAAGGTGCGGGTTCATTCCCGTCAGCGGCATTTATTTTTACTCGGGAGATATTTTCAATTTGTATGGATATTTCAGGCGACTGATTATTGACAACCAATGATGTAAAAATACATCATCTAGACTTGTTATTGTCTCACAAAATCAAGATTTTTTTTATTGGCAATTTTTTTGATACATACAGGTAGGTACAGATTTTCAGAGTGGAAGATACTACCAGTATCGCCCTGGTGTAAGACCACCATTCAGAATTGAAACGTTGCTCCAAATGGCTTTAGCCGTGTTTAGTGACTAGATCTGAATAGCCAGGTACTTCCCCACCTTCCTCTTTCCCTTCCCCACTTACCTTCAGCCTCACAACATCCCCCAATTGGGGATGCCATAGTCTCACTGGCTCCAGACGGGAGCAGTTGGGACTCTTGTGAGGTATTCACTATAAAAAAAAAAAATAAAAAAAAAAAAAAGGTACATATATAAATATACAAAACATAAGACGGTAACAAAAAAATCCCACAAAGGCGAAGCCTGTGCGTGGGCATTATAAGGTACCTATGTATTCAAAACAGTGGTGGCTACATTATCTATGGCTTAAATGAAAAAAAAAATATATATATATATAGTACATATAGTATGATTAATATGATTTTACAGGAGTTTTTGCGTATTTCATAAAAAACAGTTTAAAAGAGGTTAACTTTTTTTTTAAATGTAGATGGTAATGGCATATTTTAGGAATCATATTCGTAGTATAAATTATAGAAAAAAATCTCTCACTTCCAGATACTTTTTTACCCAGCTTTTCACATTTATTTTATACGAATTTAGGTTTTGGCACATCTTGATGAAACTGAACATGAATTTGAATGAAATGTGACAAGTAAGAAACATTATATGTTTCCCGTATATTCTTATTTCAAACATTGTTCAAAATAGATATTTAAAAAATATATGTGTATGAACAAAAAAAAAGGTAAGACCGGGCGGCGTTTTCCATTTAAAAGTTGCGTCAAATGCCACCTAAAGGCCGACTAGAGTTACAAGCCTAAGCGCTCGATTCGTCGGAGACGTGCCCTAATAGAGCAACGATAGTTGGCAAATGGCGGCGATTGTTGATGCTCGTTCTTGCTGCTCATTTGTATGTTGTTTTACCGCAATCTAAATTTTGTAATTTTATTTGAATGGTATTTTTCTTAAATTTAAAAAAATATATAAACATGTTTTGTTTTTCCTTAAAAACATCTATTTTTTACCCTTTAAATAAGTTTTTTGTAAAATTTTGGGACATGGCATCACTTGTTCATACTTGACTTCTTTATCTTCTATGGTCAGTGGTATATATTTTTTCTATGTGTCTGACATAGAGGTGGGACCTATGAGTACTTTTCGTTACTGGGTACAATGAGTACAGGTACAGAGAAATACCTGCTAAAAATACCGGTGACAAAATACTCAAAAGTATTTAATACCGACCTAAGGATTGATTCAGAATACGTAATTCTAATCCACTCGCATAACTTCTGCCCACATATTTTCTATGTGTGCTTGATTCCCCCATTTATTATTCGAAATCCATGGGGGGGGGGGGGTAGCTACGGAATTACATATCGAAAAATTCCCCACATATAATTTAATATATTTTAAATATCATCCTAACAAATACCCAACGGGAATAGCCTTCAAAAATACCCGTCGAAAATACCTATCAAAAATACCTAATAAAAATTATTGGAGATCTGTCACAAGTACAAAGTATCGCATGGAAATACCCGGTACTTTTACTGGGTACGATAAATACGCCTAATACGATACGATAAATACACCTCTAGTCTGATATATACTTTATCTATGGTCTGACTTTACCCTAGTGGTTTATTTATGACGTTTATGTCTTATGACATGACCTAACCTAACTATCGTTGATGTAGTTTACAAATTCTACACAATATTACTAGCTTGTGGTAGTTACTGGTGAGTCGATTGCTGATATTTTCTATAAAAATACACTAATCACGCTGTTCGTTTTGGTTGCGTCTTCGGCCGTTGTTGCAAATTAAAGAGAGAGATCGTTACTCTTTAATTTGGGCTAAGGCACCCTCAAATGCACAACTTCCACGGCAATCTGTACACCTAAGTTAGTGAATCCATTTTAAGTAAAATTTGTGATTTGAAATAGGTGATTTTTTCACAAAACGGCCCTTTTATAGATCATCTTGTTATTACTATCGACAAGATTAATCTGGGCTAACCGAGGAATGTTCAGCTTGTCAATTCGACGTATAATTTTGGAATTGCATTCGAAGGCATTGATAATAATCACAGTATATCAAATATGGGCTAGAGATATTTTGTTGGATGTGAAAAATGGATTCAATTTATGTGTACCGGTTTATACAGAGAAATACTGCAATCCAACGATTCTCTCAGCCGTTTTCAAATGTTTTAACTTCAAGATAAAGTAACTTTGTGTCCTTATTTACAAATATTTGCTATGCATGTAACTTGTTTTGACAGAATTCCAACTGAAAGACAATAAGCAAACAAAGCTCATTTAAATTAGAGTTGCTTTATAACAATGTTCTGATTCAGGTTTATTGTTTTGGGCTTGAAACAATTAAAATAATCCTACCACAGCAGTGCCAGAGAGTGTTTCCATTAAGATGGAACCAGGATCCCAGGAAATGGGTGGAGGTGAAATGTCGTGTATAGACATGGAAAGTTTCTACCTCCCCGATGTGAAGAAGGAATGTTTGCAGTATGCGGAGAGTAAGATTTGAAAATTCAAGATAATTCATAAGATAACAAAAGTTCGTTATTTAATGTTTTGGTAAAAACTTTTTGGCCTAGCTTGGTGGTCTAAACATACCTAATAATTGTAATAACGATGTCACTGAATAAAGAAAAATTAAAAAATATATATATATTCGGGATCGCTGGCCACGGCTACAAAATATTATGTTAGGTTAGGATGAGGTAGGTTATGTTAGGTTGGGTTATTATAGCTTAGGTCAGGTGAAATAAAATAATACCTTAAAAATAATTTATGCTTTTTAGGTAGGCACTATTTTGCCGGAATATTAAATTACATTATTTTTTTTTTTAAATTTACGTTATTCAATTTTCTCTATCTGTTCGTTTTCTAGCCACTCATGTAGAATCAGTAATACCAATTGACAGAAATTATTTGAAATGATTGTCATCCCATGTAACGTGAGCGAATTTTCATTTATAATTAAAAATAAAAATGCTAAAATTTCAAATTTCCCAAATGCAGTCATTTTCCTTTTGTAGTAATTAAGGGGGGGCTAGGGTTTTAAAATTTTTTTTTTTGCTTTTTTTTTTAAATAAATGCTTAATATGTTAAGAATATTGTGTTCAAATTTCAAGTTGATTGGAGCAAAATTGACGAAGTTACGAGTATTTTTATACCTGTCGGATTTTAATCCCTACCCGACCATACGTATAAGCCGAGCAGAGCAGGAAGCTGAGAGACAAACTAAAGAAGGCAGGATTCGTCGTAGACAGGAGCAAAAAGGTGCTTTAGACATCATGGATGATAGCAATATCCTTTATGGACCTGGCATTGATGATTCAGTGTGAGGTAAGCTGATAAAATTTGCTTATAAACGTTTAATATCAGATTTTTTAGTGTTCAAAACTTTATAGCGTTTTTCCCACAACTCACGTTTTCAAAGTCGGTGACCGTCATAACTTCAAAACTACTGCACCGATCCTTGAAATTTTGAAAACTATTTCTGTACATAATTTACGAGGTAACGCTGGAGAGTTTTTTCAAATTTGTTAATAATTATTATTTTACAATAACAAATTAGCCGATTTTTTTCACTAAAAATAGCGTTTTTCCCTTCAAAGTGTTCCAAAAAAGTGAAAAATTAAAATTTCGAAAAACCCTCCCAGCGTTACCTGGGAAAAACTATTATCTAACGAATGAACTTTAATTTTTTGATTTCAGATGACCCAGTACCGAGTTATGAGGGTCACCGCCATTCTACTTTTTTTTGAGACACGTCCGAATAATTGCTGCCATTGCCGTGTTTTTTAATATTTCTCTGTGAAAATTTTATACAACATTCTTAAAATGTCATACTTTACTGTCCTATTAGATTTAATAAAGAAATTTTAAATGTGTTGTCACAAAAAATTCACAAAAAAATGTCTTTTTTTGTACGAATTAACCCTAGCCCCCCCTTAAGGTAAATCAAAAGGTTTTATTTGAAAATATTTTGTAGCCGTGGCCAGCGATCCCAAATAAGTCCCTTTTTTATAAATTAAAATAATATATTTTGCACTTTTGCGCTCTCTAAGAGAGAGACAACTAGTATAATGTTTAATGTAATATGCTGTTCTCTCAGCGTGTTAATGTACATATTGTGATATTGTTTATCCAGGTAGCCTTAATGTGGAAATAGATCCCATCAAGATAGAACCAGTATTCCGAGAAGATGGAGCAGGAGTTCCTTATACAGAAATTGACGTAGACCTCCCGGATATTAAAATAGAATGTTTAGAGGCAGCAGGTAAGACGGTCTTTTGTCTGTTAAAATTAATGTTTCTCCCATAGACATATGAATATTAGTAGACCTGCCCTAAGTGATTAAAAGCGTATTATCCCCACTCCCCATACCGGTTCCATTGGAACCGGCTGTGCTCGCGTATGGCCTCAAGTGAAATTTGAAAACGTGACGTCATCATTCTTGTGCGAACTATGGTCGAGGCATCATCGGTTCATTTTACGAAATAACACGGCAAAATGTTGACTTGTACTATGAAAACTTGTAAAAATAGATGTGAAAAAGAGAATAAACCCAATTGTCGTATTACATTCCATATATAAGCATTATTTTACTTTATTGTAAGCATATTCACATCGTATAATATAGATCAGTTTTAGAAACATATACTATCACATCGAGAAACGTCTGGACGCGAAACACAAAGCTGGTTGGTTGCTGGGAAGTAAATTATGAACATTTATAAAAGTGTCTTAACTAAATACTTAAACGAAATATTCGACTCTGAAAATAAAACCGAATTTTTTTGCCGAATTTGGACTTCGCAAATTTGTTCATAACGTGGCGAGTAATTTGCGCTCCCATGTAAAAATGTCTATTCATTCAAAAGCAGATTTTACTTTTAAGAAGTAAATGGTGATATTATAATGCGAGATGCCTATTTACTGTCAGATTGATTTATTGACGAATCACAGTCAGCCTTACGCCCTTCGTTCTTCAACAGTTGATTTTACCCCTCGCCATTATCTTCTCGTCTATTAATTCCTATGTCTGTGGTTTCTCCTCATTTTTGAGTTTTTATAAATTTACTGTACTTAAACTTATAAATTTAATCGGTAAAATTTTTCAGACTTATTGATAAACCTGAAGACGCATCCTGGGGGAAAACGTACCTACTCGAGTAAGCGTGGCCGGTTCCAGGATATTTCGCGCCCTGTGCAGTAAGTTCCGATAGAGTGGATAGATGACTTTCACACTCGAACGCCGGGTGCCCATTTTGTGGTCACCTGGTACCTTCCCGCATTCCACTTCTTTGATCAGCTGCAAGCTGACATAATGCTTTCACAGTTATTGAAGAGATGGCACTCATCTCATTCAATCCAAGGCCTTTGACCGGGTCTGGCACCGAGGACTTGTCAACAAATTGCATTCTTACGGACTTCCCGCATCCCTGTGTACGTGGATTGCTGACTTTTTAAGGGATAGGTCGATTCAGGCGGTTGCTGACGGTTTCACCTCTTCCTCGCACTCCATAAATGCTGGCGTCCCACAGGGATCGGTTCTGTCTCCGACTTTGTTTTTGTTGCACATCAATGACCTTTTGACATGTGCACCGATTCATTGTTACGCGGATGACAGTACAGTTCATGATAGCTTTTTGTTTGACAAGCCCCCAAAGGGCACACAAACTCCAACGGCTCGGAGGGCTTTGAAGCAGAGAATGGACGGTTATCTCGAGAGTATTTCCTCCTGGGGTAAAAATAATCTCGTCGAATTTAATGTTTCAAAGACCCAATCCTGTCTGATTACGTCTAAAAGGGATCCAAATGATAATCTAGTCTCCTTCAACGGAAGCAATCTTCCGAACAGGCCTTCCATTGATATGCTTGGTGTAACTATAAGTGACCAGCTCAGGTACGGGGGCTCCATCGAAGCCAGAGTAAAGTTGGCCTCTCAGAAGCTGGGCGTACTGTACAGGGCCCGCAGATACTTTAATAGTACACAACTGCTCACCCTGTACAAATCGCAAGTGCGCCCTACTGTCGAATTTGGCAGCCATCTCTGGTCTGGAGCCCCAAAATACCTGAAAAAAACCCTTGACTCTGTGCAGAAACGGGCGGTCCGTTTGATAGATTCCCCAATCTTAACAAACGGACTGCAATCTTTAGAGCACAGACGTCGGGTAGGTATGCTGTCCTTGTTCTATCGGTATTACAATGGAAGATGCTCTGAGGAACTAGCGTCATTGATCCCTTCGGCGCCGGTGCGTAGTCGGGATACACGCCAAACGCGCGCCCAACATTTGTACACAGTTGACACTTGTCACATGAGAACGGGTCGCTTCTACGATTCGTTCTTAAGTTCAACAGCTCGGCTGTGGAACGAACTGCCGGCCTCTGTGTTTCCTCCCTCCTACAACATGGGACTCTTCAAGACCCATGTTCACTCCTTCCTCTCCACAAAAAGACCCTCCACACAGCATCCCCAAAGATGACATAGGCCCTGAGGGAAATTATTTTCTTCAGGGCCTCCTGTGTGGAGTAAATATAAAAAAAAAAAAAAAAAAAAAAAATTCCAATGATCTTGTTTTTGATTTGATCTAGTTTTTTTTATCTTCAAAATGGCGTCAGTGTTTGTTTTATATGTTTTAAGTTACATTTTATTTAGCAGTCTATTCGTAATTGTTGCATTTAGTCATCATGTAATCAGTTTAATTGTAAGAGAGATTTCTTACAATTAAACTGATTGATCAGTTTTGTAGGATCTAAGTAAGAGAAAATAATGTACAAATAAAAAAAACTGAATAAACATATATAAAAAAAAAAAAAAAAAAAAAAAAATACTTATCATATTTTCAACTTGTGTAATTTAAAAATAATCGCGTTTTTCGAATGCGAGAAATGTGGAGATCCGCAAAAAGTGCAAGGCTGATGTAAGCGTAATGAGTAAGATCAAGAAAGGGACGCTTAGATGGTTTGGGCATGTAGAGCAAATGAGCGAAGAAAGGAGTGTAAGGAGAGTATACAATGCAAATGTAAATGGTAGAAGAAGTCGGGGTCGCCCGAGGAAGACATGGCACGATCAAGTGAACCAGATACTTGAGTCGGGCCGTGTCAAGAGTCAGAATTATAGAAGAGTATGTATGAATGTGAATGAGGCAAGTAGTGTGTGGTGTGTCCGAGTTGTTTGGCGGTCCATCCTCTCTGGATAATACAGATTGGAAAAATTATTAATATTTCTTAAAATTGCATCAAAACATTTAAAAAAAATTAACATACTATGAATTTGTATAGATCCAACGAATATGACGGCTCAACACAGCATCAAAATCTCTTCAATTTTATTACAATATTTTACAAATTAGAGGTAAATATAATGACATAACAACACAAATAGACACGTTATCGTCTAACAAAATTAACAAACACTCCAAACGTTGTTCACATGTGACAAAGATAGGCATTCAAAGAATGTGTATGTAGGAACGAAATAGATATAAGGCCGGGCAGCGTTTATGTACATAAAAGTTGCAGTGAATTACTACATTCTACATCGCGGGTGTGACTGAGAAGACAACATACACTTACTCACTCACACTAAGACGAATATGGAACATTGTATGCGACGACTTACTGCCAGTAGGTTGTCCTTATACTAGTGTGTTTCTACGTTCACTTTATTTTATTTTTTACGTCTGCAAGAATCAAAAGATAAGTAATTAAGCATACATTATCGTTACTTTGATAACTGATAATCATTTATGTTTGTCATAGTTGACAAATAATTGTTCTATTAACAATATACACTGTATATATATATGTATATATATTTTTTTTTTTCTTACCTTTTGTACTTGTTTTTTATAATTTATTTTTTATAATTAACTCAATTTTATATTCAACCTAACACTTTACACCGTAAATTATATTTTATATTTTACACTTTATACAGGGGTTTCCAATAAGAGGTGTTATTTTTAATATCCCGCTATTTCGGTAGATGTTACTTTTGAAGCTGTCAGTTTTTAACATTTGACAAGTAGAAACTATGCCGTTAATAAAAATGGAACGATACACGCTTCAACAACGCATTGAAATTATTAAAATTCACTTGAGTGAATCAAATGCAAATCATTTTGAGTGATGAGGCC
This sequence comes from Hesperophylax magnus, assembly GCA_026573805.1. Lineage (NCBI taxonomy): Eukaryota > Metazoa > Arthropoda > Insecta > Trichoptera > Limnephilidae > Hesperophylax > Hesperophylax magnus. Next base: position 2,928,146 of record JAIUSX010000059.1, read on the forward strand.
CATTTCCACCTCGGTGGCTTCGTCAACAAGCAAAATTGTCGCATCTGGGGCTCGGAAAACCCAAGAGTTATTGTTGAAAACCCTCTATATCCTCAACGTGTGACTGTTTGGTGCGTTTTATGGTCCGGCGGAGTCATTGGACCTTACTTTTTCGTAAATGAGGCTGGAGCAACAGTTACGGTGAATGGATTGCGCTATCGAGAGATGATTAATGATTTTTTATGGCCGGAATTGGATGGTATTGATCTGGACAACGTTTACTTTCAACAAGACGGCACTACGTGCCACACAAGCAACGAAACCATTAATCTTTTACGATTGAATATCAAAATAACACCTCTTATTGGAAAACCCTATATATATTGAAATAATTAGTTATTTGTGTGTATTTACGAATGGAAAGAAATTCAATGAAATTTGTTTTTTTGCTTGTGAATGATTTGTACACCTCTCGAATGAACTTAAATACGATACTAAACGCAGTGAATTACGCAGTTCAGTGAAACCACGTGCGTTTCCTTTGTCACATATCTTTACTTTTTACCTCATCTAAGAGTAAATTAAGTATTTTTAATATATTATAGTGTACCACTTACTGCAGAGGACGCTGTAGAGGAAGAGGGATAGTAAGCCAGGTGTTTATTATTACAGAAGTGCTGCGCCAGCGGTTGTAGATAGTGCCGCACCACCAGCAGCAGGACGAGGTACTGCGACTGAAGCTCGCTCCGATGTGTTAGTATTGTATAGTTTTTTTTAAAGTATGTAGTTATTTGGCTGTGTATTTTTGTGCTCATATTAATTTATTTGCACAGAGATCCTGCTTTACAAAGGGTGCGAGAGGAGCGCGTCAGGGCCCAAAAGGCGGTCAGGAGCCTGTCTGCTTCCCACCAGATGGAATTCCTCCAGCGGAAGTGGGTGAAGCAGGTGGCGCGCTCCTCGATCCCAACCGCACCCGAGAGGAGGACAAAAACAAGGTAATTCAACGTATTTCGATGCATGAAACAATATCATTTTTACTGAGAGTTTTCTGCAACAGCGCCAGTTGGATGCTGTTGTTTATTTCTTTACTAGCTGTGGTTGAGTATGTTTGTGCAGATAGAGAAACAATAGCGCGTGTTGCTTTTACGTCTAACAGCTGGCCAAGATATTCCTCCGCAATAGCGCCAGTTGGATTAGCGCTCGATCGTCCCCCGTCTCATTCTCTCCAGTCAACCTCAGAACAGCTGTTCGCCAGTCATAAGGCCTCTCGTCCTCTTCAAATATTAAAAATAACGGGGTACTTGATTTATCCCGTTACAAATTGTCATCATCTGTGAAATGTATGTACGAGAATAGAGATAAATAGATAATGTGATGTATATGTTTCAGAATTCAGGCCACTCCCGAACCGACCCAACCAACGGTGGATTTGGCGCCGTTACCCGGGCCATCGCGCAGTGTGGAACGGATGTGTGATGACCACTCCGAGCCAGAGACCCCCTATCATAGAGCGCTGTGGGAAGATATAGCGCTCTTTAAGAAAGAGTTGGCGATTGAGAGCCGTTAGTTTATTTTTTTTAAGTTGTACCAGGCGGACTGTAATTGAACATTAGTGGAAGCATGGAACAAACTTCAAAAACATGTCATTATTCTTACACAGGAGGTCCTGTGTAAGAAGTTTGGAGAGGTCCAAGGTTCTCCCCAAACTAGCCTCTTCCGATCTTACATGCCAATCAGGAAACCCGAACACCCCTGCTAAATCACAAAACGTAGCGAACCACTTGGGATTAATTTTAAACTTATTGTAAAATCAGATACGAGCACATCAGCAGAATGTTGCCTGCTCATTAAATAATAGTAAATTGATGTGTTGTTATTTTCTATTGTTTCAGAAGTAGTTGACGAAGCGAGCGACTTGAACGACGGAGCAAACAACGTTGGTGTCGGAGTAAGCGATTTGGACGACGGAGCGAGCGACGTGGATGGCGGAGCAAGCAACGTAGACGACGGTGCGAGCGACGTGGAATTGGAGGAGCATATTTTATGCATGCCACCAGCACCTTCTTCTCGTAGTCTCGATGTCACTTCACCCGCACTTGAAACCCTTGAACCCGAAATGAGCGCAGACTTACAGACACTTCAAGACCAGGAAAATATAGAGGCAATGCGTGCGATTCTGCCACCTGATTGTTACTCTTTCGATTGGTCCAGCGATGTCTCGCGTTTTCATCGGATAAGGGAGACCTTCACAGGTACGCCAGGACCAACATTCAATACTGATGAAATGGACAAACCTGTGGACGCTTTCCTTAAAATCTTCGACGCTGATTTCGTTGAACTGATCGCGAAAGAAACAAACAGGTATGCCGCTCAATGCATTGCGAAAAAAACCTTTAAGCAATTCACGCGCATTAATAAATGGGCTCCCACAAATAAAAAGGAACTTTACGTATTCTTGGCACTTTTAATGCATCAAGGTATCAGTCCCCAAATCGTTGAAAAAGACTTCTTCTATTCCAATAAAATCTCCTCCATGCCTTTTTTCAGTCGATACATGGACTACAGTCGTTTTCTTCTCTTGAAGAAATTCCTCCACTTCACCGACAATGAAAGTCTTTCTTCCGATGTACCATTACCTGTGCGAAGGTTACAAAAAATTCAGCCCGTCTTGGATCACCTCTCGCAAAAATTTGAGAGTTTATACCTGCCCGACCAAGAGATCTCTCTGGATGAGTCCTTACTCAGAAACAAAACCAAAGCAGCCGGCGCAGGTATAAAGTCGTGTGAGCTATGTGAGTCCAAGTCTGGCTATCTTTGGAAATTCCTAATTTATGCTGGGAAGACCAACTATCAGGCTAAACAGACAGAGACAAATCCAGATCAGGAAGACTTGACTGACACACAGACAGGAACAGACCGTCTTAACAGACAGACAAACTTTTCTGCTGCTCTCAAAAACTGCCCAGTTGGGGCTACCGCAAAGATATTACACGACCTGGCCCGCCCTCTATTTAACAAGGGGCATACGCTAATAATGAACAATTTTTATAATAGTCCATTATTAGCTCGATGCCTCAAAAGAAATGGAATGGACTGCATGGGCACATTGCGGTTAAACCAAGAATTTGTGCCCAGTGCTTTAAGGTCCGATCCCAAAAAAGAATTGAGGGAGGGGGAGGTGGTATTCTCAAACTGCGGAGACCTCAATATTATGGTTTGGCTGGGCAAACACCTGGTCAGTATGTTGTCCACCTACCATAGAGCAGAAATGGGGGCGCATGAGAAGTACGTAACCTGGACATACAAACCCGACATGGTACTGGACTACAACAGGGTGATGAAAGGTGTTGACCGAAAGGATCAGCTTTTGGCAGCCTTCCCCATTGAACGACTACGAAACCTGGTCTGGTACAAAAAGCTTTTCAGGAGACTATTGAATGTTTCGGTGCAGAATGCCTTTGTATTGTACAGCTGTAAGCTGCGCGCAGAAAATAAACGCATTTTGCACCGAACGTTCAGGGTTGATGTCGCGGACGGTCTCCTTAAACTATTCTGTCGCAGTCGAATTGGTGAATCGACTGTTCAAACCATCGGCAGATTACCTTTTGGAAAGATTCTGCGACCGATCCTGAAAAGTAATCACTACTTAGTGCATACCGGTAAAAGGATTCGATGTGTGTGGTGCCCAAAGATCACCCGTAGCAGGACTAGCATGAAGTGTGATGTGTGTGATGTGGCATTATGCTTCGACTGTATGAAACCGTTCCACACACAGTTGAATCGTTGAGGGCATTTTCTATTCTTGTTTTTTATTCAATTGTAAAAATTACCTCACATTGTTTGAACATCACTAAAGGTGACAGCTGGGCAAAGTCCTTTCTTTCTGCATACTTACATCTCATCAAAATGTTAAAACAAAGCACCAATAAGGTTCAATGTTTGGGATCCGGAGAAGGTTCGGTGGACATTTAATATGTATATTTGAAATTTGATCTTTGAAATATACATATCAATACGTGCTAGGGATTCTCAATTTCCCCTGTCAATCTACATATGTATTCCTTGTTTTATTTGGTCAATTTTTCTTTATATCTAGTAAAGTGGCTTTTTCTGTATGTTAAATTACTGTAAATGGCTGCCGACTTCAAATCTGTACCACTCCAGTTTATATGTATTTTTCTTTATATCTAGTAAAGTGGCTTTTTCTGTATGTTAAATTACTGTAAATGGCTGCCGACTTCAAATCCGTACCACTCCAGTTTATATGTATTTTTCTGTATATCTAGTAAAGTGGCTTTTTCTGTATGTTAAATTACTGTAAATGGCTGCCGAATTCAAATCCGGACCACTCCAGTTTATATGTATTTTTCTTTATATCTAGTAAAGTGGCTTTTTCTGTATGTTAAATTACTGTAAATGGCTGCCGACTTCAAATCTGTACCACTCCAGTTTATATGTATTTTTCTTAATTTTTAACTTTTCCACCGGTTCATTTGATTTGATTGAGGTGTGTTTTATGTATTATTTTAACCCCTCAGGCCTCTGGCATATTGACCATTATATTTTTTAAAGACGCTGTCAGAAAGTCAGATAATTCGAGTGTATTTCCGCTTTGCAATAAAATCCAAATAAATGGAATATTTCTGATGGTTTGAAATTTTGTCAAACCATCAAAACTTTTAGTCAAACCATTTTTTTTTTTTCAAATTCAAAAAAATATATTCCCAATAATTGTGAGAATGTTCTATAATTTCGTTTTCTTTAGAAGCAAATCTTCAAACAAATTTATATCTAAAGCCTGAATGAAAAAGAAAATCAGAACACGACTAGATGATAACAAAATAAATGCTAATTTCAATAGAATTTTGTTTAATTTTGGAGGTGGAGGTTTTGGGAAAATTCCCCACAATGTCTATATGGAATTACATATAGAAATTGTGGGGAATTTTAATTTTCAATTTGGGGTGTTGAGCACCTATTGTGGGTATTTTAGAATGTATGCATCAGCAATCCTGTCAGCAACTACAACTACAACTAGCAACCTAAATCGACAGGTTGTAACTACGCAGCTATTGGAGGCTGCATTGTTGCAATCTAACCACCTGAAGCCCAAAGTGCTGCAGTGTCGAACACTGTTATTATAGGAGGCCGTGTTGTTGCAATATCACCACCTGAAGCCCAAAGTGCTGCAGTGTCAAACACTATTATTATAGCAGGTCGTGTTGTTGCAATCTCACCACCTGAAGCCCAAAGTGCTGCAGTGTCAAACACTATTATTATAGCAGGTCGTGTTGTTGCAATCTCACCACCTGAAGCCCAAAGTGCTGCAGTGTCAAACACTATTATTATAGCAGGTCGTGTTGTTGCAATCTCACCACCTGAAGCCCAAAGTGCTGCAGTGTAAACGCTATTATTATAGCAGGTCGTGTTGTTGCAATCTCACCACCTGAAGCCCAAAGTGCTGCAGTGTCGAACACTGTTATTATAGGAGGCCGTGTTGTTGCAATATCACCACCTGAAGCCCAAAGTGCTGCAGTGTCAAACACTATTATTATAGAAGGTCGTGTTGTTGCAATCTCACCGCCTGAAGCCCAAAGTGCTGCAGGGTCAAACACTATTATTATAGCAGGTCGTGTTGTTGCAATCTCACCACCTGAAGCCCAAAGTGCTGCAGTGTAAACGCTATTATTATAGCAGGTCGTGTTGTTGCAATCTCACCACCTGAAGCCCAAAGTGCTGCAGTGTCGAACACTGTTATTATAGGAGGCCGTGTTGTTGCAATATCACCACCTGAAGCCCAAAGTGCTGCAGTGTCAAACACTATTATTATAGCAGGTCGTGTTGTTGCAATCTCACCACCTGAAGCCCAAAGTGCTGCAGTGTCGAACACTGTTATTATAGGAGGCCGTGTTGTTGCAATATCACCACCTGAAGCCCAAAGTGCTGCAGTGTCAAACACTATTATTATAGCAGGTCGTGTTGTTGCAATCTCACCACCTGAAGCCCAAAGTGCTGCAGTGTCAAACACTATTATTATAGCAGGTCGTGTTGTTGCAATCTCACCACCTGAAGCCCAAAGTGCTGCAGTGTCGAACACTGTTATTATAGGAGGCCGTGTTGTTGAAATATCACCACCTGAAGCCCAAAGTGCTGCAGTGTTATTATATCAGGCCATATTGTTGCAATCTCACTACCTGAAGACCAAAGTGCTGCAGTGTCAAACACTATTATTATAGCAGGTCGTGTTGTTGCAATCTCACCACCTGAAGCCCAAAGTGCTGCAGTGTCAAACACTATTATTATAGCAGGTCGTGTTGTTGCAATCTCACCACCTGAAGCCCAAAGTGCTGCAGTGTCTAACACTGTTATTATAGGAGGCCGTGTTGTTGCAATATCACCACCTGAAGCCCAAAGTGCTGCAGTGTCAAACACTATTATTATAGCAGGTCGTGTTGTTGCAATCTCACCACCTGAAGCCCAAAGTGCTGCAGTGTCAAACACTATTATTATAGCAGGTCGTGTTGTTGCAATCTCACCACCTGAAGCCCAAAGTGCTGCAGTGTAAACGCTATTATTATAGCAGGTCGTGTTGTTGCAATCTCACCACCTGAAGCCCAAAGTGCTGCAGTGTCGAACACTGTTATTATAGGAGGCCGTGTTGTTGCAATATCACCACCTGAAGCCCAAAGTGCTGCAGTGTTATTATATCAGGCCATATTGTTGCAATCTCACTACCTGAAGACCAAAGTGCTGCAGTGTCAAACACTATTATTATAGCAGGTCGTGTTGTTGCAATCTCACCACCTGAAGCCCAAAGTGCTGCAGTGTCAAACACTATTATTATAGCAGGTCGTGTTGTTGCAATCTCACCACCTGAAGCCCAAAGTGCTGCAGTGTCAAACACTATTATTATAGCAGGTCGTGTTGTTGCAATCTCACCACCTGAAGCCCAAAGTGCTGCAGTGTAAACGCTATTATTATAGCAGGTCGTGTTGTTGCAATCTCACCACCTGAAGCCCAAAGTGCTGCAGTGTCGAACACTGTTATTATAGGAGGCCGTGTTGTTGCAATATCACCACCTGAAGCCCAAAGTGCTGCAGTGTTATTATATCAGGCCATATTGTTGCAATCTCACTACCTGAAGACCAAAGTGCTGCAGTGTCAAACACTATTATTATAGCAGGTCGTGTTGTTGCAATCTCACCACCTGAAGCCCAAAGTGCTGCAGTGTCGAACACTGTTATTATAGGAGGCCGTGTTGTTGCAATATCACCACCTGAAGCCCAAAGTGCTGCAGTGTTATTATATCAGGCCATATTGTTGCAATCTCACTACCTGAAGACCAAAGTGCTGCAGTGTCAAACACTATTATTATAGCAGGTCGTGTTGTTGCAATCTCACCACCTGAAGCCCAAAGTGCTGCAGTGTCGAACACTGTTATTATAGGAGGCCGTGTTGTTGCAATATCACCACCTGAAGCCCAAAGTGCTGCAGTGTCAAACACTATTATTATAGCAGGTCGTGTTGTTGCAATCTCACCACCTGAAGCCCAAAGTGCTGCAGTGTCAAACACTATTATTATAGCAGGTCGTGTTGTTGCAATCTCACCACCTGAAGCCCAAAATGCTGCAGTGTCGAACACTGTTATTATAGGAGACCGTGTTGTTGCAATATCACCACCTGAAGCCCAAAGTGCTGCAGTGTCGAACACTGTTATTATATCAGGCCATATTGTTGCAATCTCACTACCTGAAGACCAAAGTGCTGCAGTGTCAAACACTATTATTATAGCAGGTCGTGTTGTTGCAATCTCACCACCTGAAGCCCAAAGTGCTGCAGTGTCAAACACTATTATTATAGCAGGTCGTGTTGTTGCAATCTCACCACCTGAAGCCCAAAGTGCTGCAGTGTCAAACACTGTTATTATAGGAGGCCGTGTTGTTGCAATCTCACCACCTGAAGCCCAAAGTGCTGCAGTGTCAAACACTGTTATTATAGGAGGCCGTGTTGTTGCAATCTCACCACCTGAAGCCCAAAGTGCTGCAGTGTCGAACACTGTTATTATAGGAGGCCGTGTTGTTGCAATATCACCACCTGAAGCCCAAAGTGCTGCAGTGTTATTATATCAGGCCATATTGTTGCAATCTCACTACCTGAAGACCAAAGTGCTGCAGTGTCGATCACTGTTATTATAGCGCCTGAACAAAACGTTACACTTTATAAAGCTTCATTTACTTCATCAGGACAAACACGCCTACAAAACGGAAGAGGCAAATAGTTCCACGATAAGTCAACACATGATGTAGTCATTTAAAGTGACGAAAAAAAAAAACAAATAAACTAAACCTATTTTAAAATAACTTTCCTCATTTATTCGAATGCGGATTGGACATTGTTCCGTTCCTTCCCACCTTTTTAAAATTCACATGCTTGACTCCTCAGATTGTACATTCTGTGGTCCAGAAGTGCGAACTTTAAATCAGATATTTTTTGGTTGTCCCACTCTAAACAAATATCCTCTCTTCTATCAAGCCTTATCTAAAATTGCCTCCCCTCCATTCAACATCTCATCTCTTCTAAGTCTGAATTCGACATCAATCTTCCATATAGTTTTTAAATTTGCCAATTTAAACAAAATTAATTTGTACTTTTTGAGAAAATGAATAGAAACAGTTGGGACATGAAAAAAGTTTTTCTCCTCTGTGAGTCAACAGGTGACGTTTTAGATTTTCCTTTTTCAAACACGAATACATAGTTGCAGTCAGAACATGAAAAACATTTCTTGCCACTGTGAGCAAAGTGTGCTTTTCTATCGTCGACTTGCATAAGAAGAAGTGCTTACAATGCAGACAAGAGATTCGTTTTCCCCCAGAATTCGTCATCAGATTTGACATTATGTCTGAAAAAGATTACAGATAATAAAAATAAGTACATTACATTCACGAAAACATTAGAAAAAAATTGTAAAGCAAATTGTTAAATTTCTCAAGAATAAAAATTTGTTTTACCTTTTGACTGGGTAATTCCTCCAGAGCGGTCTAAGAATACATTTTTAACATCCGGAAGGTCTATATCGATTTCTATATAAGAGATTCCAGTCTCCCTCTTGTGGTCCTGATTCTGCCTTGATGGTGAATGTCTCCACACTAATGATTCCTGGAAAGTAGAGGGGACATCTAGATCTGCGAGACAGTTTGGGGTCTAAGGCTTGGCCCTGTGGACCTCATCAATCAATCCCTGTGGGGAATGAATGGAACGGCCATTCGTTGTCCACATGTTCAGTGGTCTTCGCCGCACCGCATTCACACATCGCCCACTCTACATGACCCCACCTATGAATCATAGGTAGGGTGTTATTATAGAGAAAACACGGATAATGGAACTGTTGTTACAATGGGCTATGATACCACACGTTCAAACATAGAAAATTTACAAATACAAAATCAAGGAAATTTCGTCAATAATGCAAAAAAAAAATCAGGCTAGAGTACCAAACTTACTTTGTCAATGAAGGCAAAGTAACTTGGCAGGATAGTTACATTCAAAAGTGATGTGTTTCTTATATTTCGTATATAGTTATCATATCGTTGTTCAATTTGATGGTTAGATTAGCATCTTAGCACTTAACTAAGTTGTAAAATAACATACAGTTGCCCACACATCAAGCGTAATAAGACGACTTTGGGAAAATCCACATCTCGCTATGACAAGAGCTGTTTTCATAGTGTAACTGATAATGTGTTCCTCTATACCTGTACAAAATGACAAAATAAATAATTTACTCATTTATTAATTGTTTTTGTGTTTAATTCGTAGAACTCCATTTAATTTTTCTTAAAATTTAAAATAAATCAAATTTAATAATAATTCGTAGAACTCCATTCAATTTTTCTTAAAATTTAAAATAAATCAAATAATAAAAATGTATTTATACTTACATTGGAATCATTTTCTTCACTATCCGAAATGTTAGATCGCGAGCTTCGGGGAACATCTTGATCTCCAATAAAATCAAACAAATGAATGTACTACAGTGTTGGTTTATAGATGTCATCAGATGATGCTCCCGACCTCACAGATTCTTTGTATTTTTTTTCTCTCGTCTAACGTTGCTGCGAAACGTATTAATTTTTCTAACGACATCGTCTTTTGTAGCTGTAGGTTCTAATTCCTTTAGCTTATTTAGCAATTTACAGTACCTACGCTGCAGATCTTTTGTCTCTGTCGTGATAATCTTTGGATTTTACGCGCCAAAGACAAGGTTCAGAGGGTAAAATTCGGTTTATGGGAGTCACTCGAATAACCGAAATTATCTCTTAATAAAATCAGCTCTTTCGCAGTTTCGGTACTTGCTCTGCCGTGGTCAAACGAAGAAGTAGAACGAGTTTTTACCCAGTTAAATATAGTCAAAAATAAAACTAGAAATAGACTTGGCAATGACATGGTTAATCCGATTTTAACAATTCGATCGGGGCTCAGGCGACACAACAAATGTTGCGAGGATTATGAACTTCCCCCAGAAGTTAAAAAAAAAATTGGAACAATGGCTGTATATGAAAAAAATCCTGATGAAGCCGGTCCTAGCAGTGCGATGGTACAGGAACTGGAACCGGATGACTGCTTAGATTTTTTAGAGGACTAGTCGCTGCCTAACAAAAAAAAAATATAAAAAAAAAACAATAAAAATATCCAGAAGACTTCGATATTATCAAAAATAATTGTGTTTTGAAAATTATAAAAACAAACAAGTGTATTGTTGAGTGTTTGTTATGAGTTGTTCAAAAGCAGCCAACAAGAAGGACAAAAGGTAAGTTTTTTTTTTGTCAAAAATTCTGCAGTCCGCCCCCGAATTTTTCTTCTCTGAAATGTCACTTTCAAAAATTTAGCTCCTTTTTGGCTCTTTTTTGGGTTTCGCCTAGCTCTACTTTAAAATTCGAGTTGGCAACACTGGTGGTCATCCAATTGTATCTGAGGAAAGTGACTACCCCGCAGTATTCAAGCAGAAGATATCCCAGGGGTAGGGCTTCAGCTCCTCTCGTCTTCCCGCCTTCACTCCTGAGGAAGTCGAGTGCGTCCAGGGGACCTGCGACTTCTTCGGACTAAACTATATAATATATTATTTGTCAAAAGGACTTTAGTGTCTAGGCAGGGGTCATCCAATTGTATCTGAGGAAAGTGACTACCCCGCAGTATTCAAGCAGAAGATATCCCAGGGGTAGGGCTTCAGCTCCTCTCGTCTTCCCGCCTTCACTCCTGAGGAAGTCGAGTGCGTCCAGGGGACCTGCGACTTCTTCGGACTAAACCACTACTCCAGTTCATTATGTAACCTTGTTCCTACCAGGATTATGCGTATTGCGATACAAGGTATAATTCCATCGCTCTAATACATTCATGATTTAACCTATTATGCAGCTATAATTTATTTTCTCGCTGAAATAAAAATACTTAACATGTAACTGAGTTTTTCATTTTCTATTTCTAGCAGAGAAATATCAAAATTTGATGCTTCAAAACATTTGACTTATTATTTTTGGCTAATGAATGGGGCATGCGATGAATGAGAATGATATTGTCTATAGCCGTGTATTTTTTTCGAGTTTCCTCTATTCTCCTCGTTGTTCCTCTGGACTTTGATGTTTGTTTGCAACGAACTGGCAAACTCGAAAGAGAAGAATTTTTTGTATAGAATTGTAGCGTCGAGGATAATTAATAATAAATCGCTCGACCTACTTAGGTACGTACTTACTACTTGCTACTTAGGTACGTATTTGCAGCCGAAATCAAAACAAAGCAACCTACTTGCCTACTCGCGACAATAATACTGAAGCCCGTCTGGGATACTACGAGAACTCGCCAGAAGGTTCGAGCCTACGGCCTAGGCATAATTGCCACGCCGTAGGAAGTTCGCGAATGATCCAGATCGAGCGAGTGTCTTCGATTTAGTTGCCATCCATCTACCTACTGCCGCCGTCGGCCGTGTAGTATAAATATGCCCGACGCAGCGAGTCAGTCAGTCAGTCATTATTCTATCTGCCGTCAGTTAAATCAACGAGTGATCACCCGCGCTCTAGCGCGGAGGACAACACGTACCCGGCTTCGCCCGTACAATCATGGACTCTATCGGGACATCATCTTAGCGCCTCGGCCGTGTCCATGGCCAGCGCTACAACGGATTACAAGCGCCCTGGTTCCAGCGTCTCTGACCAGCGCTTCTTCCACGACACCATGACCACCACGAGGACACGCAGCATCCTCACTGGTCACGCCGTTCCCGTTCAACCGCCTACAAGGTCCGCCGCACCTTCGGCCGTCTCGTCAGCACTGGAGTGCCTGAAGACCTACGTTCTTCGCCAGTGCCTGACCTACATCGAGTCCCGGTCACCAGCGCCCGGCGTCGACTCACTGACCCGCGCTTGACCTGCACATCATCACCGCAGCATCCGGAATATTCTACATCTGTCCAGCGTCAACTCTCGTTACGGCTACACTGACTCACCAATAAACACATGTGACCTTCACAACCTTCTTTCATTTCGTGCCTCACCATTGATCCCCAAAGAATTATAAAAAAAATAAATAAACGATAAACTAGTTCCTCGGAGCATCTTACGTTTCAATACCGGTAAAACAAGAACAGCATACCTACCTGAAACCTGTGTTCTGAAGATTGCAATCCGCTTGTTAAGATAAGGAAATCAAACGAACGGCCCTGCACAACGTCAAGTGTTTTTGCAGGTATTTTGGGCTCCAGACCAGAGGTGGCTGTCAAATTCAACAGTTGTGTACAGTCTGCAGTATCTGCGGGCCCTGTACAGTACACCCAGCTTATGAGAGGCTAACTTGACTTGCTCGGATGGAGCCCCCGTGCCTGAGCTGGTCACACCAGTTACACCAAGCGTAGCAATGGGCATATCAAAGGCATATTGGTGTTGAGAAGGACTGCTTTTAAATTTAGTGATTTCTAAGTTGCCACGTGATTTTGGTCGGTTACTTATGTTTGTGGAAATTATTATCTACCTTTGCTCCCTTTCTGCGGGTAAGAAGTAAGAGCTTACTCAGAGAGAAGTCCCTCCCCACCCGGTTATACCATATTATTGTAAAATAGATTGGGCAAGAGATAAATATATACTTTTAATCATACTAATGTTTATTAAGTTGTTAGAGGAATCAGGTTACCGTATTTTGGATTTGTTCATTCCATTTTAATTGGCTGTCTTCTATGACACCCAGATGCTTTATACTGTTTTTGGCTGTTGTTATTAGTAAACATTTGATGCGAGTTTTAAAAATAACTAACTACATAGATATTATTATAACTCCTTTATTATTTAAAAAATTGTCAATATGTCATAAAGTAGGTTATAAAAACAGTTATTAGCAAATTTTATAAAGAAAGTCATGAAAATAAGTAAGTTTTGTGTACAATAAAAACTACAGATAATTAAAAACATTTGATGCGATTATAACTCTTTTATTATTAAAAAAAATGGCAATATGTTATAAAATAGGTCATAAAACAGTTATTAGCAATATTTTATAAAGTAGGTCATAAAACAGTTATTAGCAATATGTTGTAAAGTAGGTCCTAAAAACAGTTATTGGCAATATGTTATAAAGTAGGTCATAAAACAGTTATTAGCAATATGTTGTAAAGTAGGTCCTAAAAACAGTTATTGGCAATATGTTATAAAGTAGGTCATAAAACAGTTATTAGCAATATGTTGTAAAGTAGGTCCTAAAAACAGTTATTGGCAATATGTTATAAAGTAGGTCATAAAACAGTTATTAGCAATATGTTGTAAAGTAGGTCCTAAAAACAGTTATTGGCAATATGTTATAAAGTAGGTCATAAAAATAAGTAGGTTTTTGTGTACAATATAAACTGCAAATAATTTAATTAGATGTAATTATTGGAAAATGTAATTGTTTAGATAGGTACGAATATGGAAATTAAATACATCTGCACTTAGATGGGCAATAAGAACAATCAATTTAACAGTAACTAGAAACATAAAACTTTACATGTAGATATGACTGCAAATAAACCAAAGTTAGTTATTACAAATAAGTATTAACATCCATTTGGGATTTTACTTAAAAATAATATTTTATAACTATTTAAGCTTTATTATTTGCTTTATGCTATTGGTAGGAAACATTGTATTAAGTTAAAACAATAATAATTTATTAACCCCGCAGGCCTCTGGCATATTCTATCAGATGGTCGGAGTGTTTCCGCTTTAATAAAATAAATACTTTAATTTAGTTTATTTTTACATTTTAATCCCTTTACACACGAGTGTTAGACTCTCGTAAAGGTAAACATGTTTAATTATTATTTGAAATATGTTCTTATTATGTAAATTTAAATAATCATATTATATTTTATAAAATATTTAAAAAAAGAAAGAAAACTTCATTTTTTTAATTAAATTTAAAAATGGCTCAGTTGGTGAAAAAAATAATTAAAAACACATTTTATTAGACAAATATATTACAAACAAGATTTTCACCTCACTTTATGTCATTTCATATATTCACAAATTTTCATAATTTTTAAAAAAATATTCTAATTTCGGTTCGTTTCATTCCAAAAGGTGTACATTTTCATTATCATGTGCTTAACTTCTAGATTTGAATATAAAGCAGAGTGTTTTTTTAAAACTGCTTGCCCTCCAACACCATGAACCAAAAAACCCATGGACGGAGCTATTCGAGAACACTTTGAAGCCGCGGGGTGATGGGGAAGATGTGTGAAACGTCATGTCTTGTCTCATCAAATACCCCAAAAGATCATAAGCTGTTATGACTGCATTAACAACACACAAACAGAATTATAATAGTTCATTATGCACCACTTTACATGCAAGATGGCTGGCTGCCAGGCAATTTCCCCTCACCCTTGATTTGGCTTCAACGCCATTCATACAACATCGCACTAATGCTCTGTCCAGGACTTGTTCGGTCCATGTCCAATACACCTATCATTATATTATTACAATTTGAGTCTTGTTAACTGACAGTTGACATTTGTACTATTTAAACAACAGATTACAGTTACTAGCTGTTCACAGTTTCACACGTCAGTAAAGAACACTTTTATAGATGAAATTAATCAGTTTACATATTTAAAAAATAACCATGAAAACTGCTTCAACTTTGAAGGAATCAACAACAAAAATGATGCATGATTATATTTTGAAAAGATTGAAAATGCTACCTATAAAAAAATCTTAAAAAAACCTTAAAAGCATTACAAGTATTTCCTGAATCACAGTAAAATCATCATTCGCGTATTTGCACATTTCTATTGAAGATTAACACTTGGTCTTATGTGTGAGCCTTCTGTCTTCCAGTCTTGGATATGGTCTCCTTCAAATGCCTCCAGCTTTGCCGATTCTCGCGCCACTCACCCATCGGAAGCCGCCAATTCTCTTTAGGTCTGCAGCCCATCTCATCTGTGAGCCATCTCCGTTTCTTCTTTGTCGCCTCCTGATGACGCTGTAATTAAAAATGTCGTCCGTTAGTCGTGTCGTATTACAGAGCGAATTTATGAAACCTGATTATTGTAATAATACATAGGTTAATTTCACTAACAGCTCGACGGGTTAACTTCGCAGGCGGCTAAATGAGGAAATAACTTATGTTTTAACCCCTTCAAAATATCCACACTAGCGACCTCACCGACCGCAAATAAAGTTAAGTGTGTCAAACTGTATAGACTAGCGTTTTATGTTTTATAAGTACATTATGTTTTAGTTTAAAAATAAATTAATTATCACCCCCCACCCCCACCCCCAAATACACAAGCACAGTTATTGAGGAAATCTTTAGGATTGTTATCTTTTTGAAGTGAATACCGCACAAGAGTCCCAATTGCTCCCGACTGTCTGGAGTCAGTGAGTTTATGGAATCCCTAATTTGGATACGTTATGAGGCTCAAGTGAGTGGGGACGGGAAGGAGATAGGAAAGAGGAAGGTTGGCGATTAATGACATCTCTATCGCATCTAACTATAAAAGTAGTGTAACAAGGTAAAATTTATTTTAAAAAATCAGTCACTCCGGGTTTTCTGTTCTTACTGTTACTGTTTACTGTTCTTACTGTTGCTGTTTACTGTTCTTACTGTTACTGTTTACTGTTCTTACTGTTACTGTTCTTACTGTTACTGTTTACTGTTCTTACTGTTACTGTTTACTGTTCTTACTGTTACTGTTCTTACTGTTACTGTTTACTGTTCTTACTGTTGCTGTTTACTGTTCTTACTGTTACTGTTTACTGTTCTTACTGTTACTGTTTACTGTTCTTACTGCTACTGTTCTTACTGTTACTGTTTACTGTTCTTACTGTTGCTGTTTACTGTTCTTACTGTTACTGTTTACTGTTCTTACTGTTACTGTTCTTACTGTTACTGTTTACTGTTCTTACTGTTGCTGTTTACTGTTCTTACTGTTACTGTTTACTGTTCTTACTGTTACTGTTTACTGTTCTTACTGTTACTGTTCTTACTGTTACTGTTTACTGTTCTTACTGTTGCTGTTTACTGTTCTTACTGTTACTGTTTACTGTTCTTACTGTTACTGTTCTTACTGTTACTGTTTACTGTTCTTACTGTTGCTGTTTACTGTTCTTACTGTTGCTGTTTACTGTTCTTACTGTTACTGTTTACTGTTCTTACTGTTACTGTTTACTGTTCTTACTGTTACTGTTCTTACTGTTACTGTTTACTGTTCTTACTGTTGCTGTTTACTGTTCTTACTGTTACTGTTTACTGTTCTTACTGTTACTGTTCTTACTGTAACTGTTTACTGTTCTTACTGTTGCTGTTTACTGTTCTTACTGTTACTGTTTACTGTTCTTACTGTTACTGTTCTTACTGTTACTGTTTACTGTTCTTACTGTTACTGTTTACTGTTCTTACTGTTACTGTTCTTGCTGTTACTGTTTACTGTTCTTACTGTTACTGTTCTTACTGTTGCTGTTTACTGTTCTTACTGTTACTGTTTACTGTTTTAC
This sequence comes from Hesperophylax magnus, assembly GCA_026573805.1. Classification (NCBI taxonomy): domain Eukaryota; kingdom Metazoa; phylum Arthropoda; class Insecta; order Trichoptera; family Limnephilidae; genus Hesperophylax; species Hesperophylax magnus. The sequence goes on from JAIUSX010000059.1 coordinate 2,945,140, forward strand.
TGTAACTGTTTACTGTTCTTACTGTTACTGTTTACTGTTCTTACTGTTGCTGTTTACTGTGCTTACTGTTACTGTTTACTGTTCTTACTGTGACTGTTTACTGTTCTTACTGTTAATGTTCATACTGTTACTGTTTACTGTTCTTACTGTTGCTGTTTACTGTTCTTACTGTTACTGTTTACTGTTCTTACTGTTACTGTTCTTACTGTTACTGTTTACTGTTCTTACTGTTGCTGTTTACTGTTCTTACTGTTACTGTTTACTGTTCTTACTGTTACTGTTTACTGTTCTTACTGTTTACTGTTCTTACTGTTGCTGTTTACTGTTCTTACTGTTGCTGTTTACTGTTCTTACTGTTACTGTTTACTGTTCTTACTGTTGCTGTTTACTGTTCTTACTGTTACTGTTTACTGTTCTTACTGTGACTGTTTACTGTTCTTACTGTTTACTGTTCTTACTGTTGCTGTTTACTGTTCTTACTGTTGCTGTTTACTGTTCTTACTGTTACTGTTTACTGTTCTTACTGTTGCTGTTTACTCTTCTTACTGTTACTGTTTACTGTTCTTACTGTGACTGTTTACTGTTCTTACTGTTACTGTTCTTACTGTTACTGTTTACTGTTCTTACTGTTGCTGTTCTTACTGTTGCTGTTTACTGTTCTTACTGTTACTGTTTACTGTTCTTACTGTTACTGTTTACTGTTCTTACTGTTACTGTTCTTGCTGTTACTGTTTACTGTTCTTACTGTTACTGTTCTTACTGTTGCTGTTTACTGTTCTTACTGTTACTGTTTACTGTTTTACTGTAACTGTTTACTGTTCTTACTGTTACTGTTTAGCTGCTCCAGAACTTTTTTTAACCCTTAAGTTGCCGAAAACCCCTTGGTGTTCAGATTTAACCCGTTAGTGCACAAATCTTTTTTTTTTTCATTTCTCCGTGTGATGGAGATTCACCGGCTTACCGCTTGTACTACGAGTTTCCGGACACTGTGTATAAGTAGGGAAGTAATTTAAAAATATCTGCATTTGTTCCTCTGTATCTAATATTTGAATTAATAAATAAATAAATATATAATGGTGTAAATACGATATAATATAATTAGCAACATTACCGAGTTGTAAACAGTGTCAGTATCGCCCTTGTGTGAATAGAATCACTGCTTTAACTGGGTCTATCCGTGCTAAGTGACCAGGTCTGAATAGGCAGGTTTCACTTTCCCCATCTCTTTTCCCTGTTCACTCCCTTCAGTCTGAAATGGGTATGCCATAGTCTCACTGGCTCCGGGTAGTTGGCACTCTTGTGCGGTAATCAAGTAAATGTTAAAAGTAGTAGTTTAAAATGATTTATTTACTTGAGGGATTGAAGTGCGTGGTGCGTGGTGGGTGGTGCGTGGTGTTTGGAACGTGGTGCGGAGACGAGGGCTTCTAGAGATGAAAATAAAAATTTACAATATCATTTTATAGTCCACCTTAAACTCACAGGTTCCATGAAATAGTATTTAAGTGTTTATTGTGCACTACGCCAACAGTAAAAACAATTAGCAACACAGTGTCCGGAAACTAGTAGGACCCAGAACCATGAACCCTTTCAATCTTAGCATTTAGGTTTTCCACACTTGAGCACACTTCCCGACATGTGATCGAGCTGAAGCCGGCAGATAGGACTCGTTGTCGATGACAATGCATTCTATCAACTTTCGGTGGCTCTGTTTCAACTTTCAGTTGATTTAAAAAAAAACTTCTTTAGTTTTTTTCGGTAACTAAAGGGTTAATAATCCTTTTGAAACCAGGTCTATGCTTCGACGCCTATTAAATTATGATGGCTTCGCTGGACAGAACTCGGAGCTACCAACAATGGAAGAGAGGTGTCCAGTGCGAGAGAATTCCCTTCAGCAGGAATATGGGAGGCCTACACTTGGTGGCTGCATGTGTGGAGGCAAACACCGCAGTCCTGGCCGTGAGGAACTGGAGGGAGACAGCAGGACATTTCCTGTAGGTGGACAACTCTCTTGAAGGGTTGCATGAGATGTGTATCTACGTGGATTTGAAAGTGAAATAAAATAAACGCAAGACTCGGTGGGCTGTCATTTCAATTGGCATTTTAAATTTACACAATAGATATTGTAAAATAAATATGTATTAAAAAATATTTGCCACATTCTCATAACAAAATATTGAAAAAAAAAATTAAATTTTAAAATAACGACTTGGGTTGAAAGCTTTGCAACATTTGAGGTGTTTCATAGGATGTGGCAAAAGATTCTTGTTTATTGTTTGCTGTCTGAAATAATTTGTTTCAAATACTCGCTTCATTACCTACAAACATTGTCTGAATGCTTACCTTATAGTTAAGTGGATTCTGGCTGCATTTAGAATATTTCCCTCAAGAGATGTCCAGGGGCAGAGGTGGATTCTGGCTACAATTAGAGTATTTCCCTCAAGAGATGTCCAGGGGCAGAAGTAGATTCTGGCTGCATTTAGAGTATTTCTCTCAAGAGATGTCCAGGGGAAGAGGTGGATTCTGGCTGCATTTAGAGTATTTCTCTCAAGAGATGTCCAGGGGAAGAGGTGGATTCTGGCTGCATTTAGAGTATTTCTCTCAAGATATGTCCAGGGGAAGAGGTGGATTCTGGCTGCATTTAGAGTATTTCTCTCAAGAGATGTCCAGGGGAAGAGGTGGATTCTGGCTACAATTAGAGCATTTCCCTCAAGAGATGTCCAGGGGCAGAAGTAGATTCTGGCTGCATTTAGAGTATTTCTCTCAAGAGATGTCCAGGGGAAGAGGTGGATTCTGGCTGCATTGAGAGTATTTCTCTCAAGAAATGTCCAGGAGAAGAGGTGGATTCTGGCTGCATTTAGAGTATTTCTCTCAAGAGATGTCCAGGAGAAGAGGTGGATTCTGGCTGCATTTAGAATATTTCCCTCAAGAGATGTCCAGGGGCAGAGGTAGATTCTGGCTGCATTTAGAGTATTTCTCTCAAGAGATGTCCAGGGGAAGAGGTGGATTCTGGCTGCATTTAGAGTATTTCTCTCAAGAGATGTCCAGGGGAAGAGGTGGATTCTGGCTACAATTAGAGTATTTCCCTCAAGAGATGTCCAGGGGCAGAAGTAGATTCTGGCTGCATTTAGAGTATTTCTCTCAAGAGATGTCCAGGGGAAGAGGTGGATTCTGGCTGCATTTAGAGTATTTCTCTCAAGAGATGTCCAGGGGAAGAGGTGGATTCTGCTGCATTTAGAGTATTTCTCTCAAGAGATGTCCAGGGGAAGAGGTGGATTTTGGCTGCATTTAGAGTATTTCTCTCAAGAGATGTCCAGGGGAAGAGGTGGATTCTGGCTACAATTAGAGTATTTCCCTCAAGAGATGTCCAGGGGCAGAAGTAGATTCTGGCTGCATTTAGAGTATTTCTCTCAAGAGATGTCCAGTAGAGGTGGGTGAGTTCTGCATTTTTCCGGAGGCATCCGAGGACTGCTTCCTTTTAAAAGAACTCGAGTTCTTGGAGTGGGTCCCGGGTCCGAGTTCTTGGGTGCGGACTGGGTACTGGGCGACTACCGGGACGCACGGGTCCGGCCAAGGACTCGGCACTCGGACTCGGATAGAACCCGCGAAAGAACTCGGACCCGTAGCAGGACAAGGACCCGCACAAGAACTCGGACCCACACGAGAACACGGAGTCAATCCCGTCACCCATCGCACCCGAGTCGCCAGTTGTGCAGTTTACATTTTGGCGAAGTTCAACGAAATCCATTCGTGTCTTGTCGTGTTCCAGCTGATTGGGCTACGGCTAATGCGAGGCCGTAACGGATGTAGTATTAGGTTCCAAGTTCCAGATGATAATTTTAGCACACGCGTAAGCAGTAATAAATCAAATGTAGTAACATAAATTTCGGTTGTCGTTGAGAATTTGTCGTTTTCATAATCTCTGTCCATCGATATAGATAAAGGTACTTGGTCGAAGCCTCTATCAAATGAAACTCAGTAAAGGCGAGATGTTTTAAAAACAAAGTCAGGAAGTAGTTAGGTACAGCATTGAACTATTAAAATTTTAACAATTAACAACATGTTTTAATATCTATTTATTCCAGTCCATTTTTTTTTACTTTTACAATACATACACACTTTGTTCAATATATTATTGTAGGATTTGTGTATATTATATACTTGATTTGTATATTTTTCCTTTTGGTTTCACAAATATATACATATATATGTCTCAGGATCATTAAAAATAAACATTTGCCAGAAATTTGCCTTTCGAATGAACACTATTACGACATAGCTAAAAATTTTTAACAAAAGATAGCCATTTTAAATAAACAATTATTGAATAAAATAATCTTGGTACCTAATTTATCGCTTGTCTGAATCTTTCCAATACCAGTTGACAATCAGTTCCAATTTTTAAAATCAAAGCAAATCCATATTCTAGAGTTCATTGAACCAGAGTTACGGATACACAGACAGACACCACTGAAATTTGTATTTTTAATAACACAAAAAATAAAAATAGTGAACGATAATTAAAATAAAACTTTAAAATAAAACAATAATTTTTACTTACAGTAGGTACCTAGCGCCTACAAATATGAGGGGCTAAAATAAAAATATAAAACATCAAAGAATTGCGATAAATCATTGAGATTTTACATAAAAACCGTTAAACTAATCGGCAATATCTCAAAATGCCAACGTGTTGATTTTTAAAACAAGATCATGAAACAAAAGAAACATAAGAATTGAACATAAAAATAATAAATCAGTAGATATTATTATTTAACTAATTAGCTCATCGGTTTAGAAAAGCAACTCATAACCCCAAATAACTCCAATAAGTACTAGATATTAAACAATAAACAAAACATCCACTTACTGTAAAGCAGGTAAACAGAAGATGTCTTCACCACCAGAACTTACCACTCACTGCAGGACTCGCGAGGCCGGTGGTGGAGGGAGGCATTCGGGTTCGAGACCCCGAGTCCGAGTTTTCTGGGAGTTGTTGATTAGAGGCATTCGGGTCCGAGTCCAAAAGTCCTTAGAGGCATTCTCGGGTCCGGGTTCTCTGGGAGTCGTTGATTGGAGGCATTCGGGTCCGAGTCCCAGACCGAGTTCTCTGGGAGTGGTTGATTACGAAAAGGAGTGGGAGTAGGACCCGCTTCCCGCAAAGGACTCGGGCTCAAGGACTCAATCCGGCTGAACCTACACATCGCTAATGTCCAGGGGAAGAGGTGGATTCTGGCTGCATTTAGAGTATTTCTCTCAAGAGATGTCCAGGGGAAGAGGTGGATTCTGCTGCATTTAGAGTATTTCTCTCAAGAGATGTCCAGGGGAAGAGGTGGATTCTGGCTGCATTTACAATATTTCCCTCAAGAGATGTCCAGGGGCAGAGGTAGATTCTGGCTGCATTTAGAGTATTTCTCTCAAGAGATGTCCAGGGGAAGAGGTGGATTCTGGCTGCATTTAGAGTATTTCTCTCAAGAGATGTCCAAGGGAAGAGGTGGATTCTGGCTGCATTTATTTATTATTATTATGTTGAAAATTTAAAATATTTTTTTAAGTTAATTGTACTAAGTTTAAAATCTGTAATGTTATTTATAGTTTTTTATGAAACTTGTTAATATTATAATCACAACTTAAAGGTATTTGTTGTTCAGTTGACCATTTGGGAATAACTCTTAAATGAGAACTTTTGGTGTAAAATTTACATAAGTTTTATTTTGCACTTACACTTTTGTTATTATTATAAACAGATAAATTTTGTACTTCAATCTTATTTGGATTTAAAAAACATGTTTTAAAATATTATTTATTCACTGTTTAGAATGGATATTGTACTTAACTTATATAACAGTTGTTACAATTGAAGTCCAGCTGAAGGTGGTATAGTCCTATAGGTGTTCAGCGGGTGAGGCTTTCTGGTGACCACGGAGAAGATCAACTATCTGTTTGTGCCCCTTCTCTTCAGCCTTGGAGAGAGCTGTGCACCCATTTGCGTCCTGCGATGATGTAGTGGCATTGAACTCCAGAAGTAACTTTACAATATTCACATGTCCAGCGAATGCTGCCTCAGACAACGCTGAGCAACCCATTTTAGTCTGAGTGTTTATTTCTGCCCTGCTCTCTAACAGCATGCGTGTCATCTCGTGGTGTCCCCGCTGTGCAGCGTATATTAGGGCAGTTTTACCATCGCTATTTGCGGAGTTAATATCTGCTCCGGAATCTAGCAGCATGCGTGTAATCTCTAGGTGTCCCCCCTGTGCAGCGTATATCAGGGCAGTTATACCATTGCAATTTGCAGAGTTAGTATTTGCTCCGGAATCTAGCAGCATGCGTGTAATCTCGTGGTGTCTCCCCTGTGCAGCGTATATCAGGGCAGTTATACCATTGCAATTTGCAGAATTAGTATCTGCTCCGGAATCTAGCAGCATGCGTGTCATCTTGTGGTGTCCCTCCTGTGCAGCGTATATCAGGGCAGTTATACCATTGCAATTTGCAGAGTTAGTATCTGCTCCGGAATCTAGCAGCATGCGTGTAATCTCGTGGTGTCCCCCCTGTGCAGCGTATATCAGGGCAGTTATACCATTGCAATTTGCAGAGTTAGTATTTGCTCCGGAATCTAGCAGCATGCGTGTAATCTCGTGGTGTCCCCCCTGTGCAGCGTATATCAGGGCAGTTATACCATTGCAATTTGCAGAGTTAGTATCTGCTCCGGAATCTAGCAGCATGCGTGTAATCTCGTGGTGTCCCCCCTGTGCAGCGTATATCAGGGCAGTTATACCATTGCAATTTGTAGAGTTAGTATCTGCTCCGGAATCTAGCAGCATGCGTGTAATCTCGTGGTGTCCCCCCTGTGCAGCGTATATCAGGGCAGTTATACCATTGAAATTTGCAGAGTTAGTATCTGCTCCGGAATCTAGCAGCATGCGTGTCATCTCGTGGTGTCCCCCCTGTGCTGCGTTTATCAGGGCAGTATCACCATAGCTATTTGCAGAGTTAGTATCTGCTCCGGAATCTAGCAGCATGCGTGTCACCTCGTGGTGTCCTTTCTGTGCAGCGTTTATCAGGGCAGTATCGCCTTCGCCGTCTGCTGAATCAATAATATCAACCCGTTTATCTTGCCAATTTATGGAAGATTTGTTTTCATACTTTAATGTGATATCATTCTTTTCGAATATTTTCTCATTTACCAAGTATTTATCGTTTATGTGTTCATAGGTTTCTTCAGATTGATTTAATAAAAAATTGACAATACTAACATACCCTTGCTCTGCAGCGCAATGCAAGGGGGTCCGTCCTTTTATATCATACGATACACAAACTCCTTGTTTTGCAAATAATTTAAACATCGTATGATTTTGTTTACTCACCGCTAGATTGATGGCAGTATCGCCCTGACCATCAATAGCAATCAATAAGTAGGCTCGCCCTGTGTCACTTTCCAGGCCACTGAAGATATTCAGTACTGTCTTGTAGTCATGATATCTCACTGCTGTAATAAACGGCTCAAATATATTTTCTCTTATGTGACGTGTTATTTCCAATGCCTGGTTTATGTTAGGTAACTGCTGTGTATTTGAAATATATTCTTCAAAATACTTATTTTTGCTACGGACGACGCCTCTCATATCTAAGAAAGTAGCAAGCATTAGTCCTTCCATTGACTTGTCCGAGCAACTCCTCACATTTTCAGTTATTTGGTTTACAATATTGGTATTTCCCTCCTCCAAAGCTATGTTCAGCACGGTTCTCCCGGCCTTGTCTCTTGCTGATATACAGGACATATAGGCTTCCTCGTATATCTCGCTACTTATTGGGCCACTGAGAAGGACTCCAACAATGCGTGTATTCTGTTCTTCAGCTGCTATATGCAACGGAGTTTTGTTATCGTCGTGGTAGAATAGCTGACGATGTTCAAACCAATGTTGGTACATTATCGGGTGATTTTCCAGTTCTTCGCGAAGTATTGGCGTTGTTTCAAGCTGACTCTCGATGAACATTCTGATTATTTTATAGTCTCGCTTGAGCAAAAATTTACAAAATTCATTTTTAATCAGTACGTTTTCTTCTTCACTGTTTCTGACCTGTCTTAGCCATCGGACGAAGAAATCAGCGCAAAAATATTCTTGGAACGTGCGGTGAATGAAATCAAAAGTTCCGTCAGCTTTATATTTTATCAGGCCGAGACTACTTATGTCTTTCACTTCATCGATCGTCGGGTCGGATCGTTTTATGTTTGTGAAATATTGCGTAGCGAATGTTGGGTCGATGGTCTGGAAAGCCAAGACACAATGCTTTTCCATTGTTCCTTTAACCATGGAATTAAGTAAGGCTTTAGGTATCTGGTTTAAATTAGTCTTCTGCTCAAAATATATTGTTTTCTTGACTTTAATAAACTGATTATACAAGTCAAAAAGATTCGTGATTTTGCGTAAGTTATTAACTTCTTCAGGATGCAATACAGCCTGTATGGCCTGCTGGAGGAACACTTCGGCCAGCATACGGATTTGCAGCGGGACGCCCATGAAGTTGGCCACGTCAACCCCCAGCACTCCCTCCACCTCATCCCGCAGCTCTCTGGCAAACTTGCACAGCCTCTCCTTATCCAGCTCTCCGTGTTTTGGGAGTTCTAAGGCTAGGTGAGGTAGCCAGAAGTTCACCAAATAATCTTCCTGCTTTTCTCTTGTAATTTCTTCCAGTTTTACCGCAAATTCTCCCAAATCTTTTTCAAGGCGTTTTTGTTGATATACCCGTGTGGTGACTACTGTTTGACACGTTGTTGCCGTTTTTAAATATTTCAAGAGCTCTAACATTTTCACTTGGTTTTCCTTGGAAATCTCGTCAAATGCATCGATCAAAACACAAACCTGCCTCGAATTATCAGATTCGAGGCAATACTGCAATATACTCCTTAACAACTTTTTATCGGTAGGTAAACCCGATGCGTGTATTAAATAATCTGTAACGGATTCTATGGTTAGTCTGATAGGTAATTTTTTGAAACTGTCAGCCTGACCTTTGACATTGTGGTCAATTCTCAATACCCAAGAGTCTCGAATGAGTTCCGACATGCGCGTCAGGCTGGTGGATTTTCCCATACCGGGATCGGCGGCAATGATGGTCATCTTCTTCTTCATAATGCTGAAGTCTCTTTCCTCGATGGGGTCCCTGTAGTCCATGGTAATGAAGGGGCGAATGGCATCCAGAGAGCCGTGGGAGTATTGCCAAACCAGACAAGGGTTACCTTCAATCTCAAGCATTGTAAAATAATGTTTGTTGAATAATCCATCTCTATTTATATTTCCGATATTCAATTCGTTAGAACGCTTTTCAATTTGAAAGCAATTTTTTGAGACGAATAAATCCTCATCCTCTTTGGATAATTTGAAGGGTCCAATAAGTGATAATTTATCCACCACATCTTTGAATATAAATAAATCCTTATCTCCGCTGAACTGAACGAATTCATTCATGGATTTAATGATAAATCGACTATTTAACTTCCTGGGGAGGTATACATTTCCATTGTAAACTTCGTTCAGGGTGAAGCCTTCAGCGGATAAACGGAACCAATAGATTAGTATATTTGACTCCTCTCGACACTTTTCCAGAAAGAGGTCCTGTCCATCTTCCTCGGTGGTGAAGATCCTCCCCCACGCAGCCTCCACCCCCTCCCAGTAGTCCTGGCTGAGCTGCTCTGGATCGCTGATCACCAGCAGTGGTCCACCGGCCCCACTGCTCTCCAGTAGTGCCGTCAGCCTCTCCCTGTCTACTAGTTTGTTCCCCTTCGAATAGAGAGTATCTAATTCGCAAAGTCTCGGAAGGTTGTTTGGAATTGTTTCTATGCTCAGGTTGTCCATCGCGAGGTTTATCAAAATGGGTGAAATCAGTTGATTTATTTTCTCGTTGGGAGTTTCACAGTCATTTCCCAGTACAAGATTGAGGCTCAGCGTTTCTTCACCTATGGTAATTACATCTCTGGAGAATATTGTTTTTCTAGACGAAGGAGTTAGGTCTTCTAGTTTAAATTTTTCCAAAGTTTTTGTTTCAACAGTTAGTTTATAGTTCTCAAATAGTTTTTTATCAATTGGTTGCATTCGAATGATGACAAGTTTCTTGCGGTTGAACTTTACTAAATTTTTTAATATTGGTCTAAATCGGTTAGTGATTCTACTTGTAGATTCAAAATTCAGAATGATCAGGTTACTGATGTTAACATCGGTCTTGCTTAAGCTTTCGAAATCTACAAACTTAGCTGAATTTGTCATTTGATTCCAATTCAATATACTCTGATATTTTTCTTTCAAGTATTTTGCGTCCAAAGTTGTGCTTTCCATGAGAATCAATATATTGTACAATCTGGCGGCTTGAAATTCAAAATCACTGGTCACAATTATTTGTAAAACACGTTTAGAAGATTCCAAAAATAACTTCAATCCCAAGGTGTCCTCGCAGTCCAGGATATCAGGCAAGGTGTGGAGGTAGTTCTGGCTAGCCATATGCAATGGGGCTGACTTTATACTCTGGTTCTGTAAATGCATAGCTTCCATGATCTCTGCGGGAAACCACCGCAACAATTGTTTAGTTAGACGAATAACATTTTCTAAATGTTTTCTCGAATCACAAGTAATAGTGTTTCTTCTCGAATTAATCTCAAATGGTGGAAAATCTATTTTTTTAAGTTTTTGGCAAGAGAGAAAATTTTCAATTTCAGTTTTTTTTATTATCGCATTGTTTTGAAAAAAGCTCCAATTTTCTATAAATTTAAGCTCTTCTGTGGAAAATACCCCGAGCTGGCATACTTTTCCCAGCGATTTAACAGTGCTGTATTGAAATATTGGTGTTTCTCCTGAGTGATTGATGTCAGGAGGAGCTTGATTGGCTTCTTGTAAGATGTAGGAATTGGATAACATTTCTATTCCGTGGTAATATTTGCGTTCTCTCCATCCTTGGGGCCAGTTCAGTACCACATATGTATCCTTCTCATCATCAAAAGCTTCGATGAAAACGTCTAAAGCATGTTTGTCTAAATTGGATGTGAAAGTGGGTTTCTTCGAATCACTGGGGAGAGCGACCCGTTCAATATGGACTTGAAGTAAGTTTCCCACATGTTGGCCAGTGCAGCTTACAAGATTAGGGGCAGCAAAGAAATTGGTTAGATCCAAGTGCTTAGTGCACATTAATCTGTCGTATTTTTTAAAATAATTTCTGCGTATCTTGGTTAAGATATCTTCGGTCCCGGGGCTATCTAGAGCTATTGTGTGCACGTGTAGACCTTCGTCAGGGCTGGCAATCCCACGGAAGCCACCGCCTTCACTCTTCAGATATTTCACAGTATAGGTGGTAATCCCGGCCAGCCATCCTCCGAGAGAGTGGCCTGTGAAGGACAAAACGAAGCGAACTCCACAGTTTTTATTTATTTGGATGATTACCTCCTTGATCTTATTTGCGAAAGAGACGGCGGAATACATCAAGTAGGTATATTTAGTGCGGTAAATACCTTGTATGTCAGCCCAAATGACTCTCAAATTCTTAATGACTGTCCCCCTATGGGCCACTGCGATCTGCTGTTCCAAAGGGTTCCAAACCGCGCAACCGAAGTACCCGTTATTCTTGTTTCGTGCCGTGGTGAGCAGGTACCACCCTTCAGGCATTTCCCCTGAACAGTCCGAGTACACCAGCTTGGCAAAAGCCGCCAACACTTTTTTATCTGGATAAGGTTCCATCGCCAGTTTTATATTGTTGTGTACAATGTCAGGGATATAGGATATGAGGGTCTTTTGCCAGTCAGAGCAGTACTCCAAGCCCGTGTCCACCTGCATGTTGGAGTGATGGAGATTTCTGGAGACTGATTCTGCAACAAGGACAACAAGAGCCAGAGTTGGTATTATGGCACTGCATTAACATAAGGATTTTTGTAGTTTTAAAACATTTCAAACAACAATAACAAAATTATTATATTTTCTGAAAAGCTTCTGATCTGTAGTTTGTCAAAAGGGTTTCTCACCAAAATGAATTTATTTTAATAATGTTATTGTAGAAAGAAAAAAAAATCAAACGTAGTTTTTTTTCACCGATGACAATATTAACCAATGTTTTGTAAACATGACGAACAACACATGACAAGTACACTTAGAACAGTTGTTTTATATAAAGCTTTAGAATGATAATTAGTAGAAAATAATACCATAAAACAAGGGAATTGGTCCACAACACCGCTGTAGTATCCTCAGATTTAAAATTTCTGTATTAAAAAAGTAGTCGATTTTGTGGTACTCCTTTTTTTAAATAAAGATTTTCGTTTTCGAGTAAATCCAGTCAAAGTTGGAATTTTTAGTTTAAATTTGAAAAAAATCGGTCCCCGAGGGGTTGATATCAGCCAAAAAGAGTTGATATGTTCTCTGTGTGCTGTCGATTCACCAGTTCTATATTTGGAGTAAAAAAGATTTTTTTTCATTTTTAGTCTGATGATTAGAGACCGGATTATATGCATTTGCATATTTGCATATGCAAATGCATATTTAGACCCTTTTCAGCGGTTTTTGCATATTTTACTTGCATATTAACGCTTGATATCGTTCAGATGCCTCACATAGCGACACTATAGACGTCAGATAGCAAGGCGCGCGGCCAGCGAAGCTGAGCGAAGAACTGATAACTGATCTTACTGATCGCTACGGCCGGCGGCCGGAGCGGGGAGGGACCTCTCTCATCTTCGCCTGCGCTCGCGCCTACTCGGCTTAATTCGACTAATTGCCGAAAACAATTCGTTCATTCGTATGAGGGGTGATTTGGTATATTTTTATGGTAATTCAGTGAATTGCGAATTTTGTTTTTGACTGGTCGCACGTGCTGTTCTTTAGAGTTTCGTCTAGTATTTTGTTTGTTTGCACGAAGTTGTACATTGTGAAAGTGAACCATGCCCCCTGATAAAAAAAGTGCCCATACGTGGATAGCTGAATATCCTGGAATATTTACATACGACGGAAAAGTTTTATACTGCCGAGTTTGCGAGAAAAACATTTCTAGCACAAAAAAGTTCCAAATAGACCAGCATGTCAAAACCAGTGTTCATATCGCAGGAGTGCAGAAGAAGAGCCCACGACAATAAGTTTTTACAGTGGCAAGTAGCAGTAACAGTGAAGTAACCTCCAAAGGTAAACAACAAAATCACTTTAACATGGATCTATGTGAAGCATTTCTTGCAAGCAATATCCCTCTATACAAACTGACAAATCCTGCCTTGAAGGATTTTCTCAGAAAATATTGCATAAATCAAAATATACCGGATGAATCTATTTTACGTAAAAATTACATACCATCAATTTATCTACATGTGCTGGAAGAAATACGCAATGAACTCAAGGATAACATCATATGGATTTCAGCTGACGAAACCACCGACACTTGCGGCCGTTACATTGCAAATTTGATTGTTGGTGCATTAAAACTTGAACCTTCACCTTCCTATTTGGTGACCTGCAGAGAACTTGAAAAGGCAAATCATTCTACGATCGCCAGATTTGTGAATGAGGGTATAAAAAAAATATTTCCTGAATCTTCTGCGGATGAAAATGTGTATGTGTTGCTCTCAGATGCTGCCCCCTATATGATCAAAGCAGGCAAAGACCTCCAAGTATTTTATCCCAATTTTATTTTTGTGACGTGTTTTGCTCACGGAATTCACAGACTCGCCGAAGAGGTGAGATCCACGTTTGCGAATGTAAATAACCTGATTTCATCAGCAAAGAAAGTGTTTCTTAAGGCGCCTGCTCGTATAAAGGCCTACAAAGGAAAACTGCCAAATATCCCTTTACCTCCTGAGCCAGTAATAACACGCTGGGGTACATGGATCGAAGCTGCGATGTTTTACCATGAACATTTTGAAGCCATCAAGGGTGTTATCAATGACTTCGATAGTGCAGAGGCTTTGGCAGTTTTCCAGTGCAAAGAATCGTTTGACGACGCCAGTATTAAAAAAAAACTAGCTATGATTACCACTCATTTCGCCTTTTTTTTTTTTTTTTTTTTACAGTAATACCGCACAAGAGTCCCAACTGCTCCTGTCTGGAGCCAGTGAGACTATGGCATACCCAATTGGGGTATGTTGTGAGGCTGAGGGTATATTGGGGAGGGGAGGGAGATGGGGGAGAGGAAGGTGGGGAAGTACCTGGCTATTCAGATCTGGTCACCAAACACGGCTAAAGCCATTTCAAGCAACGTTTCAATTCTGAATGGTGGTCTTACACCAGGGCGATACTGAGAGTATCTTCCACTCTGGAACGTGCCGCAAATATACTATATATTATTTTAAATTACTTAATTGTGAAATAACACAAATTAATCAAATAAAATTTATTTGCGCACGCCGGGTTCGAACCCGCGACCTTCGAATCTGTAGTCAAAAGCGTATACCACTAGACCACGCCGGCCGTCAATGCCTACATACCTGCAAGTATAAAAACGCTTGAAACTCATGGATTGGCGTTGAATGCATCTATTCAGGTTATGAAGGAAATTCGCCTTATGAATTCCTCGTTTCCAAAGCTATTCCCGAGTAAACTCAAAGAAAAATTTGAAAACATACTGAATAATAACCCAGGGTTTGAACCTTTGTGCCAAATTGATAACTTCATCAACGGGGCAGGTGAAATTTTGCCCGGAACAATAAGTTCAAAAATCGCACCCAAATTTAAATTCTGTCCAGCCACATCAGTAGACGTAGAACGTTTCTTTTCCGCTTACAAAAATACATTAAGCGATCGTAGACACAATTTGTCTACGGAACATTTAGAACAGTACTTAGTCATATACGTTTTTAAAGGTAAATTCTAAATTTTATTGTTAAATACATTTTATAATTGATATTTTCGAAAATATAATATTTATCCTTGAGAACTAATAGCTTACTAAAATAAAAAAAAAATATGTAAAAATACGACTTCCTGTATTATTTCATGTTGCATATTTTGACCCTTTTTATGGATTTTCGTGCATATTTTAGGTATTTTTATTGCATATTTGCATGCATATTTTGGGCTATTTTTGTTGCATATAATCCGGTCTCTACTGATGATATATTGGTCAATTTTAAATAATCTATCATTTCGTGTGATGTCATCCAATTTCAGAGAAATACGTGTGTGTGTGAGTGCCACCAAAAGTTGGTAGAATGCATTGTCATTGACATCGAGTCTATCTGCCGAGTTTCAGTTCGATCGTATGTCGGGAAGTTGGTTAATTTTCACTTCCAAGAATCAAGAATTTCATTAATTAATTAATGTATTAATTCAATCGAGAATGAAGCAATACGTTAGTGATGATGTATTAAAAAAATAATATCCGTCACGGAAAAGCTTGGCAGATTTTAAACAACGAAAATGGAGAGAGGAGAGCGAATGAAACCTCGTCCCGTCAATCCACACAAGAATCGGCCTTCCCCTCACAGAGTTGTGGCGCCCCGGCGGATAGAGCCGACGAGTCATGTTCCGTACAATAGCGTCGTCCCGTCAAGCCACACAAGAATCGGCCTTCCCCTCACAGAGTTGTGGCGCCCCGGCGGATAGAGCCGACGAGTCATGTTCCGTACAATAGCGTCGTCCCGTCAAGCCACACAAGAATCGGCCTTCCCCTCACAGAGTTGTGGCGCCCCGGCGGATAGAGCCGACGAGTCATGTTCCGTACAATAGCGTCGTCCCGTCAATCCACACAAGAATCGGCCTTCCCCTCACAAAGTTGTGGCGCCCTGGCGGATAGAGCCGACGAGTCATGTTCCGTACAATAGCGTCGTCCCGTCAATCCACACAATAATCGGCCTTCCCCTCACAGAGTTGTGGCGCCCTGGCGGATAGAGCCGACGAGTCATGTTCCGTACAATAGCGTCGTCCCGTCAATCCACACAAGAATCGGCCTTCCCCTCACAGAGTTGTGGCGCCCCGGCGGATAGAGCCGACGAGTCATGTTCCGTACAATAGCGTCGTCCCGTCAATCCACACAAGAATCGGCCTTCCCCTCACAGAGTTGTGGCGCCCTGGCGGATAGAGCCGACGAGTCATGTTCCGTACAATAGCGTCGTCCCGTCAATCCACACAAGAATCGGCCTTCCCCTCACAGAGTTGTGGCGCCCCGGCGGTTAGAGCCGACGAGTCATGTTCCGTACAATAGCTTCGTCCCGTCAAGCCACACAAGAATTGGCCTTCCCCTCACAGAGTTGTGGCGCCCCGGCGGATAGAGCCGACGAGTCATGTTCTGTACAATAGTATCGTCCCGTCAAGCCACAAAAGAATCGGCCTTCGATGAATGAATCTTAAGTTTGCTGATTCAGCTGATTACGCTTTAAGTTCAGAGCGTTTTAAATAACTCCATATTGCTCGCCATACAATCCCATACAGACCTGTCACTCCTAAAATACATAAAGGGGTGACAGCTGATTACGCTTTAAGTTCAGAGCGTTTTAAATAACTCCATATTGCTCGCCATACAATCCCATACAGACCTGTCACTCCTAAAATACATAAAGGGGTGACAGCTGATTACGCTTTAAGTTCAGAGCGTTTTAAATAACTCCATATTGCTCGCCATACAATCCCATACAGACCTGTCACTCCTAAAATACATAAAGGGGTGACAGCTGATTACGCTTTAAGTTCAGAGCGTTTTAAATAACTCCATATTGCTCGCCATACAATCCCATACAGACCTGTCACTCCTAAAATACATAAAGGGGTGACAGCTGATTACGCTTTAAGTTCAGAGCGTTTTAAATAACTCCATATTGCTCGCCATACAATCCCATACAGACCTGTCACTCCTAAAATACATAAAGGGGTGACAGCTGATTACGCTTTAAGTTCAGAGCGTTTTAAATAACTCCATATTGCTCGCCATACAATCCCATACAGACCTGTCACTCCTAAAATACATAAAGGGGTGACAGCTGATTACGCTTTAAGTTCAGAGCGCTTTAAATAACTCCATATTGCTCGCCATACAATCCCATACAGACCTGTCACTCCTAAAATACATAAAGGGGTGACAGCTGATTACGCTTTAAGTTCAGAGCGCTTTAAATAACTCCATATTGCTCGCCATACAATCCCATACAGACCTGTCACTCCTAAAATACATAAAGGGGTGACAGCTGATTACGCTTTAAGTTCAGAGCGCTTTAAATAACTCCATATTGCTCGCCATACAATCCCATACAGACCTGTCACTCCTAAAATACATAAAGGGGTGACAGCTGATTACGCTTTAAGTTCAGAGCGCTTTAAATAACTCCATATTGCTCGCCATACAATCCCATACAGACCTGTCACTCCTAAAATACATAAAGGGGTGACAGCTGATTACGCTTTAAGTTCAGAGCGCTTTAAATAACTCCATATTGCTCGCCATACAATCCCATACAGACCTGTCACTCCTAAAATACATAAAGGGGTGACAGCTGATTACGCTTTAAGTTCAGAGCGCTTTAAATAACTCCATATTGCTCGCCATACAATCCCATACAGACCTGTCACTCCTAAAATACATAAAGGGGTGACAGCTGATTACGCTTTAAGTTCAGAGCGCTTTAAATAACTCCATATTGCTCGCCATACAATCCCATACAGACCTGTCACTCCTAAAATACATAAAGGGGTGACAGCTGATTACGCTTTAAGTTCAGAGCGCTTTAAATAACTCCATATTGCTCGCCATACAATCCCATACAGACCTGTCACTCCTAAAATACATAAAGGGGTGACAGCTGATTACGCTTTAAGTTCAGAGCGCTTTAAATAACTCCATATTGCTCGCCATACAATCCCATACAGACCTGTCACTCCTAAAATACATAAAGGGGTGACAGCTGATTACGCTTTAAGTTCAGAGCGTTTTAAATAACTCCATATTGCTCGCCATACAATCCCATACAGACCTGTCACTCCTAAAATACATAAAAGGGTGACAGCTGATTACGCTTTAAGTTCAGAGCGTTTTAAATAACTCCATATTGCTCATAGAGATAGAAATTTCAGTCTGCCTCGGAATTAAGTTATTGATAGATTAATGATGGATAAATCAACAAACGCGATGGGTTCCCAGTTCCCACACAGACATCGAGGTTCAACTCTCTGTCTAGCTAAGTCCTACATCACTGTACAAGCAACGCGCCCCCACTATGATGATGGTAAAAAGGAGGAATTATTCAAATATTGTCAGGTTATTCATAACCCCGGAATGTTTCTTAAAACTTTAATAATAACATAGTTTTTCCGGTAGCTCAAATATTGAATTATTAGGTAATACGGAGTCTGTTGTTATCGCTAGCGGAAACGGAGCATGTTGCCAAGAACTATAAATAGGAATTAATCACGGACCGGCCAATCTCTGCGGTTAGAGCTTCATTATAAAGTTAATCAAATTGACTCAAATGTTTTATTTGTATTTCGAAATTATTATTGTCTTTTTTCCAGTTGTAAAAATTTGATAATAATTTCTTGTCCAACGACGCAAAGGATCACAATGGAGTACTAATACCAACCCTGAAGTATAACAGTGAGGCAAGGAATTGTCAGAGGATGAAAGTAGCATGTGTGTTAGAACGTCAAACGTGAACCTAAAGTCCAGGCCGACGTGTAAACTAGGTACTAGGTATATTTAAATATCCGTTGAGCGCCGGCGTATTCAATAATAATTAGTAATCTGTAAACAATACTTGGTTCCTGGCACCCACAGATACAGACTCGCGGGAGATCGACAGTTCAAAGGTTCATGGTACAAATGACTGAATAACGTTAAGAGGAACGGACCTTTCCATACAAATTTAAATTTGGATTTACGGCTAAAATACCAAATAAACTGATTTTTCTTTTTTTAATCAAAGGGTGCATGTAAAAATTACGGATGAGAGTACGATTGTCGATTTTTGCTTTAAATTATAAAATATAGCCCCGAAAAGATTACGATTTTCGGAGTCAACTTTGATAATTTTTTGTGACTGAATGGAAGTCACTTTTGAAAAAAATCTTACACATCCTGTCTCAAGAATATGATGAATTATTAAAAAAATAATAAAATTATCAATTAATGAAACGTTTATTAGGGTACATACGTTTTGATTGTTATAAAATGTTGAATTGTGTTTTAGGTCGAAAGTGGATACTACTAACTGTCCAACTGTTTGTATATTTTTAACCATGTGTACGAACACTCGGATTACGAAGATTGTAATATAATGTGCTTGTAGCTATAATATATATATATATATATATATAGCTACAAGCACATCAAAATATAATATATACGTTGTTTTGTTATAGTGCTGCTACTTTCATTGTTATTTTTTATTTATTCTGTTTAAATAATATCCAGCTTACATTACACTTGCAGCAGGTCTTGTGACTATAAATTATTAACACTGTATACATTTTTTTGCTCAAATGTTGTTTTTGTTTGTTGAATATGCCTTTGATTGTAACATCAGTGATTTTGAGTGTTTGGAAAGTCATTCAATTATTTATTGTTATCAATTTGCAGAACTCCATCTTATATTTTTAAATTTTATATACATATTTAATGATGCTTTTTTAATTTATAAAAACTGCTACAAACATTAGACAGCCGAACTTGTATATAAAATATAATTTAAAAAAAAAAATCAATTATAATAAATAATTTTAAAAAATTTGATCCGAATGTTTTCTTTTCGCGAAAGTGCCTATACGAGTAAGTATGGTTTTATTAGAGAGTTTTGTTTAAGTTAATTTTTTATGTAAAGTTTTTGACAAATTGGAATAATTATAAAATAGAGGGAAATAAAAAAATGTAAACACGTTTTATCGGATGGGGCAGTGCAAATAAAAATATACTAAATCCACTAATTAAAACTCAAAAAGCCATAATGAAAATTATACTGAAAGTTCCTGTAAGAACTAGCACTGACGCAATCTTCACCAATCTTAACATCATGTCAATTAAACAACTATATTCTAAAACTATACTCATTTACATTCATAAGTACAAAACCCAAGAAATAACAACAAACACGTACAATAGAAACACTAGATCTCATGGTCAAAAACTTATCCAACAAATAACTACTAATACAACTTTTGGTTCATAGTATTAAACTCTACAATAAAATACCACTCTCACTCAAAAACCTCAACATTATAACATTTAAATCTCAAATAAAAAGCTGGATACTTAATATAGGGAGATCTGAAATAGAAAATTTACTGATATCAAACACAGACTAAAACAGAATCTACTAAACTATACCAAAAAACACTATCTTACTTATTTTAAAATTACTTAAAAAAAATATATACTTCATGATACTTTGTTGTAATATTAATTTCTTATAATTAAATTATAATATGTAAATGACATCCTCAGCACGGGAGATCCCAGTGAGGATATCATTATCTCTATATGTTACTAAGAAAAGTACAATAATAGACCTTCTTTCGAGAATTAATATTTCTGGCCGCGAAAACAGACCTCTTAAAATATCAAACAGAACAAAGCTGACATCAAACATTCCTCCTACAACCAATTCTTAACTCATGTTGAAAGAGAAAGAGCTCTGTATGCCATTATTTCAAAAAGACATCAAACATCGTTCCGTACAAGGACATTATATAGGTACTTAGTAAGTTACCTCTTGCTTACGCTCTTGCACCTATTGTCCAAAAGCAATATTACTCATATTCCTATTTGCGTAACTAACTTTCCATTGCTTACTCGCTATACTTCACCCATATTCTGTCAGACGGTCCTTGCAATCAAATCCAAATAAATGGAATATTTTGAACGTATCCGAAAACTAAAAACTGTTTTTGTAAGGTGTTGAAACATATATTTGTTGATTAATTAAAAAAATTAATGCAAACATTAAAAACTTTTAAAAATGGTTCACTTTACGTTTTTTGTAACTAAAATTACTGATAACAAAAAATTTATGAAAACAATCTTATTTTATTAGACAAATGTTTTATAAACTTTATCGTAAGCTCACTTTTTTGTAGTTTTATATAAAAATAATTAATTAAAAATTAACAAAGTTTCTTATTTTTTAAATTGCATTCGGAATCATTGGTTTCATAGAGGTACACATGTTAATTTGTCTGTTGAAAAATTCTAAATTCGAATATAAAGCGTGGTGTTTTCTCTTTCTGACACCGTTTATATCATATTTTTCCCCACCACCGTAAGAAAGACAACGATTTCTGTGAGACAACATGAGTTGTTCCCAGAAGCGAACAAATTAGCCAGATTAGCCTAAATAACCCAAAGAATTGAAACTCTCACAGTAATTAACTTGTAATATGCTTACCTATAGCGGCGGTTTCTTTTTTTCTGTGCTTGCTCCTTCTTTTAGTACAGATTTGATTTTAATTGAACGTTCTTCTCAATCACGAATCACAAAATCAACCGGTCAACGACGAAACTTAGTAAAACACTCTCAATATCTCAGTTCGCTTTGATTCTAATTTACAATAATAATGAAACCCGTGTATTGTTAAATGAGAAATCTGGCTTACAAGTTGTAGCGTGCTTTTCGTTTACATTCGTGACTAATAGAAGTGAGTCGTTCGCGAACGAGTCGGCTCAGTGAACCGGATCCTTACGCGGATCCGTAAGATCCGGTAGTGACTCACCCGTTCGGGAACGGTGAGGCGGTGACCCGCTTCACTCGTTCGCGAACGGTGAGCTAGAGGTGAGTCCTGTGAGTACTTTACGATATTGGGTACAGTGAGTACAGGTACAAAAAAATACCTGCTAAAAATACCCGGTACAAAATACTTCCAAATATTTTATACCTACATTGAGTATCTGGGTACTGGGGACGGAGAGTGACGGGGTCCTGAGGCGTGCTGAGGTACAAAATATTCTTAAATACCTTATACCTACCATGGGTATCTGGGGACGGCGAGTCACGGGGACCTTAGGCGTGCTGGGCACTGAGAAGGGAAGTTGAGGGGAAGGGAGGGGAGGAACAAGAACGAATAATATTACTTACAGGTGTTCAAAATAAATAATGTTTGCAAGTTTTTTTATATGATTTTTATTTTTTGTACATTCGTAGCGTATTGTTGTAAGGCGTATTACACTGCCTAGAAATTATTTATTAAGCATGAAACAGTAACATCATTTTAACAAAACATATATTATATGGTCATGAAATTAAATTAACACGTTTTCCTACATTGATGTTTGTAATATTATCCCTACAGGTAACTTACTGTTAACTCAAAACCTGTTTAAAACGCCTCGACATCGGCAGCAGAATTTAGATTTTCTGGTTCATTCCAATCAACGCTAATACTCATTCCTATTCTTCCTGAAAGCTTTAAAGCAGTGAATTAATATATTTATTGGTTTTGCCAATGTTTTCGTTTCAATTGATCGATATGAATATAACACTTTTTCAACACAGTCATTTGGCCGGTGACATTGTTGATGAATTACATGTAAAATAACAAGTCTTCTCTTCTACTAACCATTTCGCGTTGCCCTGAATACATCTTCGTAAAGATGGTAGACCCTGGTGTGGGATTTGATCAGAGTAAGTGCGCTCAAGTAGTCAGCAATACCAAGGAAATTACTATAATTTTTTAACACATCATAACCTCACAAAGATCTGTATTTTATTTTCAAGATATAAGATTCTTGTTATTGAATACTTATGTTGATTTTTTACCTGATAAATTCAATGCAGGAGCCTTTCCGTCACCTCTACCGCCGTATTATTTTTGGAATACTACGGAAGGTTCATTAAAAGTCAACTATTTCGTGACTTTATCTTCGAATGCGCTGAAAGCAAACCGTAATCTGCGAAGTATTTTTCAATAGTGGAGTTCGGCCACCCTCCACTATCTTGTAGCGGATGTGGAAGATCCCAGTGGTACAAAGCCATCTCGCTGATATCGGATAAACAATTTATTAAAATCTGCCAATAAAATCTCCACAACGGCGCAGTAACTACACAAAGTTCAGGATGTGAAGATGTCAAACACCATAAATAAACCATTCTACCAAACACCATGCCATAGACACTCAGCTGTCAACAGTTTTACCATAGACATTCACCATCAGACAATGGAGATTACCGTGGCTAAATACTCATAACTGTCCTTTTTTCTCGTACACCTTTCTAATAGGAAAGAGCGAAAAGGCATCTGTATTTTAGCGAAGATCCGCTTCAGCGAACCGGCTCGATTGAACCGGCTCCCTCAACTGAACCGCTTCGCCCAACTCTAGGTGGAAGATGTAAGACGAATCACGGCTATTTTTAACATTGATGCATAAATCAACATCAGTGTTGCCAACAGATCTTGGCTTAATGTCGCCGTTTTTCAAACATTAAGTAGCCTAATGTAGCCGAATTTCAGCTGCAGTAATTCTAATGAACTCGCATTAAATTCTGCCCACATATTCCCCACAAAAATTATTCTAAATGAGTGCTCCCCACAAAATATTTGAAATCCATGGTGGGAGGGGGGGGGTGGGGTAGCCAAGGAATTCCATTACGAAAAATTCCTCACATTTTTCCGGTTGCAAAAAATATTATGTCAAATAATATACCCCATTATCACGACACTAGACATGCAAAGAGGAACCCAGTTGTTCCTCCCACCACTTCTTCATCCTTATCTCAAAGACAATTCTCATACTTAGGCCCTAAATTGCTTAATCTTATTCCCGATGCATGGAAATTAAAAAGTGCTAACATTCTCCGAAATCTGGTAAATAATTGGCTTCTGACCTTGGGGAGAGATGAATGCGAAAATATGCTAATTAACAGTCATTAAACTTGCTTTTCTTAAATTTCGTTTTTCGAACTACCCTGTATTTTATTTTATATATATGCATATATATGTATTACAGTAAATTTATGTGTTTACCATTGTAAATTCAAAACCTGCTTATAACATTTCTTCACATCTTTTTATTTTATTTTTCCTTGTTTTAGTTTCTCAACTCTCTTTTAAATTTTAAATATTAATTTCATCTCAATAAAAAGTAAAATTTCATTTTGATAAACTCACATGTCATTAATTTTTTTACTATATTGCTATTTTTGAATTATCATATTTGAATATTCTTTTAGTCTATTCTATACGTTCATATTATTTAAAATATATAGTTATCAACTTCTTATATCAACCAAGAAAACTTTTCATATTATTTATAAAGTGCAATAACTAAGTAAAAGTCAATACACTAGACCAAACAAGAATTGCATTTAAGGGCCCGCTTTCCGCGTAAAGAATTTAGATTTGGGCAACACTCACAAAATAAACAATATTTAGTGTTAAAAGAATCCGACAGAGGTGTCTGAATTCGTATTAGGAATAATTTTGGGGATTATTTAATATTTTAAATAACGAAATTAAATTACCGACATCTATTGCAATTTTAGAAAAACAGACCCATTTTTAGTTAGCACCGAGCAAAGCACACTGGCGTGAACTTCGCCCGCTCCAAAAAGTCGCTTCCCGTTTACACAGTATGTTTTTAACAGAAATTGTTTGTCTCTGTTTTTTGTACGTTAATGGAACCGAGCTGAAAGGGAGAGCTTTATTTTGCGAGTATGTCAACGATTTGTACAAATATTAGTGCGGTCTCTAGTTATTATTACTCTAAAGAACGAAGTCGAAATGAAGATGGTTCTCAAAATATGGGTTTTATTACGGATTTAATTAATTAATTTTTTTTTTAAATTTTACAAAAAACATTTACGAAAGTTATTTGTATAGGTATACAAATTACTTTACTTTACTAAAATACTATTGTCACTTTTATAAAAGTAATTTATAACTTTTATAAAATCAATAAATATATTTTTACATCAATAAGGTTTTTCTTATATGGTTATCTTTATAGGGTGTCCGGGGGTAAAGTGCTCAAACTTCAGGAGGTTATTCTAAATGCTAGAAGAAGTAAAAAAGAAATGGAAATTATTCGAATTTCCAAATTTTTCCACAAAAATTTATTTTCCGTAGAAGAAATTGTTTTTTTTTCTATACAAAAAATTAAACTTTTTTACTCGAAAACTATCTTAAAACGTTGGAATTCCAAAAAAAGTTTTTTTTCTTTTTTACTTGTACTATCAATTAGAATCACCTCCCGAAGTTTGTGCACTTTACCCCCGACATCTTGTATAATATGCGCAATATAATATTTATACACGTGTAATATCTACTTTTGTACATTTATATAAATTATATACACGTTTACATTTTTATGCTCATCAAATTTATTATATTATAAAGATAGATAGAAAGATCCTTAGTGCTTCCTGAGGACTTACAAATCAGAAGACTTTTTTGTAATTATTTATTTATTCATTTAAACAATTCAATAATTATAAAGAGTAATAAAACATGTAAGCAACATAAAATTACATTCTAAAATGTGAAAGGGGCTCTATTTATTTACATTTTTATGAAATTACTACTTTTAATAGTTTAAGCTTTCAGTGAACTTTCAATTTTATTTTTAACTTCTCTAAATATTATTTGTTTAAATTGTCAAATATAATTTAATCACAAACACAAGATTCACTCAAAATGAAAGATTGGTGGTTCTGAAATGTTCCCATAAATACGGTGAAAGAACCCTAAACTATAAACTTATTACCCTAAACATGCTTCGAGCGAAATGCAGATCTGGAAACCTTATCGTCAATCTGAGCAAAACATACCATGAACGTCAATATAGCAACAGTCTTTGTTCTGCTGCAGTTTCATTAAATGCCGAGAGATCCGTTTACAGTCTCCAAAAAGCAATACTGGGGCACAACCCTAGAAGCAAAGCTAAATGATTGGAATACAGAAAGATAAAAACACACCATTGTCAAAAATATCTTGGCCGTAAATGATTAAATAAAATTAGATTTATTCAGGAAGGCAAGCTATCGATCAAATGATTTGCGAATTCGGAAAAACCGTTATTATTGAGGTTTTATTGATGTTTTGTTTCTGCCGATTTATTCGTATAACCCATTAGTCTACATAATTATCTAGCGGGTTTTCCATTACTTGTGCACTTATGTTAATGTATTTTATGACCGTCTTTGTGTTGCTTATATTTGTATCATGTTGTCTCCCTCTATATTTTGTTATATATATGCACACATTATGTACTTCTTGTTTAGTATTAATTTGTACCCTGATGATGCTTAAGTAAAGCGAAACCGGTCGGTTCTTAAATTAATAAATATCGTGGTTTTAAAACAAAAAAGTATTTTATTTTATTAAATTATATTCCCCACAGTTTCAGAACTTTCAATAGCTTCTTTCGCTCGCATGTTCATTATTATTCTGAATTCCACGTTCGAGTATTGTTATTTGAAACAGATGGCCCGTATATTATTATTACATATTATATTATATTTCGGACATCGTTGCAGTGTGAATCATTAGAGCAGATGTAAAGTGACGTGTGTATTTGTGTACGTAGAAAGTTAATTCACAAATAGGTAAATCACGATCGTATAGGTATTCCTCAACAAGAAAACTAAATTAATAAAAATTTACCCAGTAATTTATAATGCATTGGAATTAGTTTTATTTCCCAAGGTACCTATTCTGAAAAAAAAAATAATAACTTTTTACTACACAATACATAAATAAAAATATGAATTATTAATTTTTATAGTAAATTATCGTTTATAATAAATATAAGCTTATAAATCAAAAATTGTATTTTTTTCTTCTCACCTATTAGATAGGATATAATTTTATGAGATATCATTTTTTCTTTGAAATACGGGATATCTTTCGTGTATTTCCCATCTTTGAAAAAACAATATTTATTAACTCATAAACTTTACACGCGTAAAAATTATCTTTATAGATTCAAATATTTGCACGTAATCGCACGTCTGTAGATCAGAGAACGTTGAACAACACGTCTGCCCCCAAAGCCCTCGAGTTGGCGAATGAACGTCGGCAGAAAGATAGGTTAATCTTCAAGTCGGAGCGAGCGCGCTATAATAAATATGATTTAAAAGCAATAGGCGTAAGCGACAGTTGTGAAAATGTTTAATAAATCACGGCGTATTTCAAAAATAGCAAAAATCACTTTTGGGGTCTATTGAGTAGCATTAAAAGAAGCATTGTGATTTTTTTCATACATATAACTTGTAAAATAACAGAAATAAACGTGTTAATAATATTTTTCGGAGAATACTTTGCGATTTATTTCTATCGAGGGAATTTCAAATAATTACCGTTTCGGCTTTTGGAACAAATAGATACTATCTTAAAGAATAACATATATTTTTTTAAGAGCTTAAAAACTTCAAACTTTTAAGGAAAATATGTCGGAAATTGGATGAAATTCGAATAGTGGGCCCTTAATAAATCTGCCTATTTCTGACTGTCCTAAAACAGGTAATCTCCTAGTTGGACAGCCAAATATCACTGTAATATGTAATATGTCATGTTTTTTAAAAAATTTATAAATAAATAAACAGTAAAGTAAATTTAACAATAGGTTATTGTTTTAACAATATATATTGGCACCTGATAAATAAATAGGGTATAATAATAACAAATAAAAACACCAAATACAAGAGTATATACGCACAAAATAAATTTAAAGAAGGTTTTGAGAGAATATTCATTATGATGTCAAGTATGTAATAAAAAAGGAGAACTATATATAAACTAGACATATAAAATAAACTAATTTGACTATTTTTTTATTAACCCTAGTCGGTGACTGAAAATGGGCTGCAGACTAATACAGCCAAACTGAATAATGTAAACTCCGCATCAGAGAATATTTGGCTTAACATTACAAACGATAACAATATTTGACTTAAATATTTATTTTTTCGTTATTATTCTACTACTCATATAGAGATGTCAATAGAAAATGAATTGGCAAGGATACACCACAACCATACAATGGACCTGATTTGATGAGGAGCATGGCAGTACATAGGAAAAAATTGTGGTCCTAATTGGTTTTAACTTATAAAGAAATTAGTTATGACAACCACTTCTTCCTATATTTAGCATATTATAAATGTCGCAGTACTGCCATTTTCTTCATGGAATCAGGTCCATTGTATGGTCGTGTATCCTTGCCAATTAATTTTCTATTAACATCGGTACACCACGCATTAATTAAATGGTACAGTAATTTTGATAATGAATTGAATCAATTTTTTTTATGTTCGTTACAATTAAGCCAATCAAAACATATATATTTGGCAATGGTTTCTTTGATAACGGGCACAAGATATAAATTTTCGCAATTATGATTTAGTACATACTCGACGACATAATGAATTTCAAGAGCGTTGATAGCAAATTTCTTAGTGGGATAATTTAAGCAAAACCTCTCTGTGGGACGGTACTCGCTTGCTAGGATTGATGAATTTATGGGATCATATGGGTCACCTCACAGACATATGAATATTAATAGACGAGAAGTTAAAGGCGAGGGGTTAAACCAAAAGTTGCGGGACGCAGAGAGGAAAGCTGACTGTGATTCGTCAATAAATCAATCTGACAGTAAATAGGCATCTCGCATTATAATATCACCATTTAGTTCTTAAAAGTAAAATCTGCTTTTGAATGAATAGACATTTTTACATGGGAGCGCAAATTACTTGCCACGTTATGAACAAATTTGCGAAATCCAAATTCGGCAAAATAAATTTCTTCTATTTTCAGAGTCGAATATTTTGTTTACGTATTTCGTTAAGACACTTTTATAAATGTTCATAATTTACTTCGCAGCAACCAACCATGAGCACACTTAAGAACATTCGACCAATGTTGGAGGGTTGTCACAACCGCTCTGTTCCTATTAATAATAAAATAATGAAATGTTTAAGAAAATATATAACATTTCACTTTTAAGAAGATAATAGAAATGTAAAACAACTAAAAAAACAAATGAAATTATATACACACAGCTTTTACCAGCGATTCCTAAGAGTATTTGGAGTAAAAATTTGGACATCATTTTGCCGTCCGATGACACTTTTTCAATTAAAAACAAAAACATGTTTTTCTATCACACATCGCCACTCGGTATAACCTAGCGCATTACGTGATATGCACTCCTTCTCGTTCCAGCAGTACCGTACATGCGAAATAACGCGCGTACCTAACACGTGGTCCGTTGCGACGTGTGATAGAATGTTCCAAAGATAATATATGATCGGTGGCGACGTGCGATAGAAAAATATAATATTTTTAATTTGAATAGATAAAAAATATCATCGGACAGCATTAATGACACATACATTTTTCATTCCAAACATGCTCACTGTATCCAAATTTTACTTCCAAACATACCAATTTTTCTCAATTGATAACCAACCATTTATCCTATATTAAGTGTTGTTTATGAGTTGTGTAAAATTCAAAACTCGTTTAGTAATAACGCCATTAAAGTGGAATAAATTGAAAAATGATTGGTTTATTATCCTTTATTAATACGACAGAGTTCCAGCAAGATATAACAGATGAAAAAATAGAAGTTCCAAATGATACGATTTTGTATGTTATCAAAGCGCAAAAGGCGAAGGCACATCCCTGATTCTTATGCAAACGGCTTTGTGTTTCGCGTCCAGACGTATCTCGATGTGATAGTATATGTTTCTACACTGATCCATATTATACGATGTGAATAAGCTTAAAATAATGCTTATATATGGAATGTAATACGAAAATTGGGTTTATTCTCTTTTTCACATCTATTTTTATAAGTTTTCATAGCACAAGCCACCATTTTGTCGTGTTATTTCGTAAAATGAACCGATGATGCCTCGACCATAGTTCGCACAAGAATGATGACGTCACGTTTTCTAAATTCACGGGAGACCATACACGAGCCCAGCTGGCTCCAATGGAACCGGTATGGGGAGTGGGGAATAATACGCTTCTAATCACTTAGGGCAGGTCTACTAATATTCATATGTCTATGGGTCACCTATACAAGATATTTTACATCTATGTTCTGCCATCCCCTGTGCAGCAAGAGCAACGCTGCTGGTTGCAGAGAAGACATGAGTGGGTCCTGCACTTATTTCTGGAAAAAAATATATCATAGTTCTTGAAGAAATTGAAGAAAAGATTGACATATTAGAGGAACAAAACTATTCCCTAAGTAATATAAAACAGATATGTACCTTCATTTTCTACTAGCATCCCCTGTGCAGCAAGAGCAACACTGCTGGTTGAGATGTTACGCTCTGAAATAAATATAATTATTACATTAACCGAATTAACAAAACATATTATTATTATTATAGGCTGATGCAGTATAGAATACCTTTTAAGGTGTAGTCATTATCGTGGAGGGCATCACAATACATGCTGTATGATCCTGGTGGAACACGGATACTATCTAAAAACGAAAATAAATTCAATTCTCATGTGAAGTTAAGTTAAAAACTCCTTGGGCAATTTTCTGAAATATTCTTCAGACTCAAAAAGCAATTTTATCTGAAACAAAACGTAATTCGAAAATATTTTCCACCGAATCTGTATTTTGACGGTTCTCTTGAGCCAATACATTGCAAATTGAGAGGTTAAGATTAACCAAAAAAAAATATTTGTCTGTATCTAATATCTCCCAAAATTGCTCGAGGGATTAGTTATGGATGAAACGCTTAAGAGGAAACCGGGTGGTGTTTTTTTCCATACAAACGTATTCCTCATTTCCCTCTCTGGATTTTGACACTAGAGAAAATATTTTTTTTACATAATATGAATATTGACCGCAAACGTGTCGGTACGTTTTGATTTTTTTGATAAGTTACTTTTTATAGGAGTTATAACCCTTCAAAAATTGTTAATATTGCCTTTTTTTAACGCCATCAACAGACGTTCAGTATACAAATAAGACGATGTATTTTTAAAAAAGCAAAACGTACTGACATAGAATGTTTTCTTCCAATACATTTGGTAAAAAAATTTTGGAAATCGGTTCAGTTTTGGAGTAGAAAAATGAGGACTACAAAACCTCGATTTTGACAATTTTATTTAGGTATTATCAGGTTGAGGTGCATGTGTCCCTTTCTCTCAGTATTCGGGGGTGAGGGGGGGCGGAGAGGGTTTTGTTGAATACGTATACAGTCAACGAAGTGATGTGACATTCTCAATAATTATATCGATACACTAGTCCACTAGTGTTGTCATGTCCCGAGTTATCGATGTTTTTTTAAAATTATTTTTCTGTTTGGTGACTTATTTTGAATGTGCCAATACTTACCGAGCTTATTTACTAAAGTTATTGTGACAAATTTAATTTGTTTACATCAAATAAATTAATGGAAAAAAATTGAAAAAAAAAACACCTGTTACAGACAGACCCCGAGATGATTCCGTTCCGTATTGCCGAGTTGGATATGGAACACAAAAATTAATTAAAATATTTTTTGATAACTTTTGAAGGTTGTACTCAACATAATATTATCCCTTTATAGGACACTTTTTTTAAGATACAACTACCGAATCAAAAAAAACTTTTATATTTGACTAAATATATTGTTCTAGATTTTTTTTTCAAAAAAATTATATTTTACAAGAAAATGTGTGATGGTAAGTACATACACCACTGATCGTTTGATGGAATGCTGGTACAGCGTATGTTCAGTGGTACATGCATCTACCACATGTTGTTGAATCGATTATGTTATTATAATATCATATTATACAAATGAATATTGAAATCTATATATAAGAGGCACCATATTGTTTATTGTGCTACATATTAGGTACATACACATAACTAGTTTAGTTTTTATTTAACTTTTTTAATACGTTATAATATTACAGAAAAATGCACTTTTGGGAATACCTCCTACATCACTTGACATTTTCAATCTTCTTCAATGATCTAATATTTTTTTGTTTTTAAACGCTTTATTGTAAAAAAATTACTGTTTAACATCTACACAATGAAATTAAAACAATTTATGGTCCAGACCTTTCCCTCGCCGGTAAATTTCTTGGTATGCGACCGTCAATTATTTCTGGTAAAAGGCATTGGTGGTAGAAATTTTCTAACAGTGGAACGATTTTTTGCCAGATTTTATCGTCCCTCTCAATTTTTTCATACAGCAAACCTTTTGGACTCCACACAACAAAATAACAATAATTACGACGAGTAATATGTAACTGGCCTTGTACTTGGTAGAAGTAATAATGATTCCGTTTTAATGTTAAAGAATGGTCTTCCAATTTACAGTAATCAATTATCTTTTGTGCAATTCCCTCTTCTGGTGACATATTTGCTATACTATAAGGGCAATTAATTTCAATTATAGAATCCTCACCGATACACAGTGGTCCCAAATCCCGATCTAGCTAGACAAAAATATTTTTTCATGGCATTTGATGCAAAAGGGTCACAATGTAATAAAAAAAATACTTAAAAAAATATACATTTATTTTAGCCATTGTTACAGATTTTTTAAAACAAAATTAATTACTAATAAAATGCCTATAGTATAATGGTTCGGTTGAGTCATAACGAAGTACTTATTTTAAGTTATTAGTTAAAAATATTATTTTAACATAATATGAGAACAAAACCGAATGACATTTTTTGTTTATGAATTACTGGCCGAGTCGCTATCGTCACTATTATTAAATTCTAATGTTCCAACATTGGCTTTGTTAACAGACCTCTGTATTTTCTTCGCTAGAACTTCTGGAATCGATAATAATATTAAGACACCACTAGGTAAGACATCGCAATGTGTTGTTGATATTTTGGCAGCATCCCGTTTTCTGTGTGACCTCAAGCTGATTTGAGTAGTATGAGAGAGTTCTTGTGGATGAATTTTTCTTGTTTTTCTTTTTGACGAGCATAAAAAAAATTCTTTTTCCGGTCTACCACGTAGTCCTTCATCACGCGTCTCTACAGGAAGAATAAAAACTGTGTTAAGCCATTTTGCGTGTTTAAACTTCAATTTTAAAGTACTTCTTCCGACTTCAAACCATTTTCAAAATATTAATACGAACGAAGGGATTTTTTTCTTAAGTAAACTAGCCTCGAGACTTTTAAAACTGTTTTTCTTCAATAAATATTTTATATGTTCATAAACACACTGCCGTATTGCAGCACAATTCAACTTTGACGTGCCCTTTACTTCTAGAATCTCCAAAATATCCAAACGATAGATTGTAGGTAGAGGCTCTGTAAAAGACAAAAGAGCAAGTTTGAGCAAACAAATTTTATAAGATATTATACGTAAATAATGGTTTTATATGAAACTAGTTTCGTTTGGTGGTACAAATCGGTACACGATTTTGAAAATTTAATCAAACTTTGGAAAATAATTGTAAATATTGATACTTTTTTCACGATTTTCAATTAATAATGAAAGTAATGTTGAATAAGCAAATTATAAAATAATAAAATAAATTTAAAAGAACATACAATATAATTCAATTTTCAACTTTGGGTAATTTCTCTCCGATTTCAAATAACAACACTAACGATCAAACAGCGTGCACACCCGAAAGCGGCCTACCACTGGGCGAACGATTGGCACATCCAAAGTGTCGTGTTTACAACGTTGCCACGTATCGCGCGTATTGTTTTAAATTTTTATCGATGTGAACATAATAGTGTGGACATTTTTCAATGTTGTGAGAATATTTTTGTACATAAATAAAAACATCGTTGAAATCTTTTTGTCTAGCTAGTTTCCTCTAAGGGGACCATAGTGCGATAAGGCCATCCGGACTTGCCGCTAAAAAGTTTTTGGTTTTATCGATAAATAGCCCACAAGCGGATACCTGCAAACTTGTTTTTTTTTGAAAATTGCTCTATTGCTAGGCCTTTCATTTTCTTTTCCATAATTTGTGGCCATAGTTCCTTTGAATTGTGAGTACAGTAAAGAGTTTAACACTCCCGTAACTGAAGTTTTTGCCGAAGCTTATATATTTTTCCAAAGTTAGACGCCGTTATCCGCTTACGTCTTTCAATTGCCCACAGATTGTTATTGCTTTGGCCTACCGTATTCCGTTCGACCTCTTCCTTATTCGTTGAAGATAATTCTTTGAGAAATTCCTCTTTTTTCGTTTCAAATATTTCAGGTGGCATATCTGGTTCTAATTCCAATTGACCATAATTTTCATCGGGCCCTGTAACTTTTTTTCTTTTTTCTGTCGTATTTTCATTATACTTTAGTTTTTTTTTCGACACATTTGTGTATTCTCCTTCGAACGTCGTTTTCTCTCTATAAAGTGCTACGTGTATTTGCCGGGACTGTGGCCTTGGATTTTCTTTTGTATTCTTGAATGGGTTGCCAATTCTCTATTCCACGAAGCTACTGCTCCAAAACATCTTGCTTGGTAAGATCCTCTTGTAGTAAAATTTACCCTATTTCCACCTATAAATTTGGCGATAACGTTGTTGAATTGCTCCACAGTGTTATTTGTCACGTCAATAATAAGACTTTCTGCATTTGCTATTAGAGACAATAAGAATTGTTGGATATCAGTCCATATTCCACAATCTCGAAGATCGCTTACTAAATTTGGATCATCAGTATACTTCTACGGCTTGCAATAGTACGATGCACAATTTTTATGATCACCAAACACATGATTTGCGGTATTTTTTATGTCCATTTTCAAATTTTTTATTTTATCACTTTGTACTGTGTTTTCTTGCTCTTTCCTGTAATTTACTGCTCCAACTACAGCTCTTCTCATGCGTAAAACGTTTGCTTCAACCTTTTTCCTTATATGAACTGGTACAAAGCCTTTAGCGTTGTTGGTTTTTTTTCCAAGTGCTTTCATTTTGTTGCAAAAATTGCGGAGTAAGTGATTTTTGCACTCTATTTTTTGTACTATAAGGTTAGGACCATATGGCATTTGTTGCATTATTTTTTTCATGATGCTGGAGTCGCCATCACCAACTAGTTTGTTAAATTTCAATCCATGCATTTCCATGCTTCTCGAGAACCCTTCTGCTATAATGTGGGCTTCCATGGCATTAGCACTGTCACGCCAGTTTATGAAGCACATGTGATCAGAAGCAACTATGTGTAGTTTAGTAGCTCTAGCACATATGCAGCAGTATGAGTTTCGCACTCCCAGAAATAAAACCTTTTTAGTTCGTAGTCCAACTATGCACCTAGGTCTCTGATATCTCGGCGTTGATGGGGATGTTACCGTAAGCGCAGCATAATTGCGGTTTTTGACGCAGTTTTTTATATATTTCCATATTGTTTATAAGAAAATAAAATTATGTTTTGAACAGATAATTTATTCTTCTAAACAATGAGAAAACAAAACGCTTTAAAATGTTTAAAACAATTGCGTAAAAAAATATTTACAGAACCTCTAAAAATAGCTTTAAGTTCGATTATATCCTTTAATTCTAAATGCAGAAGAATTTTAAATAAATACATTATCACCACGTCAATGTCGTCTAAACGATGAGAAAATAAAATTATTTTGAAAACCATTAAAACAAAGCTTAAATAAATAAAAACAGTTTTTTAATACTAAGGTATTGTTCCTTGTATCACCGCATTATATAAATCACAACGCAAGTTATTTATCTTCAGTAACCGAGGTGAGTTCGACGTGAGAGCACGTTTCATTTTACAAAAAATAAATACGTAAATGTGTAGGCACATGAGAAAAGAGATCACACTAAAGGCTAGTCGTTATGTTATTATGTATCATTTCTAGCCCAAGTTGACTTTTTTACTATAAATCTCGTTTTATGCAACACTTGGCCATCTGGCTGACTACCAGCGGCACAGAATATTAGAGAGTGCCCCTTCACTAGAATCGAATTCCTAGTTTTATTTATTCACGCCCTACTGTGCTTTTACATAAATTTCTAATTATACAGTTATATTAGTTGTAACAATAATTTATCTAATAAATTATGGTAAAATAAAATGAGTTTTTTATTAAGGAGTGGTATTCTCTTATATTTCAATAATTCAAGTGTTTGTGAAGAGTTCGTTTCATTACTGATACGGAATCCCCAAATAAATAGACAACATTCTCAAATTTATAACCCAGATTATGCCGTCGATTTATAGGTGTGGTAGTTAGTTTGGAAAAAAAAAACAGGTTATAAACTTTTTTGGATTAACTAGGCAAGATCAAAATGGAGTTAGTGGATAACACTGTCACTAATAAAATCTCTTTTGATTAACACGATAGTTAAACTTTTTTGATATATTTCGACATCACGGATTTTTTTAAACGTATCAAATGATTAGTTTGACAGAGCGCGTCGTTACTTCTAACATGTAGGTACGTGCATCATCTACAAATAAATACAAAAACCGACCTATATAATCGTTAAATCTTTTTTCCAGAGGTTACTAATTGTTTAGAATGGGCAACAAAGAAAAGAAGAACAGGTATTCGCTAGTAAGTAGGGTTGATGGTTTGTGAATAATGTTTATGTCTCTATTGTTTATATATCAATTGTTATTTGATTTGGTATCTACCACCTCTCTCCATGGCTATAAATGTATTGTTTTGTAAATTTTTCGTTTTATATAATCTTTTGTTTTATATAATTTTTTTAATTCATATTTCTTTCTCACAAATTTAAATAACT
This sequence comes from Hesperophylax magnus, assembly GCA_026573805.1. Taxonomy (NCBI): domain Eukaryota; kingdom Metazoa; phylum Arthropoda; class Insecta; order Trichoptera; family Limnephilidae; genus Hesperophylax; species Hesperophylax magnus. Next base: position 2,981,704 of record JAIUSX010000059.1, read on the forward strand.
TATTCCATATTATGCTGTCCCAGTTAAAGTCACAAGGAGGAAATCCATAATTGGTTTTATTTTACTATATAATACTTATGTACAAACTGATTAAATGTAAACTGTCGATTTCCCAAAAATGAATACACTCTAATGGGCTTTTACAAAAACAAGTAATACAGTTGTGTTAGGTACATAGTACTATAAAGTATATTATACTCTCGGGCACGTCACCATAACATATTATATTGCCGATTGAATCGTACAAATCTGTACTCGAATTCGCCCGTGGGAAGAGCGATACGCTATTTAAATATATTAGATAAAAATTTCGACATATTGTTTTTGGCGCTACATTCTCACTGTGAAAATGGTACTTTTACAATTAGTTAGATAAAATATCTGTAATGTTGTAAAATTTTTTGTACACAAATAAAATAAATAAAATTATATATAGTGTACAATAAATAATGTTTTATGATGAAGTAAATTAAAATTAATAGTGTGGATTATGGAAAGCAAAATATGTATCAAGAAAGATAGAAATATAAAAATAAAAGTGTATTTACTACGGAGTCGTGAATTCATACATCTAAGTAAAGTGATTAAAAATATATCGTTTTATAACTAATACGGTATCTTTAAACATGTCTAAAATATTCCCAAATATATTGCCAAAATGATGTAGTCTATTTAAAGGTGTATGAGCTTCATAGTTGGTTTTAAAATTGGCAAAGAAAACGGTAGCACTTTGCCTCAAATTTCTGGTCGGTACGTAAAATTTTATTTTGGCGAGAATTTCAGGGTTGTCAATGCAATTATTAATAATTTTATTTAATATTACAAGTTCAGAGATGATCCGCTTATCTGACAGCGTTATTGTTAAGTTGTTTCATCAAAAGGACATAGTTAATATATTGAATTGGAATATTCAGTTTAAAGTTAATAAATCTTAAAAATATGTGCTGTACCCTTTCTATATTGTCAGAAAGCGTTTATACAATGGGGATCAAATAGGCGAATTATAATCTACCTGGTTTCTTACTAAAGAATTGTACAATGTTTTCAACCATTCAAGTGACTTGAAACCACTCGCTGTTCTGCATATGAAACCAAGCATTTTTATAGCTTTCTTTGTTATATCATTTACATGCAGAGTAAATGTTAACTTTTCATCAAATATAACCCCCAAGTCGCTGATCTGAGCGACTGATGTCAATAGTACATTATTTTAAAGAGTATTCATAAGTAACATGACTTTGGATTTTACGAAAACGAATAGCTTGGCTCTTTTGAATATTAAGAAATAATTAGTTGATCACACACCAATGATACAATTTACAATTTATCCAAATTAGATTGCAAAATATGGCAATCCTTTATAGTACGTATCATTCTATATATTTTCAAATCATCAGCGAAGAGCAGAACTTGTACATCTTTAAATACACCAACAATGTCATTTATAAATAATAAAAACAGAGTTGGTCCGAGGTGAGATCCTTGGGAAACTTCACATATGGATTCGAAGATGTAAGATTCTACAGAATTTATTTTTACACAAAGCTTTCTTTTACTAAGATAACTGTTGATCCAGATCAATAAGGTTCCTTTAATGCCCAAAAGACTTAGTTTATACACAAGAATATGTCTCCTAACTATATCAAAAGCTTTGGAAAAATCAGTGTATATCGAATCCACCCGATGCTTGTGGATAAGGGAATCAGTTACATAATTTTCATAAATGATTAAGTTACTGAAAGTGTTTCTATCTGTGATAAAGCCGTGCTGATTGGGAACGATTATATTATTGATTTGTATTGTAATGACATCTAGTAAATTATTATGTAAATTATTTTTACTATTCCTAACTCATAAAATAATAAATGATGGCCTTTAAACTAAAACACGGAATCATAATCCCAATACATAAAGGAGGCTCTAGAGCGGACATAACTAACTATCGTCCAATTACATTACTAAATTCACTATCTAAAGTCTTTGAAAAAACTATTAATAATCAACTAATCGAATACCTTGAACAAAATAACATACTATCTCTCAACCAGTTTGGATTCAGGAAAAATAAAGGCATCTCCAAAGCCCTGGCAACAGTTACCGATTTTCTAAATGAAAACTTAGACAAGGGATCAAAATGCATATCAATATTCTTAGACCTGTGCAAAGCATTCGATACTATCTCTCACTCTAAACTTTTACAAAAACTATTTAATATTGGTATAAATGGTGATGAACTTACTATTATTAGCGATTACCTGTCAAACCGAAAGCAAAGTGTGAAAATCAACAACTGCAATAGCAATCAATTACCAATTAGCTACGGCGTGCCTCAAGGAAGTGTTTTAGGTCCTACCCTGTTCTTAATATACATAAATGAATTATGTAATCTTCAAATAGATGCCAAAATTGTAAGTTACGCTGATGATACGATTCTCCTCTTCAAATCAAGCAATTGGAATGATGTATACATAAAAGCTAACAAGGGCATAACTGTGGTTAAAAGATGGTTAAACAATAATACACTAACAATGAATGTGACCAAAACTAAATACATTGAATTTAGTATTAATCCTTCCTTAAGAAACCCAGAAAATCAAATTAAAATATGTGCTTGCAACCTGACAAATACGATAATATGTGATTGCCCTTATTTAGAACAGGTAACTAAAATTAAATACTTAGGTATTATTTTTGACAGCAATTTAAAGTGGAAACAACATATAACCACTACAGCAAACAAACTTAGAAAATTCATTTACTTTTTTAGACAAACTCGCAACTTTCTCAACCTAAGCCAGCTCAAAACAATCTACTATGCACTTTGTCAATCTTTAATAGAATATGGTATCATAGCATGGGGAGGAGCAAACGCTGCTGCCATTGATCCAATATCTAAAGCTCAGAAACTTATAATAAAGATTATCCTCAAACTACCAATCACAAGCAGTTCGGATGAAATCTTTAGGAAAATCTGTGTTATGGACATTAGGCAACTTTATGCCAAAAATATACTAACATACCTCTTCAAACACAAAACTACTTTTGACAATATCCAAACTGCTCGTGATACTAGAACCAAACGACATAATTTCTTACAAATCCCTTTCGCTAAAACAACTTTTGGCCAGAGAAATTTTAGATACTTTGCAACAAGGCTATATAATGCTCTCCCACTAGCCATTAGACTGAACGAATTTTTTTTGAAATATAAAACAGACATCAAGTCTTGGATCATCAGCCAAGACAGATCCATGATCAAAAAATTTATAAAAATCCCTACATAAGTATGTACTCCAACTAGATGCTGATTAACAAATTTATCATTTATTATTATTAATTATTATTTTTTATCTTTTTCACAATGTCATTTAATGTAATGAAATATTTTATGTATCAAAAAATATGTAAACATTAATTCATGTATCAAATACGTCTGTCTCGACACAGGTTTATCCTAGTGAGACAGACATCGAAAAAAAAACCTGTAAAAAAACTTTATATTGATAATAAAAATTAAAAAAAATAAAAAAATAAAAAAATGAATCTTATGCTTTTTACATTACATAATTATTTGTTTTGTGTAACTTTTTTGCAAAAAATAATAATAAATATTGAAAATGACCGATTTTTTTTTTATCTTGCCAATATATTCAGATATAATTATGATCAGATATTATGAAAATAAATACCGTATTGTTTTGACACCTGTCAATGAAGAACAAGTCGGTTACGAGTCATAAGGTACTGCTTACCGTCTAGCAGTGTAATTGATAGTATCGATAATTTATCAAACAAGTTTGATAGAAATCTGATAATCTCATCTAAATCTCATAAAATCATGAGCTCCTTCTGCAATTCTTCTATCGAAATTTACCTAAAAATGCATACTCAACTTAATAAACTTTATTTGAAAGACGCTCATTATTAAGCGTTTCATGTTCAAACCTTACTCATGGGTACCATCTAGTGGATTTCATCGCTGCTCTGACTTCGAACTAAGTTGACCACTGACCAGTGCACGTCGCCGCGTGTTCCCCGTTCCAACTAACTTCATTCCTCTCCGCCCCGAAATATTATTTCGGTTTTTGCAAATACCCCCTTAAGGTTCATGGACACATAGTTTTCATCATTTCGCATGCGATAAGAGACATATTTGCTAAAATAATTCGTCAGTATGGCGGTAACCCACATTTATTGAAAATTATTTTAGTAGGTTGCGTTTATGAATAGTTTAGTAGGTATCTACTCACCATATGTCCTATATGTGTAAATCGTGAGAAATGACCAAACAGATTTCAATATTCAAGGGGGTTTCAGCGTCAAAATTCGAAGGTCTGTATTTGAGGTAGAATAGTTTCCAGTAAAAAGGCTAGTCAAAAACAGTAGAGTGATGCAGCCAGCGAAAAATAAAAACACTATACAATCACAAAGTACGTGATGTACCTACTGCGCCTATGCTGCCGTTTTATAAAAAAAGATGGTATGAATCTCCCGATATTACTAAACCAAAACAGCGTGCATCTTACTTTACTAATAGTAACAAGATGAATGAACTATGAGCGCAGAAGATATCTATTATATAGGAATACGCACGCTCAAGTCGCGACGCGTATTGACTTATCTGTTGCAGCAGGCAGCAACCTGTATACACGCACGCACAAGTCTCATTGACTTGTGCGTGTGCAGAAGATGAGCTCGGAGCAGGCAGTCACATGTATTTACCTACGCACAAGTTGCGATGTGACTGAGATGATGAGCGAACAGCAGGCGCTCTAGTTGCGAGTTGCGACGTGACTTTTTTATGTGAATACCGCACAAGACTGCTCCCGTCTGGAGCCAGTGAGACTGTGGATTCCCCAATTGGCGACTTAATTGGACTAGTATTACAAAACCCTGTAAGCTGATAGCTGATTTGGCCGTAACTAAGTCGCCGCGTGTATCATTATTTCTCCAGACAATTATTTTATATTATATTTAATTAATATTCTTTTTAATGAATATTATTTTTAATATTGTGAAACAACATAAATTAATTAAAATCAATTTACTTGCGCACGCCGTGATTTGAATCCGAGACCTCCGGACTCGAAGTCGAGAGCCTTACCCCTCAACCACGGAGGCAAAATAAATGTATCTACGTACATATTTGTAGTAAGTAATAGTAATAATAAAGTTAAGTACAATACAATATTAAATAATGTAGACCTCGCTATTTTATTACGAATATGTACCTAGGCACCTACTTAATTTTTGGAATAAATGAAATAATAAGAACTGATCGCGATAATATGACGCGAAGTCGCTATCGGGCGCGGCGCGACGATTCGTGCTTCCAACACCTGCAGCCACGCACACACACGCATTGGGGTTCACCAATACACCGATAGCGCTTTTGCTGTCCCCGCTGAGATGAACGAAATAGAAATAATTTTTACAAATACCTATCGTTAAAATTTCTCGGCGCTCCTGCGCGCCCTTAAAACGAGATTAAAAATAGATTCGAACCTGTATTTTGGTCCACCATGTGTCGGGAAGATTGAGTCGAAATGGACTCTCAGAGGTTATGGTAGGAAACTTGTGTCGAATAGTCTCTGTCCGTACATCCTTTCACACAACACGTTTTAAGGACTTTATCGGTAGGCATTTTCACACATAAATCAACTGTTTCACACAACCAGATATTTAAAAATGTTATGATGACAAACAATGGCGTCCGTCAAACTTTGTTTACATTTTTTTCGAGGAAGTGAAATGGCGGGAAGCATGAGTCGGCCACCTAGCGGCGAGAACACGCATTACACGGTTTGCGAACTCTCTCTTTCTGGCACACGAGTCTTATGGTAAAGTGAGCGAGAAACAAAAAAAAGCATCGCTGACGTCACAAACATAGATTTACAAAATAGCTACAGTTTGTGTTGACGTTTTTTTTTTTCATTTTCTAGATTCTTATGTTCCATGAATTGGTGAATCATTTAAATTTACTGAATTTAAAGTTAATGTTCTTTATACAAATAGAACGGCGTCATATGCGCCTCACAATTTTTACCTCATATGGGTTTATTCAAATGTTACCTGGCTTTTATAGACTTAGAGGCCTTGTATTTTCTCGGTAGGGAAAAAATTTGTTACCTAAAAACCCTACTAAAATTGCATGTGTTATCCAGCATCAGCACCACCAGCGACCAACGGCCATATATTACATACGTGTCTGTTTGTGTTGTGTTGGGATCGGGGGGAAATTCGGCTGCGTCCTATTGTGGGAATCCTTCCGCATTTGCCTGATGGAGTAAGGGAAACCGCAGAAAACCTTACCCAGGAAGGAGCGGCCGATCGTCAACTTGAAACGTGTGCGGCCTTCAGTAACATCGGTATATGATGTCCTGCATTTTTGATGTGTGTGTGTGTCTGTTTTTATGTTAATATATACTTATGGGAAGTTATAAAATAAACACATATACATACAAATTATAAAATATTATATAAATATATAAATAGATATATAAACATTATATACTTAGGAAGGAAGTCGGGAGTTTAGGAAATACCTACTGCTCGCTGCTTATTCGTCCGCGTCTGATTCTGGTTCAAACCAGATGTGATCGTGGTCCATGAGGATGTGTTTGGGTAGTCTTTGTGAATATCTGAATGTCAAATCGCTCGGGGCATTGTATTGTCCTATGTCTCGTATGAGTGTGTTTTTGCTATGTCTGAGTGATTTGTAAAAGCGTTCAGTCAGTCTGTGTGTGAATTCGTATAGAGTTGGAATTTGTTCTCGTTCGTGTAATCTCTTCAAGTTTGTTCTGAGTCTCGTGTTGTATGTGATTTTAATGCAGAGATTTTGAAGTGTCTGTAGTTTCGTGTGGTGTGAGATGCTGCTCCATACGGGAATCGCATAAGAGAGTACCGGTCGAATGAGCGAGTAGTAGACGAGGAGTTTGGTTTTGGGAAGTAGCGGACTCCGTCTATTGAAAATTGGCTTCATCATGCCGATCGCTTGTCGCGTGCGCGTGTGCATCTTGGCTTGATGAGATTTCCAGTTGAGGCGGGAGTCCATGGTCAGGCCGAGATATGTCACTTCATCTTTCCATTCAATGCTGTGTCCTCCAATTTCGATGTTGAAGTCAGGTGTTCTATTTACACGTTTTCTCGTGAACATGATGGCTTCGGTTTTCGCCTCGTTCAGTTTCAGACGCCATTTTTTGTAGTTCTCTACGAGCGCGTCGAGCGCCCTCTGTAGGTAAATAGCGGCCATGTTCGCTTTCAGCGAGGAAACGTATAGTTTGACGTCATCTGCGTAGATAGACAGATTGCATCTCTCGTCTCGGGGGATGTCATTTTCCATAGGGAATTATCCTTCGGCGTGAGCGACGCGACTTTTTTGTTCCAAAGTTCGCGCTTGAGTTCTACGATCTCGGTCTTGATTTCCCTCTGCAGGCAGTTGTATGTTGTCTTGAAATATTCGTCGCGCGTGCGGTGAAACATGCGTCGCAGGCGATTTTTCTCCTTGATGAGCGATAAGACATACTCGGGAAGCTTGATCGTATATGGGTGTACTTCTTTTAGAGGTATGTGTGCGTCTTGTGCTGTTTGAAGTATCTCCGTGAGAGTGCTTGTAGCTGCGTCGATTTCTTGTGGCGAGCGCAGAGTTTCCGAAGTGAGATGTATTCGTTCGTCGACTTCCTTTTTGAATCCTTCCCAGTCCGCATTCTTATAATTGCGCTGTTTTCTGGGGCTCCTTGAAGTTGTGCCTCCTATGGTGAAGCTCACGGGCAGGTGGTCCGATGACAGCTCGTCTAGCGTGCGCAGTGGAGATATTTTCTTTACATTTTTCTCGAGTACGATATCCAATGTACTCGGATATCTAGCGCGCTGCGAGTAATGCGTAGGTCTGTCGGGCGCCATTATCGAATAGGTATTTGTCTGCATGTGTGTGAAGAGCGTATTTCCGTTCGCAATACCTCTGTAGTAATTCCAGTAGTTGTGTTTGGCGTTCAAATCGCCTCCGATCACAACAATTGGTCCCAGATTGAGCAATTTATTTAGGTCTTCTCTCACTAAATTTCTTTGAGTGCAGTAGACGGCGATGATGGTATGCGCTCTACCCTCTATGGTGACTTCGATAATCGTGGCTTCGGCGTGCTTCAACTTCGGAGTGGGGATTCTTGTTTTTTTTTTTTTTATATGTTCTTTATTCAGTAAAGTTTATACATTACAGTAAACGGGTAAATTTTTGGCCACCACACTAGGCACATGCCCGTGTTGTAGTGGTCAATTTTATGTTAAGTATAATAATACAAATTAAAAATAAGTTGAATGAAAACAAAATAATATAAAAATAAAATAAAATAATTTATACATCTAAAATAAGTATGAAGTATAAAGGAATGTTGATGTCATAGATTGTCGAACGAATATTGCGGTTCCTCCGCTTGACCTTTCCTGTCGGTCGTCTCGATAAATCTCGAAGCCTGGCACTCTCAGCGGTACGCTTGGATTCAAGTGGGATTCTGATAGGAGAATAATGTCGGTGTTTAATTCGTTTGCCAGGGCGAGCAGTTCTTCTGTCTAGCTCACGCTAAATGCGTTCCAAACGAGGACTCTCACCTTCTCGGGATTAGACATCGAGGGTGGTCGTTAGAAGCTCCATCAGGACGACGAGCTTTTCTGCCCTTGATGTGCAGCGGGCGAGCTGCGATCGCATCCTCAGGAGGCCTTGGAGCAGGGCCATGATGTCCAGGTCGTCCTCTGAGGAGGTGGACGCACGCACGGGCTCCTGCTGTGGGCGGGGCTGGGGGCGGGGCTGTGGGGGCGGCGCGGGCTCGCGCTGCTGTTGGGCGGGGGCGGTGCCTCCGGCTACGTTGGCCCATGTGCGTCCATCCGTCCTCGGCTGAGGAGGTGGCCTGCTCGGGTTCTGTTCTGAGGGTGGGCGTTGGGCCCTTCTGGCAGGTCGCTGCTGTATTGAGGCGACGTACGCTACCCTCTTGGGGCAGCCTCGGTAGTTGGCGGGATGCGGACCTGAGCAGTTGCAGCATGCGGCAGGCTCGTCTCTCGTCTTACTGGGGCATTCTGCCGAAGCATGCTCCAGTAAGCATTTAACACACCTTGCTGTGTGTGAACAGTTTCGGGACCCGTTCCCGAAGTCTTGGCACCTGTAGCACTGGGTGCCTTGCTGAAGATGATTGCTCCTGTGCTTCTGGAGTCGAATGCGGCAGTGGCACAGGTATTTGACGGCCGCGCGCAGCTGTCCCATGTTTACTTCCTTGTTGAAGTGTGCGAGGTACAATGGGTACTCAATTGAGGCGGTCATCTTAACCACCTTCACTGCTGGGAATCCCTGTGATTCCAGATTTGCCTTGATTTCTTACACTTCAACGAGCGGCAGGGCCTTGATTACCGCCTTTTTCATTTTTTAGGCTTCGGCCGTGAACGTATGGAAGCCGCGAGCCTCCGTTCGCAGCCCGTTGGTAAGGGCGCGATGGTCCTCCATCGAGCGCACGAAGATGTTAGCCGTGCCGCCCCTGTTGTACTTGAATGTGAAGATTTTGCCAGCCCCCAGATGTCCTTGGACCGTGGCTGTAATCTGGGCGTGCGTCATGCTCCCCAGTGTCATCACCACCGGGGGAACGCGGTCTCTCCTGCCGGCACCTGCGGGGGAAAAAGAAGTGTTAGTATTGGCACGCTTTATACGCGGCGCGCCGGCGCCCTCGCTTACCTCGGGCAACTCTTGGAATCGGTTGCCACACTGGAGCTGTTGGGGTCCTCGTTGGGACACAGGCCTCTTTACGGGGTTAGACGGCCTCGTCCAGCCTCCATCCTGGGGGCAGCCGTCTCCATCGGCTGCTGCGGTCTCGGGGGCGCCACGTAGGCCGACGCTGGGCCTATCGGGGGGCGCCTGGGGCTGGACTGGGTCCTGTTGCCCAAGAGGGGCCTGCTGCAGGCTCCGTCATCTCAGTGGCGTCGGGCGTAGTGGTAGCCGTGGTGGTGGATGGTCTCCGGGTCCTTGGGTCCTCGGAGCGGGGCTGTGGTGCGGGGACCGTGAGGCGCATGGTCCCTGTCTTCCTGCGAAGCGCAATTTGATGGGCGCCGGGCAGTACCACGACCGGGGAGTCCCCGTGGTCAGCGGGGAGCATCCTCGTCGGGAACATCTTAATCTGTTGAGATCGGTGGCTCCTCTTAAAAAGGGAGCACGTCTCAGGTGCTTGCGGGCGGTTTGTTGGGGCCAGCGTGGATCTGCGTTGTTTGAGTACTACGCGAAAAAGTGTTGCCTTGATAAAGGCAGTTGGGGCGCGGGCGCCTGCTCAGGGGGCCGGCGGGATTCCTCCGGCCGGCAAAAGTAACAAGGCCTGGCTGTAAGCTCACAAGCCAGACAGTACTGCTTTTGTGGCTATATTACAAACCACAAAAAACCAAAAACCAATCTATCTATCTATCCTCCAATCTCAGGTTCGGTTCTCGGTTCAATCGTTTGTGTTGACGTTTTTAAGCGGAGTTATACCCCCCATGAGTTGGTTCACTATTAACCATAGAAATGCCAATATTTAGACACAATGCGTGTGTACTAGCGGTGAGCTTGATCGAAACCAGGGGGGTATAACTCCGATACTTTTTTGGTTTTTTGATGACGTCTATTTCAAACTATCCAATGAGAAGCCGTCGTGGTTTGGTCTCTCACTCTCTCCCGTGTAACAGAGAGAGAGGCTACGCTCCATTACCCCCGGAAACAATGTGACGCCATTATTGCGTCATGGTTGCGTCCTTCTGACAGATTCAGATTGTTTGCTTTCGTGAATTCATGAGTTGTTGTGTGAAAATGTCTAAAATTATGAAGCTGTGTTGCGTGAAAAGCTGTTCAGACAGACAGACCACTCGTCACAAATACCCAAAATACGGAAGTTACAAAAGTACAAAAGAAACAAAAATGCCAATGGATCCCTTCGAAGATGCGCACTGCTGACTTTAAATCTACCCGGCATTGGTTATGCAGATTTAAGACAGTATCGGACCCGTTATGACGAAAATACAGGTTTGAATATCCCTTTGTTTGTCTTCAGTGTTCCATGTAATGTGTAACTTAATTTCACCTAAGAATTGAATTTACTTTTAGACCACATCCGTGTTCCACCAGGACGGTGTGATGTCATAAAATACCATAATTACTTGCAATATGATATGTTTAGTTCACGAACTTTGGTTAACCCGATAAATATGTTTATTTCAGAGCTTGATAACATCTTACCGGGTACCAGCGGTGTGTTCCTGCTGCCAAAAAGATCATGGAAGATTACAAAGGTAAACATCTGTTCTATGTTACTTGTTATCCAATATGCAGATCTTTTCTTCCTTTCCTTTGACCCCTAAGATAATTTTGTTTTCAGACATCAGTGTTCCTGTTTCTGTGGGACCCAGCGGCAGTAATTCAGTTGCTACACGGAAACAAAATGCTCCCCTGCGTAAGAATATTTATAGTTTTTTTGTATACATTTAAGATGTGTTTTGTGCTCATGAATTCTGTATTCATATTATTTTTTGAATAAGTTCATGACTAAATCCTCAATTTGAAATATTTAATCATTTAAAACAATATTAGTGAGTCAAATGAATATTTAAACCAGAAAAAGATTTAGTCGCAGACTTGGTACAAATTTAAGATGTATTTTGTGCTCATGAATTCTGTATTCATATTATTTTTTGAATAACTTCATGACTAAAACCTCAAATTGAAATATTTAATTATTTGAAACAATATTACCGACTCAAATAAATATTTAAACCAGAAAAAGATTCTGTCGCAGACTTGGTACACATTTAAGATGTGTTTTGTGCTTATAAGTTTATTTGTGTATATTTATTGAAATAAAATAATAATACTTCACAACATGTAACAAAGTTTTTCATTTTTCTGATAAACAGAGAAATGTTAACATTCAATACTGCCGTAGAAAAGCACAATCATTGTTTGAAAATGTTTTTCCTTTTAAAGTAAAGGAATTCAAATTTCAAGTAATTTTAAGCTATTTTTACGACGGCCTCGGGACCACAGATTTTCAACTTAAGTGCCTTCCTGAGAAAATGTGCCGTAAGGAAAGGTACCTTATAGCTCATTATCGCAGGACCGCACTTTGTGAGTTGGAGCCTTGTCGTCCTGAGAGAATCTGTTAACATTTCTAAAATTTATTTTTAAAATAATATTTTAGCCTGATGAATAGCACAATATTATCTTCCCTGGGTGCCTACCTAGGGAAGATCATATTGTCTATGGCCGCGCTTTTTTGTTTTTGTTTTCTCTACTTTGCTGAGTGGTTTGTTTATGACTCAAATCTGAATGTGACGTCATCGGTGGGCAAAATTTCTCCCTACTGAAGGCCGAAGTTATCAATCTAGTGATTGGTTTATTTATGGGTCAAGCAGTACCAAACGGGCGGCCTTGGAGCAAAGACAGGACAACGGGAAGGATTCCAGCAACTGCTCCAGACGACAGACTTTACGGGAGACTTTGATGGCCGATTAGCTAGCTGTTGTAATCGCTGGTCATCATGTAAACCTTTATACATTTTACAGTTCTAATCTAAGAGCTGTATGGCGCCCATTTGAGAAACAGGTTAGACAATATTCTTTGTCACAAATTTGAATGATAAATTGCCACCATTATTTCCAATCGTGCTTGCGATCTTCGTTTCGCAGCACACACCTTGAGATAATGTAATCCATGCTAATTTGAGAGTCTCATGTTTCTATTTGTTTTTAAATAAATGTCGTTAACTCCATCTTTCTTTTATTCAATAACAAAGCAATCCTTTCTGATAGTAAAACTAAACTGTTACAATGATGATGATAATTGTACTGGACGGGAGTCCGCACAAGACTGTAGATTTAGGCGCCGGGTCCAAACCGTGTCTTCAACCGATGAGATGCTCCTTTACGGCCGATGATGATGATTGTAGTTGATATTGTGATGAAATCTGCCTCCCGCACCCAGGCTTGGTGAATGTTGGGCACTGGGTGTGCTGTCGTCTCTGCTCGCTTCTGGTGTTGGCGGTTTTCCAGAGGAGGGCCGGCTTGTCTTGAGGAGGTAACACCAGAAGATCTTGGAGCAGAAGACTTGGCGAGGTGAGGCAGATGTTGGGCAGGAGTCACTTGTAGATAATAAAACGCTTGGTTTCGGTGGTAAAGATGAACTAATTTATTTTCAATTATGTGGCTGCTTATATTTAATTAGCCTGACTCGCACCCGACATTGGGCTTTGAGTCCAAAAGTGGTGGGGGATTGTACCCGCGCCAGATATGTGTTTATATGCCCCGGAAAAATGTTGCATATTCATTTTGCCGGTAGCACACTCGAAGGCAGTCGCTTAAATTTGCGAGTTAGAAAAGATTTTGAACGCTTACATGAATAACAATTACATAGTTTAAATGCATAGTAGTTATAAGAATGTGTATCTTGACAACTAGATTTTTTGTTTGCCAAGATACGACAAAAAATAAGAAAGTTTGTAAATAAATGTGTAAATATGATCTCAAAGCGATCAAATTTGTAAAACATTGTTAAGTTGGTATTTTTCCCAGGTCCCCCGTAACATAGCGCTCAGAAAGAGATAAGAATCACTATGCTACGAGGTTCCTGGATTTTTGTACACGCAAAAAAGGTAAAAAATATTGTTCAAAAAATGGTTATACATTTATGTGAAAAACAGCTTTTTTAATATCTCCTCAGCGGTAGTATATTGAAAATAGTGTTTATTTGACTACCGCCGAGGGGATGAACAAGTAAAATATAAACATTTGCAATATTTAAAAATTGATTTTTCCTAGTAAATTTTACATAGAAAAAATGCTGGACATCGATCCACGCGGCAGGTAAGCCGGCGATGCGGTATCGATGCCGTTCGTAGACAAAGTTTTTCAAGCGGCCGGGAACAAAATGGCCAGTGGCGGGGAGTGATGATTTCGCCAGTGGCGTGGGGTAGGCACATTTTATAAATGTAAAACAGATTTTATAAAATTGAATAATGTGGTCAACTACGTCCGTTACAATAATTATCTTTTACTTTTGCTTGGTAAAGTTTTTAATATTTATTACAATGCCGTTCAACGTGGTGAATTTAAGTTGACGCAATAATCTGTTACAATGGCGACCTATGTGGTTTAATTTAACATAATTGAAATACTAATGTTATAAATCTTGGGCTCTTTATGTGAATGTATATAAATGTGTACTTTCGTTAAGTTTGCCAAAATTTACCCTGATGAAGCAAGCCGAGCGAAACCAGTTGTAGGATAAATTTATTTATTTTGTAAGAAACAAACAGCTTTTATATAATATACAATGATAGGTATAAATAATATACAAGTTAACTGAAGTCAAGCCACAGAAGTTTCTTATGTTAAAGTTCATTAGAAATGAAGTTTTAATTTCTTAAAATTAATTTGGTGTTAAAAGAAGGGGAGAGGAAGAGGAAAATAGGAAGAGGATAGGAGATGCTCCCGATACATTCCATACTCTCATATTAATAATCGATCGTACGCATTACTTCATATCGATATTTCTTTAGGTTATTACCAAAAATGTCAATGCTGTAAAATTTTGTATTATATTGTGCACATATACGAGGAATTGGGGAATTTTTTCGAATGTTTGTTCTACACGAGGGTAGATAAATGATATATTGGTGTTCAAAAGAAAGTGTTTGTTTAATTTAATTTTTTATTTATTTGGGAAACATGCAGTTGTATACACATTTAATTGGAGTGATGTTTCCACTTACAAATATATATATTTTTACAATAATACGAAAAATGTAAATAATAAAATATAATAACTTTTTCATACTTCAGTAATATGGACATTAATTTGCGTGGACTCCACATTTAGTTGACCAATTTCATTTTGTTCATGCGGCGATCCTGACATATTATTACTAAAACAGTACTTTTCCTATAATTATTCACATAAGTTAATTAATTTATTTCCCTCAGAGTCTACGTCATCCTCGGGGATGCTGTGGATGTGGTGGGTCTTTTTGAGGAGAAAAAGGAGGGAACCTGGATTGTTCGGGCATATCTATTATATTATTACGTCCCGTACTCATGTGACAAATATTGGGCGCGCTTGTTCTGTTTCCCGACTGTGACGCTAATAGTTCCTTGGAGCATCTTCCATTGAAATACCAGTACCTAGAACGATCACAGCATTCCCACCTGTGGCCTGTGCTGAGATTACGATCTGTTTGTTAAGATAGGCAAATTTATTACGGGGACCGCCAGTTTCTGCATAGTATTCTGCCCTGTTCAGTACGCCCAACTTCAGTTCTGACAAGCTAGATATTAACTCTAGTTTCATCACATACAATTACAATCTAAATAGTACTTTGGGACTATCGCTTTGTGTGTTGTTATCCCGATATTCCAACGAGAAGTGCCTCAAAAAGAATATCAAAGTTTTAATTTTCAGAGTGGAAGATACTACCAGTATCGCCCTGGTGTAAGACCACCATTCAGAATTGAAACGTTGCTCCAAATGGCTTTAGCCGTGTTTAGTGACTAGATCTGAATAGCCAGGTACTTCCCCACCTTCCTCTTTCCCTTCCCCACTTACCTTCAAAATCGATCGAAATAATTTTCCTAGTGAATTTACGGACATAAGCTTCAACCAGACGACCAACGGAAAATTCACACTTCAAAATACTAAATTCACCAACGTGAACTCGCCCAATTTGAGAGGTGTTTTATTTGAATTTGAGATACAAAATTATGTATAGTAACTCTCTCTGTAATCTGCCGCCCAACAAAGCAGTTAAAGCACAAAATCAAGCTCTATATTTGGCCGATATACGTATGTAAAATTCAGTAGTCTGCCGCGTGCCTAGACTAGACCTCCTGGGGGAGGCCGAGAAATGTATAAGGGCATCCAGAAGTGTGACATTTTGCACAAATGAAAGAATATCTTTGTTTTAAACCACTTTATTACATTTATATACGTCGACCGGTTTCGGTTGAACTCAACCTTCATCAGGACAGTACAAATATAAACTAAAATATAATACAGAGGAAGATTATTAAGTAAACAATAAAGAAAGAGAAAGTATATAAATGTGAGGGAGAGAGCATCAGGGCAGCGGAGTAGGTAGTGGGGTCGGGGAGGGGTGGGGATTACCCAGGGAGAAAGGAAACATCTTTAAAATAGGGCTTTTAGTTAGTTCTATCTGTTTGTTTAAAATTGGGTAATTATTTTTATTTTTATTTGCTTTTGAGATTTCCAATGATTCTAAATTATTGAGACGTATTCCTATTTTATTTTTATGTAGTATTTGAACTCCTGTCGTTCTATTGAATGTATGATTAGTATTAATTAGGTGTTCAGCAAATTCTGAAAAACCGGTATTTTTTAAACACCTGACATGTTCTTTTACTCGAATATTTACATTACGCGCGGTTTTACCAATATATATTGCCGGGCAATCGTTGCAATTAAGTTTGTAGATCCCAGAGTGGCTAAACGTATCTTCTTTATCTTTACAATTATTTAAAAATTTGGCTAAGTTATTATTAGTATAGAAGGCCGGCCTAATTTCTGATGGAAGTTTAGATGTGCAAAGGGAAGAGAATTTACTTATGAACAAAATTCTACGCCATTGGGTAGTTAAATTATTATTATTAATAGTTGGTAGAGCTTTATATAGAAATTTATTTGTTGCGATTCGGCGAAGTTTTTTTGAAAGGATTTTATCAATAAGATCAGAGTGATAACCGTTGTTATTAGCTGTTTGTTTTATTGTAAGGAGTTCGTTAGAAAAATTATTATTAGATAATGGGATGGTGACTAGCCGGTGGATCATGCTGTGAAAGGAGGAATGTTTATGTGAGATAGGGTGATTGGAGGTATTATGGATTACGGTGTCAGTAAATGTAGGTTTTCTAAAAATGTTGAAGTTAATTCTATTTTTAACGATAGACAAAGAAAGATCTAGAAAGTTTAAGCTGGAATTTATGCCCATCTCTAATGTGAACTGGATTTGTGAGTGGAAGGAATTAAGGAGTGTCAGGAAAGTGTTTAACTGGCGCTCTGTGCCCGTCCAAATACAAAAAATGTCATCCACATAACGTTTCCACAAGAGAATATTTTTTAATAATGGGGATTTACATGCAAATATTTTATTTTCTATATTATCCATAAAGATATCAGCTAGTACAGGGCTAGTAGGAGCGCCCATTGGTAGACCAGATCGTTGCTGGAAAACAGTATCATTAAATTTAAAATAATTTTGGTTTAAACACAGGTTAAAAAGGCGAGTAAGATCGTTAGAGAAGTCATTAGGTAAGTTGGAACTATTTAGTAAGTTAGCTATTAAAGATTTACATTCTATTATAGGTATATTAGGGAACAAATTGACCACATCAAAAGAAATAAGTTTAGAATTAGCTGGGAGTACTAGATCCTTCAAATCGTTCACTAATTCCATAGAGTTCTTAATTGTGTATTTGGGGAAAAACACATTGGCATTATTGAATACATTGGTTACAAATGAGGCTAATTTAAAAGTAGGGGAATTACAGCAAGAAACAACGGGTCTAATGGGGCTATTGTGTCTATGAATTTTTAGGAATCCATATAGTCTGGGTATTTTAGGATTTTTAGTCTGAAATTTAACTTGATCATATGATGAATCCACGAATATTGGGTTTTTACAGTCTTTCAAAGCATTTTTTACATTTTGTTGGAATTTATTAGTGGGGTCTGAAGGCAATATTTCAAAAGCACCATTATTTAAAAAGTCTTCAATTTTGCAGTTATATTCTGCTCTGGGCATAATTATTACGGTGTTGCCTTTATCTGCCCTTGTTATCACTAGGTTATCATTCTTTAACTTATTTCGAACAGCTCTTGCGTGGAGGGTTTCCGAATTAAATGAAGGGAGGTTTGGGGGTATCAACTCCTTTAGCCTTTCTGCACTTTTGTATAGGAATGTACTTGGAGCCTTGTGTAGCGCGGTTTCGACATCTACTGCAACATTTTCAATGGCGTAATTATAGTCACGTTTGGTATAGTGAAGGTTGTATTTCAATCCCTTTGCCAAGAGAGACATCTCCTGTGGGTGAAACTGTGTGGACGAAAGATTTTTTACGCGGTCGTAAAATTTTTTTGGTGGTAGTAATACAGTTGTTTTATTTATAGATTTTTTTTCACAAAGAGTTTTTAATTTCTTTTCTAGGTTGATACGTTTTTCAAAACCTTTACTAGACACATAATTTCTCACTTTATCGTCAAATAAGTCCCATTCCACTGGGTGTAGATCATGTACTAGTTCACTATGTAGGATTTTTATTTTTAGTTTAATATTATTACGGTGTTTGTAGGCACTTTTAAGCGCCGCTTCTTTATTACCGGTGCAGGTTGTTGGTCGTATGTCTCAGTCTGTGAGTCAGTAGTTCTGAGACTGATCTTTGGGAAGTGGTTAATGGGGATGAGGCGGGCAGGGTTGGAAAACATATCAGTCACTATTGGCTGAGTCGGCATCGGACGCTGGGTCAACAGGAGGTGCTTGTCCGCCAACTCCGTTACCAGCGACGTCCTTAACATCAAGGTCGTTCCTTCCGTTGAAGATGAATGGCGATACATCACGAGAGAGTTGTGAATACTCATGTTGAGCAGACGCTTGAACAGCTTGTGGTACCATTTCAGGCACCTCTTGCGTTCAGTCAAGTAGGGTTCCAGCATCTGACCTTTTCTGTCAACACCTCCCATGAATTTGTTGTAGTCTCTGACAACCTTGGGTTTGTACATATTCGGCCTACCCCCAGAAGGTCCAATTTCCATTTCCGCGCCGTGATAAGACGATATTGTCGTCACCTTTTTCTTGTCTTGCCACGATAGTATGGCGACATCACCAGCGTGACGACCGAAATAATTTCCTTCCGCCATGTTGATACGACTGAATTCTGGTGGAACGTTGGCCCTATTAGTGAGCAATGTCCCGGCGCAGTCAGTCTTATTTCGCTTGAGGTACCTAGCGAGTAGGGGAGAGTTAAACCAAGTGTCCATCCAAAGCGTATAACCCTTGTTCAACAGTGGCTTTATAAGCCTCAGAACTGTGGATGTGGATTTCTCGGGTAACCAATCAGTTGTTTTTCCTGTATCCACAAAGAACGACCACAAATAGCTAGTCACCGAATCACAAAGTTCGAAAGTTTTTATTCCTAATTTAGCAGCCTTTGTTTTAATATTATTCAAACCCAATTGACCTTCCCGTAATGTTAGGGACTTGTCAATTGAAACATTTTGACTCGGAACATAAAGTTCCTGAAATTTAGCATTTAAATGATTTATTATAGGCAACAATTCCGAAAGTTTCCTGTCTTCAGGACTAGTGTACGTCCTGTCATTGTCGTTGAAATGCAAACATCTCGACAACTCACAGTAACGCTTATAAGTCAGTAATTTTCTGAACACAGTAGTTTTCATCACCCAATGAGTTGAAAAACATGAATTTATTGTTGGCATGCGAATAATGCCTAGCATCATGAAAAATGCAAACAAAATTAAAATCTCATCCTTATCAGTGTTCCTCCACGTAAGGCTTAGGCCATCACGACGCTGAGCATATCTATTTGTCTCTGCTACAATTACATCCAGAATATCATCCGTCCATATGGCTCGAAATGCGTCATACACAGTTTCATATACAGCGGTGGGCCCTGAACTCTCGGGCGCAAACGTTTCCCTTTGACCGGCAAACGTACTGATGCCAGCCCAAGAGAACTCCGATGCGTTCTCATCATCAGTCAACAAATAAGCACCGGTACCCGAAAGGGGGTCATCCGCTACGTCACTATCTGTCCCATCTGTTGACGGATGATCGGAACGCTCCGGCAAAGGTGCACCTCGCGCTTGGCCATTACGCCCATCGCAAGCCGTACGGGTAATTTGTGCCCGAGATAAATCAGCGAGCTCGGGAGGTACCTGGTCATTCGTTCCATAAACCTCATTTGGTAAATTCCCGGATTCCCAGGTACCGCTCACCCCAACAGGACGTACCTTCCGGCGGCATTGTTGGCCGGCATCGCGGACGATATTGCCAGCTTTGGGTGACACCTCGAGCGGCGCGCGGAACGGGAACTCTGAAAATAATGGTAGAAGAAAAATGTTACTTTTGTCTTTTTTTGTAAATATCTCTGATGGGCAATATACTTTTACCCCTGAATGTTGTATATATGTAATATACGTGTATATAAAGGAACAAAAACCCACTTGCGCATACAGAACCAACGATGGCAAGTCAGGCGATCAGCATCTTGAAGATTTCCGGTGTAAATTTGACCTCCAAGCTCTCAATAATTTCTATACCCGCTATATCCGATTTTTTTGACAAAATGATCTGAGTATGACATCTTGTTCACATTTTTGCGAGCAACAAGAGGAGCCTAAAATTGAGTTTCAAAACCCTCCTTATCATGACCATAAACCATGTTAAAACTGCGAGTGAGAAACCAAATGCCCTATATCATACAGAAAGTTACTATCAAAACGCGCTATATCGGATTCAACCAATCACAAGCAGTTATTTTGCCAACATACAATATGGCCGCCGCTCTGACGCCACGCTCATGTTTTATAATGATCTACGCGTGTGTTTCTAAACTCGCCATGTAGGCTCAGTTGACTTTCAAAATCACGAAGTGAGTATCAAAATCCGCTTTATCCATTTTATTTATCGAAATTACTTAATTATTGCTAGACATATATAGAAAAATAAATGCTTTTCGAAATTTTATTACTCCAATTCATTATATAAAAAATTGAAATGCAATTACTTATGTACGCTAGAGATGTGACAGTTTTTTGCGGTTTTCTCCAAATCAATGAAAGTTGATATAGCGGGTATAGAAATTACACTAATGAATTGCAGACCATATCTTGATGCCATATGTGAGGGCCTGTCCAGGCCATGTGGTACAGTCTTTGAAGTTTTTGTCTCAATTTTTTTTTAATTCTACCAACTAAACGCAAATTCATCGGCAATAGCACCATTCGATGCAGCTCGCTGATTTGTGCAAATTTTGATTATTTAAAAAAAAAAATAAAAACAAATATATATATAAATAAAGGTACCTTCTGCCTGACTACAGTTCGCCTGGTCAGCTTCTACGCTACTGACGTCGGTCATTAATTCTGAAAATATAAGAAATTTGGAAACTATTAGAATGCAAGTACATAACTCAATATACATTTCATTAAAAAAAAACTGCTTTATGTTGCATATTTATTATTACAATAATTTTAACTAGCACTCTTACCGTCGCCCGTGCTATCCAATACAATTTCCAGCATCTCTACATCCACCGTCTCCGCGAAAAATGTGGATGACTGTAAATAAAGCAATTATATGATTAATGCATACTATTAATTATAATATTACATTTGCAGTGTTAAATAAAAAATTACTTCTTCGAAAACTTCAACCGGGTTTACGACATCTTCCGCTTCCTCATCTACGTCAGCTTCCTCGTCCACGTCAGCTTCTTCCTCGCTGCTGCCGTAATCGTCACTGTCAGCCAGCAGAAACTCCAATAATTCGGTAGGTGGAGGAGCATCGCTACGGCATTCCCTAATGTAATTATAACAATAATGATTTTAGGGCCGTATGTTTCAACGCTAGCTATAGTAAAAGTAATGCGTTTTTCAATCAATTTAACTCCTGGTTTTACGTCACTTTTAACTTTTGTTTTAACTTCCCAATATCCGAGAGTTACTCGCGAGTTATTTGACAGTTCTATACGTAAGGTTCTTCTGTTGAGTGTTGTTACGAAACGATTATTAATCATGATTAATATTATCGAAGATGACAGTAGTGAAGATGAATTCGTCATGCAATATGTTTTACAGCGAAAGCCAAAAACATTTCGACCCCGTGTTAATAATATGGTCATTTGGGATGATTCCGAATTTTTGGCACGGTATCGCATGTCGAAAGAGCGTGCAAAAGCTTGTGACGGATCAAATTGAGGGAGATATTACGTCAAATTGAGGGAGATATTACGTCAAATTAAGCGAGATATTACGTCAAATTGAGGGAGATATTACGTCGAATTGAGGGAGATATTACGTCAAATTGAGGGAGATATTACGTCAAATTGAGGGAGATATTACGACTACTGGAACCAAGTACTGATGACATTGAGATTTCTGTCCACTGGAAGTTTCCATATGAGCAATGGTGACTTATGCGGACTCCATAACTCAACCATCTCCAGAGTCGTGTGGCGGATAATTAAAGCAATTGCTCGACTGAGGCCACAGTATATAAATATGCCAGTAAATGAGGCAGAGATGTCCGAGGTTGCATGTGCATTCTACACCATTTCCCAGTGTGATAGGAGCCATCGATGGAACTCACATTCCTATCCAGTCTCCAGGAGGGGATGATGCTGAGGTGTTCCGCAACAGGAAATCAGTATTTTCATACAACGTGCAGGCTGTTGTGGACGCCAAACTAAAGTTTATGGACATAGTCGCACGCTGGCCGGGCTCTGCCCACGATAACACTATGTGAACTTCACCTTTTAGGTGACAAGGGTTACGCAAACTGCGATTACCTGTTGACGCCACTTCGCCCCCAACGACCCCTGCAGAACTTTTTTACAATGGGAGCCATATAAGGACTCGAAACACAGTAGAGAGAGCGTTCGGGGTTTGGAAAAGGCGTTTTCCAGCTTTATCGCTGAAACTGAGGATCAAAAAAGACAGAGTGCAGGACACAATTGTCGCAGCTGCTGTATTACACAACTTGTGCATACTTCATAAGGAGATGGAGCCCCCAGAAAATGGCCCAAATCCAGAAGAGCACCCTGACGAAGAAACGTTGGGCGGGCCTTCACTTGGTGGCGGTGGGAGAGGAGATAAGAGAAATAAATTAATTCATTGTTATTTTTCTAACCTTTGAGCAATTTATTATTAGTTGTGACTCTGCAAGAATTTTTTTTGTACATTTTGTTATTTATTCCCATAATACAATGTACACCCAGCACAGAATTATTAAATGCTAAAGAACCATGAGCTAATGACATGGTCAGGTAATTAACATTCCCCCGCTTGAGATAGAATTCGAGCTGATGTGTTAATAATTGTGTATATTGTATATGGCATAATACCCCAAAAACAAATCACTATAAATCTTATAAAGTATATTAAACCCTGTATATTAAAATGTATCAATAAATATTTTATAATTGAAAAGAAACAATGTATGTAATAAAAATATTTTTTTTTCATAAAGTTTGGTAATACAGAATATGTAATAGCAATAATACAAAGGCAAAGAATACATATACAGATAACAGAGGCAATAAAATCATAGGCATTCACACACTCAGAGGCACTCAACATAATCAAAAACACACTCAGGCGTATATAATCTTACGTGGCTGTATTGTGAAACGATGTCAGTACAAACAATGTTGATCTATTAACCATTTTTTAACATTTTTTTAAAATCAGTAGTGCACATTGTTTTGCTTTTTATACTAAATGGCATCTTATTGAATATAGTAGGTACAAGGTAATTGAAAGTATAAAACTTATTAAACCCTTTATATTATGTTACTACATACATATTATAATTGAAAAGAAACAATGTAATAAAAGTATATCTTTTTTCATAAACTTTGGTATAAAAATTATTATTATATTAAACCCTGTATATAATGTTTCAATATACATATTATAATTGAAAAGAAACAATGTAATAAATATATAACTTTTTTCACAAAGTTTGGTTGGAATTATTAATTAAAGGAAACTAGCCCCTCCAATACTCTCAAGAAATTATTCCTAAAACTATAAATCGATCTTCATCATGTAAGTAAAAATTAAATTCTGAAATAAAAAATTCAAACACAATAACAAACAAGAAGTCAGAAGAAAGAAAAATATAAAAAATGATCAAGTCATGATCATTTTTTATCTTTTTCTTTCTTCAACAGTAACTCCGTCAACTCCTGTTGAGCTTCAGCAGCTAAGCACTCAGCAATGGCTTTCCGCAGGTGCCACTGGTGAAGCTCAGCTTCTCGTACTTCCTTTCTCTTCAGGACGTCCTGACTCTCATCGAAGTACTCCAACTTCCTCTTAGTCATAGCGCTGAGGTTGTTTCTCAACATGGCCGGAGTGACTGCCGACTTCTTCTTTGAACCTGCAAATTCCAAATTGCTTTGTCTAGGCGGTTCAACAATTCCACTATATAAAACAATATTAATAGTAGATATACTGTAACATATTAGAGAGTAAGCTCCACAAATAATCATTATAGTTCAGACCTGTTATTAGTGGAGTGGCCATCTTTCTTTTGATAACGGGCTTTTCAGCGCTCATTATGTCTTCCTCCGACTTGCACCTGTAATAATAAAATGAAATAATAATATCATAGAGTATGTTAAAGTCATGTAATTTAAGGAAAAAACATAGTTGTACATTCTTACTTTTAAATAAATCCCTCCATTTTAGTGCAAGGTTATAACGACGCACAACAAACTTCTGTATTTTGACAGTCACTTAACCAGAGATCATATTTAATCTTCGGTGTGGCCGTAGCAAAAAATAATGCCATGCGTTTTTCCACGTAATTTCGAGGAATATTCTGCTTTTTAGACTGGCCACACTAGTAACTGTTACTTTTGCATAAAGGCACTTGAAACAGCGCGCGGTCCGATTTAACATCCTTGTTACTTTAACTGACAGTTAAATTTTTAACTTAGCTCACGATTTAGCATTCTGTTGAAACAGACGGCCCTTAATATTCTATCGCTAAATTTTGTTAGCTGTAAAATAAAATACGATAATGTATTCACTTGAAAAGTTGTTACCGAAAAAGAGGAGTTTTCATTGTAATTATCATATTAAAAAAATATTCATCAAATACAGGAAATTCAATAAGTAATAATGGATTTCAAAATGTGCTACCAACTTATACAATCTGTACCAGCAACGAACCCAAAGGATTTAACCAGCGGTTCCTGAGGGTATTTGGAGTAAAAAATGAAGATGTCATTTTGCTGTCTCATGATTCTGTTCAATTAAAAATACAAAAAATGGTATCACACTTAGCCACTGACCATGCTGCTACACGTTGCAACAGATAACGTTGCTGCTGGAACGAGATTGACTATGTACAGGGTTTTCCAATAAGAGGTGTTATTTTGAATAGCCCGCTATTTCGGTAGATGTTACTTTTGAAGCTGTCATTTTTTGACATTTGACAAGTAGAAACTACGCCATTAATAAAAATGGAACGATACACGCTTCAACAACGCATTGAAATTATTAAAATTCACTTGAGTGAATCAAATGCAAATCATCTTGAGTGATGAGGCCCATTTCCACCTCGGTGGCTTCAACAACAAGCAAAATTGTCGCATCTGGGGCTTGGAAAACCCAAGAGTTATTGTTGAAAAGCCTCTCTATCCTCAACGTGTGACTGTTTGGTGCGGTTTATGGTCCGGCGGAGTCATTGGACCTTACTTTTTAGAAAATGAGACTGGAGCAACAGTTACGGTGAATGGATTGCGCTATTGAGAGATGATTAATGATTTTTTATGGCCAGAATTGGATGGTATTGATCTGGACAACGTTTACTTTCAACAAGACGGCGCTACATGCCACACAAGCAACGAAACCATTGATCTTTTACGATTGAATATCAAAATAACACCTCTTATTGGAAAACCCTGTATTACGTGACCCGCTACGCTATACCCAACTGTATAGTGATGATATGTAATGGAAAAATGGTATCACACGTAACCACTGACCACACTGCTAAACGTTTTAACAGATAATGTATTACACGCTGTCCCGTTTGTACGTTGCTGCTGGAACGAGATGGAGTATGTGACCCACTATCAGCTGGGGCCTTAGCATGAGAAGTCGATATAGCCCTATAGCAATACGATATCGTTAAAATACGTCATCAATGAGCACTTAACGACATATGCTAGCACGATCAAAATATAACAACCGACGATTGTTAAAATTCCTTGTCTATGGTCAAAGTAGCGACGGTATCGTTAAAATTGCGAGCATGAGAATGTATCGATAGGATAACTTCCGACCGACGGTTGCTAAAAGCCCGCCGAATATAACGTGGGGTCTTGAGTGTCAGTTAAAACTTTGGTTGGCTGTCGATATACGTATTTTTTTAATAATGTCGTTCATTATGCAAAATTTGTGGTTCAATGAAAGGAGGCAGGTTAGGGAAGATCGTAGGATTGAAAGGCGTCGTTTACGCGATCATTTGAATCCGTTCGAACTTGCAGAGACGGAATTCAGACAATTGTTTCGAATATCTCGCATTATGGCTAGAGATCTCATTGATCAATTAACTCCTTTTCTAGTGTCAAAAAATACATTAGGACTTCCAGTATACATTAAAGTGAGAGTATTAAATATTATTGATATCTTAGTAAAACAAAAACACAATATAAATCTATCCACCACTGGAACGACCACGTGAAATAAATAAATTTGTTTCGATTGCTGATGATAATTTTTCACAATAAAGTGATTAAAATGATCAAAAGTGAAGTTTATTAATTAGTTGTATTATTTATGATGTTGACAGGTACTCGCACCCATCAGCTTCTTTGCTACAGGGAGCTACCAACGTGGAGTAGGCCAAGATCACTTCTTGGCGATAGGGCAAACTACCGTTAGCAAGTGCATAAAACTGTTTATGAAAGCAGTTTTAGAACATCTGTACAGAAGATGGATACATTTTCCGGCTACAAATGAAGCCCGCAAGCAAGTAGAGAGTAGTTTTAGGGAAAAATTAAACTTTCCACATGTTCTGGGATGCATCGATTGCACCCACATCGCCATCGTCACCCCTTCCAGACACGAGGAGCAGTACAAAAACCACAAAGGATTTTATTCGCTGAATGTTCAAGTGGTAAATATTTTTTCAGAAATAAAACAGCCGGATTGTTGTTTTCAAATTTTATTGAAGGTTTTTTATGTTTGATAAACAGGTCTGCGATGCTACATTGAAAATATTGAGCATCAACACACGCTTCCCGGGTACTGTCCATGACCAATTCATTTGGAATAATAGTTTAGTCAAAACTGAAATGAACAGACTATACAATCAGAGAATTGGGACATATTTCTTGCTAGGTATGTATTTCAACAACTCATTTTAAAAAAAGGCAAAAAAATCATAATTTAGTAGTTATATGTACCTATTATAATGGGTGTTTTGTTTCAATCAGGCGATTCTGGATATACATTCGAGCCTTATCTGATGACACCAATATTGAATGCAGTCGAGGGGAGTGCCCAATACAGATACACAAAGGCGCACTGTGAGGCGAGATGTTCCGTAGAACGCCTATTTGGGGCATGGAAGGCTATATTCCGTTGCCTCAGGAAAGACAGAGTTCTCCATTATGAGCCCGATGCTGCTGGTCAAATAATTATTACTTGTGCTATACTATACAACATGATGAAGCACTATAAGTCAGTTTCCTTGTTGAACTATATGCATTTAAAAAAGTAAGGCAACAGTACAAAATATTAATAAATTGTTCTCTATTTTCAGATTAACAGACGATTATAATGATAATGTAGAGTTAAGAGAGGTTGAGCTGCTGCACCAGCCTGAAGATGTCAGCAGGGTTGTTGCAGCCCGCAGAGTGAGAGACGAACTAGTGCGAAAGTACTTCTCCCACGAATGATAATATATTAAACAAGGAAACTGACTTATAGTGCTTCATCATGTTCAAACATTGTATCGTATGTACCTACATTGTAAAAACAATTCACGCCTCACAGAGACATTGCGAGAGTTTGAAGAACTGCTACTAATCAAGTACATATTCATATATGCAAAGCGCTGCATGCAATATTTCACAACAAGTACTTCAAAAGTACTTTAAAACATTGTATTGTATGTACCTACTATACGAAACAATATTCCGTCCGTATAATACTGTAAATGCGTAGGTAGCTGGGTACACCTTTATTAGTGTTTCAGTCTCTGTAGATAGAATTTAATGTCAAGATCAGAGAAGGATTGATTCCCAAGTCTGAGTCGACGGAAGGAATTTAAGACTGGAAAAAACTGAATTTAATACTGAATTAAAACACTTGAAAATATTTTTCTTGAGATTTGTAGACTTTGGAGATGGTTTCTTCAGGAGAGAAGTTTCTCTTTTGGGGTAGTTTTTTGAACTGACTTTGTATGGAATTCGGTTCTCTATTTATAGAACGTTTTCAAATCGAACCCTATTGGGGGAGTTTTCATCCCTTTCGTGAAGGGTGAGTTGGTTAGGTATTTTTCCTCTTTACAATTAATTTGTTTAGAGGAAAGTTATATTTTAATATTATACCTTTTACCAGGTCAGTTCAATTTACCCAAACCACCTCCTTCAGTCCCGTTTATTTATTTTATAATAAATTATACAAAGTTTCATATTGGGGTTGAAGCAAAATATCCTTGGTTTGAACATTCCCCAAGGAGTGAAAAACATATTTAGGTATAATTCTTTAAGATATTATGTTAGTAATTAATTATTTCTTGATATTGATATTTATTCTGTGGTCATATTTTCTAATATTTTCTTGTAAATTGGATCTGATGTCATCATAGGTGGTTGCGATAATCTTCGTTATCAGTTTTTGATAAGGGCGTCAATGAAGTATGTTGAGCTGTGATTGGTTGAAAACTCGGCGGCCATCATGGAATTCCTTCCGGGTGATATGGAGGGGGTTTCACGTAAATACTGGGTTGATTTCATAGAGTGAGCCATTCCGTAGGCGGGAGGTCCCGAGTGAGGTGCTGGATGGTTATTTTCAGATGTATTTCAGATTCTGCTGTTATATTTCTATGTAATTGTCTTGATTAATCACATACAGCACATAATTTCATTAAGTAATTATGATTTGAAGATTTCCAATTGTGTCGGCGACACGGTATCGAGCGGTTTCGGGGTTTGAGTGTTTTTGTAATTTTTACGTAAATATGAATTCCTCTGAAAGATTCTTGAGGTCTGGATACGTATGATACACCTACATTGTAAAAACAATTCACGCCTCACAGAGACATTGCAAGAGTTTGAAGAAATGCTACTAATCAAATATACATATATGCAAAGCGCTGCATGCAATATTTCACAAAAAGAACTTCAATAGTACTTTAAAACATTGTATTGTATGTACCTACATTGTAAAAACAATTCACGCCTCACAGAGACATTGCAAGAGTTTGAAGAACTGCTACTAATCAAGTACATATTCATATATGCAAAGCGCTGCATGCAATATTTCACAACAAGTACTTCAAAAGTACTTTAAAACATTGTATTGTATGTACCTACATTGTAAAAACAATTCACGCCTCACAGAGACATTGCAAGAGTTTGAAGAACTGCTACTAATCAAGTACATATTCATATATGCAAAGCGCTGCATGCAATATTTCACAACAAGTACTTCAAAAGTACTTTAAAACATTGTATTGTATGTACCTACATTGTAAAAACAATTCACGGCCCACAGAGACATTGCAAGAGTTTGAAGAACTGCTACTAATCAAGTTCATATTCATATATGCAAAGCGCTGCATGCAATATTTCACAACAAGTACTTCAAAAGTACTTTAAAACATTGTATTGTATGTACCTACATTGTAAAAACAATTCACGCCTCACAGAGACATTGCAAGAGTTTGAAGAACTGCTACTAATCAAATATACATATATGCAAAGCGCTGCATGCAATATTTCACAAAAAGAACTTCAATAGTACTTTAAAACATTGTATTGTATGTACCTACATTGTAAAAACAATTCACGCCTCACAGAGACATTGCAAGAGTTTGAAGAAATGCTACTAATCAAATATACATATATGCAAAGCGCTGCATGCAATATTTCACAAAAAGAACTTCAATAGTACTTTAAAACATTGTATTGTATGTACCTACATTGTAAAAACAATTCACGCCTCACAGAGACATTGCAAGAGTTTGAAGAAATGCTACTAATCAAATATACATATATGCAAAGCGCTGCATGCAATATTTCACAAAAAGAACTTCAATAGTACTTTAAAACATTGTATTGTATGTACCTACATTGTAAAAACAATTCACGCCTCACAGAGACATTGCAAGAGTTTGAAGAACTGCTACTAATCAAGTACATATTCATATATATGCAAAGCGCTGCATGCAATATTTCACAACAAGTACTTCAAAAGTACTTTAAAACATTGTATTGTATGTACCTACATTGTAAAAACAATTCACGCCTCACAGAGACATTGCAAGAGTTTGAAGAACTGCTACTAATCAAGTACATATTCATATATGCAAAGCGCTGCATGCAATATTTCACAACAAGTACTTCAAAAGTACTTTAAAACATTGTATTGTATGTACCTACATTGTAAAAACAATTCACGCCTCACAGAGACATTGCAAGAGTTTGAAGAACTGCTACTAATCAAGTACATATTCATATATGCAAAGCGCTGCATGCAATATTTCACAACAAGTACTTCAAAAGTACTTTAAAACATTGTATTGTATGTACCTACATTGTAAAAACAATTCACGCCTCACAGAGACATTGCAAGAGTTTGAAGAAATGCTACTAATCAAATATACATATATGCAAAGCGCTGCATGCAATATTTCACAAAAAGAACTTCAATAGTACTTTAAAACATTGTATTGTATGTACCTACATTGTAAAAACAATTCACGCCTCACAGAGACATTGCAAGAGTTTGAAGAAATGCTACTAATCAAATATACATATATGCAAAGCGCTGCATGCAATATTTCACAAAAAGAACTTCAATAGTACTTTAAAACATTGTATTGTATGTACCTACATTGTAAAAACAATTCACGCCTCACAGAGACATTGCAAGAGTTTGAAGAAATGCTACTAATCAAATATACATATATGCAAAGCGCTGCATGCAATATTTCACAAAAAGAACTTCAATAGTACTTTAAAACATTGTATTGTATGTACCTACATTGTAAAAACAATTCACGCCTCACAGAGACATTGCAAGAGTTTGAAGAAATGCTACTAATCAAATATACATATATGCAAAGCGCTGCATGCAATATTTCACAAAAAGAACTTCAATAGTACTTTAAAACATTGTATTGTATGTACTTACATTGTAAAAACAATTCACGCCTCACAGAGACATTGCAAGAGTTTGAAGAAATGCTACTAATCAAATATACATATATGCAAAGCGCTGCATGCAATATTTCACAAAAAGAACTTCAATAGTACTTTAAAACATTGTATTGTATGTACCTACATTGTAAAAACAATTCACGCCTCACAGAGACATTGCAAGAGTTTGAAGAAATGCTACTAATCAAATATACATATATGCAAAGCGCTGCATGCAATATTTCACAAAAAGAACTTCAAAAGTACTTTAAAACATTGTATTGTATGTACCTACATTGTAAAAACAATTCACGCCTCACAGAGACATTGCGAGAGTTTGAAGAACTGCTACTAATCAAGTACATATTCATATATGCAAAGCGCTGCATGCAATATTTCACAACAAGTACTTCAAAAGTACTTTAAAACATTGTATTGTATGCACCTACATTGTAAAAACAATTCACGCCTCACAGAGACATTGCAAGAGTTTGAAGAAATGCTACTAATCAAATATACATATATGCAAAGCGCTGCATGCAATATTTCACAAAAAGAACTTCAAAAGTACTTTAAAACATTGTATTGTATGTACCTACATTGTAAAAACAATTCACGCCTCACAGAGACATTGCGAGAGTTTGAAGAACTGCTACTAATCAAGTACATATTCATATATGCAAAGCGCTGCATGCAATATTTCACAACAAGTACTTCAAAAGTACTTTAAAACATTGTATTGTATGTACCTACATTGTAAAAACAATTCACGCCTCACAGAGACATTGCAAGAGTTTGAAGAACTGCTACTAATCAAGTACATATTCATATATGCAAAGCGCTGCATGCAATATTTCACAACAAGTACTTCAAAAGTACTTTAAAACATTGTATTGTATGTACCTACATTGTAAAAACAATTCACGCCTCACAGAGACATTGCAAGAGTTTGAAGAACTGCTACTAATCAAGTACATATTCATATATATGCAAAGCGCTGCATGCAATATTTCACAACAAGTACTTCAAAAGTACTTTAAAACATTGTATTGTATGTACCTACATTGTAAAAACAATTCACGCCTCACAGAGACATTGCAAGAGTTTGAAGAACTGCTACTAATCAAGTATATGTATATGCAAAGTGCTGCATGCAATATTA
Source organism: Hesperophylax magnus (assembly GCA_026573805.1). Lineage (NCBI taxonomy): Eukaryota > Metazoa > Arthropoda > Insecta > Trichoptera > Limnephilidae > Hesperophylax > Hesperophylax magnus. The sequence continues at coordinate 3,014,048 of JAIUSX010000059.1, forward strand.
CACAACAAGTACTTTAAAATATTGTATTGTATGTATCTAAATTGTAAAAAAATGACATTTGTTGTTGAGTTTCACTTTTTCACAAGAAACATAAAAATTATGAACATACAAAACGTTAATAAAAATAAAGATTTAACACAAAAAATATACAAAAAACTTATTACCTTGAAAATTATAAAAAAAACTTAACTAATCGTATTCATCCTCCGACTCCAACTGCAACGTATAGTTGGGCGAGTTGGCAAATGATGTTGACGGTTGTTTCGATGGTTGAGTTTGTCTAGAATTAGAAATGTTTTATTAGAGATCTCATTCATTCTACTTTCATCGTACCTCCTAGCTGGACTGCTTGCCTCTCCAAGGACAATTGTTAATAATCGTGTTCCATCCCTTGTGAACATACTTCGCAATCTCTCAAGTGACATATTAAATAATGCAATATTTAATTTAATTTGTTCAGTTTTGTACATTAAATGTATTTAAAAGCCTGTATAGATGTATAGCAAATAAATACCTCGCCAACTGTCGTTGGAGTAAACAAACCCTTTCACGTTCCACTGCCGTGTATCTCTGAAACAAGAGATGATAATTCATTAATTTACTAACTTAATTTACCTTCTATAGTAAATTAGTTATTAGTGCCAGTGAGACGAGACCACTGTATCTTGCCCGGTCTCGGGGTGCCCTGACAAATAATTACAAAAAGGAACAGGAAATACCTCAAAAATGTCAGCAAATCGATCCATTGAACTCTGAAATGATAAATAACAACTCATTAATTTAATTTAAATAACAATAGGTAGTCGACATACTAAAAGGAAGATTATAAATTAATTTATTCATTTTGAATTTCTCGCCAAGCTGGATTTTACATGTTTATTAATTTTTTTTAACACAAAGAATATCTAAACAAACAGAACAATAAAAACTCCACCGCGCAAAATGGAAAAATAGTACATTGGGAATAGTACAATAAATAAATGAAATAAGTCAAAGCTGGGCATTTTATTTAGTTCTACTAAGATTTAATTCTAATTTAAAAGTACAGTGCCACACTTATAAGTTGGCGGTGGTCTAAACATGAATTGACGCTATTTCTTTATATTTTAATCTGGCAACTTACACGTGTAGCACTGTATTTGGGAGTGATTCGAAGAGAAATAGGAAATACCTTAAAAATATTGGAGAAATTATTAATAGCTCCCACAAGTTCCTTGGATGATTTGTTACTAGCCTCCTGCGCCATCACCATCCGAACCCCCACATCTGGCTTGTCAGTTAGCTTCCTCTTCTTGCTCGGGCGAGAAGGGGAAGCTAACTGCGCCGGCCCTTCTCCAACTTCATCGGAATACTGTAAAACACACAAATAATTTTCATTGATAATGAAAGATCAACTAAATTTTGACAGAATATATTATATTAACATTTTAAGACATTAGTGACCTCAACATCCTGCATTATGAGTTCAGGTCCCTCTCCTATACAGCTTTCTGGAAGTCCGCTGCCCTCAGAACTGGCTCTGCCGATGATGTTGATGACCTTCTGTGTCAGGTCAGTTAACACCGGTATCTCGGCAGTGTTTCCAGTCGTGAGGGCAGCTCGCTTGGCATCGGCGTGTTGGGCGCGCGACTTACATTTTAAGTCACGCCATGTCTGTAAAATGTAAAAAAAATGTCAGGTTAAAAGTGATTTACGGTCTTATATCAAGTGTCTCGATGATAGATTATATTAGAAGGTCAGCAAAGTTGGCTGCAACCAGTTTGTATAGGTAGGTACAAATACTCACTGTTTTCCACTGCTCGGCTGACTTAGCAGGACCCAATTCTGCCAGTTGTTCCGCCAAATTCCGCCACATTTCCTTATTTTTTTGGGAACCCTGAGGCCCCACAAACCTTCCAGCGGCGAACTCCGAATGATCAGCCATATAGCTGGTTAACAAATCCATTTGACTGGTCGTCGACCTTACTCTCTTCCTGAAATCATAATATCAGCATTTTGAATATCTTAAAATACTGCGTATGATTGAAATATTAGTAAAAATAACTTCAAAATTTTGACACAATAGAATGTAAGTATATCTCTTTGATAATAATGGAAATTCTTTCACATAAAAAGATAAATAAATAACTTACCCAGCTACCATTGCTTGCGACATCGTAAAATATTAAAAAAACACGGCGTTTAAAATGGTCACGCTTGAAATCTGACGTTTGACGTCTATTCAATTCATAGACAATTCCGTCCCAGTATTGCCAGCGTATATCGATTTGTATTTATTGCCTTATCGATGTCGTTAGAGATATCAATAGCGTTCTCATGCTAGGGAAGTCGTTATAAAATGGTCGGTAGATACGCTTAGCAATCCGATATCGTTAAGTTCGATCGATTCTCATGCTAAGGCCCCTGGTCAATGTCTTTAAAAATGTGTCGAGGTGTAGACCCACCTCTAAAATACTTTAAAATTACTACAATATTATTCAACTCCATTAATTGGAAACTTACTTCACAGGGGGCGAAATGTCCTGGAACCAGGAGTTGTTACAAGAGAATCGTTTTTCCCGAAGATTCGTCTTCTGGTTTGTCAATAAGTCTGAAAAATATAATGGACCAAGTACAGTAAATTCATAAAATCTCAAAAAAGAGTAGAAACGTTAATTTTATCAAAACAAAAGTCGGTTTTACCTGCTGCCTCGGTAATTGATTCAGAGCGTTCTAAGCATTCCTTTTTAACATCCATAATGTCTATGTCAATTTCCGAATAAGGAATTCCGCCTCCATCTTCATCTTGATGTCCTGGTTCAGCCCTGGTGGTAACAGTCTCCGCATTAATGCTAGCTGGAAAACAAAATATAAACAAACTCGGATATAAAACTTTATCACAATAATAATGTGCCGATGGCACAAATCGTCAGTTTCAATGTAATTGTCTTTACCGGTACATGGAAAAAGAATTGCAGTACCAGCCATCACTATAGGTTTTGTACGATGAAACAATGTTTAACTAACTAACCATCACGCCATTTCTCAGCAGAGGCAGAGAGGAAAAACTGCCACACATCTCTATCTCGGCACAAACTCCTCGCTAAGTAACGTAGTGTACGGCATGTCCTACTGTGCAACATTTCAAAATGGATTCCGAACATCTGAATATAACATCTTAATGTTTTACATAATATGCAATGTGGCTTACCGGCTGTTGGAGTAGTCTCCGCATACTGCAAACGTTTCTTCTTCGCATCCGGGAGGTTGAAATCTGTATCTGTGTACGGCATTGCGTCTCCATCCACTTCTTGGGATCCTGGTTCCATGAGTTATTGTAATTGTTTCAAGCCCAAAACAATAAACCTGAAACACAACAGTATTAAAAAGGAACTCTAATTTTGTTTAGGTTATAACATGCTGTCAAAACAATAAGAAATAACAAATATTTGGAAATTAGGACATAAATGTGACTGTATCGTCCGATTACAGTACCGTTGCCATGCCTTTGAAATACGAATCCAAAATTATACGTAGAATTGGCATGCCGAACTTTCCTCGATTAGCCGAGATCAATATTTTCAACAATAATAACAGGATAATTTGTAAAAGGGCCGTTTTTGTGAAAAAATCACTCGGGGCAACTTTACTTGGGAGTACCGATTGGCGTAAAAGACAAAGACGATTGGCGTGGAAGTTGGAGCATTTGAACATTCCTGAGTCCAAATTAAAGAACGGTCGCTCTTTGATTTGAAATAACAACCGAAGACGCAACCAAAATGAACAGTGTGATTAGTGTAGTCGTGTAGAAAAGCGATCAACTTACCAATATATGTCAGAAGCTAGGATATTATCACAGATATACCGATATTATGTAGAATATATTGAATATTAAAGTTTGGAACTGCATGAAAGATGAAACGATTGATTTGGCGGTAAATTTAGCGCCGTCAACAATAATATTTAGGTTAGGTTCAGGATTGCCATCATAAATAAACCAATCAGTTGCCATGTTCCCAATGCATATTAGAAGTGAGTCAAGTGAGTCGTTCGCGAACGAGTCGGCTCAGTGAACCGGATCTTTTTGCGGATCCGTAAGATCCGGTTCCCAAATCAGCCGCTCACTCGTTCGCGGATCAGTAGTGACTCACTCGTTCGGGTGAGCCGGTTCACTCGTTCGCCAATGGTGAGCCGGTTCACTTGTTCGCGAAGGATGAGCCGGTTCACTCGTTCGCGGATGGTGAGCTGGTTCACTCGATTTTTGTGAGGAAATTTCTTGAAATGGAATTCCGCAGCCACAAGGATTTCAAATATCTTGTGGGGAGTACGTATTGTAATTTTTTTTTGCGGGGAATTATGTTTCACAGAAATTCTGTAACAACCCCCCCCCCCCCATGGATTTCGAATAATGAAAGGGGGAATCACGCTCACGCAGAATATTTGTGGGGAATATGTGGGCAGAATTACTGCAACTGAAAAACGGCCATTACGCCAAGATCCGCTGGCAACACTGCCGGTGACCCGCTCAATTGAGCCGGTTCACTGAAGCGGATCTTTCAAGTGAACGGGAACTAGTGAACCGGCTCCCTCAACTGAGCCGCTTCGCCTATCTCTAATGCATATGTCATAAATGTTTACTAGAGGAGGGCGTATTTATCGTACCCAGTAATAGTATTTTCATGCGGTACTTTGTACTTGTGACAAATCTGCAAAATACCTTCTTCCAACATACTCACAAGAATTTTATATTGGGACCAAGTATTAATTACTTACAGGTATTTTTAAGAACTACTTATAATAGGTACTTTTGAATAGGCACTTCGAATAAGTATTTTGAATAGGAAAAATGTGGTGAATTTTGAGCAGGGAATTTTGTAGCCATCCACCCCATTTCTGTGGGAAATTACATATAAATTTCCTTTTGTGGGGAATTATTTTTCACAGAAATTTTACGTAGAAAATTTGTGGGGAATCTTTGTTAATAAATTATCTGAATACAGTTTACAAATTACTTATTATTAATCAATCTTCAGGTCGGTATAAAATACTAACCTCACATAACCTAACCGGTATTTTTTGTACCTGTACTCACTGTACCCAGTAACGAAAAGTACTCACAGGAACCACCTCTAATGTTTACCTTCTAAACAGTGATGCCATACCGCGTAAATGAAAATCGGTAGATTTGCGTACAAAATATAAGAAGATTAGATAAGATTTAAATAAGGAACATCAGTCCATTTATTTATCAATAATGATCGTCTAACTTAAATAACAGATATTATAAAATTAAAATATTTTTTAAATTATTCGGGTCTCCCGAAAATGCATCAAATGCGTCACAAGTCTACAAAAACATACTTTTTATATTCTTCTTGATTACCCGCTTTCAATATTGAATATAATATTTGGAGTAAAAATTTAGATTAAAACCAAAAATATGGATTATTCAATTGAAATACAAATCCAAAATCAGGTGGGCGTCGAATTGATGAGCCAAAGGTTCCTCGGTTAGCCAAAAACTAAACACTTCTTTGAACCAACAACATTATACTCACCAAGGATTATGACAGCAAAGTGCCCATAACATTTTTTACTCCAAATGTGCTAAGGAAAAGCTGTTTAAAGTTTGTCGGGTACGTGCCGATACACCCTGTATGCATACTAATATTTTTAACACAATAATATTCCAAACGACCAAATTAGTCTGAGGTAAAGTGTTTTTTATACAATATTATACCAAACGACCAAATTAGTCTGAGGTAAAGTGTATTTTATACAATAATATACCAAACAACCAAATTAGTCTGAGTTAAAGTGTATTTTATACAATATTATACCAAACAACCAAATTAGTCTGAGGTAAAGTGTATTTTATACAATAATATACCAAACAACCAAATTAGTCTGAGTTAAAGTGTATTTTATACAATATTATACCAAACAACCAAATTAGTCTGAGGTAAAGTGTATTTTATACAATAATATACCAAACAACCAAATTAGTATTAAGTAAGTAATAAGTAAAAAGATAACTTCGTTCAAATCACTGTTGACGGACTTATCGCCCAAAGTGCTACGCTAAATGGGTACAAAATAGATTTTTTTAAATTATATGTTATCTTTCTACAAATGTGAAGAGGAAAATAGTAATAATATTTGATAAAGTAAATGATGTCATCAAAACAAATGGTAAATACGCCTTGATAACAAACATATAATATATGTACCTATCTATACACGGGCATATTATATTCCTTCAGTTTAAATGACGGACAGCAGTGGCGCACACAGACTTGCCCGCTCCCCCCAAATAAGTATATTTGATATACTCGTACACTGAAGTTTTTCCAAGAAGATGTGCAGCATTAATTTAATGGTTTATAATTAATAACTAATTACTGGTCAACTGTCTTGTACTTGCTCAAGCACTGTGCAGTTTGCATTATGGGAGTTATTGTGTCATTTACGAACAATCCTTTACATACAACTGCCCCTTGCGACAATCAAACAATTCTCTATTTGCTTATGCGTATTTTGATAGCCTCCATGTTCGAGGCATTCGACTAGCAAGCTGGAGGTCGCGCCTTCAAATCCCGGCGTGTGCAAGTAAATTTTATTTGATTAATTTGTGTTAGTTTACAATTTACAATTTAAAAATATTATATATATCTAATATATTTGCGGCACATTTCAGATTAAAAGATACTCTCAGTATCGCCCTGGGGTAAGACCACCATTCAGAATTGAAACGTTGCATGAAATGGCTTTGGCTGTGTTTGGTGACCAGATCTGAATAGCCAGGTACTTCTTCCCCTTCCTCTTATCCTTCTCCTTCACCTCCCCTCTACCTTCAGCCTCACAACATACCCAATCAGGGATGCCATAGTCTCACTGGCTTCAGACGGCCGGGAGCAGTTGGGACTCTTGTGCGTGTCAGATATCTCAATGTTATTTCTGATATATTTTTTAGTAAAAATTTTGACGAGGGTAAAGTTGTCGAAATCGGCAGCAAAAATAAAAAAAAAAAATAACCTTGGTTTCAAATTTATTACCTACTACAAGAAACAACTATTCGTTTCGGGGAAGATAGTAAAGATGCACTAAAGTTTTTAAGTTAATTTTTAAGGTTAGAAATATGCTTAAATTGTTTGAATAACCCCAACAATGAACCTAATAACCCATTTGTGCACTATTTCCATCTCCACTATCTTCTATCTAATAGTTGTTTCCAGTAGTAATTAAGTTGAAATCTAACAACGTTACATATAAATAAATGCGTATTATTATTATTATTATTTTTTTTTAATTTTTATTCCAGATCTCGGGGAGGGTGGTGTAATCCCACGAGCTCCATATTATACATAGAATATATATAAAGTAAATATAAAAAAATATTGTAAGATAATACATACACAATAAACGAAAACAAAAGACCATAATAATAATGCAAAAAAACATAATGAGATTAAAGTTTTTTTTTATTTTTTATATTTTTTATTATGAATTCGGCAACTTTACCAAATGATTCGATATCCTTCAGTATCTTCTAATATTATAATGCCATCTCTCTCTAAATAGTATTAGAGTCACCTAATTCAATTCTTCTTAGAATCCATTTTCTAACCGAAATATGACGTTTTTGTGCTTTTTCAGTGACATGTTCTCAAGTTCGTTGTGCAAAATGTCAGACATTATAATTTCAGCTGACGCCATCTTGATTATCAATATCAGTTCGAGTTAAATTGAAATGTCAGAACGAAATCTTGTTGAATTTTTGTCGTTCAATAAAAGTTGCTCAACAAAAATCGAACCGTCTGAACCGCCATCAGGTTTAAATAATAGGGTACAATCATAAATTTACTTATTTTTACAAAAAAAATAAAAAAAAATAATTAGACACTGGAATATACAAACAAAAAAAAGTTGACTACAGGAATAGTCTTTCAACAACGTTTTGAATATTTACATTTCAAATAACGAGTGAAACGCTTTGTTTGGCGCGGTTTTGGCTTGTGACGTGTATTTACTTCTTCCAGCCGCCTACACTATTGCCCGTTCAGACAGGGCAATAGTGTAGGCGGTTTTAGTTGAACGACTTTTATTGAACGACAAAAATTGAACAAGATATCATTCAGAGGTTTCAGTTTAACTCGAACCAATATTATTAATCGAGATGGCGTCAAGAGAAGTTATCGCTGCGTGCGTCTCTATAATTTGGTACATTTTACGGAACGAACTTGAGAATATGAAAAAGCGTAAAAAACGTCGTATGTGGCAAGAAAATGGATTATAGGAGAAACGAATTGGATGCTTCTAACATTTCTAACACTATATTAAGAGAAATAGCGTTAGAAGATACCAAAGGCTATCGCAATCATTTGCCAATTTTGGAAGAACAATTTGATGTACTGTTGTCTAAAATTCAAGAAATAATCCAAAAACAGATTTGCGCGCGGCAGTTCTGGCATAAAGTAAGTTACAAATTACGCTGAGATACCTGGCAACGGGGGATTCTTGTTTAAGCAGGTACCTGGTATAGGTAACGCAACGAAAGAAGAAAGCAATAAAAATGCTTAGAATTGATGTATTGGTCTATCTGTGTGATCGTCAAGCGCCGCCCACTAACGCGATAAGGCTCTCTGTCTTGCTTACGCTCACTTATTGTAACTAGTTAGAAGAGAGGCAAGTTTTAACAATACCGTTACGGGGTATACTTACGGGGTGTCCTATTCATTCAGTTCGTAATTTGATTTAAACATACGTGCACCTACATATCGCAAGTGAAATAATTACCAATTTTTGAATTTGAAATAATAAATAGTTTTCATCATTTTTAATTCGAATTAGTAGATTTACAGAGTGTTTTTAAAGTGTGCAAGTGAATATTTATTACGACATCATGGAGTCCTGTTACAAAACGGGACGTGGCAAATCACTGAATGGACAAAGTCGTGAAATTTTATTCCGCGTGTTTAATTATTTTATGCATAATATAAAAAACGGTGGTCAATTTTTAAGCATGACTGACTTATATGATTTGACGTCTAAGGCAACTGGAGTATCGCAGACTAGTATTCGACGTATCGTAACTGGAGTGGCAAAGGAAGCAGAAACACAACCGTCATCATCGTCAACTCAACGACCAACCTTCAGCACACCAGGGAAGAAACGACGCAGACTGTGATAATAAACTGATAAAAAAAATAAAATGATAAACTTCAATATTTCAATAACGATGTCGTAAAACAAAATAAGTTTTATGTGACCGACTTCAACACGCTTTGGCTTAGAGTTCTCAATTGTGAAATAATCATCAATTGTTTTTTTTTTTCAATCTTAAATCGAAACACGCTGTATGTAAGTTTTGCATCTGTGTGAGTAATGTGATGAAGCCAACTTAACTTGCGAGACCTATAACATGTTGGAGGAATTACATTAAGATTTACAACGTAAAGAGATGAATTTATGTTAGGTTAGGTGTTTAGACGTAGTGAACTTGTAATACATAGTACACTTATAAAGGAGAATCTACATTAAAATTTCCAAATTAGATATAATTAATGTGCAAACATGATTATTTTCACTGATAAGACATATTATCAGTAAATATTATATTATACGACAGTACAAATATACAAAGCGCGTGACGTCATTGAACCACTCCTTGAAAATATTAAAAAAAATAACTGTCAATATAAATAAATAGTACCAGATTTAGTGCTACTTTTGTACGTCGTACACATATTGTGTTGTTGTTGTATTGTTTATTTATAACAAATCATCACCGCTTTAAGGTACCAAGTTTCACACAGCGAGGCAAGGGCGGATCCAGCTTTGGCGCCAGGGGGGGGTCACGTAGTCGTAATCAAGTTTTTTTTTTTTTTTTTTAAAGAAAGACAAACATTCCCGGGTTACGAATAACCCAACAATAACTCCTACCACCACCACAGAAAGCCGAAAATGCTTGCTTGTGTTGTGATGGAGGACTTAGGTCCGGTCAGTTACAGTTACAAGAAGTTATAATTTAATTTTGATAATAATATATACAAGTAAAAAGTAGGTATTGTTGGATATGGTAACACTAGGTATATCATTAAGATTGTCTTGTGCTCCGCAAGCCCGGGCGGCGTAGGCTCGTGTATAAAAAAAATTACTAACGTTTTCGTAATCTTAGTAAAAAAATCTATCCACACTTTTAGCCTTCATTTTAATTGATTCTGAAGAATTTGTTACAAATATTAAAAATGTGTCCACTTCCGAAGTTATTAATTCATCATCTAGAAAAATAAAATCTGGTACTTACCGCTAAGTACGCTAACTTTATAGTTATACACGGGTTATAAAGTTTTAAAATCGTTGAACGTAAAATATATTAATTGTAAGGTATTGTTTTATTAATCTAAAATATAAATAACTTGCATCCCTCGTGCGGCATAATTTTATTTTTTTTAAATTCAATTATAATTTCGCCGAAATAAATTAAAATGTTAGCCTTGGGCAAAACCTCGATGAACGAGGTTGTGTCTCGCCTTAAGAATTGCTTTAGGAAGTATAGGAAGGCTGGTAATTCGCGCGGGCGCGTTAGACCTGTCCAGACCTGTCAAAAAACTTCCGAAAGAATAAGTTCTGTAACTTACTAAAATTACGTTAAGTGACTTTTGGTGTCGTTTACATTGGGAATTTGGCCAAACTCGCCTTCAAGAGCGATTTACAGGAAAAAAACTTACGAGTCTAACCCCAGCCTTAGAACATTAACAAATAACATTTGAGTTTAAACACACATACACTGGCATAATGAAGAAACTGATTAGATTACTTACCATTTCTTGTAATGAATTGAATTTGCAACAATTTTTAAGAACACTATTACTTATATTGGAACTTATTTTTTTTAACTTAGTAAACAAATAAAAGTAAACACTTTATTAATAAAGTTTAGTCGTTCCGATTGAGGTTAGGTTTTCCTAGACGCTAGACGTTAGTCGAAACAAAGCGCGCGCAAGCGTCACACGTGGTTACACGAAATGTGTCATAATATTATGAAAGGTGGCGGCCGAAGCGCGCGCCGGTGGCGGTGCGCGGTGACGCGGTAACATTCGAATTTTATCATATCGTAAATAACAAAGCCTTGGTTTTCCCGAAACTTGCTCTGTACAAACATATTACTGATACCGCCCCCACCCCCCATCCGTACTTTACTTACAATCAGGGCCGCCGCTATCCGCTCGAACGCCCGTGTACATATCCGTCAATGCCGCCCCCACCCGCCATCCTTACTTTACTTACATTCAGGGCCGCCGCTAGTCGCTCGAACGCCCGTGTACATATCCGTCAATGCCGCCCCCACCCCCCATCCGTACTTTACTTACAATCAGGGCCGCCGCTAGCCGCTCGAACGCCCGTGTACATATCCGTCAATGCCGCCCCCACCCCCATCCGTACTTTACTTACAATCAGGGCCGCCGCTAGCCGCTCGAACGCCCGTGTACATATCCGTCAATGCCGCCCCCACCCCCCATCCGTACTTTACTTACAATCAGGGCCGCCGCTAGCCGCTCGAACGCCCGTGTACATATCCGTCAATGCCGCCCCCACCCCCCATCCGTACTTTTCTTACAATCAGGGCCGCCGCTAGCCGCTCGAACGCCCGTGTACATATCCGTCAATGCCGCCCCCACCCCCCATCCGTACTTTACTTACAATCAGGGCCGCCGCTAGCCGCTCGAACGCCCGTGTACATATCCGTCAATGCCGCCCCCACCCCCCATCCGTATTTTACTTACAATCAGGGCCGCCGCTAGCCGCTCGAACGCCCGTGTACATATCCGTCAATGCCGCCCCCACCCCCCATCCGTACTTTACTTACAATCAGGGCCGCCGCTAGCCGCTCGAACGCCCGTGTACATATCCGTCAATGCCGCCCCCACCCCCCATCCGTACTTTACTTACAATCAGGGCCGCCGCTAGCCGCTCGAACGCCCGTGTACATATCCGTCAATGCCGCCCCCACCCCCCATCCGTACTTTACTTACAATCAGGGCCGCCGCTAGCCGCTCGAACGCCCGTGTACATATCCGTCAATGCCGCCCCCACCCCCCATCCGTACTTTACTTACAATCAGGGCCGCCGCTAGCCGCTCGAACGCCCGTGTACATATCCGTCAATGCCGCCCCCACCCCCCATCCGTATTTTACTTACAATCAGGGCCGCCGCTAGCCGCTCGAACGCCCGTGTACATATCCGTCAATGCCGCCCCCACCCCCCATCCGTACTTTACTTACAATCAGGGCCGCCGCTAGCCGCTCGAACGCCCGTGTACATATCCGTCAATGCCGCCCCCACCCCCCATCCGTACTTTACTTACAATCAGGGCCGCCGCTAGCCGCTCGAACGCCCGTGTACATATCCGTCAATGCCGCCCCCACCCCCCATCCGTACTTTACTTACAATCAGGGCCGCCGCTAGCCGCTCGAACGCCCGTGTACATATCCGTCAATGCCGCCCCCACCCCCCATCCGTACTTTACTTACAATCAGGGCCGCCGCTAGCCGCTCGAACGCCCGTGTACATATCCGTCGATGCCGCCCCCACCCCCCATCCGTACTTTACTTACAATCAGGGCCGCCGCTAGCCGCTCGAATGCCCGTGTACATATCCGTCAATGCCGCCCCCACCCCCGTCCGTACTTTACTTACAATCAGGGCCGCAGCTAGCCGCTCGAACGCCCGTGTACATATCCGTCGATGCCGCCCCCACCCCCCATCCGTACTTTACTTACAATCAGGGCCGCCGCTAGCCGCTCGAACGCCCGTGTACATATCCGTCAATGCCGCCCCCACCCCCATCCGTACTTTACTTAACAACTTTAGTTTTCACCGAAAATAATTAATAATCTAATAGTCACTGATTACATTTATGATTCAGAGGAACTAGTTGCAAAAATTACTTAAATAAATCGCATATTATAACCGTGAACAATCAACGTAAGTTGCATTAGATGCCGTGTACACCGATTTTAGTAAAGCCTTCACAAAGTTAGTCATAATCACTCTGAAAAAAAAATGGCTAGTAAGTAACAAGTTATGTAGGGCGTACCACAAGGATCGTACCTTGGACCCTTACTTTTATATTTTTTACTAACGACCATACTAATCTGTAAAATTTTTCAACCTCAAATTTAATATTGCAATTAAATCTTAAGAAGTTTGTGTACTCTAACGATAAGACTTATCACCTTATCTGCCTGGTGTATTGATAACGAAATGGAATTGTATGTAGCTAAGTGAAAAGTTATCATTCTAAAAACACCAAAAAAACTCTATTTATATAATAGGAATAATATTCAACAGTAAATAACGTTTGTGAAAAATTCAAATAAATTATTCAGTTAGATTGTGAGGACTCACTGAGTCTGTGACGCATAAATATAAAAAAAGTTCTTGCGCCGTAAAGGGTTAAGAGAATATATACCATGCCCATATCTACGAGAAACCTTACCAAGTTATATACCAGGCCCATATCCACGAGAAGCCTTAAGAGGTTGTATACCAGGCCCATATCTACGAGAAATCTTACCAAGTTATATACCAGCCCCAAATCCACGAGAAGCCTTAAGGGGTTGTATACCAGGCCCATATCTACGAGAAACCCTACTAAGTTATATACCAGGCCCATATCCACAAGAAGCCTTAAGGGGTTATATACCAGGCCCATATCCACGAAAAGCCCTAACATATTTTGGACCGAATTTTTAGATTGTCTCGGTCATACAAGTTTTTGCCAAATAAAACACTAGCATATATGTTTAAGAATAATTTAAAGCTTGTTTCAAAAGATACCTCCATATTTCTGTGCGACTAGAATAGTGTTTCTTTGAGACAGTTGTCTCCGAGAAAGCAGTTCGGAGGGGTGTATTGAGGTGGGGGAGGGCTAGTGAGTGTTCACCCAAAAAAAAAAATTGGTTCGTTGATATAGCTACATTTCAATAAAAAAAGTCGGTATCTACTGAAAATAAAACTTCTCTGTTGCCAATTTCAATGATAATTATAGACAAATTGCTCGCTAAACAATGCATGCAATAAATCCAATGACATTCTTTATGCTAGAATGATTAATGATAACGAGTTAGAACATTCCGAGTTCACTGTATTTGCCGCCCCCTGAAAGTGCCGCCCGTGCATGCCCTGTTCGCACGCTTACGGCGGACCTGTGGGCTAAATCAACAATTTAAGATCATAATTTTTAAGTAGGTAGGTTAAGTTAGGTTAGGTTAGGTTAGGTACATCAGAATATTGAATCAATTTTTACTATCGTATTGTTGTACTAACTTTAATACACTGTTTTAGCGTTTTGTGTTGAGTTTTTTTGCAGAAAATCAACACAGTTTCTTTAATTAAGACAAAATAAATTACTATACCCATTGTAAGGTTACATATACATATTGATTAAACTGGTAGAAAAATCAGCAATAAATGGCACGATCAAGTGAATCAAGTATGTATGTAGTCAGGTCATGTCAAGAACGATCATCGTTTATCTCGCATATCCCACAAACAAAGTTTAATCGTTAAAAAGTCCCTCCAGACAGCATGCTCAAAGAAGACAGTCAAATTAATTCCTTAAATAATTTAAAATATTTTCCTGTTTGCTAAAAAATAACTATATCGGCGTTATCTTAAGATAAGAGTTACTGAAATAAACCAAATTGTTATCTCTTTCATGCTCTGAGTGTACAGATAAAAATACTTTATAAATATGATTGCTTGGCTGTTTAAAACCATTGTAGACGTACGGTTTTTAAAAATATCTTCACTTCCACAGTATTTTTCAAAATGAGTTTCTTAGAGGAAATCGCGTTCACTGTGTTAGTAATTACATCTTTAGTTTCGGGACAGCTGCAAGGTAAGAATTATAATAATATTTTCACAATTTAAAAAGATACGCATTTTAAATTTTCAATTTTAAATCTTAAGAATTGTCTTTTTTAATTTTTTTTTTTACATATTCAAACTGATTGATACTGCCTTTGAAAGGCGTAACATCTGTCACGCTCATTAATAATTACACAGAACTTTTTTTTTTCTTTTTAAAAAGAGAGACAAACATTCCCGGGTTACGAATAACCTGACAATATTTGAAAATGTCCTACTACCACCACAGTAAGCTGAAAATGTGGCTTGTGTTGTGATGGAGGACTTAGCCAGCCGAGGAATTGAACACACTACGCCTGGGTGGGACCCAAACGCGATGTCA
Organism: Hesperophylax magnus; assembly: GCA_026573805.1. Lineage (NCBI taxonomy): Eukaryota > Metazoa > Arthropoda > Insecta > Trichoptera > Limnephilidae > Hesperophylax > Hesperophylax magnus. Next base: position 3,029,282 of record JAIUSX010000059.1, read on the forward strand.
ACTCGGCCACCCACCGGTCTTATACCGGTTTATTTAGCTTTTTTATTAAATTAAATAATACTATTGCATATTGAGTAGAAAATTAAAATGGAGTTCCGCCAATTAAACTTGATAAAAATTTATAGAATATAATGTGTTGACTATTTTTCTGTGTTACAAAGAAATTGGAAACAAGTTATATACATAACAACCATACAATTTGTTGAATATTATAACTAGATTAACTGCCATTGATTGTAATATACCCATTTTTACTAAAACCCGTGATTATTATGGTCACCTAGTTTCAACATAAATGCAGTTTAATAAATTAGATTGATTAAGGCGATGCCATACGTAGTAATGCAAAATCATGAGTTTTTGGTTTGAAAATTTTGTCGCCTAGAAATGTTTCAGATGCTTTAATTAAATACTGCGAGTAGAATACATCTTGGCCTTTGAAATAATCGAGTATTTTTTAGATAAGTCTTTTTATAAGCCCAGAAAAAATAATGTATAAGGCCTATGAAAACTGCTTTAAAGTTCAAAATCTCCTACTTACGAACCCATTTTCGGTTATGATTTTATTGTATAATGTGGAAAATTAATTTATCTATAAAATGATTGAAAAAAAAAATATTTATGCCTGAAAATCCACAAAATAAAATAAAAGGCACTTATTGGCCATGTTTTTTTCTTGCATAAATCAAAACAAGCGGGAATTTAAACCTTATCGCCATCTACGTAAAGGTTGTTATTGATAGCGGCTCAATTTAAAATATTACACGACGTAGTGCATCGCCTTACTTGTATTTCAAGTAGATAGATTTTTAATAAGAGGTTTATTAATACATTTGTTACAAAAAAAAATCAATTCGACACAAATACTTACAACAATAAACAATAGATTTACTGTCGTTTATTGAATGTTAATTTTTCTTACTAAAATCCGTCATTTCCACAAATACCATTTGTTAAATAAAATGTCCTTAGTATTTTTTCAATCGTTATGTTTTAATTTTTTTTTAAATACGTTATCGTGTATATTTTTAACACAGATTTACTTCGTAAATATTGTTATCTAAATCCAATCTGGTAGGATTTATAATATTATGTAAGTACATTGGAAAATAAAACTCAATAATACAAAAATGTCTAGAAATTGTTACATAGTTAAGTCCAAGAAATACATAGTTAACGCACAAGAAATACATAGTTAATGCACAAGAAATACAGAAAACGTGTGAAAAACTCAATTTATAAAAAAATTGGTTACATAATTAGTGACATAAATATTTAGTTATTTTTCAATACCGCACAATAGTCCCAACTGCTAACATATTATTTAAATAATCTTTTTTCGGTTGTCTCGAAAAATGTGGATATTTTTTATTTTAGTTTATTAGGGAAACAAACGAATTCATATTTTATCAAAATAATGACATACCTATGAACTTGATGTTTCATATAAAACGACTGGTGAAAAATATAAGCACGAAAGAATTATTTTAATCCTAGCTTTTCCTTTGTGAGGTGCAATCTAATGACTTGTGATACACTAAAATATTTAACACACTTCTTTGATCCTCGCGAGGTGTAGTCCGTTTCTGTACTGTTCCTGCCGCGAGGTGCAGTCCTTAATATTGGAAGGTTTGTCACGATTTACTCATTAACTCTTATAATGTAGAGTGCTTGAGGCAGTACCAGTACAGTTACCAGTTGAAGTAATTACATACCATTACACAATGCTTCTCTTTGTCTTCTTGGAAACTCTTCTATAAATGTATATTTTTGTGGCGCGCCACTGGTCTCTATACAAAATCCATGCATTGATATCTGCTAAATCCTAAATGTTACAAACTGTTGCCAGCGAGATTCTGCTTTCCCGACATATGTTTTCTCCCTCTAACCAACCAAATAAGATTACCTTCTCCTTTTTCTGTCACAAATTGACATATTAAATGACCGTCATCTTTTCTCAATTTTAATACATACAAATGTATTACCATAAAAACCTCATATTCGTGTGAGAATAATCTGTTAATATAATTCAACAAAAAAATAAAATATATTTATAAAATAAATAAGATAATGAGATCAATAAAATAGGAAATCTATCTGACAGTATTATGACGCTAAAGCCTGTACAGTTTCGGATTGTTATAAACGGAATTAGCGCCCTCTGTTATTTACAAAAGGAACCGTTGAAGTTTTCAAAGAGAATTCCTGATTAGAAAATGTGAAAAAGAAAATTAACAAATTCTAAGTTCAAAAAATTTTCACACGATTCCCGACCCTTTTTTAGATCAAATTTCCGAGCAAAATATTTCTGTTTTTTCCAATTTCTCAACATGGAAAATTCCCAAACATCACATAATATCAAAAAGATAAATGATTTTGGGTTATTTTCCCGAATGTGTTATATTTACTATATAATTAGATAAAGTGGCTTTAAGTTGTGGCATTACTAAATAATTAACTAACTTTAAATTTTCATTTGAAAACCTTAAACTTTTCCCTAATTAATACATATGTTGTGGTCCGCTGGACTCATTTTTGTAATTAGTGATTTTTGAACCAAAAAATATTGATTATTTCGGAATTTTGAACTTAGTTAGTTATTTAGTAATGCCACAACTTAAAGCTACTTCTGCTAATAATACAGCAAATATTTAGCATGAAAATCACTTTATGACGCAGGTCGGGAAAATGATTATTTTATGAAAAAATTTCACAATTTTCCCCAAAGGATGTTTTTCACAAAGAATAAAAAAATTGAAACACGTAAAATTTCCAAATATAAAAAAATGCTTATACAGGGTGTCCGGAAACTCGTAGTACAAGCGGGAAACTGGTGAATCTACATCACATTTGGAGTCGATTTTGTAGTATACTTTTTTTTTTTGAGCTTTCGTTATCGAGTAAATCGAGTTTGAAGTTGATTTTTTTTTTTTTTTTTTTTTTTTTTTTTTAATCAAATTCTTATAAATTATTACTGAAAATCAAAGTACCCAACTAATTAAAACTATTTGAAAGTAAAACAAATGAAGAAACTCGGATTTGAAGCATTATTTTGAAATCACCCTTCATTTAACCCGGTGTAATCATAAAATATTTCTGCTCTGCAGGGTTAAAACATCTGTTATTCAACCCTAAACACCAGAAAAAACTTTAACCCTAAAATAGCCGAAAAATATTTTTTTTTGGTTTTTTTTTTTTTTTTTTGAAAATGCTCAAATCAAAAAACTTTATGTTTTTTTGGGTTCCCCATGTGGTGTAGATTCTCCAGTTTCCCGCTTGTACTACGAGTTTCCGGACACCGTGTATAAAGATTTCCCCACCAATTTTCGATTAAAAAACTCCTTGAGATTTTTTTTCCCGAAAATAGTAATTTCCCAAAATGGAAAATTTTTACACATTTTACAAAATTTACCGGAACATTTTCCGAACTTAAATTTTCCTATTTTCTTGAAAGAATTTTATTTTATTTCCAAAACTTCACGTTATATAAAAAATAAAAATTACAATAATTCTTTTTAAAAAATTCTAAACCTTTATCTGACTAATTTGTCCCGAGGAAAGTTTTTCAGAAAAATAATGAATCCAGGGTAGAACATTTCCCAACAGAAAAAAAGTATTCCAGGATGAAAAAGTTCCAAACTTTTCAAACTCGAATAACGTGGTAAAAAAAATAAAAAATTACATTTTCAACATTAAAAATAGTAATTGTACTGAAAAAATATACTGAGAATATTTTACTGTTTTTTTTCCCGGTGAATTTTCTGCCACTGGATAGCTAGAGGTTACGTTTGTTGTAAGGACTGGTCTTTTCATAGAATTTGAACAAGTCATCAAATTTCAATGTTAATTTTCAAGTTCTGTTATTATATCAGTATTGACCAGTTGTTTAAAAAAACTGAAATAATAACAGAACTTGAATAAAGCATTCAAAAAGCTTGGAAAACAACTTTGAAATTTGATGAATTGTTTAAATTCTATGAAACAACCCGTCCTAAGACTTATACCAAAAACTTCAATGCTTGAGTTGATAAGTCCGGCAATTATGGTTATGGCATTTTATTTCAAAATACACAATTTCGGCAAATTATTTAATTTCTCGAGTCTATTGGCAGTAAATTTATTAGTAAATTGAAACTCCCATACTTAGAACAAATTAGTATTTATTCGTCCAGTGAATTTAAAATGAACCGATTTAATTGAAGACGTACATATATTACGTAGGTATTCAAAAAATGGTTTTTATTTTGATACATAATTGAATAGATAGGTACCGATGTGATAAGCCACTTTGCACACATTCTAATAACTGCTATTGTACATACTCGTACAAAGGGGCAAGACTCCACTATAAGGGAACTTTACTAAATTGGGCGAAGCTGAATATTGATGTTACAGTGGCGTAGCTGAATACTGATGTTACAGTGGCGTAGCTGAATACTGATGTTACAGTGGCGTAGCTGAATACTGATGTTACAGTGGCGTAGCTGAATATTGATGTTACAGTGGCCGTTACCTGAAATTCGTAAGTGCGTAAATAAATAGACAAATTGAGGGATTTTCGTCAAAAAATGCGTCTTAAGATTGTATTAATAATAATTTTATTGAACTAAAATTACAATTCTGAAAATGTGTTGTTTAATACAACATTACATTTAAAAAAATTTAAAAAACCAAAACGGTATAATTTTATTTTAATTAAAATTACGTTTTTTTCAAAATTAAAATAAAAATCAATCGAAATCAATTTGTGTTTTTTGAGGAAAAGAGTCTATACATCTAAAATTCGATTTAAAATGACTAATTGTCGACTGTGTCTGGTAATAAGGCTCCCTTCAAGGGTAAGGGTTCAAAAAGAAGAAATAGATTGTTTGAAAGGGAGATATGTAAATACGAATGTTAGAGGGAGATATGTGAATACGAATGTTAGAGGGAGCGTCATCTCATTTTAACAACCAAAATCCTGAATTTGCGACTAGATGCGAAAAATTAACAGTTCCTATAAGTTTAGATCTAATTTCATCAATGTTTTAAATGGAAAATGCTCTCTCATTATGCAATTATTTAGTTTTCTATGATCTAGACAAATCCTTAATTGACCTGACTCTTTGACAGTAATTACCACAGAATTCACCCAAGACGTAGGTTTAGTTTCCTTTTCAATTACTTTCATCTTTTCCAATTCATCACGAAGACTGTCTTGTAAAGCAAAGGTAACCCGCGCCTTCTGATGTCCGGTCAGGTGCTCTGAAACCACTGAGCTATGTCGGCTTATTTCCAACCCGCCAAATGATTCAATATGTACTAGTACTTTAATCAACAATTACTGCTTATTATATTTTTCCACCTGTTAACAACCAACTTTATTGTTCTAGGAAAGGCTTTGTTAGTGCTAAATTTCTCACTAGATGGCGTCGAGACATATTATATCTTCATTTATTGGTGAAATATAGTCAAATATTGTTATTTTTTAATGATAAACTAATGTTTATAAGACAAGGTTTAATGCACAGCATAAAGGATAACAAATAATATAAGCAATCATTTTTCGCCTGAATATTAATACAAATTGAAAATATCTCCCGAGTAACTAATTCTGAAGGTTATTCTCAAAGTCCCATTGAGGACGAGCACTGATTTTATTTTTAAGGCACTACATGTTCCTAACTTGGAAAAGTTGTATTTAAAAAATATCCTCTTCATCAATTTAAAAATGCACATATGTTTGAAGAAGGAATAAGCACTAGAGCCCTTAGACAGTCACATGTAAAATCTTTTAACATCCCTGTTTGTCAAACCTCTTATGGCCAAAGAAGTTTTAAATACAATGCTACTAAACTATTCAATTCTCTACCTACTGACATTAGAAACACGCAAACAAAAAGTTCATTTAAAAGTAAAATCACCGATTACCTCCAATAAACATATCCATTGAGTGTTTTTAAACATATTGTCTTATAATACTTGAATTGTATAATTTATTTTATTATTGTGTCTTGTTTCATAGTATGTTTACAACCACTCTGTAATTTGCCATCTCAACAGATGAACACAGGCGATGAGAGATTGATGATGTTCAACAGATGTTCAACCATTCATTCATTCTCAGATGTTCAACCATCTCAACAGAGGCGTTTTCACACCTAGTGAGATGGGCAATACTTGATCACTCTGTTTATATGTAATATTAAAATAATTAAATAAAATAAAAAAATAGCTCAGTGGTTTCAGAGCACCTGACCGGACATCAGAAGGCACGGGTTCAATTCCCGTTGGCGGCATTTATTTATACTCGGAAGATACTTTTAATTTGTATTGATATTTCAGGCGACTAATTATTGCTTATAATTATTTGTTATCCTTTATGATATGCATCCTTAGTCTTATAAATATTAGTTTATCATTAAAAAATGATTAAAAACTCTTTTTGAAATACCAATTTCTTTATGTGTGACAAAAAATATAATATTATTAATTTGACATACAAGATCACATTGACCAATAATCGGTATTTAATTACATACAAAACCAGACACATTTACAAAACCCTTTTGTAAAATAGAATTAAACTTATCAAATGTAAGAGCCATGCTTGACTTGAATAAGTGTTATTATTTATTATTGATGTTTCTTATTATTCCAACGTAACGACCTTCAGAGCAATAAGCACTTTATTAGGTTTTGATGCTTGTAAATTTCAATTTCTGACATTATTGCGACAATTTTAATTATTTAAGAAAAAAAATTTAGCAAAGTGACCAACAGAATTACATGACCTGCATTTGACATTTATATCTGTGTTGCTGACCACATCTTCAACAGGGTATAATATGACTGCGACGGTGACCCGTGACGATTGAATCGACGACTTGACGACCATAATGACTTGATCCTCTTGGACTTGACCCTCTTTGACTTGACTTCCTGACTTGACTTTGCCTTGACGTATGACTGTTGACATTTTGACTTTGATAAGGTGACCTTGACTGTCTTGATGCACTTTTATGCTGACTAGTTTGAAGAAAACCCGTTATTATTATGGGTACATTCAAATGCAGTTTGAATATATTTCAAGTTGCTTCATCAGAAGTTTAATATAACATTTTACAAAAAACCCATTCCGCACAAATATGTACTTAAATCATTATATGTACAATACATTTGCTGGCGTTTATTAAAAACTATTGTTTCACTAAATTCCGTCATTTTGATAGGTAATTAAAGCACTTGGTATTTTTTTCTTTTTACTACAGTAACCCATCAACGATTTTTTCTTGTAGGGGCTCAGTTAAAATAATGTTTAAGTTCACTCTAGGTATGTGAGATAAATTCCATTTAAAAAAAATCTAATGCGTAGTTAGTGACCTAAATATTTCGTTATTTTTTTTAATACCGCACAAGAGTCCCAACCGCTAACATTATTTGAATCATCTTTTTTCGGTTTTCTCGAAACACGAAACTCTATACACGTAACATGGTTGCATGAACCAATGAAGTTTCCGCATAAAATACCAATAAACGTAAATGATATACAACTTTGCGTTTTTTAGAAATAATATATTTAACTAAATTCTTTGATCCTCGCAAGGCGTAGTCCGTTTCTGTAATTTTCTTCCCGCGAGGTGCAGTCCGTAATAATAGTGAGAGGCAGTTTGCCCATGAATGACTCAATAACTCCCATAATGCAGAGTGCTTGAGGCAGTACCAGTTCCGAGGCTACTTCAGAATTAATAGTATAAAATATTACCTCCCCTAATACTAATCCCCGGCGTTGCACGGGCTTAACGCATTTTGACACAAGCCTTCTTAAGAATAACTAGTATAAAATAATACCTATTCTAATACTAGTCCCCGGCTTTGCAAGGGCTTAATGCATTTTGACACAAGCCTACTTCAGAATAACTAGCATAAAATAATACCTCTTCTAATACTAGTCCCCGGCTTTGCACGGGCTTAATGCATTTTGACACAAGCCTACTTCAGAATAATTAGTATAAAATAATACCTCTTCTAATACTACTCCCCGGCTTTGCACGGGCTTAATGCATTTTTTTTTATTTTATTTCATTTTATTAACGCCTAGAAGGCTTTTACATATACATGTTATGGGTTTTGTCGTTCAGTAGCATTATAAAATATTTTAATTACATAGCATAGTAAATTGAGTATGAACTTACATAACAATGTGTAGGGTTATTGTTATGGTGTTATTATTTTATAAACATAAGCAAGCAAAGTTTATTGTACAAAGTACGTCGGTTGAATATTTTACAGAACATAGGTTAAACTAATACATAAACTTGAGAAAAATATAACAGATATAGGTAGGTAGTTAAGTAGATACAATTCAAGTATATAGTTACGGTGTTATTGGAATTTGGACAATGAGTTCGATAAGTTTATATAAATATAGTGTAGTTACAAGAGTACAATAATGTAAGTAGGTAATACACACAAGACAAGTAAGTTTGTTATTATTATTATAAAGATAAACACTACAGTTTGTTGTAAACCATCTTTGTAATCATCAATCTTTATTTTGCCCGATTGGGAATTTTACAAAACAAAGCTTAGTTAATGAAACAATAAAATATGCGTTTGAAAAAAAATTATGAATCTGTTACAAACATTCTAGTATACTGTATTTTAGTTTGTATACTGATTGGTGATGATAAACATCAATTGAGCTATACTTATTACCGAGTATGTGAAGTCTTTGAATAGGTGAGTTTTGAAAATAATTGTTAGCAGATATGGGAACATTATATAGAGCGGTCTGTCGAGTGTCGCGCGTAGGTACACGGAGCGATATAAGACTCGTCAAATCAATGGCGTCCAGTCTGCCATTCGAAATTTTGAAAAGAGATACTAAGTCGCACACTGTGCGTCTCAATGATAAATCGGTTATATTTAGTAAGTTCATGAGGAAAGTGTAATTAAGATATTCGTTTGGAATTCCTAATTTATAATTAATAAATCGCAGAAATTTATGTTGCACTCTTTCAATTTTTAATTGGTGAATCTTATAAAATGGAGACCAGATTGTTGAGTTATACTCTAGATTACTTCTAACTAAACCAGTGAATAGCAGTTTGAAGGAATTTATTAATTTAAAATCTTTCGCTGTCCTTAATATAAAACCCAAACATTTCATGGCCTTGTTGGTTATTTCGTTTATATGAGGAACAAATGTTAGTTGCCTGTCAAAAATAATACCAAGATCCTTAATATTCTCAACTCTTTTTAGGAAAATGTTGTTGATGCTATATTGATACGTAATGGGATTTTTGATTCGGGCAAAAGTTATCGTTTGACATTTATCAATATTGAGAAATAGTTCATTGTGGGTGCACCACTCTTGTAGCCTCACAAGATTAAATTGTAGTACGTAACAGTCATGAATATTTGTAATGGTTTTATAAATTTTGAGATCATCTGCAAATAAGAGAATCATGACTCCATCAAAAACCGTAGTTATATCATTGATAAACAATAAAAATAGTACTGGTATTTTGACACAAGCCTACTTCAGAATAACTAGTATAAAATAATACCTCTTCTAATACTACTCCCCGGCTTTGCACGGGCTTAATGCATTTTGACACAAGCCTACTTCAGAATAACTAGTATAAAATAATACCTCTTCTAATACTAGTCCCCGGCTTTGCACGGGCTTAATGCATTTTGACACAAGCCTACTTCAGAATAACTAGTATAAAATAATACCTCTTCTAATATTAGTCCCCGGCTTTGCACGGGCTTAATGCATTTTGACACAAGCCTACTTCAGAATAACTAGTATAAAATAATACCTCTTCTAATACTAGTCCCCGGCTTTGCACGGGCTTAATGCATTTTGACACAAGCCTACTTCAGAATAACTAGTATAAAATACAACCTCTTCCAATACTTGTTCCGGTGTTACCCGGGCTTTACGCATTTTTTTCGAAATCAGATGTAGACAGTAATTTTTCTCTTATTTTACCTACCCACAAGCTGCGTAACTTTGATTCAACCAACTCAAATTTGGTTTGAATTTAAGTGTTTTAATTTTTAAATTCCACCGATTGTGTGATGAATTCAGATAAGCGATTAAGTACCCACCTATCATCAAACATACGAATTTCGGTTGTCTGTGCTGTGCGTTACTCCTGCGTGAAATCTGGAATTTAAATGTCGTTTTCAAAATATGAACTGATTGTATCAAGCATTCAAACAAACGATAAAGTAGATAAGTACATTGAATTTTGTCGTTCATTGATTTGTTCGTAATTCAGACTATTCCGTGATTTTTAGTTGTTTACTACTTGGATGAATGCCTAACTAATTCAAATGCACGCCAATAAGACAAGTGTTGTTTTGCACTATATTTCTTTCAAGGATAGACAGATATATTATTTTTCCATTTGCAATTTTGACAATAATTAGCATTATTAGCCCTTCTTATTATATTCTTAGAGAGTTAAGTAATCGACAAATGGGATCCACCTCTGGTCTAGAGCCTCAAAATACAAAAAACCCTTGAATTTGTGCAAAAACAGGCGATCCGTTTGATAGATATATGGAATGCTGTCCCTGTTATACCGGTATTTCAATGGAAGATGCTCCGAGGAACTATAGTCATTGATACGTGTGTCACCGGTGCAGAGTCGCGAGACACGCTAAATGCGCCCCAAACATTTGTCACATGAGAACGAGTTTCCGTTAAGCTGTGGAATGACTTGCTGGCCTCTGTGTTTCCTCCCTCCTACAATTCCTAGTTTCCCTCAAAAAGACCCCCCACACAGCATCCGAAAAGATAACACTATTCGCATTGAGATGGCTAAATAAAGACCCACCTGTAATTGTGAACTAACAATTGTGACTAACTCTTGTACCAGTCTCAAGATGGCTGAAACCGGTGAAGGTCAAAAATAAAATATAGTTTTTAAATTTTATATTGTTTTTGTGCCCTTATTTAAATAAGATAGATTAATTCATTTGCGTTATTTTCTTGTACATTTTTATCACAACATGTTAACTATACCATAATGAAGCAAGATCCTTGTTGACTTTATTCATTATGGTATAATTTAACAGTTAACTATGTATACCATAATGAAGCAAGATCCTTGTTGACTTTATTCACTATGGTATAATTTAACAGTTAACTATGTATACCATAATGAAGCAAGATCCTTGTTGACTTTATTCATTATGTTATTATTTAACAGTTAACTATACCATAATGAAGCAAGATCTTCTTTAAAGTTCTTCGTGATAAAAATACAAAGACAGTGTAGTGTTAGCAAGTTCCAAACTTGACCTAAATGTACTATCTTCGTTAGTTCAGGTTTAAAGTGAATTGACAGATTTAAGGTAATTACAGATCAGTTGTATTGTTTCGCAATCGCAAAAGACGTTAAATGGCTTGTTAAAAAGTGCTTCTTACCAACGGCTTCTTGGCATAAATCCACCTCCACAACGTATAAATGTTATTTATTACATCGACCAACTTATTTGTGTCATTGATTAATGATTATCCTGTTATATCTTATTGGTTTGGTGAAATTATGTGAACCATGAGTTGTTTTTAATTTTTCTATTCAAGATAAGCAGAAAAATGATAAAATTCGACTGTCGGAGATAAGCACAATCATCTTTTTCAAAATTCGACTGTCGGAGATAAGCACAATCATGATATCCAAATTTTTGTCAGTGTTCTTTTTGTTTTTTTTTTTATTTATTCAAATATCTCTTTCCTTTAATAAAAAAATCTAATTTTAAGTCATTTTGGGTTTTTTCGTCTCAGATTAACAAGTTTCCACTGAAAAAATTTCCTCTTGAGAAAATGAGCTGTGAAAGATCATTTTCTTGGGACAATGCTTTGTCAGATGATTTTATTATGACAATGCTTTGTCAGGCGAATTTCTTAGGACAATACTTTGTCAGGCGAACTTTGTCCTCAGGAAACATTTTGATATTTTTCTGTTGAAAGGACTCTTATTTTTCAAATAGTTTTTTGGGCTAAATAATGAGCTGAGCCCAATTGTATTGTCTATGGTCGCACATTAATGACCTTGAGTTTCTCTACCTTGTCTATCATCATCGCTCCATCGGCTATATCCGTGGTTAAGTAGTGCACAAACTTTTTCCATACAAGAAGATATCGATCTAGTGAATGGTTTATGTATGGTCACCTGTTTCCTCAGTGAGCCCATATATAGTGGTTGCTGCTATAAATACGTGTCATACAACTTATAGACTAATTGTGTTATTACAATTGTGCATTTATTTAATAATCTCGTTACAATCGACAGTATCTTCAGATTAGATTCCACCAGAGTTCGTAACACTAGAATAGTTGCTTTCTAATGATTTAGAATAATTCAACAAAGATTTAACATTACATTTCATTTATCTGAAGTTACAGCGCATTGCTACGCAACTTGTGAAATTCAATATACTCATAAATGTTCTCGTTTTTTTGAATTTATAATGAGCAATCTTTTTTTTAAACTTAGATAACAATTTTTGTTGTTTGTTTTTGGGGTGTTATGCCGTGTTGCGCTAACTCCTTGATTGTCAGCGCTATTGGTGCACCTACATACAAACTGTCCCAACACCTCTCGAGATTACTGCAGATGCAAACCGGAAAAACCGATTCGTGGATTAAGGATTCAACAGATCTGATCAGTAAACTTAAGCAGGTTAAGACAGAGGAAGGAGATATTTTGGTCAGCTTTGACGTCGTGTCTCTTTTCACAAATGTGCCTCTAGAAGACTCAATGACAATGCTCAGTGAGATATATGAGGAAGACATCTGCAAACTTTTTGAACACTGCCTCAAAACGGGATACTTTGCGTTTCAGGGTGAACTTTTTGAGCAAGTGGAGGGAGTTGCAATGGGCAGTCCGTTATCGCCAGTAATAGCCAACTTCTTTATGGAGAAGTTTGAGGAAGCGGCACTTGATACAGCTTCAGCTGTCCCTAAAGTATGGTGGCGCTACGTCGATGATGTCTTCGCCATTTGGCCTCATGGAACGGAGAAACTTAACGAATTCCTGGACCATCTTAATTCTCTCCACAGCAAAATTAAGTTCACAATGGAGCTGGAAAACCAAGATAAAATCCTGCCTTTTCTAGATGTGGAGGTGATGCGAAAACACGATGGTAGCCTAGGACATACCGTATATAGGAAACCAACTCATACGAATCGATACTTACACGCTGATTCGCATCACCACCCAGCGCAGAAGAGAGGACTTATCCATACGTTGGTGACCCGAGCGACCAGAATATGTGAAGAAACAAAACTTGGAGCAGAACTTATAAAACTGACCGATGCACTGGAGCGCAACGGTTACCCGGCAAGTCAGACAAGGCAAATTTTAAGAGCCAAATCTACAACAAACGAAGACAGAGTTGAACAAGACTCAAAAGGCTGTGCTTTCCTGCCTTTCGTTCACAATGTGACAGACAGAATTGCCAGGCTGTTGAGAAAAGAAAACATCAAAACTGTCTTCGGAACCACCACCAAAATCCAAGACCTACTGAGGTCTGCAAAGACTAAGTTTCCTCTGGAAGCAGATGGAGTGTACAAACTCAGCTGCTCTGGTTGTGACAAGGTTTATATAGGCCAGACAGAGCGGACGATTTCCAAAAGGATAGCAGAACATTTTCGTGCTTGTAAACTTGGCCACCCTGATAAATCGGCAATCGCCGAACACTTAATTGAAACCGGCCATTACTTTGGATTTGCTCCCGAGGTCCTGGGAAGACCCAAAACTTATAGATCACGCCTGATTATGGAGGCAATTGAAATCTACAAAAATCCATTTAATATCAATAGAGACGACGGAGCTAAGCTCAACAGCTCTTGGTATCCGGTAATTGACGGCTACACCAAAGCTAAACGCAAATAACATGTCTAAGTATACTCCAATACCATATAATAACACAATATAAAACCATTGCATTTATACCTTGATACTGGGTACATCTACTCTAATCGCTGTCAATCGGTTTTCTAATTCTAGAATTCGCCACAAGATGGCGCCACTTCCGTTGGCATTTCGCACTTGGACGGGACCCAGGCTAACATAAATACTGAGCTTTCAGAATTCGCCACAAGATGTCGCCACTTCCGTTGGCATTTCGCACTTGGATGGGCCCAGGCCACAAATAAATAAGCACAAACTCGACAACCAAAATTCACACATCTTCGGATCTACCGGATCTGCCCTGATGATGGACACTGCAACGCTGTCCGAAACGTCGGCTAAAGAAGGAGTTAGCGCAACACGGCATAACACCCCAAAAACAAACAACAAAAATGCTTTTGGCCGTGAGAATCTAAAAACTTACCTTAGATAACAAGATCATTACCGAACCATTTAGGAAAAGTAGATATATTTTGTGACGTAACGTAAGGTCCATGACTTATAATAGCTAGTTTTATATTGTCATTTATTTTGCCATCATTCAGATATAACCAAGCAACCTTGAGTAGGAAGACTTCTGGAAGAATTTATGTGGCTTTATCAAAGTTATGAGACTTTCATTTAATTTAATGATTTTCACACATATTATTGTTAATGGTTACATTTAAAGATAGTTACAGCAACAGATTTGTTAGAAAAAACTACATCCCGAGTTCGATCAGTGCTATTTATCTTTTAATGACAGATAGGTTCAAGTTATTACTTGCAGGTAATTCTTAGGATAATGGATCCCCTTTAATGTTTGGTGGATTATAGTCATATATTATGTTATAAATAGTTGAAACATACTAGAAATACATTAGATTATAAGGTTTAGGTGGTTAGTAACCAGAGATGTGCTTTATTTCAAATAAATCCATTTCAAATGGAAATGCAAAATGCAAAATGGGTATTTTCCATTATGCATTTTAAATGCTTTTCTAAAAACCATTTTGCATTTTAAATGCTTTTCTAAAAACCATTTTGCATTTTAAATGCTTTTCTCAATGTATTTTCCATTTTAAATGCTTTTTTGCAACATTCTTCCTACTATATCCACTCATCTTTTTTTCATAAGCCCCAAATATCAGTCGGTCCTCAACCTCGCTATGAGAGATAATTTACATTTGTCAAGTTGCTCCCTGGTAGAAGCCCTGGCAATTGAGTGATACCATTACAAAAAATACTGATTCAAATAGTGAACATGGGGCCATGACGCTATAATATTAAATGTTAGATAGCAGTTTCTATGTTTTTACGTTGGCAACATTAGTCCCGCGCAAATATTTGGGGTTTCATAATCTGTAGTCACATGAAACACAATGTTTTGGATTTACGGAAAAATTTAAAAGAATTTATGGAAAAGTTTTGACCCATTTCCATTTTGCATTTCAAATGGTTTTGGGTACCCATTTTGCACATCTCTGGTAGTAACACAATACGCTTGGAGGGGTAAGGTCTTCAACTAGGAATACAGAGGTTGCGGGTTCTTCTCCTTTCTCTCACTTCATTCTGGTTTTATGTTGCAGGAGAGCCATGTGTGACGGATGTAACTATTCAGGCTGGCGTTTGCAGACACTTGCACAAGTGCCCCACCGTCATGAATGCGGCATTTCAAGGAATACCACCTCAGGTAAAGTCACATACATAATAATTAGTCACCGATGCAGACGTTCTTTTTGAAGATCCAAAGATCGAGAATGTAGATAGGTATTGTTTATTTTGTTCTTTACATATTTTCTACAAAAATCGTTATGTTATTATTCCTATTATTTTATGTATCTATAGTGCACATTTCTTGCAAAAGGTACTTTGATTTTTTATAAAACTGCCACAGTGATTTTAAAACGGAGTTTTCACCACCGCGCCTGGCGTTATCTGACAAAACAACTAAATTTAGGCTCTTGTTTTTGTTTTTGCCGTATATTTAAAAAAATAAACGTTTGTCGAAAAATGTTCACACGTTTTTCAAAGCAAAATCAATTTGCTACAATTTAAAAATAAAATAAGATATACAATAAGTAGATATATTCTGAGAAACAACTTCTTATAAAAAATATAGGTATGACAGTTTCCGAGATACAACATAGTGTAAAACATTGAGGTTTGTCAGTTTCCGAGATACAACTTTGTGTAAAACATATATGTATGGCAGTTTCCGAGATACAACTTTGTGTAAAACATATATGTATGGCAGTTTCCGAGATACAACTTTGTGTAAAACATATATGTATGGCAGTTTCCGAGATACAACTTTGTGTAAAACGAATTTTTTTTAATAAATGTGAAAAAATTATCCAGGCCCATGGAAATTATGGGGTGTAGGTAAACGTCATTACGATCTCGAGTAAAAATGATTGTCAATAATTTCAGCCTAAGATGTAAAATGGCCTTGTAAAATATATTGGACATGGGTGGGATAGATATGTGAACAGATTTTGTATATGGTTATATAACTTACCTGTCAATTTCTGTCAAACCTCAACCCGCCCCCGCGCTACCCTGTAAAAACATCAAAATTTACGAACTTGTTTTCTTTTGTGCTGTATATTTAAAAAAAAGCCTGTCCTTTGAAAAAAATCGAATTTTTTTGAAAGGAAAGTAATTTTGTTACAATTTGAGCATAATTTTTTCTTATACATAATTTTTTTTTAAATTATTGTCGTCTCTATATAAATCATCTCATGCTTAAATTGTAGCAAATTAACTCTACTCTCAAAAAAAAGATTTAATGATTTTTTGGACGGTCGTTTATTTTTTTAAATATACGGCAGTAATGAAAACAAGGGCCTGAAGATTGCTGAAAACTTGGTTTTTATGTCACTGTGGCAACTGTATTGAGATTTTGCAAGGAATTTCGCTTTATTGACTGGTAAGTCATATTGCCAAGAAATAACTTCTGCTCACGTATCTACCCTACCAATGGTAAATATATCTCAGAAAGGTACACACAAAGTCATTTTATACACAAATTGAATCAAAATTTACTTTTTTTTCAAAAAAGTCTGAATATTTTTTTCGACTTTTTAAAATATACGGTTAAAACAAAGACAAGTGCTAGGTTAAGTTTTACTGTTTTTTTCGGGCAACGCCGGGCGCTGAGTTCGCTCGCTGAGGTCGAAAACTTGGTTTTAAAATCGCCGTAGCAACTCAAACCATATATCAATATTTCTACACTACATTAAAGGTAATTTGCAAGGAATTACCACTTGTTGTGCTATGTTGACTGGACTAATACATTGTTGTCTTATTATGTACTTGTTTAAGGTAGTATCGTTCTACGTACAATGTATCGTATTTATATTGTGTATACAAATTAACTCTATCGTCCTTGGAAGAGATTTCTCTTCTCCAAAAAGGGACATTGGAAACTTTAAATGCTTTCTGCCGCTTTGTGAAATACAAAATATAAACTTACGCCGAATATTACAATTAGTGAGATAATATAAAAATTATTAATATTGAAATTTAAAAAAAACTTACAGAAATATCTCTTATTTTTTAGTAGGAAGAAAACATACACCAATCAACCATACTTCCTATGGGCGTTTTTTTACTTCTAGCTTATAGCTTATTTTTAGTCGATATTTCGTTGACTGTTCAACAGAAAAAAGGTTACTTTTTTTATAAAAAGATAGTTTTTTAAAAACTAACTTAACGTATGACATTTTAAAAGAGCCAAGTTTTTATCCCAACTAATCGTGACAACGAAAAATACACGAGTACTTTAATAAAATAAATAGAAAATATTTGACATGTTAGTTCTTATGACTTATGACATGTCTTTCACGACTTAAAACACTTTGTCCACAAAATGATTTGTAAAATTCTTCGTCCTTCTTCTGATTCCTTGAAAGTTTGAATTCTTGAAATTTGCGTTTAATAATATCAGGGTGTTTTATTTCTGTTAACAAGAATGGAGCAGCGATATTTAACGTTGCAGTTATGACCAGCACGTGTTACAGAGAAGAGAAATTTGACAGAGAGACAGAGCTGCATCTTTTGTATTCTTTTTATTCCAACAATAACAAATAGCTTGAATATGGAATTTTTCAATCTTACCACTCCAGCTCACTGATAATTCTAGATCCGACCCTGCCTACCACTAGCTCCATTTTACCGATTTTACGGTTTAATATATACATTTCTCAGACATATCACTCGTTTGTTTGATGTCATAAACTTATGCATTTTTTATACAAATAATCTATATGATGTGATAATATTGTATATGCCCAAAATGTGCATCATTTGCACATCTGCATAATTAAAGGAAAACCTTTTTGCATTTAACTACTGGAAGGAAGTAGAGGAATAAAAATAATAAATTAATAATTGAAAGTATATATATATATATTTATTGGCAATTTTTTGATACATACAGATACATATATAATTATACAAAACATAAGGCAGTAACAAAAAAAAACCCACAAAGGCGAAGCCTGTGCGTGGGCATTATAAGGTACCTATGTATTCAAAACAGTGGTGGTTACATTATCTATGGTTTAAATGAAAAAAGAAATATGAATAAAGAAAATATATATATATATATATAGTACATATAGTTAGTTAAATATGATTTTACTGTAGTTTTTGCGTATTAAATAAAAAACAGTTTAAAAGAAGTTAACTTTTTTTAATGCAGATGGTAACATATTATCATACATATATAGGTATCATATTCGTAGTATAAATTATAGAAAAAATTCTCTCACTTTCAGATACTTTTTACCTAGCTTTTGACATTTATTTTATACGAGTTTAGGTTTTGGCACATCTTGATGGAACTCGGTTAGGAATAAAATTTTTGGGCCAATATAGTTAATGTGTCTTTGCGCTAGCCTAGTTTTGCAGTGAGGCAGTTTATTCATCTGAAAGTATCTATATATGATCTTAATAAAGCTGGCAGTGCTTCTAGTGAAGAGAGGGATCGAGCGAAATATGTTTAAAAGGGATGCAAGAAAAGAGTACGAGTTGTAGTGAAATAAAGAAAGAAACGCCTGGAGGAGGAATAGGAATTCAAAACGATAGATAACTTCGAAAAAAACATAATAATGTTTTGGAAGGAAGTCAAAAGGTCCCGGAGTGGTCTAACAGTATGTTGCGTGTTGTATTCTGATGATGCGGTGCTTATTGCTAACATTATTGAAGATCTACAGTCTCTCGTGTCTAGGATGAACCAATTATGTATGAAGAATGAGTTAAAGATGAATGTAAGCAAGTCTTAAGTCATTAAGGTGTTTGAAAGAGAGAGTACGAAAACAGTGCGCACTATAGTTGTAAATAAGGAATACTCGGAGCAGGTGGATGAGTTTGTGTATTTAGAAAGTATGTTCTAGAGAGATGGGAAGGCTGACAGAGATATTGAAACAAGGGTAAATGCAGTTAACTTCATTAATGGAGAACTGAACGCAGTTGGCGCTAACAAAAAATGTCTGAAGGAGCGAAGCTAGCAGTCCACAATGGGATGTTGGTACCTACCCTGATGTATGGAAGTTAGGAATGAAACTGGCAGAAAGAAGAAACGGAATGGAAGGATGAAAGTAGACTGAATGCTGTAGAAATGAGATCCCTGAGACTTTTGTATGGTAAATCCATGTATGATCGTGTGAGAAATCTGGAGATCCGCAAAAAGTGCAAGGCTAATGTAAGCATAATGAGTGAGCTCAAGAAAGGGACGCTTAGATGGTTTGGGCATAAAGAGCGAATGAGCAAATAAAGGTGTGTAAGGAGAATATACAATGCAAATGTGAATGGTAGCAGAAGTCGGGGGCGCCCGAGAAAGACACGGTGAATCAGATACGTTGTAACATTTATACACTCATCAGACATATTTTATTATTCATATATATATATTTTTTTATATATATTAACTCCACACAGGAGGCCGTGAAGAAAATAATTTCCCTCAGGGCCTATGTCATCTTTGGGGATGCTGTGTGGAGGGTCTTTTTGTGGAGAGGAAGGAGAGAACATGGGTCTTGAAGAGTCCCATGTTGTAGGAGGGAGGAAACACAGAGGCCGGCAGTTCGTTCCACAGCCGAGCTGTTGAACTTAAGAACGAATCGTAGAAACTCATATGTGGGTTAGAATCAAAATCAAATAGATGATGTCATTATGAAATTAAATATTCAATACATAATAAAACCCGAGACTATATAATTAGGACTGATAACATCTCAGAGCGTGTTCAAGGTTCCTTTTTGGAAACGCTTGTAGGTTGGAGTAATTGCAAAGCATTATTTCGTAGATGTGACATTATTAAACCATTAGTACTAACCTTGTTACAAAATGTTGGGCGCCATGTGAGTCAAAGATTGACCTCACAAAATATAATAAAAACTAGAAACACGATGTCCAGCAACATGCAAGCTAGTTAACTCGTGGCCATGTCGTCTAGAGATCACCAATCAAATCCTTGTTTTTGTTCTCCGCCGGTGGCGCTGTTCCGTAGTCAAACAAACGACAGGGCTAGGTGTTTATATCAAATCAACATCAGTTCCCAGTTACTAATCGAGTCAACATTCGATTCCTGGGGTAGCAATTATAACTGTTACAACACGACTCATTTCATGTCAAGAGTCAGAATATTATAATATAATAATAATATTGGACAATTTGTATAGTGCCGCTTTTGTGAGTTATCATCTCAGGGGCGCTTAATAGAAGAGTATGTATGTAACGAGAAATGAATGTGAATGAGACAAGAAGTGTGTGCCAAGACCGTGTTGTTTGGCGGTCCGTCTTCTCTGTTTACGCCTGCGGGGAAACTTCGTGTTGGTTAGTTGGTTAGTTTATATAAAAACCATAGTTCTTATGCAAACTGCTATGTATAAAACTATGTCTCCCAGAACCACTACACTAATTATACATCTCCCAATAGTCAATCAGTATGCCCTGTACTGCCAACCTCGCTACTACTTGTATATTTACCAATTGTTGATATTGATTAAAAAGTTGGTATGCCCTCTATGCAGATGTACAAATGAATAGGTAATTAAATGTAGTGCGTTTTCAGATGTGCGTCTCCCCAAAGAACAGATTGATAGTGTGCTGCCCCTGGGTACCAGGGCAAAACACAGGACTGGAAACCAGATTCCAGGCAAAAACAGATACCCCTAGAGAAGGTACCTCACTTTCATTTCATAAAGTTTATCAGTCACCATCACCTGTTGTGTTGTATAACCCTGATGTATCTGTTTGTTTGAAGGTGATAACTGCACGATGGCGGACACGAGGATAACGGGAGTATACAGACCATTTGCCAACTGCCAGACAGCGAAGGAGGCCGCCTGTAAAGGCATTTTACCACAAGTACTGTTCCCCTCTCTATATGAATCTGACAATAATTTATTTTTTTTCACGTAAATATAATCTACTATTAATGATTATTACACTTGCAACGATAATTATACTAGCAATGGTATGATTATTTAAAAGCAATCTTCTTTAAAAAGAAGTGTCAGGTGAAAACAAGTAAAACATTGTACAATTTTTAATTTTATAAAAAAAAATAGTCTCATAAACGAAACTATATAAATAGGAACAATCCTCCCAACCTTGACATTGACAACTTAATCCCGTGGCCGGGAGATAAAGGGAACATTGAAATTAACGCAACTTGACGCTTGTAATATTAGCCACTGAAGCAAAACTAAAATCGTTTATGCCTTGTCCACACGATGCCAGTATTCTTGTACGGTGCACGAGGCTAGTATTTAAAACCAGGATAGAAATATATTGCTTAATAACACTAGCTACGTGTAAACAGAACTAGCTTTGCTTTTAATCTAGTAAGTTAGAGGAAGCCATTAAGCTATGGTCTCAAGACAGAATAGTTTAATAGGATGTGATTTTATTATTTGAGCTAGTAACGTCCCCCACCACCGAAGTTTATATCCTAGCTTTCTAGTTAGCTTCGTGTAGCCGCTCAAAGCTATTACATGATCAGCTAGTGCTCGGTGACGATGTACTGATGTTTTTTTTTGACAGGATACGAATTTAAAAATGCCAAAACCAAGTAACGAGATTAATTTAAAGTTTTTACAGTTGTAAAATAATAAATAACAATCTGCATAATAATGACCACTAAAGACATTTATTTTTCATTATTCTTTATAAGCACCCGCTAAGATCCCAAAACAGTTTGTTAGCAGGCCATATTCACAATATTAATTATGACACTAAAGCACACATATAATGAGTAGCCGCAATATAGAAAATACATAAGAAAGAACAAAATTTCAAGTGACTACAATACAAAGACCTAGAATACATAGACAGATAGATATAACACAGTCAACATACTCATAGACATACAGACACTCAAAGGTTCACAACATACTTGCGGCCGTTATTCCCATTCCTATTGATTAACCGTTGAGCCGAAATTTTAGCTGAATACTGCCCATTGTTGCCAACTCAACTACTTCAAAATATGCTAGAGTGATGGGAAAAATATGCCAGAAAAATGCTAAATTACTTTAAAAAATGCCAAAAAAAAGTAACATAAATTTAATTTAGAAATAAAATCAGTGAAATAAAAATATCTTTATCTTCATCTTCTTCTTCTTCATTAACAGCAGCTGATGTGGAAGGCTGAGAGACGGAGTCGTAACTTTCTTAGGTCCCAATGCAGCGTAGTACTTCGTCAAGAACAGTGTAAGAATAACAGCACTTTCCTGCTCTCTTTAGGCCAAATCTCACGTACAAAATGGCATTCAGGGTTCTCACCGCCAAACGATTTCGGAGTTTTGTTTTGACCAGACTCATTTGGCTAAATACACGTTCAATGTCCGCATTTGAATGCGGCAATGTTAAAATAGACATTGCAAACTGACATAAATCACCGAAGGGGTTATTATTAGCTGCATCTTTATATTTCATGACTTCATTCCAAAACTCTACAGTGGAAGTCAAGGATTCCCATTTATTGTGAACTATGTTTCTCCATTGAGACACAATCGATATCATTTTTGTTAGTTAAAAAAATTGTTTTTATTATTTTCATGTTTCCGTAAAAATAAGCCAAATAAATATGCTATATGCTAAAGGCATAATAGTTATGCTAAACATGGAGTAATTATGCCAAATTTAGCATATAATATGCTAACTTGGCAACACTGATACTGCCCAAAAGCACAACTACGCTCTTTCCAACGGAAATATGACGACTGAGCGATCAACCAATTTAAGGAAGCCAAACTAATGGATTAAGCTTGCCTCAGTAAATGACTAGTTATAAAAACTATTGACAGAGTTAAAAATATTCGCGACGCCAAGACACGGTGGCATTAAAGTCAAGCTAACACTTTATTTTTTTCATATTACATACGTTTGTTTAAAATATATAAAATATCGGTTTGTGTTTTACAGTATTTGAAAAAAAAGCACTAACAATAAATACAATAATAAATTCGTCAATATTAATTTAAAATTGAAAGTTTTTAATTTGATGTCATTTTATTGTCTATGAAAGTGGGCGGGACCACTTAAGAAAACCAACGGTGAAGTTGTTTGGAAAAAGCGAATCGAACGTTACTGAACAAATCATTTGGCCGATCGGAGCATGAGATTGATCTTTGGAAAGGTTGGAAACAACGGCCGTTAAACACTCATAGGCGTATTTATACAATTACACGCATTGAATCAATGGATACTAATGTATTTAACAATATAGAAAATCTTGATCCATTAACCACTTTTTTAGTTCAGTCCTGCAGGTTGATTCGCTTTTTAACTCCTTTGGCATTTTATTTATTTATTTGTTTAACATACACGGTATAAATATACCATACACAATAATTGCATGTTACACAATACAAGCATAATCTGTTTTGATTTATCTGATTATGTAATAATTGAAACAAAAATAACAATTAACTGTGGCATTTGATCATAAAATGACGACAGAACGTATAAAATTAATACAAGTACATAGAAAATTTGATAAATAAATATGAGTAGACTTAGGTTTAATTAATAATGATTTAGAAGATATGATAGTACATAATAGTCTTTTTGTACTTAGCTTCTGTGCAATTAAACAGATCCGTTGGATAGTTGTGAATTCTCGTGAACCTGTCAACTGGGTGTATTTTAAAAGCGGAAGGATTATCATAAGTATTGGTTTCACTCGATCGTGCCATATCTTCCTAGGGTATCCCCGACTTCTCAAGACATTCACTTCCTAGTCGTATTGTCCCCACGCCTATTTCTTCCTTCATCACATTCGCCTCATTTTACCACAAATAATTATTTGATTCGTATCTTTCTCGGGCATCCCCGACTTTTTCTACTATTTAATTCGCGTAGTATTATTAAATTCACATTGTAAACCTTAAAAACCTACCTTCTGTAAACATTGATTCGACTCCGCATCTCATTCCAGTGCAGAGATAATAAGTTAAGTGCTTCTCGGGCGTCCCCGACTCAAACCACTTTTTAAACCATCCTGGTACTTATAGGAATAAACTTTGAAATTTTCAGCATAATCGGTCGCATAGTTTTTCGATCTATAGGAGACAAACAAACAAACAAGCATTCATTTTGTATATATATATGAAAATTTTTGGAATGGACATTCTTGTGTTGTGTGTGTGATCTACTTTATCTTTATATATGGAATCCGACAAGGGATTTTGATATACAATTTTTAACCATAATATCCATGGAACAAGTAATATATTAATTGACTTATATAATAATTTGATCTATCTTCTTTGTACATAAATACTTTTGCTTACCGAAAGCTTAGTCATAGAGTTTAGGATTGTTTGAATGTAACTTATATTTGTCTTGCAAGAGTTTCCCCAAAACGTTATTCCGTATTCGATAGATTTCACTAGCGATTAATATAATATTTTAATTTAAAAGCAATATATCGTCAAGAGTTGTGAAAAATGGAAAATCAACCAGATCCGGAGCAGGTGCTAAAAAGGAGTAAGCTGTTCATTATTAACTATAAACGGATGTAGACGTGAGGTTACAGGAGTCACTGCAATGATACTGGCTTAAAATTTCCTAGCAGCGTGTACACCGCTCTGGTTTGTGCCAAACCAGGATAGTAAGCCAGGATCGCCTCATGTGCACTGGATAGTGGTATTGGTGGGGGCATCAACTTACAAAATTCACGTTTGGACAGCACTGGCATTACGACTAAATCACTAGCACCGTGTAAAAAGGCATCAAATAGTAGATTAGAAATCTGTACAACTGTACACGACAGTGTCTGCACTAACGCTAAATCTGAGACTTTTTCAAGAATAAATAATATTGCTACAATAATAATACATTAAGAAACTCTTGACAAGGATAACCTTAAATAGATATTAATATTAAACGGTTTAGTTAGAGGGAAGATCAGAGGACCAAAAGGTTCGACGGCTAAAATAAGGTTTTTCAGTAGCGCAGTGGTTGATGTATCCCTCCCGGAGCGAGTAGCGAACCCGAGTTCAATTCTTGGTTGAGATCTAATCTCTTATCTTCTGTGTCTTTTCTCTTTTCTGTTTTTTAAATCTTATTAACATTGTTTCATTCATTATTAAAATCACAATGAACACTAAACCAATTTTTTTCAGATTTTCGCTTTTGAGGGAACGGTTCAGATTGTTTGCTGCCCTCTGGTGACAGTAGTTGAAGGTATAGTACCCAATAATTAATTTATTAAATTAATCATCATTCTCTCAATAAAATGTACCTATTCTTGCATAAACGGTATTGTTGCTTTTGCAGGTGATCAATGCTCGGTAGTTGAAACAGGGCGGGCCGGCAAATGCCTTCGTATATCAAAGTGCCCCATTGCCGTAGAGGCTGTCCTGAAAGGAATCACTCCTCAGGTGAACTTTTACCGTCTCTAATCTAATTTATATTTATTGAATTTTATTTAATCTTTGTTTACAGCACTATTTTTAATCGTGAACTTAATTAAAAAATAATGGCTTGTTCATCAGGATGCAAGTTATTTTTTACCGTTTGTTTTTTTGCTTTCAGATTTGCGATTCAGATGGCTCTGTTCCGATTGTCTGCTGCGAGGGGGTTGTTGCAGGTATAGTACCCAGAACTAAATCATGATTGATTAATCGTATCAAATCGATTGCGATGGTAAGTTTGGTTTTCTGTACAGTAACACAAACCTGTTATATATTGCAAAAGGAATAGTGTTTGAGACTTTATCACTAGGAATTCTTGATGATAACTCGTACTGTAGCCCAGCAATCATTAACTATCAAAAATTTCACTGACGCACATTATTTCCGTATTATGAGTAGAATCTTCATTGTCATGTTGTGTTGTGTAACCCTGGTGTGTTTGTTTGTTTGAAGGAATGAACTGTACGATGAAGGACACGGGGAAAGCAGGAGTGTACAGACCGTTCGCCAACTGCCAGACAGCGAAGGAGGCCGCCTCTAATGGCATTTTATCACAGGTACTGTTCTTCCCTTTATGCGTATCTGAAACTAACAAGTTTTTACATTCACGTCAATTTTACTATTAATAAAAAACTACTAAAGAAAATATTTCGATCTAATGCGTAGGTTAGGTTTATAAACTCCAATCCCATTTTTGGATCTACTTGTATTCTATTATTGTAGAAAGCAATCACTTTGTGGTTTGACATATTCAATAAAATAAAATCTTAAATTAATAAATATCGTGGTTTTAAAACCAAAAAAGTATTTTATTTTATTTTATTTACTTGTATTCTGTTCGCTCGGGTCACCAACTAATTTATTTGTCCTTTTTTCTGCTCTGGATGTTGATAGGTTCTGCTCTGGAGTGTAGATATCCATTGGATTGGGTCGCTTTTCTAATCACATTGTTGCTATGGCTAACATTTTGTTTTCGCATCACCTCTTCGTCTAGAAAAGGCAGGATTTTATCATGGTTTTTCAGCTCAAATTAACCATACCAAATTTAAAGTTGTAAACCACATTAATTTCACTAATTATAATAACAACTGAAATACAGGCACTAAGAGGATTAGCGCTCGCAATACGGTTTCACTTACATAGTAAATAAACACACACAGCTTGAAATCCGGAGCAACTCAATTCAACAACAAGATCCCTCCCACCTTGAATATGAGTACACAGACCAGAGTAGGTTAGTCCCACAGGCCGAGAAATACAACAGTCCATGATGAAAATATTCATCAAGAGCATAAAAATGAAAGCAACAATAAACGTATCTTGGCACTCATATTAGCCACTGCGAAGAAACTAAAATGATTTAAATACTGTATCATCCTGTGCAGTAATGCTTGATCCGGTTGTTCATTTTTTATTATACTTATAAATTTAGCTTATTATTAAAAGATTAAATTATTAAATACTGTTGGTACCTAGCATCGTATTACCTACACCTTTCCTTTTAATCTCCTTTGTGAATATTATTGTTGCCCACCGACCCAAGTCCTACTTTTCCTATGCCGACTTAGCGTAACCAGTTCAGTTGAAAAAATCATAGTGTCAACACATAATCTGTGTCTGATTACGGAGCCCCCTTTTCGACCGTGTCGAAACTAAGAAAAGCCATCGTGAGCTTGCGCAATTTGGTGAAAATTAAGAGTATTGTGTATGAACCAGCGCAAAGGAGAGAAACCGTGGAAGGGTCAAAAAAAAGGTAAGTCGGCATATCCGAAGTTTCCATTCCTGACAATAACAAGTCCTTCAACTTAAGGCAATTTGATTTTTTCCTAATTTAATCAAAAATAAAACCAGCAATCAACAAACTGTTTGAAAGCAATTCTCTTTTCAGCTGTTTTTCCTTTATCACTTTCATAAAAACAAGAAGTGTCCGGTGACAGCATCAAAAAAATTTTCATATAAATATAGTACCTTAAATAAACAAAGATATGATAACATACACACAATGCAACAATTCTTAGCGTTCAAACGCAATCGATTTAGACATCCAAAGCGATTCGGGGAGTCTATTAAGATATCCATCAGCAACATACAAATTAATTTAACAATGAATGCAAGTGGGGACTCATAATATTTTTGAACTCTGAGTTATTTTAACTGTTTTGGCCTCTAACCCAAACTTAAGTTTTGAAAGAAAAAGGGCGGGCAGCTGTTTCTTGGTGCATTCTTCTCGGAGCGAGAACAGGTCCCGAGTTCGATTTTCGTACGTTAGCTAATCTTTTATTTTCTGTGCCTTTTTATCCCTCACATCTAAACAACAAAATCATAAAGAAGATTAATTTTAAAAAGGTAATTTAAAATTATAACAAAACTGTTTTGTTTTCAGACATGCGACGTAGAGGGCAACGATCAGATTGTCTGCTGCCCTCTGGTAACAGTGGTTGAAGGTATAGTACCTAGAACTTAATCATCATTCATTACAAATCCAGTAGGCGATGCGATGGCTCGTTGATTTCCTTGGCTCACTCATCACCACAATACCATCATTGCAAAAGGCAGAAAGTCATTGAGGCGGAATGCGAACAGCTCTGAGTGTTTGCAACTTTGTAACTAGGAATTCTTGATGACACATCTTACCGTAGACCGGATAACATCAATCCACTGAAGCACATTACTTGTGGATTGCGTGTAAAATATTCATCGTCATGTTGTGTTGTATTATTTAATCTTGGTGTATCTGTTTGTTTGAAGGGATGAACTGCACGATGAAGCACACGGGGACTGCGGGAGTGTGCAGACCATTCGCCAACTGCCAGACAGCGAAGGAGGCCGCCAGTAAAGGCATTTTTCCACAGGTACTGTTCCTCCCTTAATGTGTCTCTGACAATAATAACATATTTGACTTTGCGCCCCTAACATGACCTTTCTTTGCTTACAGAAATGTGACTTGACTAATAACGAGTCGGAGTTGGTGTGCTGCACGGAGGCTGCCTGTCCGCCGCTGCCGAAGGGACTTGTCACTCAGCTACCGATTGGCTCCAAGGCCGCAGACTGTGAGTATTGCTAAACCATACCACAAATACATATTATAAAATTATGTTGCATGTCTGAAAATCTGTTTCAGTTTATTTGTAAATACACCTAATACAGAGTGTAAAATTTAATAATTATTATTGTTCAAATTAAATTTATGCAATAGTAGGTTATACGAAAGAAAACGATAAAACCTACTAAAAGCAATTAAAGAGAAGTTCAATGTAAAAATACCAAAATGATGAAAATGTTTTTTGAATTAATTATAAATTTTAATATTCATAATTACAAACACTTAATACTTTTAATCTTGATGCTCACCACTCTTCTAGACACAAGCGGCAGCTTCTATAGAAGAGGAACATTAAAAAATCAAAAGCAGTGAAAACTAATTGTATCAATTATTTTAGTTAACATTGATTATACTCTCTAATACATTGTACTGTATATTGATTAATTATTTAATATATAAAAATAAAACTATGCAATAGTAGGTTATACGATAAAACTGTTACATACTTTTTTAGACATAATAATAGAGTTATTCTAACTTTAAGTAGGGAACGTCAATTTATTATTTCGAGAACTCCTACTAAACAACACATCCGCAAAAATAATTTTTATGTTTTTCCTTTAGCGTAAGTGTAAAAATTAACGTTTTAATTTTATTAAATCATACGTTCAAATTTAGTTGACCGAGGTAATGAAACAAGAGGCATTATATTAATATAGACATCTGATAATTTTTTTGTTTCCTCTACAGACTGCATAAAGCTGCGGGAAAAAATTTTCCCGTGTCAAGAAACAAGGTTCGGTTGGACTCGGGGAAACCTGTGTCCTCTGCACACACCAGACTCCAGCATAGTATATCACCTGGCTCCCATAAGTACTGCCGCCGAGGCCCCGTTCATTGTAAGTTTCAGACATTGGGTAGCTTTATTTATTATATATTAATTAATTTCTTGAAATGACTAACTGGCCTTCACGCAGTTTCCTGGCAGGGGCAGGCAGAGAGAATAGACCGTTACAATGCTCTCGCATTCACTCCTTGCTTTATTCACATTCATAATTCATCTCACATACTCTTGCATTATTCTGACTTTTGACCCGACACTCTTTACACTACTTTCTTCGTTTATCCGCTCTACATGCCCAAACCATCTAAGCGTCAAGATGCCGAGTTGATAAAAAATAATATGAAATTCCCTTGATGGAAAAAAATACTCCAGTTCTATTATTTAACGTCCTGTAGGCATGAAAAAATTCTGCGTCTTTTCAAAATGCTGATTAACTAACTTAATTGTAGTGGTAAAAAAAATACAATTTTTAATAAAATATCTGAATTTTTCTGTATTTTAAATAGTCCTAAGCCTCTCCTAAACATATTTCCCAATTAAACAAACTCATCCACCTGTTCCAAGTATTCATCACTCACAACTATACTACATTGCTATTAACACTATTACTATTAAACAAACTCATCCACCTCTTCCAAGTATTCATCACTCACAACTATATTACATTGCTATTAACATGTGACTATTAAACAAACTCATCCACCTGTTCCAAGTATTCATCACTCACAACTATATTACATTGCTATTAACACTATTACTATTATTACACTTTGAAACACCATGACATTAGAGTTGTTAGAGCAGGCAGCCGCCCTATAAAGTAGCAGCCAGTTGTAGCTTGTAGCAGCCAATATCACCAGTTCTACTGGCTGCCACGACAAGTGCGTGAGGACTGAGGACTGAGGCATCCACACACATGTACCCTAGTCACATTTGAGGCTGGCTTCTACAGCCGACGATATTTGGCTTCCATAGAGCCCTAATACACATTGCAGATCATGTTGGCTGCATAAAAACTGCATTCATCCTAGACACGAGAGACCGTCGTTCTTGAAATAAGCACATTCAAACAGACGCGTACTTCCATACTATTTGCTTATTCAATGCAATACATGGGGATGGGGATGTTAAATTTCCACGTGTCATTATTTTGTCCTTTAGTTATCTCCAAACTTGGTTGGTAAAGAAGTGGTTATCAATTTGTAACGCACGTTTCTCTCCAAATCAATATTTGTTTTATCATGTTTAAGAAACGAATTTTCATGCTTATTTTATGACATGTTTAGAAAACAAAATTTCAAAAAATTCTTTCGAAGATTTTTTTAAATGTAATTATTTATTAATTAAGTATGTTGGAGAAAAACTAAACTTTTTAAACAAAAATGAAAGACCATTAATAGAAAGGAACTAAAAACATCGGCGGGCGGGTAAAATCCTTGGCTCTGGATTCAGTGGTCACGGGATCAAATAATAAATACTATTAAATAATTATGTGTATTTAAAATATTTATATTCAATTTAATTTTTTTTTTTCAATTAATATTTTACACCCAAAATAACATGTCAATTACTTCTTTAAATTACGGTGATTTCTTTTTGGGGTATTATGCCATGTTGCGCTACCTCCTCCTCTTTCCAAGTTTCCTCTCCAAATCAAGTCAAATCTCCTCCTTCAGTTTTCATCATCAGGGTAGATGTTATTATGAGGCTGAAGGTAGTGAAGCGGGGAACAGGTGGCCACTAAACACGGCTAAAGCCATTTCAAACAAAGTTTCCATTCTGATGGCCTTTCACCGGGGCAATACTGAGATGTTTTACGATATTTTACTTAAGTGATATAGCCCTAACATCTCCAGCCAGTCCAGGGCACCCGAATAGACAATTTGGTCACGTTGTGTTATTTCACAATGTATTCATTTAAAATAGTATATAATATACAAGTACAGTTTAATCATAACTTAAACACTGCTTGAAATGGCTTTAGTCGTGTTTGGTGACAATATCCTTATTTTTAACACGGTCATACGTGATTATATCTGGATAGGCAGGTACTTTTCTCTTCCGCATCTCGTTCCCCTTCCCACTACCTTCAGTCTAACAATATACGGCAATTTGGGATGCCATAGTGTCACTGGTTCCAGATGGTTGGTTGGGATGCCATAGTGTCACTGGTTCCAGATGGTTGGTTGGGATGCCATAGTGTCACTGGTTCCAGATGGTTGGTTGGGATGCCATAGTGTCACTGGTTCCGGATGGTTGGTTGGGAAGCCATAGTGTCACTGGTTCCAGATGGTTGGTTGGGATGCCATAGTGTCACTGGTTCCAGATGGTTGGTTGGGATGCCATAGTGTCACTGGTTCCAGATGGTTGGTTGGGATGCCATAGTGTCACTGGTTCCAGATGGTTGGTTGGGATGCCATAGTGTCACTGGTTCCGGATGGTTGGTTGGGAAGCCATAGTGTCACTGGTTCCAGATGGTTGGTTGGGATGCCATAGTGTCACTGGTTCCAGATGGTTGGTTGGGATGCCATAGTGTCACTGGTTCCAGATGGTTGGTTGGGATGCCATAGTGTCACTGGTTCCAGATGGTTGGTTGGGATGCCATAGTGTCACTGGTTCCAGATGGTTGGCAGTAAGAAATGAACAAAGCAAATGATAAAACGAAAATCAGCAAACATTTTGCGAGCAATTTAAAACAACACTTTCTTAGAGATTAATATGAAGATGTGTTGTGTTCCCAGGGACGACTTGGAACAGGTCGGAGAGAAGAGATCACCTGGCGGCGGCATCCAGTGACCTTACTGAGTGACAGGTGGGTGGTGTGCTCTGCATACGCCATTAAAGCGATTGGGTGAGTTTATTGTTTCTTCATTTAAAAGTTCAAATCCTTGGAATAATGACTGCAACGATGAATATACACACACAAATTGGTTTGATATTTGAACTATCTAACCTTATAGATTTAAGCGCATTTTAGACGAGATTTCACATACTTGTGGAATATACGTGTTTGGAAACTCGTGGTATAAGTGGCGATCTAGTAAATTTACCTCACATAATTGAATGAATCGAAGTCCTCTTTTAACTCGACCGTTTTGCATTTCATCTGTCTGTATGTTTAGTTTTGGGTTCAGAATGGTGGCTGTTTAAATTGTTCAGTAAAGATTACTTTTTATGTGAAATTATCGTGTTTACTTCCTTATTTGCATTTTTACAATATTATGGCACCTACCTGCCTGAAGAATATTTGAAAACAGAAATTTCATTGAGACCTTTTTGTATAAGTCCTTATTTGAAATTTAAAAAACGGTACAAAAACCATGTTTTATAAGTAAACACGTATTAAATATCTACCAATAAATCGTATGACTTCAGAAGAAATTATGCTTACTATTAGCTATGACAGAGGTGTTGGTTATGTAATAAATAGTTCTCGGGGAGGCGGTACCCATACCCGCCTTAATTCACCGCTTAAACGACTTCTTTTCCAATTCTAAGAGCTTCGTTAGTTCAACTCTGTTCGTTAATAAGCCAGTAATTTTGCATAACGAACAACATTATTAAAGAAGATGTGTATATTGACAGTTAAACGAAGCTTATCTGATGCTATGGATGCCTAAAATATGTTTATCGGCCGTCGGATCATTTCTTATCAATTGTTGACCATATATGACATATGGCTTTATCGACTGACCGTGCTAGACCTCCAGTAAGTTTAAGAGATACAGATTGTTTTTGGAGTGTTTCTGTTGAATTTGGAATACAAGTATTACAAGTAAATACCGGTATTTCAATGGAAGATGCTCCGGGGAACGAGCATCATAGATCCTTTGGCACCGGCGCATAGCCGTGAGACTATCTCCCTTCAAACAATCTACTTCATCTTTTTGAACGCTTACTACGGAGCCTTAAGAACTCTCTCGAACTGTTCGAAGAGTAAAGTTAGCGAGATGAGTCAGTAGTTGAACAGAATCAATTCCGATATCGACAATTATATATATTTAGTTTTTAAGAAGTTGCTTTTAAACAGCATCTTTGTTGTCGCTAGTATGGTACGCAGTTATTTTATTTTTCACTCAATGTTTACAAATTATACACCATAGTGTATAGCTACACTAAATACTGCTTTGTAATACGAGTATGTATGTACCGACTTATATGAATGCAATTTATTTTAAGGATCTTTGAAATTAACGATTTTGTAATGTTTTTAAAAGAATGAAAAATTGAATTGAATTGAATCAGCGGTTTTCCTTTGAAATTTATTTATTTATTTATTAACGCCGATTATAGCGGCTTTTACAAAAGAATAACAATTGTTTTACATATGAATACAGAATATACATAGATAAAAAAAATATAAATATAAAATACATAAAAGAGAACAATAGAAATAGTAGTATCAACATAAAAAAGTACAATGAGTAGGTTATTATAAATAAAATACAACATATTATAAATCCCGGATATTATGTAATGAGTGTTAAGAAATTAATACTTTAAAACTGTATTTGATTATAGACAATCAGAGAAGCGCTGACAGACAGTTTTAATTAAGTAGTGTTTGTATGAGGTTAAACTAGCAATGTTTGTAGGTTCATCCAAAACATATTTATTTCCAAGTACATGTAGGCGATTCATTATGGAATTGAGTTCAGCGTTAGATCCTGTATTGTTACAATGATAGGGTAATTTGAAACGAACTGATCGACTAGGTACATGGAAACATATTAACGAAAGAAGTTCAGGGGAGTTCAACAGGTTGGTAACGATTTTAAATAAACAAAATAGGTCAAAACAAATTCTTCTTTCTTTTAATGTATCGAGTCCCAATAATTGTAACAGAGAGGGGTAATTAATGTTTTCGATGAATATTCCCAATTTAAAATTAATATAACGTAAAAATTTATGTTGGACTCAAGGGAATATAAAACCATAACAAATATATTATGCTAGTGAATCTCAGATGACTTAGTGATTGTATTAGACAATTAGACCTACTTAAGATGTACATGGCAATGTTAATATAACCTGCACTTCTTTTGTTTCAGCTTAGAGCGGGTCAACTTTGTCGGATTAGGGGGGAACTTTACACCCCAGTACAACCCTGACGATATATACAATGTGATAAAAAGACACGCCCACCCACTACACAGCTATACATTCTCACACTCGTATAACGACATCGCCCTTCTTCAGCTTGACAGACAGTAAGCTTTTCATAATTATACAAAACATTGGAATAATGTTAGTAAAATTCACAAAACAAATAAGTTCATGGGTGCGACTGGAATTTCAATTAAAGACCATTTGCTATTACAATTATCAATCTGACGGCCACCGTGGTCGAATGGTAAGGTTCTCGACTAGCAATCCGGAGGTCGGAGGTTCAAATGGTAAATCTTATTTTAAAAATTTATTATGTAGTATATTTGCAGTACTTTCTAGAGTGGAATATACTATCAGTATCGCCCTGGTGTAAGACTACCATTCAGAATTGAAACGTTGCTTGAGATGGCTTTAACCGTGTTCGGTGACCAGATCTGAACAGCCTGGTACTTTCCCACCTTCCTCTTCCCCATCTCCTAGGTTAGTTCCTTATAACTTATTAGCAGGAATAGTTCCACCTGTATAGTGCCACCTCAGTGTAGGTCGACCAACAAACACTCCTATGTCCTGTCCTATCTTCCATTCTTGCTACATGCCCTGCTAGCGGAACAGGCCCACTGTTGCTTCACATGGTCTGATGCTCTGTAGGGAACTCGCGCGCATACAAGGGTTAGTTCAAGCAACGCCGGTTCCTTATAACTTATTAGCAGGAATAGTTCCACCTGTATAGTGCCACCTCAGTGTAGGTCGACCAACAAACACTCCTATGTCCTGTCCTATCTTCCATTCTTGCTACATGCCCTGCTAGCGGAACAGGCCCACTGTTGCTTCACATGGTCTGATGCTCTGTAGGGAACTCGCTTGCATACAAGGGTTAGTTCAAGCAACGCCGGTTCCTTATAACTTATTAGCAGGAATAGTTCCACCTGTATAGTGCCACCTCAGTGTAGGTCGACCAACAAACACTCCTATGTCCTGTCCTATCTTCCATTCTTGCTACATGCCCTGCTAGCGGAACAGGCCCACTGTTGCTTCACATGGTCTGATGCTCTGTAGGGAACTCGCTTGCATACAAGGGTTAGTTCAAGCAACGCCGGTTCCTTATAACTTATTAGCAGGAATAGTTCCACCTGTATAGTGCCACCTCAGTGTAGGTCGACCAACAAACACTCCTATGTCCTGTCCTATCTTCCATTCTTGCTACATGCCCTGCTAGCGGAACAGGCCCACTGTTGCTTCACATGGTCTGATGCTCTGTAGGGAACTCGCGCGCATACAAGGGTTAGTTCAAGCAACGCCGGTTCCTTATAACTTATTAGCAGGAATAGTTCCACCTGTATAGTGCCACCTCAGTGTAGGTCGACCAACAAACACTCCTATGTCCTGTCCTATCTTCCATTCTTGCTACATGCCCTGCTAGCGGAACAGGCCCACTGTTGCTTCACATGGTCTGATGCTCTGTAGGGAACTCGCGCGCATACAAGGGTTAGTTCAAGCAACGCCGGTTCCTTATAACTTATTAGCAGGAATAGTTCCACCTGTATAGTGCCACCTCAGTGTAGGTCGACCAACAAACACTCCTATGTCCTGTCCTATCTTCCATTCTTGCTACATGCCCTGCTAGCGGAACAGGCCCACTGTTGCTTCACATGGTCTGATGCTCTGTAGGGAACTCGCTTGCATACAAGGGTTAGTTCAAGCAACGCCGGTTCCTTATAACTTATTAGCAGGAATAGTTCCACCTGTATAGTGCCACCTCAGTGTAGGTCGACCAACAAACACTCCTATGTCCTGTCCTATCTTCCATTCTTGCTACATGCCCTGCTAGCGGAACAGGCCCACTGTTGCTTCACATGGTCTGATGCTCTGTAGGGAACTCGCTTGCATACAAGGGTTAGTTCAAGCAACGCCGGTTCCTTATAACTTATTAGCAGGAATAGTTCCACCTGTATAGTGCCACCTCAGTGTAGGTCGACCAACAAACACTCCTATGTCCTGTCCTATCTTCCATTCTTGCTACATGCCCTGCTAGCGGAACAGGCCCACTGTTGCTTCACATGGTCTGATGCTCTGTAGGGAACTCGCGCGCATACAAGGGTTAGTTCAAGCAACGCCGGTTCCTTATAACTTATTAGCAGGAATAGTTCCACCTGTATAGTGCCACCTCAGTGTAGGTCGACCAACAAACACTCCTATGTCCTGTCCTATCTTCCATTCTTGCTACATGCCCTGCTAGCGGAACAGGCCCACTGTTGCTTCACATGGTCTGATGCTCTGTAGGGAACTCGCGCGCATACAAGGGTTAGTTCAAGCAACGCCGGTTCCTTATAACTTATTAGCAGGAATAGTTCCACCTGTATAGTGCCACCTCAGTGTAGGTCGACCAACAAACACTCCTATGTCCTGTCCTATCTTCCATTCTTGCTACATGCCCTGCTAGCGGAACAGGCCCACTGTTGCTTCACATGGTCTGATGCTCTGTAGGGAACTCGCGCGCATACAAGGGTGGACTACAGCAAACTGTGCGCCACACTAAACAGTTTAATATAGAAAGATACCTAGCGCAGACCCTTGAAACATCACAGATAGTCTGAATTCTCGAAAAATCAGTTCCAATTTTGAAAATGATGACACTTAAATTCAAAACCAAGTTCTGAATATGATTTGAAATTTTCACGTCTTTAAATTATGGTGATTTCTTTTTGGGTTATTATGCCATGTTGCGCTACCTCCTTCTTTAGCCAACGTTTCGGACAGCATTATAGTATCCATCATCAGGACAGATGTGTAATCGAATGTGAAATTACATGTTTATTTGTAATTACTGTAATGCTGTCCGAAGTGGGCTAAAGAAGGAAGTAGCGCAATATGGCATAACACCCCAAAAATAAATCAAAGTTCTGGAGTTCATTGAACCAGAGTTATGGACAGAGTCAAAGAACCTATTTGTAATTATTATTACAATGTTACAGTCAATGTCAAGTCAATGTTACATGTGTTGAAAAGTAATGTCACGATATTTATTATTTTTATGAAATTTTATAATTTATTGTTACTTTATTACCATTATTTCCAATGTCAAATAACAGGTGACAGGGTCTCACGAGTGTCGTGCGTCATGCCGGAATATCAGCATACCGCACCTAAAGGGTTAAGGAATATTATTGCATCGCACTACCACTTCACAGTTTTACAGAAATAAATTATATCCATTTCAGGGTAACCTTCACAAGCAGAATAATCCCTGTCTGTCTCCACACCGGCACAACTCTTCCTGACAGTGGCTTCATCTTCACTGCGTGGGATGACTCACTCACTACACCTCCCCACAAGGTTAGAACACATTTCTCTGCCTTCAGAATGAACAATGACTGATGATGTGATAAGATTGACAGCTGTGGCTGGTACTAAATGTACATTTGTTTAAATAGATATCTAACCATCACGCCGTCTCCCCGCAAGGGTAGGCAGAGAGGATGGACCGCCACACAACTCTGTTTTAACACACACTCCTCGCTTCATGCACATTCATACATAGGTTCTGTTAATCTGAATCTTGAGATGACCCAAGTACTTGCCATGTCTACCTTGGGAGTCCCAGACTTCTTCTACCATCCACTCCTTTCTCCGTACATTCGCTCTACATGTCAAACCCATCTTAGGGTCCCTTTATAAAACTTTTCCACAAAGCTTACATTATTGAATTATTTCCCGATCTCCACATGTTTATGGTATTTCTACCACTCTGAAGAGGACAAATGAAATGTTGATTAAAGCACACACTTAGAAGTACTGCTTCAAATCCTCGCATGTAATTTCACGATAAATTATTAATTTATTAAAAGTAATGTATATATATATTTGTGGCACGTTCCAGAGTGGAAGATACTCTCAGTATAGCCCTGGTGAAATATCTTCATACGGATCGAATGTATCTTGAAATGGCTGTAGTCGTGTTCGGTGACCAGATCTAATTAGTCAGGTACCCCTTTTACACAATTGGGGATGTCATAGTCCCACTGGTTCTAGACGGTTGGGAGTAGTTGAGAGACTTGTGTAGTATTTACATTAAAAACACATTTCTTCAAAACCTCACTTCACATTGTAATACTATACGGATTGTTCTCATTGGATAAAACAATTAGTTGGTACGTTTTTCAACATTTCAGACGACAATGCAGAGAGTATCTCAGGAGGAGTGCTCTAGAGCATTCCCCGCTGACAGGTATGCTCACCCTGCCGGCGTAAAACATGACCTGGAGATTTGCAGCCGCCCAGTCAACACAGCTGGAGGATGTCCGGTATGTAACGCTGGGATGCATTGTACACCAAGCTAATTATAACAAGGGTGTTTTTTATTATTTCATATTGATATAACAAACATTTTATAAATAACAAAAGAGTAGTCCCGCTGCCTGCCCCATGACAGCTTGTCTACAGGTCTACCATTTTTTTTTTCAATTTAATTAACACATAATTATTTTGCATATAAAAATTAGTTTTAATTTCAAAATAATGTCTATATTATGTAACGTAACATTCAATCTCTAAGGACGGGTTGTTTCACAGAATTTGAACAATTCATCAAATTTCAAAGTTGATTTTCAAGTTCTGTGAAGGTTCTATTCAAGTTCTGTTAGTATTTCAGCTTTGTGAAGCCCTTGGCCAATAATGATATAATGATAGAACTTGAATAGAACCTACACAGAACATGAAAATCCACTTTGAAATTTGATGAATTGTTATTATTCCGCGAAACAACCCGTCCTTATTCTTCTTCTGATTGCTCTCTTCTCTCGGAATGTATCTACTATTAAGGAGAAACGACTTCCTTAATTAATTCCTCCCGTGGATTATCATTTGGGTAACTTTTTCATATTATTTGATTAAGTATGTAGGTAAATAAGTACCTACCTACAAATCTTAAGTTTTCAAAAGAAATTTTTATTTAATGAGAGAAAAACGAAAACATACATTTTTTGGATGCGAGGACTTTTATTCACAGAACTACTAGAGTTAGGTTAGGTTAGGTTAGCTTAACCAAACCATTTCCATTGACCATGAGTGTAAACACTGACCACCTACCGGTTTTAAAGAAGTGATTAATTAATTAAAATGAATTAATAATCTGCCATTTGAAGTGTGTTCACCTTATCACTTTATTTGTTCTCAGGGCTGGTACCACGGCGCCCCACTGACTATTTCCAACAGCCCCAGGGTGGC
Organism: Hesperophylax magnus; assembly: GCA_026573805.1. Taxonomy (NCBI): domain Eukaryota; kingdom Metazoa; phylum Arthropoda; class Insecta; order Trichoptera; family Limnephilidae; genus Hesperophylax; species Hesperophylax magnus. The sequence goes on from JAIUSX010000059.1 coordinate 3,069,332, forward strand.
CTGTACTCACCTGCTGGTGGGGTTGAAATCCTTGTATAACTCTTCACCCTGCATGGTGACCAATACGAGGATATCTACCTACATCCCCTGGATAGAGGGTATTGTGTGGCCTGAAAGCGGTGTTGTTGTTTAGGACCGTGTTTTAAGCAATTTGTAAATTATTTTTTATTATAAATTTTTTTTTTCATTCTGAATATAATGGTATCAATAGAATTAGTTAAGAGGGGCAGTTGCCCTAATCCCCCCCCCCGTGTATACATGGTATCTGGAAACTTGTAGTACAAGCGGCAAACTGGCGCATCTACGTCACATGGAAAACCCAGAAAATACTCTGGTTTTGTTCGATCACAGCATTTCAATTCTTTTGTTACATTTTTTCTATTAAAACCTTTTGTAGCCGGGCCGACGCTTCGACACATTTTAAAATACTACCATTTAAAAAAAATTATAAATTCCAACTTCTGACTCGATTTACTCGAACATAAAAACTCACAAAATAAAAAAATACTTTTGTAATAGGTTCATCAGTTTCCCCTTTGTACTATGAGTTTCCGGACAACATGTATTACACAAATCCCACACAGGCAAGGCCAGTGGGTAGGCATACTTGGGATTAGTTAAAGGTACTTAAACATGACTTATTGTGGAATGTAGGTACATACCTATATTATTTCTATAAAAAGGAGATTTTTATGATTTATTAATATCAAAATCAGTTAGATTTTTTAAATTAGAAACACATTTTACAGAAGAAAAACATATTTTTGTAATTTTGTTTCTTATACTTAACTTAAGTACAAAAATGGTGCACTTAAATTTTTCTTAATTCTATCTGAGTAATAAAAAGTAAAATTAAAATTTTATCGACCTTATTCTGCAACCATCGCTAAAAAAACCAGTTGACTGAAGTTATATAACAAATCCTTGGTCAATCGGCCAACTGGTTATTGAGAAATCGTAGTTGCCGATTTGTATTTGTGCGTGTAAAATGGATGTACCATTGGGTGAGATTAAAATGAAGTAATTGATAGTTAGCAGCTAATCAGCCAACCCAGGGCCAAGAACAACTTGTTCCTCTCTCTTGGAAATTGGATTATAGTCAGTTTGGCATTCTGTCCTTCAGTTCTTGTTACTTGTTGCCTTCTCACTACTTGTCAGTACTCATACTTCCCTCTATTCTATAACTCTATCATTTTATCAATATATCACTATTCAGTTTGGACAGTCTACACTCAATTCTAAAACCTTTTCTTTCTAGACAACAATACCGCATTAAGTAAGGTGGGGATGATGGGTAGATACTGCGTGGAAAAGCTTTTTTTTATTATGTGTTTGTACTTATGTATTTTTTTTTATTATATACATATTATGGTACTGTAAATTTTTTTGACTTTTTTAATGTTAATAAATTATTTTTTAATTTGTGCACATTTTGTTTTGATCCAGACTGAAACCTTTTTTTTCTGTATTGTGTAAGTGTTGGTGTATTCTGTCTTGTCAATAAAAGCCTTTACGATCAATGATGGATGAAGGTAAACAAATTAACGAAAGAAATAAAACTCTGGAAAAATAAGCCAGAAACAAGAGAAAAATACACAAATGCATAAAATTCATTGATAAAAATAAAAATAAAACTACCTCAAGTGGTGCAGAATCGAGGACCTAACCACCGCCTTTAAGGGCGAGGCTACGGCACATATCAAGAACCCTCTTAATCCTTGCTAATCTAAATCTCTAAAACCTAAGAAAGAAAAGGAAGAAATTCCCTAAATTAAAGTGAAAACTTTATCAATATCCGTTGCGTAGTTTAGACGAACTAAGCGCACAAACAGACAGACGCTTATAAGACTTTATTTTATACTATCTAGAGATGACTAAATACTTACAAATAACAAGAATCGAAAGTCAGGTAATGCAAAGAAGAACTATATTATCAGGAGGAACTTTCTACACTTTCTTGATGGACGGTGGCCGTACTTTGTTGTACAGAGTTGAGAGAAAATATAATATAAAACAACTATTTATTTTATTATGGGACCATCCCATAAAGGTCCCATGACCAGTTCAGGCACGGGAACTCCATCCAAGCCAGAGTCAAGTTACCCTCTCAGAACAGGGCCCTTAGGTAATGCAGACAGTACACAACTGCTGACCCTGTACATTCCCGTTGTGGAATCGACGGTGCGTTTGATAGATTTCCCTCTCTAAACAAATGGATTGTAATGTTTAGAGCACAGGCATCAAGTAAGGATGATCGTGTGGAAAATGGGAGATTGGCAAAGAAAGCAATAATGCGTCAATAATCACAATTAATAATTGTCCCTCATTGGAAAACGTTGACCATATGTCAAATTTAAGACAAATTTGATTCATATGTAAATAAATATGAAGCTCTAATCTCACAAAATAACGAAATAATAAAAACTATCCAATTTATGACAGATCAACAAGAAGACTTATAAAAACGGATAAATGTTATCGAAAAAGCACAAGAAATAGTCAACGACGAATTAATTGCACAAAAAATCATAATAATATACCACTTAATATTATTTCTAAACAAGAGGAAAAAATTGATAAGTTGGAGTATTTAAGCCAAATCTGTAACATCGAGATAAGAGGTGTCCCGGAGTTCTCAAAAAAATCTGTAATATCATCAAGTACGAAAATACCGACGTGCATTCTGTAATAACAAAAATAAACAGGATGGGACCGAAGTTCTCCGACAGAAATCCAAGATCTATCGTGGCGACATTCAATACCATAACATCGCGGGACGAGTTCCTATCCAAATTCAAATCTTACAAGAAATCCACTACCAATGTGACAAACAAAATAAATACAAGGGACCTAGGATTATCGCAAACCGCCAATCACATTTATATATCCGACCAATTAACTCTGAAAGGAAAATTTTTGCTATCACAAACAAAAAAAAATTGCTAGAGACCATAATTATCAAAGATATTAGAAGAACGAGATATGCTATGTTGGCCGCCGGACCGTAGCCGGAGTACTACCTAATTAGGGTACTTTGAACGGTATCGGGACGTGTACGCACAGAAATCTGTTCTATGTATTAGTGCGGATACCTTAGCGTAAGCGAAGGTGTGCAGTAGTATTGGTGAACAAAACCGGCGACACTCGGCAAAACAATTCCACACAGTATGAACTGCTCATAGCACATCTCGTTCTTCTAATATCTTTGATAATTATAAACATTCTTGGTCCAGAGGAGGGCGCATTCTTTTGAGGAAATCTGATACATCCAAGACAATTCCAATAAATAATATTGCTGATTTGGACCGTGAAAAACGTCAATTACTGTGACTAATGATACAAATTACTGTGCTGCTATACCACTCCACTATATTAGACATTAATGTTTGTTTTATAATATGTTTTTATCCGTTATTCAATAATAGTCAATATGTATTCTCACTTTCCCTATTAGCTACTTTCGACAAGAAAAAACATACCCAATATAATCTACTCGCTCTCTACCTAATATTATTATTATCTAGATCGAAAGTTTTTTAATTTCATTTTATGAGTCATAACACCACCATGATAATGTACACGAGATTTAAATTATTCTTCTATAATCTATCAAGTATATACATTAATGTTTGCTTTATATAATAAGCTTTTATCCGTTATTCAATAATAGTCAATATGTATTCTTACTCTCCCTGATGGATAATTTAGACAAGATAACATATACTCAAAATAATGTACTCGCTCTCTACCTAATATTATTATTATCTAAATCGACTGTTTTTTATTTTCGTTTTATGAGTCATAACACCACCATGATACTGTACACGAGATATAAATTATTCTTCTTTAATCTATCAAGTATATACATTAATGTTTGTATTATAGTATGCTTTTTTCCGTTATTTTATAACACTACATTTGTATTCTTACTTACCCAATTGGCTACTTTCGATAAGAAAACACATACTCAATATAATGTACTCGCTCTCTACTTATCATTATTGTTATTATATAGATCGATTGTTTTTTATTTTTGTTTTACGAGTCATAATACCACATAATGAGATATATTATAGACATAGACAAATCACACACTTACTTTCACATATTTTTGGTTCCTTGGAACGGGCAATTTGCCTAGTTAGGAACCAATAATTTTGACCTGATAAGGTACAAATATCTATAATCACTAAAATATTTTAATTATATCTTGTGTCATATTGTACTGTGTGTAAATCTAAATTAATAAATAAAAGTATACCTAACTTATCTGGGTTTAAAATCTGATGAAAAATTCAAGATGAGCAAATTATTATTTTAATAATAAAATTTTAAAGAGTAAGTTAATTGTTCAAAAGCATCAGGAATGTCCTTAGTAAAAAAGACTTAGATTAAGATCTACATGTCTCATTACCAATCGCTGTTAGAATACGGTATTATCGGATGTGGCAGGGCAAATGACAATATCCTAAAATCACTCTTTAAAAGCCAATGAAAATAATTCTGAAAGTCCCTGTAAGAACTCTAGCACTGACGAAATTTTAACATCTGATAATATTATAATCACAATGCCTGTACAGTTTAGGATTGTTGTAAACGGAAGTGGTGCCCTCTGTTATCTTCAGAAGGAATGATCGGGGACGCTGTTTGAAAACTAAATCAAAAGTAAAATTTTCACAACTTTTTCTTACCAGAATTTCTCAGGTTTAAAAACTTTTACACTATTGTACATACAAGAAACTTTTCGGAAAAAAAAACAAGAACAAAAAGTTTTCAAACTTCACATAACATATATGTCTTAAACTGATTTATAAATGTGGAAATTCTAACTATACAATTGCAAATGTTCTCCAAAATGCCCTTGAAAGAATCTCAGACTTGTGATGTTCCGAAAGAAACCATTCATCTGTTCTGAATGCAATTACTAATGTTATCCAAATTGACCCTGGTAATAAATTACATCTTTGCGATTCTTTCAAGGATAAAGAAACCATCCTGTCACTTCGAATGCAATCAACAATGTTCTCAAAATTTGTTTTGACAGCATCGCCATTCCATTGCAAGAATATTATGTAGGTACTAAATACACAATTTGGCTGTCCTAAATCGGGAATCCTTCCCAGTTGTACAGACGAAGGTTCATTTTGTTTTGTATTGTTTGTAATTTATATAGGTATATTAATTAAATAAATAAATAAAAATAGTCAAACCAAGTCCAAAAATAGTCAAAAATAACGTCAGCAGATGAGTCCGAAACCCAAAGAATTTTACGTTCCATTTAGGAAGTCACATGACTGGTTTTAACTTAAGGTTAATTTCGCATAAGAGCCAACAAGCTTAAATAGTTGTTACACGCGGAGTAGGCAAATGGTTTTCCTTCGAATTTTGAATCATACGGTGTGCGATTCGAATTTCAAACATATTTTGGAAGACGAGAATGGTTTCCTTCGAAATGTGTCAGCAGATAAAAATTTTTTATGATTTTTAATTTTTCCGCAACTGAAATTTTATGTTTCATTCTGAACACAAAATTAAAGTTAATAGTGAATCTGTATGCGATAATTAGAATCCCAAGAATGAATCATCATTTCAATTTTGCAGCACATGATGTGTAGATAGAATTTATTTGTGACAGAATTTTAAAGAATGAATTTCAACTGGAATTTAATTCTGAACATAAGTCTGGTTTTTACTTAAACAATCTTTCTCAATAAATATGTATTAAATTTAGCTAATATAAAGAGAAGGAAACCTGTATATATGAACTACCTAGGTACAGTAAAATATATATTTTTTAAAGAAAGATATAACCTGACAAGGTTATTCGTAACCCTGAAATAACCTAAAAAAAATATATCGACATCACCTAAGTATTGTTTTCCCATAGTGTGAAACCGTTGTATTTGGGAGTTCGCAATATAATTGCGCTTATGTCTGTTGGAGTGGAATAGTGTATTTTGTCGTGTTGTTATTGTAGGTATTCGTAAGTTTACGAGTTTCGGAAGTTCGCAACAGTCGAATTTAGAGTTTAGAATTTTTAATAAAAAAGTTAAGTCGTTTATTTTACGCCTGTCTTCCAATGTGTGTATTTTTAGAGTATTTAATAAGAAATGATATTGTAAGTCTTCTAGTGGGATATTTAATTTAAAATTTATAAAATGTAGATTTATTTTTGTATTCCCTCAATTTTATTAATGTGAATTTTGTAAGAGGGAGACCAAAGTACTGAGTTGTATTCAATTATGCTTCTAACTAGAGATATGTATAACAGTTTAATGTCTTGTATGGAGTTAAAGTGTTTAGTTGTTCTTAATACGAAGCCTGGGGTTTTCATGCCTTTGTTTACAATTTGGTGGATATGATTGGCGAAACTTAGTTTCTCTTTAAACTTATTAATATTTTACTGTACTTATTTGGCAACGATTTACATCTGTTATTATTTATTTATTTATTTTATTTTAAATGCACATTTACAGTTATCATAACCAATAATAAACATACATTTTATTTTAATTTATTAAGTAATAATAGCGTTTTTGAACTGGTGAATATTAAGTTGGAAAATATCTATATCAGGGGACAGGTAATTTAGTAACATAATCATTTTTCCGAGCGGCATTACTAATGGTAAGTTGGTTCTGCATTTTGGAACGACAAAGGTTCTGTGCCTGCGCGCTCTTGTATAATTGTCGGGGACATAAAACTCAAATTTTTCTATAATATCGGGAATACAGACGTTACCATTTAGAAGTTTATATGCTGTTATCAGCAAAGCAGTTTTCCTTCTATCGGTGAGGCTATTAATACCCAGCATGCCGGACAAAAAGGCTGATGGATATAACCAGGGATAATATCCGAAGTCTCTAAGATATAAATATCTCAGAAACTTCTTTTGTACTTTCTCTATCATTTGAGAGTAAGTTAAATCCATTGGTCCCCATATTACAGAACCACTTTCCAAAATGCTACGTACTAAACTATAGTATAGCACACGAATCGCGGCCGAGCTGCAAAAATGTCTGGAGTTGCTTAGCACAAATCCTAGCATTCTTAAAGCTTTGTTGCATATCGTTTCTATGTGGACGTGAAATGTTAAGTGCGTATCAAATGCGATTCCCAAATCTCTTGAAATAACAATGTGCTGAAGAGATGAATAAGACATTTTGTAGTTATAGTAAATCGTTTTGTTTGCCTTGGTGTAGCACATAATGGAGCATTTCTTAATATTAAACCCTAATTTATTGGTATGACTCCATTCGACGATAGAATTTATATCACTTTGTAGCTGCAAGCAATTTTCCAAAGATTTTATTAAAAGGAATAGTTTCATGTCATCCGCGAATAAGAGAAACTTGGAAAATTTTATGCAATGGTAAATGTAATGACATTTACCATTGCATAAAATTTATCAATGGATAAATAGCGAGAAAAGCTTGATGTCATCAGTATATATAGCTTGATGTCATCAGCAAAGAGCAATACCACGACATCGTCAAACAAAACCGGACCAAGGTGATTACCTTGCGGTAGGCCACTCACTGGTCGCATAGAAAGCTTTCGACAGCAAGGATTTTATTTTAACAAATAGTTTGCGATTTGATAAATAGCTCGTAAACCATTTTAGCATGTTATCTCTTACTCCTAGGGCAAATAGTTTTCGGGTTAGTAGTTTATGGGATACTTTGTCGAATACTTTGGAAAAGTCTGTATATATGCAGTCGACTTGTTTATTTTTTGCAAAAGATTCTAATATAATGTTTTGAAATATTGTTTAGTTAGTTGCGGTTGATCTACCTTTGATAAAACCGTGTTATTTTTGTTCAATTAGTTTTATTAATTTGGGATAGATTTCATCAAGGACCAGTGATTCAAAAAGTTTAGGATGTTTAGGACTGTTTACAAATGGGGCGATAATTGGCTATGTCAGTGTCGTCTCCTTTTTTGAGGATAGGTGTAATGAAGCTCGATTTCCAGCAGCTTGAAAAATATCCAAGGAACAAGAGGCGGTTGAATAGTACTGTAAGCGGTTTAGAAAATGCATTGGAGCATTTTTTAAGGAATATTGGTGGAATGTTGTCTGGGCCAGCAGATTTGTCAGTGTCTAAGGAAAGTAATTTCTGTTCGCAAGATTTTTGTGTGATATGGCAAATTGTTAAGTGTGTAGTATTACTAAATTTATATTCTGGTATTTTATCATCTGGGGTTTCGTCATCGTATCCGTTTTTGAAGAAGTCTGAAAAAAGGTTTACAATGTCCTATAGGGGAGGTTAGGTATCTATAGGGGAGGTTAGGTATCTATAAGGGAGGTGAGGTATCTATAGGGAGGTTAGGGGGTGATAAATTCGAATTTTATGTTAAAATACACCATTTCGGCGAGGTCCTAAGGTAAATTTCCTTATTGCCCCGCATACCCAATTTATACCGTTGTAGCAAGTTTCTCTTTAACTCTTTAGGTTTTTAAGTTTAAAAATATTATAAGTTATTTTTTAGATAATATCTAGTACATTTGTTATGCTGAAACGTTAATTATATGAAATTCCCTCGATAGAAAAAAATCGCAGTCAGCTACGAAAAAATATCAAAAAATTAATCGAGAGATTTCTGCTCTATTTCAAACGAGTCGTGTTTTATTAAATACTTTCACCATTTTCCCTTAATTATTATCGTTTTTTTAATATAAGCGCGCTCCCTCTAACATTCGTATTTACATATCTCCCTTTCAAAATATCTTCAAACGCTTACTTTTTTTTATTTGAACGAAGTTATACGGCATACATATATTACCTAGTTACACATAGGCACAAATGGTTTTATTTATATAGATAAAGTTTCTATGGCCTATAATTGCGGCTCGATTGCCAGGAGGTCACTAGAGGTCACTACCGCAGCCTTCAGCACAATGAACTGGAGGGAAACAGCAAGAGGGTGTTCTTTTAACTAATATTTTACTCCACATAACATACCTGTGATGTTTCTATTACTAAGCGTACTTGAAGTGAAATGACACTAAACTGCGCTATATAAATGCCATTTCATTATTATTATTACAACAGGGTCGTCAAATGCAAACTTAAATTGAAAAATAAATAACGAATAGTAACATTGGATAAAAATCACAATAAATCAATGTAATGACTACCGATAGTTTATTTTATTAAAGTTACTATTTATTTAAAACATTCTGTTAAATTCCGCGGCAGCTTCGAGTCCAAATAATTACCACATTCGCGTACAAGTTGGAAAAAGTCTATATTTACCAACTCTTAAAAATTGTCATAATTTTGAATTTATAGAATAATAATTGTTAATCAATATCACGAAAACCAATCCTGAAAACAGGACACCAAATGCTGATACTGCTATCTCACTATTTTTTAAAATACTACCCAATATAAGTTATACTGTTCAACTTGAATATCAATATATTTTTATGAAATGTCACCATAATTGATATTTTTTAAAAGACCTGCATTGAGAATTCCGTGCTTGAAAATGATTTCTCTCTAGTAAGGGTTCTAGTATGAATTGTTTTTATAAAATCTGTAAGGACATTTCGGACACGATAATGGTTTCTCTCCAGTTCGGGTTCTAATATGACTAATCAAACTACTTTGTTCACTGAAACTGAACATGCATTTCGGGCACGAGAATGGTTTCTCTCCAGTGTGTTTTCTATTATGAAGAACCAGTGCACTTTTTCACTGCACCTATAATTGCATTCTGAGCACGAGAATGGTTTTTCTCCAGTGTGGGTACGAATATGTCTAATCAAACTGCTTTGTTCACTGCAACTGAACGTGCATTCCGGGCAAGAGAATGGTTTTTCTCCAGTGTGGGTACGAATATGTCTAATCAAACTGCTTTGTTCACTGCAACTGAACGTGCATTCCGGGCAAGAGAATGGTTTTTCTCCAGTGTGGGTACGAATATGTCTAATCAAACAGCTTTGTTCACTGCAACTGAACGTGCATTCCGGGCATGAGAATGGTTTTTCGCCAGTGTGGGTTCTGATATGACGAATCAAGTTATTTTGACGAATGCACCTGAATGAGCACGAGAATGGTTTCTCTCCAGTGTGGGTTTGAATATGAATAACCAAAGCACTTTGTTGGCGACTCTTATAGGAGCATTCCGAGCAAGAGAATGGTTTCTCTCCAATGTGGGTTCTAGTATGACTAACCAAATCACTTTTTTGATAGGATTTGTCAGTGCATTTCAAGTACGAGAATAGTTTCTCTTCAGTGTGCGTTCTAATATGGTGTAAAAGAAAATCAGTTTTATTACTACACGTATAGGAACAAGCAGGGCAAGAATACGATTTCTTTCCTGTGACTGATTGCTTTGCTTTCGGGTGCTTTGTGCCAATGATAGATGAATTTGATGAAACTGGAACTGAAAAATAAAATGAAAATTATTAATGGCATTGAGGGAATTATACAGATAAATGACAAGTCAATGTAAAGGATCCCCTCTGACGGTTGAGTTTTTATTTTTAATTGTATTTTTTTTAAATTTTAGTTTTGGGCAAGATACGCAAGGAGACCTACCAGCAAGGAATGTAACAGCCCATTACTTGGAGAAACTAAAAATCTGCCTTATTATTGCCTGTTGCACAATGCTATCCTCAGATGTAACAATGAAACACAACTCCACAAAACATCAGAGAATATCTTACTAATATCGTACCCCTGTGGGGAAACGGCGTGGTGGTTAGTTAGTTAGTGTACTGCGAAAGAAAACCGTTCTGAATGTTTTTTGTTTTTACTTTGCGGTTTGTTTCAGCACGACACGAAGCACGCACCAGAAAAAGCCACGAGGGCCGCAGTTTCCCCTGAGTGCGAACACATCATCAGCAATTCATTTATTTATGGATCTTTCCATGTATTTTAATTTATCTCGTTTACTGATATCATAACTAACAAAGCGTTGGTTTTCCCGCAACTCGCTCTGTACAGACATATTACTGATAAAGGAAGCAGGAATAAAAATATAATTTTTCGTTTTTCTCTCCTTTTTTAGAATATTAGTGTATGATTGTTTGTTATTTAAATTTGACTATAAGCTCCTTATCTCGGGCCCAGAGGTCAGAGAGGTCGCTGATATAAAACTGTACCAAGGCAAATACAATTTAATGGAATTTGTTAATAAATTATAATCGAAATTTCCTCTGAAATGTTTCGTAAGTAAGTACTTAAATATATATATATATATATTAAATTTCGAATAAGGAATTATACAATTTGTCCATAGAAACAACATCTATCAGACAGGTAGGTATCATAATAATTTAAAAAAAGTGCGAATAAGAAAGTCATAATGAAACGAAACGTCACATTAAAAAAATATATTTACCGTTCAAACCGCTACCATCTCGATACGGAAACGGAACGTACAAACAAATTTACAGAAAGACTGTCCAGTTAAAACAGGACTGTAGTATTTGATATATATAGATTTGTCGGTAAGCACTTACAGTCCAGTAACCATGTACATCAGACAGATCCGGAGCTGTTTATGATGTTGGTTCAATGAATAATCCAAGATTCCGCCTTTGAGTGTAGAACGCAACATTTTCAAAAATCCAACAAACTTCGACATTTTCTACCTTTCTTCATTTTTGGCGATTTTCACCGTAAAGGAATAGTTTTCGACTATAACTATGTTGAAAATTAGTCATTCGACATAGTTATAATCGAAAACGTATATCCTGCTTTGTGCATGACAAGCAATAAAATAATCTTTCAGCGTTGCCATATTCGCCCATTTATCCTGTCCTAATTGTTGGCATTTTCTGTAGTAACACATGAACATGGCAACGTTGGAATGTTTTTCTTGCTTGTCATGCACAAAGAGCACGCTCACTATTTGGGGACATTTCGTTATACGAAATTAATAATGACAACACGCTGCCTTAGTTCTTGTATGTTCAATAGACCATTTAGCAAATTTTACAGGAAACGTTTTTTTTTTGTTTTTACAGGCAAATTCTAAAAAATTCTCGATTTTGGTCATTTCGTTTAATACATATGTGTAACAGGAAATTATTAAAGATAATTTTTCGAAGATTGAAGCTATAATATGCCCATATTATGACTTTAAAGGTGGATGTTGAACATGGCTTGAAAATGATGAATGATTATTTTGGATATTGAACATATCGTCTGGAGATTGAACAATTCGGCTCCCATAAGTTTGAGGTATTTTTTGTTCAATTAGCCAATTAGTGGTAAATTGTATATACAGGTTAATTTTCAGATTTCAAATACTTTACTTTTATCTTAGTTAGAAGTTGACTTAAAGTATTACTTTAAAATATACAAACAGAGTCCTTGAGTTTATTTTTCACAAAAACTGCTCTATATAAATCATCCAATATTTTGGAAGTTTGAAAACAATGAACAAGTACAAAGGTACCTACCGCTAATATACTACTATCGGTTGTCAGTGCATGCGTGATGTGAAATATTCTTACATCGTACGTATTACGGCCTCCGTGGTCTAGGGGTACTCTTGACTAGAAATCCGAAGGTCGCGGATTCAACTCCTGGCGTGCGCAAGTAAATTTTATTTGATTCATTTATGTTATTTCACAAATTATTTATTTAAAATACAAAACTAAATCCCTTTAGTGGAAACTTTTTTCAAATATCTTCTATGAAAACAATTTATAACACTTTAATTTTTTTTATGGGTATGTTTCACTTTGCCGAACGAATAATATTATATCACGTAAAACCATTTAAATGACTTTAGCGTTATTGATTTATTCATTACATGCAAGTTCACGGGAAATAATTTCAATTAAAAAACCCTAAATTACTATAACCGGTATGATATATTAACACGGATGAACGAAATGATTTTTGTTAACAGTTGAAACCAGTTAAAGTCTTATGGGTGTTTTGAATGGACCATGTTGGTGATGTTAAAATGAAGAGTGCTGACAGTTAAAATACGTTAAATGCAAATAAGTGATTTCAACAGACTGTTATAGCGACGTTTAGATAGTTAAGCATTGACTATTGAAATAAGCTAAAGGTCATTATGTGCTTTGATTAGTAGTATTCACGCAAAACTATCTGGGTTTGTGATTTAACGGAATATCAGTAATGACGGTAAAGTTCTAAATTTGCCACGTTTACTTAGGTTTCGTACCGTCTTGTTCACTTTTATGGAATATCTATCGTGCGTGAACGAGACATAACGCGTACTGACCGCACCGCCGTAAATTAACACACCAGAGCTACGATGCTCCCAGTGAGTGTCAGTCCACTGTGGCTTGCGTGTGCATCTGTTTGTTTCTCCGACTTAATTAGTGAGTGCAATTAATTAAAATTATGGATAATCTAGAGCACATTCAGTCATTATTAAAACGAAGGCAGGAGCTTATTAAGCGGCAGGGCAACATATTAACAAGGTCAGTGAACTTACTATGTTTTGATTTACTATTAGGTTTCTCTCTAACCAACTTATGTGAAACTGAGTTATTTTTGAAATTGAGTTATTTTTTAAATTATTCAGCAATAATTGCTGCAATATTATTGTAGCAAGAAATGTTGATATGTTATTAAGTATATATTATCTTTTAAAGACAAATTAATTCTCAGCGGCTGTGTTTACATTCATTGTACACAGTCATTAACTTTATTTCGGACACAAATATTAACTTTAAGTGTGAGTGAGGGCAGTCAATAGTTTTTAAATGTACTAATTTTTATTTCCAGGATGCAAATGGCAGCAACTGCAGATGGCTCACGGCAAAGCCATGCCAGTCCATTACACTCCGTAAAATCGGCACAGCATACTTCTGAAGAAGCACCTGCGACTGAAGGAGATGGAAAACCTTCAATTGCCTTCGTTTAAATTGTGGAAATTGCCATGTTTACAGCATTTTCTTTTCGTAATTAAAATTAAAACAGGGTATTTATTTATGCAGCTTAATATTAATTTTCAGGTGGAGATCAGACAATTCCAAATCACAGCTATTCATACGACAGCAACTCTTTAGAACTTAATGACGAACAACAATTGATTGCTGAAGAACTTGAATCACTCTTTGGAGACGATTTTTCAGATGACGACCCATCCTTCACACCTCATGACTCCTCCCCAATTGCTGATAGTTTTAAAGACAGTTTAATTACTTTGGGGGACTTTGGAGTACTACCGGAACGTGAAAAACAACCACTCATGGATGAAGTTAATATGCTGGATACTCTGAATGCTAAACAAATAATTGGTGATGTTTTAAAATACCTGCTGAATCAAGTATTAACGGATGTTGGGCCATTAAAGAGGTAGCGTGATGCGGACCCTCGTGAATGGGCTGTGAATCGAGCCAAAATGAGAAGGGATGAACGTTTAACATAAGTGACACAAAAAAAATTAAGACCTTCTCAGGTGCTCAAGCCAGCTTATTGTGATAAATGCCAGTACAGATGCAACAAGAACTTTACTTCGGATGAACGTAATATACTTTGTAGACACTACTGGCAGCTTGACTTCAAAGGCAAGAAAAAATTCTTGTCAACAAATTTGCACATTCAAGAACCAAAGCGCATTCTGGCTATCAGACCCAAAAAACAAAGATTGTATGCAAAAAAATGTTTTTTTCCCAAAGGTAATGACAAGATAGCAGTTTGCCAAAATTTCACGACCAAAACTCTCTGCATATCACCAGACGTTATAAAACTTGCAATCAAGAATAAAAATGCACAGGGATTTTACACTCAAGATGACAAGAGAGGTCAAAAAGAGCCTCCACATAAAACTAATGTGGACATCTTTAATCTTGTGAAATCACACATTGAATCATTTCCAAGCATGGAGTCTCACTACGTGAGAAAATCGTCAAATCGTAAGTATTTGGACAGATCTGTCCATAAGAAAAATGCATGCTTTATACGTGGAGCATTGCAAAGAAACGGATATTACCGAACCTGTTACATAAATAACATACCGACGAATATTTTCAAAGAATTACAATCTAAGTTTCTTCGTACCAAAGAAGGATCAGTGCCTAATTTGTTCAAACTATGTAAAGGCTAGTGATAAAAGCAAATTAAAAGAAAAGTAAAAGAAGACATGGAAAGAAAAGATGTTTGCAATACGGAGAAGGAAAAAGATAATGAGAGGTTTAACAATGAAAACAACTTCATGTCGCTAACATTCGATCTACAGGCAGTTTTACAAATCCCAAGTGGAAAAGTCGGCCTTCTCTACTATGTAAGAAAATTATGTATGTATAATCTTATATTATATGAGGCACCTGCCCCCAACAATGCGTACTGTTTTCCATGGTCCGAAATAAATGGAAAGCGTGGGAGTTGGGAAATAGGCTCTATCCTGTCCTCACAAATCACTTACCGGACAATATTAATGAAATAAGCTTGTTTTCTGACACATGCGGAGGGCAGAATCGAAACCAATATGTAGCAGTAATACTACTTTGGGCCGTTCAACACATTGAGCACATCAACATAATTGAGCAGAAATTTCTAGAACCTGGTCACATACATATGGAAGCAGATTCAATGCATAGTAGCATAGAACATGTTAAGAAAAACTCTTCTGTGTATACTGTGCGTGATTGGGTTGATATCTTCGAACGAGTTAGATTACAAAAAAGCGCAAAATTGACCAAAAAATAGTTACCGTCAAGCCATACAAAGTTAAAGACTTCAAACGTGATGAATTCATCGACTTGAAAGACCTCGCTGACAAGGTTATGATAAACAGAACGAAGGATGACCAAGGCAACCAAGTTAGATGGTTAAAAATAAAAAGATTGAGGTATGTGAAAGGAGAAACGGAAAAAATCTTCTTCAATTATGACATGTCTGACACATTTCATCACATAAATATTGCAGAAAATTTTAAAGCACCAGAAAATTAATTAAGATCTTCTCTTAATTCTCCTGGCCCACAAATAAAAAAATAATGTTTCCAAAGTTAATCTCCGAGACTTAAAACCACTCTATGCTGAACCACTGGCGATAAGTCAGGCCAAGAAAAATGACCTACTGAAACTGTGTCAAAAGGGAATCCTGAAGTGTCCTGAAGAATTACATGGATGGTACAATGGACTCCGCACTAATATCGATCTGAAGGATCGAGTTCCGGAGCCCGCTAATGATGAATGTGAGCTTGAAGATAATGGTACTCAAGAATAATTCATTCTTGCCTTAATTAATGTTACCTTTAAATATCGAAATAGTTTCATTATTTTATTTTTTCTTTGAAATCTTTTTATGATTTACATCATTAAAAATGTCATTTTGTATTTATTTTAACATTTTGTTTCAATACACAATAAAATTCTCTGAAAAATGGTTTAATTCCTCTACAAATTAAATCCTCTGAAGCTATTTAACGTTTTCTTGAGCATTAAATTCAAAGTACTGGCTTATATTGTGTACTGATAAAACCAGTTAAAATCCCACCATTTTATCTTTAAATTTTTTTTTTTGGGTTAAACAATTTATTAAGTTGAAATGATTTATGAAAATTATAAGTTAATTAAACTCTAAATATAACAGCATTTTACAGAATTGAAAATTTAGAATGCGAATATGACTTTTACACAGTCAAACTTTCAAATTGATTTTTCTCAAAATCGTCAATCATGCACTTAGTGGGTTTTATCAGTATACCGACGATATAGTCTATTTGCGGCATGTTCCAGATAGGAAGATATGGTGTAAAGACCACCATAAGAATTGAAATGGCTTTAGCCGTGTTTGGTGATCAGATCTGAATAGATACTCACATATCATCTCTCTTCTCCTTCATCCTCCTTCCTCTCTTTCTCCTCTCCATCTCCTTTCCCTCCACACTACCTTCAGCCTCACAATATACTAATATACCCCAATTGGGGATTCCATAGTCTCACTGGCTCTAGATGGTTGGGAGCAGTTAAGACTGTGTGCGGTATTTCATAAAAAAACCCGAGTGATGCGTAAAATTATTGAAGTTCAATTTTCAGTTGAAAATTTGTTTTTTTTTTTTTTTTTTCGTTACCTACATTTGATAAATGTAATTTTTAAAGTTTACTTACTTTAGAATAAAAAAATTCTTTCGGAAGGTCTTATTTGCCGTAAGCTTATTATTTATTATTAAGGCGAACTGAGTTCTGCATGTTTCTGTAGGCGAATGTGTGGATGCACGGTTAGGTAGAAACTGTGCAGGTGTGTGGGTCGAGCGCGATTCGGTAATCCTCGGCAATGCTCGTGCATTGATGTGAGTCATTCTGGACCGAATCGCGCGCTCGCGAACAGCATTTAATTAAGCTCATGTAAAGACTAAATAAAGTAACACTTTTCATTTAAAATAGATATTATTATTTAATTCAATCCATTCTCTTAATCCTGCTCAAACAGGTTATGGGCCCAGTTAACGTATAACTAAAAATTAAGAGAACGCGAGTGAAATTATTTGACAAGTCTCAAGTGGTGCGGAACGGAAGTCGGCCATTGTTTTAGTGTCAGAGCTAACTGTTTGAAAACGAGCGTGAAGTGTGAATAAAATTCACGATGTCGGTCGGCATCTCGGTGAAGGGTGTGAAGCCTTTCGATGGAACAAACTTCCAGGGCTGGAAAGCTCAAGTGAGTGCACTATTTGTGATGAACGATGTTCTCGATGTCGTCGATGGCACGAGAGAGAAGCCTGCTGCCGGCGATGGACATGCGGCTGCGCTGAAGAAAAACGTGAAAGATGACGCAACGGCAAAATTCATAATTCTGTCAAATCTTGACGAGGCTCAACAAGTGTGTGTGTTGTCGTGCATCTCTGCGAAAGAGATGTGGGACAAATTGTGTCTCATTCACGAGCAGAAAACCGCGTCAAACAAGCTGGGTCTGCTACAAAGATTTCACGCTTGTCGGATGAGCGAAGCAGACACTGCGGTTCAGCATGTGGCCAGGGTGATGAATATGGCGAGTCAACTGAAGGACGTCGGTGAGAATGTATCAGACGCTACGATAATGGCAAAAATACTCGCGAGTCTCACCACAAAGTTTAGCACGCTGCAGGTGGCGTGGGACAGCGTAGACCCTGCGCGACAAACTCTCGATAATCTCCAGGAACGGCTAATAAGAGAGGACACGAGGCTCAACGGCGAAGAAGAAGCGTCGGAAGCGCTGGCTGCAATAGCCAAAAATCGTCGTGGGCGAGGAACAAAAAGTGCTGAAAAGGACATGAAGAAAGTGCAGTGTTATAAATGCCAAGGCATGGGACATATTGCGAGTCAGTGTCGGAATAAGCGGAAGCCACGTGACGACGGCGAAACATCAAGTGATTGCGCGTTTGTAGGAGAAACAGGCAGCTCGATCGCGTCGGGCTTGAAAAATAGAGCGCTTATACCGTGGACGGAGAGTGGCGTAATGGCGATCGATCAAAGCGAGGTCTGGCTGATCGACAGCGGCGCATCGAAACATCTAACCTACCGACGTGACTGGATGACTGACTACAAGCCGGATAACACGGGCGCTACAGTATCGCTTGGTGACAATCAGATATGCGACGTCGCTGGTGAAGGCACGGTGCGAATTAAAAAATTAATCGATGGAGTGTGGCAAGATGCGAGAATTGAAAAAGTGCTAGACGTTCCGAAATTGAGAAAAAACTTATTCTCCGTCGGAGTATGTACAAAGAAGGGACTCGGAGTGCGTTTCGAAAATAATCGGGTTATTGTGGATCGCGACGGTGAAGTGCTCGGGACGGGAATGAAACAAAACAATGACGTGTATCGCATGTTCTTCAAGGTCACGAAACAAGGAAGCACAGAAGAAGCTAACGTAGCTACGACAAATTTAACTGTGTGGCACGAGCGATTGGGACACGTCGGGAAACGAGCGATTCGTGAATTAGCAGAAAAGGGGCTCGTGAGTGGAGTAACATTTTCAGACAAAAGTGACGTCTTCTGTGAACCGTGCCAATTTGGGAAATCGCACAGGCTGCCCTTCAACAAGAAACTGGAGCGAAATAAGAAAATAAAGCCAGGCGAGAAAATGCATTCAGATGTCTGTGGGCCGATGTCAACGAATTCTGTCGGAGGATCGAGGTATTTTTTAACATTTAAAGATGAAGCTACCGGCTACAGACACGTATACTTCATGAAAACGAAATCCGAGGTGTACGAAAAATTCAAGATCTTCGAAAAGATGATCGAGAATAAGTTCGGAAGAAAAATGAAAACTCTTCGCTCCGACAATGGCCGAGAATTTTGCAATGACCAGATTGATAAATACCTCAAAGAATGCGGAATAAAGCGAGAGACAACAGCGCCATACAATCCGGAGCAAAATGGCAAAGCTGAACGCGACAATCGGACGATTGTTGAAAGTGCTCGTACAATGATAATCGCGAAGAATCTTCCATTAACCCTTTGGGCGGAAGCAGTGAATTGTGCCGTATACGTTCTCAACCGAACAGTGTGGACAAGTGGTGCAGTAACGCCGTACGAAGCGTGGATTGGAAAAGCTCCGAATCTGAAACATCTTCGAATCTTTGGATCAGACGCGTATGTGCACACTCCCAAACAATTCACACGAAAATTCGATGCACGAGCTAGCAAAAAGATATTCGTCGGATATACGGAAGAATCGACGAATTACCGGGTGTATGATCCTGAAAAGAAAAAGGTCAGTGTGGTTCGAAATGTTGTGTTCAACGAAAAAATCGGGGCGCCAGTGGCGAAAGAAAATGAGAAGGAGGAGGAATACGAAACAATTCTTTCACGATCCGAGGAACAAGAGAACGAGGCACGAGAGAACGAGAACGTGAACGACAATGTGATCGACAACGAAGAAAACGATCACAACAAACAAGAGGACGATCAAGACTGTGAAGATCGAAGAATCCTGCGAGATCGAGCACTGATTAAAACTCCTAGAAGGTATCAACACAATGCAAATGTGGCAGAGTACATAGTCCCATTAACGTACGAAGAAGCGACGAATAGCACTGAAGCTGCGCAGTGGGCGGGTGCTATTAAAAACGAATTTAAAGCTCATGAAGAAAATCGTACGTGGGAACTCGTGAAGAAAACGCCGGAGATGAGACTAATTGACTCGAAATGGGTGTTTCGGGTAAAGACGGATGTCGACGGGAAGTCACATCGTTTCAAGGCTCGATTGTGCGCAAGGGGCTTCCTGCAAAGAGAGGGGATTGACTTCAAGGAAACGTTTTCTCCAGTGGTGAGATATGACTCGCTGAGAATTTTGCTGGCAACGATAGCCGCGGAAAATCTTGAAGTAATGCAATTTGACGTTCAAACTGCATTTCTATATGGCAAACTAGAAGAAACAATTTTCATGAAAGTTCCGGAAGGACTGAAGCTGAAAGAAGACAAAAGGAACGTCGCATGCAAGCTCGAAAGGGCTCTCTACGGGCTCAAACAAGCTCCAAGATGTTGGAATCAACGATTCAACAAGTTTTTGAATGAATTCAACTTCGTAGAATGCGAAGCAGACAAATGTGTATTTACTGGAAGGATTAAAAACAACAAAGTATATCTGGCGCTATTCGTCGATGATGGGCTAGTAGCCTCGAACAATATAGAGACCCTTAAGGAAATTATTCAACGACTAAGCGAAACATTTAAAATAACAGTCGAGGACTCAAATATTTTTGTCGGCTTACAAATAAAAAGGGATAGAGAGAGAGGTAAACTGATGATTCATCAGAGCGCGTACACGCAGAAAATAATTGAAAAATTCGGAATGGCGGATGCGAAAACAGTGTGCGTGCCAGCGGATCCGCACGCAGCACTGATTCCAGTCGTGGAAAACAATAAAACTAAAAATGTACCGTATCGCGAAGCAGTAGGGTCTCTGGTTTTCCTAGCTGCTGTATCGAGGCCAGACATCGCGTTCGCAGTAAATGCAGTGAGCAAGTATTTGAACGAGCACAATTCATCGCATTGGCAAGCAGTAAAGAGAATATTTGCATATCTAAAAGGCACAACTGATTACGGTATTGAATATCAAAGCGGCGGTAGCGAACCAAAATTGATAGGTTTCTCGGATGCTGACTACGCTGGGGATGTAGAAACGCGAAGGTCGACAACAGGATATGTTTTCTGTCTCGCGAACGGGGCCGTAACGTGGTCGTCACAGCGTCAAAGACTGGTGACGCTAAGTACAACGGAAGCCGAGTACGTAGCTGCATCAGCAGCAGCTCGGGAAGTAGTCTGGATCAGAAAGCTGTTATCGGACATCGGATGTCCATGTAATGAAGAAACAACGCTTTACGTTGACAACCAAAGTGCAATTCAATTAGTCAGAAATCCAGTATTTCACAAAAGAACGAAGCATATAGACATACACTTCCATTTTATCCGCGAGAAAGTGAATGATAAAGAAATTGTAGTTAAATATGTTCCATCTGCAAATCAGAGAGCAGATATATTAACAAAGGCGCTGCCGCGAGACCGTTTCCAGGATCTATGCTATAAGCTAAATATGGTAACGAGAAATGAGAAACACTCGAACGGCGGTAGTATTAAGGCGAACTGAGTTCTGCATGTTTCTGTAGGCGAATGTGTGGATGCACGGTTAGGTAGAAACTGTGCAGGTGTGTAGGTCGAGCGCGATTCGGTAATCCTCGGCAATGCTCGTGCATTGATGTGAGTCATTCTGGACCGAATCGCGCGCTCGCGAACAGCATTTAATTAAGCTCATGTAAAGACTAAATAAAGTAACACTTTTCATTTAAAATAGATATTATTATTTAATTCAATCCATTCTCTTAATCCTGCTCAAACATTTATGTTGATTATGGTGAATAAAATATAATTTTTTTAAATACTTTCAGCTCTTAAAATTCTAAAATTATAATATCCCGCGATTTGGGTTATGGGTGTGCGCTATTTAACATTACATTTATTGTTGTTAGTCGTTTGCCTAGTTGGTTTTATTATAGTTCCTACATAAGAATATGTTTATTGTTTTTATGTGACTAAAAAAAACAAAAAATCAGAAACTTTTGATTGAATGAATTCAAAATTGAAATATTTGGACTTCGTTTTCATCAGCGATCTCAGCAGTGATAACGGACTAAATATGTGTCGTAGATGTCTTTCAATCAGACTATGAGGACAGACGACTTTTTGTACATTTCCATTTCCTGGCTCTTTTGTTGTATTTCTTGAAAAAAAAAAGTTTTAATGCACTAATATAATTTATTAATACTCATTTTAGGTAAAAGTCCTAAGTTTGTAAATAAATAATTGAATAAATAAATAATAAATGAAGCATCCTGTGTATTTGCCTAGCAAATTCAAGAAGTACATGTAAGATATGCTGAAAAAGCCTATAACTGACATAATTTTAAGACTTACCTTTCTATTTGAGCTACTGTTCTAAGGTTTATTGATTCTGGAGTCGGTGAAGTCATTTTTTAGTTCAATAACAGTATATATTCGCAATTAAACGTATTTTTAGTGGAACAATTTCGTTGTTAGAAAACAACTATAAATCAATATGGCCGCACATTTTAACCAGCCGGCTCCTGATTGGTTGACAGTGGAGATTGAACATTCAAGACCTCAACCTTCTGCGGGATGGTGAACAAATATCTATGAACTTTTAAAAAAATATTATATTCATAACTTTGAGTATTTGAATGTTCAATATCCAGGAGATTGAACAAATAAGAACTGAAACATTATTCCGTGAGTGGATATTGGCACTCGAAAAATGCTTAAAATGTCACTTAAAAACCAAAAAATATGGTTTTTTTGAACTTCATCAATGCGCAATAGGCTAATAAACATATTGGCATTCATAACTCAGTTTTGCGAAAAAAGGTCTATTGAACATACAAGAACTAGGACAGCGAACAGTTCTTTATTCTTTAGCTCCGTACGTTGTAATCTTTCCTTGCCGGTGCCGTTAACTGATTTAGTGAATTGACAAATACAGGGTGTCTGGGGGTAAAGTGCACTAACTTCGGGAGGTGATTTTACATGTTTATAGAACTACAAAAGGCACAAAACTTTTTTTTTAAATTCCGTTGTTTTTTCCCATACTAAAATATTTTCCATAGAAGAATTTTTTTTCCATACAAACGATTAAAATTTTATTCCTAAAATCCTTTTATTTTTTAATGTGAAT
Source organism: Hesperophylax magnus (assembly GCA_026573805.1). Classification (NCBI taxonomy): domain Eukaryota; kingdom Metazoa; phylum Arthropoda; class Insecta; order Trichoptera; family Limnephilidae; genus Hesperophylax; species Hesperophylax magnus. The sequence goes on from JAIUSX010000059.1 coordinate 3,092,446, forward strand.
ATCGCCAAATATCCTATAATATTAATAATGCCTACAACTTCTGACGTTTCCCATAAATTCTGGTGGCAACCTGCGACACTAGCGCCTTCTAGCGGCATGAGTTGTGCGACTTGGTTTTCACTAATACATTTTTTTATGGATTTAATGTGAAATTATTTTCTTTATTTTACATTAATTAATTATATATATCTATTTTTTAAAAATAAATATATCACAAATTACCTATTTTTATTACATTAAAAATATATTAAACAGCTATTGACTGTCTTTAATGGTTTAGAAAGGTAATATACTTATTTAATTGTGAGAAATTATACAAAAAAATATTTTTTTAATATCTGTATTAATATTATATATTGAATATATTCGAAAATTCAAAAATCAGACAAAATTCTGTTTTTCCTCCTTCATATAATTCGGACCTCTTCGAGACCCGCATTAATGAATCCTTTCCTACAGCCACCACCTTAACCCGCCTCACAAGGCTGCCCAACGGGGTGGTGACACACCTCCCCCACCTTTACAGTGTACATACAGGGGCGCTCTTGTGAGGTGTCACTTGAAACAAATGTGTTTTGAACATCAACATGACGATGATTTATAACATCAACTTGAACACAGAATGTTTCATGGAACTAACACAGTTTTGCTGAATTAACCTTAAAATTTGTAACAATTATGTTTATAAGCAATAATTATTAGCCTGAAACACTCATCCACATTGAAAAATCTCCTGATAAAAGATACATGACGCCAACGGGACTCGAACCCGTGTCCCTTCGATTTCCGGTCGACAGCTCTGACCACTGAGCTATGGCGGCTTATCTCTTATCCGCGAAATAATTCAATATATACTAGTGTTTCATTCAACAATTACTGCTTATTACATTTTTTTCACCTGAAAACAATCAACTTTATTTTATATGAGAAAGGCATTGTAAGTGCTAACTCTCTCACTAGATGGCGTCGAGACAAATTGCCTACATTTTTTTGGTGAAGATACTTGAACTTGTCAAATATTAATTATTTTTTTTGGTAAACTAATGTTTAAGACAAGATTTTTTATGCATAGCACAAAGGGTAACAATTATTTTTATAAGCAATATATGTCTTCCACTCTGGAACATGCTGCAAATATACAATATATTATTATTATGAGTAATTTGTGAAATAACACAAATTAATCAAATCAAATTGACTTGCGCACGCCGGTTTTCAAGTCGCGACTTCCGACTTGCTACTCGAGAGCTTAACTCTTCCACAACGGAGGCCGTCGTAATTATATAATTCTGTTATGAATCAAATGTATACACAATATATACACTCTGTCTTCTTATTATGGTTATTTGTTTTTGTTTTATTTAATTGTGTTCATTTCTTAACGCAATGAGGTAATCTATTAGTTGTTGTATTTTTGGTAAAGTGTAAAAAAAATATGAAATTCTTCTTTTGATTTCAAAAGGTTAATAAAAAAATAAAATAAGCGATCAATGCAAACTATTCATTTAGTCCAACTTAAAAACGACTAAAGAAGACTAAGAATTCTAAATGTGCATTTGTGTATGGCAAAAATCATCATTTTAAGGGCATTTTTGCAATAAAACTTTGTAACTTTGTGATTTCATTTCATAAATTAATCCAAACAAAAAACTTTGTATATAGTTGCTAGGTCGCTAGTCTCTGGTGTAGTGGTGTGATGGCTAGGGGGAATGTATGTGTATGTAATATGGATTAGCAAAGGATTGACAGTACCCAACCCAACCTACTTGGTGGCAACCAAAGCTCGGTAGAAACTTTCAACTAAGCGTAAATCTGTATAATCTTCTAGCACCGTAAGGAAAGGGTTAATGAATTGTATATAGTTGCTAGGTCGCTAGTCTCTGGTGTAGTGATGTGATGGCTAGGGGGAATGTATGTGTATGTAATATGTATTAGCAAAGGATTGACAGTACCCAACCCAACCTACTTGGTGGCAACCAAAGTTCGGTAGAAACTTTCAACTAAGCGTAAATCTGTATAATCTTCTAGCACCGTAAGGAAAGGGTTAATGAATTGTATATAGTTGCTAGGTCGCTAGTCTCTGGTGTAGTGGTGTGATGGCTAGGGGGAATGTATGTGTATGTAATATGGATTAGCAAAGGATTGACAGTACCCAACCCAACCAACTTGGTGGCAACCAAAGCTCGGTAGAAACTTTCAACTAAGCGTAAATCTGTATAATCTTCTAGCACCGTAAGGAAAGGGTTAATGAATTGTATATAGTTGCTAGGTCGCTAATCTCTAGTGTAGTGGTGTGATGGCTAGGGGGAATGTATGTGTATGTAATATGGATTAGCAAAGGATTGACAGTACCCAACAGCTCGGTAGAAACTTTCAACTAAGCGTAAATCTGTATAATCTTCTAGCACCGTAAGGAAAGGGTTAATGAATTGTATATAGTTGCTAGGTCGCTAATCTCTAGTGTAGTGGTGTGATGGCTAGGGGGAATGTATGTGTATGTAAAATGGATTAGCAAAGGATTGACAGTACCCAACAGCTCGGTAGAAACTTTCAACTAAGCGTAAATCTGTATAATCTTCTAGCACCGTAAGGAAAGGGTTAATGAATTGTATATAGTTGCTAGGTCGCTAGTCTCTGGTGTAGTGGTGTGATGGCTAGGGGGAATGTATGTGTATGTAATATGGATTAGCAAAGGATTGACAGTACCCAACCCAACCTACTTGGTGGCAACCAAAGCTCGGTAGAAACTTTCAACTAAGCGTAAATCTGTATAATCTTCTAGCACCGTAAGGAAAGGGTTAATGAATTGTATATAGTTGCTAGGTCGCTAATCTCTAGTGTAGTGGTGTGATGGCTAGGGGGAATGTATGTGTATGTAATATGGATTAGCAAAGGATTGACAGTAGCCAACAGCTCGGTAGAAACTTTCAACTAAGCGTAAATCTGTATAATCTTCTAGCACCGTAAGGAAAGGGTTAGTGAATTGTATATAGTTGCTAGGTCGCTAGTCTCTGGTGTAGTGGTGTGATGGCTAGGGGGAATGTATGTGTATGTAATATGGATTAGCAAAGGATTGACAGTACCCAACCCAACCTACTTGGTGGCAACCAAAGCTCGGTAGAAACTTTCAACTAATCGAAAATCTGTATAATCTTCTAGCACCGTAAGGAAAGGGTTAATGAATTGTATATAGTTGCTAGGTCGCTAGTCTCTGGTGTAGTGATGTGATGGCTAGGGGGAATGTATGTGTATGTAATATGTATTAGCAAAGGATTGACAGTACCCAACCCAACCTACTTGGTGGCAACCAAACTGGATTGGTGGAGACTTTCAACCAACCGTAAATCTTCGAAAGAGCTCCAGCATCATGAAATTTGCACAGATTTTTCATTCTGTAATTTCGTGGTCCACCCATTTACTTTAAAATCGCAACAAAATAAAAAGAGCATGCAGCGTGGTTTGTTTCATATTACGTTAAAGAGCATGCCGCGTGGTTTGTTTCATATTACGTTAAAGAGCATGCAGCGTGGTTTGTTTCATATTACGTTAAAGAGCATGCCGCGTGGTTTGTTTCATATTACGTTAAAGAGCATGCCGCGTGGTTTGTTTCATATTACGTTAAAGAGCATGCCACGTGGTTTGTTTCATATTACGTTAAAGAGCATGCAGCGTGGTTTGTTTCATATTACGTTAAAGAGCATGCCGCGTGGTTTGTTTCATATTACGTTAAAGAGCATGCGGCGTGGTTTGTTTCATATTACGTTAAAGAGCATGCGGTGTGGTTTGTTTCATATTACGTTAAAGAGCATGCCGCGTGGTTTGTTTCATATTACGTTAAAGAGCATGCCGCGTGGTTTGTTTCATATTACGTTAAAGAACATGCCGCGTGGTTTGTTTCATATTACGTTAAAGAGCATGCCGCGTGGTTTGTTTCATATTACGTTAAAGAGCATGCCGCGTGGTTTGTTTCATATAAAGTTAAAGAGCATGCCGCGTGGTTTGTTTCAAATTACGTTAAAGAGCATGCCGCGTGGTTTGTTTCATATTACGTTAAAGAGCATGCCGCGTGGTTTGTTTCATATTAAGTTAAAGAGCATGCCGCATGGTTTGTTTCATATTTGACATAATAATAATACTTATTTTAATGCAAGGATGGGGTAGGCTAGTGCAATCCCAAACGTCCCATATCGATTAAAAAATAGCAATTATGGAAAACTATGTAGGGTGTGGTCTTGAGTGAGCTAGGGCCCAGCTTTCACCTAGGAGTGGCGCTTGGTAACCACCATGACGGCGGAGGTCATTAGCCGCATCTTGGCTCCAGAGACCAGGTGTCTCATCAGGCCTGCAAATCCATTTAGTCCTAATTCCGTGAACATTGTCGATGCGCTGCTGTATCTTCGATATCCAAATAAGATTCTGCAGGCGTCATTATATTGGATTCGGAGTCGTTCCATCGAGCAAGTTGGGTAGTGACACACGTATACAGGCCGTTGGGTAGTTGGGCAGTAAGTAGTTGGGTAGTGACACACGTATACAGGCCGTTGGGTAGTTGGGCAGTAAGTAGTTGGGTAGTGACACACGTATACAGGCCGTTGGGTAGTTGGGTAGTGACACACGTATACAGGCCGTTGGGTAGTTGGGCAGTAAGTAGTTGGGTAGTGACACACGTATACAGGCCGTTGGGTAGTTGGGCAGTAAGTAGTTGGGTAGTCTCACACGTATACAGGCCGTTGGGTAGTTGGGCAGTAAGTAGTTGGGTAGTCTCACACGTATACAGGCCGTTGGGTAGTTGGGCAGTAAGTAGTTGGGTAGTGACACACGTATACAGGCCGTTGGGTAGTTGGGCAGTAAGTAGTTGGGTAGTGACACACGTATACAGGCCGTTGGGTAGTTGGGCAGTAAGTAGTTGGGTAGTCTCACACGTATACAGGCCGTTGGGTAGTTGGGCAGTAAGTAGTTGGGTAGTCTCACACGTATACAGGCCGTTGGGTAGTTGGGCAGTAAGTAGTTGGGTAGTGACACACGTATACAGGCCGTTGGGTAGTTGGGCAGTAAGTAGTTGGGTAGTGACACACGTATACAGGCCAGTACAGAATGCGTTAAACAGTGTTTTTTAAAAGTAATGCTGCATTTGCAACATCTGCGGGCAATCACATTAGACACTATGCTTAGGCTTCTCCTTTGTCGTTCGATATCGCCATTGTCCGATAGGTCTTGATTAATAATGTGCCCTAAGTATTTTACGTTCGTACATGTATTTATTCTTGAATTCAATTCTTAATAAATAAATAATCTGATAATTAAACCCCTGGAACCCATTACCAATTTCTTTGAGATCTAAAAGCCCTAGTGATTACTTTCTCGCTACCCAACTGTCAACTTGTAAAGACTGTAATCTTTGTATTAATTTAAATAAATGTAAAAGTATTTATAACGAAGCAAAGTTGGAGCTACACAATCATCCACACCAAGCGCATATTTAACTTTACCTTGATTCCTTAGCCTATCCGTAATATATCCGCTTTGTTAATATTGCCCTGATTCCTTAGTCTATCCGTAATATATCCGCTTTGTTAATATTGCCCTGATTCCTTAGTCTATCCGTAATATATCCGCTTTGTTAATATTGCCCTGATTCCTTAGTCTATCCGTAATATATCCGCTTTGTTAATATTGCCCTGATTCCTTAGTCTATCCGTAATATATCCGCTTTGTTAATATTGCCCTGATTCCTTAGTCTATCCGTAATATATCTGCTTTGTTAATATTGCCCTGATTCCTTAGTCAATCCGTAATATATCCGCTTTGTTAATATTGCCCTGATTCCTTAGTCTATCCGTAATATATCCGCTTTGTTAATATTGCCCTGATTCCTTAGTCTATTCGTAATATATCCGCTTTGTTAATATTGCCCTGATTCCTTAGCCTATCCGTAATATATCCGCTTTGTTAATATTGTCCTGATTCCTTAGTCTATCCGTAATATATTCGCTTTGTTAATATTGCCCTGATTCCTTAGTCTATCCGTAATATATCCGCTTTGTTAATATTGCCCTGATTCCTTAGTCTATCCGTAATATATCCGCTTTGTTAATATTGCCCTGATTCCTTAGTCTATCCGTAATATATCCGCTTTGTTAATATTGCCCCGATTCCTTAGTCTATCCGTAATATATCCGCTTTGTTAATATTGCCCTGATTCCTTAGTCTATCCGTAATATATCCGCTTTGTTAATATTGCCCTGATTCCTTAGTCTATCCGTAATATATCCGCTTTGTTAATATTGCCCTGATTCCTTAGTCAATCCGTAATATATCCGCTTTGTTAATATTGCCCTGATTCCTTAGTCAATCCGTAATATATCCGCTTTGTTAATATTGCCCTGATTCCTTAGTCTATCCGTAATATATCCGCTTTGTTAATATTGCCCTGATTCCTTAGTCTATCCGTAATATATCCGCTTTGTTAATATTGCCCTGATTCCTTAGTCTATCCGTAATATATCCGCTTTGTTAATATTGCCCTGATTCCTTAGTCTATCCGTAATATATCCGCTTTGTTAATATTGCCCTGGTTCCTTAGTCTATCCGCTTTGTTAATATTGCCCTGATTCCTTAGTCTATCCGTAATATATTTGCTTTCCTAACTATAATTATTTTTACAAGCACTCATTTTTATTGTGTCTGTTACTCTGGTTCAATGAACTCTATAAATTTTGCTTTGAATCAAGGCCTCATTTTCAAAATTGGAACTAATTGTTGGAAAAATTCTACCAAGTGATAAATTAGGTACCTACCGATAACAGATATTTAAACAGAAAATTTTGTTAATTAATTCTCTTTTCAAAATTGTAATTATAATATCCCGTGATTCTTCTCGGGTCTGCGCTAGGTAATAAAAATACTGATTTCGGTTGTCTTCTTGCATGTAAATCCGGTTCAATGAACTCTAGAACTTTTGCTTCGAATTTGATCTTCATTTTAAATATCTGAAATGTTTGTTGTTGACTTCGGACTAGTGATAAAGTACCTACCTGTAACATAACATATTGTATATAACAGAAAATTGTTTTAATAGGCTATTTCAAAGTCGGAATTGATATGTCGAGAATTCAGACTATCCCCATTGATGTGTATTATATTATATTTACTTTCCTTAATTTGATATCCATCGGTCTAACGCCGAACGACTAGAAAGTACCGCATCCGGTCCTCGCGCACTGCTACTGGCGCGATAATAGTGGAGCACGTTTCAACGAGATATGCAATATGGCTATCACGGGTCTGCGCTAGTATTATATCGTTTTTTTTTTTTTTTTTTTTTATTTGGTACATTATTTTGTTACAATTTATGTTTTCCAGTAATGTAGGCCTCACTGGGTGGCTTGCCCGTGCTGAGGCCTTCATTTTATAATATGAAAATCTAATCTACATATTACATTTAAAGAGAAGATAGTAAATTTGAAAAGAAAATAATAAATTTAAAATTAAAAATAAAAATACATAATAATACATTTAAAATTAAAAAATAATACAATGAAAATAATCTTGTGTGTTTGTGAGTGATGTGTGTTTATGTTGGTTTTGTGTGTTACGTGTAGGTTTTATTTTTATTTTATGCTATGACATTTTGGTAATATTGTCTTTTTTGTTGTTTAATCCATTTTGTAATTTTGTGTGTGAATTTATTTTTATTTTCCTCAATTTTAATTTCAATTTTTAGACTGTTGAAAGCTTTTATTGCATGGTATTGGTAGTGTCTTTGTCCAAAGGTTGAATTTACTGTTGGAGTTTTAATGTTTTCTTTGTACGCTTGTCTAACTGGTCTGTTAGTGTTATTTTGTGTATGTTGAAATTTATTTTTTTTGTTAAAAATGTAGTTTAGTAGTGTTTTAACGTATAATTGGCGTATATCTAGTACGTCACAGCTGTTGAATATTTGGTCTGTATCGGTCAGTCTATGTTTTTTTAGTATTACCTTTAAGATCGTTTTCTGTGCGGTTTCTATGTAATTGATAGCCGAGTTTGTTGCTCCTCCCCAAGCAATAATTCCATATTCTATTATTGATTGGCAGAGTGCAAAATATATTGTTTTCAATTGTTTTATTTTATATATGTTTCTTATATTTAGGAAAATGTGTATTGTTCTGAGGAGTCTATTTGTGATTTGTTTGATGTGATGTGTCCATCTAAGATTATGGTCAATAACGATTCCTAGATACTTTATTTGTTCTGTTTTTTCTAGAGGGGGGCAATCGCAGATGTTGGTGTTTAAACATTCGTGTATTTTTATGGTGTTTGTATTGTTTTTTGGCTGTCCCGTGCTATTTATACTGTATGTTGTGAATTTTGTCTTTGATATGTTAAGTGTAAGTATGTTTGAGTCTAGCCATGTTTTGACTTGCGAGATTCCCAAATTAGCTATGTTATATACATTATTCCAATCCTTAGATTTGAAAAGTAAAACTGTGTCATCAGCATAGCTAACTATTTCACCATCTATTTTCATGCTGCAAAGTTCATTTATGTAAATAGTAAAAAGAACGGGCCCTAGTATGCTTCCTTGTGGAACTCCATATGTAATCGGCAGTGGTTTACTAGTATGGTTGTTAATTTTGACTTGTTGAGTTCTGTTACTCATATAACTTTTAAATAGTTGAAGTTCCTTGCCTTTGATACCCATGTTTTCTAATTTTTTAAAAAGTGAATTGTGGCAGATTGAGTCAAAGGCTTTAGCTAAATCTAGATATATCGCTATGCATTTGTACCCTTGATCTAAGTTGCTATGTATATAATCTACTGTACATGTCAAAGCTTCTTTTGTGCCTATTTTGTCTCTAAATCCATATTGGTTATCCGAGATTAATTTGTTTTCTTCAAGGTATTTTATAATTTGGTTTTTTAATACTCTTTCGAAAATCTTTGATAGCGAGTTTAACAGAGTGATTGGTCTATAATTAGTTATTTCCATTTTGTCTCCGGATTTATAAATGGGGATAACTAGTCCTTTTTTAAGAGTACTAGGAAAGCAGGAGTGTGTTATACTAAGGTTGATTAAGTGTGTTATAGGTTTCAAAATTTCATTTTTTAATATCTTAATGCAATCCGTTGTTATCTCATCTAATCCAGGAGCAATTCGGTTTTTTAATGTGTTTATTATTTTGTCAATTTCCTCTTCCGAGGTTGTTTTTATTGTAAATCTGTGTTGTGTCGGTTTTTTATTGATATTTGATCTATTTGTTTGTGTTATGCAATTTACGGTTCGCTAAAACTTTTCCTATATTTGCAAAGAAGTTATTCACATGATTTGCTATAGTTTCTGTATTTGTATTGACATCTAATTTTTTGGAGTTAATATTTAGATTTTCAATAGTATTTTTCTGTTTGTATTTTTGTGTGTATGTGACTTCTTTTAATATTTTCCATAATTCCTTTGGGTTATTTTTTTCTTTTTTAAGTTTTTCGCTATAGTATAATTCCTTAGCCACTCTAATAATTTTGGTGCAGATGTTTCTATATCTTTTATAGTAGTTAAGTTGTTCCATGTCGTAGGGTGTATATTTAATTTGTTTGTGAATTTTGTCTCGTTTACGAATACAGTTTAATATTCCCTGTGTTATCCATAGTTTAATTTTTTTTGCTTTGTGTGTGAGTTTTACTTGTTTTATGATAGTGTTTTTATTTATTTCTTGTCCTAACATGTTATTAAATTTATCCCAGGCCTCCTCCACGTTCTCTATTTGGTATATTGTACTCCAGTCTATTTGTTTGAGTTTTTCTTTCAAGTTTGAGTAGTTAATTATTTTTTTTGTGAATATTTTGTCTTGGTTGGGTTTTGTGTTTTCGGTGTCTATTGCTATCATATTCATGTAGTGATCTGTGATAGTGCTTTCAAGTACTACGGTTTTGTTTTTAAGTTTTGTTTTGATCATTATATGATCTATACAAGTTTTTGTGTTTTGTGTGACTCGTGTTGGAATCTTTATCGTTGGCTCCAGTCCATGCTGTGCTAGTAGTGTTAGGTATTCTATGTTTTGTGGGTGTCCGTTTTGTAATATGTTTATGTTTAGGTCTCCAATGATGATGATATTTTTATTTTTGTTGATTTCTTTTAAAGTATTGTTAAGTGCAGTTAGGAAATGTGTGATGTCGTTTTTGGATGGAGATCTGTACATCGTTGGGAAGGAATCGAACCTATTGTCTTCCGACCCAAAGGCAAATAGTGGAGTGGATAATAGTGGAGCACGTTTCAACGAGATATGCAATATGGCTATCACGGGTCTTCGCTAGTATTATATCGTTGGGAAGGAATCGAACCTATTGTCTTCCGACCCAAAGGCAAATAGTGGAGTGGATAATAGTGGAGCACGTTTCAACGAGATATGCAATATGGCTATCACGGGTCTGCGCTAGTATTATATCGTTGGGAAGGAATCGAACCTATTGTCTTCCGACCCAAAGGCAAATAGTGGAGTGGATAATAGTGGAGCACGTTTCAACGAGATATGCAATATGGCTATCACGGGTCGGCGCTAGTATTATATCGTTGGGAAGGAATCGAACCTATTGTCTTCCGACCCAAAGGCAAATAGTGGAGTGGATAATAGTGGAGCACGTTTCAACGAGATATGCAATATGGCTATCACGGGTCTGCGCTAGTATTATATCGTTGGGAAGGAATCGAACCTATTGTCTTCCGACCCAAAGGCAAATAGTGGAGTGGATAATAGTGGAGCACGTTTCAACGAGATATGCAATATGGCTATCACGGGTCTGCGCTAGTATTATATCGTTGGGAAGGAATCGAACCTATTGTCTTCCGACCCAAAGGCAAATAGTGGAGTGGATAATAGTGGAGCACGTTTCAACGAGATATGCAATATGGCTATCACGGGTCTGCGCTAGTATTATATCGTTGGGAAGGAATCGAACCTATTGTCTTCCGACCCAAAGACAAATAGTGGAGTGGATAATAGTGGAGCACGTTTCAACGAGATATGCAATATGGCTATCACGGGTCTGCGCTAGTATTATATCGTTGGGAAGGAATCGAACCTATTGTCTTCCGACCCAAAGGCAAATAGTGGAGTGGATAATAGTGGAGCACGTTTCAACGAGATATGCAATATGGCTATCACGGGTCTGCGCTAGTATTATATCGTTGGGAAGGAATCGAACCTATTGTCTTCCGACCCAAATTCTCAGGCTATCATAAATAAAATAATGAACCAAAATCAAAGTGAAGTGTCAATCTGTCATCTTAAACAAAAAACATAAACAAAAACATAAATTTTAAATAACAATAGTTATGTACGTACTTACCTCAAACATCAACAGGTTGTTGAACGCCACAAATACCAAAAATCAACTTGATCAAAAGATTTTTTTTTCTATACCTAATAATATTTAAAAAAAAACCTTTTTTTGATTTGGCTGAGGATTGTATCTTCCTTCTCATGGACTGGAGTCAACCACGCTAACAACCTCGCCAAATGCCAATCGGGTAGGACCGATATTTATTTCGTGTATTAACTGCTGTAATGTCATCTAATTTCAGAAAAATGCATTTGTGTGTTCGCCACCAAAAGTTGATAGAGTGCATTGTCATCGACAACGAGTCTATCTGACGAGTTTCAGCTCGATTAGATGTCAGGAAGTGGGTTTATGTGCGTTTCCAACATTTGCTTCAAATTCAATTAAGGCGATGCACTACGTCGTGTAATATTTGGAATCAAGCCGCTATCAAAAACACACCTTACGTAGATGGTGCTAAGGCTTAAATTCCCGCTTCACAACATCCACCTGTTTTGATTTATGCAAGAAAAAACATGGCCAAAAAGTGCCAGTTATTTTATTTTGTGGATGTTTAGGCACAAATATTTAAATGTTTTTCGATCATTTTATAAATAACTTAATTTGCCACATTATACAATAAAATCATAACCGAAAATGGGTTCGTAAGTAGGAGATTTTGAACTTTAAAGCAGTTTTCATAGGCCTCATACATTATTTTTTTTTGGACTTATAAAAAGACTAATCTAAAAAGTACTCGATTATTTCAAAGGCCAGGATGTATTCTACACCCAGTATTTAATTAAAGCATCTGAAACATTTCTAGGCGACCAAATTTTCAAACGAAAAACACATGATTTTGAATTACTACGTATGGCATCGTCTTAATTTGGTTCACTCCCGAAAACAAATATTAAAATAGATGTTTTTAAAAATAAAATGACTGTTGTTATCGCATTGACTTTCTGGTATTCTTATCGCATTGCCTTCCTGTTATTGTAATTTGGCCAGTTATTATACTGTTAACATGATTTTACTAAATTTAATTATAATTATGAATAATGCTGGGCAATCAGGGCCGCCGCTAGCCGCTCGAACGCCCGTGTACATATCCGTCAATGCCGCCCCCACCCCCCATCCGTACTTTACTTACAATCAGGGCCGCCGCTAGCCGCTCGAACGCCCGTGTACATATCCGTCAATGCCGCCCCCACCCCCCATCCGTACTTTACTTACAATCAGGGCCGCCGCTAGCCGCTCGAACGCCCGTGTACATATCCGTCAATGCCGCCCCCACCCCCCATCCGTACTTTACTTACAATCAGGGCCGCCGCTAGCCGCTCGAACGCCCGTGTACATATCCGTCAATGCCGCCCCCACCCCCCATCCGTACTTTACTTACAATCAGGGCCGCCGCTAGCCGCTCGAACGCCCGTGTACATATCCGTCAATGCCGCCTTCACCCCCCATCCGTACTTTACTTACAATCAGGGCCGCCGCTAGCCGCTCGAACGCCCGTGTACATATCCGTCAATGCCGCCCCCACCCCCCATCCGTACTTTACTTACAATCAGGGCCGCCGCTAGCCGCTCGAACGCCCGTGTACATATCCGTCAATGCCGCCCCCACCCCCCATCCGTACTTTACTTACAATCATTCGAGGATCCCACCACTTACCCGCCCCGGTATAGGTAACTTATGGTTACCCGCACTAGCATGGACTCTAATTTTTTTTTCATGAACGACTCTACATTTAAAGAACGAAGCTAAACCTCGAATGTCCCCGCATACGTTGTTAGCAAGCAGTATGCAAGTGCTTGGTTATGTACAGGTTAGTATAGTATTAGTAAATGCTTACCTTTTGATTATTGGATATAGGGATGAAGAATAAAACACATAGGAGGACACTAGGTCCGCCAAAACCAGTTTTGTGTACATAATGCACTTGAAAAGAAAAGTCAGAACATTATATTTAAAATGGTATGAACTAAGATACATCTGAGAGAGGAGCTAAGAACTTCCTCGGCAGTCCAGAGTTGGGTGAGACTGTGATCAGGCTGTCCGATGCGAGTTTCGGGTACCGCGCCCTTAAGCCGATTTCCCGATGGAGCCCTGACGAAAGTGTAACTGGGAACAGATGGGTAGGAACCCGAAGACCCTAGGGAGTTTAAGTAGCGTCGGGTTGTCGGAGGCGTGGCGGAAGGTTTCCTAGTTCGAATCGGACATCCTTCTGACCTCCCACCGTCCTCAGGGGTGGCGCGTTTGGTCAGTAAGAAACGCCTCTTCAGGGGAAGCCCGGTAGTCAGTGCGCGGGGACGAGGTTCAGATCCACCCCCATAAGGGGAGTAGGACAAAACAGAACAAACAGTTCAGTCTTATCTGGAGCAAGAACACTCTCATTCTACGTACTGGTGTAAGAACTAATATGTCAATCCTACAATTAGAAAAAGACAAGAAAGATTAATTGGAACGAGATGGATGGAGGAAAAGAGAAGATTTTGGGAGGGAAACAATTTAAAACAAGATTAAAGCGAACGATGGATGTATGACCAAATTACAGATGTTGCCAAAATTAGTGATCGGTGAGGATGAGCTGATGACGAGGACTCCTGTAAGATGCATCAAATAAGAAATAAATTTCTTAGCTATGAAAATAGCTGTGTCAGACAGGTAGTATAACGGAGATCAGTTTGCTTCACGGCCGGTACACGAGTTGACGGGGATCAGTAGATTGGGTGCATCGGTGAGGTCAGGCTAAAAGGTGGATAACAAGGAACAATTTGGTACATATAAGGTTAAGGAAGAGATAATTAGTGCATAAAGGTAACATTGTACAAAAGAAGATCAGTGCGTAAAGGTAAAAGAGTAAAGAATAGCGTGTACCTAAGATTCAGGAGCTTATACACCTGGGTGCTGAATTAGCTAATCCTCGACTCTCAAAACCGACCATCTTTCAACCCATGTCTTCGTAAATTTCCGCAAGCATTCAAAATTCACTTTATTCGAAACGAGATCGGTAGTCCAAACCGGTCTCGTAATAACATCCAAACCCTTCAGTAATTCATCTCTGGCATCCATCAAAATCTCACAGTGCCACAGAATGTGCTCGGCGGTTTGGTCCGTACTGCCGCAGGCACAGTTGGGATGGGGTGACAGGGAGAGTCTGTGAAGTCTCCCCCTGAATTCCCCATGGCCCGACAGTAATTGAACCATATAGTGGTCCATATTAATGAACGCCCCTTCCATTCTGAGTTTAACTGAAGGGAAGAAGGAGAAGGTCCATCTACCCTTATTCGACCTATCCCACCGAGATTGCCACTCGTTGAGTGTCAGCTCTCGCATTTGTTTAAGTCGGCCTGGTAGGGTCCCTGCACCGCCTGGTGTAATCGTAATACCGAGGTGGTTGGCCGGGAGACCCCTGGTCAGCTTTTTCTTAGTGAGCACCTCCCTAATCTCTAGATCGATTGGCAAGACACCTGCCAACACTGGAAGTGCGTCCGAAGCAACTGTTCTATAGGCACCAGAAAGTGCCAACAAGGGAGTTCGCTGTCCCCTCTTGAGAGCCGAGAGTATGAGGGCATTATCCAGACGATGTTCCCAGACGCAGGCGGCATAGGTGACTTGCGCCACGAATACCCCCCTGTATAGGAGACGGATCGCTGGTGTCCTTAATCCCCATTCCGTGGTGGAGATTCTCCTCAGCTTCAGAAAAAGGGCCTGGGCCTCGGTGGAGACTTTCTTAACATGGGCTAAGAAAGAGGACGATCGATCTAAAGTGACTCCAAGATATTTTACTGTCTCGACAAACTTGATTCTGGTATCTCCCATTTTGATGGTCGGATTTCTCTCTCTACTCAGAAATCCTTTCATCAGGAGACCCATGGTTTTTTGGGGAGCGAAGTTCAGTCTATTTCTCTTCCCCCATTGGAGGATCATGTTTAAACCTTCCCCTGCCTTTCTTTCCAGTTCTCTCCTGCTGTTCCCCGCAACCAAGAACAATTTATCATCAGCGTAGTCAACCGAGATACATCCAGCAGGCAAGGGCAGCCTGGAGGAATCATCAAACTCAATATTCCAAAATTCGGGGGCCAATACCGACCCTTGTGGGCAACCCATATCCACCTCACGTTCGATGACAAAGTCACCGAAAGTGAGTATAATTGTTCTGTCGTTGAAGAAATCGGAGCAAATTTTAAAGAGCCTCGGGGGGCAGTTTTTACTTTTGAGTTTGGTAAGTATCATCGGCCACCACGCATGATCGAAGGCACCTGTGATATCTAAAAAGATTCCCACCACATACCTCTCAGGCCGAACCTTCACCCATTCAAGCGCATGCATAAGGGCGTGCTCTGTAGATTTACCGGGGACAAAACCGAACTGGCTCGGGCTGGGGGTGGAGAGAGTCCGACGCAGGCGTTCTCTGATCAGTTTTTCGAGGACCTTACCCATTATAGGCAGCAAGGTGATCGGGCGGTAGGCTTTAACGTCAGAGCGTGGTTTGTCGGACCCCTTTGGTATAATCTTAAGCACTCCCCTCTTCCATTCCGAAGGGAAGACTCCTCTTCGCAAGCACGTCTCCATGACCTGGAAGAACTCCTCCCGGGCATAGAGCCATACATTCTTCACGATTATTCCATTGATTCTATCATGCCCAGGGGCCTTAGCATGAGAAGTCGATATAGCCCTATAGCAATACGATATCGTTAAAATACGTCATCAATGAGCACTTAA
The DNA here is from genome assembly GCA_026573805.1 of Hesperophylax magnus. Classification (NCBI taxonomy): domain Eukaryota; kingdom Metazoa; phylum Arthropoda; class Insecta; order Trichoptera; family Limnephilidae; genus Hesperophylax; species Hesperophylax magnus. The sequence continues at coordinate 3,108,469 of JAIUSX010000059.1, forward strand.
CGACATATGCTAGCACGATCAAAATATAACAACCGACGATTGTTAAAATTCCTTGTCTATGGTCAAAGTAGCGACGGTATCGTTAAAATTGCGAGCATGAGAATGTATCGATAGGATAACTTCCGACCGACGGTTGCTAAAAGCCCGCCGAATATAACGTGGGGTCTTGAGTGTCAGTTAAAACTTTGGTTGGCTGTCGATATACGTATTTTTTTAATAATGTCGTTCATTATGCAAAATTTCTGGTTCAATGAAAGGAGGCAGGTTAGGGAAGATCGTAGGATTGAAAGGCGTCGTTTACGCGATCATTTGAATCCGTTCGAACTTGCAGAGACGGAATTCAGACAATTGTTTCGAATATCTCGCATTATGGCTAGAGATCTCATTGATCAATTAACTCCTTTTCTAGTGTCAAAAAATACATTAGGACTTCCAGTATACATTAAAGTGAGAGTATTAAATATTATTGATATCTTAGTAAAACAAAAACACAATATAAATCTATCCACCACTGGAACGACCACGTGAAATAAATAAATTTGTTTCGATTGCTGATGATAATTTTTCACAATAAAGTGATTAAAATGATCAAAAGTGAAGTTTATTAATTAGTTGTATTATTTATGATGTTGACAGGTACTCGCACCCATCAGCTTCTTTGCTACAGGGAGCTACCAACGTGGAGTAGGCCAAGATCACTTCTTGGCGATAGGGCAAACTACCGTTAGCAAGTGCATAAAACTGTTTATGAAAGCAGTTTTAGAACATCTGTACAGAAGATGGATACATTTTCCGGCTACAAATGAAGCCCGCAAGCAAGTAGAGAGTAGTTTTAGGGAAAAATTAAACTTTCCACATGTTCTGGGATGCATCGATTGCACCCACATCGCCATCGTCACCCCTTCCAGACACGAGGAGCAGTACAAAAACCACAAAGGATTTTATTCGCTGAATGTTCAAGTGGTAAATATTTTTTCAGAAATAAAACAGCCGGATTGTTGTTTTCAAATTTTATTGAAGGTTTTTTATGTTTGATAAACAGGTCTGCGATGCTACATTGAAAATATTGAGCATCAACACACGCTTCCCGGGTACTGTCCATGACCAATTCATTTGGAATAATAGTTTAGTCAAAACTGAAATGAACAGACTATACAATCAGAGAATTGGGACATATTTCTTGCTAGGTATGTATTTCAACAACTCATTTTAAAAAAAGGCAAAAAAATCATAATTTAGTAGTTATATGTACCTATTATAATGGGTGTTTTGTTTCAATCAGGCGATTCTGGATATACATTCGAGCCTTATCTGATGACACCAATATTGAATGCAGTCGAGGGGAGTGCCCAATACAGATACACAAAGGCGCACTGTGAGGCGAGATGTTCCGTAGAACGCCTATTTGGGGCATGGAAGGCTATATTCCGTTGCCTCAGGAAAGACAGAGTTCTCCATTATGAGCCCGATGCTGCTGGTCAAATAATTATTACTTGTGCTATACTATACAACATGATGAAGCACTATAAGTCAGTTTCCTTGTTGAACTATATGCATTTAAAAAAGTAAGGCAACAGTACAAAATATTAATAAATTGTTCTCTATTTTCAGATTAACAGACGATTATAATGATAATGTAGAGTTAAGAGAGGTTGAGCTGCTGCACCAGCCTGAAGATGTCAGCAGGGTTGTTGCAGCCCGCAGAGTGAGAGACGAACTAGTGCGAAAGTACTTCTCCCACGAATGATAATATATTAAACAAGGAAACTGACTTATAGTGCTTCATCATGTTCAAACATTGTATCGTATGTACCTACATTGTAAAAACAATTCACGCCTCACAGAGACATTGCGAGAGTTTGAAGAACTGCTACTAATCAAGTACATATTCATATATGCAAAGCGCTGCATGCAATATTTCACAACAAGTACTTCAAAAGTACTTTAAAACATTGTATTGTATGTACCTACTATACGAAACAATATTCCGTCCGTATAATACTGTAAATGCGTAGGTAGCTGGGTACACCTTTATTAGTGTTTCAGTCTCTGTAGATAGAATTTAATGTCAAGATCAGAGAAGGATTGATTCCCAAGTCTGAGTCGACGGAAGGAATTTAAGACTGGAAAAAACTGAATTTAATACTGAATTAAAACACTTGAAAATATTTTTCTTGAGATTTGTAGACTTTGGAGATGGTTTCTTCAGGAGAGAAGTTTCTCTTTTGGGGTAGTTTTTTGAACTGACTTTGTATGGAATTCGGTTCTCTATTTATAGAACGTTTTCAAATCGAACCCTATTGGGGGAGTTTTCATCCCTTTCGTGAAGGGTGAGTTGGTTAGGTATTTTTCCTCTTTACAATTAATTTGTTTAGAGGAAAGTTATATTTTAATATTATACCTTTTACCAGGTCAGTTCAATTTACCCAAACCACCTCCTTCAGTCCCGTTTATTTATTTTATAATAAATTATACAAAGTTTCATATTGGGGTTGAAGCAAAATATCCTTGGTTTGAACATTCCCCAAGGAGTGAAAAACATATTTAGGTATAATTCTTTAAGATATTATGTTAGTAATTAATTATTTCTTGATATTGATATTTATTCTGTGGTCATATTTTCTAATATTTTCTTGTAAATTGGATCTGATGTCATCATAGGTGGTTGCGATAATCTTCGTTATCAGTTTTTGATAAGGGCGTCAATGAAGTATGTTGAGCTGTGATTGGTTGAAAACTCGGCGGCCATCATGGAATTCCTTCCGGGTGATATGGAGGGGGTTTCACGTAAATACTGGGTTGATTTCATAGAGTGAGCCATTCCGTAGGCGGGAGGTCCCGAGTGAGGTGCTGGATGGTTATTTTCAGATGTATTTCAGATTCTGCTGTTATATTTCTATGTAATTGTCTTGATTAATCACATACAGCACATAATTTCATTAAGTAATTATGATTTGAAGATTTCCAATTGTGTCGGCGACACGGTATCGAGCGGTTTCGGGGTTTGAGTGTTTTTGTAATTTTTACGTAAATATGAATTCCTCTGAAAGATTCTTGAGGTCTGGATACGTATGATACACCTACATTGTAAAAACAATTCACGCCTCACAGAGACATTGCAAGAGTTTGAAGAAATGCTACTAATCAAATATACATATATGCAAAGCGCTGCATGCAATATTTCACAAAAAGAACTTCAATAGTACTTTAAAACATTGTATTGTATGTACCTACATTGTAAAAACAATTCACGCCTCACAGAGACATTGCAAGAGTTTGAAGAACTGCTACTAATCAAGTACATATTCATATATGCAAAGCGCTGCATGCAATATTTCACAACAAGTACTTCAAAAGTACTTTAAAACATTGTATTGTATGTACCTACATTGTAAAAACAATTCACGCCTCACAGAGACATTGCAAGAGTTTGAAGAACTGCTACTAATCAAGTACATATTCATATATGCAAAGCGCTGCATGCAATATTTCACAACAAGTACTTCAAAAGTACTTTAAAACATTGTATTGTATGTACCTACATTGTAAAAACAATTCACGGCCCACAGAGACATTGCAAGAGTTTGAAGAACTGCTACTAATCAAGTTCATATTCATATATGCAAAGCGCTGCATGCAATATTTCACAACAAGTACTTCAAAAGTACTTTAAAACATTGTATTGTATGTACCTACATTGTAAAAACAATTCACGCCTCACAGAGACATTGCAAGAGTTTGAAGAACTGCTACTAATCAAATATACATATATGCAAAGCGCTGCATGCAATATTTCACAAAAAGAACTTCAATAGTACTTTAAAACATTGTATTGTATGTACCTACATTGTAAAAACAATTCACGCCTCACAGAGACATTGCAAGAGTTTGAAGAAATGCTACTAATCAAATATACATATATGCAAAGCGCTGCATGCAATATTTCACAAAAAGAACTTCAATAGTACTTTAAAACATTGTATTGTATGTACCTACATTGTAAAAACAATTCACGCCTCACAGAGACATTGCAAGAGTTTGAAGAAATGCTACTAATCAAATATACATATATGCAAAGCGCTGCATGCAATATTTCACAAAAAGAACTTCAATAGTACTTTAAAACATTGTATTGTATGTACCTACATTGTAAAAACAATTCACGCCTCACAGAGACATTGCAAGAGTTTGAAGAACTGCTACTAATCAAGTACATATTCATATATATGCAAAGCGCTGCATGCAATATTTCACAACAAGTACTTCAAAAGTACTTTAAAACATTGTATTGTATGTACCTACATTGTAAAAACAATTCACGCCTCACAGAGACATTGCAAGAGTTTGAAGAACTGCTACTAATCAAGTACATATTCATATATGCAAAGCGCTGCATGCAATATTTCACAACAAGTACTTCAAAAGTACTTTAAAACATTGTATTGTATGTACCTACATTGTAAAAACAATTCACGCCTCACAGAGACATTGCAAGAGTTTGAAGAACTGCTACTAATCAAGTACATATTCATATATGCAAAGCGCTGCATGCAATATTTCACAACAAGTACTTCAAAAGTACTTTAAAACATTGTATTGTATGTACCTACATTGTAAAAACAATTCACGCCTCACAGAGACATTGCAAGAGTTTGAAGAAATGCTACTAATCAAATATACATATATGCAAAGCGCTGCATGCAATATTTCACAAAAAGAACTTCAATAGTACTTTAAAACATTGTATTGTATGTACCTACATTGTAAAAACAATTCACGCCTCACAGAGACATTGCAAGAGTTTGAAGAAATGCTACTAATCAAATATACATATATGCAAAGCGCTGCATGCAATATTTCACAAAAAGAACTTCAATAGTACTTTAAAACATTGTATTGTATGTACTTACATTGTAAAAACAATTCACGCCTCACAGAGACATTGCAAGAGTTTGAAGAAATGCTACTAATCAAATATACATATATGCAAAGCGCTGCATGCAATATTTCACAAAAAGAACTTCAATAGTACTTTAAAACATTGTATTGTATGTACCTACATTGTAAAAACAATTCACGCCTCACAGAGACATTGCAAGAGTTTGAAGAAATGCTACTAATCAAATATACATATATGCAAAGCGCTGCATGCAATATTTCACAAAAAGAACTTCAAAAGTACTTTAAAACATTGTATTGTATGTACCTACATTGTAAAAACAATTCACGCCTCACAGAGACATTGCGAGAGTTTGAAGAACTGCTACTAATCAAGTACATATTCATATATGCAAAGCGCTGCATGCAATATTTCACAACAAGTACTTCAAAAGTACTTTAAAACATTGTATTGTATGCACCTACATTGTAAAAACAATTCACGCCTCACAGAGACATTGCAAGAGTTTGAAGAAATGCTACTAATCAAATATACATATATGCAAAGCGCTGCATGCAATATTTCACAAAAAGAACTTCAAAAGTACTTTAAAACATTGTATTGTATGTACCTACATTGTAAAAACAATTCACGCCTCACAGAGACATTGCGAGAGTTTGAAGAACTGCTACTAATCAAGTACATATTCATATATGCAAAGCGCTGCATGCAATATTTCACAACAAGTACTTCAAAAGTACTTTAAAACATTGTATTGTATGTACCTACATTGTAAAAACAATTCACGCCTCACAGAGACATTGCAAGAGTTTGAAGAACTGCTACTAATCAAGTACATATTCATATATATGCAAAGCGCTGCATGCAATATTTCACAACAAGTACTTCAAAAGTACTTTAAAACATTGTATTGTATGTACCTACATTGTAAAAACAATTCACGCCTCACAGAGACATTGCAAGAGTTTGAAGAACTGCTACTAATCAAGTATATGTATATGCAAAGTGCTGCATGCAATATTACACAACAAGTACTTTAAAATATTGTATTGTATGTATCTAAATTGTAAAAAAATGACATTTGTTGTTGAGTTTCACTTTTTCACAAGAAACATAAAAATTATGAACATACAAAACGTTAATAAAAATAAAGATTTAACACAAAAAATATACAAAAAACTTATTACCTTGAAAATTATAAAAAAAACTTAACTAATCGTATTCATCCTCCGACTCCAACTGCAACGTATAGTTGGGCGAGTTGGCAAATGATGTTGACGGTTGTTTCGATGGTTGAGTTTGTCTAGAATTAGAAATGTTTTATTAGAGATCTCATTCATTCTACTTTCATCGTACCTCCTAGCTGGACTGCTTGCCTCTCCAAGGACAATTGTTAATAATCGTGTTCCATCCCTTGTGAACATACTTCGCAATCTCTCAAGTGACATATTAAATAATGCAATATTTAATTTAATTTGTTCAGTTTTGTACATTAAATGTATTTAAAAGCCTGTATAGATGTATAGCAAATAAATACCTCGCCAACTGTCGTTGGAGTAAACAAACCCTTTCACGTTCCACTGCCGTGTATCTCTGAAACAAGAGATGATAATTCATTAATTTACTAACTTAATTTACCTTCTATAGTAAATTAGTTATTAGTGCCAGTGAGACGAGACCACTGTATCTTGCCCGGTCTCGGGGTGCCCTGACAAATAATTACAAAAAGGAACAGGAAATACCTCAAAAATGTCAGCAAATCGATCCATTGAACTCTGAAATGATAAATAACAACTCATTAATTTAATTTAAATAACAATAGGTAGTCGACATACTAAAAGGAAGATTATAAATTAATTTATTCATTTTGAATTTCTCGCCAAGCTGGATTTTACATGTTTATTAATTTTTTTTAACACAAAGAATATCTAAACAAACAGAACAATAAAAACTCCACCGCGCAAAATGGAAAAATAGTACATTGGGAATAGTACAATAAATAAATGAAATAAGTCAAAGCTGGGCATTTTATTTAGTTCTACTAAGATTTAATTCTAATTTAAAAGTACAGTGCCACACTTATAAGTTGGCGGTGGTCTAAACATGAATTGACGCTATTTCTTTATATTTTAATCTGGCAACTTACACGTGTAGCACTGTATTTGGGAGTGATTCGAAGAGAAATAGGAAATACCTTAAAAATATTGGAGAAATTATTAATAGCTCCCACAAGTTCCTTGGATGATTTGTTACTAGCCTCCTGCGCCATCACCATCCGAACCCCCACATCTGGCTTGTCAGTTAGCTTCCTCTTCTTGCTCGGGCGAGAAGGGGAAGCTAACTGCGCCGGCCCTTCTCCAACTTCATCGGAATACTGTAAAACACACAAATAATTTTCATTGATAATGAAAGATCAACTAAATTTTGACAGAATATATTATATTAACATTTTAAGACATTAGTGACCTCAACATCCTGCATTATGAGTTCAGGTCCCTCTCCTATACAGCTTTCTGGAAGTCCGCTGCCCTCAGAACTGGCTCTGCCGATGATGTTGATGACCTTCTGTGTCAGGTCAGTTAACACCGGTATCTCGGCAGTGTTTCCAGTCGTGAGGGCAGCTCGCTTGGCATCGGCGTGTTGGGCGCGCGACTTACATTTTAAGTCACGCCATGTCTGTAAAATGTAAAAAAAATGTCAGGTTAAAAGTGATTTACGGTCTTATATCAAGTGTCTCGATGATAGATTATATTAGAAGGTCAGCAAAGTTGGCTGCAACCAGTTTGTATAGGTAGGTACAAATACTCACTGTTTTCCACTGCTCGGCTGACTTAGCAGGACCCAATTCTGCCAGTTGTTCCGCCAAATTCCGCCACATTTCCTTATTTTTTTGGGAACCCTGAGGCCCCACAAACCTTCCAGCGGCGAACTCCGAATGATCAGCCATATAGCTGGTTAACAAATCCATTTGACTGGTCGTCGACCTTACTCTCTTCCTGAAATCATAATATCAGCATTTTGAATATCTTAAAATACTGCGTATGATTGAAATATTAGTAAAAATAACTTCAAAATTTTGACACAATAGAATGTAAGTATATCTCTTTGATAATAATGGAAATTCTTTCACATAAAAAGATAAATAAATAACTTACCCAGCTACCATTGCTTGCGACATCGTAAAATATTAAAAAAACACGGCGTTTAAAATGGTCACGCTTGAAATCTGACGTTTGACGTCTATTCAATTCATAGACAATTCCGTCCCAGTATTGCCAGCGTATATCGATTTGTATTTATTGCCTTATCGATGTCGTTAGAGATATCAATAGCGTTCTCATGCTAGGGAAGTCGTTATAAAATGGTCGGTAGATACGCTTAGCAATCCGATATCGTTAAGTTCGATCGATTCTCATGCTAAGGCCCCTGGTCAATGTCTTTAAAAATGTGTCGAGGTGTAGACCCACCTCTAAAATACTTTAAAATTACTACAATATTATTCAACTCCATTAATTGGAAACTTACTTCACAGGGGGCGAAATGTCCTGGAACCAGGAGTTGTTACAAGAGAATCGTTTTTCCCGAAGATTCGTCTTCTGGTTTGTCAATAAGTCTGAAAAATATAATGGACCAAGTACAGTAAATTCATAAAATCTCAAAAAAGAGTAGAAACGTTAATTTTATCAAAACAAAAGTCGGTTTTACCTGCTGCCTCGGTAATTGATTCAGAGCGTTCTAAGCATTCCTTTTTAACATCCATAATGTCTATGTCAATTTCCGAATAAGGAATTCCGCCTCCATCTTCATCTTGATGTCCTGGTTCAGCCCTGGTGGTAACAGTCTCCGCATTAATGCTAGCTGGAAAACAAAATATAAACAAACTCGGATATAAAACTTTATCACAATAATAATGTGCCGATGGCACAAATCGTCAGTTTCAATGTAATTGTCTTTACCGGTACATGGAAAAAGAATTGCAGTACCAGCCATCACTATAGGTTTTGTACGATGAAACAATGTTTAACTAACTAACCATCACGCCATTTCTCAGCAGAGGCAGAGAGGAAAAACTGCCACACATCTCTATCTCGGCACAAACTCCTCGCTAAGTAACGTAGTGTACGGCATGTCCTACTGTGCAACATTTCAAAATGGATTCCGAACATCTGAATATAACATCTTAATGTTTTACATAATATGCAATGTGGCTTACCGGCTGTTGGAGTAGTCTCCGCATACTGCAAACGTTTCTTCTTCGCATCCGGGAGGTTGAAATCTGTATCTGTGTACGGCATTGCGTCTCCATCCACTTCTTGGGATCCTGGTTCCATGAGTTATTGTAATTGTTTCAAGCCCAAAACAATAAACCTGAAACACAACAGTATTAAAAAGGAACTCTAATTTTGTTTAGGTTATAACATGCTGTCAAAACAATAAGAAATAACAAATATTTGGAAATTAGGACATAAATGTGACTGTATCGTCCGATTACAGTACCGTTGCCATGCCTTTGAAATACGAATCCAAAATTATACGTAGAATTGGCATGCCGAACTTTCCTCGATTAGCCGAGATCAATATTTTCAACAATAATAACAGGATAATTTGTAAAAGGGCCGTTTTTGTGAAAAAATCACTCGGGGCAACTTTACTTGGGAGTACCGATTGGCGTAAAAGACAAAGACGATTGGCGTGGAAGTTGGAGCATTTGAACATTCCTGAGTCCAAATTAAAGAACGGTCGCTCTTTGATTTGAAATAACAACCGAAGACGCAACCAAAATGAACAGTGTGATTAGTGTAGTCGTGTAGAAAAGCGATCAACTTACCAATATATGTCAGAAGCTAGGATATTATCACAGATATACCGATATTATGTAGAATATATTGAATATTAAAGTTTGGAACTGCATGAAAGATGAAACGATTGATTTGGCGGTAAATTTAGCGCCGTCAACAATAATATTTAGGTTAGGTTCAGGATTGCCATCATAAATAAACCAATCAGTTGCCATGTTCCCAATGCATATTAGAAGTGAGTCAAGTGAGTCGTTCGCGAACGAGTCGGCTCAGTGAACCGGATCTTTTTGCGGATCCGTAAGATCCGGTTCCCAAATCAGCCGCTCACTCGTTCGCGGATCAGTAGTGACTCACTCGTTCGGGTGAGCCGGTTCACTCGTTCGCCAATGGTGAGCCGGTTCACTTGTTCGCGAAGGATGAGCCGGTTCACTCGTTCGCGGATGGTGAGCTGGTTCACTCGATTTTTGTGAGGAAATTTCTTGAAATGGAATTCCGCAGCCACAAGGATTTCAAATATCTTGTGGGGAGTACGTATTGTAATTTTTTTTTGCGGGGAATTATGTTTCACAGAAATTCTGTAACAACCCCCCCCCCCCCATGGATTTCGAATAATGAAAGGGGGAATCACGCTCACGCAGAATATTTGTGGGGAATATGTGGGCAGAATTACTGCAACTGAAAAACGGCCATTACGCCAAGATCCGCTGGCAACACTGCCGGTGACCCGCTCAATTGAGCCGGTTCACTGAAGCGGATCTTTCAAGTGAACGGGAACTAGTGAACCGGCTCCCTCAACTGAGCCGCTTCGCCTATCTCTAATGCATATGTCATAAATGTTTACTAGAGGAGGGCGTATTTATCGTACCCAGTAATAGTATTTTCATGCGGTACTTTGTACTTGTGACAAATCTGCAAAATACCTTCTTCCAACATACTCACAAGAATTTTATATTGGGACCAAGTATTAATTACTTACAGGTATTTTTAAGAACTACTTATAATAGGTACTTTTGAATAGGCACTTCGAATAAGTATTTTGAATAGGAAAAATGTGGTGAATTTTGAGCAGGGAATTTTGTAGCCATCCACCCCATTTCTGTGGGAAATTACATATAAATTTCCTTTTGTGGGGAATTATTTTTCACAGAAATTTTACGTAGAAAATTTGTGGGGAATCTTTGTTAATAAATTATCTGAATACAGTTTACAAATTACTTATTATTAATCAATCTTCAGGTCGGTATAAAATACTAACCTCACATAACCTAACCGGTATTTTTTGTACCTGTACTCACTGTACCCAGTAACGAAAAGTACTCACAGGAACCACCTCTAATGTTTACCTTCTAAACAGTGATGCCATACCGCGTAAATGAAAATCGGTAGATTTGCGTACAAAATATAAGAAGATTAGATAAGATTTAAATAAGGAACATCAGTCCATTTATTTATCAATAATGATCGTCTAACTTAAATAACAGATATTATAAAATTAAAATATTTTTTAAATTATTCGGGTCTCCCGAAAATGCATCAAATGCGTCACAAGTCTACAAAAACATACTTTTTATATTCTTCTTGATTACCCGCTTTCAATATTGAATATAATATTTGGAGTAAAAATTTAGATTAAAACCAAAAATATGGATTATTCAATTGAAATACAAATCCAAAATCAGGTGGGCGTCGAATTGATGAGCCAAAGGTTCCTCGGTTAGCCAAAAACTAAACACTTCTTTGAACCAACAACATTATACTCACCAAGGATTATGACAGCAAAGTGCCCATAACATTTTTTACTCCAAATGTGCTAAGGAAAAGCTGTTTAAAGTTTGTCGGGTACGTGCCGATACACCCTGTATGCATACTAATATTTTTAACACAATAATATTCCAAACGACCAAATTAGTCTGAGGTAAAGTGTTTTTTATACAATATTATACCAAACGACCAAATTAGTCTGAGGTAAAGTGTATTTTATACAATAATATACCAAACAACCAAATTAGTCTGAGTTAAAGTGTATTTTATACAATATTATACCAAACAACCAAATTAGTCTGAGGTAAAGTGTATTTTATACAATAATATACCAAACAACCAAATTAGTCTGAGTTAAAGTGTATTTTATACAATATTATACCAAACAACCAAATTAGTCTGAGGTAAAGTGTATTTTATACAATAATATACCAAACAACCAAATTAGTATTAAGTAAGTAATAAGTAAAAAGATAACTTCGTTCAAATCACTGTTGACGGACTTATCGCCCAAAGTGCTACGCTAAATGGGTACAAAATAGATTTTTTTAAATTATATGTTATCTTTCTACAAATGTGAAGAGGAAAATAGTAATAATATTTGATAAAGTAAATGATGTCATCAAAACAAATGGTAAATACGCCTTGATAACAAACATATAATATATGTACCTATCTATACACGGGCATATTATATTCCTTCAGTTTAAATGACGGACAGCAGTGGCGCACACAGACTTGCCCGCTCCCCCCAAATAAGTATATTTGATATACTCGTACACTGAAGTTTTTCCAAGAAGATGTGCAGCATTAATTTAATGGTTTATAATTAATAACTAATTACTGGTCAACTGTCTTGTACTTGCTCAAGCACTGTGCAGTTTGCATTATGGGAGTTATTGTGTCATTTACGAACAATCCTTTACATACAACTGCCCCTTGCGACAATCAAACAATTCTCTATTTGCTTATGCGTATTTTGATAGCCTCCATGTTCGAGGCATTCGACTAGCAAGCTGGAGGTCGCGCCTTCAAATCCCGGCGTGTGCAAGTAAATTTTATTTGATTAATTTGTGTTAGTTTACAATTTAAAAATATTAATTATTATTTTTTGGTAAACTAATGTTTTTAAGACAAGATTTTTTATGCATAGCACAAAGGGTAACAATTATTTTACAAGCAATAATTGTTCGCCTGAAACACTCATCCACATTGAAAAATCTCCTGATAAAAGATACATGACGCCAACGGGACTCGAACCCGTGTCCCTTCGATTTCCGGTCGACAGCTCTGACCACTGAGCTATGGCGGCTTATCTCTTACCCGCGAAATTATTCAATATATACTAGTGTTTCATTCAACAATTACTGCTTGTTACATTTTTCACCTGAAAACAACCAACTTTATTTTATATGAGAAAGGCATTGTAAGTGCTAACTCTCTCACTAGATGGCGTCGAGACAAATTGTCTACATTTTTAGGCGAAATACTTGAACTTAAATAATTAATATTTGACAAGTTCAAGTATTTCGCCTAAAAATGTAGACAATTTGTCTCGACGCCATCTAGTGAGAGAGTTAGCACTTACAATGCCTTTCTCATATAAAATAAAGTTGGTTGTTTTCAGGTGAAAAATGTAACAAGCAGTAATTGTTGAATGAAACACTAGTATATATTGAATAATTTCGCGGGTAAGAGATAAGCCGCCATAGCTCAGTGGTCAGAGCTGTCGACCGGAAATCGAAGGGACACGGGTTCGAGTCCCGTTGGCGTCATGTATCTTTTATCAGGAGATTTTTCAATGTGGATGAGTGTTTCAGGCGAACAATTATTGCTTGTAAAATAATTGTTAAAAATATTATATATATCTAATATATTTGCGGCACATTTCAGATTAAAAGATACTCTCAGTATCGCCCTGGGGTAAGACCACCATTCAGAATTGAAACGTTGCATGAAATGGCTTTGGCTGTGTTTGGTGACCAGATCTGAATAGCCAGGTACTTCTTCCCCTTCCTCTTATCCTTCTCCTTCACCTCCCCTCTACCTTCAGCCTCACAACATACCCAATCAGGGATGCCATAGTCTCACTGGCTTCAGACGGCCGGGAGCAGTTGGGACTCTTGTGCGTGTCAGATATCTCAATGTTATTTCTGATATATTTTTTAGTAAAAATTTTGACGAGGGTAAAGTTGTCGAAATCGGCAGCAAAAATAAAAAAAAAAAATAACCTTGGTTTCAAATTTATTACCTACTACAAGAAACAACTATTCGTTTCGGGGAAGATAGTAAAGATGCACTAAAGTTTTTAAGTTAATTTTTAAGGTTAGAAATATGCTTAAATTGTTTGAATAACCCCAACAATGAACCTAATAACCCATTTGTGCACTATTTCCATCTCCACTATCTTCTATCTAATAGTTGTTTCCAGTAGTAATTAAGTTGAAATCTAACAACGTTACATATAAATAAATGCGTATTATTATTATTATTATTTTTTTTTAATTTTTATTCCAGATCTCGGGGAGGGTGGTGTAATCCCACGAGCTCCATATTATACATAGAATATATATAAAGTAAATATAAAAAAATATTGTAAGATAATACATACACAATAAACGAAAACAAAAGACCATAATAATAATGCAAAAAAACATAATGAGATTAAAGTTTTTTTTTATTTTTTATATTTTTTATTATGAATTCGGCAACTTTACCAAATGATTCGATATCCTTCAGTATCTTCTAATATTATAATGCCATCTCTCTCTAAATAGTATTAGAGTCACCTAATTCAATTCTTCTTAGAATCCATTTTCTAACCGAAATATGACGTTTTTGTGCTTTTTCAGTGACATGTTCTCAAGTTCGTTGTGCAAAATGTCAGACATTATAATTTCAGCTGACGCCATCTTGATTATCAATATCAGTTCGAGTTAAATTGAAATGTCAGAACGAAATCTTGTTGAATTTTTGTCGTTCAATAAAAGTTGCTCAACAAAAATCGAACCGTCTGAACCGCCATCAGGTTTAAATAATAGGGTACAATCATAAATTTACTTATTTTTACAAAAAAAATAAAAAAAAAATAATTAGACACTGGAATATACAAACAAAAAAAAGTTGACTACAGGAATAGTCTTTCAACAACGTTTTGAATATTTACATTTCAAATAACGAGTGAAACGCTTTGTTTGGCGCGGTTTTGGCTTGTGACGTGTATTTACTTCTTCCAGCCGCCTACACTATTGCCCGTTCAGACAGGGCAATAGTGTAGGCGGTTTTAGTTGAACGACTTTTATTGAACGACAAAAATTGAACAAGATATCATTCAGAGGTTTCAGTTTAACTCGAACCAATATTATTAATCGAGATGGCGTCAAGAGAAGTTATCGCTGCGTGCGTCTCTATAATTTGGTACATTTTACGGAACGAACTTGAGAATATGAAAAAGCGTAAAAAACGTCGTATGTGGCAAGAAAATGGATTATAGGAGAAACGAATTGGATGCTTCTAACATTTCTAACACTATATTAAGAGAAATAGCGTTAGAAGATACCAAAGGCTATCGCAATCATTTGCCAATTTTGGAAGAACAATTTGATGTACTGTTGTCTAAAATTCAAGAAATAATCCAAAAACAGATTTGCGCGCGGCAGTTCTGGCATAAAGTAAGTTACAAATTACGCTGAGATACCTGGCAACGGGGGATTCTTGTTTAAGCAGGTACCTGGTATAGGTAACGCAACGAAAGAAGAAAGCAATAAAAATGCTTAGAATTGATGTATTGGTCTATCTGTGTGATCGTCAAGCGCCGCCCACTAACGCGATAAGGCTCTCTGTCTTGCTTACGCTCACTTATTGTAACTAGTTAGAAGAGAGGCAAGTTTTAACAATACCGTTACGGGGTATACTTACGGGGTGTCCTATTCATTCAGTTCGTAATTTGATTTAAACATACGTGCACCTACATATCGCAAGTGAAATAATTACCAATTTTTGAATTTGAAATAATAAATAGTTTTCATCATTTTTAATTCGAATTAGTAGATTTACAGAGTGTTTTTAAAGTGTGCAAGTGAATATTTATTACGACATCATGGAGTCCTGTTACAAAACGGGACGTGGCAAATCACTGAATGGACAAAGTCGTGAAATTTTATTCCGCGTGTTTAATTATTTTATGCATAATATAAAAAACGGTGGTCAATTTTTAAGCATGACTGACTTATATGATTTGACGTCTAAGGCAACTGGAGTATCGCAGACTAGTATTCGACGTATCGTAACTGGAGTGGCAAAGGAAGCAGAAACACAACCGTCATCATCGTCAACTCAACGACCAACCTTCAGCACACCAGGGAAGAAACGACGCAGACTGTGATAATAAACTGATAAAAAAAATAAAATGATAAACTTCAATATTTCAATAACGATGTCGTAAAACAAAATAAGTTTTATGTGACCGACTTCAACACGCTTTGGCTTAGAGTTCTCAATTGTGAAATAATCATCAATTGTTTTTTTTTTTCAATCTTAAATCGAAACACGCTGTATGTAAGTTTTGCATCTGTGTGAGTACTGTGATGAAGCCAACTTAACTTGCGAGACCTATAACATGTTGGAGGAATTACATTAAGATTTACAACGTAAAGAGATGAATTTATGTTAGGTTAGGTGTTTAGACGTAGTGAACTTGTAATACATAGTACACTTATAAAGGAGAATCTACATTAAAATTTCCAAATTAGATATAATTAATGTGCAAACATGATTATTTTCACTGATAAGACATATTATCAGTAAATATTATATTATACGACAGTACAAATATACAAAGCGCGTGACGTCATTGAACCACTCCTTGAAAATATTAAAAAAAATAACTGTCAATATAAATAAATAGTACCAGATTTAGTGCTACTTTTGTACGTCGTACACATATTGTGTTGTTGTTGTATTGTTTATTTATAACAAATCATCACCGCTTTAAGGTACCAAGTTTCACACAGCGAGGCAAGGGCGGATCCAGCTTTGGCGCCAGGGGGGGGTCACGTAGTCGTAATCAAGTTTTTTTTTTTTTTTTTTAAAGAAAGACAAACATTCCCGGGTTACGAATAACCCAACAATAACTCCTACCACCACCACAGAAAGCCGAAAATGCTTGCTTGTGTTGTGATGGAGGACTTAGGTCCGGTCAGTTACAGTTACAAGAAGTTATAATTTAATTTTGATAATAATATATACAAGTAAAAAGTAGGTATTGTTGGATATGGTAACACTAGGTATATCATTAAGATTGTCTTGTGCTCCGCAAGCCCGGGCGGCGTAGGCTCGTGTATAAAAAAAATTACTAACGTTTTCGTAATCTTAGTAAAAAAATCTATCCACACTTTTAGCCTTCATTTTAATTGATTCTGAAGAATTTGTTACAAATATTAAAAATGTGTCCACTTCCGAAGTTATTAATTCATCATCTAGAAAAATAAAATCTGGTACTTACCGCTAAGTACGCTAACTTTATAGTTATACACGGGTTATAAAGTTTTAAAATCGTTGAACGTAAAATATATTAATTGTAAGGTATTGTTTTATTAATCTAAAATATAAATAACTTGCATCCCTCGTGCGGCATAATTTTATTTTTTTTAAATTCAATTATAATTTCGCCGAAATAAATTAAAATGTTAGCCTTGGGCAAAACCTCGATGAACGAGGTTGTGTCTCGCCTTAAGAATTGCTTTAGGAAGTATAGGAAGGCTGGTAATTCGCGCGGGCGCGTTAGACCTGTCCAGACCTGTCAAAAAACTTCCGAAAGAATAAGTTCTGTAACTTACTAAAATTACGTTAAGTGACTTTTGGTGTCGTTTACATTGGGAATTTGGCCAAACTCGCCTTCAAGAGCGATTTACAGGAAAAAAACTTACGAGTCTAACCCCAGCCTTAGAACATTAACAAATAACATTTGAGTTTAAACACACATACACTGGCATAATGAAGAAACTGATTAGATTACTTACCATTTCTTGTAATGAATTGAATTTGCAACAATTTTTAAGAACACTATTACTTATATTGGAACTTATTTTTTTTAACTTAGTAAACAAATAAAAGTAAACACTTTATTAATAAAGTTTAGTCGTTCCGATTGAGGTTAGGTTTTCCTAGACGCTAGACGTTAGTCGAAACAAAGCGCGCGCAAGCGTCACACGTGGTTACACGAAATGTGTCATAATATTATGAAAGGTGGCGGCCGAAGCGCGCGCCGGTGGCGGTGCGCGGTGACGCGGTAACATTCGAATTTTATCATATCGTAAATAACAAAGCCTTGGTTTTCCCGAAACTTGCTCTGTACAAACATATTACTGATACCGCCCCCACCCCCCATCCGTACTTTACTTACAATCAGGGCCGCCGCTATCCGCTCGAACGCCCGTGTACATATCCGTCAATGCCGCCCCCACCCGCCATCCTTACTTTACTTACATTCAGGGCCGCCGCTAGTCGCTCGAACGCCCGTGTACATATCCGTCAATGCCGCCCCCACCCCCCATCCGTACTTTACTTACAATCAGGGCCGCCGCTAGCCGCTCGAACGCCCGTGTACATATCCGTCAATGCCGCCCCCACCCCCATCCGTACTTTACTTACAATCAGGGCCGCCGCTAGCCGCTCGAACGCCCGTGTACATATCCGTCAATGCCGCCCCCACCCCCCATCCGTACTTTACTTACAATCAGGGCCGCCGCTAGCCGCTCGAACGCCCGTGTACATATCCGTCAATGCCGCCCCCACCCCCCATCCGTACTTTTCTTACAATCAGGGCCGCCGCTAGCCGCTCGAACGCCCGTGTACATATCCGTCAATGCCGCCCCCACCCCCCATCCGTACTTTACTTACAATCAGGGCCGCCGCTAGCCGCTCGAACGCCCGTGTACATATCCGTCAATGCCGCCCCCACCCCCCATCCGTATTTTACTTACAATCAGGGCCGCCGCTAGCCGCTCGAACGCCCGTGTACATATCCGTCAATGCCGCCCCCACCCCCCATCCGTACTTTACTTACAATCAGGGCCGCCGCTAGCCGCTCGAACGCCCGTGTACATATCCGTCAATGCCGCCCCCACCCCCCATCCGTACTTTACTTACAATCAGGGCCGCCGCTAGCCGCTCGAACGCCCGTGTACATATCCGTCAATGCCGCCCCCACCCCCCATCCGTACTTTACTTACAATCAGGGCCGCCGCTAGCCGCTCGAACGCCCGTGTACATATCCGTCAATGCCGCCCCCACCCCCCATCCGTACTTTACTTACAATCAGGGCCGCCGCTAGCCGCTCGAACGCCCGTGTACATATCCGTCAATGCCGCCCCCACCCCCCATCCGTATTTTACTTACAATCAGGGCCGCCGCTAGCCGCTCGAACGCCCGTGTACATATCCGTCAATGCCGCCCCCACCCCCCATCCGTACTTTACTTACAATCAGGGCCGCCGCTAGCCGCTCGAACGCCCGTGTACATATCCGTCAATGCCGCCCCCACCCCCCATCCGTACTTTACTTACAATCAGGGCCGCCGCTAGCCGCTCGAACGCCCGTGTACATATCCGTCAATGCCGCCCCCACCCCCCATCCGTACTTTACTTACAATCAGGGCCGCCGCTAGCCGCTCGAACGCCCGTGTACATATCCGTCAATGCCGCCCCCACCCCCCATCCGTACTTTACTTACAATCAGGGCCGCCGCTAGCCGCTCGAACGCCCGTGTACATATCCGTCGATGCCGCCCCCACCCCCCATCCGTACTTTACTTACAATCAGGGCCGCCGCTAGCCGCTCGAATGCCCGTGTACATATCCGTCAATGCCGCCCCCACCCCCGTCCGTACTTTACTTACAATCAGGGCCGCAGCTAGCCGCTCGAACGCCCGTGTACATATCCGTCGATGCCGCCCCCACCCCCCATCCGTACTTTACTTACAATCAGGGCCGCCGCTAGCCGCTCGAACGCCCGTGTACATATCCGTCAATGCCGCCCCCACCCCCATCCGTACTTTACTTAACAACTTTAGTTTTCACCGAAAATAATTAATAATCTAATAGTCACTGATTACATTTATGATTCAGAGGAACTAGTTGCAAAAATTACTTAAATAAATCGCATATTATAACCGTGAACAATCAACGTAAGTTGCATTAGATGCCGTGTACACCGATTTTAGTAAAGCCTTCACAAAGTTAGTCATAATCACTCTGAAAAAAAAATGGCTAGTAAGTAACAAGTTATGTAGGGCGTACCACAAGGATCGTACCTTGGACCCTTACTTTTATATTTTTTACTAACGACCATACTAATCTGTAAAATTTTTCAACCTCAAATTTAATATTGCAATTAAATCTTAAGAAGTTTGTGTACTCTAACGATAAGACTTATCACCTTATCTGCCTGGTGTATTGATAACGAAATGGAATTGTATGTAGCTAAGTGAAAAGTTATCATTCTAAAAACACCAAAAAAACTCTATTTATATAATAGGAATAATATTCAACAGTAAATAACGTTTGTGAAAAATTCAAATAAATTATTCAGTTAGATTGTGAGGACTCACTGAGTCTGTGACGCATAAATATAAAAAAAGTTCTTGCGCCGTAAAGGGTTAAGAGAATATATACCATGCCCATATCTACGAGAAACCTTACCAAGTTATATACCAGGCCCATATCCACGAGAAGCCTTAAGAGGTTGTATACCAGGCCCATATCTACGAGAAATCTTACCAAGTTATATACCAGCCCCAAATCCACGAGAAGCCTTAAGGGGTTGTATACCAGGCCCATATCTACGAGAAACCCTACTAAGTTATATACCAGGCCCATATCCACAAGAAGCCTTAAGGGGTTATATACCAGGCCCATATCCACGAAAAGCCCTAACATATTTTGGACCGAATTTTTAGATTGTCTCGGTCATACAAGTTTTTGCCAAATAAAACACTAGCATATATGTTTAAGAATAATTTAAAGCTTGTTTCAAAAGATACCTCCATATTTCTGTGCGACTAGAATAGTGTTTCTTTGAGACAGTTGTCTCCGAGAAAGCACTTCGGAGGGGTGTATTGAGGTGGGGGAGGGCTAGTGAGTGTTCACCCAAAAAAAAAAATTGGTTCGTTGATATAGCTACATTTCAATAAAAAAAGTCGGTATCTACTGAAAATAAAACTTCTCTGTTGCCAATTTCAATGATAATTATAGACAAATTGCTCGCTAAACAATGCATGCAATAAATCCAATGACATTCTTTATGCTAGAATGATTAATGATAACGAGTTAGAACATTCCGAGTTCACTGTATTTGCCGCCCCCTGAAAGTGCCGCCAGTGCATGCCCTGTTCGCACGCTTACGGCGGACCTGTGGGCTAAATCAACAATTTAAGATCATAATTTTTAAGTAGGTAGGTTAAGTTAGGTTAGGTTAGGTTAGGTACATCAGAATATTGAATCAATTTTTACTATCGTATTGTTGTACTAACTTTAATACACTGTTTTAGCGTTTTGTGTTGAGTTTTTTTGCAGAAAATCAACACAGTTTCTTTAATTAAGACAAAATAAATTACTATACCCATTGTAAGGTTACATATACATATTGATTAAACTGGTAGAAAAATCAGCAATAAATGGCACGATCAAGTGAATCAAGTATGTATGTAGTCAGGTCATGTCAAGAACGATCATCGTTTATCTCGCATATCCCACAAACAAAGTTTAATCGTTAAAAAGTCCCTCCAGACAGCATGCTCAAAGAAGACAGTCAAATTAATTCCTTAAATAATTTAAAATATTTTCCTGTTTGCTAAAAAATAACTATATCGGCGTTATCTTAAGATAAGAGTTACTGAAATAAACCAAATTGTTATCTCTTTCATGCTCTGAGTGTACAGATAAAAATACTTTATAAATATGATTGCTTGGCTGTTTAAAACCATTGTAGACGTACGGTTTTTAAAAATATCTTCACTTCCACAGTATTTTTCAAAATGAGTTTCTTAGAGGAAATCGCGTTCACTGTGTTAGTAATTACATCTTTAGTTTCGGGACAGCTGCAAGGTAAGAATTATAATAATATTTTCACAATTTAAAAAGATACGCATTTTAAATTTTCAATTTTAAATCTTAAGAATTGTCTTTTTTAATTTTTTTTTTTACATATTCAAACTGATTGATACTGCCTTTGAAAGGCGTAACATCTGTCACGCTCATTAATAATTACACAGAACTTTTTTTTTTCTTTTTAAAAAGAGAGACAAACATTCCCGGGTTACGAATAACCTGACAATATTTGAAAATGTCCTACTACCACCACAGTAAGCTGAAAATGTGGCTTGTGTTGTGATGGAGGACTTAGCCAGCCGAGGAATTGAACACACTACGCCTGGGTGGGACCCAAACGCGATGTCAACTCGGCCACCCACCGGTCTTATACCGGTTTATTTAGCTTTTTTATTAAATTAAATAATACTATTGCATATTGAGTAGAAAATTAAAATGGAGTTCCGCCAATTAAACTTGATAAAAATTTATAGAATATAATGTGTTGACTATTTTTCTGTGTTACAAAGAAATTGGAAACAAGTTATATACATAACAACCATACAATTTGTTGAATATTATAACTAGATTAACTGCCATTGATTGTAATATACCCATTTTTACTAAAACCCGTGATTATTATGGTCACCTAGTTTCAACATAAATGCAGTTTAATAAATTAGATTGATTAAGGCGATGCCATACGTAGTAATGCAAAATCATGAGTTTTTGGTTTGAAAATTTTGTCGCCTAGAAATGTTTCAGATGCTTTAATTAAATACTGCGAGTAGAATACATCTTGGCCTTTGAAATAATCGAGTATTTTTTAGATAAGTCTTTTTATAAGCCCAGAAAAAATAATGTATAAGGCCTATGAAAACTGCTTTAAAGTTCAAAATCTCCTACTTACGAACCCATTTTCGGTTATGATTTTATTGTATAATGTGGAAAATTAATTTATCTATAAAATGATTGAAAAAAAAAATATTTATGCCTGAAAATCCACAAAATAAAATAAAAGGCACTTATTGGCCATGTTTTTTTCTTGCATAAATCAAAACAAGCGGGAATTTAAACCTTATCGCCATCTACGTAAAGGTTGTTATTGATAGCGGCTCAATTTAAAATATTACACGACGTAGTGCATCGCCTTACTTGTATTTCAAGTAGATAGATTTTTAATAAGAGGTTTATTAATACATTTGTTACAAAAAAAAATCAATTCGACACAAATACTTACAACAATAAACAATAGATTTACTGTCGTTTATTGAATGTTAATTTTTCTTACTAAAATCCGTCATTTCCACAAATACCATTTGTTAAATAAAATGTCCTTAGTATTTTTTCAATCGTTATGTTTTAATTTTTTTTTAAATACGTTATCGTGTATATTTTTAACACAGATTTACTTCGTAAATATTGTTATCTAAATCCAATCTGGTAGGATTTATAATATTATGTAAGTACATTGGAAAATAAAACTCAATAATACAAAAATGTCTAGAAATTGTTACATAGTTAAGTCCAAGAAATACATAGTTAACGCACAAGAAATACATAGTTAATGCACAAGAAATACAGAAAACGTGTGAAAAACTCAATTTATAAAAAAATTGGTTACATAATTAGTGACATAAATATTTAGTTATTTTTCAATACCGCACAATAGTCCCAACTGCTAACATATTATTTAAATAATCTTTTTTCGGTTGTCTCGAAAAATGTGGATATTTTTTATTTTAGTTTATTAGGGAAACAAACGAATTCATATTTTATCAAAATAATGACATACCTATGAACTTGATGTTTCATATAAAACGACTGGTGAAAAATATAAGCACGAAAGAATTATTTTAATCCTAGCTTTTCCTTTGTGAGGTGCAATCTAATGACTTGTGATACACTAAAATATTTAACACACTTCTTTGATCCTCGCGAGGTGTAGTCCGTTTCTGTACTGTTCCTGCCGCGAGGTGCAGTCCTTAATATTGGAAGGTTTGTCACGATTTACTCATTAACTCTTATAATGTAGAGTGCTTGAGGCAGTACCAGTACAGTTACCAGTTGAAGTAATTACATACCATTACACAATGCTTCTCTTTGTCTTCTTGGAAACTCTTCTATAAATGTATATTTTTGTGGCGCGCCACTGGTCTCTATACAAAATCCATGCATTGATATCTGCTAAATCCTAAATGTTACAAACTGTTGCCAGCGAGATTCTGCTTTCCCGACATATGTTTTCTCCCTCTAACCAACCAAATAAGATTACCTTCTCCTTTTTCTGTCACAAATTGACATATTAAATGACCGTCATCTTTTCTCAATTTTAATACATACAAATGTATTACCATAAAAACCTCATATTCGTGTGAGAATAATCTGTTAATATAATTCAACAAAAAAATAAAATATATTTATAAAATAAATAAGATAATGAGATCAATAAAATAGGAAATCTATCTGACAGTATTATGACGCTAAAGCCTGTACAGTTTCGGATTGTTATAAACGGAATTAGCGCCCTCTGTTATTTACAAAAGGAACCGTTGAAGTTTTCAAAGAGAATTCCTGATTAGAAAATGTGAAAAAGAAAATTAACAAATTCTAAGTTCAAAAAATTTTCACACGATTCCCGACCCTTTTTTAGATCAAATTTCCGAGCAAAATATTTCTGTTTTTTCCAATTTCTCAACATGGAAAATTCCCAAACATCACATAATATCAAAAAGATAAATGATTTTGGGTTATTTTCCCGAATGTGTTATATTTACTATATAATTAGATAAAGTGGCTTTAAGTTGTGGCATTACTAAATAATTAACTAACTTTAAATTTTCATTTGAAAACCTTAAACTTTTCCCTAATTAATACATATGTTGTGGTCCGCTGGACTCATTTTTGTAATTAGTGATTTTTGAACCAAAAAATATTGATTATTTCGGAATTTTGAACTTAGTTAGTTATTTAGTAATGCCACAACTTAAAGCTACTTCTGCTAATAATACAGCAAATATTTAGCATGAAAATCACTTTATGACGCAGGTCGGGAAAATGATTATTTTATGAAAAAATTTCACAATTTTCCCCAAAGGATGTTTTTCACAAAGAATAAAAAAATTGAAACACGTAAAATTTCCAAATATAAAAAAATGCTTATACAGGGTGTCCGGAAACTCGTAGTACAAGCGGGAAACTGGTGAATCTACATCACATTTGGAGTCGATTTTGTAGTATACTTTTTTTTTTGAGCTTTCGTTATCGAGTAAATCGAGTTTGAAGTTGATTTTTTTTTTTTTTTTTTTTTTTTTTTTTTAATCAAATTCTTATAAATTATTACTGAAAATCAAAGTACCCAACTAATTAAAACTATTTGAAAGTAAAACAAATGAAGAAACTCGGATTTGAAGCATTATTTTGAAATCACCCTTCATTTAACCCGGTGTAATCATAAAATATTTCTGCTCTGCAGGGTTAAAACATCTGTTATTCAACCCTAAACACCAGAAAAAACTTTAACCCTAAAATAGCCGAAAAATATTTTTTTTTGGTTTTTTTTTTTTTTTTTTGAAAATGCTCAAATCAAAAAACTTTATGTTTTTTTGGGTTCCCCATGTGGTGTAGATTCTCCAGTTTCCCGCTTGTACTACGAGTTTCCGGACACCGTGTATAAAGATTTCCCCACCAATTTTCGATTAAAAAACTCCTTGAGATTTTTTTTCCCGAAAATAGTAATTTCCCAAAATGGAAAATTTTTACACATTTTACAAAATTTACCGGAACATTTTCCGAACTTAAATTTTCCTATTTTCTTGAAAGAATTTTATTTTATTTCCAAAACTTCACGTTATATAAAAAATAAAAATTACAATAATTCTTTTTAAAAAATTCTAAACCTTTATCTGACTAATTTGTCCCGAGGAAAGTTTTTCAGAAAAATAATGAATCCAGGGTAGAACATTTCCCAACAGAAAAAAAGTATTCCAGGATGAAAAAGTTCCAAACTTTTCAAACTCGAATAACGTGGTAAAAAAAAATAAAAAATTACATTTTCAACATTAAAAATAGTAATTGTACTGAAAAAATATACTGAGAATATTTTACTGTTTTTTTTCCCGGTGAATTTTCTGCCACTGGATAGCTAGAGGTTACGTTTGTTGTAAGGACTGGTCTTTTCATAGAATTTGAACAAGTCATCAAATTTCAATGTTAATTTTCAAGTTCTGTTATTATATCAGTATTGACCAGTTGTTTAAAAAAACTGAAATAATAACAGAACTTGAATAAAGCATTCAAAAAGCTTGGAAAACAACTTTGAAATTTGATGAATTGTTTAAATTCTATGAAACAACCCGTCCTAAGACTTATACCAAAAACTTCAATGCTTGAGTTGATAAGTCCGGCAATTATGGTTATGGCATTTTATTTCAAAATACACAATTTCGGCAAATTATTTAATTTCTCGAGTCTATTGGCAGTAAATTTATTAGTAAATTGAAACTCCCATACTTAGAACAAATTAGTATTTATTCGTCCAGTGAATTTAAAATGAACCGATTTAATTGAAGACGTACATATATTACGTAGGTATTCAAAAAATGGTTTTTATTTTGATACATAATTGAATAGATAGGTACCGATGTGATAAGCCACTTTGCACACATTCTAATAACTGCTATTGTACATACTCGTACAAAGGGGCAAGACTCCACTATAAGGGAACTTTACTAAATTGGGCGAAGCTGAATATTGATGTTACAGTGGCGTAGCTGAATACTGATGTTACAGTGGCGTAGCTGAATACTGATGTTACAGTGGCGTAGCTGAATATTGATGTTACAGTGGCGTAGCAGAATATTGATATTACAGTGGCCGTTACCTGAAATTCGTAAGTGCGTAAATAAATAGACAAATTGAGGGATTTTCGTCAAAAAATGCGTCTTAAGATTGTATTAATAATAATTTTATTGAACTAAAATTACAATTCTGAAAATGTGTTGTTTAATACAACATTACATTTAAAAAAATTTAAAAAACCAAAACGGTATAATTTTATTTTAATTAAAATTACGTTTTTTTCAAAATTAAAATAAAAATCAATCGAAATCAATTTGTGTTTTTTGAGGAAAAGAGTCTATACATCTAAAATTCGATTTAAAATGACTAATTGTCGACTGTGTCTGGTAATAAGGCTCCCTTCAAGGGTAAGGGTTCAAAAAGAAGAAATAGATTGTTTGAAAGGGAGATATGTAAATACGAATGTTAGAGGGAGATATGTGAATACGAATGTTAGAGGGAGCGTCATCTCATTTTAACAACCAAAATCCTGAATTTGCGACTAGATGCGAAAAATTAACAGTTCCTATAAGTTTAGATCTAATTTCATCAATGTTTTAAATGGAAAATGCTCTCTCATTATGCAATTATTTAGTTTTCTATGATCTAGACAAATCCTTAATTGACCTGACTCTTTGACAGTAATTACCACAGAATTCACCCAAGACGTAGGTTTAGTTTCCTTTTCAATTACTTTCATCTTTTCCAATTCATCACGAAGACTGTCTTGTAAAGCAAAGGTAACCCGCGCCTTCTGATGTCCGGTCAGGTGCTCTGAAACCACTGAGCTATGTCGGCTTATTTCCAACCCGCCAAATGATTCAATATGTACTAGTACTTTAATCAACAATTACTGCTTATTATATTTTTCCACCTGTTAACAACCAACTTTATTGTTCTAGGAAAGGCTTTGTTAGTGCTAAATTTCTCACTAGATGGCGTCGAGACATATTATATCTTCATTTATTGGTGAAATATAGTCAAATATTGTTATTTTTTAATGATAAACTAATGTTTATAAGACAAGGTTTAATGCACAGCATAAAGGATAACAAATAATATAAGCAATCATTTTTCGCCTGAATATTAATACAAATTGAAAATATCTCCCGAGTAACTAATTCTGAAGGTTATTCTCAAAGTCCCATTGAGGACGAGCACTGATTTTATTTTTAAGGCACTACATGTTCCTAACTTGGAAAAGTTGTATTTAAAAAATATCCTCTTCATCAATTTAAAAATGCACATATGTTTGAAGAAGGAATAAGCACTAGAGCCCTTAGACAGTCACATGTAAAATCTTTTAACATCCCTGTTTGTCAAACCTCTTATGGCCAAAGAAGTTTTAAATACAATGCTACTAAACTATTCAATTCTCTACCTACTGACATTAGAAACACGCAAACAAAAAGTTCATTTAAAAGTAAAATCACCGATTACCTCCAATAAACATATCCATTGAGTGTTTTTAAACATATTGTCTTATAATACTTGAATTGTATAATTTATTTTATTATTGTGTCTTGTTTCATAGTATGTTTACAACCACTCTGTAATTTGCCATCTCAACAGATGAACACAGGCGATGAGAGATTGATGATGTTCAACAGATGTTCAACCATTCATTCATTCTCAGATGTTCAACCATCTCAACAGAGGCGTTTTCACACCTAGTGAGATGGGCAATACTTGATCACTCTGTTTATATGTAATATTAAAATAATTAAATAAAATAAAAAAATAGCTCAGTGGTTTCAGAGCACCTGACCGGACATCAGAAGGCACGGGTTCAATTCCCGTTGGCGGCATTTATTTATACTCGGAAGATACTTTTAATTTGTATTGATATTTCAGGCGACTAATTATTGCTTATAATTATTTGTTATCCTTTATGATATGCATCCTTAGTCTTATAAATATTAGTTTATCATTAAAAAATGATTAAAAACTCTTTTTGAAATACCAATTTCTTTATGTGTGACAAAAAATATAATATTATTAATTTGACATACAAGATCACATTGACCAATAATCGGTATTTAATTACATACAAAACCAGACACATTTACAAAACCCTTTTGTAAAATAGAATTAAACTTATCAAATGTAAGAGCCATGCTTGACTTGAATAAGTGTTATTATTTATTATTGATGTTTCTTATTATTCCAACGTAACGACCTTCAGAGCAATAAGCACTTTATTAGGTTTTGATGCTTGTAAATTTCAATTTCTGACATTATTGCGACAATTTTAATTATTTAAGAAAAAAAATTTAGCAAAGTGACCAACAGAATTACATGACCTGCATTTGACATTTATATCTGTGTTGCTGACCACATCTTCAACAGGGTATAATATGACTGCGACGGTGACCCGTGACGATTGAATCGACGACTTGACGACCATAATGACTTGATCCTCTTGGACTTGACCCTCTTTGACTTGACTTCCTGACTTGACTTTGCCTTGACGTATGACTGTTGACATTTTGACTTTGATAAGGTGACCTTGACTGTCTTGATGCACTTTTATGCTGACTAGTTTGAAGAAAACCCGTTATTATTATGGGTACATTCAAATGCAGTTTGAATATATTTCAAGTTGCTTCATCAGAAGTTTAATATAACATTTTACAAAAAACCCATTCCGCACAAATATGTACTTAAATCATTATATGTACAATACATTTGCTGGCGTTTATTAAAAACTATTGTTTCACTAAATTCCGTCATTTTGATAGGTAATTAAAGCACTTGGTATTTTTTTCTTTTTACTACAGTAACCCATCAACGATTTTTTCTTGTAGGGGCTCAGTTAAAATAATGTTTAAGTTCACTCTAGGTATGTGAGATAAATTCCATTTAAAAAAAATCTAATGCGTAGTTAGTGACCTAAATATTTCGTTATTTTTTTTAATACCGCACAAGAGTCCCAACCGCTAACATTATTTGAATCATCTTTTTTCGGTTTTCTCGAAACACGAAACTCTATACACGTAACATGGTTGCATGAACCAATGAAGTTTCCGCATAAAATACCAATAAACGTAAATGATATACAACTTTGCGTTTTTTAGAAATAATATATTTAACTAAATTCTTTGATCCTCGCAAGGCGTAGTCCGTTTCTGTAATTTTCTTCCCGCGAGGTGCAGTCCGTAATAATAGTGAGAGGCAGTTTGCCCATGAATGACTCAATAACTCCCATAATGCAGAGTGCTTGAGGCAGTACCAGTTCCGAGGCTACTTCAGAATTAATAGTATAAAATATTACCTCCCCTAATACTAATCCCCGGCGTTGCACGGGCTTAACGCATTTTGACACAAGCCTTCTTAAGAATAACTAGTATAAAATAATACCTATTCTAATACTAGTCCCCGGCTTTGCAAGGGCTTAATGCATTTTGACACAAGCCTACTTCAGAATAACTAGCATAAAATAATACCTCTTCTAATACTAGTCCCCGGCTTTGCACGGGCTTAATGCATTTTGACACAAGCCTACTTCAGAATAATTAGTATAAAATAATACCTCTTCTAATACTACTCCCCGGCTTTGCACGGGCTTAATGCATTTTTTTTTATTTTATTTCATTTTATTAACGCCTAGAAGGCTTTTACATATACATGTTATGGGTTTTGTCGTTCAGTAGCATTATAAAATATTTTAATTACATAGCATAGTAAATTGAGTATGAACTTACATAACAATGTGTAGGGTTATTGTTATGGTGTTATTATTTTATAAACATAAGCAAGCAAAGTTTATTGTACAAAGTACGTCGGTTGAATATTTTACAGAACATAGGTTAAACTAATACATAAACTTGAGAAAAATATAACAGATATAGGTAGGTAGTTAAGTAGATACAATTCAAGTATATAGTTACGGTGTTATTGGAATTTGGACAATGAGTTCGATAAGTTTATATAAATATAGTGTAGTTACAAGAGTACAATAATGTAAGTAGGTAATACACACAAGACAAGTAAGTTTGTTATTATTATTATAAAGATAAACACTACAGTTTGTTGTAAACCATCTTTGTAATCATCAATCTTTATTTTGCCCGATTGGGAATTTTACAAAACAAAGCTTAGTTAATGAAACAATAAAATATGCGTTTGAAAAAAAATTATGAATCTGTTACAAACATTCTAGTATACTGTATTTTAGTTTGTATACTGATTGGTGATGATAAACATCAATTGAGCTATACTTATTACCGAGTATGTGAAGTCTTTGAATAGGTGAGTTTTGAAAATAATTGTTAGCAGATATGGGAACATTATATAGAGCGGTCTGTCGAGTGTCGCGCGTAGGTACACGGAGCGATATAAGACTCGTCAAATCAATGGCGTCCAGTCTGCCATTCGAAATTTTGAAAAGAGATACTAAGTCGCACACTGTGCGTCTCAATGATAAATCGGTTATATTTAGTAAGTTCATGAGGAAAGTGTAATTAAGATATTCGTTTGGAATTCCTAATTTATAATTAATAAATCGCAGAAATTTATGTTGCACTCTTTCAATTTTTAATTGGTGAATCTTATAAAATGGAGACCAGATTGTTGAGTTATACTCTAGATTACTTCTAACTAAACCAGTGAATAGCAGTTTGAAGGAATTTATTAATTTAAAATCTTTCGCTGTCCTTAATATAAAACCCAAACATTTCATGGCCTTGTTGGTTATTTCGTTTATATGAGGAACAAATGTTAGTTGCCTGTCAAAAATAATACCAAGATCCTTAATATTCTCAACTCTTTTTAGGAAAATGTTGTTGATGCTATATTGATACGTAATGGGATTTTTGATTCGGGCAAAAGTTATCGTTTGACATTTATCAATATTGAGAAATAGTTCATTGTGGGTGCACCACTCTTGTAGCCTCACAAGATTAAATTGTAGTACGTAACAGTCATGAATATTTGTAATGGTTTTATAAATTTTGAGATCATCTGCAAATAAGAGAATCATGACTCCATCAAAAACCGTAGTTATATCATTGATAAACAATAAAAATAGTACTGGTATTTTGACACAAGCCTACTTCAGAATAACTAGTATAAAATAATACCTCTTCTAATACTACTCCCCGGCTTTGCACGGGCTTAATGCATTTTGACACAAGCCTACTTCAGAATAACTAGTATAAAATAATACCTCTTCTAATACTAGTCCCCGGCTTTGCACGGGCTTAATGCATTTTGACACAAGCCTACTTCAGAATAACTAGTATAAAATAATACCTCTTCTAATATTAGTCCCCGGCTTTGCACGGGCTTAATGCATTTTGACACAAGCCTACTTCAGAATAACTAGTATAAAATAATACCTCTTCTAATACTAGTCCCCGGCTTTGCACGGGCTTAATGCATTTTGACACAAGCCTACTTCAGAATAACTAGTATAAAATACAACCTCTTCCAATACTTGTTCCGGTGTTACCCGGGCTTTACGCATTTTTTTCGAAATCAGATGTAGACAGTAATTTTTCTCTTATTTTACCTACCCACAAGCTGCGTAACTTTGATTCAACCAACTCAAATTTGGTTTGAATTTAAGTGTTTTAATTTTTAAATTCCACCGATTGTGTGATGAATTCAGATAAGCGATTAAGTACCCACCTATCATCAAACATACGAATTTCGGTTGTCTGTGCTGTGCGTTACTCCTGCGTGAAATCTGGAATTTAAATGTCGTTTTCAAAATATGAACTGATTGTATCAAGCATTCAAACAAACGATAAAGTAGATAAGTACATTGAATTTTGTCGTTCATTGATTTGTTCGTAATTCAGACTATTCCGTGATTTTTAGTTGTTTACTACTTGGATGAATGCCTAACTAATTCAAATGCACGCCAATAAGACAAGTGTTGTTTTGCACTATATTTCTTTCAAGGATAGACAGATATATTATTTTTCCATTTGCAATTTTGACAATAATTAGCATTATTAGCCCTTCTTATTATATTCTTAGAGAGTTAAGTAATCGACAAATGGGATCCACCTCTGGTCTAGAGCCTCAAAATACAAAAAACCCTTGAATTTGTGCAAAAACAGGCGATCCGTTTGATAGATATATGGAATGCTGTCCCTGTTATACCGGTATTTCAATGGAAGATGCTCCGAGGAACTATAGTCATTGATACGTGTGTCACCGGTGCAGAGTCGCGAGACACGCTAAATGCGCCCCAAACATTTGTCACATGAGAACGAGTTTCCGTTAAGCTGTGGAATGACTTGCTGGCCTCTGTGTTTCCTCCCTCCTACAATTCCTAGTTTCCCTCAAAAAGACCCCCCACACAGCATCCGAAAAGATAACACTATTCGCATTGAGATGGCTAAATAAAGACCCACCTGTAATTGTGAACTAACAATTGTGACTAACTCTTGTACCAGTCTCAAGATGGCTGAAACCGGTGAAGGTCAAAAATAAAATATAGTTTTTAAATTTTATATTGTTTTTGTGCCCTTATTTAAATAAGATAGATTAATTCATTTGCGTTATTTTCTTGTACATTTTTATCACAACATGTTAACTATACCATAATGAAGCAAGATCCTTGTTGACTTTATTCATTATGGTATAATTTAACAGTTAACTATGTATACCATAATGAAGCAAGATCCTTGTTGACTTTATTCACTATGGTATAATTTAACAGTTAACTATGTATACCATAATGAAGCAAGATCCTTGTTGACTTTATTCATTATGTTATTATTTAACAGTTAACTATACCATAATGAAGCAAGATCTTCTTTAAAGTTCTTCGTGATAAAAATACAAAGACAGTGTAGTGTTAGCAAGTTCCAAACTTGACCTAAATGTACTATCTTCGTTAGTTCAGGTTTAAAGTGAATTGACAGATTTAAGGTAATTACAGATCAGTTGTATTGTTTCGCAATCGCAAAAGACGTTAAATGGCTTGTTAAAAAGTGCTTCTTACCAACGGCTTCTTGGCATAAATCCACCTCCACAACGTATAAATGTTATTTATTACATCGACCAACTTATTTGTGTCATTGATTAATGATTATCCTGTTATATCTTATTGGTTTGGTGAAATTATGTGAACCATGAGTTGTTTTTAATTTTTCTATTCAAGATAAGCAGAAAAATGATAAAATTCGACTGTCGGAGATAAGCACAATCATCTTTTTCAAAATTCGACTGTCGGAGATAAGCACAATCATGATATCCAAATTTTTGTCAGTGTTCTTTTTGTTTTTTTTTTTATTTATTCAAATATCTCTTTCCTTTAATAAAAAAATCTAATTTTAAGTCATTTTGGGTTTTTTCGTCTCAGATTAACAAGTTTCCACTGAAAAAATTTCCTCTTGAGAAAATGAGCTGTGAAAGATCATTTTCTTGGGACAATGCTTTGTCAGATGATTTTATTATGACAATGCTTTGTCAGGCGAATTTCTTAGGACAATACTTTGTCAGGCGAACTTTGTCCTCAGGAAACATTTTGATATTTTTCTGTTGAAAGGACTCTTATTTTTCAAATAGTTTTTTGGGCTAAATAATGAGCTGAGCCCAATTGTATTGTCTATGGTCGCACATTAATGACCTTGAGTTTCTCTACCTTGTCTATCATCATCGCTCCATCGGCTATATCCGTGGTTAAGTAGTGCACAAACTTTTTCCATACAAGAAGATATCGATCTAGTGAATGGTTTATGTATGGTCACCTGTTTCCTCAGTGAGCCCATATATAGTGGTTGCTGCTATAAATACGTGTCATACAACTTATAGACTAATTGTGTTATTACAATTGTGCATTTATTTAATAATCTCGTTACAATCGACAGTATCTTCAGATTAGATTCCACCAGAGTTCGTAACACTAGAATAGTTGCTTTCTAATGATTTAGAATAATTCAACAAAGATTTAACATTACATTTCATTTATCTGAAGTTACAGCGCATTGCTACGCAACTTGTGAAATTCAATATACTCATAAATGTTCTCGTTTTTTTGAATTTATAATGAGCAATCTTTTTTTTAAACTTAGATAACAATTTTTGTTGTTTGTTTTTGGGGTGTTATGCCGTGTTGCGCTAACTCCTTGATTGTCAGCGCTATTGGTGCACCTACATACAAACTGTCCCAACACCTCTCGAGATTACTGCAGATGCAAACCGGAAAAACCGATTCGTGGATTAAGGATTCAACAGATCTGATCAGTAAACTTAAGCAGGTTAAGACAGAGGAAGGAGATATTTTGGTCAGCTTTGACGTCGTGTCTCTTTTCACAAATGTGCCTCTAGAAGACTCAATGACAATGCTCAGTGAGATATATGAGGAAGACATCTGCAAACTTTTTGAACACTGCCTCAAAACGGGATACTTTGCGTTTCAGGGTGAACTTTTTGAGCAAGTGGAGGGAGTTGCAATGGGCAGTCCGTTATCGCCAGTAATAGCCAACTTCTTTATGGAGAAGTTTGAGGAAGCGGCACTTGATACAGCTTCAGCTGTCCCTAAAGTATGGTGGCGCTACGTCGATGATGTCTTCGCCATTTGGCCTCATGGAACGGAGAAACTTAACGAATTCCTGGACCATCTTAATTCTCTCCACAGCAAAATTAAGTTCACAATGGAGCTGGAAAACCAAGATAAAATCCTGCCTTTTCTAGATGTGGAGGTGATGCGAAAACACGATGGTAGCCTAGGACATACCGTATATAGGAAACCAACTCATACGAATCGATACTTACACGCTGATTCGCATCACCACCCAGCGCAGAAGAGAGGACTTATCCATACGTTGGTGACCCGAGCGACCAGAATATGTGAAGAAACAAAACTTGGAGCAGAACTTATAAAACTGACCGATGCACTGGAGCGCAACGGTTACCCGGCAAGTCAGACAAGGCAAATTTTAAGAGCCAAATCTACAACAAACGAAGACAGAGTTGAACAAGACTCAAAAGGCTGTGCTTTCCTGCCTTTCGTTCACAATGTGACAGACAGAATTGCCAGGCTGTTGAGAAAAGAAAACATCAAAACTGTCTTCGGAACCACCACCAAAATCCAAGACCTACTGAGGTCTGCAAAGACTAAGTTTCCTCTGGAAGCAGATGGAGTGTACAAACTCAGCTGCTCTGGTTGTGACAAGGTTTATATAGGCCAGACAGAGCGGACGATTTCCAAAAGGATAGCAGAACATTTTCGTGCTTGTAAACTTGGCCACCCTGATAAATCGGCAATCGCCGAACACTTAATTGAAACCGGCCATTACTTTGGATTTGCTCCCGAGGTCCTGGGAAGACCCAAAACTTATAGATCACGCCTGATTATGGAGGCAATTGAAATCTACAAAAATCCATTTAATATCAATAGAGACGACGGAGCTAAGCTCAACAGCTCTTGGTATCCGGTAATTGACGGCTACACCAAAGCTAAACGCAAATAACATGTCTAAGTATACTCCAATACCATATAATAACACAATATAAAACCATTGCATTTATACCTTGATACTGGGTACATCTACTCTAATCGCTGTCAATCGGTTTTCTAATTCTAGAATTCGCCACAAGATGGCGCCACTTCCGTTGGCATTTCGCACTTGGACGGGACCCAGGCTAACATAAATACTGAGCTTTCAGAATTCGCCACAAGATGTCGCCACTTCCGTTGGCATTTCGCACTTGGATGGGCCCAGGCCACAAATAAATAAGCACAAACTCGACAACCAAAATTCACACATCTTCGGATCTACCGGATCTGCCCTGATGATGGACACTGCAACGCTGTCCGAAACGTCGGCTAAAGAAGGAGTTAGCGCAACACGGCATAACACCCCAAAAACAAACAACAAAAATGCTTTTGGCCGTGAGAATCTAAAAACTTACCTTAGATAACAAGATCATTACCGAACCATTTAGGAAAAGTAGATATATTTTGTGACGTAACGTAAGGTCCATGACTTATAATAGCTAGTTTTATATTGTCATTTATTTTGCCATCATTCAGATATAACCAAGCAACCTTGAGTAGGAAGACTTCTGGAAGAATTTATGTGGCTTTATCAAAGTTATGAGACTTTCATTTAATTTAATGATTTTCACACATATTATTGTTAATGGTTACATTTAAAGATAGTTACAGCAACAGATTTGTTAGAAAAAACTACATCCCGAGTTCGATCAGTGCTATTTATCTTTTAATGACAGATAGGTTCAAGTTATTACTTGCAGGTAATTCTTAGGATAATGGATCCCCTTTAATGTTTGGTGGATTATAGTCATATATTATGTTATAAATAGTTGAAACATACTAGAAATACATTAGATTATAAGGTTTAGGTGGTTAGTAACCAGAGATGTGCTTTATTTCAAATAAATCCATTTCAAATGGAAATGCAAAATGCAAAATGGGTATTTTCCATTATGCATTTTAAATGCTTTTCTAAAAACCATTTTGCATTTTAAATGCTTTTCTAAAAACCATTTTGCATTTTAAATGCTTTTCTCAATGTATTTTCCATTTTAAATGCTTTTTTGCAACATTCTTCCTACTATATCCACTCATCTTTTTTTCATAAGCCCCAAATATCAGTCGGTCCTCAACCTCGCTATGAGAGATAATTTACATTTGTCAAGTTGCTCCCTGGTAGAAGCCCTGGCAATTGAGTGATACCATTACAAAAAATACTGATTCAAATAGTGAACATGGGGCCATGACGCTATAATATTAAATGTTAGATAGCAGTTTCTATGTTTTTACGTTGGCAACATTAGTCCCGCGCAAATATTTGGGGTTTCATAATCTGTAGTCACATGAAACACAATGTTTTGGATTTACGGAAAAATTTAAAAGAATTTATGGAAAAGTTTTGACCCATTTCCATTTTGCATTTCAAATGGTTTTGGGTACCCATTTTGCACATCTCTGGTAGTAACACAATACGCTTGGAGGGGTAAGGTCTTCAACTAGGAATACAGAGGTTGCGGGTTCTTCTCCTTTCTCTCACTTCATTCTGGTTTTATGTTGCAGGAGAGCCATGTGTGACGGATGTAACTATTCAGGCTGGCGTTTGCAGACACTTGCACAAGTGCCCCACCGTCATGAATGCGGCATTTCAAGGAATACCACCTCAGGTAAAGTCACATACATAATAATTAGTCACCGATGCAGACGTTCTTTTTGAAGATCCAAAGATCGAGAATGTAGATAGGTATTGTTTATTTTGTTCTTTACATATTTTCTACAAAAATCGTTATGTTATTATTCCTATTATTTTATGTATCTATAGTGCACATTTCTTGCAAAAGGTACTTTGATTTTTTATAAAACTGCCACAGTGATTTTAAAACGGAGTTTTCACCACCGCGCCTGGCGTTATCTGACAAAACAACTAAATTTAGGCTCTTGTTTTTGTTTTTGCCGTATATTTAAAAAAATAAACGTTTGTCGAAAAATGTTCACACGTTTTTCAAAGCAAAATCAATTTGCTACAATTTAAAAATAAAATAAGATATACAATAAGTAGATATATTCTGAGAAACAACTTCTTATAAAAAATATAGGTATGACAGTTTCCGAGATACAACATAGTGTAAAACATTGAGGTTTGTCAGTTTCCGAGATACAACTTTGTGTAAAACATATATGTATGGCAGTTTCCGAGATACAACTTTGTGTAAAACATATATGTATGGCAGTTTCCGAGATACAACTTTGTGTAAAACATATATGTATGGCAGTTTCCGAGATACAACTTTGTGTAAAACGAATTTTTTTTAATAAATGTGAAAAAATTATCCAGGCCCATGGAAATTATGGGGTGTAGGTAAACGTCATTACGATCTCGAGTAAAAATGATTGTCAATAATTTCAGCCTAAGATGTAAAATGGCCTTGTAAAATATATTGGACATGGGTGGGATAGATATGTGAACAGATTTTGTATATGGTTATATAACTTACCTGTCAATTTCTGTCAAACCTCAACCCGCCCCCGCGCTACCCTGTAAAAACATCAAAATTTACGAACTTGTTTTCTTTTGTGCTGTATATTTAAAAAAAAGCCTGTCCTTTGAAAAAAATCGAATTTTTTTGAAAGGAAAGTAATTTTGTTACAATTTGAGCATAATTTTTTCTTATACATAATTTTTTTTTAAATTATTGTCGTCTCTATATAAATCATCTCATGCTTAAATTGTAGCAAATTAACTCTACTCTCAAAAAAAAGATTTAATGATTTTTTGGACGGTCGTTTATTTTTTTAAATATACGGCAGTAATGAAAACAAGGGCCTGAAGATTGCTGAAAACTTGGTTTTTATGTCACTGTGGCAACTGTATTGAGATTTTGCAAGGAATTTCGCTTTATTGACTGGTAAGTCATATTGCCAAGAAATAACTTCTGCTCACGTATCTACCCTACCAATGGTAAATATATCTCAGAAAGGTACACACAAAGTCATTTTATACACAAATTGAATCAAAATTTACTTTTTTTTCAAAAAAGTCTGAATATTTTTTTCGACTTTTTAAAATATACGGTTAAAACAAAGACAAGTGCTAGGTTAAGTTTTACTGTTTTTTTCGGGCAACGCCGGGCGCTGAGTTCGCTCGCTGAGGTCGAAAACTTGGTTTTAAAATCGCCGTAGCAACTCAAACCATATATCAATATTTCTACACTACATTAAAGGTAATTTGCAAGGAATTACCACTTGTTGTGCTATGTTGACTGGACTAATACATTGTTGTCTTATTATGTACTTGTTTAAGGTAGTATCGTTCTACGTACAATGTATCGTATTTATATTGTGTATACAAATTAACTCTATCGTCCTTGGAAGAGATTTCTCTTCTCCAAAAAGGGACATTGGAAACTTTAAATGCTTTCTGCCGCTTTGTGAAATACAAAATATAAACTTACGCCGAATATTACAATTAGTGAGATAATATAAAAATTATTAATATTGAAATTTAAAAAAAACTTACAGAAATATCTCTTATTTTTTAGTAGGAAGAAAACATACACCAATCAACCATACTTCCTATGGGCGTTTTTTTACTTCTAGCTTATAGCTTATTTTTAGTCGATATTTCGTTGACTGTTCAACAGAAAAAAGGTTACTTTTTTTATAAAAAGATAGTTTTTTAAAAACTAACTTAACGTATGACATTTTAAAAGAGCCAAGTTTTTATCCCAACTAATCGTGACAACGAAAAATACACGAGTACTTTAATAAAATAAATAGAAAATATTTGACATGTTAGTTCTTATGACTTATGACATGTCTTTCACGACT
The DNA here is from genome assembly GCA_026573805.1 of Hesperophylax magnus. Classification (NCBI taxonomy): domain Eukaryota; kingdom Metazoa; phylum Arthropoda; class Insecta; order Trichoptera; family Limnephilidae; genus Hesperophylax; species Hesperophylax magnus. The sequence continues at coordinate 3,148,133 of JAIUSX010000059.1, forward strand.
TAAAACACTTTGTCCACAAAATGATTTGTAAAATTCTTCGTCCTTCTTCTGATTCCTTGAAAGTTTGAATTCTTGAAATTTGCGTTTAATAATATCAGGGTGTTTTATTTCTGTTAACAAGAATGGAGCAGCGATATTTAACGTTGCAGTTATGACCAGCACGTGTTACAGAGAAGAGAAATTTGACAGAGAGACAGAGCTGCATCTTTTGTATTCTTTTTATTCCAACAATAACAAATAGCTTGAATATGGAATTTTTCAATCTTACCACTCCAGCTCACTGATAATTCTAGATCCGACCCTGCCTACCACTAGCTCCATTTTACCGATTTTACGGTTTAATATATACATTTCTCAGACATATCACTCGTTTGTTTGATGTCATAAACTTATGCATTTTTTATACAAATAATCTATATGATGTGATAATATTGTATATGCCCAAAATGTGCATCATTTGCACATCTGCATAATTAAAGGAAAACCTTTTTGCATTTAACTACTGGAAGGAAGTAGAGGAATAAAAATAATAAATTAATAATTGAAAGTATATATATATATATTTATTGGCAATTTTTTGATACATACAGATACATATATAATTATACAAAACATAAGGCAGTAACAAAAAAAAACCCACAAAGGCGAAGCCTGTGCGTGGGCATTATAAGGTACCTATGTATTCAAAACAGTGGTGGTTACATTATCTATGGTTTAAATGAAAAAAGAAATATGAATAAAGAAAATATATATATATATATATAGTACATATAGTTAGTTAAATATGATTTTACTGTAGTTTTTGCGTATTAAATAAAAAACAGTTTAAAAGAAGTTAACTTTTTTTAATGCAGATGGTAACATATTATCATACATATATAGGTATCATATTCGTAGTATAAATTATAGAAAAAATTCTCTCACTTTCAGATACTTTTTACCTAGCTTTTGACATTTATTTTATACGAGTTTAGGTTTTGGCACATCTTGATGGAACTCGGTTAGGAATAAAATTTTTGGGCCAATATAGTTAATGTGTCTTTGCGCTAGCCTAGTTTTGCAGTGAGGCAGTTTATTCATCTGAAAGTATCTATATATGATCTTAATAAAGCTGGCAGTGCTTCTAGTGAAGAGAGGGATCGAGCGAAATATGTTTAAAAGGGATGCAAGAAAAGAGTACGAGTTGTAGTGAAATAAAGAAAGAAACGCCTGGAGGAGGAATAGGAATTCAAAACGATAGATAACTTCGAAAAAAACATAATAATGTTTTGGAAGGAAGTCAAAAGGTCCCGGAGTGGTCTAACAGTATGTTGCGTGTTGTATTCTGATGATGCGGTGCTTATTGCTAACATTATTGAAGATCTACAGTCTCTCGTGTCTAGGATGAACCAATTATGTATGAAGAATGAGTTAAAGATGAATGTAAGCAAGTCTTAAGTCATTAAGGTGTTTGAAAGAGAGAGTACGAAAACAGTGCGCACTATAGTTGTAAATAAGGAATACTCGGAGCAGGTGGATGAGTTTGTGTATTTAGAAAGTATGTTCTAGAGAGATGGGAAGGCTGACAGAGATATTGAAACAAGGGTAAATGCAGTTAACTTCATTAATGGAGAACTGAACGCAGTTGGCGCTAACAAAAAATGTCTGAAGGAGCGAAGCTAGCAGTCCACAATGGGATGTTGGTACCTACCCTGATGTATGGAAGTTAGGAATGAAACTGGCAGAAAGAAGAAACGGAATGGAAGGATGAAAGTAGACTGAATGCTGTAGAAATGAGATCCCTGAGACTTTTGTATGGTAAATCCATGTATGATCGTGTGAGAAATCTGGAGATCCGCAAAAAGTGCAAGGCTAATGTAAGCATAATGAGTGAGCTCAAGAAAGGGACGCTTAGATGGTTTGGGCATAAAGAGCGAATGAGCAAATAAAGGTGTGTAAGGAGAATATACAATGCAAATGTGAATGGTAGCAGAAGTCGGGGGCGCCCGAGAAAGACACGGTGAATCAGATACGTTGTAACATTTATACACTCATCAGACATATTTTATTATTCATATATATATATTTTTTTATATATATTAACTCCACACAGGAGGCCGTGAAGAAAATAATTTCCCTCAGGGCCTATGTCATCTTTGGGGATGCTGTGTGGAGGGTCTTTTTGTGGAGAGGAAGGAGAGAACATGGGTCTTGAAGAGTCCCATGTTGTAGGAGGGAGGAAACACAGAGGCCGGCAGTTCGTTCCACAGCCGAGCTGTTGAACTTAAGAACGAATCGTAGAAACTCATATGTGGGTTAGAATCAAAATCAAATAGATGATGTCATTATGAAATTAAATATTCAATACATAATAAAACCCGAGACTATATAATTAGGACTGATAACATCTCAGAGCGTGTTCAAGGTTCCTTTTTGGAAACGCTTGTAGGTTGGAGTAATTGCAAAGCATTATTTCGTAGATGTGACATTATTAAACCATTAGTACTAACCTTGTTACAAAATGTTGGGCGCCATGTGAGTCAAAGATTGACCTCACAAAATATAATAAAAACTAGAAACACGATGTCCAGCAACATGCAAGCTAGTTAACTCGTGGCCATGTCGTCTAGAGATCACCAATCAAATCCTTGTTTTTGTTCTCCGCCGGTGGCGCTGTTCCGTAGTCAAACAAACGACAGGGCTAGGTGTTTATATCAAATCAACATCAGTTCCCAGTTACTAATCGAGTCAACATTCGATTCCTGGGGTAGCAATTATAACTGTTACAACACGACTCATTTCATGTCAAGAGTCAGAATATTATAATATAATAATAATATTGGACAATTTGTATAGTGCCGCTTTTGTGAGTTATCATCTCAGGGGCGCTTAATAGAAGAGTATGTATGTAACGAGAAATGAATGTGAATGAGACAAGAAGTGTGTGCCAAGACCGTGTTGTTTGGCGGTCCGTCTTCTCTGTTTACGCCTGCGGGGAAACTTCGTGTTGGTTAGTTGGTTAGTTTATATAAAAACCATAGTTCTTATGCAAACTGCTATGTATAAAACTATGTCTCCCAGAACCACTACACTAATTATACATCTCCCAATAGTCAATCAGTATGCCCTGTACTGCCAACCTCGCTACTACTTGTATATTTACCAATTGTTGATATTGATTAAAAAGTTGGTATGCCCTCTATGCAGATGTACAAATGAATAGGTAATTAAATGTAGTGCGTTTTCAGATGTGCGTCTCCCCAAAGAACAGATTGATAGTGTGCTGCCCCTGGGTACCAGGGCAAAACACAGGACTGGAAACCAGATTCCAGGCAAAAACAGATACCCCTAGAGAAGGTACCTCACTTTCATTTCATAAAGTTTATCAGTCACCATCACCTGTTGTGTTGTATAACCCTGATGTATCTGTTTGTTTGAAGGTGATAACTGCACGATGGCGGACACGAGGATAACGGGAGTATACAGACCATTTGCCAACTGCCAGACAGCGAAGGAGGCCGCCTGTAAAGGCATTTTACCACAAGTACTGTTCCCCTCTCTATATGAATCTGACAATAATTTATTTTTTTTCACGTAAATATAATCTACTATTAATGATTATTACACTTGCAACGATAATTATACTAGCAATGGTATGATTATTTAAAAGCAATCTTCTTTAAAAAGAAGTGTCAGGTGAAAACAAGTAAAACATTGTACAATTTTTAATTTTATAAAAAAAAATAGTCTCATAAACGAAACTATATAAATAGGAACAATCCTCCCAACCTTGACATTGACAACTTAATCCCGTGGCCGGGAGATAAAGGGAACATTGAAATTAACGCAACTTGACGCTTGTAATATTAGCCACTGAAGCAAAACTAAAATCGTTTATGCCTTGTCCACACGATGCCAGTATTCTTGTACGGTGCACGAGGCTAGTATTTAAAACCAGGATAGAAATATATTGCTTAATAACACTAGCTACGTGTAAACAGAACTAGCTTTGCTTTTAATCTAGTAAGTTAGAGGAAGCCATTAAGCTATGGTCTCAAGACAGAATAGTTTAATAGGATGTGATTTTATTATTTGAGCTAGTAACGTCCCCCACCACCGAAGTTTATATCCTAGCTTTCTAGTTAGCTTCGTGTAGCCGCTCAAAGCTATTACATGATCAGCTAGTGCTCGGTGACGATGTACTGATGTTTTTTTTTGACAGGATACGAATTTAAAAATGCCAAAACCAAGTAACGAGATTAATTTAAAGTTTTTACAGTTGTAAAATAATAAATAACAATCTGCATAATAATGACCACTAAAGACATTTATTTTTCATTATTCTTTATAAGCACCCGCTAAGATCCCAAAACAGTTTGTTAGCAGGCCATATTCACAATATTAATTATGACACTAAAGCACACATATAATGAGTAGCCGCAATATAGAAAATACATAAGAAAGAACAAAATTTCAAGTGACTACAATACAAAGACCTAGAATACATAGACAGATAGATATAACACAGTCAACATACTCATAGACATACAGACACTCAAAGGTTCACAACATACTTGCGGCCGTTATTCCCATTCCTATTGATTAACCGTTGAGCCGAAATTTTAGCTGAATACTGCCCATTGTTGCCAACTCAACTACTTCAAAATATGCTAGAGTGATGGGAAAAATATGCCAGAAAAATGCTAAATTACTTTAAAAAATGCCAAAAAAAAGTAACATAAATTTAATTTAGAAATAAAATCAGTGAAATAAAAATATCTTTATCTTCATCTTCTTCTTCTTCATTAACAGCAGCTGATGTGGAAGGCTGAGAGACGGAGTCGTAACTTTCTTAGGTCCCAATGCAGCGTAGTACTTCGTCAAGAACAGTGTAAGAATAACAGCACTTTCCTGCTCTCTTTAGGCCAAATCTCACGTACAAAATGGCATTCAGGGTTCTCACCGCCAAACGATTTCGGAGTTTTGTTTTGACCAGACTCATTTGGCTAAATACACGTTCAATGTCCGCATTTGAATGCGGCAATGTTAAAATAGACATTGCAAACTGACATAAATCACCGAAGGGGTTATTATTAGCTGCATCTTTATATTTCATGACTTCATTCCAAAACTCTACAGTGGAAGTCAAGGATTCCCATTTATTGTGAACTATGTTTCTCCATTGAGACACAATCGATATCATTTTTGTTAGTTAAAAAAATTGTTTTTATTATTTTCATGTTTCCGTAAAAATAAGCCAAATAAATATGCTATATGCTAAAGGCATAATAGTTATGCTAAACATGGAGTAATTATGCCAAATTTAGCATATAATATGCTAACTTGGCAACACTGATACTGCCCAAAAGCACAACTACGCTCTTTCCAACGGAAATATGACGACTGAGCGATCAACCAATTTAAGGAAGCCAAACTAATGGATTAAGCTTGCCTCAGTAAATGACTAGTTATAAAAACTATTGACAGAGTTAAAAATATTCGCGACGCCAAGACACGGTGGCATTAAAGTCAAGCTAACACTTTATTTTTTTCATATTACATACGTTTGTTTAAAATATATAAAATATCGGTTTGTGTTTTACAGTATTTGAAAAAAAAGCACTAACAATAAATACAATAATAAATTCGTCAATATTAATTTAAAATTGAAAGTTTTTAATTTGATGTCATTTTATTGTCTATGAAAGTGGGCGGGACCACTTAAGAAAACCAACGGTGAAGTTGTTTGGAAAAAGCGAATCGAACGTTACTGAACAAATCATTTGGCCGATCGGAGCATGAGATTGATCTTTGGAAAGGTTGGAAACAACGGCCGTTAAACACTCATAGGCGTATTTATACAATTACACGCATTGAATCAATGGATACTAATGTATTTAACAATATAGAAAATCTTGATCCATTAACCACTTTTTTAGTTCAGTCCTGCAGGTTGATTCGCTTTTTAACTCCTTTGGCATTTTATTTATTTATTTGTTTAACATACACGGTATAAATATACCATACACAATAATTGCATGTTACACAATACAAGCATAATCTGTTTTGATTTATCTGATTATGTAATAATTGAAACAAAAATAACAATTAACTGTGGCATTTGATCATAAAATGACGACAGAACGTATAAAATTAATACAAGTACATAGAAAATTTGATAAATAAATATGAGTAGACTTAGGTTTAATTAATAATGATTTAGAAGATATGATAGTACATAATAGTCTTTTTGTACTTAGCTTCTGTGCAATTAAACAGATCCGTTGGATAGTTGTGAATTCTCGTGAACCTGTCAACTGGGTGTATTTTAAAAGCGGAAGGATTATCATAAGTATTGGTTTCACTCGATCGTGCCATATCTTCCTAGGGTATCCCCGACTTCTCAAGACATTCACTTCCTAGTCGTATTGTCCCCACGCCTATTTCTTCCTTCATCACATTCGCCTCATTTTACCACAAATAATTATTTGATTCGTATCTTTCTCGGGCATCCCCGACTTTTTCTACTATTTAATTCGCGTAGTATTATTAAATTCACATTGTAAACCTTAAAAACCTACCTTCTGTAAACATTGATTCGACTCCGCATCTCATTCCAGTGCAGAGATAATAAGTTAAGTGCTTCTCGGGCGTCCCCGACTCAAACCACTTTTTAAACCATCCTGGTACTTATAGGAATAAACTTTGAAATTTTCAGCATAATCGGTCGCATAGTTTTTCGATCTATAGGAGACAAACAAACAAACAAGCATTCATTTTGTATATATATATGAAAATTTTTGGAATGGACATTCTTGTGTTGTGTGTGTGATCTACTTTATCTTTATATATGGAATCCGACAAGGGATTTTGATATACAATTTTTAACCATAATATCCATGGAACAAGTAATATATTAATTGACTTATATAATAATTTGATCTATCTTCTTTGTACATAAATACTTTTGCTTACCGAAAGCTTAGTCATAGAGTTTAGGATTGTTTGAATGTAACTTATATTTGTCTTGCAAGAGTTTCCCCAAAACGTTATTCCGTATTCGATAGATTTCACTAGCGATTAATATAATATTTTAATTTAAAAGCAATATATCGTCAAGAGTTGTGAAAAATGGAAAATCAACCAGATCCGGAGCAGGTGCTAAAAAGGAGTAAGCTGTTCATTATTAACTATAAACGGATGTAGACGTGAGGTTACAGGAGTCACTGCAATGATACTGGCTTAAAATTTCCTAGCAGCGTGTACACCGCTCTGGTTTGTGCCAAACCAGGATAGTAAGCCAGGATCGCCTCATGTGCACTGGATAGTGGTATTGGTGGGGGCATCAACTTACAAAATTCACGTTTGGACAGCACTGGCATTACGACTAAATCACTAGCACCGTGTAAAAAGGCATCAAATAGTAGATTAGAAATCTGTACAACTGTACACGACAGTGTCTGCACTAACGCTAAATCTGAGACTTTTTCAAGAATAAATAATATTGCTACAATAATAATACATTAAGAAACTCTTGACAAGGATAACCTTAAATAGATATTAATATTAAACGGTTTAGTTAGAGGGAAGATCAGAGGACCAAAAGGTTCGACGGCTAAAATAAGGTTTTTCAGTAGCGCAGTGGTTGATGTATCCCTCCCGGAGCGAGTAGCGAACCCGAGTTCAATTCTTGGTTGAGATCTAATCTCTTATCTTCTGTGTCTTTTCTCTTTTCTGTTTTTTAAATCTTATTAACATTGTTTCATTCATTATTAAAATCACAATGAACACTAAACCAATTTTTTTCAGATTTTCGCTTTTGAGGGAACGGTTCAGATTGTTTGCTGCCCTCTGGTGACAGTAGTTGAAGGTATAGTACCCAATAATTAATTTATTAAATTAATCATCATTCTCTCAATAAAATGTACCTATTCTTGCATAAACGGTATTGTTGCTTTTGCAGGTGATCAATGCTCGGTAGTTGAAACAGGGCGGGCCGGCAAATGCCTTCGTATATCAAAGTGCCCCATTGCCGTAGAGGCTGTCCTGAAAGGAATCACTCCTCAGGTGAACTTTTACCGTCTCTAATCTAATTTATATTTATTGAATTTTATTTAATCTTTGTTTACAGCACTATTTTTAATCGTGAACTTAATTAAAAAATAATGGCTTGTTCATCAGGATGCAAGTTATTTTTTACCGTTTGTTTTTTTGCTTTCAGATTTGCGATTCAGATGGCTCTGTTCCGATTGTCTGCTGCGAGGGGGTTGTTGCAGGTATAGTACCCAGAACTAAATCATGATTGATTAATCGTATCAAATCGATTGCGATGGTAAGTTTGGTTTTCTGTACAGTAACACAAACCTGTTATATATTGCAAAAGGAATAGTGTTTGAGACTTTATCACTAGGAATTCTTGATGATAACTCGTACTGTAGCCCAGCAATCATTAACTATCAAAAATTTCACTGACGCACATTATTTCCGTATTATGAGTAGAATCTTCATTGTCATGTTGTGTTGTGTAACCCTGGTGTGTTTGTTTGTTTGAAGGAATGAACTGTACGATGAAGGACACGGGGAAAGCAGGAGTGTACAGACCGTTCGCCAACTGCCAGACAGCGAAGGAGGCCGCCTCTAATGGCATTTTATCACAGGTACTGTTCTTCCCTTTATGCGTATCTGAAACTAACAAGTTTTTACATTCACGTCAATTTTACTATTAATAAAAAACTACTAAAGAAAATATTTCGATCTAATGCGTAGGTTAGGTTTATAAACTCCAATCCCATTTTTGGATCTACTTGTATTCTATTATTGTAGAAAGCAATCACTTTGTGGTTTGACATATTCAATAAAATAAAATCTTAAATTAATAAATATCGTGGTTTTAAAACCAAAAAAGTATTTTATTTTATTTTATTTACTTGTATTCTGTTCGCTCGGGTCACCAACTAATTTATTTGTCCTTTTTTCTGCTCTGGATGTTGATAGGTTCTGCTCTGGAGTGTAGATATCCATTGGATTGGGTCGCTTTTCTAATCACATTGTTGCTATGGCTAACATTTTGTTTTCGCATCACCTCTTCGTCTAGAAAAGGCAGGATTTTATCATGGTTTTTCAGCTCAAATTAACCATACCAAATTTAAAGTTGTAAACCACATTAATTTCACTAATTATAATAACAACTGAAATACAGGCACTAAGAGGATTAGCGCTCGCAATACGGTTTCACTTACATAGTAAATAAACACACACAGCTTGAAATCCGGAGCAACTCAATTCAACAACAAGATCCCTCCCACCTTGAATATGAGTACACAGACCAGAGTAGGTTAGTCCCACAGGCCGAGAAATACAACAGTCCATGATGAAAATATTCATCAAGAGCATAAAAATGAAAGCAACAATAAACGTATCTTGGCACTCATATTAGCCACTGCGAAGAAACTAAAATGATTTAAATACTGTATCATCCTGTGCAGTAATGCTTGATCCGGTTGTTCATTTTTTATTATACTTATAAATTTAGCTTATTATTAAAAGATTAAATTATTAAATACTGTTGGTACCTAGCATCGTATTACCTACACCTTTCCTTTTAATCTCCTTTGTGAATATTATTGTTGCCCACCGACCCAAGTCCTACTTTTCCTATGCCGACTTAGCGTAACCAGTTCAGTTGAAAAAATCATAGTGTCAACACATAATCTGTGTCTGATTACGGAGCCCCCTTTTCGACCGTGTCGAAACTAAGAAAAGCCATCGTGAGCTTGCGCAATTTGGTGAAAATTAAGAGTATTGTGTATGAACCAGCGCAAAGGAGAGAAACCGTGGAAGGGTCAAAAAAAAGGTAAGTCGGCATATCCGAAGTTTCCATTCCTGACAATAACAAGTCCTTCAACTTAAGGCAATTTGATTTTTTCCTAATTTAATCAAAAATAAAACCAGCAATCAACAAACTGTTTGAAAGCAATTCTCTTTTCAGCTGTTTTTCCTTTATCACTTTCATAAAAACAAGAAGTGTCCGGTGACAGCATCAAAAAAATTTTCATATAAATATAGTACCTTAAATAAACAAAGATATGATAACATACACACAATGCAACAATTCTTAGCGTTCAAACGCAATCGATTTAGACATCCAAAGCGATTCGGGGAGTCTATTAAGATATCCATCAGCAACATACAAATTAATTTAACAATGAATGCAAGTGGGGACTCATAATATTTTTGAACTCTGAGTTATTTTAACTGTTTTGGCCTCTAACCCAAACTTAAGTTTTGAAAGAAAAAGGGCGGGCAGCTGTTTCTTGGTGCATTCTTCTCGGAGCGAGAACAGGTCCCGAGTTCGATTTTCGTACGTTAGCTAATCTTTTATTTTCTGTGCCTTTTTATCCCTCACATCTAAACAACAAAATCATAAAGAAGATTAATTTTAAAAAGGTAATTTAAAATTATAACAAAACTGTTTTGTTTTCAGACATGCGACGTAGAGGGCAACGATCAGATTGTCTGCTGCCCTCTGGTAACAGTGGTTGAAGGTATAGTACCTAGAACTTAATCATCATTCATTACAAATCCAGTAGGCGATGCGATGGCTCGTTGATTTCCTTGGCTCACTCATCACCACAATACCATCATTGCAAAAGGCAGAAAGTCATTGAGGCGGAATGCGAACAGCTCTGAGTGTTTGCAACTTTGTAACTAGGAATTCTTGATGACACATCTTACCGTAGACCGGATAACATCAATCCACTGAAGCACATTACTTGTGGATTGCGTGTAAAATATTCATCGTCATGTTGTGTTGTATTATTTAATCTTGGTGTATCTGTTTGTTTGAAGGGATGAACTGCACGATGAAGCACACGGGGACTGCGGGAGTGTGCAGACCATTCGCCAACTGCCAGACAGCGAAGGAGGCCGCCAGTAAAGGCATTTTTCCACAGGTACTGTTCCTCCCTTAATGTGTCTCTGACAATAATAACATATTTGACTTTGCGCCCCTAACATGACCTTTCTTTGCTTACAGAAATGTGACTTGACTAATAACGAGTCGGAGTTGGTGTGCTGCACGGAGGCTGCCTGTCCGCCGCTGCCGAAGGGACTTGTCACTCAGCTACCGATTGGCTCCAAGGCCGCAGACTGTGAGTATTGCTAAACCATACCACAAATACATATTATAAAATTATGTTGCATGTCTGAAAATCTGTTTCAGTTTATTTGTAAATACACCTAATACAGAGTGTAAAATTTAATAATTATTATTGTTCAAATTAAATTTATGCAATAGTAGGTTATACGAAAGAAAACGATAAAACCTACTAAAAGCAATTAAAGAGAAGTTCAATGTAAAAATACCAAAATGATGAAAATGTTTTTTGAATTAATTATAAATTTTAATATTCATAATTACAAACACTTAATACTTTTAATCTTGATGCTCACCACTCTTCTAGACACAAGCGGCAGCTTCTATAGAAGAGGAACATTAAAAAATCAAAAGCAGTGAAAACTAATTGTATCAATTATTTTAGTTAACATTGATTATACTCTCTAATACATTGTACTGTATATTGATTAATTATTTAATATATAAAAATAAAACTATGCAATAGTAGGTTATACGATAAAACTGTTACATACTTTTTTAGACATAATAATAGAGTTATTCTAACTTTAAGTAGGGAACGTCAATTTATTATTTCGAGAACTCCTACTAAACAACACATCCGCAAAAATAATTTTTATGTTTTTCCTTTAGCGTAAGTGTAAAAATTAACGTTTTAATTTTATTAAATCATACGTTCAAATTTAGTTGACCGAGGTAATGAAACAAGAGGCATTATATTAATATAGACATCTGATAATTTTTTTGTTTCCTCTACAGACTGCATAAAGCTGCGGGAAAAAATTTTCCCGTGTCAAGAAACAAGGTTCGGTTGGACTCGGGGAAACCTGTGTCCTCTGCACACACCAGACTCCAGCATAGTATATCACCTGGCTCCCATAAGTACTGCCGCCGAGGCCCCGTTCATTGTAAGTTTCAGACATTGGGTAGCTTTATTTATTATATATTAATTAATTTCTTGAAATGACTAACTGGCCTTCACGCAGTTTCCTGGCAGGGGCAGGCAGAGAGAATAGACCGTTACAATGCTCTCGCATTCACTCCTTGCTTTATTCACATTCATAATTCATCTCACATACTCTTGCATTATTCTGACTTTTGACCCGACACTCTTTACACTACTTTCTTCGTTTATCCGCTCTACATGCCCAAACCATCTAAGCGTCAAGATGCCGAGTTGATAAAAAATAATATGAAATTCCCTTGATGGAAAAAAATACTCCAGTTCTATTATTTAACGTCCTGTAGGCATGAAAAAATTCTGCGTCTTTTCAAAATGCTGATTAACTAACTTAATTGTAGTGGTAAAAAAAATACAATTTTTAATAAAATATCTGAATTTTTCTGTATTTTAAATAGTCCTAAGCCTCTCCTAAACATATTTCCCAATTAAACAAACTCATCCACCTGTTCCAAGTATTCATCACTCACAACTATACTACATTGCTATTAACACTATTACTATTAAACAAACTCATCCACCTCTTCCAAGTATTCATCACTCACAACTATATTACATTGCTATTAACATGTGACTATTAAACAAACTCATCCACCTGTTCCAAGTATTCATCACTCACAACTATATTACATTGCTATTAACACTATTACTATTATTACACTTTGAAACACCATGACATTAGAGTTGTTAGAGCAGGCAGCCGCCCTATAAAGTAGCAGCCAGTTGTAGCTTGTAGCAGCCAATATCACCAGTTCTACTGGCTGCCACGACAAGTGCGTGAGGACTGAGGACTGAGGCATCCACACACATGTACCCTAGTCACATTTGAGGCTGGCTTCTACAGCCGACGATATTTGGCTTCCATAGAGCCCTAATACACATTGCAGATCATGTTGGCTGCATAAAAACTGCATTCATCCTAGACACGAGAGACCGTCGTTCTTGAAATAAGCACATTCAAACAGACGCGTACTTCCATACTATTTGCTTATTCAATGCAATACATGGGGATGGGGATGTTAAATTTCCACGTGTCATTATTTTGTCCTTTAGTTATCTCCAAACTTGGTTGGTAAAGAAGTGGTTATCAATTTGTAACGCACGTTTCTCTCCAAATCAATATTTGTTTTATCATGTTTAAGAAACGAATTTTCATGCTTATTTTATGACATGTTTAGAAAACAAAATTTCAAAAAATTCTTTCGAAGATTTTTTTAAATGTAATTATTTATTAATTAAGTATGTTGGAGAAAAACTAAACTTTTTAAACAAAAATGAAAGACCATTAATAGAAAGGAACTAAAAACATCGGCGGGCGGGTAAAATCCTTGGCTCTGGATTCAGTGGTCACGGGATCAAATAATAAATACTATTAAATAATTATGTGTATTTAAAATATTTATATTCAATTTAATTTTTTTTTTTCAATTAATATTTTACACCCAAAATAACATGTCAATTACTTCTTTAAATTACGGTGATTTCTTTTTGGGGTATTATGCCATGTTGCGCTACCTCCTCCTCTTTCCAAGTTTCCTCTCCAAATCAAGTCAAATCTCCTCCTTCAGTTTTCATCATCAGGGTAGATGTTATTATGAGGCTGAAGGTAGTGAAGCGGGGAACAGGTGGCCACTAAACACGGCTAAAGCCATTTCAAACAAAGTTTCCATTCTGATGGCCTTTCACCGGGGCAATACTGAGATGTTTTACGATATTTTACTTAAGTGATATAGCCCTAACATCTCCAGCCAGTCCAGGGCACCCGAATAGACAATTTGGTCACGTTGTGTTATTTCACAATGTATTCATTTAAAATAGTATATAATATACAAGTACAGTTTAATCATAACTTAAACACTGCTTGAAATGGCTTTAGTCGTGTTTGGTGACAATATCCTTATTTTTAACACGGTCATACGTGATTATATCTGGATAGGCAGGTACTTTTCTCTTCCGCATCTCGTTCCCCTTCCCACTACCTTCAGTCTAACAATATACGGCAATTTGGGATGCCATAGTGTCACTGGTTCCAGATGGTTGGTTGGGATGCCATAGTGTCACTGGTTCCAGATGGTTGGTTGGGATGCCATAGTGTCACTGGTTCCAGATGGTTGGTTGGGATGCCATAGTGTCACTGGTTCCGGATGGTTGGTTGGGAAGCCATAGTGTCACTGGTTCCAGATGGTTGGTTGGGATGCCATAGTGTCACTGGTTCCAGATGGTTGGTTGGGATGCCATAGTGTCACTGGTTCCAGATGGTTGGTTGGGATGCCATAGTGTCACTGGTTCCAGATGGTTGGTTGGGATGCCATAGTGTCACTGGTTCCGGATGGTTGGTTGGGAAGCCATAGTGTCACTGGTTCCAGATGGTTGGTTGGGATGCCATAGTGTCACTGGTTCCAGATGGTTGGTTGGGATGCCATAGTGTCACTGGTTCCAGATGGTTGGTTGGGATGCCATAGTGTCACTGGTTCCAGATGGTTGGTTGGGATGCCATAGTGTCACTGGTTCCAGATGGTTGGCAGTAAGAAATGAACAAAGCAAATGATAAAACGAAAATCAGCAAACATTTTGCGAGCAATTTAAAACAACACTTTCTTAGAGATTAATATGAAGATGTGTTGTGTTCCCAGGGACGACTTGGAACAGGTCGGAGAGAAGAGATCACCTGGCGGCGGCATCCAGTGACCTTACTGAGTGACAGGTGGGTGGTGTGCTCTGCATACGCCATTAAAGCGATTGGGTGAGTTTATTGTTTCTTCATTTAAAAGTTCAAATCCTTGGAATAATGACTGCAACGATGAATATACACACACAAATTGGTTTGATATTTGAACTATCTAACCTTATAGATTTAAGCGCATTTTAGACGAGATTTCACATACTTGTGGAATATACGTGTTTGGAAACTCGTGGTATAAGTGGCGATCTAGTAAATTTACCTCACATAATTGAATGAATCGAAGTCCTCTTTTAACTCGACCGTTTTGCATTTCATCTGTCTGTATGTTTAGTTTTGGGTTCAGAATGGTGGCTGTTTAAATTGTTCAGTAAAGATTACTTTTTATGTGAAATTATCGTGTTTACTTCCTTATTTGCATTTTTACAATATTATGGCACCTACCTGCCTGAAGAATATTTGAAAACAGAAATTTCATTGAGACCTTTTTGTATAAGTCCTTATTTGAAATTTAAAAAACGGTACAAAAACCATGTTTTATAAGTAAACACGTATTAAATATCTACCAATAAATCGTATGACTTCAGAAGAAATTATGCTTACTATTAGCTATGACAGAGGTGTTGGTTATGTAATAAATAGTTCTCGGGGAGGCGGTACCCATACCCGCCTTAATTCACCGCTTAAACGACTTCTTTTCCAATTCTAAGAGCTTCGTTAGTTCAACTCTGTTCGTTAATAAGCCAGTAATTTTGCATAACGAACAACATTATTAAAGAAGATGTGTATATTGACAGTTAAACGAAGCTTATCTGATGCTATGGATGCCTAAAATATGTTTATCGGCCGTCGGATCATTTCTTATCAATTGTTGACCATATATGACATATGGCTTTATCGACTGACCGTGCTAGACCTCCAGTAAGTTTAAGAGATACAGATTGTTTTTGGAGTGTTTCTGTTGAATTTGGAATACAAGTATTACAAGTAAATACCGGTATTTCAATGGAAGATGCTCCGGGGAACGAGCATCATAGATCCTTTGGCACCGGCGCATAGCCGTGAGACTATCTCCCTTCAAACAATCTACTTCATCTTTTTGAACGCTTACTACGGAGCCTTAAGAACTCTCTCGAACTGTTCGAAGAGTAAAGTTAGCGAGATGAGTCAGTAGTTGAACAGAATCAATTCCGATATCGACAATTATATATATTTAGTTTTTAAGAAGTTGCTTTTAAACAGCATCTTTGTTGTCGCTAGTATGGTACGCAGTTATTTTATTTTTCACTCAATGTTTACAAATTATACACCATAGTGTATAGCTACACTAAATACTGCTTTGTAATACGAGTATGTATGTACCGACTTATATGAATGCAATTTATTTTAAGGATCTTTGAAATTAACGATTTTGTAATGTTTTTAAAAGAATGAAAAATTGAATTGAATTGAATCAGCGGTTTTCCTTTGAAATTTATTTATTTATTTATTAACGCCGATTATAGCGGCTTTTACAAAAGAATAACAATTGTTTTACATATGAATACAGAATATACATAGATAAAAAAAATATAAATATAAAATACATAAAAGAGAACAATAGAAATAGTAGTATCAACATAAAAAAGTACAATGAGTAGGTTATTATAAATAAAATACAACATATTATAAATCCCGGATATTATGTAATGAGTGTTAAGAAATTAATACTTTAAAACTGTATTTGATTATAGACAATCAGAGAAGCGCTGACAGACAGTTTTAATTAAGTAGTGTTTGTATGAGGTTAAACTAGCAATGTTTGTAGGTTCATCCAAAACATATTTATTTCCAAGTACATGTAGGCGATTCATTATGGAATTGAGTTCAGCGTTAGATCCTGTATTGTTACAATGATAGGGTAATTTGAAACGAACTGATCGACTAGGTACATGGAAACATATTAACGAAAGAAGTTCAGGGGAGTTCAACAGGTTGGTAACGATTTTAAATAAACAAAATAGGTCAAAACAAATTCTTCTTTCTTTTAATGTATCGAGTCCCAATAATTGTAACAGAGAGGGGTAATTAATGTTTTCGATGAATATTCCCAATTTAAAATTAATATAACGTAAAAATTTATGTTGGACTCAAGGGAATATAAAACCATAACAAATATATTATGCTAGTGAATCTCAGATGACTTAGTGATTGTATTAGACAATT
Organism: Hesperophylax magnus; assembly: GCA_026573805.1. NCBI lineage: Eukaryota > Metazoa > Arthropoda > Insecta > Trichoptera > Limnephilidae > Hesperophylax > Hesperophylax magnus. Next base: position 3,165,092 of record JAIUSX010000059.1, read on the forward strand.
AGACCTACTTAAGATGTACATGGCAATGTTAATATAACCTGCACTTCTTTTGTTTCAGCTTAGAGCGGGTCAACTTTGTCGGATTAGGGGGGAACTTTACACCCCAGTACAACCCTGACGATATATACAATGTGATAAAAAGACACGCCCACCCACTACACAGCTATACATTCTCACACTCGTATAACGACATCGCCCTTCTTCAGCTTGACAGACAGTAAGCTTTTCATAATTATACAAAACATTGGAATAATGTTAGTAAAATTCACAAAACAAATAAGTTCATGGGTGCGACTGGAATTTCAATTAAAGACCATTTGCTATTACAATTATCAATCTGACGGCCACCGTGGTCGAATGGTAAGGTTCTCGACTAGCAATCCGGAGGTCGGAGGTTCAAATGGTAAATCTTATTTTAAAAATTTATTATGTAGTATATTTGCAGTACTTTCTAGAGTGGAATATACTATCAGTATCGCCCTGGTGTAAGACTACCATTCAGAATTGAAACGTTGCTTGAGATGGCTTTAACCGTGTTCGGTGACCAGATCTGAACAGCCTGGTACTTTCCCACCTTCCTCTTCCCCATCTCCTAGGTTAGTTCCTTATAACTTATTAGCAGGAATAGTTCCACCTGTATAGTGCCACCTCAGTGTAGGTCGACCAACAAACACTCCTATGTCCTGTCCTATCTTCCATTCTTGCTACATGCCCTGCTAGCGGAACAGGCCCACTGTTGCTTCACATGGTCTGATGCTCTGTAGGGAACTCGCGCGCATACAAGGGTTAGTTCAAGCAACGCCGGTTCCTTATAACTTATTAGCAGGAATAGTTCCACCTGTATAGTGCCACCTCAGTGTAGGTCGACCAACAAACACTCCTATGTCCTGTCCTATCTTCCATTCTTGCTACATGCCCTGCTAGCGGAACAGGCCCACTGTTGCTTCACATGGTCTGATGCTCTGTAGGGAACTCGCTTGCATACAAGGGTTAGTTCAAGCAACGCCGGTTCCTTATAACTTATTAGCAGGAATAGTTCCACCTGTATAGTGCCACCTCAGTGTAGGTCGACCAACAAACACTCCTATGTCCTGTCCTATCTTCCATTCTTGCTACATGCCCTGCTAGCGGAACAGGCCCACTGTTGCTTCACATGGTCTGATGCTCTGTAGGGAACTCGCTTGCATACAAGGGTTAGTTCAAGCAACGCCGGTTCCTTATAACTTATTAGCAGGAATAGTTCCACCTGTATAGTGCCACCTCAGTGTAGGTCGACCAACAAACACTCCTATGTCCTGTCCTATCTTCCATTCTTGCTACATGCCCTGCTAGCGGAACAGGCCCACTGTTGCTTCACATGGTCTGATGCTCTGTAGGGAACTCGCGCGCATACAAGGGTTAGTTCAAGCAACGCCGGTTCCTTATAACTTATTAGCAGGAATAGTTCCACCTGTATAGTGCCACCTCAGTGTAGGTCGACCAACAAACACTCCTATGTCCTGTCCTATCTTCCATTCTTGCTACATGCCCTGCTAGCGGAACAGGCCCACTGTTGCTTCACATGGTCTGATGCTCTGTAGGGAACTCGCGCGCATACAAGGGTTAGTTCAAGCAACGCCGGTTCCTTATAACTTATTAGCAGGAATAGTTCCACCTGTATAGTGCCACCTCAGTGTAGGTCGACCAACAAACACTCCTATGTCCTGTCCTATCTTCCATTCTTGCTACATGCCCTGCTAGCGGAACAGGCCCACTGTTGCTTCACATGGTCTGATGCTCTGTAGGGAACTCGCTTGCATACAAGGGTTAGTTCAAGCAACGCCGGTTCCTTATAACTTATTAGCAGGAATAGTTCCACCTGTATAGTGCCACCTCAGTGTAGGTCGACCAACAAACACTCCTATGTCCTGTCCTATCTTCCATTCTTGCTACATGCCCTGCTAGCGGAACAGGCCCACTGTTGCTTCACATGGTCTGATGCTCTGTAGGGAACTCGCTTGCATACAAGGGTTAGTTCAAGCAACGCCGGTTCCTTATAACTTATTAGCAGGAATAGTTCCACCTGTATAGTGCCACCTCAGTGTAGGTCGACCAACAAACACTCCTATGTCCTGTCCTATCTTCCATTCTTGCTACATGCCCTGCTAGCGGAACAGGCCCACTGTTGCTTCACATGGTCTGATGCTCTGTAGGGAACTCGCGCGCATACAAGGGTTAGTTCAAGCAACGCCGGTTCCTTATAACTTATTAGCAGGAATAGTTCCACCTGTATAGTGCCACCTCAGTGTAGGTCGACCAACAAACACTCCTATGTCCTGTCCTATCTTCCATTCTTGCTACATGCCCTGCTAGCGGAACAGGCCCACTGTTGCTTCACATGGTCTGATGCTCTGTAGGGAACTCGCGCGCATACAAGGGTTAGTTCAAGCAACGCCGGTTCCTTATAACTTATTAGCAGGAATAGTTCCACCTGTATAGTGCCACCTCAGTGTAGGTCGACCAACAAACACTCCTATGTCCTGTCCTATCTTCCATTCTTGCTACATGCCCTGCTAGCGGAACAGGCCCACTGTTGCTTCACATGGTCTGATGCTCTGTAGGGAACTCGCGCGCATACAAGGGTGGACTACAGCAAACTGTGCGCCACACTAAACAGTTTAATATAGAAAGATACCTAGCGCAGACCCTTGAAACATCACAGATAGTCTGAATTCTCGAAAAATCAGTTCCAATTTTGAAAATGATGACACTTAAATTCAAAACCAAGTTCTGAATATGATTTGAAATTTTCACGTCTTTAAATTATGGTGATTTCTTTTTGGGTTATTATGCCATGTTGCGCTACCTCCTTCTTTAGCCAACGTTTCGGACAGCATTATAGTATCCATCATCAGGACAGATGTGTAATCGAATGTGAAATTACATGTTTATTTGTAATTACTGTAATGCTGTCCGAAGTGGGCTAAAGAAGGAAGTAGCGCAATATGGCATAACACCCCAAAAATAAATCAAAGTTCTGGAGTTCATTGAACCAGAGTTATGGACAGAGTCAAAGAACCTATTTGTAATTATTATTACAATGTTACAGTCAATGTCAAGTCAATGTTACATGTGTTGAAAAGTAATGTCACGATATTTATTATTTTTATGAAATTTTATAATTTATTGTTACTTTATTACCATTATTTCCAATGTCAAATAACAGGTGACAGGGTCTCACGAGTGTCGTGCGTCATGCCGGAATATCAGCATACCGCACCTAAAGGGTTAAGGAATATTATTGCATCGCACTACCACTTCACAGTTTTACAGAAATAAATTATATCCATTTCAGGGTAACCTTCACAAGCAGAATAATCCCTGTCTGTCTCCACACCGGCACAACTCTTCCTGACAGTGGCTTCATCTTCACTGCGTGGGATGACTCACTCACTACACCTCCCCACAAGGTTAGAACACATTTCTCTGCCTTCAGAATGAACAATGACTGATGATGTGATAAGATTGACAGCTGTGGCTGGTACTAAATGTACATTTGTTTAAATAGATATCTAACCATCACGCCGTCTCCCCGCAAGGGTAGGCAGAGAGGATGGACCGCCACACAACTCTGTTTTAACACACACTCCTCGCTTCATGCACATTCATACATAGGTTCTGTTAATCTGAATCTTGAGATGACCCAAGTACTTGCCATGTCTACCTTGGGAGTCCCAGACTTCTTCTACCATCCACTCCTTTCTCCGTACATTCGCTCTACATGTCAAACCCATCTTAGGGTCCCTTTATAAAACTTTTCCACAAAGCTTACATTATTGAATTATTTCCCGATCTCCACATGTTTATGGTATTTCTACCACTCTGAAGAGGACAAATGAAATGTTGATTAAAGCACACACTTAGAAGTACTGCTTCAAATCCTCGCATGTAATTTCACGATAAATTATTAATTTATTAAAAGTAATGTATATATATATTTGTGGCACGTTCCAGAGTGGAAGATACTCTCAGTATAGCCCTGGTGAAATATCTTCATACGGATCGAATGTATCTTGAAATGGCTGTAGTCGTGTTCGGTGACCAGATCTAATTAGTCAGGTACCCCTTTTACACAATTGGGGATGTCATAGTCCCACTGGTTCTAGACGGTTGGGAGTAGTTGAGAGACTTGTGTAGTATTTACATTAAAAACACATTTCTTCAAAACCTCACTTCACATTGTAATACTATACGGATTGTTCTCATTGGATAAAACAATTAGTTGGTACGTTTTTCAACATTTCAGACGACAATGCAGAGAGTATCTCAGGAGGAGTGCTCTAGAGCATTCCCCGCTGACAGGTATGCTCACCCTGCCGGCGTAAAACATGACCTGGAGATTTGCAGCCGCCCAGTCAACACAGCTGGAGGATGTCCGGTATGTAACGCTGGGATGCATTGTACACCAAGCTAATTATAACAAGGGTGTTTTTTATTATTTCATATTGATATAACAAACATTTTATAAATAACAAAAGAGTAGTCCCGCTGCCTGCCCCATGACAGCTTGTCTACAGGTCTACCATTTTTTTTTTCAATTTAATTAACACATAATTATTTTGCATATAAAAATTAGTTTTAATTTCAAAATAATGTCTATATTATGTAACGTAACATTCAATCTCTAAGGACGGGTTGTTTCACAGAATTTGAACAATTCATCAAATTTCAAAGTTGATTTTCAAGTTCTGTGAAGGTTCTATTCAAGTTCTGTTAGTATTTCAGCTTTGTGAAGCCCTTGGCCAATAATGATATAATGATAGAACTTGAATAGAACCTACACAGAACATGAAAATCCACTTTGAAATTTGATGAATTGTTATTATTCCGCGAAACAACCCGTCCTTATTCTTCTTCTGATTGCTCTCTTCTCTCGGAATGTATCTACTATTAAGGAGAAACGACTTCCTTAATTAATTCCTCCCGTGGATTATCATTTGGGTAACTTTTTCATATTATTTGATTAAGTATGTAGGTAAATAAGTACCTACCTACAAATCTTAAGTTTTCAAAAGAAATTTTTATTTAATGAGAGAAAAACGAAAACATACATTTTTTGGATGCGAGGACTTTTATTCACAGAACTACTAGAGTTAGGTTAGGTTAGGTTAGCTTAACCAAACCATTTCCATTGACCATGAGTGTAAACACTGACCACCTACCGGTTTTAAAGAAGTGATTAATTAATTAAAATGAATTAATAATCTGCCATTTGAAGTGTGTTCACCTTATCACTTTATTTGTTCTCAGGGCTGGTACCACGGCGCCCCACTGACTATTTCCAACAGCCCCAGGGTGGCCTGTACTCACCTGCTGGTGGGGTTGAAATCCTTGTATAACTCTTCACCCTGCATGGTGACCAATACGAGGATATCTACCTACATCCCCTGGATAGAGGGTATTGTGTGGCCTGAAAGCGGTGTTGTTGTTTAGGACCGTGTTTTAAGCAATTTGTAAATTATTTTTTATTATAAATTTTTTTTTTCATTCTGAATATAATGGTATCAATAGAATTAGTTAAGAGGGGCAGTTGCCCTAATCCCCCCCCCCGTGTATACATGGTATCTGGAAACTTGTAGTACAAGCGGCAAACTGGCGCATCTACGTCACATGGAAAACCCAGAAAATACTCTGGTTTTGTTCGATCACAGCATTTCAATTCTTTTGTTACATTTTTTCTATTAAAACCTTTTGTAGCCGGGCCGACGCTTCGACACATTTTAAAATACTACCATTTAAAAAAAATTATAAATTCCAACTTCTGACTCGATTTACTCGAACATAAAAACTCACAAAATAAAAAAATACTTTTGTAATAGGTTCATCAGTTTCCCCTTTGTACTATGAGTTTCCGGACAACATGTATTACACAAATCCCACACAGGCAAGGCCAGTGGGTAGGCATACTTGGGATTAGTTAAAGGTACTTAAACATGACTTATTGTGGAATGTAGGTACATACCTATATTATTTCTATAAAAAGGAGATTTTTATGATTTATTAATATCAAAATCAGTTAGATTTTTTAAATTAGAAACACATTTTACAGAAGAAAAACATATTTTTGTAATTTTGTTTCTTATACTTAACTTAAGTACAAAAATGGTGCACTTAAATTTTTCTTAATTCTATCTGAGTAATAAAAAGTAAAATTAAAATTTTATCGACCTTATTCTGCAACCATCGCTAAAAAAACCAGTTGACTGAAGTTATATAACAAATCCTTGGTCAATCGGCCAACTGGTTATTGAGAAATCGTAGTTGCCGATTTGTATTTGTGCGTGTAAAATGGATGTACCATTGGGTGAGATTAAAATGAAGTAATTGATAGTTAGCAGCTAATCAGCCAACCCAGGGCCAAGAACAACTTGTTCCTCTCTCTTGGAAATTGGATTATAGTCAGTTTGGCATTCTGTCCTTCAGTTCTTGTTACTTGTTGCCTTCTCACTACTTGTCAGTACTCATACTTCCCTCTATTCTATAACTCTATCATTTTATCAATATATCACTATTCAGTTTGGACAGTCTACACTCAATTCTAAAACCTTTTCTTTCTAGACAACAATACCGCATTAAGTAAGGTGGGGATGATGGGTAGATACTGCGTGGAAAAGCTTTTTTTTATTATGTGTTTGTACTTATGTATTTTTTTTTATTATATACATATTATGGTACTGTAAATTTTTTTGACTTTTTTAATGTTAATAAATTATTTTTTAATTTGTGCACATTTTGTTTTGATCCAGACTGAAACCTTTTTTTTCTGTATTGTGTAAGTGTTGGTGTATTCTGTCTTGTCAATAAAAGCCTTTACGATCAATGATGGATGAAGGTAAACAAATTAACGAAAGAAATAAAACTCTGGAAAAATAAGCCAGAAACAAGAGAAAAATACACAAATGCATAAAATTCATTGATAAAAATAAAAATAAAACTACCTCAAGTGGTGCAGAATCGAGGACCTAACCACCGCCTTTAAGGGCGAGGCTACGGCACATATCAAGAACCCTCTTAATCCTTGCTAATCTAAATCTCTAAAACCTAAGAAAGAAAAGGAAGAAATTCCCTAAATTAAAGTGAAAACTTTATCAATATCCGTTGCGTAGTTTAGACGAACTAAGCGCACAAACAGACAGACGCTTATAAGACTTTATTTTATACTATCTAGAGATGACTAAATACTTACAAATAACAAGAATCGAAAGTCAGGTAATGCAAAGAAGAACTATATTATCAGGAGGAACTTTCTACACTTTCTTGATGGACGGTGGCCGTACTTTGTTGTACAGAGTTGAGAGAAAATATAATATAAAACAACTATTTATTTTATTATGGGACCATCCCATAAAGGTCCCATGACCAGTTCAGGCACGGGAACTCCATCCAAGCCAGAGTCAAGTTACCCTCTCAGAACAGGGCCCTTAGGTAATGCAGACAGTACACAACTGCTGACCCTGTACATTCCCGTTGTGGAATCGACGGTGCGTTTGATAGATTTCCCTCTCTAAACAAATGGATTGTAATGTTTAGAGCACAGGCATCAAGTAAGGATGATCGTGTGGAAAATGGGAGATTGGCAAAGAAAGCAATAATGCGTCAATAATCACAATTAATAATTGTCCCTCATTGGAAAACGTTGACCATATGTCAAATTTAAGACAAATTTGATTCATATGTAAATAAATATGAAGCTCTAATCTCACAAAATAACGAAATAATAAAAACTATCCAATTTATGACAGATCAACAAGAAGACTTATAAAAACGGATAAATGTTATCGAAAAAGCACAAGAAATAGTCAACGACGAATTAATTGCACAAAAAATCATAATAATATACCACTTAATATTATTTCTAAACAAGAGGAAAAAATTGATAAGTTGGAGTATTTAAGCCAAATCTGTAACATCGAGATAAGAGGTGTCCCGGAGTTCTCAAAAAAATCTGTAATATCATCAAGTACGAAAATACCGACGTGCATTCTGTAATAACAAAAATAAACAGGATGGGACCGAAGTTCTCCGACAGAAATCCAAGATCTATCGTGGCGACATTCAATACCATAACATCGCGGGACGAGTTCCTATCCAAATTCAAATCTTACAAGAAATCCACTACCAATGTGACAAACAAAATAAATACAAGGGACCTAGGATTATCGCAAACCGCCAATCACATTTATATATCCGACCAATTAACTCTGAAAGGAAAATTTTTGCTATCACAAACAAAAAAAAATTGCTAGAGACCATAATTATCAAAGATATTAGAAGAACGAGATATGCTATGTTGGCCGCCGGACCGTAGCCGGAGTACTACCTAATTAGGGTACTTTGAACGGTATCGGGACGTGTACGCACAGAAATCTGTTCTATGTATTAGTGCGGATACCTTAGCGTAAGCGAAGGTGTGCAGTAGTATTGGTGAACAAAACCGGCGACACTCGGCAAAACAATTCCACACAGTATGAACTGCTCATAGCACATCTCGTTCTTCTAATATCTTTGATAATTATAAACATTCTTGGTCCAGAGGAGGGCGCATTCTTTTGAGGAAATCTGATACATCCAAGACAATTCCAATAAATAATATTGCTGATTTGGACCGTGAAAAACGTCAATTACTGTGACTAATGATACAAATTACTGTGCTGCTATACCACTCCACTATATTAGACATTAATGTTTGTTTTATAATATGTTTTTATCCGTTATTCAATAATAGTCAATATGTATTCTCACTTTCCCTATTAGCTACTTTCGACAAGAAAAAACATACCCAATATAATCTACTCGCTCTCTACCTAATATTATTATTATCTAGATCGAAAGTTTTTTAATTTCATTTTATGAGTCATAACACCACCATGATAATGTACACGAGATTTAAATTATTCTTCTATAATCTATCAAGTATATACATTAATGTTTGCTTTATATAATAAGCTTTTATCCGTTATTCAATAATAGTCAATATGTATTCTTACTCTCCCTGATGGATAATTTAGACAAGATAACATATACTCAAAATAATGTACTCGCTCTCTACCTAATATTATTATTATCTAAATCGACTGTTTTTTATTTTCGTTTTATGAGTCATAACACCACCATGATACTGTACACGAGATATAAATTATTCTTCTTTAATCTATCAAGTATATACATTAATGTTTGTATTATAGTATGCTTTTTTCCGTTATTTTATAACACTACATTTGTATTCTTACTTACCCAATTGGCTACTTTCGATAAGAAAACACATACTCAATATAATGTACTCGCTCTCTACTTATCATTATTGTTATTATATAGATCGATTGTTTTTTATTTTTGTTTTACGAGTCATAATACCACATAATGAGATATATTATAGACATAGACAAATCACACACTTACTTTCACATATTTTTGGTTCCTTGGAACGGGCAATTTGCCTAGTTAGGAACCAATAATTTTGACCTGATAAGGTACAAATATCTATAATCACTAAAATATTTTAATTATATCTTGTGTCATATTGTACTGTGTGTAAATCTAAATTAATAAATAAAAGTATACCTAACTTATCTGGGTTTAAAATCTGATGAAAAATTCAAGATGAGCAAATTATTATTTTAATAATAAAATTTTAAAGAGTAAGTTAATTGTTCAAAAGCATCAGGAATGTCCTTAGTAAAAAAGACTTAGATTAAGATCTACATGTCTCATTACCAATCGCTGTTAGAATACGGTATTATCGGATGTGGCAGGGCAAATGACAATATCCTAAAATCACTCTTTAAAAGCCAATGAAAATAATTCTGAAAGTCCCTGTAAGAACTCTAGCACTGACGAAATTTTAACATCTGATAATATTATAATCACAATGCCTGTACAGTTTAGGATTGTTGTAAACGGAAGTGGTGCCCTCTGTTATCTTCAGAAGGAATGATCGGGGACGCTGTTTGAAAACTAAATCAAAAGTAAAATTTTCACAACTTTTTCTTACCAGAATTTCTCAGGTTTAAAAACTTTTACACTATTGTACATACAAGAAACTTTTCGGAAAAAAAAACAAGAACAAAAAGTTTTCAAACTTCACATAACATATATGTCTTAAACTGATTTATAAATGTGGAAATTCTAACTATACAATTGCAAATGTTCTCCAAAATGCCCTTGAAAGAATCTCAGACTTGTGATGTTCCGAAAGAAACCATTCATCTGTTCTGAATGCAATTACTAATGTTATCCAAATTGACCCTGGTAATAAATTACATCTTTGCGATTCTTTCAAGGATAAAGAAACCATCCTGTCACTTCGAATGCAATCAACAATGTTCTCAAAATTTGTTTTGACAGCATCGCCATTCCATTGCAAGAATATTATGTAGGTACTAAATACACAATTTGGCTGTCCTAAATCGGGAATCCTTCCCAGTTGTACAGACGAAGGTTCATTTTGTTTTGTATTGTTTGTAATTTATATAGGTATATTAATTAAATAAATAAATAAAAATAGTCAAACCAAGTCCAAAAATAGTCAAAAATAACGTCAGCAGATGAGTCCGAAACCCAAAGAATTTTACGTTCCATTTAGGAAGTCACATGACTGGTTTTAACTTAAGGTTAATTTCGCATAAGAGCCAACAAGCTTAAATAGTTGTTACACGCGGAGTAGGCAAATGGTTTTCCTTCGAATTTTGAATCATACGGTGTGCGATTCGAATTTCAAACATATTTTGGAAGACGAGAATGGTTTCCTTCGAAATGTGTCAGCAGATAAAAATTTTTTATGATTTTTAATTTTTCCGCAACTGAAATTTTATGTTTCATTCTGAACACAAAATTAAAGTTAATAGTGAATCTGTATGCGATAATTAGAATCCCAAGAATGAATCATCATTTCAATTTTGCAGCACATGATGTGTAGATAGAATTTATTTGTGACAGAATTTTAAAGAATGAATTTCAACTGGAATTTAATTCTGAACATAAGTCTGGTTTTTACTTAAACAATCTTTCTCAATAAATATGTATTAAATTTAGCTAATATAAAGAGAAGGAAACCTGTATATATGAACTACCTAGGTACAGTAAAATATATATTTTTTAAAGAAAGATATAACCTGACAAGGTTATTCGTAACCCTGAAATAACCTAAAAAAAATATATCGACATCACCTAAGTATTGTTTTCCCATAGTGTGAAACCGTTGTATTTGGGAGTTCGCAATATAATTGCGCTTATGTCTGTTGGAGTGGAATAGTGTATTTTGTCGTGTTGTTATTGTAGGTATTCGTAAGTTTACGAGTTTCGGAAGTTCGCAACAGTCGAATTTAGAGTTTAGAATTTTTAATAAAAAAGTTAAGTCGTTTATTTTACGCCTGTCTTCCAATGTGTGTATTTTTAGAGTATTTAATAAGAAATGATATTGTAAGTCTTCTAGTGGGATATTTAATTTAAAATTTATAAAATGTAGATTTATTTTTGTATTCCCTCAATTTTATTAATGTGAATTTTGTAAGAGGGAGACCAAAGTACTGAGTTGTATTCAATTATGCTTCTAACTAGAGATATGTATAACAGTTTAATGTCTTGTATGGAGTTAAAGTGTTTAGTTGTTCTTAATACGAAGCCTGGGGTTTTCATGCCTTTGTTTACAATTTGGTGGATATGATTGGCGAAACTTAGTTTCTCTTTAAACTTATTAATATTTTACTGTACTTATTTGGCAACGATTTACATCTGTTATTATTTATTTATTTATTTTATTTTAAATGCACATTTACAGTTATCATAACCAATAATAAACATACATTTTATTTTAATTTATTAAGTAATAATAGCGTTTTTGAACTGGTGAATATTAAGTTGGAAAATATCTATATCAGGGGACAGGTAATTTAGTAACATAATCATTTTTCCGAGCGGCATTACTAATGGTAAGTTGGTTCTGCATTTTGGAACGACAAAGGTTCTGTGCCTGCGCGCTCTTGTATAATTGTCGGGGACATAAAACTCAAATTTTTCTATAATATCGGGAATACAGACGTTACCATTTAGAAGTTTATATGCTGTTATCAGCAAAGCAGTTTTCCTTCTATCGGTGAGGCTATTAATACCCAGCATGCCGGACAAAAAGGCTGATGGATATAACCAGGGATAATATCCGAAGTCTCTAAGATATAAATATCTCAGAAACTTCTTTTGTACTTTCTCTATCATTTGAGAGTAAGTTAAATCCATTGGTCCCCATATTACAGAACCACTTTCCAAAATGCTACGTACTAAACTATAGTATAGCACACGAATCGCGGCCGAGCTGCAAAAATGTCTGGAGTTGCTTAGCACAAATCCTAGCATTCTTAAAGCTTTGTTGCATATCGTTTCTATGTGGACGTGAAATGTTAAGTGCGTATCAAATGCGATTCCCAAATCTCTTGAAATAACAATGTGCTGAAGAGATGAATAAGACATTTTGTAGTTATAGTAAATCGTTTTGTTTGCCTTGGTGTAGCACATAATGGAGCATTTCTTAATATTAAACCCTAATTTATTGGTATGACTCCATTCGACGATAGAATTTATATCACTTTGTAGCTGCAAGCAATTTTCCAAAGATTTTATTAAAAGGAATAGTTTCATGTCATCCGCGAATAAGAGAAACTTGGAAAATTTTATGCAATGGTAAATGTAATGACATTTACCATTGCATAAAATTTATCAATGGATAAATAGCGAGAAAAGCTTGATGTCATCAGTATATATAGCTTGATGTCATCAGCAAAGAGCAATACCACGACATCGTCAAACAAAACCGGACCAAGGTGATTACCTTGCGGTAGGCCACTCACTGGTCGCATAGAAAGCTTTCGACAGCAAGGATTTTATTTTAACAAATAGTTTGCGATTTGATAAATAGCTCGTAAACCATTTTAGCATGTTATCTCTTACTCCTAGGGCAAATAGTTTTCGGGTTAGTAGTTTATGGGATACTTTGTCGAATACTTTGGAAAAGTCTGTATATATGCAGTCGACTTGTTTATTTTTTGCAAAAGATTCTAATATAATGTTTTGAAATATTGTTTAGTTAGTTGCGGTTGATCTACCTTTGATAAAACCGTGTTATTTTTGTTCAATTAGTTTTATTAATTTGGGATAGATTTCATCAAGGACCAGTGATTCAAAAAGTTTAGGATGTTTAGGACTGTTTACAAATGGGGCGATAATTGGCTATGTCAGTGTCGTCTCCTTTTTTGAGGATAGGTGTAATGAAGCTCGATTTCCAGCAGCTTGAAAAATATCCAAGGAACAAGAGGCGGTTGAATAGTACTGTAAGCGGTTTAGAAAATGCATTGGAGCATTTTTTAAGGAATATTGGTGGAATGTTGTCTGGGCCAGCAGATTTGTCAGTGTCTAAGGAAAGTAATTTCTGTTCGCAAGATTTTTGTGTGATATGGCAAATTGTTAAGTGTGTAGTATTACTAAATTTATATTCTGGTATTTTATCATCTGGGGTTTCGTCATCGTATCCGTTTTTGAAGAAGTCTGAAAAAAGGTTTACAATGTCCTATAGGGGAGGTTAGGTATCTATAGGGGAGGTTAGGTATCTATAAGGGAGGTGAGGTATCTATAGGGAGGTTAGGGGGTGATAAATTCGAATTTTATGTTAAAATACACCATTTCGGCGAGGTCCTAAGGTAAATTTCCTTATTGCCCCGCATACCCAATTTATACCGTTGTAGCAAGTTTCTCTTTAACTCTTTAGGTTTTTAAGTTTAAAAATATTATAAGTTATTTTTTAGATAATATCTAGTACATTTGTTATGCTGAAACGTTAATTATATGAAATTCCCTCGATAGAAAAAAATCGCAGTCAGCTACGAAAAAATATCAAAAAATTAATCGAGAGATTTCTGCTCTATTTCAAACGAGTCGTGTTTTATTAAATACTTTCACCATTTTCCCTTAATTATTATCGTTTTTTTAATATAAGCGCGCTCCCTCTAACATTCGTATTTACATATCTCCCTTTCAAAATATCTTCAAACGCTTACTTTTTTTTATTTGAACGAAGTTATACGGCATACATATATTACCTAGTTACACATAGGCACAAATGGTTTTATTTATATAGATAAAGTTTCTATGGCCTATAATTGCGGCTCGATTGCCAGGAGGTCACTAGAGGTCACTACCGCAGCCTTCAGCACAATGAACTGGAGGGAAACAGCAAGAGGGTGTTCTTTTAACTAATATTTTACTCCACATAACATACCTGTGATGTTTCTATTACTAAGCGTACTTGAAGTGAAATGACACTAAACTGCGCTATATAAATGCCATTTCATTATTATTATTACAACAGGGTCGTCAAATGCAAACTTAAATTGAAAAATAAATAACGAATAGTAACATTGGATAAAAATCACAATAAATCAATGTAATGACTACCGATAGTTTATTTTATTAAAGTTACTATTTATTTAAAACATTCTGTTAAATTCCGCGGCAGCTTCGAGTCCAAATAATTACCACATTCGCGTACAAGTTGGAAAAAGTCTATATTTACCAACTCTTAAAAATTGTCATAATTTTGAATTTATAGAATAATAATTGTTAATCAATATCACGAAAACCAATCCTGAAAACAGGACACCAAATGCTGATACTGCTATCTCACTATTTTTTAAAATACTACCCAATATAAGTTATACTGTTCAACTTGAATATCAATATATTTTTATGAAATGTCACCATAATTGATATTTTTTAAAAGACCTGCATTGAGAATTCCGTGCTTGAAAATGATTTCTCTCTAGTAAGGGTTCTAGTATGAATTGTTTTTATAAAATCTGTAAGGACATTTCGGACACGATAATGGTTTCTCTCCAGTTCGGGTTCTAATATGACTAATCAAACTACTTTGTTCACTGAAACTGAACATGCATTTCGGGCACGAGAATGGTTTCTCTCCAGTGTGTTTTCTATTATGAAGAACCAGTGCACTTTTTCACTGCACCTATAATTGCATTCTGAGCACGAGAATGGTTTTTCTCCAGTGTGGGTACGAATATGTCTAATCAAACTGCTTTGTTCACTGCAACTGAACGTGCATTCCGGGCAAGAGAATGGTTTTTCTCCAGTGTGGGTACGAATATGTCTAATCAAACTGCTTTGTTCACTGCAACTGAACGTGCATTCCGGGCAAGAGAATGGTTTTTCTCCAGTGTGGGTACGAATATGTCTAATCAAACAGCTTTGTTCACTGCAACTGAACGTGCATTCCGGGCATGAGAATGGTTTTTCGCCAGTGTGGGTTCTGATATGACGAATCAAGTTATTTTGACGAATGCACCTGAATGAGCACGAGAATGGTTTCTCTCCAGTGTGGGTTTGAATATGAATAACCAAAGCACTTTGTTGGCGACTCTTATAGGAGCATTCCGAGCAAGAGAATGGTTTCTCTCCAATGTGGGTTCTAGTATGACTAACCAAATCACTTTTTTGATAGGATTTGTCAGTGCATTTCAAGTACGAGAATAGTTTCTCTTCAGTGTGCGTTCTAATATGGTGTAAAAGAAAATCAGTTTTATTACTACACGTATAGGAACAAGCAGGGCAAGAATACGATTTCTTTCCTGTGACTGATTGCTTTGCTTTCGGGTGCTTTGTGCCAATGATAGATGAATTTGATGAAACTGGAACTGAAAAATAAAATGAAAATTATTAATGGCATTGAGGGAATTATACAGATAAATGACAAGTCAATGTAAAGGATCCCCTCTGACGGTTGAGTTTTTATTTTTAATTGTATTTTTTTTAAATTTTAGTTTTGGGCAAGATACGCAAGGAGACCTACCAGCAAGGAATGTAACAGCCCATTACTTGGAGAAACTAAAAATCTGCCTTATTATTGCCTGTTGCACAATGCTATCCTCAGATGTAACAATGAAACACAACTCCACAAAACATCAGAGAATATCTTACTAATATCGTACCCCTGTGGGGAAACGGCGTGGTGGTTAGTTAGTTAGTGTACTGCGAAAGAAAACCGTTCTGAATGTTTTTTGTTTTTACTTTGCGGTTTGTTTCAGCACGACACGAAGCACGCACCAGAAAAAGCCACGAGGGCCGCAGTTTCCCCTGAGTGCGAACACATCATCAGCAATTCATTTATTTATGGATCTTTCCATGTATTTTAATTTATCTCGTTTACTGATATCATAACTAACAAAGCGTTGGTTTTCCCGCAACTCGCTCTGTACAGACATATTACTGATAAAGGAAGCAGGAATAAAAATATAATTTTTCGTTTTTCTCTCCTTTTTTAGAATATTAGTGTATGATTGTTTGTTATTTAAATTTGACTATAAGCTCCTTATCTCGGGCCCAGAGGTCAGAGAGGTCGCTGATATAAAACTGTACCAAGGCAAATACAATTTAATGGAATTTGTTAATAAATTATAATCGAAATTTCCTCTGAAATGTTTCGTAAGTAAGTACTTAAATATATATATATATATATTAAATTTCGAATAAGGAATTATACAATTTGTCCATAGAAACAACATCTATCAGACAGGTAGGTATCATAATAATTTAAAAAAAGTGCGAATAAGAAAGTCATAATGAAACGAAACGTCACATTAAAAAAATATATTTACCGTTCAAACCGCTACCATCTCGATACGGAAACGGAACGTACAAACAAATTTACAGAAAGACTGTCCAGTTAAAACAGGACTGTAGTATTTGATATATATAGATTTGTCGGTAAGCACTTACAGTCCAGTAACCATGTACATCAGACAGATCCGGAGCTGTTTATGATGTTGGTTCAATGAATAATCCAAGATTCCGCCTTTGAGTGTAGAACGCAACATTTTCAAAAATCCAACAAACTTCGACATTTTCTACCTTTCTTCATTTTTGGCGATTTTCACCGTAAAGGAATAGTTTTCGACTATAACTATGTTGAAAATTAGTCATTCGACATAGTTATAATCGAAAACGTATATCCTGCTTTGTGCATGACAAGCAATAAAATAATCTTTCAGCGTTGCCATATTCGCCCATTTATCCTGTCCTAATTGTTGGCATTTTCTGTAGTAACACATGAACATGGCAACGTTGGAATGTTTTTCTTGCTTGTCATGCACAAAGAGCACGCTCACTATTTGGGGACATTTCGTTATACGAAATTAATAATGACAACACGCTGCCTTAGTTCTTGTATGTTCAATAGACCATTTAGCAAATTTTACAGGAAACGTTTTTTTTTTGTTTTTACAGGCAAATTCTAAAAAATTCTCGATTTTGGTCATTTCGTTTAATACATATGTGTAACAGGAAATTATTAAAGATAATTTTTCGAAGATTGAAGCTATAATATGCCCATATTATGACTTTAAAGGTGGATGTTGAACATGGCTTGAAAATGATGAATGATTATTTTGGATATTGAACATATCGTCTGGAGATTGAACAATTCGGCTCCCATAAGTTTGAGGTATTTTTTGTTCAATTAGCCAATTAGTGGTAAATTGTATATACAGGTTAATTTTCAGATTTCAAATACTTTACTTTTATCTTAGTTAGAAGTTGACTTAAAGTATTACTTTAAAATATACAAACAGAGTCCTTGAGTTTATTTTTCACAAAAACTGCTCTATATAAATCATCCAATATTTTGGAAGTTTGAAAACAATGAACAAGTACAAAGGTACCTACCGCTAATATACTACTATCGGTTGTCAGTGCATGCGTGATGTGAAATATTCTTACATCGTACGTATTACGGCCTCCGTGGTCTAGGGGTACTCTTGACTAGAAATCCGAAGGTCGCGGATTCAACTCCTGGCGTGCGCAAGTAAATTTTATTTGATTCATTTATGTTATTTCACAAATTATTTATTTAAAATACAAAACTAAATCCCTTTAGTGGAAACTTTTTTCAAATATCTTCTATGAAAACAATTTATAACACTTTAATTTTTTTTATGGGTATGTTTCACTTTGCCGAACGAATAATATTATATCACGTAAAACCATTTAAATGACTTTAGCGTTATTGATTTATTCATTACATGCAAGTTCACGGGAAATAATTTCAATTAAAAAACCCTAAATTACTATAACCGGTATGATATATTAACACGGATGAACGAAATGATTTTTGTTAACAGTTGAAACCAGTTAAAGTCTTATGGGTGTTTTGAATGGACCATGTTGGTGATGTTAAAATGAAGAGTGCTGACAGTTAAAATACGTTAAATGCAAATAAGTGATTTCAACAGACTGTTATAGCGACGTTTAGATAGTTAAGCATTGACTATTGAAATAAGCTAAAGGTCATTATGTGCTTTGATTAGTAGTATTCACGCAAAACTATCTGGGTTTGTGATTTAACGGAATATCAGTAATGACGGTAAAGTTCTAAATTTGCCACGTTTACTTAGGTTTCGTACCGTCTTGTTCACTTTTATGGAATATCTATCGTGCGTGAACGAGACATAACGCGTACTGACCGCACCGCCGTAAATTAACACACCAGAGCTACGATGCTCCCAGTGAGTGTCAGTCCACTGTGGCTTGCGTGTGCATCTGTTTGTTTCTCCGACTTAATTAGTGAGTGCAATTAATTAAAATTATGGATAATCTAGAGCACATTCAGTCATTATTAAAACGAAGGCAGGAGCTTATTAAGCGGCAGGGCAACATATTAACAAGGTCAGTGAACTTACTATGTTTTGATTTACTATTAGGTTTCTCTCTAACCAACTTATGTGAAACTGAGTTATTTTTGAAATTGAGTTATTTTTTAAATTATTCAGCAATAATTGCTGCAATATTATTGTAGCAAGAAATGTTGATATGTTATTAAGTATATATTATCTTTTAAAGACAAATTAATTCTCAGCGGCTGTGTTTACATTCATTGTACACAGTCATTAACTTTATTTCGGACACAAATATTAACTTTAAGTGTGAGTGAGGGCAGTCAATAGTTTTTAAATGTACTAATTTTTATTTCCAGGATGCAAATGGCAGCAACTGCAGATGGCTCACGGCAAAGCCATGCCAGTCCATTACACTCCGTAAAATCGGCACAGCATACTTCTGAAGAAGCACCTGCGACTGAAGGAGATGGAAAACCTTCAATTGCCTTCGTTTAAATTGTGGAAATTGCCATGTTTACAGCATTTTCTTTTCGTAATTAAAATTAAAACAGGGTATTTATTTATGCAGCTTAATATTAATTTTCAGGTGGAGATCAGACAATTCCAAATCACAGCTATTCATACGACAGCAACTCTTTAGAACTTAATGACGAACAACAATTGATTGCTGAAGAACTTGAATCACTCTTTGGAGACGATTTTTCAGATGACGACCCATCCTTCACACCTCATGACTCCTCCCCAATTGCTGATAGTTTTAAAGACAGTTTAATTACTTTGGGGGACTTTGGAGTACTACCGGAACGTGAAAAACAACCACTCATGGATGAAGTTAATATGCTGGATACTCTGAATGCTAAACAAATAATTGGTGATGTTTTAAAATACCTGCTGAATCAAGTATTAACGGATGTTGGGCCATTAAAGAGGTAGCGTGATGCGGACCCTCGTGAATGGGCTGTGAATCGAGCCAAAATGAGAAGGGATGAACGTTTAACATAAGTGACACAAAAAAAATTAAGACCTTCTCAGGTGCTCAAGCCAGCTTATTGTGATAAATGCCAGTACAGATGCAACAAGAACTTTACTTCGGATGAACGTAATATACTTTGTAGACACTACTGGCAGCTTGACTTCAAAGGCAAGAAAAAATTCTTGTCAACAAATTTGCACATTCAAGAACCAAAGCGCATTCTGGCTATCAGACCCAAAAAACAAAGATTGTATGCAAAAAAATGTTTTTTTCCCAAAGGTAATGACAAGATAGCAGTTTGCCAAAATTTCACGACCAAAACTCTCTGCATATCACCAGACGTTATAAAACTTGCAATCAAGAATAAAAATGCACAGGGATTTTACACTCAAGATGACAAGAGAGGTCAAAAAGAGCCTCCACATAAAACTAATGTGGACATCTTTAATCTTGTGAAATCACACATTGAATCATTTCCAAGCATGGAGTCTCACTACGTGAGAAAATCGTCAAATCGTAAGTATTTGGACAGATCTGTCCATAAGAAAAATGCATGCTTTATACGTGGAGCATTGCAAAGAAACGGATATTACCGAACCTGTTACATAAATAACATACCGACGAATATTTTCAAAGAATTACAATCTAAGTTTCTTCGTACCAAAGAAGGATCAGTGCCTAATTTGTTCAAACTATGTAAAGGCTAGTGATAAAAGCAAATTAAAAGAAAAGTAAAAGAAGACATGGAAAGAAAAGATGTTTGCAATACGGAGAAGGAAAAAGATAATGAGAGGTTTAACAATGAAAACAACTTCATGTCGCTAACATTCGATCTACAGGCAGTTTTACAAATCCCAAGTGGAAAAGTCGGCCTTCTCTACTATGTAAGAAAATTATGTATGTATAATCTTATATTATATGAGGCACCTGCCCCCAACAATGCGTACTGTTTTCCATGGTCCGAAATAAATGGAAAGCGTGGGAGTTGGGAAATAGGCTCTATCCTGTCCTCACAAATCACTTACCGGACAATATTAATGAAATAAGCTTGTTTTCTGACACATGCGGAGGGCAGAATCGAAACCAATATGTAGCAGTAATACTACTTTGGGCCGTTCAACACATTGAGCACATCAACATAATTGAGCAGAAATTTCTAGAACCTGGTCACATACATATGGAAGCAGATTCAATGCATAGTAGCATAGAACATGTTAAGAAAAACTCTTCTGTGTATACTGTGCGTGATTGGGTTGATATCTTCGAACGAGTTAGATTACAAAAAAGCGCAAAATTGACCAAAAAATAGTTACCGTCAAGCCATACAAAGTTAAAGACTTCAAACGTGATGAATTCATCGACTTGAAAGACCTCGCTGACAAGGTTATGATAAACAGAACGAAGGATGACCAAGGCAACCAAGTTAGATGGTTAAAAATAAAAAGATTGAGGTATGTGAAAGGAGAAACGGAAAAAATCTTCTTCAATTATGACATGTCTGACACATTTCATCACATAAATATTGCAGAAAATTTTAAAGCACCAGAAAATTAATTAAGATCTTCTCTTAATTCTCCTGGCCCACAAATAAAAAAATAATGTTTCCAAAGTTAATCTCCGAGACTTAAAACCACTCTATGCTGAACCACTGGCGATAAGTCAGGCCAAGAAAAATGACCTACTGAAACTGTGTCAAAAGGGAATCCTGAAGTGTCCTGAAGAATTACATGGATGGTACAATGGACTCCGCACTAATATCGATCTGAAGGATCGAGTTCCGGAGCCCGCTAATGATGAATGTGAGCTTGAAGATAATGGTACTCAAGAATAATTCATTCTTGCCTTAATTAATGTTACCTTTAAATATCGAAATAGTTTCATTATTTTATTTTTTCTTTGAAATCTTTTTATGATTTACATCATTAAAAATGTCATTTTGTATTTATTTTAACATTTTGTTTCAATACACAATAAAATTCTCTGAAAAATGGTTTAATTCCTCTACAAATTAAATCCTCTGAAGCTATTTAACGTTTTCTTGAGCATTAAATTCAAAGTACTGGCTTATATTGTGTACTGATAAAACCAGTTAAAATCCCACCATTTTATCTTTAAATTTTTTTTTTTGGGTTAAACAATTTATTAAGTTGAAATGATTTATGAAAATTATAAGTTAATTAAACTCTAAATATAACAGCATTTTACAGAATTGAAAATTTAGAATGCGAATATGACTTTTACACAGTCAAACTTTCAAATTGATTTTTCTCAAAATCGTCAATCATGCACTTAGTGGGTTTTATCAGTATACCGACGATATAGTCTATTTGCGGCATGTTCCAGATAGGAAGATATGGTGTAAAGACCACCATAAGAATTGAAATGGCTTTAGCCGTGTTTGGTGATCAGATCTGAATAGATACTCACATATCATCTCTCTTCTCCTTCATCCTCCTTCCTCTCTTTCTCCTCTCCATCTCCTTTCCCTCCACACTACCTTCAGCCTCACAATATACTAATATACCCCAATTGGGGATTCCATAGTCTCACTGGCTCTAGATGGTTGGGAGCAGTTAAGACTGTGTGCGGTATTTCATAAAAAAACCCGAGTGATGCGTAAAATTATTGAAGTTCAATTTTCAGTTGAAAATTTGTTTTTTTTTTTTTTTTTTCGTTACCTACATTTGATAAATGTAATTTTTAAAGTTTACTTACTTTAGAATAAAAAAATTCTTTCGGAAGGTCTTATTTGCCGTAAGCTTATTATTTATTATTAAGGCGAACTGAGTTCTGCATGTTTCTGTAGGCGAATGTGTGGATGCACGGTTAGGTAGAAACTGTGCAGGTGTGTGGGTCGAGCGCGATTCGGTAATCCTCGGCAATGCTCGTGCATTGATGTGAGTCATTCTGGACCGAATCGCGCGCTCGCGAACAGCATTTAATTAAGCTCATGTAAAGACTAAATAAAGTAACACTTTTCATTTAAAATAGATATTATTATTTAATTCAATCCATTCTCTTAATCCTGCTCAAACAGGTTATGGGCCCAGTTAACGTATAACTAAAAATTAAGAGAACGCGAGTGAAATTATTTGACAAGTCTCAAGTGGTGCGGAACGGAAGTCGGCCATTGTTTTAGTGTCAGAGCTAACTGTTTGAAAACGAGCGTGAAGTGTGAATAAAATTCACGATGTCGGTCGGCATCTCGGTGAAGGGTGTGAAGCCTTTCGATGGAACAAACTTCCAGGGCTGGAAAGCTCAAGTGAGTGCACTATTTGTGATGAACGATGTTCTCGATGTCGTCGATGGCACGAGAGAGAAGCCTGCTGCCGGCGATGGACATGCGGCTGCGCTGAAGAAAAACGTGAAAGATGACGCAACGGCAAAATTCATAATTCTGTCAAATCTTGACGAGGCTCAACAAGTGTGTGTGTTGTCGTGCATCTCTGCGAAAGAGATGTGGGACAAATTGTGTCTCATTCACGAGCAGAAAACCGCGTCAAACAAGCTGGGTCTGCTACAAAGATTTCACGCTTGTCGGATGAGCGAAGCAGACACTGCGGTTCAGCATGTGGCCAGGGTGATGAATATGGCGAGTCAACTGAAGGACGTCGGTGAGAATGTATCAGACGCTACGATAATGGCAAAAATACTCGCGAGTCTCACCACAAAGTTTAGCACGCTGCAGGTGGCGTGGGACAGCGTAGACCCTGCGCGACAAACTCTCGATAATCTCCAGGAACGGCTAATAAGAGAGGACACGAGGCTCAACGGCGAAGAAGAAGCGTCGGAAGCGCTGGCTGCAATAGCCAAAAATCGTCGTGGGCGAGGAACAAAAAGTGCTGAAAAGGACATGAAGAAAGTGCAGTGTTATAAATGCCAAGGCATGGGACATATTGCGAGTCAGTGTCGGAATAAGCGGAAGCCACGTGACGACGGCGAAACATCAAGTGATTGCGCGTTTGTAGGAGAAACAGGCAGCTCGATCGCGTCGGGCTTGAAAAATAGAGCGCTTATACCGTGGACGGAGAGTGGCGTAATGGCGATCGATCAAAGCGAGGTCTGGCTGATCGACAGCGGCGCATCGAAACATCTAACCTACCGACGTGACTGGATGACTGACTACAAGCCGGATAACACGGGCGCTACAGTATCGCTTGGTGACAATCAGATATGCGACGTCGCTGGTGAAGGCACGGTGCGAATTAAAAAATTAATCGATGGAGTGTGGCAAGATGCGAGAATTGAAAAAGTGCTAGACGTTCCGAAATTGAGAAAAAACTTATTCTCCGTCGGAGTATGTACAAAGAAGGGACTCGGAGTGCGTTTCGAAAATAATCGGGTTATTGTGGATCGCGACGGTGAAGTGCTCGGGACGGGAATGAAACAAAACAATGACGTGTATCGCATGTTCTTCAAGGTCACGAAACAAGGAAGCACAGAAGAAGCTAACGTAGCTACGACAAATTTAACTGTGTGGCACGAGCGATTGGGACACGTCGGGAAACGAGCGATTCGTGAATTAGCAGAAAAGGGGCTCGTGAGTGGAGTAACATTTTCAGACAAAAGTGACGTCTTCTGTGAACCGTGCCAATTTGGGAAATCGCACAGGCTGCCCTTCAACAAGAAACTGGAGCGAAATAAGAAAATAAAGCCAGGCGAGAAAATGCATTCAGATGTCTGTGGGCCGATGTCAACGAATTCTGTCGGAGGATCGAGGTATTTTTTAACATTTAAAGATGAAGCTACCGGCTACAGACACGTATACTTCATGAAAACGAAATCCGAGGTGTACGAAAAATTCAAGATCTTCGAAAAGATGATCGAGAATAAGTTCGGAAGAAAAATGAAAACTCTTCGCTCCGACAATGGCCGAGAATTTTGCAATGACCAGATTGATAAATACCTCAAAGAATGCGGAATAAAGCGAGAGACAACAGCGCCATACAATCCGGAGCAAAATGGCAAAGCTGAACGCGACAATCGGACGATTGTTGAAAGTGCTCGTACAATGATAATCGCGAAGAATCTTCCATTAACCCTTTGGGCGGAAGCAGTGAATTGTGCCGTATACGTTCTCAACCGAACAGTGTGGACAAGTGGTGCAGTAACGCCGTACGAAGCGTGGATTGGAAAAGCTCCGAATCTGAAACATCTTCGAATCTTTGGATCAGACGCGTATGTGCACACTCCCAAACAATTCACACGAAAATTCGATGCACGAGCTAGCAAAAAGATATTCGTCGGATATACGGAAGAATCGACGAATTACCGGGTGTATGATCCTGAAAAGAAAAAGGTCAGTGTGGTTCGAAATGTTGTGTTCAACGAAAAAATCGGGGCGCCAGTGGCGAAAGAAAATGAGAAGGAGGAGGAATACGAAACAATTCTTTCACGATCCGAGGAACAAGAGAACGAGGCACGAGAGAACGAGAACGTGAACGACAATGTGATCGACAACGAAGAAAACGATCACAACAAACAAGAGGACGATCAAGACTGTGAAGATCGAAGAATCCTGCGAGATCGAGCACTGATTAAAACTCCTAGAAGGTATCAACACAATGCAAATGTGGCAGAGTACATAGTCCCATTAACGTACGAAGAAGCGACGAATAGCACTGAAGCTGCGCAGTGGGCGGGTGCTATTAAAAACGAATTTAAAGCTCATGAAGAAAATCGTACGTGGGAACTCGTGAAGAAAACGCCGGAGATGAGACTAATTGACTCGAAATGGGTGTTTCGGGTAAAGACGGATGTCGACGGGAAGTCACATCGTTTCAAGGCTCGATTGTGCGCAAGGGGCTTCCTGCAAAGAGAGGGGATTGACTTCAAGGAAACGTTTTCTCCAGTGGTGAGATATGACTCGCTGAGAATTTTGCTGGCAACGATAGCCGCGGAAAATCTTGAAGTAATGCAATTTGACGTTCAAACTGCATTTCTATATGGCAAACTAGAAGAAACAATTTTCATGAAAGTTCCGGAAGGACTGAAGCTGAAAGAAGACAAAAGGAACGTCGCATGCAAGCTCGAAAGGGCTCTCTACGGGCTCAAACAAGCTCCAAGATGTTGGAATCAACGATTCAACAAGTTTTTGAATGAATTCAACTTCGTAGAATGCGAAGCAGACAAATGTGTATTTACTGGAAGGATTAAAAACAACAAAGTATATCTGGCGCTATTCGTCGATGATGGGCTAGTAGCCTCGAACAATATAGAGACCCTTAAGGAAATTATTCAACGACTAAGCGAAACATTTAAAATAACAGTCGAGGACTCAAATATTTTTGTCGGCTTACAAATAAAAAGGGATAGAGAGAGAGGTAAACTGATGATTCATCAGAGCGCGTACACGCAGAAAATAATTGAAAAATTCGGAATGGCGGATGCGAAAACAGTGTGCGTGCCAGCGGATCCGCACGCAGCACTGATTCCAGTCGTGGAAAACAATAAAACTAAAAATGTACCGTATCGCGAAGCAGTAGGGTCTCTGGTTTTCCTAGCTGCTGTATCGAGGCCAGACATCGCGTTCGCAGTAAATGCAGTGAGCAAGTATTTGAACGAGCACAATTCATCGCATTGGCAAGCAGTAAAGAGAATATTTGCATATCTAAAAGGCACAACTGATTACGGTATTGAATATCAAAGCGGCGGTAGCGAACCAAAATTGATAGGTTTCTCGGATGCTGACTACGCTGGGGATGTAGAAACGCGAAGGTCGACAACAGGATATGTTTTCTGTCTCGCGAACGGGGCCGTAACGTGGTCGTCACAGCGTCAAAGACTGGTGACGCTAAGTACAACGGAAGCCGAGTACGTAGCTGCATCAGCAGCAGCTCGGGAAGTAGTCTGGATCAGAAAGCTGTTATCGGACATCGGATGTCCATGTAATGAAGAAACAACGCTTTACGTTGACAACCAAAGTGCAATTCAATTAGTCAGAAATCCAGTATTTCACAAAAGAACGAAGCATATAGACATACACTTCCATTTTATCCGCGAGAAAGTGAATGATAAAGAAATTGTAGTTAAATATGTTCCATCTGCAAATCAGAGAGCAGATATATTAACAAAGGCGCTGCCGCGAGACCGTTTCCAGGATCTATGCTATAAGCTAAATATGGTAACGAGAAATGAGAAACACTCGAACGGCGGTAGTATTAAGGCGAACTGAGTTCTGCATGTTTCTGTAGGCGAATGTGTGGATGCACGGTTAGGTAGAAACTGTGCAGGTGTGTAGGTCGAGCGCGATTCGGTAATCCTCGGCAATGCTCGTGCATTGATGTGAGTCATTCTGGACCGAATCGCGCGCTCGCGAACAGCATTTAATTAAGCTCATGTAAAGACTAAATAAAGTAACACTTTTCATTTAAAATAGATATTATTATTTAATTCAATCCATTCTCTTAATCCTGCTCAAACATTTATGTTGATTATGGTGAATAAAATATAATTTTTTTAAATACTTTCAGCTCTTAAAATTCTAAAATTATAATATCCCGCGATTTGGGTTATGGGTGTGCGCTATTTAACATTACATTTATTGTTGTTAGTCGTTTGCCTAGTTGGTTTTATTATAGTTCCTACATAAGAATATGTTTATTGTTTTTATGTGACTAAAAAAAACAAAAAATCAGAAACTTTTGATTGAATGAATTCAAAATTGAAATATTTGGACTTCGTTTTCATCAGCGATCTCAGCAGTGATAACGGACTAAATATGTGTCGTAGATGTCTTTCAATCAGACTATGAGGACAGACGACTTTTTGTACATTTCCATTTCCTGGCTCTTTTGTTGTATTTCTTGAAAAAAAAAAGTTTTAATGCACTAATATAATTTATTAATACTCATTTTAGGTAAAAGTCCTAAGTTTGTAAATAAATAATTGAATAAATAAATAATAAATGAAGCATCCTGTGTATTTGCCTAGCAAATTCAAGAAGTACATGTAAGATATGCTGAAAAAGCCTATAACTGACATAATTTTAAGACTTACCTTTCTATTTGAGCTACTGTTCTAAGGTTTATTGATTCTGGAGTCGGTGAAGTCATTTTTTAGTTCAATAACAGTATATATTCGCAATTAAACGTATTTTTAGTGGAACAATTTCGTTGTTAGAAAACAACTATAAATCAATATGGCCGCACATTTTAACCAGCCGGCTCCTGATTGGTTGACAGTGGAGATTGAACATTCAAGACCTCAACCTTCTGCGGGATGGTGAACAAATATCTATGAACTTTTAAAAAAATATTATATTCATAACTTTGAGTATTTGAATGTTCAATATCCAGGAGATTGAACAAATAAGAACTGAAACATTATTCCGTGAGTGGATATTGGCACTCGAAAAATGCTTAAAATGTCACTTAAAAACCAAAAAATATGGTTTTTTTGAACTTCATCAATGCGCAATAGGCTAATAAACATATTGGCATTCATAACTCAGTTTTGCGAAAAAAGGTCTATTGAACATACAAGAACTAGGACAGCGAACAGTTCTTTATTCTTTAGCTCCGTACGTTGTAATCTTTCCTTGCCGGTGCCGTTAACTGATTTAGTGAATTGACAAATACAGGGTGTCTGGGGGTAAAGTGCACTAACTTCGGGAGGTGATTTTACATGTTTATAGAACTACAAAAGGCACAAAACTTTTTTTTTAAATTCCGTTGTTTTTTCCCATACTAAAATATTTTCCATAGAAGAATTTTTTTTCCATACAAACGATTAAAATTTTATTCCTAAAATCCTTTTATTTTTTAATGTGAATATCGCCAAATATCCTATAATATTAATAATGCCTACAACTTCTGACGTTTCCCATAAATTCTGGTGGCAACCTGCGACACTAGCGCCTTCTAGCGGCATGAGTTGTGCGACTTGGTTTTCACTAATACATTTTTTTATGGATTTAATGTGAAATTATTTTCTTTATTTTACATTAATTAATTATATATATCTATTTTTTAAAAATAAATATATCACAAATTACCTATTTTTATTACATTAAAAATATATTAAACAGCTATTGACTGTCTTTAATGGTTTAGAAAGGTAATATACTTATTTAATTGTGAGAAATTATACAAAAAAATATTTTTTTAATATCTGTATTAATATTATATATTGAATATATTCGAAAATTCAAAAATCAGACAAAATTCTGTTTTTCCTCCTTCATATAATTCGGACCTCTTCGAGACCCGCATTAATGAATCCTTTCCTACAGCCACCACCTTAACCCGCCTCACAAGGCTGCCCAACGGGGTGGTGACACACCTCCCCCACCTTTACAGTGTACATACAGGGGCGCTCTTGTGAGGTGTCACTTGAAACAAATGTGTTTTGAACATCAACATGACGATGATTTATAACATCAACTTGAACACAGAATGTTTCATGGAACTAACACAGTTTTGCTGAATTAACCTTAAAATTTGTAACAATTATGTTTATAAGCAATAATTATTAGCCTGAAACACTCATCCACATTGAAAAATCTCCTGATAAAAGATACATGACGCCAACGGGACTCGAACCCGTGTCCCTTCGATTTCCGGTCGACAGCTCTGACCACTGAGCTATGGCGGCTTATCTCTTATCCGCGAAATAATTCAATATATACTAGTGTTTCATTCAACAATTACTGCTTATTACATTTTTTTCACCTGAAAACAATCAACTTTATTTTATATGAGAAAGGCATTGTAAGTGCTAACTCTCTCACTAGATGGCGTCGAGACAAATTGCCTACATTTTTTTGGTGAAGATACTTGAACTTGTCAAATATTAATTATTTTTTTTGGTAAACTAATGTTTAAGACAAGATTTTTTATGCATAGCACAAAGGGTAACAATTATTTTTATAAGCAATATATGTCTTCCACTCTGGAACATGCTGCAAATATACAATATATTATTATTATGAGTAATTTGTGAAATAACACAAATTAATCAAATCAAATTGACTTGCGCACGCCGGTTTTCAAGTCGCGACTTCCGACTTGCTACTCGAGAGCTTAACTCTTCCACAACGGAGGCCGTCGTAATTATATAATTCTGTTATGAATCAAATGTATACACAATATATACACTCTGTCTTCTTATTATGGTTATTTGTTTTTGTTTTATTTAATTGTGTTCATTTCTTAACGCAATGAGGTAATCTATTAGTTGTTGTATTTTTGGTAAAGTGTAAAAAAAATATGAAATTCTTCTTTTGATTTCAAAAGGTTAATAAAAAAATAAAATAAGCGATCAATGCAAACTATTCATTTAGTCCAACTTAAAAACGACTAAAGAAGACTAAGAATTCTAAATGTGCATTTGTGTATGGCAAAAATCATCATTTTAAGGGCATTTTTGCAATAAAACTTTGTAACTTTGTGATTTCATTTCATAAATTAATCCAAACAAAAAACTTTGTATATAGTTGCTAGGTCGCTAGTCTCTGGTGTAGTGGTGTGATGGCTAGGGGGAATGTATGTGTATGTAATATGGATTAGCAAAGGATTGACAGTACCCAACCCAACCTACTTGGTGGCAACCAAAGCTCGGTAGAAACTTTCAACTAAGCGTAAATCTGTATAATCTTCTAGCACCGTAAGGAAAGGGTTAATGAATTGTATATAGTTGCTAGGTCGCTAGTCTCTGGTGTAGTGATGTGATGGCTAGGGGGAATGTATGTGTATGTAATATGTATTAGCAAAGGATTGACAGTACCCAACCCAACCTACTTGGTGGCAACCAAAGTTCGGTAGAAACTTTCAACTAAGCGTAAATCTGTATAATCTTCTAGCACCGTAAGGAAAGGGTTAATGAATTGTATATAGTTGCTAGGTCGCTAGTCTCTGGTGTAGTGGTGTGATGGCTAGGGGGAATGTATGTGTATGTAATATGGATTAGCAAAGGATTGACAGTACCCAACCCAACCAACTTGGTGGCAACCAAAGCTCGGTAGAAACTTTCAACTAAGCGTAAATCTGTATAATCTTCTAGCACCGTAAGGAAAGGGTTAATGAATTGTATATAGTTGCTAGGTCGCTAATCTCTAGTGTAGTGGTGTGATGGCTAGGGGGAATGTATGTGTATGTAATATGGATTAGCAAAGGATTGACAGTACCCAACAGCTCGGTAGAAACTTTCAACTAAGCGTAAATCTGTATAATCTTCTAGCACCGTAAGGAAAGGGTTAATGAATTGTATATAGTTGCTAGGTCGCTAATCTCTAGTGTAGTGGTGTGATGGCTAGGGGGAATGTATGTGTATGTAAAATGGATTAGCAAAGGATTGACAGTACCCAACAGCTCGGTAGAAACTTTCAACTAAGCGTAAATCTGTATAATCTTCTAGCACCGTAAGGAAAGGGTTAATGAATTGTATATAGTTGCTAGGTCGCTAGTCTCTGGTGTAGTGGTGTGATGGCTAGGGGGAATGTATGTGTATGTAATATGGATTAGCAAAGGATTGACAGTACCCAACCCAACCTACTTGGTGGCAACCAAAGCTCGGTAGAAACTTTCAACTAAGCGTAAATCTGTATAATCTTCTAGCACCGTAAGGAAAGGGTTAATGAATTGTATATAGTTGCTAGGTCGCTAATCTCTAGTGTAGTGGTGTGATGGCTAGGGGGAATGTATGTGTATGTAATATGGATTAGCAAAGGATTGACAGTAGCCAACAGCTCGGTAGAAACTTTCAACTAAGCGTAAATCTGTATAATCTTCTAGCACCGTAAGGAAAGGGTTAGTGAATTGTATATAGTTGCTAGGTCGCTAGTCTCTGGTGTAGTGGTGTGATGGCTAGGGGGAATGTATGTGTATGTAATATGGATTAGCAAAGGATTGACAGTACCCAACCCAACCTACTTGGTGGCAACCAAAGCTCGGTAGAAACTTTCAACTAATCGAAAATCTGTATAATCTTCTAGCACCGTAAGGAAAGGGTTAATGAATTGTATATAGTTGCTAGGTCGCTAGTCTCTGGTGTAGTGATGTGATGGCTAGGGGGAATGTATGTGTATGTAATATGTATTAGCAAAGGATTGACAGTACCCAACCCAACCTACTTGGTGGCAACCAAACTGGATTGGTGGAGACTTTCAACCAACCGTAAATCTTCGAAAGAGCTCCAGCATCATGAAATTTGCACAGATTTTTCATTCTGTAATTTCGTGGTCCACCCATTTACTTTAAAATCGCAACAAAATAAAAAGAGCATGCAGCGTGGTTTGTTTCATATTACGTTAAAGAGCATGCCGCGTGGTTTGTTTCATATTACGTTAAAGAGCATGCAGCGTGGTTTGTTTCATATTACGTTAAAGAGCATGCCGCGTGGTTTGTTTCATATTACGTTAAAGAGCATGCCGCGTGGTTTGTTTCATATTACGTTAAAGAGCATGCCACGTGGTTTGTTTCATATTACGTTAAAGAGCATGCAGCGTGGTTTGTTTCATATTACGTTAAAGAGCATGCCGCGTGGTTTGTTTCATATTACGTTAAAGAGCATGCGGCGTGGTTTGTTTCATATTACGTTAAAGAGCATGCGGTGTGGTTTGTTTCATATTACGTTAAAGAGCATGCCGCGTGGTTTGTTTCATATTACGTTAAAGAGCATGCCGCGTGGTTTGTTTCATATTACGTTAAAGAACATGCCGCGTGGTTTGTTTCATATTACGTTAAAGAGCATGCCGCGTGGTTTGTTTCATATTACGTTAAAGAGCATGCCGCGTGGTTTGTTTCATATAAAGTTAAAGAGCATGCCGCGTGGTTTGTTTCAAATTACGTTAAAGAGCATGCCGCGTGGTTTGTTTCATATTACGTTAAAGAGCATGCCGCGTGGTTTGTTTCATATTAAGTTAAAGAGCATGCCGCATGGTTTGTTTCATATTTGACATAATAATAATACTTATTTTAATGCAAGGATGGGGTAGGCTAGTGCAATCCCAAACGTCCCATATCGATTAAAAAATAGCAATTATGGAAAACTATGTAGGGTGTGGTCTTGAGTGAGCTAGGGCCCAGCTTTCACCTAGGAGTGGCGCTTGGTAACCACCATGACGGCGGAGGTCATTAGCCGCATCTTGGCTCCAGAGACCAGGTGTCTCATCAGGCCTGCAAATCCATTTAGTCCTAATTCCGTGAACATTGTCGATGCGCTGCTGTATCTTCGATATCCAAATAAGATTCTGCAGGCGTCATTATATTGGATTCGGAGTCGTTCCATCGAGCAAGTTGGGTAGTGACACACGTATACAGGCCGTTGGGTAGTTGGGCAGTAAGTAGTTGGGTAGTGACACACGTATACAGGCCGTTGGGTAGTTGGGCAGTAAGTAGTTGGGTAGTGACACACGTATACAGGCCGTTGGGTAGTTGGGTAGTGACACACGTATACAGGCCGTTGGGTAGTTGGGCAGTAAGTAGTTGGGTAGTGACACACGTATACAGGCCGTTGGGTAGTTGGGCAGTAAGTAGTTGGGTAGTCTCACACGTATACAGGCCGTTGGGTAGTTGGGCAGTAAGTAGTTGGGTAGTCTCACACGTATACAGGCCGTTGGGTAGTTGGGCAGTAAGTAGTTGGGTAGTGACACACGTATACAGGCCGTTGGGTAGTTGGGCAGTAAGTAGTTGGGTAGTGACACACGTATACAGGCCGTTGGGTAGTTGGGCAGTAAGTAGTTGGGTAGTCTCACACGTATACAGGCCGTTGGGTAGTTGGGCAGTAAGTAGTTGGGTAGTCTCACACGTATACAGGCCGTTGGGTAGTTGGGCAGTAAGTAGTTGGGTAGTGACACACGTATACAGGCCGTTGGGTAGTTGGGCAGTAAGTAGTTGGGTAGTGACACACGTATACAGGCCAGTACAGAATGCGTTAAACAGTGTTTTTTAAAAGTAATGCTGCATTTGCAACATCTGCGGGCAATCACATTAGACACTATGCTTAGGCTTCTCCTTTGTCGTTCGATATCGCCATTGTCCGATAGGTCTTGATTAATAATGTGCCCTAAGTATTTTACGTTCGTACATGTATTTATTCTTGAATTCAATTCTTAATAAATAAATAATCTGATAATTAAACCCCTGGAACCCATTACCAATTTCTTTGAGATCTAAAAGCCCTAGTGATTACTTTCTCGCTACCCAACTGTCAACTTGTAAAGACTGTAATCTTTGTATTAATTTAAATAAATGTAAAAGTATTTATAACGAAGCAAAGTTGGAGCTACACAATCATCCACACCAAGCGCATATTTAACTTTACCTTGATTCCTTAGCCTATCCGTAATATATCCGCTTTGTTAATATTGCCCTGATTCCTTAGTCTATCCGTAATATATCCGCTTTGTTAATATTGCCCTGATTCCTTAGTCTATCCGTAATATATCCGCTTTGTTAATATTGCCCTGATTCCTTAGTCTATCCGTAATATATCCGCTTTGTTAATATTGCCCTGATTCCTTAGTCTATCCGTAATATATCCGCTTTGTTAATATTGCCCTGATTCCTTAGTCTATCCGTAATATATCTGCTTTGTTAATATTGCCCTGATTCCTTAGTCAATCCGTAATATATCCGCTTTGTTAATATTGCCCTGATTCCTTAGTCTATCCGTAATATATCCGCTTTGTTAATATTGCCCTGATTCCTTAGTCTATTCGTAATATATCCGCTTTGTTAATATTGCCCTGATTCCTTAGCCTATCCGTAATATATCCGCTTTGTTAATATTGTCCTGATTCCTTAGTCTATCCGTAATATATTCGCTTTGTTAATATTGCCCTGATTCCTTAGTCTATCCGTAATATATCCGCTTTGTTAATATTGCCCTGATTCCTTAGTCTATCCGTAATATATCCGCTTTGTTAATATTGCCCTGATTCCTTAGTCTATCCGTAATATATCCGCTTTGTTAATATTGCCCCGATTCCTTAGTCTATCCGTAATATATCCGCTTTGTTAATATTGCCCTGATTCCTTAGTCTATCCGTAATATATCCGCTTTGTTAATATTGCCCTGATTCCTTAGTCTATCCGTAATATATCCGCTTTGTTAATATTGCCCTGATTCCTTAGTCAATCCGTAATATATCCGCTTTGTTAATATTGCCCTGATTCCTTAGTCAATCCGTAATATATCCGCTTTGTTAATATTGCCCTGATTCCTTAGTCTATCCGTAATATATCCGCTTTGTTAATATTGCCCTGATTCCTTAGTCTATCCGTAATATATCCGCTTTGTTAATATTGCCCTGATTCCTTAGTCTATCCGTAATATATCCGCTTTGTTAATATTGCCCTGATTCCTTAGTCTATCCGTAATATATCCGCTTTGTTAATATTGCCCTGGTTCCTTAGTCTATCCGCTTTGTTAATATTGCCCTGATTCCTTAGTCTATCCGTAATATATTTGCTTTCCTAACTATAATTATTTTTACAAGCACTCATTTTTATTGTGTCTGTTACTCTGGTTCAATGAACTCTATAAATTTTGCTTTGAATCAAGGCCTCATTTTCAAAATTGGAACTAATTGTTGGAAAAATTCTACCAAGTGATAAATTAGGTACCTACCGATAACAGATATTTAAACAGAAAATTTTGTTAATTAATTCTCTTTTCAAAATTGTAATTATAATATCCCGTGATTCTTCTCGGGTCTGCGCTAGGTAATAAAAATACTGATTTCGGTTGTCTTCTTGCATGTAAATCCGGTTCAATGAACTCTAGAACTTTTGCTTCGAATTTGATCTTCATTTTAAATATCTGAAATGTTTGTTGTTGACTTCGGACTAGTGATAAAGTACCTACCTGTAACATAACATATTGTATATAACAGAAAATTGTTTTAATAGGCTATTTCAAAGTCGGAATTGATATGTCGAGAATTCAGACTATCCCCATTGATGTGTATTATATTATATTTACTTTCCTTAATTTGATATCCATCGGTCTAACGCCGAACGACTAGAAAGTACCGCATCCGGTCCTCGCGCACTGCTACTGGCGCGATAATAGTGGAGCACGTTTCAACGAGATATGCAATATGGCTATCACGGGTCTGCGCTAGTATTATATCGTTTTTTTTTTTTTTTTTTTTTATTTGGTACATTATTTTGTTACAATTTATGTTTTCCAGTAATGTAGGCCTCACTGGGTGGCTTGCCCGTGCTGAGGCCTTCATTTTATAATATGAAAATCTAATCTACATATTACATTTAAAGAGAAGATAGTAAATTTGAAAAGAAAATAATAAATTTAAAATTAAAAATAAAAATACATAATAATACATTTAAAATTAAAAAATAATACAATGAAAATAATCTTGTGTGTTTGTGAGTGATGTGTGTTTATGTTGGTTTTGTGTGTTACGTGTAGGTTTTATTTTTATTTTATGCTATGACATTTTGGTAATATTGTCTTTTTTGTTGTTTAATCCATTTTGTAATTTTGTGTGTGAATTTATTTTTATTTTCCTCAATTTTAATTTCAATTTTTAGACTGTTGAAAGCTTTTATTGCATGGTATTGGTAGTGTCTTTGTCCAAAGGTTGAATTTACTGTTGGAGTTTTAATGTTTTCTTTGTACGCTTGTCTAACTGGTCTGTTAGTGTTATTTTGTGTATGTTGAAATTTATTTTTTTTGTTAAAAATGTAGTTTAGTAGTGTTTTAACGTATAATTGGCGTATATCTAGTACGTCACAGCTGTTGAATATTTGGTCTGTATCGGTCAGTCTATGTTTTTTTAGTATTACCTTTAAGATCGTTTTCTGTGCGGTTTCTATGTAATTGATAGCCGAGTTTGTTGCTCCTCCCCAAGCAATAATTCCATATTCTATTATTGATTGGCAGAGTGCAAAATATATTGTTTTCAATTGTTTTATTTTATATATGTTTCTTATATTTAGGAAAATGTGTATTGTTCTGAGGAGTCTATTTGTGATTTGTTTGATGTGATGTGTCCATCTAAGATTATGGTCAATAACGATTCCTAGATACTTTATTTGTTCTGTTTTTTCTAGAGGGGGGCAATCGCAGATGTTGGTGTTTAAACATTCGTGTATTTTTATGGTGTTTGTATTGTTTTTTGGCTGTCCCGTGCTATTTATACTGTATGTTGTGAATTTTGTCTTTGATATGTTAAGTGTAAGTATGTTTGAGTCTAGCCATGTTTTGACTTGCGAGATTCCCAAATTAGCTATGTTATATACATTATTCCAATCCTTAGATTTGAAAAGTAAAACTGTGTCATCAGCATAGCTAACTATTTCACCATCTATTTTCATGCTGCAAAGTTCATTTATGTAAATAGTAAAAAGAACGGGCCCTAGTATGCTTCCTTGTGGAACTCCATATGTAATCGGCAGTGGTTTACTAGTATGGTTGTTAATTTTGACTTGTTGAGTTCTGTTACTCATATAACTTTTAAATAGTTGAAGTTCCTTGCCTTTGATACCCATGTTTTCTAATTTTTTAAAAAGTGAATTGTGGCAGATTGAGTCAAAGGCTTTAGCTAAATCTAGATATATCGCTATGCATTTGTACCCTTGATCTAAGTTGCTATGTATATAATCTACTGTACATGTCAAAGCTTCTTTTGTGCCTATTTTGTCTCTAAATCCATATTGGTTATCCGAGATTAATTTGTTTTCTTCAAGGTATTTTATAATTTGGTTTTTTAATACTCTTTCGAAAATCTTTGATAGCGAGTTTAACAGAGTGATTGGTCTATAATTAGTTATTTCCATTTTGTCTCCGGATTTATAAATGGGGATAACTAGTCCTTTTTTAAGAGTACTAGGAAAGCAGGAGTGTGTTATACTAAGGTTGATTAAGTGTGTTATAGGTTTCAAAATTTCATTTTTTAATATCTTAATGCAATCCGTTGTTATCTCATCTAATCCAGGAGCAATTCGGTTTTTTAATGTGTTTATTATTTTGTCAATTTCCTCTTCCGAGGTTGTTTTTATTGTAAATCTGTGTTGTGTCGGTTTTTTATTGATATTTGATCTATTTGTTTGTGTTATGCAATTTACGGTTCGCTAAAACTTTTCCTATATTTGCAAAGAAGTTATTCACATGATTTGCTATAGTTTCTGTATTTGTATTGACATCTAATTTTTTGGAGTTAATATTTAGATTTTCAATAGTATTTTTCTGTTTGTATTTTTGTGTGTATGTGACTTCTTTTAATATTTTCCATAATTCCTTTGGGTTATTTTTTTCTTTTTTAAGTTTTTCGCTATAGTATAATTCCTTAGCCACTCTAATAATTTTGGTGCAGATGTTTCTATATCTTTTATAGTAGTTAAGTTGTTCCATGTCGTAGGGTGTATATTTAATTTGTTTGTGAATTTTGTCTCGTTTACGAATACAGTTTAATATTCCCTGTGTTATCCATAGTTTAATTTTTTTTGCTTTGTGTGTGAGTTTTACTTGTTTTATGATAGTGTTTTTATTTATTTCTTGTCCTAACATGTTATTAAATTTATCCCAGGCCTCCTCCACGTTCTCTATTTGGTATATTGTACTCCAGTCTATTTGTTTGAGTTTTTCTTTCAAGTTTGAGTAGTTAATTATTTTTTTTGTGAATATTTTGTCTTGGTTGGGTTTTGTGTTTTCGGTGTCTATTGCTATCATATTCATGTAGTGATCTGTGATAGTGCTTTCAAGTACTACGGTTTTGTTTTTAAGTTTTGTTTTGATCATTATATGATCTATACAAGTTTTTGTGTTTTGTGTGACTCGTGTTGGAATCTTTATCGTTGGCTCCAGTCCATGCTGTGCTAGTAGTGTTAGGTATTCTATGTTTTGTGGGTGTCCGTTTTGTAATATGTTTATGTTTAGGTCTCCAATGATGATGATATTTTTATTTTTGTTGATTTCTTTTAAAGTATTGTTAAGTGCAGTTAGGAAATGTGTGATGTCGTTTTTGGATGGAGATCTGTACATCGTTGGGAAGGAATCGAACCTATTGTCTTCCGACCCAAAGGCAAATAGTGGAGTGGATAATAGTGGAGCACGTTTCAACGAGATATGCAATATGGCTATCACGGGTCTTCGCTAGTATTATATCGTTGGGAAGGAATCGAACCTATTGTCTTCCGACCCAAAGGCAAATAGTGGAGTGGATAATAGTGGAGCACGTTTCAACGAGATATGCAATATGGCTATCACGGGTCTGCGCTAGTATTATATCGTTGGGAAGGAATCGAACCTATTGTCTTCCGACCCAAAGGCAAATAGTGGAGTGGATAATAGTGGAGCACGTTTCAACGAGATATGCAATATGGCTATCACGGGTCGGCGCTAGTATTATATCGTTGGGAAGGAA
The DNA here is from genome assembly GCA_026573805.1 of Hesperophylax magnus. Classification (NCBI taxonomy): domain Eukaryota; kingdom Metazoa; phylum Arthropoda; class Insecta; order Trichoptera; family Limnephilidae; genus Hesperophylax; species Hesperophylax magnus. Next base: position 3,204,102 of record JAIUSX010000059.1, read on the forward strand.
TCGAACCTATTGTCTTCCGACCCAAAGGCAAATAGTGGAGTGGATAATAGTGGAGCACGTTTCAACGAGATATGCAATATGGCTATCACGGGTCTGCGCTAGTATTATATCGTTGGGAAGGAATCGAACCTATTGTCTTCCGACCCAAAGGCAAATAGTGGAGTGGATAATAGTGGAGCACGTTTCAACGAGATATGCAATATGGCTATCACGGGTCTGCGCTAGTATTATATCGTTGGGAAGGAATCGAACCTATTGTCTTCCGACCCAAAGGCAAATAGTGGAGTGGATAATAGTGGAGCACGTTTCAACGAGATATGCAATATGGCTATCACGGGTCTGCGCTAGTATTATATCGTTGGGAAGGAATCGAACCTATTGTCTTCCGACCCAAAGACAAATAGTGGAGTGGATAATAGTGGAGCACGTTTCAACGAGATATGCAATATGGCTATCACGGGTCTGCGCTAGTATTATATCGTTGGGAAGGAATCGAACCTATTGTCTTCCGACCCAAAGGCAAATAGTGGAGTGGATAATAGTGGAGCACGTTTCAACGAGATATGCAATATGGCTATCACGGGTCTGCGCTAGTATTATATCGTTGGGAAGGAATCGAACCTATTGTCTTCCGACCCAAATTCTCAGGCTATCATAAATAAAATAATGAACCAAAATCAAAGTGAAGTGTCAATCTGTCATCTTAAACAAAAAACATAAACAAAAACATAAATTTTAAATAACAATAGTTATGTACGTACTTACCTCAAACATCAACAGGTTGTTGAACGCCACAAATACCAAAAATCAACTTGATCAAAAGATTTTTTTTTCTATACCTAATAATATTTAAAAAAAAACCTTTTTTTGATTTGGCTGAGGATTGTATCTTCCTTCTCATGGACTGGAGTCAACCACGCTAACAACCTCGCCAAATGCCAATCGGGTAGGACCGATATTTATTTCGTGTATTAACTGCTGTAATGTCATCTAATTTCAGAAAAATGCATTTGTGTGTTCGCCACCAAAAGTTGATAGAGTGCATTGTCATCGACAACGAGTCTATCTGACGAGTTTCAGCTCGATTAGATGTCAGGAAGTGGGTTTATGTGCGTTTCCAACATTTGCTTCAAATTCAATTAAGGCGATGCACTACGTCGTGTAATATTTGGAATCAAGCCGCTATCAAAAACACACCTTACGTAGATGGTGCTAAGGCTTAAATTCCCGCTTCACAACATCCACCTGTTTTGATTTATGCAAGAAAAAACATGGCCAAAAAGTGCCAGTTATTTTATTTTGTGGATGTTTAGGCACAAATATTTAAATGTTTTTCGATCATTTTATAAATAACTTAATTTGCCACATTATACAATAAAATCATAACCGAAAATGGGTTCGTAAGTAGGAGATTTTGAACTTTAAAGCAGTTTTCATAGGCCTCATACATTATTTTTTTTTGGACTTATAAAAAGACTAATCTAAAAAGTACTCGATTATTTCAAAGGCCAGGATGTATTCTACACCCAGTATTTAATTAAAGCATCTGAAACATTTCTAGGCGACCAAATTTTCAAACGAAAAACACATGATTTTGAATTACTACGTATGGCATCGTCTTAATTTGGTTCACTCCCGAAAACAAATATTAAAATAGATGTTTTTAAAAATAAAATGACTGTTGTTATCGCATTGACTTTCTGGTATTCTTATCGCATTGCCTTCCTGTTATTGTAATTTGGCCAGTTATTATACTGTTAACATGATTTTACTAAATTTAATTATAATTATGAATAATGCTGGGCAATCAGGGCCGCCGCTAGCCGCTCGAACGCCCGTGTACATATCCGTCAATGCCGCCCCCACCCCCCATCCGTACTTTACTTACAATCAGGGCCGCCGCTAGCCGCTCGAACGCCCGTGTACATATCCGTCAATGCCGCCCCCACCCCCCATCCGTACTTTACTTACAATCAGGGCCGCCGCTAGCCGCTCGAACGCCCGTGTACATATCCGTCAATGCCGCCCCCACCCCCCATCCGTACTTTACTTACAATCAGGGCCGCCGCTAGCCGCTCGAACGCCCGTGTACATATCCGTCAATGCCGCCCCCACCCCCCATCCGTACTTTACTTACAATCAGGGCCGCCGCTAGCCGCTCGAACGCCCGTGTACATATCCGTCAATGCCGCCTTCACCCCCCATCCGTACTTTACTTACAATCAGGGCCGCCGCTAGCCGCTCGAACGCCCGTGTACATATCCGTCAATGCCGCCCCCACCCCCCATCCGTACTTTACTTACAATCAGGGCCGCCGCTAGCCGCTCGAACGCCCGTGTACATATCCGTCAATGCCGCCCCCACCCCCCATCCGTACTTTACTTACAATCATTCGAGGATCCCACCACTTACCCGCCCCGGTATAGGTAACTTATGGTTACCCGCACTAGCATGGACTCTAATTTTTTTTTCATGAACGACTCTACATTTAAAGAACGAAGCTAAACCTCGAATGTCCCCGCATACGTTGTTAGCAAGCAGTATGCAAGTGCTTGGTTATGTACAGGTTAGTATAGTATTAGTAAATGCTTACCTTTTGATTATTGGATATAGGGATGAAGAATAAAACACATAGGAGGACACTAGGTCCGCCAAAACCAGTTTTGTGTACATAATGCACTTGAAAAGAAAAGTCAGAACATTATATTTAAAATGGTATGAACTAAGATACATCTGAGAGAGGAGCTAAGAACTTCCTCGGCAGTCCAGAGTTGGGTGAGACTGTGATCAGGCTGTCCGATGCGAGTTTCGGGTACCGCGCCCTTAAGCCGATTTCCCGATGGAGCCCTGACGAAAGTGTAACTGGGAACAGATGGGTAGGAACCCGAAGACCCTAGGGAGTTTAAGTAGCGTCGGGTTGTCGGAGGCGTGGCGGAAGGTTTCCTAGTTCGAATCGGACATCCTTCTGACCTCCCACCGTCCTCAGGGGTGGCGCGTTTGGTCAGTAAGAAACGCCTCTTCAGGGGAAGCCCGGTAGTCAGTGCGCGGGGACGAGGTTCAGATCCACCCCCATAAGGGGAGTAGGACAAAACAGAACAAACAGTTCAGTCTTATCTGGAGCAAGAACACTCTCATTCTACGTACTGGTGTAAGAACTAATATGTCAATCCTACAATTAGAAAAAGACAAGAAAGATTAATTGGAACGAGATGGATGGAGGAAAAGAGAAGATTTTGGGAGGGAAACAATTTAAAACAAGATTAAAGCGAACGATGGATGTATGACCAAATTACAGATGTTGCCAAAATTAGTGATCGGTGAGGATGAGCTGATGACGAGGACTCCTGTAAGATGCATCAAATAAGAAATAAATTTCTTAGCTATGAAAATAGCTGTGTCAGACAGGTAGTATAACGGAGATCAGTTTGCTTCACGGCCGGTACACGAGTTGACGGGGATCAGTAGATTGGGTGCATCGGTGAGGTCAGGCTAAAAGGTGGATAACAAGGAACAATTTGGTACATATAAGGTTAAGGAAGAGATAATTAGTGCATAAAGGTAACATTGTACAAAAGAAGATCAGTGCGTAAAGGTAAAAGAGTAAAGAATAGCGTGTACCTAAGATTCAGGAGCTTATACACCTGGGTGCTGAATTAGCTAATCCTCGACTCTCAAAACCGACCATCTTTCAACCCATGTCTTCGTAAATTTCCGCAAGCATTCAAAATTCACTTTATTCGAAACGAGATCGGTAGTCCAAACCGGTCTCGTAATAACATCCAAACCCTTCAGTAATTCATCTCTGGCATCCATCAAAATCTCACAGTGCCACAGAATGTGCTCGGCGGTTTGGTCCGTACTGCCGCAGGCACAGTTGGGATGGGGTGACAGGGAGAGTCTGTGAAGTCTCCCCCTGAATTCCCCATGGCCCGACAGTAATTGAACCATATAGTGGTCCATATTAATGAACGCCCCTTCCATTCTGAGTTTAACTGAAGGGAAGAAGGAGAAGGTCCATCTACCCTTATTCGACCTATCCCACCGAGATTGCCACTCGTTGAGTGTCAGCTCTCGCATTTGTTTAAGTCGGCCTGGTAGGGTCCCTGCACCGCCTGGTGTAATCGTAATACCGAGGTGGTTGGCCGGGAGACCCCTGGTCAGCTTTTTCTTAGTGAGCACCTCCCTAATCTCTAGATCGATTGGCAAGACACCTGCCAACACTGGAAGTGCGTCCGAAGCAACTGTTCTATAGGCACCAGAAAGTGCCAACAAGGGAGTTCGCTGTCCCCTCTTGAGAGCCGAGAGTATGAGGGCATTATCCAGACGATGTTCCCAGACGCAGGCGGCATAGGTGACTTGCGCCACGAATACCCCCCTGTATAGGAGACGGATCGCTGGTGTCCTTAATCCCCATTCCGTGGTGGAGATTCTCCTCAGCTTCAGAAAAAGGGCCTGGGCCTCGGTGGAGACTTTCTTAACATGGGCTAAGAAAGAGGACGATCGATCTAAAGTGACTCCAAGATATTTTACTGTCTCGACAAACTTGATTCTGGTATCTCCCATTTTGATGGTCGGATTTCTCTCTCTACTCAGAAATCCTTTCATCAGGAGACCCATGGTTTTTTGGGGAGCGAAGTTCAGTCTATTTCTCTTCCCCCATTGGAGGATCATGTTTAAACCTTCCCCTGCCTTTCTTTCCAGTTCTCTCCTGCTGTTCCCCGCAACCAAGAACAATTTATCATCAGCGTAGTCAACCGAGATACATCCAGCAGGCAAGGGCAGCCTGGAGGAATCATCAAACTCAATATTCCAAAATTCGGGGGCCAATACCGACCCTTGTGGGCAACCCATATCCACCTCACGTTCGATGACAAAGTCACCGAAAGTGAGTATAATTGTTCTGTCGTTGAAGAAATCGGAGCAAATTTTAAAGAGCCTCGGGGGGCAGTTTTTACTTTTGAGTTTGGTAAGTATCATCGGCCACCACGCATGATCGAAGGCACCTGTGATATCTAAAAAGATTCCCACCACATACCTCTCAGGCCGAACCTTCACCCATTCAAGCGCATGCATAAGGGCGTGCTCTGTAGATTTACCGGGGACAAAACCGAACTGGCTCGGGCTGGGGGTGGAGAGAGTCCGACGCAGGCGTTCTCTGATCAGTTTTTCGAGGACCTTACCCATTATAGGCAGCAAGGTGATCGGGCGGTAGGCTTTAACGTCAGAGCGTGGTTTGTCGGACCCCTTTGGTATAATCTTAAGCACTCCCCTCTTCCATTCCGAAGGGAAGACTCCTCTTCGCAAGCACGTCTCCATGACCTGGAAGAACTCCTCCCGGGCATAGAGCCATACATTCTTCACGATTATTCCATTGATTCTATCATGCCCAGGGGCCTTAGCATGAGAAGTCGATATAGCCCTATAGCAATACGATATCGTTAAAATACGTCATCAATGAGCACTTAACGACATATGCTAGCACGATCAAAATATAACAACCGACGATTGTTAAAATTCCTTGTCTATGGTCAAAGTAGCGACGGTATCGTTAAAATTGCGAGCATGAGAATGTATCGATAGGATAACTTCCGACCGACGGTTGCTAAAAGCCCGCCGAATATAACGTGGGGTCTTGAGTGTCAGTTAAAACTTTGGTTGGCTGTCGATATACGTATTTTTTTAATAATGTCGTTCATTATGCAAAATTTCTGGTTCAATGAAAGGAGGCAGGTTAGGGAAGATCGTAGGATTGAAAGGCGTCGTTTACGCGATCATTTGAATCCGTTCGAACTTGCAGAGACGGAATTCAGACAATTGTTTCGAATATCTCGCATTATGGCTAGAGATCTCATTGATCAATTAACTCCTTTTCTAGTGTCAAAAAATACATTAGGACTTCCAGTATACATTAAAGTGAGAGTATTAAATATTATTGATATCTTAGTAAAACAAAAACACAATATAAATCTATCCACCACTGGAACGACCACGTGAAATAAATAAATTTGTTTCGATTGCTGATGATAATTTTTCACAATAAAGTGATTAAAATGATCAAAAGTGAAGTTTATTAATTAGTTGTATTATTTATGATGTTGACAGGTACTCGCACCCATCAGCTTCTTTGCTACAGGGAGCTACCAACGTGGAGTAGGCCAAGATCACTTCTTGGCGATAGGGCAAACTACCGTTAGCAAGTGCATAAAACTGTTTATGAAAGCAGTTTTAGAACATCTGTACAGAAGATGGATACATTTTCCGGCTACAAATGAAGCCCGCAAGCAAGTAGAGAGTAGTTTTAGGGAAAAATTAAACTTTCCACATGTTCTGGGATGCATCGATTGCACCCACATCGCCATCGTCACCCCTTCCAGACACGAGGAGCAGTACAAAAACCACAAAGGATTTTATTCGCTGAATGTTCAAGTGGTAAATATTTTTTCAGAAATAAAACAGCCGGATTGTTGTTTTCAAATTTTATTGAAGGTTTTTTATGTTTGATAAACAGGTCTGCGATGCTACATTGAAAATATTGAGCATCAACACACGCTTCCCGGGTACTGTCCATGACCAATTCATTTGGAATAATAGTTTAGTCAAAACTGAAATGAACAGACTATACAATCAGAGAATTGGGACATATTTCTTGCTAGGTATGTATTTCAACAACTCATTTTAAAAAAAGGCAAAAAAATCATAATTTAGTAGTTATATGTACCTATTATAATGGGTGTTTTGTTTCAATCAGGCGATTCTGGATATACATTCGAGCCTTATCTGATGACACCAATATTGAATGCAGTCGAGGGGAGTGCCCAATACAGATACACAAAGGCGCACTGTGAGGCGAGATGTTCCGTAGAACGCCTATTTGGGGCATGGAAGGCTATATTCCGTTGCCTCAGGAAAGACAGAGTTCTCCATTATGAGCCCGATGCTGCTGGTCAAATAATTATTACTTGTGCTATACTATACAACATGATGAAGCACTATAAGTCAGTTTCCTTGTTGAACTATATGCATTTAAAAAAGTAAGGCAACAGTACAAAATATTAATAAATTGTTCTCTATTTTCAGATTAACAGACGATTATAATGATAATGTAGAGTTAAGAGAGGTTGAGCTGCTGCACCAGCCTGAAGATGTCAGCAGGGTTGTTGCAGCCCGCAGAGTGAGAGACGAACTAGTGCGAAAGTACTTCTCCCACGAATGATAATATATTAAACAAGGAAACTGACTTATAGTGCTTCATCATGTTCAAACATTGTATCGTATGTACCTACATTGTAAAAACAATTCACGCCTCACAGAGACATTGCGAGAGTTTGAAGAACTGCTACTAATCAAGTACATATTCATATATGCAAAGCGCTGCATGCAATATTTCACAACAAGTACTTCAAAAGTACTTTAAAACATTGTATTGTATGTACCTACTATACGAAACAATATTCCGTCCGTATAATACTGTAAATGCGTAGGTAGCTGGGTACACCTTTATTAGTGTTTCAGTCTCTGTAGATAGAATTTAATGTCAAGATCAGAGAAGGATTGATTCCCAAGTCTGAGTCGACGGAAGGAATTTAAGACTGGAAAAAACTGAATTTAATACTGAATTAAAACACTTGAAAATATTTTTCTTGAGATTTGTAGACTTTGGAGATGGTTTCTTCAGGAGAGAAGTTTCTCTTTTGGGGTAGTTTTTTGAACTGACTTTGTATGGAATTCGGTTCTCTATTTATAGAACGTTTTCAAATCGAACCCTATTGGGGGAGTTTTCATCCCTTTCGTGAAGGGTGAGTTGGTTAGGTATTTTTCCTCTTTACAATTAATTTGTTTAGAGGAAAGTTATATTTTAATATTATACCTTTTACCAGGTCAGTTCAATTTACCCAAACCACCTCCTTCAGTCCCGTTTATTTATTTTATAATAAATTATACAAAGTTTCATATTGGGGTTGAAGCAAAATATCCTTGGTTTGAACATTCCCCAAGGAGTGAAAAACATATTTAGGTATAATTCTTTAAGATATTATGTTAGTAATTAATTATTTCTTGATATTGATATTTATTCTGTGGTCATATTTTCTAATATTTTCTTGTAAATTGGATCTGATGTCATCATAGGTGGTTGCGATAATCTTCGTTATCAGTTTTTGATAAGGGCGTCAATGAAGTATGTTGAGCTGTGATTGGTTGAAAACTCGGCGGCCATCATGGAATTCCTTCCGGGTGATATGGAGGGGGTTTCACGTAAATACTGGGTTGATTTCATAGAGTGAGCCATTCCGTAGGCGGGAGGTCCCGAGTGAGGTGCTGGATGGTTATTTTCAGATGTATTTCAGATTCTGCTGTTATATTTCTATGTAATTGTCTTGATTAATCACATACAGCACATAATTTCATTAAGTAATTATGATTTGAAGATTTCCAATTGTGTCGGCGACACGGTATCGAGCGGTTTCGGGGTTTGAGTGTTTTTGTAATTTTTACGTAAATATGAATTCCTCTGAAAGATTCTTGAGGTCTGGATACGTATGATACACCTACATTGTAAAAACAATTCACGCCTCACAGAGACATTGCAAGAGTTTGAAGAAATGCTACTAATCAAATATACATATATGCAAAGCGCTGCATGCAATATTTCACAAAAAGAACTTCAATAGTACTTTAAAACATTGTATTGTATGTACCTACATTGTAAAAACAATTCACGCCTCACAGAGACATTGCAAGAGTTTGAAGAACTGCTACTAATCAAGTACATATTCATATATGCAAAGCGCTGCATGCAATATTTCACAACAAGTACTTCAAAAGTACTTTAAAACATTGTATTGTATGTACCTACATTGTAAAAACAATTCACGCCTCACAGAGACATTGCAAGAGTTTGAAGAACTGCTACTAATCAAGTACATATTCATATATGCAAAGCGCTGCATGCAATATTTCACAACAAGTACTTCAAAAGTACTTTAAAACATTGTATTGTATGTACCTACATTGTAAAAACAATTCACGGCCCACAGAGACATTGCAAGAGTTTGAAGAACTGCTACTAATCAAGTTCATATTCATATATGCAAAGCGCTGCATGCAATATTTCACAACAAGTACTTCAAAAGTACTTTAAAACATTGTATTGTATGTACCTACATTGTAAAAACAATTCACGCCTCACAGAGACATTGCAAGAGTTTGAAGAACTGCTACTAATCAAATATACATATATGCAAAGCGCTGCATGCAATATTTCACAAAAAGAACTTCAATAGTACTTTAAAACATTGTATTGTATGTACCTACATTGTAAAAACAATTCACGCCTCACAGAGACATTGCAAGAGTTTGAAGAAATGCTACTAATCAAATATACATATATGCAAAGCGCTGCATGCAATATTTCACAAAAAGAACTTCAATAGTACTTTAAAACATTGTATTGTATGTACCTACATTGTAAAAACAATTCACGCCTCACAGAGACATTGCAAGAGTTTGAAGAAATGCTACTAATCAAATATACATATATGCAAAGCGCTGCATGCAATATTTCACAAAAAGAACTTCAATAGTACTTTAAAACATTGTATTGTATGTACCTACATTGTAAAAACAATTCACGCCTCACAGAGACATTGCAAGAGTTTGAAGAACTGCTACTAATCAAGTACATATTCATATATATGCAAAGCGCTGCATGCAATATTTCACAACAAGTACTTCAAAAGTACTTTAAAACATTGTATTGTATGTACCTACATTGTAAAAACAATTCACGCCTCACAGAGACATTGCAAGAGTTTGAAGAACTGCTACTAATCAAGTACATATTCATATATGCAAAGCGCTGCATGCAATATTTCACAACAAGTACTTCAAAAGTACTTTAAAACATTGTATTGTATGTACCTACATTGTAAAAACAATTCACGCCTCACAGAGACATTGCAAGAGTTTGAAGAACTGCTACTAATCAAGTACATATTCATATATGCAAAGCGCTGCATGCAATATTTCACAACAAGTACTTCAAAAGTACTTTAAAACATTGTATTGTATGTACCTACATTGTAAAAACAATTCACGCCTCACAGAGACATTGCAAGAGTTTGAAGAAATGCTACTAATCAAATATACATATATGCAAAGCGCTGCATGCAATATTTCACAAAAAGAACTTCAATAGTACTTTAAAACATTGTATTGTATGTACCTACATTGTAAAAACAATTCACGCCTCACAGAGACATTGCAAGAGTTTGAAGAAATGCTACTAATCAAATATACATATATGCAAAGCGCTGCATGCAATATTTCACAAAAAGAACTTCAATAGTACTTTAAAACATTGTATTGTATGTACTTACATTGTAAAAACAATTCACGCCTCACAGAGACATTGCAAGAGTTTGAAGAAATGCTACTAATCAAATATACATATATGCAAAGCGCTGCATGCAATATTTCACAAAAAGAACTTCAATAGTACTTTAAAACATTGTATTGTATGTACCTACATTGTAAAAACAATTCACGCCTCACAGAGACATTGCAAGAGTTTGAAGAAATGCTACTAATCAAATATACATATATGCAAAGCGCTGCATGCAATATTTCACAAAAAGAACTTCAAAAGTACTTTAAAACATTGTATTGTATGTACCTACATTGTAAAAACAATTCACGCCTCACAGAGACATTGCGAGAGTTTGAAGAACTGCTACTAATCAAGTACATATTCATATATGCAAAGCGCTGCATGCAATATTTCACAACAAGTACTTCAAAAGTACTTTAAAACATTGTATTGTATGCACCTACATTGTAAAAACAATTCACGCCTCACAGAGACATTGCAAGAGTTTGAAGAAATGCTACTAATCAAATATACATATATGCAAAGCGCTGCATGCAATATTTCACAAAAAGAACTTCAAAAGTACTTTAAAACATTGTATTGTATGTACCTACATTGTAAAAACAATTCACGCCTCACAGAGACATTGCGAGAGTTTGAAGAACTGCTACTAATCAAGTACATATTCATATATGCAAAGCGCTGCATGCAATATTTCACAACAAGTACTTCAAAAGTACTTTAAAACATTGTATTGTATGTACCTACATTGTAAAAACAATTCACGCCTCACAGAGACATTGCAAGAGTTTGAAGAACTGCTACTAATCAAGTACATATTCATATATATGCAAAGCGCTGCATGCAATATTTCACAACAAGTACTTCAAAAGTACTTTAAAACATTGTATTGTATGTACCTACATTGTAAAAACAATTCACGCCTCACAGAGACATTGCAAGAGTTTGAAGAACTGCTACTAATCAAGTATATGTATATGCAAAGTGCTGCATGCAATATTACACAACAAGTACTTTAAAATATTGTATTGTATGTATCTAAATTGTAAAAAAATGACATTTGTTGTTGAGTTTCACTTTTTCACAAGAAACATAAAAATTATGAACATACAAAACGTTAATAAAAATAAAGATTTAACACAAAAAATATACAAAAAACTTATTACCTTGAAAATTATAAAAAAAACTTAACTAATCGTATTCATCCTCCGACTCCAACTGCAACGTATAGTTGGGCGAGTTGGCAAATGATGTTGACGGTTGTTTCGATGGTTGAGTTTGTCTAGAATTAGAAATGTTTTATTAGAGATCTCATTCATTCTACTTTCATCGTACCTCCTAGCTGGACTGCTTGCCTCTCCAAGGACAATTGTTAATAATCGTGTTCCATCCCTTGTGAACATACTTCGCAATCTCTCAAGTGACATATTAAATAATGCAATATTTAATTTAATTTGTTCAGTTTTGTACATTAAATGTATTTAAAAGCCTGTATAGATGTATAGCAAATAAATACCTCGCCAACTGTCGTTGGAGTAAACAAACCCTTTCACGTTCCACTGCCGTGTATCTCTGAAACAAGAGATGATAATTCATTAATTTACTAACTTAATTTACCTTCTATAGTAAATTAGTTATTAGTGCCAGTGAGACGAGACCACTGTATCTTGCCCGGTCTCGGGGTGCCCTGACAAATAATTACAAAAAGGAACAGGAAATACCTCAAAAATGTCAGCAAATCGATCCATTGAACTCTGAAATGATAAATAACAACTCATTAATTTAATTTAAATAACAATAGGTAGTCGACATACTAAAAGGAAGATTATAAATTAATTTATTCATTTTGAATTTCTCGCCAAGCTGGATTTTACATGTTTATTAATTTTTTTTAACACAAAGAATATCTAAACAAACAGAACAATAAAAACTCCACCGCGCAAAATGGAAAAATAGTACATTGGGAATAGTACAATAAATAAATGAAATAAGTCAAAGCTGGGCATTTTATTTAGTTCTACTAAGATTTAATTCTAATTTAAAAGTACAGTGCCACACTTATAAGTTGGCGGTGGTCTAAACATGAATTGACGCTATTTCTTTATATTTTAATCTGGCAACTTACACGTGTAGCACTGTATTTGGGAGTGATTCGAAGAGAAATAGGAAATACCTTAAAAATATTGGAGAAATTATTAATAGCTCCCACAAGTTCCTTGGATGATTTGTTACTAGCCTCCTGCGCCATCACCATCCGAACCCCCACATCTGGCTTGTCAGTTAGCTTCCTCTTCTTGCTCGGGCGAGAAGGGGAAGCTAACTGCGCCGGCCCTTCTCCAACTTCATCGGAATACTGTAAAACACACAAATAATTTTCATTGATAATGAAAGATCAACTAAATTTTGACAGAATATATTATATTAACATTTTAAGACATTAGTGACCTCAACATCCTGCATTATGAGTTCAGGTCCCTCTCCTATACAGCTTTCTGGAAGTCCGCTGCCCTCAGAACTGGCTCTGCCGATGATGTTGATGACCTTCTGTGTCAGGTCAGTTAACACCGGTATCTCGGCAGTGTTTCCAGTCGTGAGGGCAGCTCGCTTGGCATCGGCGTGTTGGGCGCGCGACTTACATTTTAAGTCACGCCATGTCTGTAAAATGTAAAAAAAATGTCAGGTTAAAAGTGATTTACGGTCTTATATCAAGTGTCTCGATGATAGATTATATTAGAAGGTCAGCAAAGTTGGCTGCAACCAGTTTGTATAGGTAGGTACAAATACTCACTGTTTTCCACTGCTCGGCTGACTTAGCAGGACCCAATTCTGCCAGTTGTTCCGCCAAATTCCGCCACATTTCCTTATTTTTTTGGGAACCCTGAGGCCCCACAAACCTTCCAGCGGCGAACTCCGAATGATCAGCCATATAGCTGGTTAACAAATCCATTTGACTGGTCGTCGACCTTACTCTCTTCCTGAAATCATAATATCAGCATTTTGAATATCTTAAAATACTGCGTATGATTGAAATATTAGTAAAAATAACTTCAAAATTTTGACACAATAGAATGTAAGTATATCTCTTTGATAATAATGGAAATTCTTTCACATAAAAAGATAAATAAATAACTTACCCAGCTACCATTGCTTGCGACATCGTAAAATATTAAAAAAACACGGCGTTTAAAATGGTCACGCTTGAAATCTGACGTTTGACGTCTATTCAATTCATAGACAATTCCGTCCCAGTATTGCCAGCGTATATCGATTTGTATTTATTGCCTTATCGATGTCGTTAGAGATATCAATAGCGTTCTCATGCTAGGGAAGTCGTTATAAAATGGTCGGTAGATACGCTTAGCAATCCGATATCGTTAAGTTCGATCGATTCTCATGCTAAGGCCCCTGGTCAATGTCTTTAAAAATGTGTCGAGGTGTAGACCCACCTCTAAAATACTTTAAAATTACTACAATATTATTCAACTCCATTAATTGGAAACTTACTTCACAGGGGGCGAAATGTCCTGGAACCAGGAGTTGTTACAAGAGAATCGTTTTTCCCGAAGATTCGTCTTCTGGTTTGTCAATAAGTCTGAAAAATATAATGGACCAAGTACAGTAAATTCATAAAATCTCAAAAAAGAGTAGAAACGTTAATTTTATCAAAACAAAAGTCGGTTTTACCTGCTGCCTCGGTAATTGATTCAGAGCGTTCTAAGCATTCCTTTTTAACATCCATAATGTCTATGTCAATTTCCGAATAAGGAATTCCGCCTCCATCTTCATCTTGATGTCCTGGTTCAGCCCTGGTGGTAACAGTCTCCGCATTAATGCTAGCTGGAAAACAAAATATAAACAAACTCGGATATAAAACTTTATCACAATAATAATGTGCCGATGGCACAAATCGTCAGTTTCAATGTAATTGTCTTTACCGGTACATGGAAAAAGAATTGCAGTACCAGCCATCACTATAGGTTTTGTACGATGAAACAATGTTTAACTAACTAACCATCACGCCATTTCTCAGCAGAGGCAGAGAGGAAAAACTGCCACACATCTCTATCTCGGCACAAACTCCTCGCTAAGTAACGTAGTGTACGGCATGTCCTACTGTGCAACATTTCAAAATGGATTCCGAACATCTGAATATAACATCTTAATGTTTTACATAATATGCAATGTGGCTTACCGGCTGTTGGAGTAGTCTCCGCATACTGCAAACGTTTCTTCTTCGCATCCGGGAGGTTGAAATCTGTATCTGTGTACGGCATTGCGTCTCCATCCACTTCTTGGGATCCTGGTTCCATGAGTTATTGTAATTGTTTCAAGCCCAAAACAATAAACCTGAAACACAACAGTATTAAAAAGGAACTCTAATTTTGTTTAGGTTATAACATGCTGTCAAAACAATAAGAAATAACAAATATTTGGAAATTAGGACATAAATGTGACTGTATCGTCCGATTACAGTACCGTTGCCATGCCTTTGAAATACGAATCCAAAATTATACGTAGAATTGGCATGCCGAACTTTCCTCGATTAGCCGAGATCAATATTTTCAACAATAATAACAGGATAATTTGTAAAAGGGCCGTTTTTGTGAAAAAATCACTCGGGGCAACTTTACTTGGGAGTACCGATTGGCGTAAAAGACAAAGACGATTGGCGTGGAAGTTGGAGCATTTGAACATTCCTGAGTCCAAATTAAAGAACGGTCGCTCTTTGATTTGAAATAACAACCGAAGACGCAACCAAAATGAACAGTGTGATTAGTGTAGTCGTGTAGAAAAGCGATCAACTTACCAATATATGTCAGAAGCTAGGATATTATCACAGATATACCGATATTATGTAGAATATATTGAATATTAAAGTTTGGAACTGCATGAAAGATGAAACGATTGATTTGGCGGTAAATTTAGCGCCGTCAACAATAATATTTAGGTTAGGTTCAGGATTGCCATCATAAATAAACCAATCAGTTGCCATGTTCCCAATGCATATTAGAAGTGAGTCAAGTGAGTCGTTCGCGAACGAGTCGGCTCAGTGAACCGGATCTTTTTGCGGATCCGTAAGATCCGGTTCCCAAATCAGCCGCTCACTCGTTCGCGGATCAGTAGTGACTCACTCGTTCGGGTGAGCCGGTTCACTCGTTCGCCAATGGTGAGCCGGTTCACTTGTTCGCGAAGGATGAGCCGGTTCACTCGTTCGCGGATGGTGAGCTGGTTCACTCGATTTTTGTGAGGAAATTTCTTGAAATGGAATTCCGCAGCCACAAGGATTTCAAATATCTTGTGGGGAGTACGTATTGTAATTTTTTTTTGCGGGGAATTATGTTTCACAGAAATTCTGTAACAACCCCCCCCCCCCCATGGATTTCGAATAATGAAAGGGGGAATCACGCTCACGCAGAATATTTGTGGGGAATATGTGGGCAGAATTACTGCAACTGAAAAACGGCCATTACGCCAAGATCCGCTGGCAACACTGCCGGTGACCCGCTCAATTGAGCCGGTTCACTGAAGCGGATCTTTCAAGTGAACGGGAACTAGTGAACCGGCTCCCTCAACTGAGCCGCTTCGCCTATCTCTAATGCATATGTCATAAATGTTTACTAGAGGAGGGCGTATTTATCGTACCCAGTAATAGTATTTTCATGCGGTACTTTGTACTTGTGACAAATCTGCAAAATACCTTCTTCCAACATACTCACAAGAATTTTATATTGGGACCAAGTATTAATTACTTACAGGTATTTTTAAGAACTACTTATAATAGGTACTTTTGAATAGGCACTTCGAATAAGTATTTTGAATAGGAAAAATGTGGTGAATTTTGAGCAGGGAATTTTGTAGCCATCCACCCCATTTCTGTGGGAAATTACATATAAATTTCCTTTTGTGGGGAATTATTTTTCACAGAAATTTTACGTAGAAAATTTGTGGGGAATCTTTGTTAATAAATTATCTGAATACAGTTTACAAATTACTTATTATTAATCAATCTTCAGGTCGGTATAAAATACTAACCTCACATAACCTAACCGGTATTTTTTGTACCTGTACTCACTGTACCCAGTAACGAAAAGTACTCACAGGAACCACCTCTAATGTTTACCTTCTAAACAGTGATGCCATACCGCGTAAATGAAAATCGGTAGATTTGCGTACAAAATATAAGAAGATTAGATAAGATTTAAATAAGGAACATCAGTCCATTTATTTATCAATAATGATCGTCTAACTTAAATAACAGATATTATAAAATTAAAATATTTTTTAAATTATTCGGGTCTCCCGAAAATGCATCAAATGCGTCACAAGTCTACAAAAACATACTTTTTATATTCTTCTTGATTACCCGCTTTCAATATTGAATATAATATTTGGAGTAAAAATTTAGATTAAAACCAAAAATATGGATTATTCAATTGAAATACAAATCCAAAATCAGGTGGGCGTCGAATTGATGAGCCAAAGGTTCCTCGGTTAGCCAAAAACTAAACACTTCTTTGAACCAACAACATTATACTCACCAAGGATTATGACAGCAAAGTGCCCATAACATTTTTTACTCCAAATGTGCTAAGGAAAAGCTGTTTAAAGTTTGTCGGGTACGTGCCGATACACCCTGTATGCATACTAATATTTTTAACACAATAATATTCCAAACGACCAAATTAGTCTGAGGTAAAGTGTTTTTTATACAATATTATACCAAACGACCAAATTAGTCTGAGGTAAAGTGTATTTTATACAATAATATACCAAACAACCAAATTAGTCTGAGTTAAAGTGTATTTTATACAATATTATACCAAACAACCAAATTAGTCTGAGGTAAAGTGTATTTTATACAATAATATACCAAACAACCAAATTAGTCTGAGTTAAAGTGTATTTTATACAATATTATACCAAACAACCAAATTAGTCTGAGGTAAAGTGTATTTTATACAATAATATACCAAACAACCAAATTAGTATTAAGTAAGTAATAAGTAAAAAGATAACTTCGTTCAAATCACTGTTGACGGACTTATCGCCCAAAGTGCTACGCTAAATGGGTACAAAATAGATTTTTTTAAATTATATGTTATCTTTCTACAAATGTGAAGAGGAAAATAGTAATAATATTTGATAAAGTAAATGATGTCATCAAAACAAATGGTAAATACGCCTTGATAACAAACATATAATATATGTACCTATCTATACACGGGCATATTATATTCCTTCAGTTTAAATGACGGACAGCAGTGGCGCACACAGACTTGCCCGCTCCCCCCAAATAAGTATATTTGATATACTCGTACACTGAAGTTTTTCCAAGAAGATGTGCAGCATTAATTTAATGGTTTATAATTAATAACTAATTACTGGTCAACTGTCTTGTACTTGCTCAAGCACTGTGCAGTTTGCATTATGGGAGTTATTGTGTCATTTACGAACAATCCTTTACATACAACTGCCCCTTGCGACAATCAAACAATTCTCTATTTGCTTATGCGTATTTTGATAGCCTCCATGTTCGAGGCATTCGACTAGCAAGCTGGAGGTCGCGCCTTCAAATCCCGGCGTGTGCAAGTAAATTTTATTTGATTAATTTGTGTTAGTTTACAATTTAAAAATATTAATTATTATTTTTTGGTAAACTAATGTTTTTAAGACAAGATTTTTTATGCATAGCACAAAGGGTAACAATTATTTTACAAGCAATAATTGTTCGCCTGAAACACTCATCCACATTGAAAAATCTCCTGATAAAAGATACATGACGCCAACGGGACTCGAACCCGTGTCCCTTCGATTTCCGGTCGACAGCTCTGACCACTGAGCTATGGCGGCTTATCTCTTACCCGCGAAATTATTCAATATATACTAGTGTTTCATTCAACAATTACTGCTTGTTACATTTTTCACCTGAAAACAACCAACTTTATTTTATATGAGAAAGGCATTGTAAGTGCTAACTCTCTCACTAGATGGCGTCGAGACAAATTGTCTACATTTTTAGGCGAAATACTTGAACTTAAATAATTAATATTTGACAAGTTCAAGTATTTCGCCTAAAAATGTAGACAATTTGTCTCGACGCCATCTAGTGAGAGAGTTAGCACTTACAATGCCTTTCTCATATAAAATAAAGTTGGTTGTTTTCAGGTGAAAAATGTAACAAGCAGTAATTGTTGAATGAAACACTAGTATATATTGAATAATTTCGCGGGTAAGAGATAAGCCGCCATAGCTCAGTGGTCAGAGCTGTCGACCGGAAATCGAAGGGACACGGGTTCGAGTCCCGTTGGCGTCATGTATCTTTTATCAGGAGATTTTTCAATGTGGATGAGTGTTTCAGGCGAACAATTATTGCTTGTAAAATAATTGTTAAAAATATTATATATATCTAATATATTTGCGGCACATTTCAGATTAAAAGATACTCTCAGTATCGCCCTGGGGTAAGACCACCATTCAGAATTGAAACGTTGCATGAAATGGCTTTGGCTGTGTTTGGTGACCAGATCTGAATAGCCAGGTACTTCTTCCCCTTCCTCTTATCCTTCTCCTTCACCTCCCCTCTACCTTCAGCCTCACAACATACCCAATCAGGGATGCCATAGTCTCACTGGCTTCAGACGGCCGGGAGCAGTTGGGACTCTTGTGCGTGTCAGATATCTCAATGTTATTTCTGATATATTTTTTAGTAAAAATTTTGACGAGGGTAAAGTTGTCGAAATCGGCAGCAAAAATAAAAAAAAAAAATAACCTTGGTTTCAAATTTATTACCTACTACAAGAAACAACTATTCGTTTCGGGGAAGATAGTAAAGATGCACTAAAGTTTTTAAGTTAATTTTTAAGGTTAGAAATATGCTTAAATTGTTTGAATAACCCCAACAATGAACCTAATAACCCATTTGTGCACTATTTCCATCTCCACTATCTTCTATCTAATAGTTGTTTCCAGTAGTAATTAAGTTGAAATCTAACAACGTTACATATAAATAAATGCGTATTATTATTATTATTATTTTTTTTTAATTTTTATTCCAGATCTCGGGGAGGGTGGTGTAATCCCACGAGCTCCATATTATACATAGAATATATATAAAGTAAATATAAAAAAATATTGTAAGATAATACATACACAATAAACGAAAACAAAAGACCATAATAATAATGCAAAAAAACATAATGAGATTAAAGTTTTTTTTTATTTTTTATATTTTTTATTATGAATTCGGCAACTTTACCAAATGATTCGATATCCTTCAGTATCTTCTAATATTATAATGCCATCTCTCTCTAAATAGTATTAGAGTCACCTAATTCAATTCTTCTTAGAATCCATTTTCTAACCGAAATATGACGTTTTTGTGCTTTTTCAGTGACATGTTCTCAAGTTCGTTGTGCAAAATGTCAGACATTATAATTTCAGCTGACGCCATCTTGATTATCAATATCAGTTCGAGTTAAATTGAAATGTCAGAACGAAATCTTGTTGAATTTTTGTCGTTCAATAAAAGTTGCTCAACAAAAATCGAACCGTCTGAACCGCCATCAGGTTTAAATAATAGGGTACAATCATAAATTTACTTATTTTTACAAAAAAAATAAAAAAAAAATAATTAGACACTGGAATATACAAACAAAAAAAAGTTGACTACAGGAATAGTCTTTCAACAACGTTTTGAATATTTACATTTCAAATAACGAGTGAAACGCTTTGTTTGGCGCGGTTTTGGCTTGTGACGTGTATTTACTTCTTCCAGCCGCCTACACTATTGCCCGTTCAGACAGGGCAATAGTGTAGGCGGTTTTAGTTGAACGACTTTTATTGAACGACAAAAATTGAACAAGATATCATTCAGAGGTTTCAGTTTAACTCGAACCAATATTATTAATCGAGATGGCGTCAAGAGAAGTTATCGCTGCGTGCGTCTCTATAATTTGGTACATTTTACGGAACGAACTTGAGAATATGAAAAAGCGTAAAAAACGTCGTATGTGGCAAGAAAATGGATTATAGGAGAAACGAATTGGATGCTTCTAACATTTCTAACACTATATTAAGAGAAATAGCGTTAGAAGATACCAAAGGCTATCGCAATCATTTGCCAATTTTGGAAGAACAATTTGATGTACTGTTGTCTAAAATTCAAGAAATAATCCAAAAACAGATTTGCGCGCGGCAGTTCTGGCATAAAGTAAGTTACAAATTACGCTGAGATACCTGGCAACGGGGGATTCTTGTTTAAGCAGGTACCTGGTATAGGTAACGCAACGAAAGAAGAAAGCAATAAAAATGCTTAGAATTGATGTATTGGTCTATCTGTGTGATCGTCAAGCGCCGCCCACTAACGCGATAAGGCTCTCTGTCTTGCTTACGCTCACTTATTGTAACTAGTTAGAAGAGAGGCAAGTTTTAACAATACCGTTACGGGGTATACTTACGGGGTGTCCTATTCATTCAGTTCGTAATTTGATTTAAACATACGTGCACCTACATATCGCAAGTGAAATAATTACCAATTTTTGAATTTGAAATAATAAATAGTTTTCATCATTTTTAATTCGAATTAGTAGATTTACAGAGTGTTTTTAAAGTGTGCAAGTGAATATTTATTACGACATCATGGAGTCCTGTTACAAAACGGGACGTGGCAAATCACTGAATGGACAAAGTCGTGAAATTTTATTCCGCGTGTTTAATTATTTTATGCATAATATAAAAAACGGTGGTCAATTTTTAAGCATGACTGACTTATATGATTTGACGTCTAAGGCAACTGGAGTATCGCAGACTAGTATTCGACGTATCGTAACTGGAGTGGCAAAGGAAGCAGAAACACAACCGTCATCATCGTCAACTCAACGACCAACCTTCAGCACACCAGGGAAGAAACGACGCAGACTGTGATAATAAACTGATAAAAAAAATAAAATGATAAACTTCAATATTTCAATAACGATGTCGTAAAACAAAATAAGTTTTATGTGACCGACTTCAACACGCTTTGGCTTAGAGTTCTCAATTGTGAAATAATCATCAATTGTTTTTTTTTTTCAATCTTAAATCGAAACACGCTGTATGTAAGTTTTGCATCTGTGTGAGTACTGTGATGAAGCCAACTTAACTTGCGAGACCTATAACATGTTGGAGGAATTACATTAAGATTTACAACGTAAAGAGATGAATTTATGTTAGGTTAGGTGTTTAGACGTAGTGAACTTGTAATACATAGTACACTTATAAAGGAGAATCTACATTAAAATTTCCAAATTAGATATAATTAATGTGCAAACATGATTATTTTCACTGATAAGACATATTATCAGTAAATATTATATTATACGACAGTACAAATATACAAAGCGCGTGACGTCATTGAACCACTCCTTGAAAATATTAAAAAAAATAACTGTCAATATAAATAAATAGTACCAGATTTAGTGCTACTTTTGTACGTCGTACACATATTGTGTTGTTGTTGTATTGTTTATTTATAACAAATCATCACCGCTTTAAGGTACCAAGTTTCACACAGCGAGGCAAGGGCGGATCCAGCTTTGGCGCCAGGGGGGGGTCACGTAGTCGTAATCAAGTTTTTTTTTTTTTTTTTTAAAGAAAGACAAACATTCCCGGGTTACGAATAACCCAACAATAACTCCTACCACCACCACAGAAAGCCGAAAATGCTTGCTTGTGTTGTGATGGAGGACTTAGGTCCGGTCAGTTACAGTTACAAGAAGTTATAATTTAATTTTGATAATAATATATACAAGTAAAAAGTAGGTATTGTTGGATATGGTAACACTAGGTATATCATTAAGATTGTCTTGTGCTCCGCAAGCCCGGGCGGCGTAGGCTCGTGTATAAAAAAAATTACTAACGTTTTCGTAATCTTAGTAAAAAAATCTATCCACACTTTTAGCCTTCATTTTAATTGATTCTGAAGAATTTGTTACAAATATTAAAAATGTGTCCACTTCCGAAGTTATTAATTCATCATCTAGAAAAATAAAATCTGGTACTTACCGCTAAGTACGCTAACTTTATAGTTATACACGGGTTATAAAGTTTTAAAATCGTTGAACGTAAAATATATTAATTGTAAGGTATTGTTTTATTAATCTAAAATATAAATAACTTGCATCCCTCGTGCGGCATAATTTTATTTTTTTTAAATTCAATTATAATTTCGCCGAAATAAATTAAAATGTTAGCCTTGGGCAAAACCTCGATGAACGAGGTTGTGTCTCGCCTTAAGAATTGCTTTAGGAAGTATAGGAAGGCTGGTAATTCGCGCGGGCGCGTTAGACCTGTCCAGACCTGTCAAAAAACTTCCGAAAGAATAAGTTCTGTAACTTACTAAAATTACGTTAAGTGACTTTTGGTGTCGTTTACATTGGGAATTTGGCCAAACTCGCCTTCAAGAGCGATTTACAGGAAAAAAACTTACGAGTCTAACCCCAGCCTTAGAACATTAACAAATAACATTTGAGTTTAAACACACATACACTGGCATAATGAAGAAACTGATTAGATTACTTACCATTTCTTGTAATGAATTGAATTTGCAACAATTTTTAAGAACACTATTACTTATATTGGAACTTATTTTTTTTAACTTAGTAAACAAATAAAAGTAAACACTTTATTAATAAAGTTTAGTCGTTCCGATTGAGGTTAGGTTTTCCTAGACGCTAGACGTTAGTCGAAACAAAGCGCGCGCAAGCGTCACACGTGGTTACACGAAATGTGTCATAATATTATGAAAGGTGGCGGCCGAAGCGCGCGCCGGTGGCGGTGCGCGGTGACGCGGTAACATTCGAATTTTATCATATCGTAAATAACAAAGCCTTGGTTTTCCCGAAACTTGCTCTGTACAAACATATTACTGATACCGCCCCCACCCCCCATCCGTACTTTACTTACAATCAGGGCCGCCGCTATCCGCTCGAACGCCCGTGTACATATCCGTCAATGCCGCCCCCACCCGCCATCCTTACTTTACTTACATTCAGGGCCGCCGCTAGTCGCTCGAACGCCCGTGTACATATCCGTCAATGCCGCCCCCACCCCCCATCCGTACTTTACTTACAATCAGGGCCGCCGCTAGCCGCTCGAACGCCCGTGTACATATCCGTCAATGCCGCCCCCACCCCCATCCGTACTTTACTTACAATCAGGGCCGCCGCTAGCCGCTCGAACGCCCGTGTACATATCCGTCAATGCCGCCCCCACCCCCCATCCGTACTTTACTTACAATCAGGGCCGCCGCTAGCCGCTCGAACGCCCGTGTACATATCCGTCAATGCCGCCCCCACCCCCCATCCGTACTTTTCTTACAATCAGGGCCGCCGCTAGCCGCTCGAACGCCCGTGTACATATCCGTCAATGCCGCCCCCACCCCCCATCCGTACTTTACTTACAATCAGGGCCGCCGCTAGCCGCTCGAACGCCCGTGTACATATCCGTCAATGCCGCCCCCACCCCCCATCCGTATTTTACTTACAATCAGGGCCGCCGCTAGCCGCTCGAACGCCCGTGTACATATCCGTCAATGCCGCCCCCACCCCCCATCCGTACTTTACTTACAATCAGG
Organism: Hesperophylax magnus; assembly: GCA_026573805.1. Classification (NCBI taxonomy): domain Eukaryota; kingdom Metazoa; phylum Arthropoda; class Insecta; order Trichoptera; family Limnephilidae; genus Hesperophylax; species Hesperophylax magnus. The sequence goes on from JAIUSX010000059.1 coordinate 3,228,101, forward strand.
GCCGCCGCTAGCCGCTCGAACGCCCGTGTACATATCCGTCAATGCCGCCCCCACCCCCCATCCGTACTTTACTTACAATCAGGGCCGCCGCTAGCCGCTCGAACGCCCGTGTACATATCCGTCAATGCCGCCCCCACCCCCCATCCGTACTTTACTTACAATCAGGGCCGCCGCTAGCCGCTCGAACGCCCGTGTACATATCCGTCAATGCCGCCCCCACCCCCCATCCGTACTTTACTTACAATCAGGGCCGCCGCTAGCCGCTCGAACGCCCGTGTACATATCCGTCAATGCCGCCCCCACCCCCCATCCGTATTTTACTTACAATCAGGGCCGCCGCTAGCCGCTCGAACGCCCGTGTACATATCCGTCAATGCCGCCCCCACCCCCCATCCGTACTTTACTTACAATCAGGGCCGCCGCTAGCCGCTCGAACGCCCGTGTACATATCCGTCAATGCCGCCCCCACCCCCCATCCGTACTTTACTTACAATCAGGGCCGCCGCTAGCCGCTCGAACGCCCGTGTACATATCCGTCAATGCCGCCCCCACCCCCCATCCGTACTTTACTTACAATCAGGGCCGCCGCTAGCCGCTCGAACGCCCGTGTACATATCCGTCAATGCCGCCCCCACCCCCCATCCGTACTTTACTTACAATCAGGGCCGCCGCTAGCCGCTCGAACGCCCGTGTACATATCCGTCGATGCCGCCCCCACCCCCCATCCGTACTTTACTTACAATCAGGGCCGCCGCTAGCCGCTCGAATGCCCGTGTACATATCCGTCAATGCCGCCCCCACCCCCGTCCGTACTTTACTTACAATCAGGGCCGCAGCTAGCCGCTCGAACGCCCGTGTACATATCCGTCGATGCCGCCCCCACCCCCCATCCGTACTTTACTTACAATCAGGGCCGCCGCTAGCCGCTCGAACGCCCGTGTACATATCCGTCAATGCCGCCCCCACCCCCATCCGTACTTTACTTAACAACTTTAGTTTTCACCGAAAATAATTAATAATCTAATAGTCACTGATTACATTTATGATTCAGAGGAACTAGTTGCAAAAATTACTTAAATAAATCGCATATTATAACCGTGAACAATCAACGTAAGTTGCATTAGATGCCGTGTACACCGATTTTAGTAAAGCCTTCACAAAGTTAGTCATAATCACTCTGAAAAAAAAATGGCTAGTAAGTAACAAGTTATGTAGGGCGTACCACAAGGATCGTACCTTGGACCCTTACTTTTATATTTTTTACTAACGACCATACTAATCTGTAAAATTTTTCAACCTCAAATTTAATATTGCAATTAAATCTTAAGAAGTTTGTGTACTCTAACGATAAGACTTATCACCTTATCTGCCTGGTGTATTGATAACGAAATGGAATTGTATGTAGCTAAGTGAAAAGTTATCATTCTAAAAACACCAAAAAAACTCTATTTATATAATAGGAATAATATTCAACAGTAAATAACGTTTGTGAAAAATTCAAATAAATTATTCAGTTAGATTGTGAGGACTCACTGAGTCTGTGACGCATAAATATAAAAAAAGTTCTTGCGCCGTAAAGGGTTAAGAGAATATATACCATGCCCATATCTACGAGAAACCTTACCAAGTTATATACCAGGCCCATATCCACGAGAAGCCTTAAGAGGTTGTATACCAGGCCCATATCTACGAGAAATCTTACCAAGTTATATACCAGCCCCAAATCCACGAGAAGCCTTAAGGGGTTGTATACCAGGCCCATATCTACGAGAAACCCTACTAAGTTATATACCAGGCCCATATCCACAAGAAGCCTTAAGGGGTTATATACCAGGCCCATATCCACGAAAAGCCCTAACATATTTTGGACCGAATTTTTAGATTGTCTCGGTCATACAAGTTTTTGCCAAATAAAACACTAGCATATATGTTTAAGAATAATTTAAAGCTTGTTTCAAAAGATACCTCCATATTTCTGTGCGACTAGAATAGTGTTTCTTTGAGACAGTTGTCTCCGAGAAAGCACTTCGGAGGGGTGTATTGAGGTGGGGGAGGGCTAGTGAGTGTTCACCCAAAAAAAAAAATTGGTTCGTTGATATAGCTACATTTCAATAAAAAAAGTCGGTATCTACTGAAAATAAAACTTCTCTGTTGCCAATTTCAATGATAATTATAGACAAATTGCTCGCTAAACAATGCATGCAATAAATCCAATGACATTCTTTATGCTAGAATGATTAATGATAACGAGTTAGAACATTCCGAGTTCACTGTATTTGCCGCCCCCTGAAAGTGCCGCCAGTGCATGCCCTGTTCGCACGCTTACGGCGGACCTGTGGGCTAAATCAACAATTTAAGATCATAATTTTTAAGTAGGTAGGTTAAGTTAGGTTAGGTTAGGTTAGGTACATCAGAATATTGAATCAATTTTTACTATCGTATTGTTGTACTAACTTTAATACACTGTTTTAGCGTTTTGTGTTGAGTTTTTTTGCAGAAAATCAACACAGTTTCTTTAATTAAGACAAAATAAATTACTATACCCATTGTAAGGTTACATATACATATTGATTAAACTGGTAGAAAAATCAGCAATAAATGGCACGATCAAGTGAATCAAGTATGTATGTAGTCAGGTCATGTCAAGAACGATCATCGTTTATCTCGCATATCCCACAAACAAAGTTTAATCGTTAAAAAGTCCCTCCAGACAGCATGCTCAAAGAAGACAGTCAAATTAATTCCTTAAATAATTTAAAATATTTTCCTGTTTGCTAAAAAATAACTATATCGGCGTTATCTTAAGATAAGAGTTACTGAAATAAACCAAATTGTTATCTCTTTCATGCTCTGAGTGTACAGATAAAAATACTTTATAAATATGATTGCTTGGCTGTTTAAAACCATTGTAGACGTACGGTTTTTAAAAATATCTTCACTTCCACAGTATTTTTCAAAATGAGTTTCTTAGAGGAAATCGCGTTCACTGTGTTAGTAATTACATCTTTAGTTTCGGGACAGCTGCAAGGTAAGAATTATAATAATATTTTCACAATTTAAAAAGATACGCATTTTAAATTTTCAATTTTAAATCTTAAGAATTGTCTTTTTTAATTTTTTTTTTTACATATTCAAACTGATTGATACTGCCTTTGAAAGGCGTAACATCTGTCACGCTCATTAATAATTACACAGAACTTTTTTTTTTCTTTTTAAAAAGAGAGACAAACATTCCCGGGTTACGAATAACCTGACAATATTTGAAAATGTCCTACTACCACCACAGTAAGCTGAAAATGTGGCTTGTGTTGTGATGGAGGACTTAGCCAGCCGAGGAATTGAACACACTACGCCTGGGTGGGACCCAAACGCGATGTCAACTCGGCCACCCACCGGTCTTATACCGGTTTATTTAGCTTTTTTATTAAATTAAATAATACTATTGCATATTGAGTAGAAAATTAAAATGGAGTTCCGCCAATTAAACTTGATAAAAATTTATAGAATATAATGTGTTGACTATTTTTCTGTGTTACAAAGAAATTGGAAACAAGTTATATACATAACAACCATACAATTTGTTGAATATTATAACTAGATTAACTGCCATTGATTGTAATATACCCATTTTTACTAAAACCCGTGATTATTATGGTCACCTAGTTTCAACATAAATGCAGTTTAATAAATTAGATTGATTAAGGCGATGCCATACGTAGTAATGCAAAATCATGAGTTTTTGGTTTGAAAATTTTGTCGCCTAGAAATGTTTCAGATGCTTTAATTAAATACTGCGAGTAGAATACATCTTGGCCTTTGAAATAATCGAGTATTTTTTAGATAAGTCTTTTTATAAGCCCAGAAAAAATAATGTATAAGGCCTATGAAAACTGCTTTAAAGTTCAAAATCTCCTACTTACGAACCCATTTTCGGTTATGATTTTATTGTATAATGTGGAAAATTAATTTATCTATAAAATGATTGAAAAAAAAAATATTTATGCCTGAAAATCCACAAAATAAAATAAAAGGCACTTATTGGCCATGTTTTTTTCTTGCATAAATCAAAACAAGCGGGAATTTAAACCTTATCGCCATCTACGTAAAGGTTGTTATTGATAGCGGCTCAATTTAAAATATTACACGACGTAGTGCATCGCCTTACTTGTATTTCAAGTAGATAGATTTTTAATAAGAGGTTTATTAATACATTTGTTACAAAAAAAAATCAATTCGACACAAATACTTACAACAATAAACAATAGATTTACTGTCGTTTATTGAATGTTAATTTTTCTTACTAAAATCCGTCATTTCCACAAATACCATTTGTTAAATAAAATGTCCTTAGTATTTTTTCAATCGTTATGTTTTAATTTTTTTTTAAATACGTTATCGTGTATATTTTTAACACAGATTTACTTCGTAAATATTGTTATCTAAATCCAATCTGGTAGGATTTATAATATTATGTAAGTACATTGGAAAATAAAACTCAATAATACAAAAATGTCTAGAAATTGTTACATAGTTAAGTCCAAGAAATACATAGTTAACGCACAAGAAATACATAGTTAATGCACAAGAAATACAGAAAACGTGTGAAAAACTCAATTTATAAAAAAATTGGTTACATAATTAGTGACATAAATATTTAGTTATTTTTCAATACCGCACAATAGTCCCAACTGCTAACATATTATTTAAATAATCTTTTTTCGGTTGTCTCGAAAAATGTGGATATTTTTTATTTTAGTTTATTAGGGAAACAAACGAATTCATATTTTATCAAAATAATGACATACCTATGAACTTGATGTTTCATATAAAACGACTGGTGAAAAATATAAGCACGAAAGAATTATTTTAATCCTAGCTTTTCCTTTGTGAGGTGCAATCTAATGACTTGTGATACACTAAAATATTTAACACACTTCTTTGATCCTCGCGAGGTGTAGTCCGTTTCTGTACTGTTCCTGCCGCGAGGTGCAGTCCTTAATATTGGAAGGTTTGTCACGATTTACTCATTAACTCTTATAATGTAGAGTGCTTGAGGCAGTACCAGTACAGTTACCAGTTGAAGTAATTACATACCATTACACAATGCTTCTCTTTGTCTTCTTGGAAACTCTTCTATAAATGTATATTTTTGTGGCGCGCCACTGGTCTCTATACAAAATCCATGCATTGATATCTGCTAAATCCTAAATGTTACAAACTGTTGCCAGCGAGATTCTGCTTTCCCGACATATGTTTTCTCCCTCTAACCAACCAAATAAGATTACCTTCTCCTTTTTCTGTCACAAATTGACATATTAAATGACCGTCATCTTTTCTCAATTTTAATACATACAAATGTATTACCATAAAAACCTCATATTCGTGTGAGAATAATCTGTTAATATAATTCAACAAAAAAATAAAATATATTTATAAAATAAATAAGATAATGAGATCAATAAAATAGGAAATCTATCTGACAGTATTATGACGCTAAAGCCTGTACAGTTTCGGATTGTTATAAACGGAATTAGCGCCCTCTGTTATTTACAAAAGGAACCGTTGAAGTTTTCAAAGAGAATTCCTGATTAGAAAATGTGAAAAAGAAAATTAACAAATTCTAAGTTCAAAAAATTTTCACACGATTCCCGACCCTTTTTTAGATCAAATTTCCGAGCAAAATATTTCTGTTTTTTCCAATTTCTCAACATGGAAAATTCCCAAACATCACATAATATCAAAAAGATAAATGATTTTGGGTTATTTTCCCGAATGTGTTATATTTACTATATAATTAGATAAAGTGGCTTTAAGTTGTGGCATTACTAAATAATTAACTAACTTTAAATTTTCATTTGAAAACCTTAAACTTTTCCCTAATTAATACATATGTTGTGGTCCGCTGGACTCATTTTTGTAATTAGTGATTTTTGAACCAAAAAATATTGATTATTTCGGAATTTTGAACTTAGTTAGTTATTTAGTAATGCCACAACTTAAAGCTACTTCTGCTAATAATACAGCAAATATTTAGCATGAAAATCACTTTATGACGCAGGTCGGGAAAATGATTATTTTATGAAAAAATTTCACAATTTTCCCCAAAGGATGTTTTTCACAAAGAATAAAAAAATTGAAACACGTAAAATTTCCAAATATAAAAAAATGCTTATACAGGGTGTCCGGAAACTCGTAGTACAAGCGGGAAACTGGTGAATCTACATCACATTTGGAGTCGATTTTGTAGTATACTTTTTTTTTTGAGCTTTCGTTATCGAGTAAATCGAGTTTGAAGTTGATTTTTTTTTTTTTTTTTTTTTTTTTTTTTTAATCAAATTCTTATAAATTATTACTGAAAATCAAAGTACCCAACTAATTAAAACTATTTGAAAGTAAAACAAATGAAGAAACTCGGATTTGAAGCATTATTTTGAAATCACCCTTCATTTAACCCGGTGTAATCATAAAATATTTCTGCTCTGCAGGGTTAAAACATCTGTTATTCAACCCTAAACACCAGAAAAAACTTTAACCCTAAAATAGCCGAAAAATATTTTTTTTTGGTTTTTTTTTTTTTTTTTTGAAAATGCTCAAATCAAAAAACTTTATGTTTTTTTGGGTTCCCCATGTGGTGTAGATTCTCCAGTTTCCCGCTTGTACTACGAGTTTCCGGACACCGTGTATAAAGATTTCCCCACCAATTTTCGATTAAAAAACTCCTTGAGATTTTTTTTCCCGAAAATAGTAATTTCCCAAAATGGAAAATTTTTACACATTTTACAAAATTTACCGGAACATTTTCCGAACTTAAATTTTCCTATTTTCTTGAAAGAATTTTATTTTATTTCCAAAACTTCACGTTATATAAAAAATAAAAATTACAATAATTCTTTTTAAAAAATTCTAAACCTTTATCTGACTAATTTGTCCCGAGGAAAGTTTTTCAGAAAAATAATGAATCCAGGGTAGAACATTTCCCAACAGAAAAAAAGTATTCCAGGATGAAAAAGTTCCAAACTTTTCAAACTCGAATAACGTGGTAAAAAAAAATAAAAAATTACATTTTCAACATTAAAAATAGTAATTGTACTGAAAAAATATACTGAGAATATTTTACTGTTTTTTTTCCCGGTGAATTTTCTGCCACTGGATAGCTAGAGGTTACGTTTGTTGTAAGGACTGGTCTTTTCATAGAATTTGAACAAGTCATCAAATTTCAATGTTAATTTTCAAGTTCTGTTATTATATCAGTATTGACCAGTTGTTTAAAAAAACTGAAATAATAACAGAACTTGAATAAAGCATTCAAAAAGCTTGGAAAACAACTTTGAAATTTGATGAATTGTTTAAATTCTATGAAACAACCCGTCCTAAGACTTATACCAAAAACTTCAATGCTTGAGTTGATAAGTCCGGCAATTATGGTTATGGCATTTTATTTCAAAATACACAATTTCGGCAAATTATTTAATTTCTCGAGTCTATTGGCAGTAAATTTATTAGTAAATTGAAACTCCCATACTTAGAACAAATTAGTATTTATTCGTCCAGTGAATTTAAAATGAACCGATTTAATTGAAGACGTACATATATTACGTAGGTATTCAAAAAATGGTTTTTATTTTGATACATAATTGAATAGATAGGTACCGATGTGATAAGCCACTTTGCACACATTCTAATAACTGCTATTGTACATACTCGTACAAAGGGGCAAGACTCCACTATAAGGGAACTTTACTAAATTGGGCGAAGCTGAATATTGATGTTACAGTGGCGTAGCTGAATACTGATGTTACAGTGGCGTAGCTGAATACTGATGTTACAGTGGCGTAGCTGAATATTGATGTTACAGTGGCGTAGCAGAATATTGATATTACAGTGGCCGTTACCTGAAATTCGTAAGTGCGTAAATAAATAGACAAATTGAGGGATTTTCGTCAAAAAATGCGTCTTAAGATTGTATTAATAATAATTTTATTGAACTAAAATTACAATTCTGAAAATGTGTTGTTTAATACAACATTACATTTAAAAAAATTTAAAAAACCAAAACGGTATAATTTTATTTTAATTAAAATTACGTTTTTTTCAAAATTAAAATAAAAATCAATCGAAATCAATTTGTGTTTTTTGAGGAAAAGAGTCTATACATCTAAAATTCGATTTAAAATGACTAATTGTCGACTGTGTCTGGTAATAAGGCTCCCTTCAAGGGTAAGGGTTCAAAAAGAAGAAATAGATTGTTTGAAAGGGAGATATGTAAATACGAATGTTAGAGGGAGATATGTGAATACGAATGTTAGAGGGAGCGTCATCTCATTTTAACAACCAAAATCCTGAATTTGCGACTAGATGCGAAAAATTAACAGTTCCTATAAGTTTAGATCTAATTTCATCAATGTTTTAAATGGAAAATGCTCTCTCATTATGCAATTATTTAGTTTTCTATGATCTAGACAAATCCTTAATTGACCTGACTCTTTGACAGTAATTACCACAGAATTCACCCAAGACGTAGGTTTAGTTTCCTTTTCAATTACTTTCATCTTTTCCAATTCATCACGAAGACTGTCTTGTAAAGCAAAGGTAACCCGCGCCTTCTGATGTCCGGTCAGGTGCTCTGAAACCACTGAGCTATGTCGGCTTATTTCCAACCCGCCAAATGATTCAATATGTACTAGTACTTTAATCAACAATTACTGCTTATTATATTTTTCCACCTGTTAACAACCAACTTTATTGTTCTAGGAAAGGCTTTGTTAGTGCTAAATTTCTCACTAGATGGCGTCGAGACATATTATATCTTCATTTATTGGTGAAATATAGTCAAATATTGTTATTTTTTAATGATAAACTAATGTTTATAAGACAAGGTTTAATGCACAGCATAAAGGATAACAAATAATATAAGCAATCATTTTTCGCCTGAATATTAATACAAATTGAAAATATCTCCCGAGTAACTAATTCTGAAGGTTATTCTCAAAGTCCCATTGAGGACGAGCACTGATTTTATTTTTAAGGCACTACATGTTCCTAACTTGGAAAAGTTGTATTTAAAAAATATCCTCTTCATCAATTTAAAAATGCACATATGTTTGAAGAAGGAATAAGCACTAGAGCCCTTAGACAGTCACATGTAAAATCTTTTAACATCCCTGTTTGTCAAACCTCTTATGGCCAAAGAAGTTTTAAATACAATGCTACTAAACTATTCAATTCTCTACCTACTGACATTAGAAACACGCAAACAAAAAGTTCATTTAAAAGTAAAATCACCGATTACCTCCAATAAACATATCCATTGAGTGTTTTTAAACATATTGTCTTATAATACTTGAATTGTATAATTTATTTTATTATTGTGTCTTGTTTCATAGTATGTTTACAACCACTCTGTAATTTGCCATCTCAACAGATGAACACAGGCGATGAGAGATTGATGATGTTCAACAGATGTTCAACCATTCATTCATTCTCAGATGTTCAACCATCTCAACAGAGGCGTTTTCACACCTAGTGAGATGGGCAATACTTGATCACTCTGTTTATATGTAATATTAAAATAATTAAATAAAATAAAAAAATAGCTCAGTGGTTTCAGAGCACCTGACCGGACATCAGAAGGCACGGGTTCAATTCCCGTTGGCGGCATTTATTTATACTCGGAAGATACTTTTAATTTGTATTGATATTTCAGGCGACTAATTATTGCTTATAATTATTTGTTATCCTTTATGATATGCATCCTTAGTCTTATAAATATTAGTTTATCATTAAAAAATGATTAAAAACTCTTTTTGAAATACCAATTTCTTTATGTGTGACAAAAAATATAATATTATTAATTTGACATACAAGATCACATTGACCAATAATCGGTATTTAATTACATACAAAACCAGACACATTTACAAAACCCTTTTGTAAAATAGAATTAAACTTATCAAATGTAAGAGCCATGCTTGACTTGAATAAGTGTTATTATTTATTATTGATGTTTCTTATTATTCCAACGTAACGACCTTCAGAGCAATAAGCACTTTATTAGGTTTTGATGCTTGTAAATTTCAATTTCTGACATTATTGCGACAATTTTAATTATTTAAGAAAAAAAATTTAGCAAAGTGACCAACAGAATTACATGACCTGCATTTGACATTTATATCTGTGTTGCTGACCACATCTTCAACAGGGTATAATATGACTGCGACGGTGACCCGTGACGATTGAATCGACGACTTGACGACCATAATGACTTGATCCTCTTGGACTTGACCCTCTTTGACTTGACTTCCTGACTTGACTTTGCCTTGACGTATGACTGTTGACATTTTGACTTTGATAAGGTGACCTTGACTGTCTTGATGCACTTTTATGCTGACTAGTTTGAAGAAAACCCGTTATTATTATGGGTACATTCAAATGCAGTTTGAATATATTTCAAGTTGCTTCATCAGAAGTTTAATATAACATTTTACAAAAAACCCATTCCGCACAAATATGTACTTAAATCATTATATGTACAATACATTTGCTGGCGTTTATTAAAAACTATTGTTTCACTAAATTCCGTCATTTTGATAGGTAATTAAAGCACTTGGTATTTTTTTCTTTTTACTACAGTAACCCATCAACGATTTTTTCTTGTAGGGGCTCAGTTAAAATAATGTTTAAGTTCACTCTAGGTATGTGAGATAAATTCCATTTAAAAAAAATCTAATGCGTAGTTAGTGACCTAAATATTTCGTTATTTTTTTTAATACCGCACAAGAGTCCCAACCGCTAACATTATTTGAATCATCTTTTTTCGGTTTTCTCGAAACACGAAACTCTATACACGTAACATGGTTGCATGAACCAATGAAGTTTCCGCATAAAATACCAATAAACGTAAATGATATACAACTTTGCGTTTTTTAGAAATAATATATTTAACTAAATTCTTTGATCCTCGCAAGGCGTAGTCCGTTTCTGTAATTTTCTTCCCGCGAGGTGCAGTCCGTAATAATAGTGAGAGGCAGTTTGCCCATGAATGACTCAATAACTCCCATAATGCAGAGTGCTTGAGGCAGTACCAGTTCCGAGGCTACTTCAGAATTAATAGTATAAAATATTACCTCCCCTAATACTAATCCCCGGCGTTGCACGGGCTTAACGCATTTTGACACAAGCCTTCTTAAGAATAACTAGTATAAAATAATACCTATTCTAATACTAGTCCCCGGCTTTGCAAGGGCTTAATGCATTTTGACACAAGCCTACTTCAGAATAACTAGCATAAAATAATACCTCTTCTAATACTAGTCCCCGGCTTTGCACGGGCTTAATGCATTTTGACACAAGCCTACTTCAGAATAATTAGTATAAAATAATACCTCTTCTAATACTACTCCCCGGCTTTGCACGGGCTTAATGCATTTTTTTTTATTTTATTTCATTTTATTAACGCCTAGAAGGCTTTTACATATACATGTTATGGGTTTTGTCGTTCAGTAGCATTATAAAATATTTTAATTACATAGCATAGTAAATTGAGTATGAACTTACATAACAATGTGTAGGGTTATTGTTATGGTGTTATTATTTTATAAACATAAGCAAGCAAAGTTTATTGTACAAAGTACGTCGGTTGAATATTTTACAGAACATAGGTTAAACTAATACATAAACTTGAGAAAAATATAACAGATATAGGTAGGTAGTTAAGTAGATACAATTCAAGTATATAGTTACGGTGTTATTGGAATTTGGACAATGAGTTCGATAAGTTTATATAAATATAGTGTAGTTACAAGAGTACAATAATGTAAGTAGGTAATACACACAAGACAAGTAAGTTTGTTATTATTATTATAAAGATAAACACTACAGTTTGTTGTAAACCATCTTTGTAATCATCAATCTTTATTTTGCCCGATTGGGAATTTTACAAAACAAAGCTTAGTTAATGAAACAATAAAATATGCGTTTGAAAAAAAATTATGAATCTGTTACAAACATTCTAGTATACTGTATTTTAGTTTGTATACTGATTGGTGATGATAAACATCAATTGAGCTATACTTATTACCGAGTATGTGAAGTCTTTGAATAGGTGAGTTTTGAAAATAATTGTTAGCAGATATGGGAACATTATATAGAGCGGTCTGTCGAGTGTCGCGCGTAGGTACACGGAGCGATATAAGACTCGTCAAATCAATGGCGTCCAGTCTGCCATTCGAAATTTTGAAAAGAGATACTAAGTCGCACACTGTGCGTCTCAATGATAAATCGGTTATATTTAGTAAGTTCATGAGGAAAGTGTAATTAAGATATTCGTTTGGAATTCCTAATTTATAATTAATAAATCGCAGAAATTTATGTTGCACTCTTTCAATTTTTAATTGGTGAATCTTATAAAATGGAGACCAGATTGTTGAGTTATACTCTAGATTACTTCTAACTAAACCAGTGAATAGCAGTTTGAAGGAATTTATTAATTTAAAATCTTTCGCTGTCCTTAATATAAAACCCAAACATTTCATGGCCTTGTTGGTTATTTCGTTTATATGAGGAACAAATGTTAGTTGCCTGTCAAAAATAATACCAAGATCCTTAATATTCTCAACTCTTTTTAGGAAAATGTTGTTGATGCTATATTGATACGTAATGGGATTTTTGATTCGGGCAAAAGTTATCGTTTGACATTTATCAATATTGAGAAATAGTTCATTGTGGGTGCACCACTCTTGTAGCCTCACAAGATTAAATTGTAGTACGTAACAGTCATGAATATTTGTAATGGTTTTATAAATTTTGAGATCATCTGCAAATAAGAGAATCATGACTCCATCAAAAACCGTAGTTATATCATTGATAAACAATAAAAATAGTACTGGTATTTTGACACAAGCCTACTTCAGAATAACTAGTATAAAATAATACCTCTTCTAATACTACTCCCCGGCTTTGCACGGGCTTAATGCATTTTGACACAAGCCTACTTCAGAATAACTAGTATAAAATAATACCTCTTCTAATACTAGTCCCCGGCTTTGCACGGGCTTAATGCATTTTGACACAAGCCTACTTCAGAATAACTAGTATAAAATAATACCTCTTCTAATATTAGTCCCCGGCTTTGCACGGGCTTAATGCATTTTGACACAAGCCTACTTCAGAATAACTAGTATAAAATAATACCTCTTCTAATACTAGTCCCCGGCTTTGCACGGGCTTAATGCATTTTGACACAAGCCTACTTCAGAATAACTAGTATAAAATACAACCTCTTCCAATACTTGTTCCGGTGTTACCCGGGCTTTACGCATTTTTTTCGAAATCAGATGTAGACAGTAATTTTTCTCTTATTTTACCTACCCACAAGCTGCGTAACTTTGATTCAACCAACTCAAATTTGGTTTGAATTTAAGTGTTTTAATTTTTAAATTCCACCGATTGTGTGATGAATTCAGATAAGCGATTAAGTACCCACCTATCATCAAACATACGAATTTCGGTTGTCTGTGCTGTGCGTTACTCCTGCGTGAAATCTGGAATTTAAATGTCGTTTTCAAAATATGAACTGATTGTATCAAGCATTCAAACAAACGATAAAGTAGATAAGTACATTGAATTTTGTCGTTCATTGATTTGTTCGTAATTCAGACTATTCCGTGATTTTTAGTTGTTTACTACTTGGATGAATGCCTAACTAATTCAAATGCACGCCAATAAGACAAGTGTTGTTTTGCACTATATTTCTTTCAAGGATAGACAGATATATTATTTTTCCATTTGCAATTTTGACAATAATTAGCATTATTAGCCCTTCTTATTATATTCTTAGAGAGTTAAGTAATCGACAAATGGGATCCACCTCTGGTCTAGAGCCTCAAAATACAAAAAACCCTTGAATTTGTGCAAAAACAGGCGATCCGTTTGATAGATATATGGAATGCTGTCCCTGTTATACCGGTATTTCAATGGAAGATGCTCCGAGGAACTATAGTCATTGATACGTGTGTCACCGGTGCAGAGTCGCGAGACACGCTAAATGCGCCCCAAACATTTGTCACATGAGAACGAGTTTCCGTTAAGCTGTGGAATGACTTGCTGGCCTCTGTGTTTCCTCCCTCCTACAATTCCTAGTTTCCCTCAAAAAGACCCCCCACACAGCATCCGAAAAGATAACACTATTCGCATTGAGATGGCTAAATAAAGATCCACCTGTAATTGTGAACTAACAATTGTGACTAACTCTTGTACCAGTCTCAAGATGGCTGAAACCGGTGAAGGTCAAAAATAAAATATAGTTTTTAAATTTTATATTGTTTTTGTGCCCTTATTTAAATAAGATAGATTAATTCATTTGCGTTATTTTCTTGTACATTTTTATCACAACATGTTAACTATACCATAATGAAGCAAGATCCTTGTTGACTTTATTCATTATGGTATAATTTAACAGTTAACTATGTATACCATAATGAAGCAAGATCCTTGTTGACTTTATTCACTATGGTATAATTTAACAGTTAACTATGTATACCATAATGAAGCAAGATCCTTGTTGACTTTATTCATTATGTTATTATTTAACAGTTAACTATACCATAATGAAGCAAGATCTTCTTTAAAGTTCTTCGTGATAAAAATACAAAGACAGTGTAGTGTTAGCAAGTTCCAAACTTGACCTAAATGTACTATCTTCGTTAGTTCAGGTTTAAAGTGAATTGACAGATTTAAGGTAATTACAGATCAGTTGTATTGTTTCGCAATCGCAAAAGACGTTAAATGGCTTGTTAAAAAGTGCTTCTTACCAACGGCTTCTTGGCATAAATCCACCTCCACAACGTATAAATGTTATTTATTACATCGACCAACTTATTTGTGTCATTGATTAATGATTATCCTGTTATATCTTATTGGTTTGGTGAAATTATGTGAACCATGAGTTGTTTTTAATTTTTCTATTCAAGATAAGCAGAAAAATGATAAAATTCGACTGTCGGAGATAAGCACAATCATCTTTTTCAAAATTCGACTGTCGGAGATAAGCACAATCATGATATCCAAATTTTTGTCAGTGTTCTTTTTGTTTTTTTTTTTATTTATTCAAATATCTCTTTCCTTTAATAAAAAAATCTAATTTTAAGTCATTTTGGGTTTTTTCGTCTCAGATTAACAAGTTTCCACTGAAAAAATTTCCTCTTGAGAAAATGAGCTGTGAAAGATCATTTTCTTGGGACAATGCTTTGTCAGATGATTTTATTATGACAATGCTTTGTCAGGCGAATTTCTTAGGACAATACTTTGTCAGGCGAACTTTGTCCTCAGGAAACATTTTGATATTTTTCTGTTGAAAGGACTCTTATTTTTCAAATAGTTTTTTGGGCTAAATAATGAGCTGAGCCCAATTGTATTGTCTATGGTCGCACATTAATGACCTTGAGTTTCTCTACCTTGTCTATCATCATCGCTCCATCGGCTATATCCGTGGTTAAGTAGTGCACAAACTTTTTCCATACAAGAAGATATCGATCTAGTGAATGGTTTATGTATGGTCACCTGTTTCCTCAGTGAGCCCATATATAGTGGTTGCTGCTATAAATACGTGTCATACAACTTATAGACTAATTGTGTTATTACAATTGTGCATTTATTTAATAATCTCGTTACAATCGACAGTATCTTCAGATTAGATTCCACCAGAGTTCGTAACACTAGAATAGTTGCTTTCTAATGATTTAGAATAATTCAACAAAGATTTAACATTACATTTCATTTATCTGAAGTTACAGCGCATTGCTACGCAACTTGTGAAATTCAATATACTCATAAATGTTCTCGTTTTTTTGAATTTATAATGAGCAATCTTTTTTTTAAACTTAGATAACAATTTTTGTTGTTTGTTTTTGGGGTGTTATGCCGTGTTGCGCTAACTCCTTGATTGTCAGCGCTATTGGTGCACCTACATACAAACTGTCCCAACACCTCTCGAGATTACTGCAGATGCAAACCGGAAAAACCGATTCGTGGATTAAGGATTCAACAGATCTGATCAGTAAACTTAAGCAGGTTAAGACAGAGGAAGGAGATATTTTGGTCAGCTTTGACGTCGTGTCTCTTTTCACAAATGTGCCTCTAGAAGACTCAATGACAATGCTCAGTGAGATATATGAGGAAGACATCTGCAAACTTTTTGAACACTGCCTCAAAACGGGATACTTTGCGTTTCAGGGTGAACTTTTTGAGCAAGTGGAGGGAGTTGCAATGGGCAGTCCGTTATCGCCAGTAATAGCCAACTTCTTTATGGAGAAGTTTGAGGAAGCGGCACTTGATACAGCTTCAGCTGTCCCTAAAGTATGGTGGCGCTACGTCGATGATGTCTTCGCCATTTGGCCTCATGGAACGGAGAAACTTAACGAATTCCTGGACCATCTTAATTCTCTCCACAGCAAAATTAAGTTCACAATGGAGCTGGAAAACCAAGATAAAATCCTGCCTTTTCTAGATGTGGAGGTGATGCGAAAACACGATGGTAGCCTAGGACATACCGTATATAGGAAACCAACTCATACGAATCGATACTTACACGCTGATTCGCATCACCACCCAGCGCAGAAGAGAGGACTTATCCATACGTTGGTGACCCGAGCGACCAGAATATGTGAAGAAACAAAACTTGGAGCAGAACTTATAAAACTGACCGATGCACTGGAGCGCAACGGTTACCCGGCAAGTCAGACAAGGCAAATTTTAAGAGCCAAATCTACAACAAACGAAGACAGAGTTGAACAAGACTCAAAAGGCTGTGCTTTCCTGCCTTTCGTTCACAATGTGACAGACAGAATTGCCAGGCTGTTGAGAAAAGAAAACATCAAAACTGTCTTCGGAACCACCACCAAAATCCAAGACCTACTGAGGTCTGCAAAGACTAAGTTTCCTCTGGAAGCAGATGGAGTGTACAAACTCAGCTGCTCTGGTTGTGACAAGGTTTATATAGGCCAGACAGAGCGGACGATTTCCAAAAGGATAGCAGAACATTTTCGTGCTTGTAAACTTGGCCACCCTGATAAATCGGCAATCGCCGAACACTTAATTGAAACCGGCCATTACTTTGGATTTGCTCCCGAGGTCCTGGGAAGACCCAAAACTTATAGATCACGCCTGATTATGGAGGCAATTGAAATCTACAAAAATCCATTTAATATCAATAGAGACGACGGAGCTAAGCTCAACAGCTCTTGGTATCCGGTAATTGACGGCTACACCAAAGCTAAACGCAAATAACATGTCTAAGTATACTCCAATACCATATAATAACACAATATAAAACCATTGCATTTATACCTTGATACTGGGTACATCTACTCTAATCGCTGTCAATCGGTTTTCTAATTCTAGAATTCGCCACAAGATGGCGCCACTTCCGTTGGCATTTCGCACTTGGACGGGACCCAGGCTAACATAAATACTGAGCTTTCAGAATTCGCCACAAGATGTCGCCACTTCCGTTGGCATTTCGCACTTGGATGGGCCCAGGCCACAAATAAATAAGCACAAACTCGACAACCAAAATTCACACATCTTCGGATCTACCGGATCTGCCCTGATGATGGACACTGCAACGCTGTCCGAAACGTCGGCTAAAGAAGGAGTTAGCGCAACACGGCATAACACCCCAAAAACAAACAACAAAAATGCTTTTGGCCGTGAGAATCTAAAAACTTACCTTAGATAACAAGATCATTACCGAACCATTTAGGAAAAGTAGATATATTTTGTGACGTAACGTAAGGTCCATGACTTATAATAGCTAGTTTTATATTGTCATTTATTTTGCCATCATTCAGATATAACCAAGCAACCTTGAGTAGGAAGACTTCTGGAAGAATTTATGTGGCTTTATCAAAGTTATGAGACTTTCATTTAATTTAATGATTTTCACACATATTATTGTTAATGGTTACATTTAAAGATAGTTACAGCAACAGATTTGTTAGAAAAAACTACATCCCGAGTTCGATCAGTGCTATTTATCTTTTAATGACAGATAGGTTCAAGTTATTACTTGCAGGTAATTCTTAGGATAATGGATCCCCTTTAATGTTTGGTGGATTATAGTCATATATTATGTTATAAATAGTTGAAACATACTAGAAATACATTAGATTATAAGGTTTAGGTGGTTAGTAACCAGAGATGTGCTTTATTTCAAATAAATCCATTTCAAATGGAAATGCAAAATGCAAAATGGGTATTTTCCATTATGCATTTTAAATGCTTTTCTAAAAACCATTTTGCATTTTAAATGCTTTTCTAAAAACCATTTTGCATTTTAAATGCTTTTCTCAATGTATTTTCCATTTTAAATGCTTTTTTGCAACATTCTTCCTACTATATCCACTCATCTTTTTTTCATAAGCCCCAAATATCAGTCGGTCCTCAACCTCGCTATGAGAGATAATTTACATTTGTCAAGTTGCTCCCTGGTAGAAGCCCTGGCAATTGAGTGATACCATTACAAAAAATACTGATTCAAATAGTGAACATGGGGCCATGACGCTATAATATTAAATGTTAGATAGCAGTTTCTATGTTTTTACGTTGGCAACATTAGTCCCGCGCAAATATTTGGGGTTTCATAATCTGTAGTCACATGAAACACAATGTTTTGGATTTACGGAAAAATTTAAAAGAATTTATGGAAAAGTTTTGACCCATTTCCATTTTGCATTTCAAATGGTTTTGGGTACCCATTTTGCACATCTCTGGTAGTAACACAATACGCTTGGAGGGGTAAGGTCTTCAACTAGGAATACAGAGGTTGCGGGTTCTTCTCCTTTCTCTCACTTCATTCTGGTTTTATGTTGCAGGAGAGCCATGTGTGACGGATGTAACTATTCAGGCTGGCGTTTGCAGACACTTGCACAAGTGCCCCACCGTCATGAATGCGGCATTTCAAGGAATACCACCTCAGGTAAAGTCACATACATAATAATTAGTCACCGATGCAGACGTTCTTTTTGAAGATCCAAAGATCGAGAATGTAGATAGGTATTGTTTATTTTGTTCTTTACATATTTTCTACAAAAATCGTTATGTTATTATTCCTATTATTTTATGTATCTATAGTGCACATTTCTTGCAAAAGGTACTTTGATTTTTTATAAAACTGCCACAGTGATTTTAAAACGGAGTTTTCACCACCGCGCCTGGCGTTATCTGACAAAACAACTAAATTTAGGCTCTTGTTTTTGTTTTTGCCGTATATTTAAAAAAATAAACGTTTGTCGAAAAATGTTCACACGTTTTTCAAAGCAAAATCAATTTGCTACAATTTAAAAATAAAATAAGATATACAATAAGTAGATATATTCTGAGAAACAACTTCTTATAAAAAATATAGGTATGACAGTTTCCGAGATACAACATAGTGTAAAACATTGAGGTTTGTCAGTTTCCGAGATACAACTTTGTGTAAAACATATATGTATGGCAGTTTCCGAGATACAACTTTGTGTAAAACATATATGTATGGCAGTTTCCGAGATACAACTTTGTGTAAAACATATATGTATGGCAGTTTCCGAGATACAACTTTGTGTAAAACGAATTTTTTTTAATAAATGTGAAAAAATTATCCAGGCCCATGGAAATTATGGGGTGTAGGTAAACGTCATTACGATCTCGAGTAAAAATGATTGTCAATAATTTCAGCCTAAGATGTAAAATGGCCTTGTAAAATATATTGGACATGGGTGGGATAGATATGTGAACAGATTTTGTATATGGTTATATAACTTACCTGTCAATTTCTGTCAAACCTCAACCCGCCCCCGCGCTACCCTGTAAAAACATCAAAATTTACGAACTTGTTTTCTTTTGTGCTGTATATTTAAAAAAAAGCCTGTCCTTTGAAAAAAATCGAATTTTTTTGAAAGGAAAGTAATTTTGTTACAATTTGAGCATAATTTTTTCTTATACATAATTTTTTTTAAAATTATTGTCGTCTCTATATAAATCATCTCATGCTTAAATTGTAGCAAATTAACTCTACTCTCAAAAAAAAGATTTAATGATTTTTTGGACGGTCGTTTATTTTTTTAAATATACGGCAGTAATGAAAACAAGGGCCTGAAGATTGCTGAAAACTTGGTTTTTATGTCACTGTGGCAACTGTATTGAGATTTTGCAAGGAATTTCGCTTTATTGACTGGTAAGTCATATTGCCAAGAAATAACTTCTGCTCACGTATCTACCCTACCAATGGTAAATATATCTCAGAAAGGTACACACAAAGTCATTTTATACACAAATTGAATCAAAATTTACTTTTTTTTCAAAAAAGTCTGAATATTTTTTTCGACTTTTTAAAATATACGGTTAAAACAAAGACAAGTGCTAGGTTAAGTTTTACTGTTTTTTTCGGGCAACGCCGGGCGCTGAGTTCGCTCGCTGAGGTCGAAAACTTGGTTTTAAAATCGCCGTAGCAACTCAAACCATATATCAATATTTCTACACTACATTAAAGGTAATTTGCAAGGAATTACCACTTGTTGTGCTATGTTGACTGGACTAATACATTGTTGTGTTATTATGTACTTGTTTAAGGTAGTATCGTTCTACGTACAATGTATCGTATTTATATTGTGTATACAAATTAACTCTATCGTCCTTGGAAGAGATTTCTCTTCTCCAAAAAGGGACATTGGAAACTTTAAATGCTTTCTGCCGCTTTGTGAAATACAAAATATAAACTTACGCCGAATATTACAATTAGTGAGATAATATAAAAATTATTAATATTGAAATTTAAAAAAAACTTACAGAAATATCTCTTATTTTTTAGTAGGAAGAAAACATACACCAATCAACCATACTTCCTATGGGCGTTTTTTTACTTCTAGCTTATAGCTTATTTTTAGTCGATATTTCGTTGACTGTTCAACAGAAAAAAGGTTACTTTTTTTATAAAAAGATAGTTTTTTAAAAACTAACTTAACGTATGACATTTTAAAAGAGCCAAGTTTTTATCCCAACTAATCGTGACAACGAAAAATACACGAGTACTTTAATAAAATAAATAGAAAATATTTGACATGTTAGTTCTTATGACTTATGACATGTCTTTCACGACTTAAAACACTTTGTCCACAAAATGATTTGTAAAATTCTTCGTCCTTCTTCTGATTCCTTGAAAGTTTGAATTCTTGAAATTTGCGTTTAATAATATCAGGGTGTTTTATTTCTGTTAACAAGAATGGAGCAGCGATATTTAACGTTGCAGTTATGACCAGCACGTGTTACAGAGAAGAGAAATTTGACAGAGAGACAGAGCTGCATCTTTTGTATTCTTTTTATTCCAACAATAACAAATAGCTTGAATATGGAATTTTTCAATCTTACCACTCCAGCTCACTGATAATTCTAGATCCGACCCTGCCTACCACTAGCTCCATTTTACCGATTTTACGGTTTAATATATACATTTCTCAGACATATCACTCGTTTGTTTGATGTCATAAACTTATGCATTTTTTATACAAATAATCTATATGATGTGATAATATTGTATATGCCCAAAATGTGCATCATTTGCACATCTGCATAATTAAAGGAAAACCTTTTTGCATTTAACTACTGGAAGGAAGTAGAGGAATAAAAATAATAAATTAATAATTGAAAGTATATATATATATATTTATTGGCAATTTTTTGATACATACAGATACATATATAATTATACAAAACATAAGGCAGTAACAAAAAAAAACCCACAAAGGCGAAGCCTGTGCGTGGGCATTATAAGGTACCTATGTATTCAAAACAGTGGTGGTTACATTATCTATGGTTTAAATGAAAAAAGAAATATGAATAAAGAAAATATATATATATATATATAGTACATATAGTTAGTTAAATATGATTTTACTGTAGTTTTTGCGTATTAAATAAAAAACAGTTTAAAAGAAGTTAACTTTTTTTAATGCAGATGGTAACATATTATCATACATATATAGGTATCATATTCGTAGTATAAATTATAGAAAAAATTCTCTCACTTTCAGATACTTTTTACCTAGCTTTTGACATTTATTTTATACGAGTTTAGGTTTTGGCACATCTTGATGGAACTCGGTTAGGAATAAAATTTTTGGGCCAATATAGTTAATGTGTCTTTGCGCTAGCCTAGTTTTGCAGTGAGGCAGTTTATTCATCTGAAAGTATCTATATATGATCTTAATAAAGCTGGCAGTGCTTCTAGTGAAGAGAGGGATCGAGCGAAATATGTTTAAAAGGGATGCAAGAAAAGAGTACGAGTTGTAGTGAAATAAAGAAAGAAACGCCTGGAGGAGGAATAGGAATTCAAAACGATAGATAACTTCGAAAAAAACATAATAATGTTTTGGAAGGAAGTCAAAAGGTCCCGGAGTGGTCTAACAGTATGTTGCGTGTTGTATTCTGATGATGCGGTGCTTATTGCTAACATTATTGAAGATCTACAGTCTCTCGTGTCTAGGATGAACCAATTATGTATGAAGAATGAGTTAAAGATGAATGTAAGCAAGTCTTAAGTCATTAAGGTGTTTGAAAGAGAGAGTACGAAAACAGTGCGCACTATAGTTGTAAATAAGGAATACTCGGAGCAGGTGGATGAGTTTGTGTATTTAGAAAGTATGTTCTAGAGAGATGGGAAGGCTGACAGAGATATTGAAACAAGGGTAAATGCAGTTAACTTCATTAATGGAGAACTGAACGCAGTTGGCGCTAACAAAAAATGTCTGAAGGAGCGAAGCTAGCAGTCCACAATGGGATGTTGGTACCTACCCTGATGTATGGAAGTTAGGAATGAAACTGGCAGAAAGAAGAAACGGAATGGAAGGATGAAAGTAGACTGAATGCTGTAGAAATGAGATCCCTGAGACTTTTGTATGGTAAATCCATGTATGATCGTGTGAGAAATCTGGAGATCCGCAAAAAGTGCAAGGCTAATGTAAGCATAATGAGTGAGCTCAAGAAAGGGACGCTTAGATGGTTTGGGCATAAAGAGCGAATGAGCAAATAAAGGTGTGTAAGGAGAATATACAATGCAAATGTGAATGGTAGCAGAAGTCGGGGGCGCCCGAGAAAGACACGGTGAATCAGATACGTTGTAACATTTATACACTCATCAGACATATTTTATTATTCATATATATATATTTTTTTATATATATTAACTCCACACAGGAGGCCGTGAAGAAAATAATTTCCCTCAGGGCCTATGTCATCTTTGGGGATGCTGTGTGGAGGGTCTTTTTGTGGAGAGGAAGGAGAGAACATGGGTCTTGAAGAGTCCCATGTTGTAGGAGGGAGGAAACACAGAGGCCGGCAGTTCGTTCCACAGCCGAGCTGTTGAACTTAAGAACGAATCGTAGAAACTCATATGTGGGTTAGAATCAAAATCAAATAGATGATGTCATTATGAAATTAAATATTCAATACATAATAAAACCCGAGACTATATAATTAGGACTGATAACATCTCAGAGCGTGTTCAAGGTTCCTTTTTGGAAACGCTTGTAGGTTGGAGTAATTGCAAAGCATTATTTCGTAGATGTGACATTATTAAACCATTAGTACTAACCTTGTTACAAAATGTTGGGCGCCATGTGAGTCAAAGATTGACCTCACAAAATATAATAAAAACTAGAAACACGATGTCCAGCAACATGCAAGCTAGTTAACTCGTGGCCATGTCGTCTAGAGATCACCAATCAAATCCTTGTTTTTGTTCTCCGCCGGTGGCGCTGTTCCGTAGTCAAACAAACGACAGGGCTAGGTGTTTATATCAAATCAACATCAGTTCCCAGTTACTAATCGAGTCAACATTCGATTCCTGGGGTAGCAATTATAACTGTTACAACACGACTCATTTCATGTCAAGAGTCAGAATATTATAATATAATAATAATATTGGACAATTTGTATAGTGCCGCTTTTGTGAGTTATCATCTCAGGGGCGCTTAATAGAAGAGTATGTATGTAACGAGAAATGAATGTGAATGAGACAAGAAGTGTGTGCCAAGACCGTGTTGTTTGGCGGTCCGTCTTCTCTGTTTACGCCTGCGGGGAAACTTCGTGTTGGTTAGTTGGTTAGTTTATATAAAAACCATAGTTCTTATGCAAACTGCTATGTATAAAACTATGTCTCCCAGAACCACTACACTAATTATACATCTCCCAATAGTCAATCAGTATGCCCTGTACTGCCAACCTCGCTACTACTTGTATATTTACCAATTGTTGATATTGATTAAAAAGTTGGTATGCCCTCTATGCAGATGTACAAATGAATAGGTAATTAAATGTAGTGCGTTTTCAGATGTGCGTCTCCCCAAAGAACAGATTGATAGTGTGCTGCCCCTGGGTACCAGGGCAAAACACAGGACTGGAAACCAGATTCCAGGCAAAAACAGATACCCCTAGAGAAGGTACCTCACTTTCATTTCATAAAGTTTATCAGTCACCATCACCTGTTGTGTTGTATAACCCTGATGTATCTGTTTGTTTGAAGGTGATAACTGCACGATGGCGGACACGAGGATAACGGGAGTATACAGACCATTTGCCAACTGCCAGACAGCGAAGGAGGCCGCCTGTAAAGGCATTTTACCACAAGTACTGTTCCCCTCTCTATATGAATCTGACAATAATTTATTTTTTTTCACGTAAATATAATCTACTATTAATGATTATTACACTTGCAACGATAATTATACTAGCAATGGTATGATTATTTAAAAGCAATCTTCTTTAAAAAGAAGTGTCAGGTGAAAACAAGTAAAACATTGTACAATTTTTAATTTTATAAAAAAAAATAGTCTCATAAACGAAACTATATAAATAGGAACAATCCTCCCAACCTTGACATTGACAACTTAATCCCGTGGCCGGGAGATAAAGGGAACATTGAAATTAACGCAACTTGACGCTTGTAATATTAGCCACTG
This sequence comes from Hesperophylax magnus, assembly GCA_026573805.1. Lineage (NCBI taxonomy): Eukaryota > Metazoa > Arthropoda > Insecta > Trichoptera > Limnephilidae > Hesperophylax > Hesperophylax magnus. The sequence goes on from JAIUSX010000059.1 coordinate 3,253,087, forward strand.
AAGCAAAACTAAAATCGTTTATGCCTTGTCCACACGATGCCAGTATTCTTGTACGGTGCACGAGGCTAGTATTTAAAACCAGGATAGAAATATATTGCTTAATAACACTAGCTACGTGTAAACAGAACTAGCTTTGCTTTTAATCTAGTAAGTTAGAGGAAGCCATTAAGCTATGGTCTCAAGACAGAATAGTTTAATAGGATGTGATTTTATTATTTGAGCTAGTAACGTCCCCCACCACCGAAGTTTATATCCTAGCTTTCTAGTTAGCTTCGTGTAGCCGCTCAAAGCTATTACATGATCAGCTAGTGCTCGGTGACGATGTACTGATGTTTTTTTTTGACAGGATACGAATTTAAAAATGCCAAAACCAAGTAACGAGATTAATTTAAAGTTTTTACAGTTGTAAAATAATAAATAACAATCTGCATAATAATGACCACTAAAGACATTTATTTTTCATTATTCTTTATAAGCACCCGCTAAGATCCCAAAACAGTTTGTTAGCAGGCCATATTCACAATATTAATTATGACACTAAAGCACACATATAATGAGTAGCCGCAATATAGAAAATACATAAGAAAGAACAAAATTTCAAGTGACTACAATACAAAGACCTAGAATACATAGACAGATAGATATAACACAGTCAACATACTCATAGACATACAGACACTCAAAGGTTCACAACATACTTGCGGCCGTTATTCCCATTCCTATTGATTAACCGTTGAGCCGAAATTTTAGCTGAATACTGCCCATTGTTGCCAACTCAACTACTTCAAAATATGCTAGAGTGATGGGAAAAATATGCCAGAAAAATGCTAAATTACTTTAAAAAATGCCAAAAAAAAGTAACATAAATTTAATTTAGAAATAAAATCAGTGAAATAAAAATATCTTTATCTTCATCTTCTTCTTCTTCATTAACAGCAGCTGATGTGGAAGGCTGAGAGACGGAGTCGTAACTTTCTTAGGTCCCAATGCAGCGTAGTACTTCGTCAAGAACAGTGTAAGAATAACAGCACTTTCCTGCTCTCTTTAGGCCAAATCTCACGTACAAAATGGCATTCAGGGTTCTCACCGCCAAACGATTTCGGAGTTTTGTTTTGACCAGACTCATTTGGCTAAATACACGTTCAATGTCCGCATTTGAATGCGGCAATGTTAAAATAGACATTGCAAACTGACATAAATCACCGAAGGGGTTATTATTAGCTGCATCTTTATATTTCATGACTTCATTCCAAAACTCTACAGTGGAAGTCAAGGATTCCCATTTATTGTGAACTATGTTTCTCCATTGAGACACAATCGATATCATTTTTGTTAGTTAAAAAAATTGTTTTTATTATTTTCATGTTTCCGTAAAAATAAGCCAAATAAATATGCTATATGCTAAAGGCATAATAGTTATGCTAAACATGGAGTAATTATGCCAAATTTAGCATATAATATGCTAACTTGGCAACACTGATACTGCCCAAAAGCACAACTACGCTCTTTCCAACGGAAATATGACGACTGAGCGATCAACCAATTTAAGGAAGCCAAACTAATGGATTAAGCTTGCCTCAGTAAATGACTAGTTATAAAAACTATTGACAGAGTTAAAAATATTCGCGACGCCAAGACACGGTGGCATTAAAGTCAAGCTAACACTTTATTTTTTTCATATTACATACGTTTGTTTAAAATATATAAAATATCGGTTTGTGTTTTACAGTATTTGAAAAAAAAGCACTAACAATAAATACAATAATAAATTCGTCAATATTAATTTAAAATTGAAAGTTTTTAATTTGATGTCATTTTATTGTCTATGAAAGTGGGCGGGACCACTTAAGAAAACCAACGGTGAAGTTGTTTGGAAAAAGCGAATCGAACGTTACTGAACAAATCATTTGGCCGATCGGAGCATGAGATTGATCTTTGGAAAGGTTGGAAACAACGGCCGTTAAACACTCATAGGCGTATTTATACAATTACACGCATTGAATCAATGGATACTAATGTATTTAACAATATAGAAAATCTTGATCCATTAACCACTTTTTTAGTTCAGTCCTGCAGGTTGATTCGCTTTTTAACTCCTTTGGCATTTTATTTATTTATTTGTTTAACATACACGGTATAAATATACCATACACAATAATTGCATGTTACACAATACAAGCATAATCTGTTTTGATTTATCTGATTATGTAATAATTGAAACAAAAATAACAATTAACTGTGGCATTTGATCATAAAATGACGACAGAAAGTATAAAATTAATACAAGTACATAGAAAATTTGATAAATAAATATGAGTAGACTTAGGTTTAATTAATAATGATTTAGAAGATATGATAGTACATAATAGTCTTTTTGTACTTAGCTTCTGTGCAATTAAACAGATCCGTTGGATAGTTGTGAATTCTCGTGAACCTGTCAACTGGGTGTATTTTAAAAGCGGAAGGATTATCATAAGTATTGGTTTCACTCGATCGTGCCATATCTTCCTAGGGTATCCCCGACTTCTCAAGACATTCACTTCCTAGTCGTATTGTCCCCACGCCTATTTCTTCCTTCATCACATTCGCCTCATTTTACCACAAATAATTATTTGATTCGTATCTTTCTCGGGCATCCCCGACTTTTTCTACTATTTAATTCGCGTAGTATTATTAAATTCACATTGTAAACCTTAAAAACCTACCTTCTGTAAACATTGATTCGACTCCGCATCTCATTCCAGTGCAGAGATAATAAGTTAAGTGCTTCTCGGGCGTCCCCGACTCAAACCACTTTTTAAACCATCCTGGTACTTATAGGAATAAACTTTGAAATTTTCAGCATAATCGGTCGCATAGTTTTTCGATCTATAGGAGACAAACAAACAAACAAGCATTCATTTTGTATATATATATGAAAATTTTTGGAATGGACATTCTTGTGTTGTGTGTGTGATCTACTTTATCTTTATATATGGAATCCGACAAGGGATTTTGATATACAATTTTTAACCATAATATCCATGGAACAAGTAATATATTAATTGACTTATATAATAATTTGATCTATCTTCTTTGTACATAAATACTTTTGCTTACCGAAAGCTTAGTCATAGAGTTTAGGATTGTTTGAATGTAACTTATATTTGTCTTGCAAGAGTTTCCCCAAAACGTTATTCCGTATTCGATAGATTTCACTAGCGATTAATATAATATTTTAATTTAAAAGCAATATATCGTCAAGAGTTGTGAAAAATGGAAAATCAACCAGATCCGGAGCAGGTGCTAAAAAGGAGTAAGCTGTTCATTATTAACTATAAACGGATGTAGACGTGAGGTTACAGGAGTCACTGCAATGATACTGGCTTAAAATTTCCTAGCAGCGTGTACACCGCTCTGGTTTGTGCCAAACCAGGATAGTAAGCCAGGATCGCCTCATGTGCACTGGATAGTGGTATTGGTGGGGGCATCAACTTACAAAATTCACGTTTGGACAGCACTGGCATTACGACTAAATCACTAGCACCGTGTAAAAAGGCATCAAATAGTAGATTAGAAATCTGTACAACTGTACACGACAGTGTCTGCACTAACGCTAAATCTGAGACTTTTTCAAGAATAAATAATATTGCTACAATAATAATACATTAAGAAACTCTTGACAAGGATAACCTTAAATAGATATTAATATTAAACGGTTTAGTTAGAGGGAAGATCAGAGGACCAAAAGGTTCGACGGCTAAAATAAGGTTTTTCAGTAGCGCAGTGGTTGATGTATCCCTCCCGGAGCGAGTAGCGAACCCGAGTTCAATTCTTGGTTGAGATCTAATCTCTTATCTTCTGTGTCTTTTCTCTTTTCTGTTTTTTAAATCTTATTAACATTGTTTCATTCATTATTAAAATCACAATGAACACTAAACCAATTTTTTTCAGATTTTCGCTTTTGAGGGAACGGTTCAGATTGTTTGCTGCCCTCTGGTGACAGTAGTTGAAGGTATAGTACCCAATAATTAATTTATTAAATTAATCATCATTCTCTCAATAAAATGTACCTATTCTTGCATAAACGGTATTGTTGCTTTTGCAGGTGATCAATGCTCGGTAGTTGAAACAGGGCGGGCCGGCAAATGCCTTCGTATATCAAAGTGCCCCATTGCCGTAGAGGCTGTCCTGAAAGGAATCACTCCTCAGGTGAACTTTTACCGTCTCTAATCTAATTTATATTTATTGAATTTTATTTAATCTTTGTTTACAGCACTATTTTTAATCGTGAACTTAATTAAAAAATAATGGCTTGTTCATCAGGATGCAAGTTATTTTTTACCGTTTGTTTTTTTGCTTTCAGATTTGCGATTCAGATGGCTCTGTTCCGATTGTCTGCTGCGAGGGGGTTGTTGCAGGTATAGTACCCAGAACTAAATCATGATTGATTAATCGTATCAAATCGATTGCGATGGTAAGTTTGGTTTTCTGTACAGTAACACAAACCTGTTATATATTGCAAAAGGAATAGTGTTTGAGACTTTATCACTAGGAATTCTTGATGATAACTCGTACTGTAGCCCAGCAATCATTAACTATCAAAAATTTCACTGACGCACATTATTTCCGTATTATGAGTAGAATCTTCATTGTCATGTTGTGTTGTGTAACCCTGGTGTGTTTGTTTGTTTGAAGGAATGAACTGTACGATGAAGGACACGGGGAAAGCAGGAGTGTACAGACCGTTCGCCAACTGCCAGACAGCGAAGGAGGCCGCCTCTAATGGCATTTTATCACAGGTACTGTTCTTCCCTTTATGCGTATCTGAAACTAACAAGTTTTTACATTCACGTCAATTTTACTATTAATAAAAAACTACTAAAGAAAATATTTCGATCTAATGCGTAGGTTAGGTTTATAAACTCCAATCCCATTTTTGGATCTACTTGTATTCTATTATTGTAGAAAGCAATCACTTTGTGGTTTGACATATTCAATAAAATAAAATCTTAAATTAATAAATATCGTGGTTTTAAAACCAAAAAAGTATTTTATTTTATTTTATTTACTTGTATTCTGTTCGCTCGGGTCACCAACTAATTTATTTGTCCTTTTTTCTGCTCTGGATGTTGATAGGTTCTGCTCTGGAGTGTAGATATCCATTGGATTGGGTCGCTTTTCTAATCACATTGTTGCTATGGCTAACATTTTGTTTTCGCATCACCTCTTCGTCTAGAAAAGGCAGGATTTTATCATGGTTTTTCAGCTCAAATTAACCATACCAAATTTAAAGTTGTAAACCACATTAATTTCACTAATTATAATAACAACTGAAATACAGGCACTAAGAGGATTAGCGCTCGCAATACGGTTTCACTTACATAGTAAATAAACACACACAGCTTGAAATCCGGAGCAACTCAATTCAACAACAAGATCCCTCCCACCTTGAATATGAGTACACAGACCAGAGTAGGTTAGTCCCACAGGCCGAGAAATACAACAGTCCATGATGAAAATATTCATCAAGAGCATAAAAATGAAAGCAACAATAAACGTATCTTGGCACTCATATTAGCCACTGCGAAGAAACTAAAATGATTTAAATACTGTATCATCCTGTGCAGTAATGCTTGATCCGGTTGTTCATTTTTTATTATACTTATAAATTTAGCTTATTATTAAAAGATTAAATTATTAAATACTGTTGGTACCTAGCATCGTATTACCTACACCTTTCCTTTTAATCTCCTTTGTGAATATTATTGTTGCCCACCGACCCAAGTCCTACTTTTCCTATGCCGACTTAGCGTAACCAGTTCAGTTGAAAAAATCATAGTGTCAACACATAATCTGTGTCTGATTACGGAGCCCCCTTTTCGACCGTGTCGAAACTAAGAAAAGCCATCGTGAGCTTGCGCAATTTGGTGAAAATTAAGAGTATTGTGTATGAACCAGCGCAAAGGAGAGAAACCGTGGAAGGGTCAAAAAAAAGGTAAGTCGGCATATCCGAAGTTTCCATTCCTGACAATAACAAGTCCTTCAACTTAAGGCAATTTGATTTTTTCCTAATTTAATCAAAAATAAAACCAGCAATCAACAAACTGTTTGAAAGCAATTCTCTTTTCAGCTGTTTTTCCTTTATCACTTTCATAAAAACAAGAAGTGTCCGGTGACAGCATCAAAAAAATTTTCATATAAATATAGTACCTTAAATAAACAAAGATATGATAACATACACACAATGCAACAATTCTTAGCGTTCAAACGCAATCGATTTAGACATCCAAAGCGATTCGGGGAGTCTATTAAGATATCCATCAGCAACATACAAATTAATTTAACAATGAATGCAAGTGGGGACTCATAATATTTTTGAACTCTGAGTTATTTTAACTGTTTTGGCCTCTAACCCAAACTTAAGTTTTGAAAGAAAAAGGGCGGGCAGCTGTTTCTTGGTGCATTCTTCTCGGAGCGAGAACAGGTCCCGAGTTCGATTTTCGTACGTTAGCTAATCTTTTATTTTCTGTGCCTTTTTATCCCTCACATCTAAACAACAAAATCATAAAGAAGATTAATTTTAAAAAGGTAATTTAAAATTATAACAAAACTGTTTTGTTTTCAGACATGCGACGTAGAGGGCAACGATCAGATTGTCTGCTGCCCTCTGGTAACAGTGGTTGAAGGTATAGTACCTAGAACTTAATCATCATTCATTACAAATCCAGTAGGCGATGCGATGGCTCGTTGATTTCCTTGGCTCACTCATCACCACAATACCATCATTGCAAAAGGCAGAAAGTCATTGAGGCGGAATGCGAACAGCTCTGAGTGTTTGCAACTTTGTAACTAGGAATTCTTGATGACACATCTTACCGTAGACCGGATAACATCAATCCACTGAAGCACATTACTTGTGGATTGCGTGTAAAATATTCATCGTCATGTTGTGTTGTATTATTTAATCTTGGTGTATCTGTTTGTTTGAAGGGATGAACTGCACGATGAAGCACACGGGGACTGCGGGAGTGTGCAGACCATTCGCCAACTGCCAGACAGCGAAGGAGGCCGCCAGTAAAGGCATTTTTCCACAGGTACTGTTCCTCCCTTAATGTGTCTCTGACAATAATAACATATTTGACTTTGCGCCCCTAACATGACCTTTCTTTGCTTACAGAAATGTGACTTGACTAATAACGAGTCGGAGTTGGTGTGCTGCACGGAGGCTGCCTGTCCGCCGCTGCCGAAGGGACTTGTCACTCAGCTACCGATTGGCTCCAAGGCCGCAGACTGTGAGTATTGCTAAACCATACCACAAATACATATTATAAAATTATGTTGCATGTCTGAAAATCTGTTTCAGTTTATTTGTAAATACACCTAATACAGAGTGTAAAATTTAATAATTATTATTGTTCAAATTAAATTTATGCAATAGTAGGTTATACGAAAGAAAACGATAAAACCTACTAAAAGCAATTAAAGAGAAGTTCAATGTAAAAATACCAAAATGATGAAAATGTTTTTTGAATTAATTATAAATTTTAATATTCATAATTACAAACACTTAATACTTTTAATCTTGATGCTCACCACTCTTCTAGACACAAGCGGCAGCTTCTATAGAAGAGGAACATTAAAAAATCAAAAGCAGTGAAAACTAATTGTATCAATTATTTTAGTTAACATTGATTATACTCTCTAATACATTGTACTGTATATTGATTAATTATTTAATATATAAAAATAAAACTATGCAATAGTAGGTTATACGATAAAACTGTTACATACTTTTTTAGACATAATAATAGAGTTATTCTAACTTTAAGTAGGGAACGTCAATTTATTATTTCGAGAACTCCTACTAAACAACACATCCGCAAAAATAATTTTTATGTTTTTCCTTTAGCGTAAGTGTAAAAATTAACGTTTTAATTTTATTAAATCATACGTTCAAATTTAGTTGACCGAGGTAATGAAACAAGAGGCATTATATTAATATAGACATCTGATAATTTTTTTGTTTCCTCTACAGACTGCATAAAGCTGCGGGAAAAAATTTTCCCGTGTCAAGAAACAAGGTTCGGTTGGACTCGGGGAAACCTGTGTCCTCTGCACACACCAGACTCCAGCATAGTATATCACCTGGCTCCCATAAGTACTGCCGCCGAGGCCCCGTTCATTGTAAGTTTCAGACATTGGGTAGCTTTATTTATTATATATTAATTAATTTCTTGAAATGACTAACTGGCCTTCACGCAGTTTCCTGGCAGGGGCAGGCAGAGAGAATAGACCGTTACAATGCTCTCGCATTCACTCCTTGCTTTATTCACATTCATAATTCATCTCACATACTCTTGCATTATTCTGACTTTTGACCCGACACTCTTTACACTACTTTCTTCGTTTATCCGCTCTACATGCCCAAACCATCTAAGCGTCAAGATGCCGAGTTGATAAAAAATAATATGAAATTCCCTTGATGGAAAAAAATACTCCAGTTCTATTATTTAACGTCCTGTAGGCATGAAAAAATTCTGCGTCTTTTCAAAATGCTGATTAACTAACTTAATTGTAGTGGTAAAAAAAATACAATTTTTAATAAAATATCTGAATTTTTCTGTATTTTAAATAGTCCTAAGCCTCTCCTAAACATATTTCCCAATTAAACAAACTCATCCACCTGTTCCAAGTATTCATCACTCACAACTATACTACATTGCTATTAACACTATTACTATTAAACAAACTCATCCACCTCTTCCAAGTATTCATCACTCACAACTATATTACATTGCTATTAACATGTGACTATTAAACAAACTCATCCACCTGTTCCAAGTATTCATCACTCACAACTATATTACATTGCTATTAACACTATTACTATTATTACACTTTGAAACACCATGACATTAGAGTTGTTAGAGCAGGCAGCCGCCCTATAAAGTAGCAGCCAGTTGTAGCTTGTAGCAGCCAATATCACCAGTTCTACTGGCTGCCACGACAAGTGCGTGAGGACTGAGGACTGAGGCATCCACACACATGTACCCTAGTCACATTTGAGGCTGGCTTCTACAGCCGACGATATTTGGCTTCCATAGAGCCCTAATACACATTGCAGATCATGTTGGCTGCATAAAAACTGCATTCATCCTAGACACGAGAGACCGTCGTTCTTGAAATAAGCACATTCAAACAGACGCGTACTTCCATACTATTTGCTTATTCAATGCAATACATGGGGATGGGGATGTTAAATTTCCACGTGTCATTATTTTGTCCTTTAGTTATCTCCAAACTTGGTTGGTAAAGAAGTGGTTATCAATTTGTAACGCACGTTTCTCTCCAAATCAATATTTGTTTTATCATGTTTAAGAAACGAATTTTCATGCTTATTTTATGACATGTTTAGAAAACAAAATTTCAAAAAATTCTTTCGAAGATTTTTTTAAATGTAATTATTTATTAATTAAGTATGTTGGAGAAAAACTAAACTTTTTAAACAAAAATGAAAGACCATTAATAGAAAGGAACTAAAAACATCGGCGGGCGGGTAAAATCCTTGGCTCTGGATTCAGTGGTCACGGGATCAAATAATAAATACTATTAAATAATTATGTGTATTTAAAATATTTATATTCAATTTAATTTTTTTTTTTCAATTAATATTTTACACCCAAAATAACATGTCAATTACTTCTTTAAATTACGGTGATTTCTTTTTGGGGTATTATGCCATGTTGCGCTACCTCCTCCTCTTTCCAAGTTTCCTCTCCAAATCAAGTCAAATCTCCTCCTTCAGTTTTCATCATCAGGGTAGATGTTATTATGAGGCTGAAGGTAGTGAAGCGGGGAACAGGTGGCCACTAAACACGGCTAAAGCCATTTCAAACAAAGTTTCCATTCTGATGGCCTTTCACCGGGGCAATACTGAGATGTTTTACGATATTTTACTTAAGTGATATAGCCCTAACATCTCCAGCCAGTCCAGGGCACCCGAATAGACAATTTGGTCACGTTGTGTTATTTCACAATGTATTCATTTAAAATAGTATATAATATACAAGTACAGTTTAATCATAACTTAAACACTGCTTGAAATGGCTTTAGTCGTGTTTGGTGACAATATCCTTATTTTTAACACGGTCATACGTGATTATATCTGGATAGGCAGGTACTTTTCTCTTCCGCATCTCGTTCCCCTTCCCACTACCTTCAGTCTAACAATATACGGCAATTTGGGATGCCATAGTGTCACTGGTTCCAGATGGTTGGTTGGGATGCCATAGTGTCACTGGTTCCAGATGGTTGGTTGGGATGCCATAGTGTCACTGGTTCCAGATGGTTGGTTGGGATGCCATAGTGTCACTGGTTCCGGATGGTTGGTTGGGAAGCCATAGTGTCACTGGTTCCAGATGGTTGGTTGGGATGCCATAGTGTCACTGGTTCCAGATGGTTGGTTGGGATGCCATAGTGTCACTGGTTCCAGATGGTTGGTTGGGATGCCATAGTGTCACTGGTTCCAGATGGTTGGTTGGGATGCCATAGTGTCACTGGTTCCGGATGGTTGGTTGGGAAGCCATAGTGTCACTGGTTCCAGATGGTTGGTTGGGATGCCATAGTGTCACTGGTTCCAGATGGTTGGTTGGGATGCCATAGTGTCACTGGTTCCAGATGGTTGGTTGGGATGCCATAGTGTCACTGGTTCCAGATGGTTGGTTGGGATGCCATAGTGTCACTGGTTCCAGATGGTTGGCAGTAAGAAATGAACAAAGCAAATGATAAAACGAAAATCAGCAAACATTTTGCGAGCAATTTAAAACAACACTTTCTTAGAGATTAATATGAAGATGTGTTGTGTTCCCAGGGACGACTTGGAACAGGTCGGAGAGAAGAGATCACCTGGCGGCGGCATCCAGTGACCTTACTGAGTGACAGGTGGGTGGTGTGCTCTGCATACGCCATTAAAGCGATTGGGTGAGTTTATTGTTTCTTCATTTAAAAGTTCAAATCCTTGGAATAATGACTGCAACGATGAATATACACACACAAATTGGTTTGATATTTGAACTATCTAACCTTATAGATTTAAGCGCATTTTAGACGAGATTTCACATACTTGTGGAATATACGTGTTTGGAAACTCGTGGTATAAGTGGCGATCTAGTAAATTTACCTCACATAATTGAATGAATCGAAGTCCTCTTTTAACTCGACCGTTTTGCATTTCATCTGTCTGTATGTTTAGTTTTGGGTTCAGAATGGTGGCCGTTTAAATTGTTCAGTAAAGATTACTTTTTATGTGAAATTATCGTGTTTACTTCCTTATTTGCATTTTTACAATATTATGGCACCTACCTGCCTGAAGAATATTTGAAAACAGAAATTTCATTGAGACCTTTTTGTATAAGTCCTTATTTGAAATTTAAAAAACGGTACAAAAACCATGTTTTATAAGTAAACACGTATTAAATATCTACCAATAAATCGTATGACTTCAGAAGAAATTATGCTTACTATTAGCTATGACAGAGGTGTTGGTTATGTAATAAATAGTTCTCGGGGAGGCGGTACCCATACCCGCCTTAATTCACCGCTTAAACGACTTCTTTTCCAATTCTAAGAGCTTCGTTAGTTCAACTCTGTTCGTTAATAAGCCAGTAATTTTGCATAACGAACAACATTATTAAAGAAGATGTGTATATTGACAGTTAAACGAAGCTTATCTGATGCTATGGATGCCTAAAATATGTTTATCGGCCGTCGGATCATTTCTTATCAATTGTTGACCATATATGACATATGGCTTTATCGACTGACCGTGCTAGACCTCCAGTAAGTTTAAGAGATACAGATTGTTTTTGGAGTGTTTCTGTTGAATTTGGAATACAAGTATTACAAGTAAATACCGGTATTTCAATGGAAGATGCTCCGGGGAACGAGCATCATAGATCCTTTGGCACCGGCGCATAGCCGTGAGACTATCTCCCTTCAAACAATCTACTTCATCTTTTTGAACGCTTACTACGGAGCCTTAAGAACTCTCTCGAACTGTTCGAAGAGTAAAGTTAGCGAGATGAGTCAGTAGTTGAACAGAATCAATTCCGATATCGACAATTATATATATTTAGTTTTTAAGAAGTTGCTTTTAAACAGCATCTTTGTTGTCGCTAGTATGGTACGCAGTTATTTTATTTTTCACTCAATGTTTACAAATTATACACCATAGTGTATAGCTACACTAAATACTGCTTTGTAATACGAGTATGTATGTACCGACTTATATGAATGCAATTTATTTTAAGGATCTTTGAAATTAACGATTTTGTAATGTTTTTAAAAGAATGAAAAATTGAATTGAATTGAATCAGCGGTTTTCCTTTGAAATTTATTTATTTATTTATTAACGCCGATTATAGCGGCTTTTACAAAAGAATAACAATTGTTTTACATATGAATACAGAATATACATAGATAAAAAAAATATAAATATAAAATACATAAAAGAGAACAATAGAAATAGTAGTATCAACATAAAAAAGTACAATGAGTAGGTTATTATAAATAAAATACAACATATTATAAATCCCGGATATTATGTAATGAGTGTTAAGAAATTAATACTTTAAAACTGTATTTGATTATAGACAATCAGAGAAGCGCTGACAGACAGTTTTAATTAAGTAGTGTTTGTATGAGGTTAAACTAGCAATGTTTGTAGGTTCATCCAAAACATATTTATTTCCAAGTACATGTAGGCGATTCATTATGGAATTGAGTTCAGCGTTAGATCCTGTATTGTTACAATGATAGGGTAATTTGAAACGAACTGATCGACTAGGTACATGGAAACATATTAACGAAAGAAGTTCAGGGGAGTTCAACAGGTTGGTAACGATTTTAAATAAACAAAATAGGTCAAAACAAATTCTTCTTTCTTTTAATGTATCGAGTCCCAATAATTGTAACAGAGAGGGGTAATTAATGTTTTCGATGAATATTCCCAATTTAAAATTAATATAACGTAAAAATTTATGTTGGACTCAAGGGAATATAAAACCATAACAAATATATTATGCTAGTGAATCTCAGATGACTTAGTGATTGTATTAGACAATTAGACCTACTTAAGATGTACATGGCAATGTTAATATAACCTGCACTTCTTTTGTTTCAGCTTAGAGCGGGTCAACTTTGTCGGATTAGGGGGGAACTTTACACCCCAGTACAACCCTGACGATATATACAATGTGATAAAAAGACACGCCCACCCACTACACAGCTATACATTCTCACACTCGTATAACGACATCGCCCTTCTTCAGCTTGACAGACAGTAAGCTTTTCATAATTATACAAAACATTGGAATAATGTTAGTAAAATTCACAAAACAAATAAGTTCATGGGTGCGACTGGAATTTCAATTAAAGACCATTTGCTATTACAATTATCAATCTGACGGCCACCGTGGTCGAATGGTAAGGTTCTCGACTAGCAATCCGGAGGTCGGAGGTTCAAATGGTAAATCTTATTTTAAAAATTTATTATGTAGTATATTTGCAGTACTTTCTAGAGTGGAATATACTATCAGTATCGCCCTGGTGTAAGACTACCATTCAGAATTGAAACGTTGCTTGAGATGGCTTTAACCGTGTTCGGTGACCAGATCTGAACAGCCTGGTACTTTCCCACCTTCCTCTTCCCCATCTCCTAGGTTAGTTCCTTATAACTTATTAGCAGGAATAGTTCCACCTGTATAGTGCCACCTCAGTGTAGGTCGACCAACAAACACTCCTATGTCCTGTCCTATCTTCCATTCTTGCTACATGCCCTGCTAGCGGAACAGGCCCACTGTTGCTTCACATGGTCTGATGCTCTGTAGGGAACTCGCGCGCATACAAGGGTTAGTTCAAGCAACGCCGGTTCCTTATAACTTATTAGCAGGAATAGTTCCACCTGTATAGTGCCACCTCAGTGTAGGTCGACCAACAAACACTCCTATGTCCTGTCCTATCTTCCATTCTTGCTACATGCCCTGCTAGCGGAACAGGCCCACTGTTGCTTCACATGGTCTGATGCTCTGTAGGGAACTCGCTTGCATACAAGGGTTAGTTCAAGCAACGCCGGTTCCTTATAACTTATTAGCAGGAATAGTTCCACCTGTATAGTGCCACCTCAGTGTAGGTCGACCAACAAACACTCCTATGTCCTGTCCTATCTTCCATTCTTGCTACATGCCCTGCTAGCGGAACAGGCCCACTGTTGCTTCACATGGTCTGATGCTCTGTAGGGAACTCGCTTGCATACAAGGGTTAGTTCAAGCAACGCCGGTTCCTTATAACTTATTAGCAGGAATAGTTCCACCTGTATAGTGCCACCTCAGTGTAGGTCGACCAACAAACACTCCTATGTCCTGTCCTATCTTCCATTCTTGCTACATGCCCTGCTAGCGGAACAGGCCCACTGTTGCTTCACATGGTCTGATGCTCTGTAGGGAACTCGCGCGCATACAAGGGTTAGTTCAAGCAACGCCGGTTCCTTATAACTTATTAGCAGGAATAGTTCCACCTGTATAGTGCCACCTCAGTGTAGGTCGACCAACAAACACTCCTATGTCCTGTCCTATCTTCCATTCTTGCTACATGCCCTGCTAGCGGAACAGGCCCACTGTTGCTTCACATGGTCTGATGCTCTGTAGGGAACTCGCGCGCATACAAGGGTTAGTTCAAGCAACGCCGGTTCCTTATAACTTATTAGCAGGAATAGTTCCACCTGTATAGTGCCACCTCAGTGTAGGTCGACCAACAAACACTCCTATGTCCTGTCCTATCTTCCATTCTTGCTACATGCCCTGCTAGCGGAACAGGCCCACTGTTGCTTCACATGGTCTGATGCTCTGTAGGGAACTCGCTTGCATACAAGGGTTAGTTCAAGCAACGCCGGTTCCTTATAACTTATTAGCAGGAATAGTTCCACCTGTATAGTGCCACCTCAGTGTAGGTCGACCAACAAACACTCCTATGTCCTGTCCTATCTTCCATTCTTGCTACATGCCCTGCTAGCGGAACAGGCCCACTGTTGCTTCACATGGTCTGATGCTCTGTAGGGAACTCGCTTGCATACAAGGGTTAGTTCAAGCAACGCCGGTTCCTTATAACTTATTAGCAGGAATAGTTCCACCTGTATAGTGCCACCTCAGTGTAGGTCGACCAACAAACACTCCTATGTCCTGTCCTATCTTCCATTCTTGCTACATGCCCTGCTAGCGGAACAGGCCCACTGTTGCTTCACATGGTCTGATGCTCTGTAGGGAACTCGCGCGCATACAAGGGTTAGTTCAAGCAACGCCGGTTCCTTATAACTTATTAGCAGGAATAGTTCCACCTGTATAGTGCCACCTCAGTGTAGGTCGACCAACAAACACTCCTATGTCCTGTCCTATCTTCCATTCTTGCTACATGCCCTGCTAGCGGAACAGGCCCACTGTTGCTTCACATGGTCTGATGCTCTGTAGGGAACTCGCGCGCATACAAGGGTTAGTTCAAGCAACGCCGGTTCCTTATAACTTATTAGCAGGAATAGTTCCACCTGTATAGTGCCACCTCAGTGTAGGTCGACCAACAAACACTCCTATGTCCTGTCCTATCTTCCATTCTTGCTACATGCCCTGCTAGCGGAACAGGCCCACTGTTGCTTCACATGGTCTGATGCTCTGTAGGGAACTCGCGCGCATACAAGGGTGGACTACAGCAAACTGTGCGCCACACTAAACAGTTTAATATAGAAAGATACCTAGCGCAGACCCTTGAAACATCACAGATAGTCTGAATTCTCGAAAAATCAGTTCCAATTTTGAAAATGATGACACTTAAATTCAAAACCAAGTTCTGAATATGATTTGAAATTTTCACGTCTTTAAATTATGGTGATTTCTTTTTGGGTTATTATGCCATGTTGCGCTACCTCCTTCTTTAGCCAACGTTTCGGACAGCATTATAGTATCCATCATCAGGACAGATGTGTAATCGAATGTGAAATTACATGTTTATTTGTAATTACTGTAATGCTGTCCGAAGTGGGCTAAAGAAGGAAGTAGCGCAATATGGCATAACACCCCAAAAATAAATCAAAGTTCTGGAGTTCATTGAACCAGAGTTATGGACAGAGTCAAAGAACCTATTTGTAATTATTATTACAATGTTACAGTCAATGTCAAGTCAATGTTACATGTGTTGAAAAGTAATGTCACGATATTTATTATTTTTATGAAATTTTATAATTTATTGTTACTTTATTACCATTATTTCCAATGTCAAATAACAGGTGACAGGGTCTCACGAGTGTCGTGCGTCATGCCGGAATATCAGCATACCGCACCTAAAGGGTTAAGGAATATTATTGCATCGCACTACCACTTCACAGTTTTACAGAAATAAATTATATCCATTTCAGGGTAACCTTCACAAGCAGAATAATCCCTGTCTGTCTCCACACCGGCACAACTCTTCCTGACAGTGGCTTCATCTTCACTGCGTGGGATGACTCACTCACTACACCTCCCCACAAGGTTAGAACACATTTCTCTGCCTTCAGAATGAACAATGACTGATGATGTGATAAGATTGACAGCTGTGGCTGGTACTAAATGTACATTTGTTTAAATAGATATCTAACCATCACGCCGTCTCCCCGCAAGGGTAGGCAGAGAGGATGGACCGCCACACAACTCTGTTTTAACACACACTCCTCGCTTCATGCACATTCATACATAGGTTCTGTTAATCTGAATCTTGAGATGACCCAAGTACTTGCCATGTCTACCTTGGGAGTCCCAGACTTCTTCTACCATCCACTCCTTTCTCCGTACATTCGCTCTACATGTCAAACCCATCTTAGGGTCCCTTTATAAAACTTTTCCACAAAGCTTACATTATTGAATTATTTCCCGATCTCCACATGTTTATGGTATTTCTACCACTCTGAAGAGGACAAATGAAATGTTGATTAAAGCACACACTTAGAAGTACTGCTTCAAATCCTCGCATGTAATTTCACGATAAATTATTAATTTATTAAAAGTAATGTATATATATATTTGTGGCACGTTCCAGAGTGGAAGATACTCTCAGTATAGCCCTGGTGAAATATCTTCATACGGATCGAATGTATCTTGAAATGGCTGTAGTCGTGTTCGGTGACCAGATCTAATTAGTCAGGTACCCCTTTTACACAATTGGGGATGTCATAGTCCCACTGGTTCTAGACGGTTGGGAGTAGTTGAGAGACTTGTGTAGTATTTACATTAAAAACACATTTCTTCAAAACCTCACTTCACATTGTAATACTATACGGATTGTTCTCATTGGATAAAACAATTAGTTGGTACGTTTTTCAACATTTCAGACGACAATGCAGAGAGTATCTCAGGAGGAGTGCTCTAGAGCATTCCCCGCTGACAGGTATGCTCACCCTGCCGGCGTAAAACATGACCTGGAGATTTGCAGCCGCCCAGTCAACACAGCTGGAGGATGTCCGGTATGTAACGCTGGGATGCATTGTACACCAAGCTAATTATAACAAGGGTGTTTTTTATTATTTCATATTGATATAACAAACATTTTATAAATAACAAAAGAGTAGTCCCGCTGCCTGCCCCATGACAGCTTGTCTACAGGTCTACCATTTTTTTTTTCAATTTAATTAACACATAATTATTTTGCATATAAAAATTAGTTTTAATTTCAAAATAATGTCTATATTATGTAACGTAACATTCAATCTCTAAGGACGGGTTGTTTCACAGAATTTGAACAATTCATCAAATTTCAAAGTTGATTTTCAAGTTCTGTGAAGGTTCTATTCAAGTTCTGTTAGTATTTCAGCTTTGTGAAGCCCTTGGCCAATAATGATATAATGATAGAACTTGAATAGAACCTACACAGAACATGAAAATCCACTTTGAAATTTGATGAATTGTCATTATTCCGCGAAACAACCCGTCCTTATTCTTCTTCTGATTGCTCTCTTCTCTCGGAATGTATCTACTATTAAGGAGAAACGACTTCCTTAATTAATTCCTCCCGTGGATTATCATTTGGGTAACTTTTTCATATTATTTGATTAAGTATGTAGGTAAATAAGTACCTACCTACAAATCTTAAGTTTTCAAAAGAAATTTTTATTTAATGAGAGAAAAACGAAAACATACATTTTTTGGATGCGAGGACTTTTATTCACAGAACTACTAGAGTTAGGTTAGGTTAGGTTAGCTTAACCAAACCATTTCCATTGACCATGAGTGTAAACACTGACCACCTACCGGTTTTAAAGAAGTGATTAATTAATTAAAATGAATTAATAATCTGCCATTTGAAGTGTGTTCACCTTATCACTTTATTTGTTCTCAGGGCTGGTACCACGGCGCCCCACTGACTATTTCCAACAGCCCCAGGGTGGCCTGTACTCACCTGCTGGTGGGGTTGAAATCCTTGTATAACTCTTCACCCTGCATGGTGACCAATACGAGGATATCTACCTACATCCCCTGGATAGAGGGTATTGTGTGGCCTGAAAGCGGTGTTGTTGTTTAGGACCGTGTTTTAAGCAATTTGTAAATTATTTTTTATTATAAATTTTTTTTTTCATTCTGAATATAATGGTATCAATAGAATTAGTTAAGAGGGGCAGTTGCCCTAATCCCCCCCCCCGTGTATACATGGTATCTGGAAACTTGTAGTACAAGCGGCAAACTGGCGCATCTACGTCACATGGAAAACCCAGAAAATACTCTGGTTTTGTTCGATCACAGCATTTCAATTCTTTTGTTACATTTTTTCTATTAAAACCTTTTGTAGCCGGGCCGACGCTTCGACACATTTTAAAATACTACCATTTAAAAAAAATTATAAATTCCAACTTCTGACTCGATTTACTCGAACATAAAAACTCACAAAATAAAAAAATACTTTTGTAATAGGTTCATCAGTTTCCCCTTTGTACTATGAGTTTCCGGACAACATGTATTACACAAATCCCACACAGGCAAGGCCAGTGGGTAGGCATACTTGGGATTAGTTAAAGGTACTTAAACATGACTTATTGTGGAATGTAGGTACATACCTATATTATTTCTATAAAAAGGAGATTTTTATGATTTATTAATATCAAAATCAGTTAGATTTTTTAAATTAGAAACACATTTTACAGAAGAAAAACATATTTTTGTAATTTTGTTTCTTATACTTAACTTAAGTACAAAAATGGTGCACTTAAATTTTTCTTACTTCTATCTGAGTAATAAAAAGTAAAATTAAAATGTTATCGACCTTATTCTGCTACTTTAAAAAAACCAGTTGACTGAAGTTATATAACAAATCCTTGGTCAATCGGCCAACTGGTTATTGAGAAATCGTAGTTGCCGATTTGTATTTGTGCGTGTAAAATGGATGTACCATTGGGTGAGATTAAAATGAAGTAATTGATAGTTAGCAGCTAATCAGCCAACCCAGGGCCAAGAACAACTTGTTCCTCTCTCTTGGAAATTGGATTATAGTCAGTTTGGCATTCTGTCCTTCAGTTCTTGTTACTTGTTGCCTTCTCACTACTTGTCAGTACTCATACTTCCCTCTATTCTATTACTTTCTAGACAACAATACCGCATTAAGTAAGGTGGGGATGATGGGTAGATACTGCGTGCAAATGAATCAGGAATATGTTTTAGTGTTTTGTGAACAACTCACTAGGAGAACAACATCAAATGCTGAGGTGTTCACATGTCTTAGTTCTGTTATGTTAATGTTAATGAAATTCAATTTAAATGCCTGAGTTATGTTTGGTGTTATTAATATTATGTATGGTAAATGTTTTTGACTCTTGTTTAATGTTAATAAATTTTTTAAAATTTGTATGTCTTTTGTTTTGATTCATATTTTTTTCCAACTTTAATGTTAGTGTATTCTGTATTACTGATATTGTCGATAAAAGCCTTTACGATCAATGATGGTTGAAGGTAGACAAATCAACGAAAGAAATAAAACTTTACTTGGAAAAGTTAAGCCAGAAAGAAAGAGAAAAATGCGCTAATACATCAAATTTATTGATGAAATAAAAAGAAAAATAAAAGCACCTAAATTCGGCGGTCACCTCTGGTGTGGAGCCCTAACAAGCCCCTTGACTTTGTACTGAAACTGACGGTGCGTTTGATAGATTTTCCTTTCTTAACGAATGGATTGCAATCTTTTGAGCACAAGCGTCAGGTATGAGAAAAATGTGAAGATTGGCAAAGAAAGCAATAAGGAGTAAGATTAAGAAAGGGATGCCTAGACGGTTGGGATTAACAAAAAAAAATCATAGAAGAATACCTTATAAATGGGACTACATTAGCAGAGATGTGATATGGCTTATATAAAAATGGCTTGACTCTAACTTACTAACTTTAATTATAGATAAAGTAAATTCATAACCTTCAGCATAAACTCGAGAGGCCAAACCCCAAAAACATCAGAATTCATCTTCCTAAATGTGATTAGTCTCTCGGTATAAGACAGATTTTGAATAATGTAAATCCAGAGAGAAAACTGTGATTAGGATGTATTACAGGCAATACAAAATGTTTCTATCAGGCACGTATATTTAGTTTAAGGGTATGATACCTCAATAACACACCTTACGTAGATGGTGATAAAGCTTAAATTCCCGCTTCACAACATCCACCTGTTTTGATTTATGCAAGAAAAAAACATGGTCAAAAAGTGCCTTTTATTTTATTTTGTCGATGTTTAGGCACAAATATTTAAATGTTTTTCGATCATTTTATAAATAACTTAATTTGCCACATTTTACAATAAAACCATAACCGAAAATGGGTTCTTAAGTAGGAGATTTTGAACTTTAAAGCAGTTTTCATAGGCCTTAACATTTTTTTCTGGGCTTATAAAAAGACTTATGTAAAAAATAGTCGATTATTTCAAAGGCCAAGATGTATTCTACTCGCAGTATTTAATTAAAGCATCTGAAACATTTCTAGGCGACCAAATTTTCAAACCAAAAACACATGATTTTAAATTACTACGTAGTGCATCGCCTTAAAATACATTCCTGTTACTCAGCGAGCACACCATGCAATTGTACTCCAATCACACTAACGGAAAATATCAAATATCTTTAAATGGGACAGACATATAGAGTCGGTTCAAGGAAAACTAAACTAATTGATTTACTTTTTCAAAAACGTGAGAAATATACTAAACATATATATTGAGACAATTAATAGTAAGGAAAATATTATCTTACTTGGAGATATAAATCTTAATTTGCTTGATGAACAAGATAATATTGTAACTTCGTATGAAAACTTACTTACTAACCATTATTTAACTAAATGTATCAATGTAGTAACCAGAGAAGCTGTATCAAATGGACAAATTACTCGCACGTGTATTGACCATATATTTGCCAAATTTAGAGGCAAGAAAATAACAGCTTGCGTCTGTGAAAATAATATTGCCGATCATTTTATCACTGCTATTAATGTAAAATGTCATAAACGTCAGGTAGACTTTGCAAATAAGTATATTCAAATCATCTCACAAAAGGATATTGATAGACATATCAGAGATTATAACTGGAGTAAACTTATAGAGGATAAGGATTGTATTTCATTATATGAAAAAATAAAATCTTTATTTAATAAATTTTACAAGAGCAGTTCTAAAACGATAGTGCAAAAACCAAAAACACGACCTTATGCAATAAATAAATGGGTAAGCAGTGAATTATTATGTCAAATAAATAAAAGGGATAAACAATATAAAAAAAATGGAAAAGTACACCAACAAACAAAACATATGAAACAGAATACAAAAAATCACGAAATCTTGTAAATAAACTTATAAATAAAGATAAAACTAACTACTATAATAATAAATTTAAAAACTGTTTTAATGATACAAAAAAAACCTGGGATGAGATAAATAATATTTTAGGACGTAAACCCAAAAACGATTGTGATGAAACAATAACACGATATATGTTAAAAGATAGAACTGAGGATTCTGTGTCAAATGATTTTGTGAATTACTTCTCGGATAGCATCAGCAACATGTTACATAAATGCAATCACAAAGCTACTAATATTGTACTGGAAGAACTGCCTCACAGTTTATTTATACCAAGAGCTACTATAACTGATATTGAAAACATTGTTAAAAAAATGAAAAACTCTAAAAGCACAGGTATTGACAATATAAGAATGTTTGATTTAAAAAGAAATATAAAAACTCTTGGGCCAATAATTACTCATTTAATCAATACGATAATAAAGCAAGCAAAAATTCCACAAGAATTTAAATGTAGCATTACTAGACCAATATTTAAAGGTGGAAAACACATTGAACTGGGAAATTATAGGCCTATTAGTATACTACCTGCGTTAGAAAAAATTCTCGAAAAATTTTTATCAAATAAATTAAATAATTACATTGAAAAATTCGCTATCATAGATCCAAATCAATATGGCTTTCAAAGAAAAAAAAATACTGAAAAATTACTGCAAGATTTTTCCAATTACATAAATAATCAATTAAATAATAAATTACATGTTATTGTGTTATTTATCGATAACTCTAAAGCTTTTGACACAATTAACTCTAAAAAACTGCTAGAAACCTTAGAAAAAATTGGAATAAGAGGAAATGTGTTAAATTTATTTAAAGATTATCTTAGAAATAGAAAAATATGTACCAAAATAAATAATACTTTTAGTAAAACAAAGAATGTATCTGCAGGAGTTCCACAAGGTTCCATATTGGGACCTACACTATATATAATTTATGTAACTATAATGAAAAAACTTTTCTCTTTTGCTAAACATTTTGTATTTGCAGATGATACGGCATTGGTCATATCACATAAAGATCTAAAAATTGCAATTGAACTCATGCAAATTGACTTTAATCAACTTTGTAAATGGTCACATGATGCAGGACTATTAATAAATGCTAAAAAAACCAAAGTTATGCCTATAAGATCACCTAATGCCAGATTTCAATTTAATCCTAATATTATTTCTCATAGTTTTAATTGCATCCATAAAAATATCCCGACTAATTGTAAATGTGAAAGCTTAGAATTAGTTACAGAATATGTCTATCTTGGTGTTACAGTAGATTGCTTTTTCAAATGGGACAAACATATTAAAAAAACCTGTAAAAGACTCAGATCAATTGCTGGCAGAATGTACACATTAAATTTTTTCCTATCAATTGAAACACTTAAAATAATTTATATGTCAATGGGGGAATCTATTATAAGATATGGATTAACTATATGGGGAAATACTAGTATAACCAATCTGAAACAAGTCCAAGTTGTACAAAACGCAATTGTAAAATTACTAGTCGTCCCTAATATTTTTAAACAGAGACATAATACACCGTTGCTGTTTCAGAGTGCCAAAATTTTACCTGTTAAGGCTATACTATGGCAAAAAATCATAATTCAGTATATATTTACCCCGCAGCATAAAGAAAAATTAGAACATAAATACAGTACTAGATTCACGCGCAATGACGGGTTAATAGTTCCGAAATTTAATAATAAATACGGACAGAGAACATTTGAATACAACATACCGAAGATATTTAATTTATTACCTGACACTATAAAGCAATGTAAATCTATGAATAAGGTTAAATATATGGTGAAAAATTGGCTATCGGAAAAAAAATATTTATTTTAATATGTATGAAAAATTGTATGAAAAAATTGTTAATTCTGTAGATATAAGATGTAAATTATAACTTTAAAAAATGTATTTGAAACTAACTTTAAGCACCTGTTGACAAGCCAATTCAATCGGCTTAACAGGACTTGTTTGTTGATATTATGTATTAACTATTTATTCAATAAAAAAAAAAAAAAAAAAAAAAAAAACATTATTGCAGCAGATTAAAATAGATTTGTGTCGTCATCATCTAAGCATTGTGTTAGGATTTTGTAACAAGTACATGCGACACCAAAAGCAGTCAGTGGCCGCTCGTGACTTTTGAGTGTGATAGGGTGTTAAGTTTGACAAATTCGACATTATTGTATCTGAAAATTATTTTAAATTTTTTTTGAAAATTCGGTTTTTTGTGTTAAAATTTTCAAGAAATCCGTGCGGCGCATGGCCATACTGAAATTTCCTGAAAATCTTCGTACAAAAAATCAACATTTTTTTGTAATATTAGCACTCTTTTACACCCAAAAGTCACGAGCCGCCACTGGTCAACACCGAAGGCTACTTATGCACATGCAAGCTGACCCTGAACAGCACGAAACGCCGCCGGCGGTTGCTTCGTTCCTTTCCCGTAATTCGTTGTACTGTTCACGTCTCGGTTCGCAAATGTATACGCAGCATAAGACATGTTTAATCCCAAAAATTTTGACACCTATTGTGTTAGGAAAAACTACTAACTGAAAAGCGTTAACAAAACTTGCCATCAAAACAAGAAACTTCTAAAAGCAAACCTACAACAACTTTCGGAATGATAAAATTACTAATTTAATAAACTAAAATAATTTCAAAAAAATCTGTAACAAGATGAAATGAAATATTGGTTTTCGGTAATATAAATAATATTATTATAACCGTGTGCTAGGGAAATCGTCGTCAGTTATGGATTTGACTGTGCTAGGACCCGTGATCGCTCTAAAGTACAGAACTCAAACAAAACTACTTGAGAGTACATGAATCGCAAGCAGTTTTCTGAAGATAAGTCAACAATGTTGATAAGAAACACGCATTAGACAAACAATTGATTCAAATCTCCACAGTTTTCATCAGGAGAATGACGACTACATAGCATTACAATGTGCAAATTGGAGTTGGACCGTCTGTGGGAGAGAAATAGACAACAACCAATAGATCATCAGTCATGACGAGTAGATAACGCTGTAACCCTAGTCCACACAACA
Source organism: Hesperophylax magnus (assembly GCA_026573805.1). Lineage (NCBI taxonomy): Eukaryota > Metazoa > Arthropoda > Insecta > Trichoptera > Limnephilidae > Hesperophylax > Hesperophylax magnus. The sequence goes on from JAIUSX010000059.1 coordinate 3,278,027, forward strand.
CGAATATTCAGTTAGATTTATTTATATTTGTAAAATCAATAAGATTCCTTTCTGCACACACCACGGCGGTCGCTCTAAATACATCAAAACTAAACGCAAGTATGATAATATTTAAAACACGGTACCAGGCAGAGTGGTACCTCACAAAGATTACAAACATAACTTGTTCTCTTTTGAACCCTGTTGCGATCGGTACACCAAATGCACCGTAAGCGCCGATTCTTTATTACCGGTGCAGGTTGTTGGTCGTATGTCTCAGTCTGTGAGTCAGTAGTTCTGAGACTGATCTTTGGGAAGTGGTTAATGGGGATGAGGCGGGCAGGGTTGGAAAACATATCAGCCACTATTGGCTGAGTCGGCATCGGACGCTGGGCCAACAGGAGGTGCTTGTCCGCCAACTCCGTTACCAGCGACGTCCTTAACATCAAGGTCGTTCCTTCCGTTGGAGATGAATGGCGATACATCACGAGAGAGTTGTGAATACTCATGTTGAGCAGACGCTTGAACAGCTTGTGGTACCATTTCAGGCACCTCTTGCGTTCAGTCAAGTAGGGTTCCAGCATCTGACCTTTTCTGTCAACACCTCCCATGAATTTGTTGTAGTCTCTGACAACCTTGGGTTTGTACATATTCGGCCTACCCCCAGAAGGTCCAATTTCCATTTCCGCGCCGTGGTAAGACGATATTGTCGTCACCTTTTTCTTGTCTTGCCACGATAGTATGGCGACATCACCAGCGTGACGACCGAAATAATTTCCTTCCGCCATGTTGATACGACTGAATTCTGGTGGAACGTTGGCCCTATTAGTGAGCAATGTCCCGGCGCAGTCAGTCTTATTTCGCTTGAGGTACCTAGCGAGTAGGGGAGAGTTAAACCAAGTGTCCATCTAAAGCGTATAACCCTTGTTCAACAGTGGCTTTATAAGCCTCAGAACTGTGGATGTGGATTTCTCGGGTAACCAATCACTTGTTTTTCCTGTATCCACAAAGAACGACCACAAATAGCTAGTCACCGAATCACAAAGTTCGAAAGTTTTTATTCCTAATTTAGCAGCCTTTGTTTTAATATTATTCAAACTCAATTGACCTTCCCGTAATGTTAGGGACTTGTCAATTGAAACATTTTGACTTGGAACATAAAGTTCCTGAAATTTAGCATTTAAATGATTTATTATAGGCAACAATTCCGAAAGTTTCCTGTCTTCAGGACTAGTGTACGTCCTGTCATTGTCGTTGAAATGCAAACATCTCGACAACTCACAGTAACGCTTATAAGTCAGTAATTTTCTGAACACAGTAGTTTTCATCACCCAATGAGTTGAAAAACATGAATTTATTGTTGGCATGCGAATAATGCCTAGCATCATGAAAAATGCAAACAAAATTAAAATCTCATCCTTATCAGTGTTCCTCCACGTAAGGCTTAGGCCATCACGACGCTGAGCATATCTATTTGTCTCTGCTACAATTACATCCAGAATATCATCCGTCCATATGGCTCGAAATGCGTCATACACAGTTTCATATACAGCGGTGGGCCCTGAACTCTCGGGCGCAAACGTTTCCCTTTGACCGGCAAACGTACTGATGCCAGCCCAAGAGAACTCCGATGCGTTCTCATCATCAGTCAACAAATGAGCAGCGGTACCCGAAAGGGAGTCATCCGCTACGTCACTATCTGTCCCATCTGTTGACGGATGATCGGAACGCTCCGGCAAAGGTGCACCTCGCGCTTGGCCATTACGCCCACCGCAAGCCGTACGGGTGATTTGTGCCCGAGATAAATCAGGAGGTACCTGGTCATTCGTTCCATAAACTTCATTTGGTAAATTCCCGGATTCCCAGGTACCCCTCACCCCAACAGGACGTACCTTCCGGCGGCGTAGCTGGCCGGCATCGCGGACGATATTGCCACCTTTGGGTGACACCTCGAGCGGCGCGCGGAACGGGAACTCTGAAAATAATGGTAGAAGAAAAATGTTACTTTTGTCTTTTTTTGTAAATATCTCTGATGGGCAATATACTTTTACCCCTGAATGTTGTATATATGTAATATACGTGTATATAAAGGGACAAAAACCCACTTGCGCATACAGAACCAACGATGGCAAGTCAGGCGATCAGCATCTTGAAGATTTCCGGTGTAAATTTGACCTCCAAGCAGGTAGTTGGTATCCGAATTGAATCCTATAATATCCGATTTTTTTTGACAAAATGATCTGAGTATGACATCTTGTTCACATTTTTGCGAGCAACAAGAGGAGCCTAAAATTGAGTTTCAAAACCCTCCTTATCACGACCAAAAACCATGTTAAAACTGCGAGTGAGAAACCAAATCCGCTATATCATACAGAAAGTTACTATCAAAACACGCTATATCGGATTCAACCAATCACAAGCAGTTATTTTGCCAAAATACAATATGGCCGCCGCTCTGACGCCACGCTCGTGTGTCAAAATGATCTACGCGTGTGTTTCTAAACCAGCCATGTCGGCTCAGTTGACTTTCAAAATCACGAAGTGAGTATCAAAATCCGCTTTATCCATTTTATTTATCGAAATTACTTAATTATTGCTAGACATATATAGAAAAATAAATGCTTTTCGAAATTTTATTACTCCAATTCATTATATAAAAAATTGTAATGCAATTACTTATGTACGCTAGAGATGTGACAGTTTTTTGCGGTTTTCTCCAAATCAATGAAAGTTGATATAGCGGGTATAGAAATTATACTAATCAATTGCAGACCAGATCTTGATGCCATATGTGAGGGCCTGTCCAGGCCATGTGGTACAGTCTTTGAAGTTTTTGTCTCAATTTTTTTTTAATTCTACCAACTAAACGCAAATTCATCGGCAATAGCACCATTCGATGCAGCTCGCTGATTTGTGCAAATTTTGATTATTTAAAAAAAAAAATAAAAACAAATATATATATAAATAAAGGAACCTTCTGCCTGACTACAGCTCGCCTGGTCAGCTTCTACGCTACTGACGTCGGTCATTAATTCTGAAAATATAAGAAATTTGGAAACTATTAGAATGCAAGTACATAACTCAATATACATTTCATTAAAAAAAAACTGCTTTATGTTGCATATTTATTATTACAATAATTTTAACTAGCACTCTTACCGTCGCCCGTGCTATCCAATACAATTTCCAGCATCTCTACATCCACCGTCTCCGCGAAAAATGTGGATGACTGTAAATAAAGCAATTATATGATTAATACATACTATTAATTATAATATTACATTTGCAGTGTTAAATAAAAAATTACTTCTTCGAAAACTTCAACCGGGTTTACGACATCTTCCGCTTCCTCATCTACGTCAGCTTCCTCGTCCACGTCAGCTTCTTCCTCGCTGCTGCCGTAATCGTCACTGTCAGCTTCTTCCTCGCTGCTGCCGTAATCGTCACTGTCAGCCAGCAGAAACTCCAATAATTCGGTAGGTGGAGGAGCATCGCTACGGCATTCCCTAATGTAATTATAACAATAATGATTTTAGGGCCGTATGTTTCAACGCTAGCTATAGTAAAAGTAATGCGTTTTTCAATCAATTTAACTCCTGGTTTTACGTCACTTTTAACTTCCCAAAATCCGAGAGTTACTCGCGAGTTATTTGACAGTTCTATACGTATATAAGGTTCTTCTGTTGAGTGTTGTTACGAAACGATTATTAATCATGATTAATATTATCGAAGATGACAGTAGTGAAGATGAATTCGTCATGCAATATGTTTTACAGCGAAAGCCAAGAACATTTCGACCCAGTGTTAATAATATGGTCATTTGGGATGATTCCGAATTTTTGGCACGGTATCGCATGTCGAAAGAGTGTGCAAAAGCTTGTGACGGATCAAATTGAGGGAGATATTACGTCAAATTGAGGGAGATATTACGTCAAATTGAGCGAGATATTACGTCAAATTGAGGGAGATATTACGTCGAATTGAGGGAGATATTACGTCAAATTGAGAGAGATATTACGTCAAATTGAGGGAGATATTACGTCAAATTGAGGGAGATATTACGACTACTGGAACCAAGTACTGATGACATTGAGATTTCTGTCCACTGGAAGTTTCCATATGAGCAATGGTGACTTATGCGGACTCCATAACTCAACCATCTCCAGAGTCATATGGCGGGTAATTAAAGCAATTGCTCGACTGAGGCCACAGTATATAAATATGCCAGTAAATGAGGCAGAGATGTCCGAGGTTGCATGTGTATTCTACACCATTTCCCAGTGTGATAGGAGCCATCGATGGAACTCACATTCCTATCCAGTCTCCAGGAGGGGATGATGCTGAGGTGTTCCGCAACAGGAAATCAGTATTTTCATACAACGTGCAGGCTGTTGTGGACGTCAAACTAAAGTTTATGGACATAGTCGCACGCTGGCCGGGCTCTGCCCACGATAACACTATGTGAACGTCACCTTTTAGGTGACAAGGGTTACGCAAACTGCGATTACCTGTTGACGCCACTTCGCCCCCAACGACCCCTGCAGAACTTTTTTACAATGAGAGCCATATAAGGACTCGAAACACAGTAGAGAGAGCGTTCGGGGTTTGGAAAAGGCGTTTTCCAGCTTTATCGCTGAAACTGAGGATCAAAAAAGACAGAGTGCAGGACACAATTGTCGCAGCTGCTGTATTACACAACTTGTGCATACTTCATAAGGAGATGGAGCCCCCAGAAAATGGCCCAAATCCAGAAGAGCACCCTGACGAAGAAACGTTGGGCGGGCCTTCACTTGGTGGCGGTGGGAGAGGAGATAAGAGAAATAAATTAATTCATTGTTATTTTTCTAACCTTTGAGCAATTTATTATTAGTTGTGACTTTGCAAGAATTTTTTTTGTACATTTTGTTATTTATTCCCATAATACAATGTACACCCAGCACAGAATTATTAAATGCTAAAGAACAATATGAGCTAATGACATGGTCAGGTAATTAACATACCCCCGCTTGAGATAGAATTCAAGCTGATGTGTTAATAATTGTGTATATTGTATATGGCATAATACCCCAAAAACAAATCACTATAAATCTTATTAAGTATATTAAACCCTGTATATTAAAATGTTTCAATAAATATTTTATAATTGAAAAGAAACATTGTATGTAATAAAAATAAATCTTTTTTCATAAAGTTTGGTAATACAGAATATGTAATAGCAATAATACAAAGGCAAAGAATACATATACAGATAACACAGGCAATAAAATCATAGGCATTCACACACTCAGAGGCACTCAACATAATCAAAAACACACTCAGGCGTATATAATCTTACGTGGCTGTATTGTGAAACGATGTCAGTACAAACAATGTTGATCTATTAACCATTTTTTAACATTTTTTTTAAATCATTAGTGCACATTGTTTTGCTTTTTATACTAAATGGCATCTTATTGAATATAGTAGGTACAAGGTAATTGAAAGTATAAAACTTACTATTATATTAAACCATAGACATATGAATATTAGTAGACCTGCCCTAAGTGATTAAAAGCGTATTATTCCCCACTCCCCATACCGGTTCCATTGGAACCGGCTGGGCTCGCGTATGGCCTTAAGTGAATTTAGAAAACGTGACGTCATCATTCTTGTGCGAACTATGGTCGAGGCATCATCGGTTCATTTTACGAAATAACACGGCAAAATGTTAACTTGTGCTATGAAAACTTGTAAAAATAGATGTGAAAAAGAGAATAAACCCAATTGTCGTATTACATTCCATATATAAGCATTATTTTACTTTGTTTTAACCTTATTCACATCGTATAATATGGATCAGTTGTAGAAACATATACTATCACATCGAAATACGTCTGGACGCGAAACACAAAGCTGGTTGGTTGCTGGGAAGTAAATTATGAACATTTATAAAAGTGTCTTAACTAAATACGTAAACGAAATATTCGACTCTGAAAATAGAAGAAATTTATTTTGCCGAATTTGGAAAAAAAATTGCAAATTTGTTCATAACGTGGCGAGTAATTTGCGCTCCCATGTAAAAATGTCTATTCATTCTAAGCAGATTTTACTATTAAGAACTAAATGGTGATATTATAATGCGAGATGCCTATATACTGTCAGATTGATTTATTGACGAATCACAGTCAGCTTTACCCCCTTCGTTCTTCAACAGTTGATTTTACCCCTCATCTTTAATTTCTAGTCTATATATTCATATGTCTGTGTATTAAACCCTTTTTATGATGTTACTATATACATATTATAATTGAAAAGAAAAAATGTAATAAAAGTATATCTTTTTTCATAAACTTTGGTATAAAACTTATTATTATATTAAACCCTGTATATAATGTTTCAATATACATATTATAATTTAAAAAAAAAACAATGTAATAAATATATAACTTTTTTCACAAAGTTTGGTTGGAATTATTAATTAAAGGAAACTAGCCCCTCCAATACTCTCAAGAAATTATTCCTAAAACTATAAATCGATCTTCATCATGTAAGTAAAAATTAAATTCTGAAATAAAAAATTCAAACACAATAACAAACAAGAAGTCAGAAGAAAGAAAAATATAAAAAATGATCAAGTCATGATCATTTTTTATCTTTTTCTTTCTTCAACAGTAACTCCGTCAACTCCTGTTGAGCTTCAGCAGCTAAGCACTCAGCAATGGCTTTCCGCAGGTGCCACTGGTGAAGCTCAGCTTCTCGTACTTCCTTTCTCTTCAGGACGTCCTGACTCTCATCGAAGTACTCCAACTTCCTCTTAGTCATAGCGCTGAGGTTGTTTCTCAACATGGCCGGAGTGACTGCCGACTTCTTCTTTGAACCTGCAAATTCCAAATTGCTTTGTCTAGGCGGTTCAACAATTCCACTATATAAAACAATATTAATAGTAGATATACTGTAACATATTAGAGAGTAAGCTCCACAAATAATCATTATAGTTCAGACCTGTTATTAGTGGAGTGGCCATCTTTCTTTTGATAACGGGCTTTTCAGCGCTCATTATGTCTTCCTCCGACTTGCACCTGTAATAATAAAATGAAATAATATTATCATAGCGTATGTTAAAGTCATGTAATTTAAGGAAAAAACATAGTTGTACATTCTTACTTTTTAATAAATCCCTCCATTTTAGTGCAAGGTTATAACGACGCACAACAAACTTCTGTATTTTGACAGTCACTTAACCAGAAATCATATTTAATCTTCGGTGTGGCCGTACCAAAAAATAATGCCATGCGTTTTTCCACGTAATTTCGAGGAATATTCTGCTTTTTAGACTGGCCACACTAGTAACTGTTACTTTTGCATAAAGGCACTTGAAACAGCGCGCGGTCCGATTTAACATCCTTGTTACTTTAACTGACAGTTAAATTTTTAACTTAGCTCACGATTTAGCATTCTGTTGAAACAGACGGCCCTTAATATTCTATCGCTAAATTTTGTTAGCTGTAAAATAAAATACGATAATGTATTATTCTATCGCTAAATTTTGTTAGCTGTAAAATAAAATACGATAATGTATTCACTTGAAAAGTTGTTACCGAAAAAGAGGAGTTTTCATTGTAATTATCATATTAAAAAAATATTCATCAAATACAGGAAATTCAATAAGTAATAATGGATTTCAAAATGTGCTACCAACTTATACAATCTGTACCAGCAACGAACCCAAAGGATTTAACCAGCGGTTCCTGAGGGTATTTGGAGTAAAAAATGAAGATGTCATTTTGCTGTCTCATGATTCTGTTCAATTAAAAATACAAAAAATGGTATCACACTTAGCCACTGACCATGCTGCTACACGTTGCAACAGATAACGTTGCTGCTGGAACGAGATTGACTATGTACAGGGTTTTCCAATAAGAGGTGTTATTTTGAATAGCCCGCTATTTCGGTAGATGTTACTTTTGAAGCTGTCATTTTTTGACATTTGACAAGTAGAAACTACGCCATTAATAAAAATGGAACGATACACGCTTCAACAACGCATTGAAATTATTAAAATTCACTTGAGTGAATCAAATGCAAATCATCTTGAGTGATGAGGCCCATTTCCACCTCGGTGGCTTCAACAACAAGCAAAATTGTCGCATCTGGGGCTTGGAAAACCCAAGAGTTATTGTTGAAAAGCTTCTCTATCCTCAACGTGTGACTGTTTGGTGCGGTTTATGGTCCGGCGGAGTCATTGGACCTTACTTTTTAGAAAATGAGACTGGAGCAACAGTTACGGTGAATGGATTGCGCTATTGAGAGATGATTAATGATTTTTTATGGCCGGAATTGGATGGTATTGATCTGGACAACGTTTACTTTCAACAAGACGGCGCTACATGCCACACAAGCAACGAAACCATTGATCTTTTACGATTGAATATCAAAATAACACCTCTTATTGGAAAACCCTGTATTACGTGACCCGCTACGCTATACCCAACTGTATAGTGATGATATGTAATGGAAAAATGGTATCACACGTAACCACTGATCACACTGCTAAACGTTTTAACAGATAATGTATTACACGCTGTCCCGTTTGTACGTTGCTGCTGGAACGAGATGGAGTATGTGACCCACTATCAGCTGGGGCCTTAGCATGAGAAGTCGATATAGCCCTATAGCAATACGATATCGTTAAAATACGTCATCAATGAGCACTTAACGACATATGCTAGCACGATCAAAATATAACAACCGACGATTGTTAAAATTCCTTGTCTATGGTCAAAGTAGCGACGGTATCGTTAAAATTGCGAGCATGAGAATGTATCGATAGGATAACTTCCGACCGACGGTTGCTAAAAGCCCGCCGAATATAACGTGGGGTCTTGAGTGTCAGTTAAAACTTTGGTTGGCTGTCGATTTACGTATTTTTTTAATAATGTCGTTCATTATGCAAAATTTCTGGTTCAATGAAAGGAGGCAGGTTAGGGAAGATCGTAGGATTGAAAGGCGTCGTTTACGCGATCATTTGAATCCGTTCGAACTTGCAGAGACGGAATTCAGACAATTGTTTCGAATATCTCGCATTATGGCTAGAGATCTCATTGATCAATTAACTCCTTTTCTAGTGTCAAAAAATACATTAGGACTTCCAGTATACATTAAAGTGAGAGTATTAAATATTATTGATATCTTAGTAAAACAAAAACACAATATAAATCTATCCACCACTGGAACGACCACGTGAAATAAATAAATTTGTTTCGATTGCTGATGATAATTTTTCACAATAAAGTGATTAAAATGATCAAAAGTGAAGTTTATTAATTAGTTGTATTATTTATGATGTTGACAGGTACTCGCACCCATCAGCTTCTTTGCTACAGGGAGCTACCAACGTGGAGTAGGCCAAGATCACTTCTTGGCGATAGGGCAAACTACCGTTAGCAAGTGCATAAAACTGTTTATGAAAGCAGTTTTAGAACATCTGTACAGAAGATGGATACATTTTCCGGCTACAAATGAAGCCCGCAAGCAAGTAGAGAGTAGTTTTAGGGAAAAATTAAACTTTCCACATGTTCTGGGATGCATCGATTGCACCCACATCGCCATCGTCACCCCTTCCAGACACGAGGAGCAGTACAAAAACCACAAAGGATTTTATTCGCTGAATGTTCAAGTGGTAAATATTTTTTCAGAAATAAAACAGCCGGATTGTTATTTTCAAATTTTATTGAAGGTTTTTTATGTTTGATAAACAGGTCTGCGATGCTACGTTGAAAATATTGAGCATCAACACACGCTTCCCGGGTACTGTCCATGACCAATTCATTTGGAATAATAGTTTAGTCAAAACTGAAATGAACAGACTATACAATCAGAGAATTGGGACATATTTCTTGCTAGGTATGTATTTCAACAACTCATTTTAAAAAAAGGCAAAAAAATCATAATTTAGTAGTTATATGTACCTATTATAATGGGTGTTTTGTTTCAATCAGGCGATTCTGGATATACACTCGAGCCTTATCTGATGACACCAATATTGAATGCAGTCGAGGGGAGTGCCCAATACAGATACACAAAGGCGCACTGTGAGGCGAGATGTTCCGTAGAACGCCTATTTGGGGCATGGAAGGCTATATTCCGTTGCCTCAGGAAAGACAGAGTTCTCCATTATGAGCCCGATGCTGCTGGTCAAATAATTATTACTTGTGCTATACTATACAACATGATGAAGCACTATAAGTCAGTTTCCTTGTTGAACTATATGCATTTAAAAAAGTAAGGCAACAGTACAAAATATTAATAAATTGTTCTCTATTTTCAGATTAACAGACGATTATAATGATAATGTAGAGTTAAGAGAGGTTGAGCTGCTGCACCAGCCTGAAGATGTCAGCAGGGTTGTTGCAGCCCGCAGAGTGAGAGACGAACTAGTGCGAAAGTACTTCTCCCACGAATGATAATATATTAAACAAGGAAACTGACTTATAGTGCTTCATCCTGTTCAAACATTGTATCGTATGTACCTACATTGTAAAAACAATTCACGACTCACAGAGACATTGCGAGAGTTTGAAGAACTGCTACTAATCAAATATACATATATGCAAAGCGCTGCATGCAATATTTCACAAAAAGAACTTCAATACATAGTACTTTAAAACATTGTATTGTATGTACCTACATTGTAAAAACAATTCACGCCTCACAGAGACATTGCAAGAGTTTGAAGAAATGCTACTAATCAAATATACATATATGCAAAGCGCTGCATGCAATATTTCACAAAAAGAACTTCAATAGTACTTTAAAACATTGTATTGTATGTACCTACATTGTAAAAACAATTCACGCCTCACAGAGACATTGCAAGAGTTTGAAGAACTGCTACTAATCAAGTACATATTCATATATATGCAAAGCGCTGCATGCAATATTTCACAACAAGTACTTCAAAAGTACTTTAAAACATTGTATTGTATGTACCTACATTGTAAAAACAATTCACGCCTCACAGAGACATTGCAAGAGTTTGAAGAACTGCTACTAATCAAGAACATATTCATATATGCAAAGCGCTGCATGCAATATTTCACAACAAGTACTTCAAAAGTACTTTAAAACATTGTATTGTATGTACCTACATTGTAAAAACAATTCACGCCTCACAGAGACATTGCAAGAGTTTGAAGAAATGCTACTAATCAAATATACATATATGCAAAGCGCTGCATGCAATATTTCACAAAAAGAACTTCAATAGTACTTTAAAACATTGTATTGTATGTACCTACATTGTAAAAACAATTCACGCCTCACAGAGACATTGCAAGAGTTTGAAGAACTGCTACTAATCAAGTACATATTCATATATGCAAAGCGCTGCATGCAATATTTCACAACAAGTACTTCAAAAGTACTTTAAAACATTGTATTGTATGTACCTACATTTTAAAAACAATTCACGCCTCACAGAGACATTGCAAGAGTTTGAAGAAATGCTACTAATCAAATATACATATATGCAAAGCGCTGCATGCAATATTTCACAAAAAGAACTTCAATAGTACTTTAAAACATTGTATTGTATGTACCTACATTGTAAAAACAATTCACGCCTCACAGAGACATTGCAAGAGTTTGAAGAAATGCTACTAATCAAATATACATATATGCAAAGCGCTGCATGCAATATTTCACAAAAAGAACTTCAATAGTACTTTAAAACATTGTATTGTATGTACCTACATTGTAAAAACAATTCACGCCTCACAGAGACATTGCAAGAGTTTGAAGAAATGCTACTAATCAAATATACATATATGCAAAGCGCTGCATGCAATATTTCACAAAAAGAACTTCAATAGTACTTTAAAACATTGTATTGTATGTACCTACATTGTAAAAACAATTCACGCCTCACAGAGACATTGCAAGAGTTTGAAGAACTGCTACTAATCAAGTACATATTCATATATGCAAAGCGCTGCATGCAATATTTCACAACAAGTACTTCAAAAGTACTTTAAAACATTGTATTGTATGTACCTACATTTTAAAAACAATTCACGCCTCACAGAGACATTGCAAGAGTTTGAAGAAATGCTAATAAACAAATATACATATATGCAAAGCGCTGCATGCAATATTTCACAAAAAGAACTTCAATAGTACTTTAAAACATTGTATTGTATGTACCTACATTGTAAAAACAATTCACGCCTCACAGAGACATTGCAAGAGTTTGAAGAAATGCTACTAATCAAATATACATATATGCAAAGCGCTGCATGCAATATTTCACAAAAAGAACTTCAATAGTACTTTAAAACATTGTATGGTATGTACCTACATTGTAAAAACAATTCACGCCTCACAGAGACATTGCAAGAGTTTGAAGAAATGCTACTAATCAAATATACATATATGCAAAGCGCTGCATGCAATATTTCACAAAAAGAACTTCAATAGTACTTTAAAACATTGTATTGTATGTACCTACATTGTAAAAACAACTCACGCCTCACAGAGACATTGCAAGAGTTTGAAGAAATGCTACTAATCGAATATACATATATGCAAAGCGCTGCATGCAATATTTCACAAAAAGAACTTCAATAGTACTTTAAAACATTGTATTGTATGTACCTACATTGTAAAAACAATTCACGCCTCACAGAGACATTGCAAGAGTTTGAAGAACTGCTACTAATCAAGTACATATTCATATATATGCAAAGCGCTGCATGCAATATTTCACAACAAGTACTTCAAAAGTACTTTAAAACATTGTATTGTATGTACCTACATTGTAAAAACAATTCACGCCTCACAGAGACATTGCAAGAGTTTGAAGAACTGCTACTAATCAAGTACATATTCATATATATGCAAAGCGCTGCATGCAATATTTCACAACAAGTACTTCAAAAGTACTTTAAAACATTGTATTGTATGTACCTACATTGTAAAAACAATTCACGCCTCACAGACACATTGCAAGAGTTTGAAGAAATGCTACTAATCAAATATACATATATGCAAAGCGCTGCATGCAATATTTCACAAAAAGAACTTCAATAGTACTTTAAAACATTGTATTGTATGTACCTACATTGTAAAAACAATTCACGCCTCACAGAGACATTGCAAGAGTTTGAAGAAATGCTACTAATCAAATATACATATATGCAAAGCGCTGCATGCAATATTTCACAAAAAGAACTACAATAGTACTTTAAAACATTGTATTGTATGTACCTACATTGTAAAAACAATTCACGCCTCACAGAGACATTGCAAGAGTTTGAAGAACTGCTACTAATCAAGTACATATTCATATATATGCAAAGCGCTGCATGCAATATTTCACAACAAGTACTTCAAAAGTACTTTAAAACATTGTATTGTATGTACCTACATTGTAAAAACAATTCACGCCTCACAGAGACATTGCAAGAGTTTGAAGAAATGCTACTAATCAAATATACATATATGCAAAGCGCTGCATGCAATATTTCACAAAAAGAACTTCAATAGTACTTTAAAACATTGTATTGTATGTACCTACATTGTAAAAACAATTCACGCCTCACAGAGACATTGCAAGAGTTTGAAGAAATGCTACTAATCAAATATACATATATGCAAAGCGCTGCATGCAATATTTCACAAAAAGTACTTCAAAAGTACTTTAAAACATTGTATTGTATGTACCTACATTGTAAAAACAATTCACGCCTCACAGAGACATTGCAAGAGTTTGAAGAACTGCTACTAATCAAGTACATATTCATATATAGGCAAAGCGCTGCATGCAATATTTCACAACAAGTACTTCAAAAGTACTTTAAAACATTGTATTGTATGTACCTGCATTGTAAAAACAATTCACGCCTCACAGAGACATTGCAAGAGTTTGAAGAACTGCTACTAATCAAATATACATATATGCAAAGCGCTGCATGCAATATTTCACAAAAAGAACTTCAATAGTACTTTAAAACATTGTATTGTATGTACCTACATTGTAAAAACAATTCACGCCTCACAGAGACATTGCAAGAGTTTGAAGAACTGCTACTAATCAAGTACATATTCATATATGCAAAGCGCTGCATGCAATATTTCACAAAAAGAACTTCAATAGTACTTTAAAACATTGTATTGTATGTACCTACATTGTAAAAAAAATTCACGCCTCACAGAGACATTGCAAGAGTTTGAAGAACTGCTACTAATCAAGTACATATTCATATATATGCAAAGTGCTGCATGCAATATTTCACAACAAGTACTTCAAAAGTACTTTAAAACATTGTATTGTATGTACCTACATTGTAAAAACAATTCACGCCTCACAGAGACATTGCAAGAGTTTGAAGAAATGCTACTAATCAAATATACATATATGCAAAGCGCTGCATGCAATATTTCACAAAAAGAACTTCAATAGTACTTTAAAACATTGTATTGTATGTACCTACATTGTAAAAACAATTCACGCCTCACAGAGACATTGCAAGAGTTTGAAGAACTGCTACTAATCAAATATACATATATGCAAAGCGCTGCATGCAATATTTCACAAAAAGAACTTCAATAGTACTTTAAAACATTGTATTGTATGTACCTACATTGTAAAAACAATTCACGCCTCACAGAGACATTGCAAGAGTTTGAAGAACTGCTACTAATCAAGTACATATTCATATATGCAAAGCGCTGCATGCAATATTTCACAAAAAGAACTTCAATAGTACTTTAAAACATTGTATTGTATGTACCTATATTGTAAAAAAAATTCACGCCTCACAGAGACATTGCAAGAGTTTGAAGAACTGCTACTAATCAAGTACATATTCATATATATGCAAAGTGCTGCATGCAATATTTCACAACAAGTACTTCAAAAGTACTTTAAAACATTGTATTGTATGTACCTACATTGTAAAAACAATTCACGCCTCACAGAGACATTGCAAGAGTTTGAAGAAATGCTACTAATCAAATATACATATATGCAAAGCGCTGCATGCAATATTTCACAAAAAGAACTTCAATAGTACTTTAAAACATTGTATTGTATGTACCTACATTGTAAAAAAAATTCACGCCTCACAGAGACATTGCAAGAGTTTGAAGAACTGCTACTAATCAAGTACATATTCATATATATGCAAAGTGCTGCATGCAATATTTCACAACAAGTACTTCAAAAGTACTTTAAAACATTGTATTGTATGTACCTACATTGTAAAAACAATTCACGCCTCACAGAGACATTGCAAGAGTTTGAAGAAATGCTACTAATCAAATATACATATATGCAAAGCGCTGCATGCAATATTTCACAAAAAGAACTTCAATAGTACTTTAAAACATTGTATTGTATGTACCTACATTGTAAAAACAATTCACGCCTCACAGAGACATTGCAAGAGTTTGAAGAACTGCTACTAATCAAATATACATATATGCAAAGCGCTGCATGCAATATTTCACAAAAAGAACTTCAATAGTACTTTAAAACATTGTATTGTATGTACCTACATTGTAAAAACAATTCACGCCTCACAGAGACATTGCAAGAGTTTGAAGAACTGCTACTAATCAAGTACATATTCATATATGCAAAGCGCTGCATGCAATATTTCACAAAAAGAACTTCAATAGTACTTTAAAACATTGTATTGTATGTACCTATATTGTAAAAAAAATTCACGCCTCACAGAGACATTGCAAGAGTTTGAAGAACTGCTACTAATCAAATACATATTCATATATATGCAAAGTGCTGCATGCAATATTTCACAACAAGTACTTCAAAAGTACTTTAAAACATTGTATTGTATGTACCTACATTGTAAAAACAATTCACGCCTCACAGAGACATTGCAAGAGTTTGAAGAAATGCTACTAATCAAATATACATATATGCAAAGCGCTGCATGCAATATTTCACAAAAAGAACTTCAATAGTACTTTAAAACATTGTATTGTATGTACCTACATTGTAAAAACAATTCACGCCTCACAGAGACATTGCAAGAGTTTGAAGAACTGCTACTAATCAAGTACATATTCATATATATGCAAAGCGCTGCATGCAATATTTCACAACAAGTACTTCAAAAGTACTTAAAAACATTGTATTGTATGTACCTACATTGTAAAAACAATTCACGCCTCACAGAGACATTGCAAGAGTTTGAAGAACTGCTACTAATCAAGTACATATTCATATATGCAAAGCGCTGCATACAATATTTCACAACAAGTACTTCAAAAGTACTTTAAAACATTGTATTGTATGTACCTACATTTTAAAAACAATTCACGCCTCACAGAGACATTGCAAGAGTTTGAAGAAATGCTACTAATCAAATATACATATATGCAAAGCGCTGCATGCAATATTTCACAAAAAGAACTTCAATAGTACTTTAAAACATTGTATTGTATGTACCTACATTGTAAAAACAATTCACGCCTCACAGAGACATTGCAAGAGTTTGAAGAAATGCTACTAATCAAATATACATATATGCAAAGCGCTGCATGCAATATTTCACAAAAAGAACTTCAATAGTACTTTAAAACATTGTATTGTATGTACCTACATTGTAAAAACAATTCACGCCTCACAGAGACATTGCAAGAGTTTGAAGAAATGCTACTAATCAAATATACATATATGCAAAGCGCTGCATGCAATATTTCACAATAAGAACTTCAATAGTACTTTAAAACATTGTATTGTATGTACCTACATTGTAAAAACAATTCACGCCTCACAGAGACATTGCAAGAGTTTGAAGTACTGCTACTAATCAAGTACATATTCATATATGCAAAGCGCTGCATGCAATATTTCACAACAAGTACTTCAAAAGTACTTTAAAACATTGTATTGTATGTACCTACATTGTAAAAACAATTCACGTCTCACAGAGACATTGCAAGAGTTTGAAGAACTGCTACTAATCAAGTACATATTCATATATGCAAAGCGCTGCATGCAATATTTCACAACAAGTACTTCAAAAGTACTTTACAACATTGTATTGTATGTACCTACATTGTAAAAACAATTCACGCCTCACAGAGACATTGCAAGAGTTTGAAGAAATGCTACTAATCAAATATACATATATGCAAAGCGCTGCATGCAATATTTCACAAAAAGAACTTCAATAGTACTTTAAAACATTGTATTGTATGTACCTACATTGTAAAAACAATTCACGCCTCACAGAGACATTGCAAGAGTTTGAAGAAATGCTACTAATCAAATATACATATATGCAAAGCGCTGCATGCAATATTTCACAAAAAGAACTTCAATAGTACTTTAAAACATTGTATTGTATGTACCTACATTGTAAAAACAATTCACGCCTCACAGAGACATTGCAAGAGTTTTAAGAAATGCTACTAATCAAATATACATATATGCAAAGCGCTGCATGCAATATTTCACAAAAAGAACTTCAATAGTACTTTAAAACATTGTATTGTATGTACCTACATTGTAAAAACAATTCACGCCTCACAGAGACATTGCGAGAGTTTGAAGAACTGCTACTAATCAAATATACATATATGCAAAGCGCTGCATGCAATATTTCACAAAAAGAACTTCAATAGTACTTTAAAACATTGTATTGTATGTACCTACATTGTAAAAACAATTCACGCCTCACAGAGACATTGCAAGAGTTTGAAGAACTGCTACTAATCAAGTACATATTCATATATATGCAAAGCGCTGCATGCAATATTTCACAACAAGTACTTCAAAAGTACTTTAAAACATTGTATTGTATGTACCTACATTGTAAAAACAATTCACGCCTCACAGAGACATTGCAAGAGTTTGAAGAACTACTACTAATCAAGTACATATTCATATATATGCAAAGCGCTGCATGCAATATTTCACAACAAGTACTTCAAAAGTACTTTAAAACATTGTATTGTATGTACCTACATTGTAAAAACAATTCACGCCTCACAGAGACATTGCAAGAGTTTGAAGAACTGCTACTAATCAAGTATATGTATATGCAAAGTGCTGCATGCAATATTACACAACAAGTACTTTAAAATATTGTATTGTATGTATCTAAATTGTAAAAAAATGACATTTGTTGTTGAGTTTCACTTTTTCACAAGAAACATAAAAATTATGAACATACAAAACGTTAATAAAAATAAAGATTTAACACAAAAAATATACAAAAAACTTATTACCTTGAAAATTATAAAAAAAACTTAACTAATCGTATTCATCCTCCGACTCCAACTGCAACGTATAGTTGGGCGAGTTGGCAAATGATGTTGACGGTTGTTTCGATGGTTGAGTTTTTCTAGAATTAGAAATGTTTTATTAGAGATCTCATTCATTCTACTTTCATCGTACCTCCTAGCTGGACTGCTTGCCTCTCCAAGGACAATTGTTAATAATCGTGTTCCATCCCTTGTGAACATACTTCGCAATCTCTCAAGTGACATATTAAATAATGCAATATTTAATTTAATTTGTTCAGTTTTGTACATTAAATGTATTTAAAAGCCTGTATAGATGTATAGCAAATAAATACCTCGCCAACTGTCGTTGGAGTAAACAAACCCTTTCACGTTCCACTGCCGTGTATCTCTGAAACAAGAGATGATAATTCATTAATTTACTAACTTAATTTACCTTCTATAGTAAATTAGTTATTAGTGCCAGTGAGACGAGACCACTGTATCTTGCCCGGTCTCGGGGTGCCCTGACAAATAATTACAAAAAGGAACAGGAAATACCTCAAAAATGTCAGCAAATCGATCCATTGAACTCTGAAATGATAAATAACAACTCATTAATTTAATTTAAATAACAATAGGTAGTCGACATACTAAAAGGAAGATTATAAATTAATTTATTCATTTTGAATTTCTCGCCAAGCTGGATTTTACATGTTTATTAATTTTTTTTAACACAAAGAATATCTAAACAAACAGAACAATAAAAACTCCACCGCGCAAAATGGAAAAATAGTACATTGGGAATAGTACAATAAATAAATGAAATAAGTCAAAGCTGGGCATTTTATTTTGTTCTACTAAGATTTAATTCTAATTTAAAAGTACAGTGCCACACTTATAAGTTGGCGGTGGCCTAAACATGAATTGAAGCTATTTCTTTATATTTTAATCTGGCAACTTACATGTGTAGCACTGTATTTGGGAGTGATTCGAAGAGAAATAGGAAATACCTTAAAAATATTGGAGAAATTATTAATAGCTCCCACAAGTTCCTTGGATGATTCGTTATTAGCCTCCTGCGCCATCACCATCCGAACCCCCACATCTGGCTTGTCAGTTAGCTTCCTCTTCTTGCTCGGGCGAGAAGGGGAAGCTAACTGCGCCGGCCCTTCTCCAACTTCATCGGAATACTGTAAAACACACAAATAATTTTCATTGATAATGAAAGATCAACTAAATTTTGACAGAATATATTATATTAACATTTTAAGACATTAGTGACCTCAACATCCTGCATTATGAGTTCAGGTCCCTCTCCTATACAGCTTTCTGGAAGTCCGCTGCCCTCAGAACTGGCTCTGCCGATGATGTTGATGACCTTCTGTGTCAGGTCAGTTAACACCGGTATCTCGGCAGTGTTTCCAGTCGTGAGGGCAGCTCGCTTGGCATCGGCGTGTTGGGCGCGCGACTTACATTTTAAGTCACGCCATGTCTGTAAAATGTAAAAATAATGTCAGGTTAAAAGTGATTTACGGTCTTATATCAAGTGTCTCGATGATAGATTATATTAGAAGGTCAGCAAAGTTTGCTGCAACCAGTTTGTATAGGTAGGTACAAATACTCACTGTTTTCCACTGCTCGACTGACTTAGCAGGACCCAATTCTGCCAGTTGTTCCGCCAAATTCCGCCACATTTCCTTATTTTTTTGGGAACCCTGAGGTCCCACAAACCTTCCAGCGGCGAACTCCGAATGGTCAGCCATATAGCTGGTTAGCAGATCCATTTGACTGGTCGTCGACCTTACTCTCTTCCTGAAATCATAATATCAGCATTTTGAATATCTTAAAATACTGCGTATGATTGAAATATTAGTAAAAATAACTTCAAAATTTTGACACAATAGAATGTAACGGCCGTTGTGGCCAATCTAATCTGAGCCGAATACTCGACTCAACCCTGCTGAAATGCCCAAATCCGTTTTGCCCAAAGCACTTGATCGCCACACCACTCAAATTTAAGGAAGCTAACCTCGTGGATTAAAGACGCTTAAGGAAGACCTACTTATAAAAACTGACAACAGAGCGAAATACGCGAAAGCAATCGATCTGTCATCGCTGTCATCTGTCATCAGTTCACGCTCTTGTCGGTTTTTTAATTCGAATTATGAACATTTTGAATATAGTAGATGCGGTGGAATGGGCCGATATGCTTGATAATAATATTGGATTATATAGGCGGCGACAAGACGGCGATATAAATTTTATACATATATTAAATGATGCAGACTTTTATACCCGTTTTAGGATGACTAAAACGTGTTTTTTATACGTTTTGAGCACAGACATAGGAATTAATAGACGAGAAGATATGGGCGAGGGGTAAAATCAACTGTTGAAGAACGAGGGAACGAGGGAACGAGTGAAGCTGACTGTGATTCGTCAATAAATCAATCTGACAGTAAATAGGCATCTCGCATTATAATATCACCATTTACTTCTTAAAAGTAAAATCTGCTTTGAATGAATAGACATTTTTACATGGGAGCGCAAATTACTCGCCACGTTATGAACAAATTTGCGAAGTCCAAATTCGGCAAAGTAAGGCAGCTTTTATTTTCAGAGTCGTAGTTAGTTTCAGAGTATTTAGTTAAGACACTTTTATAAATGTTCATAATTTACTTCCCAGCAACCAACCAGCTTTGTGTTTCGCGTCCAGACGTTTCTCTATGTGATAGTAACAACTGATTCATATTATACGATGTGAATATGCTTAAAATAAAGTAAAATAATGCTTATATATGGAATGTAATACGACAATTGGGTTTATTCTCTTTTTTCACATCTATTTTTACCAGTTTTCATAGTACAAGTCAAAATTTTGCCGTGTTATTTAGTAAAATGAACCGATGATGCCTCGACCATAGTTCGCACAAGAATGATGACGTCACGTTTTCAAATTTCATTTGAGGCCAAACGCGAGCCCAGCCGGCTCAATGGAACCGGTATGGGGAGTGGGGATAATACGCTTTTAATCACTTAGGGCAGGTCTACTAATATTCATATGTCTATGGTTTTGAGCCAAATAGAGGATAACTTGACTTACGCAAGCGAAAGGTAAAATTTTGACTTATTCGGGTGTCATTGAATATATTTAGCACTTATCAGGTCTGAAAACCTTTTATCTAATGTTATCATGCTTTGTTTATTTCTTTTTTAGAAACTGCCCAGTTTTACCATGCAATCAATTGCTTGTTGCTTTGCGTTTCTACGCAACTGGAAGTTTCCACATAACAAATGGAGACTTTTTTAAAATTTCCCCATCTACGACCAGCAAAATCGTAAAAAATGTTTCTCGTGCCTTGGCAAGTTTAAGGCCTGTCCACATTAAATTACCAATAGGGGAAGAGGTGGAAGTAGTAAAAAGGGAGTTCCACGAAATAGCCGGATTCCCCAACGTAATAGGTGCAATTGATTGCACTCATGTCAAAATTCAATCCGTGGGTAAGTGCCAGACAAGCATGTGTTTTAGTTTTGTCTGCATGTTTTTCTGTACTGTACCAATTAAGTATTGTGTTGACCATCTGATTTCTCCGAAAGGTGGACCAGAAGCTGAAACGTTCAGAAATAGGAAGGGCTACTTTTCCATTAACGTGCAGACCATTTCAGATGCCAGAATGAGAATAAGAGACATTGTAGCAAGATGGCCAGGATCTACACATGACTCCCTTATTTTTCAAGGCTGCCGAGCCAGAGCAATGTTCGAGACAGGGCAGTACCCAAATGGAGCACTTCTTGGAGATAGTGGATATCCATTAAAAGTATATTTATTGTTTAAATATTCAAATACCTTTTTTATAACTTAACTTTAAAATGAATGTGTATGATTAATGGGTACTTTATATTTAATAGGTAAATGAGAGTGTATTTGGGAAGCATGTTTATGAGAATTGACAAGGTTGTAGAGATATTGAAAGAAGGGATAAATGCAGATAACTCGATTAATGGTGGACTGACATGCTTCGCTCTAACTCTCTTAACGTTCCAAACTCTTCTCCCATTAGCTTATTCGGAGAGTCATTTGTCATGTTTTCAGTTGGTTGTTGGTCATTCACTGACCCATAAGGGTTGGGAAATGGAAGGTTAGGTACATTTATAAATTAAACAATCTCTTGCTATACAAATGTCTCATATATTGCAATAAATGAATCCACGCTACTAGAAAAAGCTTTATTCTCTTTGTGGATGGATTTGGCAGTTAATTTACTGATTTTAAATCTATTTTTGCTGTCATGTCTCTCTAAACTGTCGGCCAATGAAAATACATGCAGTTTTGTTAGGTTTTGATGAGCTAATATTAAATATTCAGTACTCGACGTAAAATGTGTTACGAGGTTGAACTTTCAGGAAATTAAAAAAAAAAAAAAACAAAGAAAAAACTGTTTTGTTAATGAAGGTTTTTTGAATCTAAACTCTTAACTGTAACCTTTGATAAAACTACAGAAAAAAACATCATCCACATAAAGATTCAGCATTAAAAAACTAGGCAGAAAGTTACAAGTTTTACATAAATAATAGAATAGTTTACAGTTTATAGGAACACCAATAAACCGGAGTGACCAATCACAGGCATCCGGAACGTTGGTGTTGGCAGCTCGTTGGTGTTGCCGTGAAGGAGCGCATCTAGTGGAGTATCCTTGTTCATCAGAGCGTTTGGAGTGGGAGTCGTAACCCTCGGCAACAGAGACTATTGTGAAGATGTGGGCAACATGAAAGCAAACCAAAGAAAGATTAAAAAGTACACATAAAAGGCATTATTATTGATATTGGTCTGCGAAGCTAATGAACGATGACCAATAAACAAGAATCATAAATCATAAAGAAAATAGTTCCCACAAAGCAAAACTAGCAATTAATAGAATATAGGGAGAATTTAATATTGTTTACTGTGACATACATATATATGCACATTATGAGAATATTGGAAACAACTGAAAATAACTTAAGAAAATTGTGTCATACATATATACGCACATTATGAAAATATAGGAAATAATAAAAAAAACAAGAAAAAAATCCTTTAGTGCGGGAATACTTAGCGCGTGCACCATTCTCGAGTGCTCCAGCCGAACGTGGATTTACTTGATTTTAAGGACATTCTGCAAAAGAAAACAGTATAACATTATTACAAATGTATGTTTTATTTCATATTTTAGACATATCTGCTGACACCATATCGAAATCCGGAAACACCCAACCAGAACAACTACAACACAAAACATATAAAAACAAGGAACGTGGTAGAAAGACAATATGGATTGTGGAAAAGACGATTTCCGGTCTTATCCAATGGCCTACGACTAAACATCGACACCACGATGGCAGTTATAGTTGCATGTGGAGTTCTTCACAACATATGCATCAATCGTGGGGAGGAATATCCACAAGATTGGATCCACGGTGTTGGTGATGAACCCAACAATATGGCATTCAGGAACAATGCAGGGAACAACATCGCCCATTTAAATAGAGACGTTACTGCAAATAATATGTATTATAATATTAACAATTACCACTTTCTAATTTCTTTGTAATTGCCTCCTGAGCTCTCCTCTCCAACTTCAATATATCCAGTTGGATTTCCCATCGGATTTCTGCTCGGGCTGCCTCTGCGACCTTCTGCTTCCTGGCATCACTAAGGATTTGCAGTTGTATATCCGATTGGGCTTCTTTTGAGACCCTCGCCGCATCGAGCATTTCCAGTTGGAGTTTCAAGTGGGCAGTCTGCATACTCAGGAGGTCGCATTGCAAAAGAGACTGGACCTGTTTATTGTTATTAGTTAATTTTGTAGAACTCCATTTCAACTTTTATTTATTTTATATATTCAATAATTTGTTATCTAATGTATAAAAACAGTTTGATAATGCCTTCAGAGGGCGAAACAGCTGTAACGCATAATAATAATTACATAATAATAATTACTTGTTTATAATAAACTGTTTTTATACATTAGACTGGACCTTTTGCATTTGAAAGTTTTCAGTCTGGGTCTCTAATAACACTCTTTCCGTCGCAAATTGGGTGGTAGCAACATTTTGCAGGTCACTAAAGAGCGAGTCCTTTGTTGATTTTCCCAAGCACAGTCGCCTCTTGAATGCCTTCCTTGGAACTACGGGTCGAACAGTTGATACCACTGGCATCACTGGACTTTCAGGAAGTGTGAAAACTGGATTTTCATCCTGAACAAAATATAAGAAGAATGTCAAGTTACACAAACAAAGGTTTACAAGTTACACAAATAATGTGTAAACCTTTCAAAAGACCGTGTAATAAAATAACATTTTACACAAGTATCTATGGGAAAATGAAGAAATTAAAATAGATTAGTTATTTCAAGTTATTGATGGCCGAGCGGTAAGGCTCACGACTAGCAATCCGGAGGTCGCCTGTTCAAATCCTGGCGTGTGCGAGTAAATTTTATTTGTATTACTTTGTGTTATTCCACAAACTGTTCATTAAAAATAATAAATAGTATATTTGCAGTACATTACAGAGTGGAAGATACTCTCCCTGTTGTAACACCACCATTAAAGAATTGAAACATGGAATGAAATGGTTTTAGCCATGCTTCCTTCCCTAATACCTTCAGTTTCACAACACACCCCAATTGGAGATGCCGCAGTCTCACCGCACTGACTCCGGGCAGTTGGGAGCAGTTGAGACACCAATGCGAACAATGCGATTATTGAGAATTAGGATAAATGAAATAATATCCATACCAATGTCCATTCCGCAGGCTCTACTTCCTCCCGGCTGGTGGATGCCTGTTGATCATCTTGGACGGCAGGACCATTGCAATCAAACCTTTCAAAATAGAATAGAAATATGTATGTCACGTTAAATAATATTAAATTCTCTCTATATTAGGAACTATTTTCTTTATGATTTATGATTCTTGTTTATTGGTCATCGTTCATTAGCTTCGCAGACCAATATCAATAATAATGCCTTTTATGTGTACTTTTTAATCTTTCTTTGGTTTGCTTTCATGTTGCCCACATCTTCACAATAGTCTCTGTTGCCGAGGGTTACGACTCCCACTCCAAACGCTCTGATGAACAAGGATTGTAACGGACGTAGTTGACCATTTAATTTAATTTCATAAAAATTGTTTTACCTTTATAAAATGTCCCTACTCCACGCCACTGGCAAAATCACCACTCCCCGCCACTGGTCATTTTTGTCCAGTTTTCGGCCCAAGCGGCTTGAAAACTTTGACTCCGAATGGCTTCGATACCACATCGCCGGCTTACCTGCCGCGTGGATCAATGTCCAGCATTTTTTCTATGTAAAAATTACATAGAAAAATCAATTTTTAAACATTGCAAATATGTATATTTTACTTGTTCATCCCCTCGGCGGTAGTCAAATAAACACTATTTTCGATATACTACCGCTGAGGAGATATTAAAAAAGCTGTTTTTCACCCATATGTAAACCCATTTTTGAACAATATTTTTTACCCTTTTTGCGTGTACAAAAATCCAGGAACCTCGTAGCATAGTGAATCTTATCTCTTTCTGAGCGCTATGTTACGGGGGACCTCGGAAAAATACTAACTTAACATGTTTTACAAATTTGATCGCTTGAGATCATTTTTACACATTTATTTTACAAACATTTCTTATTTTTTGTCGTATCTTGACAAACAAAAAATCTAGTTGTCAAGATACACATTCCTATAACTACTATGCATTTAAACTATGTAATTATCATTCATGTAAGCGCTCAAAATCTTTTCTAACTCTCAAATTTAAGCGACTGCCTTCAAGTGTGCTACCGGCAAAATGAATATGCGACATTTTTCCGGGGCATATAAACACATATCTGGCGCGGGTACAATCCCCCACCACTTTTGGACTCAAAACCCAATGTCGGGTGCGAGTCAGGCTAATTAAATATAAGCAGCCACATAATTGAAAATAAATTAGTTCATCTTTACCACCGAAACCAAGCGTTTTATTTATCTACAAGTGACTCCTGCCCAACATCTGCCTCACCCCGCCAAGTCCTCTGCTCCAAGATCTTCTGGTGTTACCTCTTCAAGACAAGCCGGCCCTCCTCTGGAAAACCGCCAACACCAGAAGCGAGCAGAGACAACAGCACACCCAGGGCCCAACATTCACCAAGCCTGGGTGCGGGAGGCAGATTTCATCACAATATCAACTACAATCATCATCATCGGCCGTAAAGGAGCATCTCATCGGTTGAAGACACGGTTTGGACCCGGCGCCTAAATCTACAGTCTTGTGCGGACTCCCGTCCAGTACAAGTGGTCCTCCGAGCCGGATTCTCACACGCCTTCAACCAGGATGTCTCCAACTTTACGGTCGAGCCGGATCCAAGACGATGGATCCTCAACACCATCTGCAGATGCCCTGGATGCTGGGTCTCAGGCCACGGCTGCGGTTCACGTCACGCCTGACGTAACCCCCATGCCCACGCCCAGCACTACTCCTGACATGGCACCACCTGCAGATCATGACTCACCGCCCTCCATATCTCAAGAGGATGCGATGGAGTCATTGCGACAACAGCTTCGCAGTCAAACCGAGCACATTGAGAGACTCAAAGCAGCTCTTCAATCAGCTCCAACAGCAGCAGCCCCTGCCCCTCCTGGACCTTCGAAGCTCCCGGAGAGGTCACCACCAGCATGGACGCAGCCCGGCCAATCAAGTCCGGTGCCTCTGGTGGACCAGAGGTACGAGGAACCAGCAGCAGCAGCGCCTGCCCGATCTGGACCCGTACTCCTGGAAGGGTATCCTGCCCAAGGAAGACCCTGGCGCTTCCAAGGGTACAGCCCTGGATGGGTGCAGCCCGGCCAACCGAGCCCGGTGCCTCTGGTGGACCAGAGGTACACAGCAGCGGCGCAGCCAAGGTCAGCCGGTCCCCCGCCCTCGCCACCCTGGCCCAATGCAGGGTGGCCAAACATGATGCAGCCTGGACCCTCTGGCCCCGTACCGCCCGCCCCTCTGATAGAACAGAGGCAAGCCGTACCTGAAGTGCCAGCTGGACCTGTACCTCTGGTGGACCAGAGGTACGCATCACATGCGCAGCAAGAGCCAGCAGGCCCTGCGCAACCAGCACCCTGGACCATTCAGGGATGCCCAAACCTGATGCAGCCTGGACCCTCTGGCCCTGTACCGCCCCCCCCTCTGATAGAACAGAGGCAAGCCGTACGTGAAGTGCCAGCCGGACCTGTACCTCTGGTGGACCAGAGGTACGCATCACGAGCGCAGCAAGAGCCAGCAGGCCCTGCGCAACCAGCACCCTGGACCATTCAGGGATGCCCAGTACTGATGCAGCCTGGACCTCATGGCCCTGTGCTGCCCGTACCTCTGCCCCACCCGGGGTACCCAGCGCCGACGCCAGGATCACCTGCCGGACTGCTGGAGCAGTGGGACGTGCCATGGACACAGCCTGGACCACCTGGACCATCTGGACCATCTGGACATGTGCCGCCCGTACCACTGCGCGAACAGGAGTATGGCGTGCCGGCACGGCCAGATGGCCCGCCCACAGCCAGTACCAGCTCCATGCCGAGATTCCCGCCCCAACCTACGGTGGATGAAACGGCCCAACATACCAGAGCCTGGGTTCAGCATGATGGCAGTCCCATGGCTCAGCTGGCCTCCGCCCTGACAGAAGCCATCAGAGCTTCAAGGGCTCAGGACAGCCCCCGTCCCACAATCGAGGACGATCCACGAATGGCGGCCCTTATTGCCAGACAATCAATGGCCAAGGACCTGCCTCCATTCTCTGGAGATCCACTGGAGTGGCCCACCTGGAGGGCACAGTTTAACCAGTCTACCTCCACATGTCGGATGACCTCCAGCGAAAACTTGATCCGCCTACAGCGGGCCCTCAAGGGGAAAGCCCGAGAAGCCGTCGGCCCCCTTCTGATGGACCCTGCTCAGGTTCCGGAGATCCTGGCAGTCCTGGAGCAGCGATTTGGAGGGACTACTTCACTCGCTGCTCTGATGCTGGACAAAGTCAAGAAGCTGCCCCACCTCACAATTGAGGCTTCTCTGGAGGACATCGCAGACTTCTCTGGCACAGTTCAGAACCTGGTGGCATCACTCCGCTCCCTCAACAATGATGGCTACCTGACGAATCCAGCGCTGCTCAGTGACATCGCGGGGAAGATGCCGCCCACCTTGCGGTTGGCGTGGCTGATGGAAGTGCGGCACTACGAGGCCTCCGCTACCATTTGCCAGTTTGCCGCCTTCCTGAAAACCGTCGCGAACGCCATCCCAAAGTCCGGTTTGGTTGACCCCGCGAGGTCCCGCCCACGCCGTGAACATACGCTCGCCACAACGGAACAGTTTTCGCGCAAAAACGGTGCTAAAAAACGTGATACCTGTGAAAGTTTCCTAAATATGTCTGCCGCGTCAGAAAAGTTTTCGCGAAAAAACAATTCGAACAAAAGTGACACTTGTGACAACAGTTTAAACACGTCTGCCGCGTCAGAATGGTTTTTATCGCGGGAAAACAATGTTTACAACAACAATTCTAGTGAAAAACAACATTTCGCGCAAAATAATCGAAAGCCCCAAAATTTGTCTGGTAATAATCGAATGCCCCAAATTTTGTCTGGTAATAATCGAGAAAATAATCGAAGCGGGGAAAAAGTGCAAAACAGTTACAATGAAGTTCGCGAGTTCGACAACCGCGCCGGGTGTGTTCAGTGCGGTGAAAATGGCCACCAACTTAGCGAATGTCGTACTTTCGCCGCGAAAGACATAAAAACCCGTTTTGTGACAGTTAAAAGTGCCGGATTGTGCCGAGTATGCCTCAATGGCAAACATTTTACCAAATTCTGCAAAGTTAGTGACTGGTGCGGAGTGGGGGAGTGCAGATACCCCCACCACCGACTTCTTCACAACCCGAACTATCGTGAAAATAACAATACAGTGGCAAACGTTCACAATATGTGACGCCACACCGAAAGTGCCGTGTTAAAAGTGGTGGGGGTCATATTGTCGGGCCCCAAGCGGCAGATCAAAACCTTTGCGCTTCTGGACGAAGGCTCCACTGTCACCCTTATTGACGCCACCACAGCACAGAAAATCGGCACAACCGGACCTACCCGTGAGCTACGACTACACGGAGCAAAAAACATGTGCTCAACAGACATAACGTCCCGCCGCGTGCCAATCACTCTACGCGGCGCCGGAATTGCTGATGAGTTTATCATCAGAGCAAATACCATCAAGCAGCTCAGCCTTCCTGTACAGAGGTACCACGGTCGCTACATCACCCCCACACTTCTCATCGGGCAAGACAATGCTCACCTTATTGTCTCGAGGGAAGTGCGCGACGTTCGTGATTCTA
Source organism: Hesperophylax magnus (assembly GCA_026573805.1). Classification (NCBI taxonomy): domain Eukaryota; kingdom Metazoa; phylum Arthropoda; class Insecta; order Trichoptera; family Limnephilidae; genus Hesperophylax; species Hesperophylax magnus. Next base: position 3,307,632 of record JAIUSX010000059.1, read on the forward strand.
CGCGAATATTATCACGAACGGCGTTGGGGTGGACCACCCATGGCGGAGGGACCTCTGAACATGTGGATGAAGCTACCACATTGGCCATACGAGCCACACTGTCACCCAGGCGCACTGCCGGGAGGCATTCTACCATGCCACATGGACCATCTGGCCCCGTACCGCGAGCACCTCTGATACAGGCGGCCGTACGAGGAGGACCAGCTGGACCTGTGCCAGCATTTTCGCAGAGAAGGCCAGTCGGCCCCGCGAAAGGGTCTCCCAGGCACATTGCCGAGAGACCTCATACAGTGCAACATGGACCATCTGGACCCGTACCGCGAGCACCTCTGATACAGGCGGCCGTACGAGGAGTACCAGCTGGATCTGTGCCAGCATCTTTGCAGAGAAGACCACCCAGGCACCATGCCCGGTGGCATTCTACCATGCCCCATGGACCATCTGGACCCGTACCGCGAGCACCTCTGATACAGGCGGCCGTACGAGGAGTACCAGCTGGATCTGTGCCAGCATCTTTGCAGAGAAGACCACCCAGGCACCATGCCCGGTGGCATTCTACCATGCCCCATGGACCATCTGGCCCCGTACCGCGAGCACCTCTGATACAGGCGGCCGTACGAGGAGTACCAGCTGGATCTGTGCCTGCAAATGGTACGAGAGGATCAGTCGGCCCCGCGAAAGGGTCTCCCAGGCACATTGAAGTAAGGCGCCAAAACGTTGGCCTTTCTTCAACTGTGGCAGAGACACTGCCCGACATCAAGAAATTTTCCTCATTCAATCATCTTATTCAAACTACCTGCCGGATACATCGTTCTATTAAAAGGTGTCGTGGAAAAAGCCACGAACAACCTGATAATCATTTAAGAACCGATGAAATCAAGGAAGCAGAGGCCCGATGGGCAAGAAAATGTCAAGAAGAGACATTTTATCATGACATAAATGCGCTCCAGAAAGGAGATCCACTACCAAGTGACAGTCGGCTCAAAGCCTTGAGCCCCTTCCTTGGACCTGACGGCCTACTGAGGATGAACTCAAGAATACGAGCCCTCAGTAACGTGCCCCAAGCAGTGCGGACACCAATAATTTTGGATGGTGATCATGCATATGCACGACTTCTGGTGAGACGTCATCACCAGGAAGCCGATCACCCAAATAATGAGAGAACAATGGCTGAGGTGCAAGGCAGCTACCATGTGCTGCGACTACGAACAAATATTCGCAAGATCGCCCACAACTGCCCCACCTGCAAGATGCGCAGGAGCAAGCCAGCCCCCCCTCTGATGGGGCCCTTGCCGCCATCAAGGCTAGCCCACCATGTTCCTCCATTCACCCCTGCTGCAGACGGCCGAGTGACGACCGCCAGGATCCAGACGAGCACCGGATTTTACGTCCACCCCGATGTGAAGCTCGCTGTAATCCTGCCGGCCCCGCCTACCGATGCAACATCAACAGTACCACCAGCCCAGCACCATCCCAGAGAGACTGGCCGCCGCGGGCTGCGACGTACCAATAAACGTCCTATTTTTTAGTTCAGCATAGCTAAACGGGGGGAGTGTAACGGACGTAGTTGACCATTTAATTTAATTTCATAAAAATTGTTTTACCTTTATAAAATGTCCCTACTCCACGCCACTGGCAAAATCACCACTCCCCGCCACTGGTCATTTTTGTCCAGTTTTCGGCCCAAGCGGCTTGAAAACTTTGACTCCGAATGGCTTCGATACCACATCGCCGGCTTACCTGCCGCGTGGATCAATGTCCAGCATTTTTTCTATGTAAAAATTACATAGAAAAATCAATTTTTAAACATTGCAAATATGTATATTTTACTTGTTCATCCCCTCGGCGGTAGTCAAATAAACACTATTTTCGATATACTACCGCTGAGGAGATATTAAAAAAGCTGTTTTTCACCCATATGTAAACCCATTTTTGAACAATATTTTTTACCCTTTTTGCGTGTACAAAAATCCAGGAACCTCGTAGCATAGTGAATCTTATCTCTTTCTGAGCGCTATGTTACGGGGGACCTCGGAAAAATACTAACTTAACATGTTTTACAAATTTGATCGCTTGAGATCATTTTTACACATTTATTTTACAAACATTTCTTATTTTTTGTCGTATCTTGACAAACAAAAAATCTAGTTGTCAAGATACACATTCCTATAACTACTATGCATTTAAACTATGTAATTATCATTCATGTAAGCGCTCAAAATCTTTTCTAACTCTCAAATTTAAGCGACTGCCTTCAAGTGTGCTACCGGCAAAATGAATATGCGACATTTTTCCGGGGCATATAAACACATATCTGGCGCGGGTACAATCCCCCACCACTTTTGGACTCAAAACCCAATGTCGGGTGCGAGTCAGGCTAATTAAATATAAGCAGCCACATAATTGAAAATAAATTAGTTCATCTTTACCACCGAAACCAAGCGTTTTATTTATCTACAAGTGACTCCTGCCCAACATCTGCCTCACCCCGCCAAGTCCTCTGCTCCAAGATCTTCTGGTGTTACCTCTTCAAGACAAGCCGGCCCTCCTCTGGAAAACCGCCAACACCAGAAGCGAGCAGAGACAACAGCACACCCAGGGCCCAACATTCACCAAGCCTGGGTGCGGGAGGCAGATTTCATCACAATATCAACTACAATCATCATCATCGGCCGTAAAGGAGCATTTTCAACGGTTGAAGACACGGTTTGGACCCGGCGCCTAAATCTACAGTCTTGTGCGGACTCCCGTCCAGTACAAGGATACTCCACTAGATGCGCTCTTTCACGGCATAGAGAGCTGCCAACACCAACGTTCCGGATGCCTGTGATTGGTCACTCCGGTTTATTGGTGTTCCTATAAACTGTAAACTATTCTATTATTTATGTAAAACTTGTAACTTTCTGCCTAGTTTTTTAATGCTGAATCTTTATGTGGATGATGTTTTTTTCTGTAGTTTTATCAAAGGTTACAGTTAAGAGTTTAGATTCAAAAAACCTTCATTAACAAAACAGTTTTTTCTTTGTTTTTTTTTTTTTTAATTTCCTGAAAATTCAACCTCGTAAGACATTTTACGTCGAGTACTGAATATTTAATATTTGCTCATCAAAACCTAACAAAACTGCATGTATTTTCATTGGTCGATAGTTTAGAGAGACATGACAGCAAAAATAGATTTAAAATCAGTAAATTAACTGCCAAATCCATCCACAAAGAGAATAAAGCTTTTTCTAGTAGCGTGGATTCATTTATTGCAATATATGAGACATTTGTATAGCAAGAAGAGATTGTTTAATTTATAAATGTACCTAACCTTCCATTTCCCAACCCTTATGGGTCAGTGAATGACCAACAACCAACTGAAAACATGAACAAGTCATAAGTAATGTGCGCTTTCCAGCTATTGTTGAACTACAATGACAATGCATTGACAAGCTTTTGGATTCCACTACGTAATGGTAGTACTAAAAGTGAGGGTTTATTTGAGTGCGCCAATTCTGGGTCTACTGCCATATACCGTAAACATAATGTATTCCTAATTGCTCCGGGTACTAATGCTGACTCAGTGGACATGTTCAGTCATCACCAAATACCAATTTAATTAAAAACAAGATATTTTAACTTACGAATTTACCATCCCGGAGGAACTTAATCCAATTGCTGCCTCAACCTTCAGCAGCACTGGATCTTCTATGTCTTGACTGGGCCCTCCACCAGTTCCAAATATTTGGCAACGAACACTTGCTCTCTGTGTTCGGGCATCTCGTTTCAAGTTGTCCCACGCCTTTTTTAGAGCTGCTAGGGGTCTGCAATCATATATAAAATATTACGAGAAATCAATTGGGATGTATACAAATTCTAATTAACCAAACATTGCACCCTTCCTAGAAAGGTTACGCAGAGAGGACAGTCTGTCAAACCACTTGCCTCGCCCACAATCACACCATATATCATACATACTCTTCTGTTATTCGGACTATTAACATAGCCCTACTCAAATATCAGTTTTTTTTTATCTTGCCGTGTCTTCCTCGGGCGTCCCCGACTTCTTCCAAACCATATTTCTTAATCGAGCTTCAATGGCATTTGAAGAACACATTATTATATGAGATAATCAGTATGTAACTTACCGGTTAATTGAGTTGCTGCTATTAAAACCGAGAACCACTTCGTTCCAAGCAGTTTCTTTAGATTTCAAAAGTGTGGCGTAATTTGGGCCGCCTGTAGACCTAGACAAAATGACCCGCGACGAGGTAACTAAATCGACAAGTCGCATTTTCTCATTTGGGGTGAAATTTTTTGAACGTTTTGCTTTGTCCATTTTGTATATTTATGATTTTGAATCTAAAGTTTCAACTGCATAAAACGTCAAACTTGACGTAAACAAAAAAGTTAAGTCAATTAACACCTTATTTTTTACATATTAAATACATTTGTTTTAAAAATATGAAATGTCGGTTTATGTATTACACTATTTAACCCCTCCGACTTTTCGCGAACTTGAAGCTAAGATGTCTTTACCGAAATGTCAATTTCACGAAAACGTTGTGTTATTACCGCCTCACAATCAAAGCTCTATAAATGAAACATTACTGAACGGAGCCGAATAGTAAAAACTGTTTTAGAAAGGTTACAAAATAGGCTTTCAAATTGTTGTATCATAAATAAATATTAACATTTGTAAATATTTAAATTTAGAATGGAAACATGAAAAAATTGTAAAAATGACTCACCTGTAATGTTTTATGTAAAAACGATACTAAAATCACGGATAATGTAAAAAAAAAAACACTTATTTCATCGTACAAATGTACAATAAACAATTCTGTCACTTCACTTTTTGACCATTTCATACAAAATATATTTTAAAAAAAATAATTAAACTTGCTAAAATCTTGGCGCATTTCAATACATGACGAATCATATCGAATTAGAAAATCTTTGTTTTTTTATTGAAATATCAGGCAATTACTGTGCCAATTGCTAAAAATAGATGTATTATGGTTTTATATACTAAAAGCACTTCATTTCTGTAATTTCTAAGAACAGAAAAGCATTATTTTTGTAAAAAACGGAATATAACCTCAAAATTCACCACACTTATTTTTATAACATTACACCACAAAAGTAATAGATACATATGCCTCATTTCAAATTATATGTATTTGATGAAATCCGGACATTATCTGCATAATTACATTTAAAAACAATAAATGTAGAGAGCTATTTTTAAGCGCGAAATTTTGTCAATTCACGGATGACAACTGATATTTATCTATTATTAGTGATGTGCATCACCAGCGCATGAACATATTTCGAATAAGTAGCTACTTATTTCTAAATATTTCGAATATTGCTCGAAATATTTTGTTGATATCGAAATTTTGTTGAAATAAGTATGTAATATATTACGTTTAGTTTAAATAATGTATAAAATATATTTTTTTAATAATATAAATATAATAAATCATCAATAACAATTGATATTTTTCATCAAAATAAACATGTGTGTACAGCATATTACATACTTCATTTCCTTCATAATAAGTAACTGACTTTCACAGGAAACAATTACTTTGTGGTTAGACATAATTAAAATTGAAATAAAAAATATATATTTTGTCACCACTATTGAAAATATAAATACTAGTTTCGGTTCAACCTGAACTTCAATAGTATTTGTACCTTCTTCAATAGTAGTGTAAAGCTATTTTTTTCTTTTCACTTTTATAAGTTATTGTTATACACAAAAATAAAAACACAATGATTTTTTTTTTTTTTTTTTACTAAGAACAACAAAAGTACACAAAAATAAAATAACAATTTATATAGCTAGTATCATCATATTGTGGCAATCTGAATATGTAATTCATTTTACATTTATTTGGAAGTAAATATATTTTGAATGTAACAATATTTATATACAACAATATTTTAAATATAACAATATTTATATCCATTTACACATATATAAAAAAAATACAAGAATGAAATCCTGTGGGGAGCATATTAAAATTGTATTATGGTCACGCCGCATTAAAAGTTAAATTTATGGAAATCATTTTACATTTATTTTCTAGTAGAAATATTTTAAATGTAATAAAATTTATTTTCATTTACACATGTACAAAAATTAAAAAAAAAAAAATTAAAAAAAAAACTGTGCCGTCCTGTGCGGAGGTCCACAGAGTATGACATGTATAATGTTGTCGTGCCATACGAAAAGATAAAAAACAGTTATTATTGTTGGAGATCAAAATAGATGCGAGGGGTCTAATTCGGATGATCACCTAAGCCTTCTGGATGGTCCCCAAATTGATGATATTTCATTTTATTTGCATTTTTTGATACATATGACATTATGCAGCCGACCAAAGGCATGTTAAAAAACCAATGGATATAAAAGTCTTGTTGCATTACAGAAAATACTAGACCATCAAACGTGCCCCATCTTTCCATGAAAAGAAGAAACTTTTCAATACTTGCCAACAGAACCTACCGAATGATAAAAAGTCAAAAACTTTAACTTAGCCAAAACAAAAAAATTGAAGACCTCATAATAAGGTGAAATGATAAATCGGTTTCCACAAAAACACAAAAGCTAGACAGCTAGAGTCAGAAAAATACAAATAAGGGGTAGCGTCTTTGCGATAGATAAATTGCAATCAATCTTATTTATACAAGATATTCAACAACCTTTTTTGGCACATTAATCGCAAATGAAGTAGTGAAGTTAATTCGACGACGTTGAAAAGGAAAACGCCGTAGACGGGCAATTTGATTTAACCTCCGCTGGCTCAAATCTCAAGGGAAACATGAGGAAGGAACTGTGATGACTACACCGCATTTCAAAGTGCACAATAAGAATTGATCTTTCAAAAGATAGAGAAAGAGATCTAAAGTGATCATCGAAACAACAAAAATACGTGAGAACAGTGACAAGGGAAAAAGCTGGAACTCTACCCCACTCAAAGCGAATATTCATTTGGCATGTCAAAAACAGTTTATGTGAAAAACTTGTAAGATTTCGTTGTGCATACCGCGGTTGCCACTTTGAAAATTATCATACTTGACTCACACTGAGTGGAGTGCAGTATGATATTTTTCAAAGCACGGAACTACGCACAACGGAACCCTACAAGTTTTGCAGCAATAAACTGTTGATTTTCTAACCTTGCTCTTCTTACAAATAACACAATTTTGAGTACGTGCCTTTGTAAGAGGAGCAGGATCATTTGCATCCCTAGTCTGCGGCGAGTCATTGTAGTCGAGGTAGTGGGCGTCGGGGGAAAAGGGGAAAGGTGCGGTGTATGGTCCTACAAATGACTGTCGCGTTGACTTCGGAGGCCGTGACAACGTGAGGTGATGGTTGGCTAACTCCTGCACAAGAGCCAACCGAAACGCCATAGTCTGTACCTTCGAAGTCATTGACTGGGAATGCAAAATTTTCGCGTTATGAATACTCACATTAAGCAGACGCTTGAACATTTCGAGATACCATTTACGGCATCTCTTACGTTCAATCAAGTAAGGTTCCAGCATCTGATCCTTTTTGTCTACACCTCCCATGTTCTTGTTGTAGTCTCTGACAACTTTCGGTTTATACACATTCTCTCTTCCCCTAGAACGTCCAATTTCAGTTTCCGCGCCATGAAATGTCGATATTGTCGTCACCTTTTTCTTGTCTTGCCACGTCAGTATGGCAACATCACCAGCGTGGCGACCAAAAATTTGTCCTTCCTTTAAGTTGACACGACTGAATGCTGTCGGAACATCGGCTCTGTTAGTGCGCAATGTCCCGACGCAATCAGTCTTGTTCCGCTTGAGGAACCGAGCCAGTAGTGGAGAGTTGAACCAATTGTCCATCCACAGAGAATAACCCTTATTCAAAAGTGGTCTAATTAGATTCACCACCGTAAGTGTCGATTTCAACACTTTTTGCGTTAACGAACCAATAAGTGATGTATCTTTCCCTGTATAAATATAAAATGACCACAAATATCCAGTCGCAGATTCGCACAACTCAAAAGTTTTAATTCCGAATCTAGCAGCCATTGTTCTTATGTATTGCTTGAAAACCAAATTACCTTTCCACAATGTCAGTGACTCATCAATTGCAATGTTCTGGCTAGGAATATAAAGTTCTTTAAATTTAGCATTCAAGTGATTAACTATTGGCAATATCTTTGCAAGTTTCTTGTTTTCAGGGTCAGTGTGGTTCAGATCATTGTTGTCGAAATGCAAATATTTCGTCAACTCACGAAAACGAGTGAGGGAAAGTAGTTTCCTAAACACAGAAGTCTTCATAATCCAAGTGGTTGAAAAACATGAGCTTATGCTCGGCATGCGGATAATACCTAGCATCATGTAAAATGCAAATAACATTAAAATCTCATGGCGATTTGTCTCCCTCCATGAACTGCTTTGGTGAATATCACGACGAGAGTCCCTCGAAAACTTATTTGTCTGTTCAACAATAATATCTAAAATCTCATCTGTCCATATGGCACGAAAAGCATCATACGGTGTCAGAAACTCTGCAGTTGGTCCCGCCTTCTCGGGCACAAACTGTTCTCTTTGACCGGCAAATGAAGAAATGCCAGTCCAAGAGAAATTGGCTGCGCTCGGATCACTAGGGAACAAATAGGCCACATTAGGTGAAGAATGGACGGTCTCCATATCTTCATCAGAAGAAAAGGATCCGTCCATTTCGTCATCAGCAGTCTCATTTGCCAACTGATGATCAGAGCGCCCCAACGGCCGTGTGGCTCGCGCTGTAGCCCGCGCTCGGCACGAATGTCCACCGCGAGCCACACGGGCGGCTTGTGACCGAGAAGCCAGAAACTGGGGAGGGAGCTGGTCATCGGAGCCGAACGCCACTACCAAGTCCTGTCCCGAAGTCCAGGCCTCTCCCACTCCGACAGCACGGCGTCCCCTCTCCCCGATGCGCCCTCCACGTCGCCCTCCGCGGCGTCTGCTCCCGCGTACGGCCGGTGAAATGGGTAGCGGCTGCAGAAACTGGAAATCTGAAAATGTAACAAATAAAAACATATTAAAATTTAAGAATAGGAAACCCTAGTGAGGAGGACTGTGAAAAAAATTGAATCTACAGTACATTATATGTTATATCTACATCATGTAGGTAAAAACTTTGTAATTGAAGGCAAATACTGTGTTATATATAAAATGATGAAAATAACTACATAATGTGATGAAAAGGCTGCAAAATATAGTTAAAAATTTATATATACATAAAGATGTGCACATACATATATTATAATGTACATACCTTCTATGTGACTGAAGCTTGCTAGGCCAACTTCTTCAGCACTGGCACTCTCCATTTCACCGGCACTGTAGTCCATCGATTCTGAAAATATAAGATTCGAAATAATTATAATGGAAAAAAATAAATATTTCATAACGCTTACCTACTTTTACAATATGACGAAAATAACAACATAATATTATGAAAAAGGCTGCAAAATATAAATAAACTTATATACGTATATATTATAATGTAGGTTTATACCTTCTACGGCTCTGCCGCTTGTTTTGGGGGATCCTCCTGATGGCGTCTCTCCGCTGACTCCTTCGGTAGCAACAGCAACCACCGGATCCGACTCCGCAGAGTTCATGAGGACTTCTCCGCTCGTAACAAACGAAGAAGCCTGAAAATAAATTGATAGCCATTTTATTTTATTGATGGCATACGAAATAAATGTTAACCAAAATATTGATTTAAATTACATAAAATGGGCTTTACCTCATGAAACGTCTCCGGTGTGTCTTCGGAGTCGGACTCGTTGGTGGTGTCTGCGGGACTGCTGTTAAAGCAGCTACCGTCGGAATCAGTGTCCGAGCTCGGCTCGGAATCCAAAATATGGTGTTCTTGGAGGACCCCCCAAATTTGGTCGGTGTTTAAATCCTCTTTTCTAAAAAGTAGAACAATAATCAAGGTTTACTCAAATATACATCACTTCACAACAAAATATTTTCGATTTTCAACTATAAGAATTCTCGAAATAACTGAATTGTAACAGCTTGCACAGTGCGGGTGTGAACTGTGCGCCCTAAAAATTTTAAACATACGGAATTCAATACTTCGTTTGTGTGAAATCACTATGAAACAGTACATGATCATTTCAATAGCGAAAGTCGATTATGAATTTTTGTTTCGAATTTTGGAAGATGGTCGACCCCATCCCTACCATTTCTGAGCTGTCAGAAACTTCGAAATGCTTCTAAATGAGAGGAAGTTGTAAAAATGTTGAAAAATCACGATTTTGTCATGAAATTGCTAGATGTTTTTGCTAAATATTGCGTAAGAATATACGCTTTCATGAATTTTCACCATAATGTGCCCCAATAACCGACATTTTAGTTCCAAACATCTCTTTGAAATGACAAAGAATTCGGTGGACATGACTCGCAATATAAATGCATCTAATTATACAAGAAAAAACACTTCAAACAAAGAAACAATATCACAAAAGCATAGCAAATATATATTACTATAATAAACAAATACTTACCGGGCCATTTTCGATAAAATTTCACGTTAAAACTGGGATATGTGGGAGGCGGGTCGGCACGTCAAACGGCTTTCTTGGCGTCGTTTTACGATTTGGCGGGTAAAATTTGCTTCCACTGAGTAGGTCTTTTTACGGGTTTCTATGGATAACTTTGAATAGAGATGTGAAGCTTCATTCAATACGAATATTCTACTTTTTGTTTTAGGGATGTCACTAGAAGAATAACGGAGTTATGACGATTTTTGTGGAAACACACGCGTTGACGTGTAAACACGCTTATTGTACTTGACTGCTATCGTTATTTTATCGTGTATATCTGCTTACGTTGCTGACCGGTTAAAGTAAATTATCTGTATAAATAATAAATACAATTAATTAATGCTTCGGTATTAATTTAAAATGTAAAGTTTCTAATTTGACGTCATTTTTTTGTCTATGTAAATAAACAGTGCTACACACGAGGTGTTATGATCAAAATGTTGGCTACAGGCGAAATGGAGCAAATCACTACGATCACTTAACTGAGCAGCGCCTGGCTCAGGCTCAGAATTCCTTTGATAATCCATCGAAATTGTTGGCCACAACGGCCGTAAGTATATCTCTTTGATAATAATAGAAATTCTTTCACATAAAAAGATAAATAAATAACTTACCCAGCTACCATTGCTTGCGACATCGTAAAATATTAAAAAAACACGGCGTTTAAAATGGTCACGCTTGAAATCTGACGTTTGACGTCTATTCAATTCATAGACAATTCCGTCCCAGTATTGCCAGCGTATATCGATTTGTATTTATTGCCTTATCGATGTCGTTAGAGATATCAATAGCGTTCTCATGCTAGGGAAGTCGTTATAAAATGGTCGGTAGATACGCTTAGCAATCCGATATCGTTAAGTTCGATCGATTCTCATGCTAAGGCCCCTGGTCAATGTCTTTAAAAATGTGTCGAGGTGTAGACCCACCTCTAAAATACTTCTCATTAATTGGAAACTTACTTCACAGGGGGCGAAATGTCCTGGAACCAGGAGTTGTTACAAGAGAATCGTTTTTCCCGAAGATTCGTCTTCTGGTTTGTCAATAAGTCTGAAAAATATAATGGACCAAGTACAGTAAATTCATAAAATCTCAAAAAAGAGTAGAAACGTTAATTTTATCAAAACAAAAGTCGGTTTTACCTGCTGCCTCGGTAATTGATTCAGAGCGTTCTAAGCATTCCTTTTTAACATCCATAATGTCTATGTCAATTTCCGAATAAGGAATTCCGCCTCCATCTTCATCTTGATGTCCTGGTTCAGCCCTGGTGGTAACAGTCTCCGCATTAATGCTAGCTGGAAAACAAAATATAAACAAACTCGGATATAAAACTTTATCACAATAATAATGTGCCGATGGCACAAATCGTCAGTTTCAATGTAATTGTCTTTACCGGTACATGGAAAAAGAATTGCAGTACCAGCCATCACTATAGGTCTTGTATGATAAAACAATGTTTAACTAACTAACCATCACGCCATTTCTCAGCAGAGGCAGAGAGGAAAAACTGCCACACATCTCTATCTCGGCACAAACTCCTCGCTAAGTAACGTAGCGTACGGCATGTCCTACTGTGCAACATTTCAAAATGGATTCCGAACATCTGAATATAACATCTTAATGTTTTACATAATATGCAATGTGACTTACCGGCTGTTGGAGTACTTTCCGCATACTGCAAACGTTTCTTCTTCGCATCCGGGAGGTTGAAATCTGTATCTGTGTACGGCATTGCGTCTCCATCCACTTCTTGGAATCCTGGTTCCATGAGTTATTGTAATTGTTTCAAGCCCAAAACAATAAACCTGAAACACAACAGTATTAAAAAGGAACTCTAATTTTGTTTAGGTTATAACATGCTGTCAAAACAATAAGAAATAACAAATATTTGGAAATTAGGACATAAATGTGACTGTATCGTCCGATTACAGTACCGTTGCCATGCCTTCGAAATACGAATCCAAAATTATACGTAGAATTGGCATGCCGAACTCGGTTAGCCGAGATCAATATTTTCAACAATAATAACAGGATAATTTGTAAAAGGGCCGTTTTTGTGAAAAAATCACTCGGGGCAACTTTACTTCAAATAGATTCCCCAACTTGGGAGTACCGATTGGCGTAAAAGACAAAGACGATTGGCGTGGAAGTTGGAGCATTTGAACATTCCTGAGTCCAAATCAAAGAACGGTCGCTCTTTGATTTGGAATAACAACCGAAGACGCAACCAAAATTAACAGTGTGATTAGTGTAGTCGTGTAGAAAAGCGATCAACTTACCAATATATGTTAGAAGCTAGGATATTATCACAGATATACCGATATTATGTAGAATATATTGAATATTAAAGTTTGGAACTGCAATTGATTTGGCGGTAAATTTAGCGCCGTCAACAATAATATTTAGGTTAGGTCGGTTAGGTTCAGGTGGGTTCAGGATTGCCATCATAAATAAACCAATCAGTTGCCATCAGGGTTGCCAACCGTAAAAAAAATTCCCTCGTACGGATGCAGCTAAAAATCTCGTACTTTGACTTTCAAACCTCGTACCAGGGATGGTATGCCCAAAATAATTATTTCCCCAGATTTCGAGGCGAAATTTCCCTAGAATTTCCCTACATTTCGCAAACCTTGAACAAAATAAGATCTTGGCAAACAAAACCCGCTTCGGGGGGGGGGGGGGGGGGGGTAGGATTTGTGTGGTATTAAAAAAAAATTTAATGTAAATCAAGGTAACGAATCTAATTTACATCTCCTCTCCAAATATTACGTCAGGAACATCCTCACTGTCATTGTTTTTTCTGCCGTATATATTTAAACTAAACAATTGGACGAAACAACGAAAAGACTAGGTATTTAACAATAAAAATCTTCTTCTTTTCAAAAACTTCAATTAGCTACACGTACAACTAAACACGGCCGGCATGCAACAAATGGAACTCGTAAAAAAACAGAGATAGTAGAAATTTGCGCCCTGTGTCACAGCGACGACTAATGCGAAGAACGAACGAACTGTTTTATTATTCAGGGATTTCAATAATTTTATTATTCGGGGATTTCTCGGTTGATGGGATAACTACCATAGACAATCATCAAGCAAATACGGCAATGTAATTTTTGGTGTAAGAAGTTCCTACAAGTTCTGATAGATGGCACTAGTTTTTACTGTTATATAATAGTGATGTAAAATGTTCGTATAGCCATAGGTATTATCAAAATCTCGTACATAATTGTACGAGGTTGAAAGTCTCCTCGTACCTCGTACGGAAGGCCGCAAATCTCGTATTTGTACGAGGAACCTCGTACGTTTGGCAACACTGGTTGCCATGTTCCCAACAATGCATATGTTTACTAGAGGAGGGCGTATTTATCGTACCCAGTAAAAGTATTTTCAAGCGGTACTTTGTACTTGTGACAAATCTGCAAAATACCTTCTTCCAACATACTAACAAGAATTTTATATTGGGACCAAGTATTTATTACTTACAGGTATTTTTAAGAACTACTTTTAATAGTTACTTTTAAATAGGCACTTCGAATAAGTATTTTGAATAGGAAAAATGTGGTGAATTTTGAGCAGGGAATTTTGTAGCCATCCCCCCCATTTCTGTGGGAAATTACACATAAATTTCCTTTTGTGGGGAATCTTTGTTAATAAATTATCTGAATACAGTTTGCAAATCACTTATTATTAATCAATCTTCAGGTCGGTATAAAATACTAACCTTACATAACCGAACCGGTATTTTTTTTACCTGTACTCACTGTACCCAGTAACGAAAAGTACTCACAGGAACCACCTCTAATGTTTACCTTCTAAACAGTGATGCCATAACCGCGTAAATGAAAATCGGTAGATTTGCGTATAAAATATCGGTACATTAGATAAGATTTAAATAAGGAACATCAGTCCATTTATTTATCAATAATGATCGTCTTACTTAAATAACAGATATTATACAATTAAAATATTTTTTAAATTATTCGGGTCTCCCGAAAATGCATCAAATGCGTCACAAGTCTACAAAAACCTACTTTTTATATTCTTCTTAAGATTACCCGCTTTCAACATTGAATATAATATTTGGAGTAAAAATTTAGATTAAAACCAAAAATATGGATTATTCAATTGAAATACAAATCCAAAATCAGGTGGGCGTCAAATTGATGAGCCAAAGGTTCCTCGGTTAGCCAAAAACTAAACATTTCTAAGGATTTTTTTTTAAATTACCAGAAGAAATCAAAAGTATTACTGATAACAACTTTTCCTATTTACACCTGAAAATTATACAAATAATCCGACAAAGTTCTATTTATCCTTTATATATTTTTTATATTTCTTACAAAATACATAAATATGCATGTAGTTCAATTTCATAATCATGATTACGATGTAAAAATATAATTTTTTTTTTTTTCGGAATAACTTTATTGAGTAAAAACCTCAAATTGTAATATTTAAATATTACAATTTTAGGTTTTTACGCAATAAAGTTATTCCGAAAAAATATTCATTCTAGACTTGCTGAAAAGTCAATAGATGTCGCACATTAAAAACAATAAAAAATAATAAAAGTAAGATAGGTTTATCTAAAAAAGACGCTGTCTAGATTGCATTTAGTTCGGGTTGAATCTTGCGATCATACATAAAGATAGTGGCCAATAAAAATGTGCGGTGAAAAAATGAAGACAATGTTGGTAGTTCTTATTCGATGTATGATACAGTTAAAAGTGACCGAGGGGAATAGGGTCCTATTAGCTCAGTTGGTAGAGCGGTGTCCCGGCAAGACAAGGGTCCTGGGTTCGAGTCCTAGATATGACCGTTTCCTTTTCTGATATTTCTGTTTCAGATTTTCGTTTGGAAATCACTAATATTGTCTTCAATATTTTTATAAATTATTTATTTTAAAGTATTTTTTTTTATTAATTAACACCTCCCTAATTGAGAATTACTCGTGTTTAGCGAGAGAGTTTCGTTTTAAGGGTGTCGAATATAATAAGCAGTAATAATTGTTGATTGAATTATTTGGCGTGTTGGAAATAAGCCGACGTAGCTCAGTGGTCCAGAGCACCTGACCGGACATCAGGAGGTGCGGGTTCAATTCCCGTCGGCGGCATTTATTTTTACTAGGGAGATATTTTCAATTTGTATGGATATTTCAGGCGACTAATTATTGCTTATAATAATTTGTTATCCTTTGTGCTAAGCACAAGAAACCTTGTCTTATTAACATTAGTTTATCATTAAAAAATAAAAATAACAATAATTATGTTTTTAACATTAATTAATTTTGGGAATACTACCGTACATTTGAAATTATGAACATATGTGTCACATATAACAGTAATATAACTGTAATATATAACAGTAATATAACTGTAATATATAACAGTAATATAACAGTAATATAACTGTAATGTATAACAGATGTTGGTACGCCAGATATTGCAAAAATAAATAGAATAATTAAAAGATTTTTTTAATTCTCGTGTATACAGGGTGTATCGGCACGTACCCGACAAACTTTAACCAGCTATTCCTTAGCACATTTCGAGTAAAAAATGTTATGGGCACTTTGCTGTCCGGTAACATTTTTTTTAATAAAAAAATTCTCATTCATATTTTCACCACATGTCACCACTGTTTTATCCTTTGTCACAGTTTGAAAACCCATCTGGCAATATTTTATTCGAGTTTCGTTGAATAATATACGTACGTACCTACGTTGGCGCGCTTTTACAATCACAACGAAATGGCATGGCATCATTCGTCTCATTTTTTTAACTATTATTATTTAGTGTGTATGAAAGAGCGAATACGCTTTTTGACACACTTGCCAATAACAGCTGTTGAACACGAGAAACAATGCCAATGACAGTGACGGAGTGTGGATTTTTTTATAATTTTTTGTTTTTAATTGAAAAAAAATGTTACCGGACAGCAAAGTGCCCATAACATTTTTTACTCCAAATGTGATAAGGAAAAGCTGTTTAAAGTTTGTCGGGTACGTGCCGATACACCCTGTATGTATACAAATATTTTTAACACTGATTTTTTAATACAATAATATTCCAAACGACCAAATTAGTCTGAGGTAAAGTGTTTTTTATACAATATTATACCAAACAACCAAATTAGTCTGAGGTAAAGTGTATTTTATACAATAATATACCAAACAACCAAATTAGTCTGAGATAAAGTGTATTTTATACAATATTATACCAAACAACCAAATTAGTCTGAGGTAAAGTGTTTTTTATACAATATTATACCAAACAACCAAATTAGTCTGAGTTAAAGTGTATTTTATACAATATTATACCAAACAACCAAATTAGTCTGAGGTAAAGTGTTTTTTATACAATATTATACCAAATGACCAAATTAGTCTGAGGTAAAGTGTTTTTTATTCAATATTATACCAAACAACCGAATTAGTCTGAGGTAAAGTGTTTTTTATACAATATTATACCAAACGACCAAATTAGTCTGAGGTAAAGTGTATTTTATACAATAATATACCAAATAACCAAATTAGTATTAAGTAAGTAATAAGTAAAAAGATAACTTCATTCAAATCACTGTAGTCTAATAACAATAACAAGAAGTCAAGGGGACAACGACACTACCAGTATGTGTATTAGTGTTGCTTACTGCTCACTTGGGAATTGTATATGACGTTCGTTTAACATTTCATACTCTCATTGAAAAGATCTGCAAATCAGCCACAACACAACAATGTTGGGTTTTGTCATTCACAATTCAAAGATCACCCAAATCACCCAAAGTGCTAGGCTTTAAAATGGATAAAATATATATTTTTTTTAAATTTGTTGTTATCTTTCTACAAATGTGAAGAGGAAAATAGTAATAATATTTGATAAACTAAAT
Source organism: Hesperophylax magnus (assembly GCA_026573805.1). Lineage (NCBI taxonomy): Eukaryota > Metazoa > Arthropoda > Insecta > Trichoptera > Limnephilidae > Hesperophylax > Hesperophylax magnus. The sequence continues at coordinate 3,325,094 of JAIUSX010000059.1, forward strand.
GATGTCATCAAAACAAATGTTTAAATGACGGACAGCAGTGGCGCACCACTTGCCCGCTCCCCCCAAATAAGTATATTTTATATGCTCGTACACTGATGTTTTTCCAAGAAGATGTGCAGCATTTAATGGTTTATAATTAACAACTAATTACTATAACTGGTCAACTGTCTTCTACTTGCTCAAGCACTGTGCAGTTTGCATTATGGGAGTTATTGTGTCATTTATGAGCAATCCTTTACATACAACTGCCCCTTGCGACAATCAAACTATTCTGTATTTGCTTATGCGTATTTTGATAGCCTCCATGTTCGAGGCTTTCGACTAGCAAGCTGGAGGTCGCGCGTTCAAATCCCGGCGTGTGCAAGTAAATTTTATTTGATTAATTTGTGTTAGTTTACAATTTACAATTTAAAATTATTATATATATCTAATATATTTGCGGCACGTTTCAGAGTAAAAGATACTCTCAGTATCGCCCCGGGGTAAGACCACCATCCAGAATTGAAACGTTCCTTGAAATAGCTTTGGCCGTGTTTGGAAACTAATGATAATATAACACTTGGCAGTTGGGACTTTTGAGGAGGTATTAAAACAAATAGCGAAGTATTCAGTAACGGAATTTCACCTGTAAAAGCTGTTTCATGTATTGTCATTGTTTGAGGTCGGCCCCCCCAAGACAAGTGCGCCGCTGCTCAGCCGGCCTTAGCGGGAAATTCAACAGTCAACTCACTTAGAATCCAACTAACCATCAGGCAGAGAGGGTGGACAACACCAACTGTCTTACATCAAACACTCTCTTTGTCTCATTCACATTCATACAACCTCTCTTACACACTCTTCCGTTATTCCAACATGTTCATTGCACTGCTAGTCTGGCTTCATAGGTCAATGTTCTTATCAGTCTTTCCGTCCATCGTCAACTATCGTCTGTATGTTATTACAGTAAATACATTTATACTAAATTAATTATCTTTCAAAGCTTCACCCGTCTTAATGAATAATTTTTTTTTTTTGGTTTTAGGCATTTCACCCTTAAAAGAGTGCTTTGTGCCGGTAACAGTTAAAGTGGATAAAAAAATTCGGTTAATCTATTGGGAGAATAATAAAACAAATTAATCATTGGACTCATTTAGATCGCTAAAACAAATTAAATGTTGAATTCATTCAGGTTAATAAACTTACATAAAGCTGTATGAACACGAGAATTGTTAAGAGATAAAAGGTATGAAATGTTAAGGGGGGACTGGTGTGTGATTTTAATAAGACGGCGGTATATGTTCTTGAAAGATGAATGATTTTTACAGTTAAAGAAAACGTGGTCGAGGGTTTCCTCTTCCACACCGCACTGGCAGACCGGATCATCCAAAACTCTAATTCTAGCCAAGTGGGATGCAATTGAACAGTGACCAATTCTCATTCTCGAAATACATGAAATGAATCGCTTTGACAGTTTTTTACCGTGAAACCATGGCTTAGCAGGGATATGGTTTTGAATTCCAGCATAGAAAGATCCAGTTCTTATTTTGGAGCCTGCCCAATTTTCTTCCCAGGCACGAGTCATGTTGGATTTAAGAATCGGGAAGACATCGGAGATAGGGATTCTAAAATTTAGTGGGATAGTTCCGGAATCTGAACCAGATTTGGCGAGAGAATCGGCCATCTCATTACCCTCTATACCCAAATGGGCAGGGACCCAGGCCAATATCGTCTCAAACCCAGATTCACTTAGAGAATTGAGAAGATTTTTTATTTTACATATAATATTGTCTTCCGGATAACATAGAATATTTGACATAATTTTAGTTAGAGCACTTAGAGAATCAGTACATAGTAAGGCTCGATGAATGTTGAGAACCTGAATTTGATTTAGCGCTTGTTCAATTGCAAAGCATTCAGCTGTAAATATGGAAACTTCTTTTGGTAATTTATAAGTGAGATTGATGTTGAATTCTGGACTATATATCGATGCTCCACATCTTTTATTTTCAAATTTGGAACCATCAGTGTAAAGGATGGAAAATCCAGGGAATTTTGAAGCCACAATGCTTTTAAAACAGTCATCCACATTATGAAATTTATTTGGGGAAGATAAAATATTCTTCCGAAAGTCTGATGTTATTGTGTTCGGCATAAAAGTGATTGCCTTAAATGAAATATTGTATATAGGAAGATTGGGAACTTCTTGAAGATATTGGAGGGAAGATGACAGAGAATTATAGAGATGAAAACTTTTAATTAGGAGAGGAAAACATTTTTTTTCACTCAATCTTTTGTTAGACTTCAAATTAACACTTAGCAGATTAAGACTTTGTTTAATAGGATGATGTGATAACGATAAAGCCTTGAAAATATATTTATTGGCAAGGAATTGCCTTCTGAAATATAATGGAGGCTCCCCACATTCCACCTGAAGCGCATTAATTGGAGAAGACTTCATAGCTCCAATAATCATTCTGAGGGCTTTTGATTGAATTCTTTCCATTTTCTTATCTAAATATTTAGGGAGGGGGTCAAAAAGGAATGTGCCGTAATCCAAGTGGCTCCGAACTAGGGAATTATACATTAATTTAAGAGTGGTAGGATGAGATCCCCACCATACTCTGGAAACTGCTCGCATCATATTAAGTCCCTTTTCACACTTTGTAGAAATTATCTGAATGAGTGGAAGCCAGGAAAGTTTATGGTTCAAAAGAAGACCAAGGAATTTGATTTGAGTAGCGGTTTGTAGAGGCACATTATCAAAAGAGATTGAGAAGTGGGGAATTTTTCTTTTGCGCGTGAAAGCTACGACCCTTGTTTTAGATGCCGCCAGATTCATCCCATTTATTGACAACCAGCTTTTAATATATTGTAAAGCCAAATTCATTTCCTTAGCTGCAAGAATAATATTTTTATGTAACAAATATATAAGGATATCATCCGCAAAGTAAAGTCGCTTGATAGAAAAAGGAATTACTGAGTCTAGGTCGCTTATATAAATATTAAACAACAGAGGACTGATAACAGAACCCTGGGGTAAACCTCTCCATAGTTTGCGCCTTAAGCATTTAGAGGAAGACTCAATAATAATGGACCTATCTGTGAGCAAATTAATAATAAATTGGACTAGTTTCGGGGGGATTTGTTTTTTAATTAGCTTTTCTTTCAAAACATTCAGTAAAACATCATCGTAAGCTGATGAAAGGTCAAGGAATGTGGCCAATGTATAAGAATTTAGGGATTGAGAAACTCGGATATCAGTTGTGAACAAACTTAAATTATCCATTGTAGATTTCTTTTTCCGAAAACCATACTGATTTGGTGAGATAATATCTTGACTTTCAATAAACCACTCTAGTCTGTTTTTTATCAAACGCTCCGCTACTTTCATCAAACACGATGAAAGAGCAATAGGCCGATAAGACGAAATTTCAGATGGATTTTTTCCAGGTTTTAAAATGGGAATGATTTTTTGAGTTTTCCAAACATCCGGAATTAGTCCTGTTTCAAACATATTATTAATAAGAGATAAGAAATATTCAACCGCCATATCAGAAAATGATTTAATGAAACTATAAAATATTCCATCGGGACCCGGAGCAGAGTCAGAAAGGGCTCTTATCACTCGTTTCATCTCATCAATGGAGAAAGGAGCATCTAGCCAGTTAGAGTGAGATGGATACGGCTTAATAGAAGGCATTTCTTCACATCCGGCAACTGATGGGGGGGCTATTTTATCCGCAAATCCTATAAGAATTTCTTCTGATATATGTTTGATTCTTGGCGGAGAATACGATGATCCAAATTTTTTTAAGCTAGACCAAACTGAAGACTGGGGAGTTTCTGGAGACAGGTTCTCACAGAACTTCCGCCATCCAGCGCGCTTCTTATTTTTCAAAATTCGTTTGGTTTCTGCCTGGGCTTTTTTAACTGATAAAAAATTTTCTAGTGACATACACTTACGAAAAGAGGAAATTGCTATTTTTCGAGAGTTGACGGAGCGAGTGCATTCCTCGTCCCACCACGGAGTAGAGTGTTTTATTTTAATGTTCGCCTTGCGTTTCGGGATGGATTTTTCTGCTGCATTTATAACCATAGAAGGAAACGTCTCACATTGCATTCTGATGTCTCCCGGGGACGATTTTGTTAAATTAATAAGGTTATCTAGTTCAGAAGAGAAAGTGCTCCAATTCGCATCTTTCGTTCTAAATTTGAGATTATTTTTAACTGGGGGGGAATAAGTGTTAAATTGATGGTGAAAGCGGATTATAATTGGGAAATGATCACTAGAGAGGGGATCGTTTAGGATGTCCCAAGAGCATTTAGATGCTAACGAATAAGAACAAAGAGATATATCAACAGCACTTTTCCGTTGATGAGGGGGGGTGAATCTGGTTGGAGATCCGTCATTTAAAAAACATAGGTTATGGGTATCAATAAAATTTACAAGATTGCGGCCAGAACGATTTGTTATTTCGCTACCCCAAGAAGGGAAATGTGCATTAAAATCTCCAAGGATCATATATGGGGAACAAATCTGGCTTAAGATTGGTGTCCATTCAATTTCAATAAAAGTCGTAGAGGGAGGAATATATATTGACAATATTGTGATATCAGATAAGACAGCTGCTATTATCTGGATATCGTCGGAGGGAGTATGAATATTAATTTCTTTAAAAGGGATAGAATTTTGGATTATCAGAGCCGAGCCGCCTTTACCATCCGGTCTGTCGTGTCTGAGACAATAATAACCTGGAATTCTTAAGTGAAAGGAGGGTTTTAACCACGTTTCAGAAATGGCGGCTACTGAAACGTCGTGTTCGTCGAGTAATTGAATTAGGTCAGATTTGTTAGCGAAGAGGCTTCTACTGTTCCACTGAAGGATTTTGTTCAGTTTCGAAGCCATTGGGGAGGCAGGATAATAAAGATTTAATGTAATCGGCAGCGTTGGACGGTACAGTATTGTTGTTTGTAAGGATAGAAATTAAAAGGGTAATTAAAGTGTGTATAAAAGAATTATTATTCATTATTTCGGGGAGAGCAGGAGGGGAAGAATTACCATTAATGGCACACCCATTGGGCGTCTGGGATTTGGCATTCCCATTCGGGCTGGCCTAAATATTATTCAATTGTTTTTTATCAAGGTAAGGTGTATATTTTGGGTTGGGTTTGACTGGCTTGAGAATGGTTTCTCTGTGAGAAGATGATGTTGAATTTAAAAAGGTGGTTGTTTGGAAAGGAGCTGAGGACGATGTCATCTCTGCGAATGATTTTTTCGCAGCAGAGATTAACTTTGAGGCCTGGAAGTACGAAATGTTGTCGGTAGCCATTTTATGTTTTATGTTCTTCTGTCTTGTTAATTCCGGACAGGCTAGACTGACCGCGGTATGTGCACCCGAACAGTTAATGCAAATGGGATCATTGGAAGATTTCGGACATTGATCAAATGGGTGAGCTTCTCCGCAATAGTAACAACGTGGGGGGGAGCGGCATACAGATTTCGAATGTCCGAACCGGCAGCAGTTGAAACATTGAATTGTTGGAAATTTATAAACTTCGACGGGAAGCGAGGTATAGTAAATTAACACACGAGACGGTAAGGATTGTCCCTCAAATGTAACAACAACAGACTGGGAAGGTTTCCAGATCGTGTTTCCGTCAGTAGAATCCTTGTAGTTCAGTCGACGTACTTTTAATACTTTTGGGGTTCCGTGAGAATTATTCAAAGCATCAACAATTTCAGCCTCTGGGATCTCCGCGGGAATTCCTCGCACAAGACCCATTCTCGAAAGGTTAAATGTAGGGATGAACGATTTATATTTATGATTTGAGAGCGAGTCAATTTTTTTTACAAATCCATTTGCGGAAGCGGCAGTGTTAAACTCGATAGATAATTTATATCGCCCTTCCGGTTTAATTGAACCGTTAACAATATCAAGGTTATTATTTTTTGAGTCAAATACGAATTTTCCAAAATCTAAAGGATGAATAAGTTTTCCCTGTTCAGTTCTCTGAACATTAACGGTAAATGGACCGGAAGCTGAAGCAGGATAAAGTAATTCAGTACTTTTTGCATTATCGCTAGTTAAAGTACTTGGCTGGATGTTACTATTGGTGTTAAGGTCGTTAGGGGTCGAGGTTTGTTGAACCGGTGGTATAGATTTAACTTTCGATGGAATGTGAAGGCTTTGCGATGGTCGTCGTTTACGAGATGGGAGCGTAATAGAAACCTGGCTCGTATTAGATTCCGAATCAGAAAAATCCAATATCGACCCTGGGTCGGGAGGTCTATCTTCGTCTTCCTCCATTATATAAAAAAAACTTAACTTTTAAAAATTAAACTGAAAAAATAATACGCAGTCTATTTCATTGACTGTACAAACAAAAACGGATTAGCCGTAAGCAGGAATGCAAACAAATAGGTAAACGATAAACAATATTAAATAAAATGTAACAATAATCTCTTATCTGTACGCAGCGCAGGAACGGGCGAACGGCACTCAGCAAAAGTAAGGTACACACAACCACTGTTGACCGCGGCTCGAATCGGACTCTAATGAATAATTCATACATGTTATGAAATAAACTATAGGTGATATTTATTTGAAAACTAGTTGTACTCCACAACGCGTTGCTGTGGCTCAGTCGGTCTGTGTAGATAGTGAAACAATAATAAGACCGTAGCAATAATATTTAGGTGCTTTCGTTTCGTTTATGAACTTTGCTGCCCAGAATCGTTTAAGAACGTTTTTAAATACCTATTTAGTTATACCCAGATTACACATCTGCCCTGATGATGGACACCGTAATACTCTCCGAAACGTTGGCTAAAGAAGGAGACCAACATACATCACTGTAAGTATTTTATAAGTCTAAAATGGATTTAAAATGGAAGCAGCTTGGCAAGAAAAATAAATACATAAAACGTTACACACAGATGTTAAAGAAACGTTTTGTTACAAAAATGTTGAATATTTAAAAAATATATTAACCTATATTTATACCAATACATTATAGCGCTTCGATAGTGACAGAGCCGGGCCTGGACAGGCGCGATAGGAGCAATCCGCTCCAGGCGCCGACTTGTCAAGTTGATAATACCTAGCACCTAACACAGTGCCCTTGAGGTTCTTACTAGCGCTAGGCGCCGTTTGACTCAGTTTTCTCTTATTTGATAGTGAAATACAATCTAAAATTACTAAAATATCGATTGATTTCATAATATTGTGTGTACGTAGTTTTCGTTTTGCAAATACATTATCTCCAGCAGCTCGAGTCTGCACGAGAATGAAAGATAACCCATTGAAAGGTCATTTAAAAATATCATCGATATCACATGCAAAATGCTACATAAGTATGACATCTGGAGACAGTGAGACTATGGCTTCCCCGATTGGTGTATATTGTAAGTCTGCAGGTAGTGGGGAAGTGCCTGACAATTCAGATCTAGTCAGTGAATGTCTGTCTTACATCAGGGCGATACTGGGAGTATCTTCCAGTCTGGAACGTGCCACAAATATACCTTATATTATATTTCGGCTTACTTGTGGAGAGCTTCACCCCTCCACCACAGAGACATTAATATTAATTGGAGATAATTACATTAAACAATGTTTATAATAACTTCCCGATAATTGGACACGAAGTCAGGCAGTGAGAACAAACGTCTATTGGCCCGGGGAGTTGTGTTGAGGACAATCATATCTGACTACTGTATATTGATAGCGTGATGGTTATTGGTTAGTCAGACAATTCAGGCAGATTAGCGACTGGTGGGGAAGTAAATAGCTATTCAAATAAGGTCACCAAACACGGCCAAAGCCATCTCAAGCAACGTTTCAATTCTGAATGGTGCTCTTACACCAGGGCGATACTGAGAGTATCTTTCTCTCTGGAACAGAATATACTATATATATATTATTTTAAATGAGTAATTTATTTAAGAAAACACACAAATTTACTAGGGCACGCCGGGACTTAAACCCGCGACGTCCAGTTTGCTAGTCGATAGCCTTTCCTCTCGACCACAATTACGGACATGTTTGAGATAGTGTACTTTTAATTTAATGTTGGGGTATTATGCCGTGTTTCCAGGGCCTGCCCTGTACAGGGCCGGTCGTGTTGCGTGTTGCGACGTGATTCTTTAGCCTTACTGCGTTACAGTGACCATCGGTCAGGGCAGCTCCGTAATATGTGGCCAACACGATAATACTAAATCACGTCCGCAATTCTATACTTTACATTGTTGACAGATGTATATAAGCGGCCGTACTTGGCGAAACTTCAAACAATTCATCAAAAACAAAGGTCGTATAAAAACGATGTACATTATGAATTCCATCAAATTAGCTTTAGATAAATTGAAGGTTTTCCTATCGTTTCGCTTCAGTAGAATACAAATCAAAAAACTAATTACTGAACAAAAAATTTAAATGTAAACTACTAAAAAATATATTTTATCAATAGAAAATAAAAAAAATGTATGAACGGGTAAAGGAAAAAAACTAAAAGATACAGTTTTATAGCTAAGATTATCTGCGACAGTTTTGCTTGATTAACTTTATGCTTTCTCATAACATTATTGACAAAATAAATAAAAACGAGTTTTGTGAATTCTTGAAATCGAGCGTTTCGAGACTCCGTTTGACAAGCGATTTTAATGCCTACAACCTACAATATGAGGTATACCAAGAATGTTCACAGTTTTGGCTTTTAGCTTCATCTTAAAGCGAAGCTTAATGCTAAATCAATATTTTGATTAATCTTTATAACGAATTGGTGTAGATTATGAATACCAAAAAAAATGCTTTAGATAAATTGAAGGTTTTCCTATCGCTTCGTTTCAGTAGAATACAAATGAAAAAAATCAATTACTGAATAAAAAATATAAATGTAAACTACAAAAAAAAAATTTTTTTCAATAGAAATATATGAACGGGTAATGAAAAAAAAACTAAAAAAAAATATTGTGTTATAGCTAAGATTATCTGCGACAGTTTCGCTTGATTAACTTTTTGCTTTCTCATAAAATTATTGACAAAATAAATAAAAACGAGTTTTGGAAATTCTTGAAATCGAGCGTTTCCAGACTCCGTTTGTCAAGCGATTTTAATGCCTACAACCTAAAATATGAGGTATACCAAGAAAATACACAGTTTTGGTTTGTAGCTTCATCTTAAAGCGAAGCTTAATGCTAAATCACTATTTTGATTAATCTTTATAACGAATTGGTGTACATTATGAAAACCAAAAAAAATGATTTAGATAAATTGAACTTTTTTCTATCGTTTTGATTTGGTAGAAAACAAATAAAAAAATTAATTACTGAATAAAAAATATAAATGTAATCTAAATTTTTTTTTTAATAGAAATGTATAAACTGGTAATGGGAAAAAACTAAAAAAAATATAGTGTTATAGCTAAGATTATCTACAACAGTTAAGCTTAATTAACTTTTTGCTACCTCATAACATTATTGACAAAATAAATAAAAACTAGTTTTGTGAATTCTTGAAATCGAGCGTTTCGAGACTCCGTTTGTCAAGAGATTATAATGCCTACAACCTACAATATGAGGAATACCAAGAATATACACATTAATTCATCTTAAAGCGAAGCTTAATGCTAAATCACTATTTTGATTAATCTTTATAACTAATTGGAGTAGATAATGAATAACAAAATTTCTGCTTTAGATAAATTGATGGTTTTCCTATCGTTTCGCTTCGGTAGAATACAAATAAAAAAATCAATTACTGCTTAAAAAATATAAATGTAAGCCACATTTTTTTTTCAATAGAAATGTATGAACGGGTAATGGAAAAAAATCTAAAAAAATATTGTGTTATAGCTAAGATTATCTGCGACAGTTTCGCTTGATTAACTTTATGCTTTCTCAAAACAATATTAACAAAATAAATGAAAACGAGTTTTGTGAATTCTTGAAATCGAGCTTTTCCAGACTCCGTTTGTCGAGAGATTTTAATGCCTACAACCTACAATATGAGGTATACCAAGAATATACACAGTAATTCATCTTAAAGCGAAGCTTCATGCTAAGTCACTATTTTGATTAATCTTTATAACGAAATGGTGTACATTATGAATACCAAAAAAAATGATTTAGATAAATTGAACTTTTTTCTATCGTTTTGATTTGGTAGAAAACAAATAAAAAAATGAAATACTGAATAAAAAATATAAATGTAAACTACTAAAAAAAAATATTTTTTTTTAATAGAAATGTATAAACGGGTAATGGGAAACATCTAAAAAAAATATAGTGTTATAGCTAAGATTATCTTCAACAGTTAAGCTTAATTCACTTTTTGCTTCCTCATAACATTATTGACAAAATAAATAAAAACGAGTTTTGTGGATTCTTGAAATCGAGCGTTTCGAGACTCCGTTTGTCAAGAGATTATAATGCCTACAACCTATAATATGAGGAATACCAAGAATATACACATTAATTCATCTTAAAGCGAAGATTAATGGTAAATCACTATTTTGATTAATCTTTATAACGAATTGTAGTAGATAATGAATACCAAAAAATCTGCTTTAGATAAATTGATGGTTTTCCTATCGTTTCGCTTCAGTAGAATACAAATAAAAAAATCAATTACTGCTTAAAAAATATAAATGTAAACCACATTTTTTTTTCAATTGAAATGTTTAAACGGTTAATGGGAAAAAACTAAAAAAAAATATTGTGTTATAGCTAAGATTATCTGCGACAGTTTCGCTTGATTAACTTTTTGCTTTCTCATAACATTATTGACAAAATAAATAAAAACGAGTTTTGTGAATTCTAGAAATCGAGCGTTTCCAGACTCCGTTTGTCAAGCAATTTTAATGCCTACAACCTACAATATGAGGTATACCAAGAATATACACAGTTTTGGCTTGTAGCTTCATCTTAGAGCGAAGCTTTATGCTAAATCAGTATTTTGATTAATCTTTATAACGAATTGGTGTACCTACATTATGAATACCAAAAAATTTTAAGTAAAAGTCATACGGAATATAACAACGGTTTCCTTCGAAATGAGACCGAAACTAGAATTTGAACTGTGCATTTGGAATTCAACATTGGTTTAAACTTGTTTGAATCTTTATGCCAGTCCCCTGCTTTAACTATAAATGCACCCATTTACATTCTCAACACAGAACTGGTTTTAACTGATTGTTTAGTTTTGTGTAAAATACTATATACAATAAACATATGATTCCGCAATTGGATATTTTTGATGCATTTTGAACACAAGACTGGTTTTAAATAATTAATATGCGTTTGAGTCCTTCAGCTTAAATTATAATTGTAGGTACTTTCATTTTATAATGAACACGAATTTAATTAATTAACGTATCTGACATACTGCGAAAGAAGTAGATTGAAAGAAGGGTAAATGCAGGGAATTCCGTTAATGGAGGACTGAACGCGCTAAGAAGCGAAGTTAGCAGTCCACAACGGAGTGCTGGTACCTACCCTGATGTATGGAAGTGAGGAGGCATGGAACTGCCAAAGAAAGGATGAAAGTAGACTGAATGCTGTTGAAATGAGATCCCTGAGGCGTGTGTGTGGTAAAACCATGTTTGATCGTGTGAGGAATGTGGAGATCCGCAAAGAGTGCAAGGCTGATGTAAGCGTAATGAGTAAGATTAAGAAAGGGACGCTTAGATGGTTTGGGCATGTAGAGCGAATGAGCGAAGATAGGAGTGTAAGGAGGATATATGATGCAAATGCGAATGGTAGCAGAAGTCGGGGACGCCCGAGGAAGACATGGCACGATCAAGTGAATCAGATACTCGAGTCGGGCCATGTCAAGAGTCAGAATAATAGAAGAGTATGTATGAGACGATGTATGAATGTGAATGAGACAAAGAGTGTGTGGTGTGACCGAGTTGTTTGGCGGTCCGTCCTCTCTGCCCACCCCTGCGGGGAAACGGCGTGATGGTTAGTTAGTTAATTTACTGCGAAAGAAAACCGTTCTGAATGTTTTTTGTTTTTACTTTGCGGTTTTTTTCAGCACGACACGAAGAACGCACCAAAAGTGTTCGCGGGCCGCAGTTTCCACACCCCTGCACTAAAGAGTGCGAACACATCATCAGCAATTCATTTCTTTATGAATCTTTCCATGAATTTCAATCGTAACCAACAAAGCGTTGGTTTTCCCGCAACTCGCTCTGTACAAACATATTACTGATAAAGGAAGTAATTACGGAATAAAAATATAATTTTTTGAAAAACTCTCCTGTTTTAAAATATTAGTGTTTGATTTTTTGGTATTTAAATGTGACTATGCTCCTTATCTCGGGCCCAGAGGTCAGAGAGGTCGCTGATATAAAACTGTACCCTGTAAAACTGTAATATTTTTTAGTAAATTATAATCGAAATTTCCTCTGAAACGTTTCGTAAGTAAGTACTTAAATATGTATTTTAAATTTCGAATAAGGAATTATACAATTTGTCCATAGAAACAACATCTCTCAGACAGGTAGGTATCATAATAATTTTAAAAAAGGGCGAATTAGAAAGTCATAATGAAACGCGACGTCACATTTAAAAAATATATTTACCTTTCAAACCGCTATCATCTCGATACGGAAACGGAACGTATAAACAAATTTACAGAAAGACTGTCCAGTTAAAACACGACTGTAGTATTTGATATATATAAATTTGTCGGTAAGCACTTACAGTCCATTAACCATGTACATCAGACAGATCCGGAACTGTTTATGATGTTGGTTCAATGAATAATCCAAGATTCCGACTTCGAGCGTAGAACGCAACATTATCAAAAATCCAACAAACCTCTACATTTTCTATCTTTCTTCATTTGTTGGCGATTTTCACCCTAAAGGACTAGTTTTCGACTATAACTATGTTGAAAATTAGTCCTTCGACATAGTTATAATCGAAAAAGTATATCCTGCTTTGTGCATGACAAGCAATAAAATAATCTTTCAGCGTTGCCATATTCGCCCATTTATCCTGTTCTAATTGTTGGCATTTTCTGTATTAACACATGAACATGGCAACGTTGGAATGTTTTTCTTGCTTGTCATGCACAAAGAGCACGCTCACTATTTGGGGACATTTCGTTATACGAAATTAATAATGACAACAGTTCTAAACAAAACAAAAATTTCCAAAAGAAGTTACTCATCAAGGAATCAATACTGACACAGAAAAAAACCCAAAACTTTGTGGTGAAATCTTTAACAATTATTTTTTTAATGTCGGCGCTAATCTTGCTAGTAATATTATCCTAGACAAACAACAAACTCAACAACCAGAGCTAAACCCAACTTTTGAAGAAGGTTTCCACACATTTGCTAGTGAGATAATCAGCAAACCAATTGGTTATATAATAAATGTTAGTCTGAAGAAGGGCATATTCCCGAACAACTATAAGAAGATTATTGTGACCCCTGTTTTTAAATCTGGTGACAAAAAAAAACACTTCTAACTATCGTCCCATAGCACTCACATCAAATATAGCAAAAATCTATGAAAAAATTGTTAAAAAACAACTCAACAACTACTTAAAAGATAAGAAGATAATAAGCCCAAACCAGTTTGGATTTAGAGACAATCTCAGCACACAGGATGCGATTGCTAAGTTGACATTAACAATAATGCAAAAATTAGATAATGGAGAAAAGTGTCTTGGAATCTTCATTGATCTCCGCAAAGCATTTCATAGCATATCACACTCAAAACTCACTGAGAAACTAAAACAAATTGGATTGGACGGAATAGTGCTATCATGGTTCCAAAGTTACCTAAAAGAGAGATTTCAATAGTCAAAATCAATAATACCCTGAACCCAAAACCTCATCTTTTGGCATACCGAAAGGAACTGTCATCGGTCCAATCCTTTTTTATTATATATGTAAATCGAATGTTCACTCTTTCCATTGTTGGAGATATCATATCTTACGCAGACGACACTGTAGTTATCACAAAAGGAAAATCATGGGAGGAAACAATAAGGATAGCCAATATCAATATGAACATACTCAAAACATGGTTTGACCAAAATTGTCTCTCACTAAATACTGAGAAAACATATTTCATCCCATTCTCTTTGCAGGAAAACAATATTACCATTAAAATCCATCATCACAGTGTGAAAATAAAAAATAATGCTGCAATGTTCTAGGCCCGCTCTTATTTCTCATATATATGAACTCCTTGTTGAATTTGGATATTGAAGGTCATATAATATCTTTCGCTGATGACACGGTTATCATTTTTACGAGTTAAATGTGGAGAACAACAATTGAGAAGGCAAATTCTGGACTGAACAAAATTAAAAAATGGCTGGACTCCAACCTCCTCACCCTAAATATTAAAAAAACACAATATATACATTTTTCAATCCGAAAATGAACTCTCTCAGAAAACCTTCCTAAACTAATTATTCACACTCCCCCACTATCTCTTACTACAAGCTGTTCATGCCCAATTATTAAACCGTCAACTGAAATAAAATACCTAGGTGTCATTATAGATAACCATTTACGCTGGGAGGCCCAAATCAACTCCATAACAAAAAGACTCCGTAAGTTATGCTATATTTATTCTCTTCGATCGATCCTTGATATAAAAACACTCAAAAGTGTTTATTTTGCTCTATTCCAATCTATAGCTACGTACGGCATTATAGGATGGGGAGGTTGTGCTGCATCCATTCTCTACCCTCTAGTGACTGTTAAGGATCATCTTCAAATGTTCCCGTTCTTACCCATCAGAGCCACTCTTCAAGAAACTAGCAGTCCTGGACATTCGCCAACTATATATTAAGATAGTTCTCATCCATATCTGGAAAAATGGTTTGATAAATTCTACTCAAAAAGATATACATACACGCTACTCAACGCATGGAAAATGCACAATCCCCATAACAAAAACCACTTTCTCATAAAGACAATACACATACATTGCACCAAAAATATACAATAGACTAAATAACGACATCAAAAGATCCAGTACACGTACTCACTTTGCAGCCGGTGTCCAAAAATGGATATCCGGAAAGGGTCGAAATTTCTTTAAAGAATTTCTTTAAAGACCGTTATACCATCAATAAAAGTTTTTGTTTGTAAAGAACTGTTTATAATTACTTTAATATTAATAGCCGAAAATTTAAAAACTTTTTACATAAATTACTTAAAACTGTTTGGCACCACTGTACGGCATACAAGTTCCATGTACCTACTGTGCCACCTTAGCTACCAGCTGACTAAACCACCGTAACAATAATAATTGACTCCAGTGTTCAGTATAATTCGCCAGACTTGAAACATGAATTCTAACTTTGATTTATTTGTACATAATTGCTGCAAAATAATGTACCTACCAATTTAATCAAGCACATATAGATTTCCATAATAAAAATAATCCATTCTTATTTGCTTACTCTATAGTATTATGTTTAATTTTATATATTTTATAACTACATACTTTTAATATTCTTTTTTATGTATCTATTTTACTTTAGGGAAATCCACAGTTTACAATGTGGTTCATTAATACATATGTAATTTACATAAATGAGAAACCAAAAACCGACCACCATAACACGGGCATGTGCCTAGCATGGTGGTAAAAAAATTCCTCAATGCATGTAACTATTTATTTAATTGAATAAAGAATCATAAAAAAAATGTAAATTGTTTACCGATAGCATGCAAAAATAGTATAAAGTATCTGGGTATCATAGTAGATGGACACTTAAATTGGAACGAACAAGTCCAAAATACGGCAACCAGAGTAAGAATACTTATTCATTAGATTGAGAAATATCCTATCATATAATATGATTAAAACTATTTATGAAATAAATAAATAAACATGGTTTGTCAATGACAGTTGTCAAGTAGTGTTCTGCTCCGTATTAAAATAGCGAAATTGAGTGAAAAAAGTTTATTTAATCAAGTATAAAGTAGCTGCAGAGTTGAAGAAGTTGTCAAATGACAAGTTGAAGCAACAAAATTTCAATCAATGTAATTTTTGTATTGCCTTTGCCGGACTGTCTACGCACATTAAAACAGTGAAATAAAACATAAAAAAGTCTACTAAGCGTAATCAGTTACAGTTGCGCAGTGGTGCGGTACACAGAAGTGAAAAGTACTTTAAATTTGAACAAAATTTAACAAATTTTAAACGAAAACAAATAAATTTGAACGCCACAACTACACATTGTACAGTTATCGCTACTTAACCATAGAGGGCAGAAAAACGCGCAGGAATTAAACAAAAAATAAAATAAATAAATTCGTTTCGCTATTCGTCAACAGATGGAACTAAACACATAAATTGTTTCAAACTAATTGCGAAACATATATATTTTTATTAATCCAATAAAATCAAGAAACCTCGCATATAAGACAAATATACAGAAACTGAATAAATAAATACATTATTAAAATAAACGTAAATAATTACAAAAATGGACTGCTATAGTTGCGATAATATTATTAGTCCAAATAAGAGAAAAAATTAAAAAAATGTCTAAAACACTCAGAGACAACTGGAAATGCAAAGAATGTAAAACATTGGATCCTAAAATTCAATCACAATCCAATTACACTCCTTCTTCTAGCAAGAACTTTGGGCCTACCGACTCAACATACACTGAAAACC
Organism: Hesperophylax magnus; assembly: GCA_026573805.1. Taxonomy (NCBI): domain Eukaryota; kingdom Metazoa; phylum Arthropoda; class Insecta; order Trichoptera; family Limnephilidae; genus Hesperophylax; species Hesperophylax magnus. The sequence continues at coordinate 3,341,733 of JAIUSX010000059.1, forward strand.
CAGAAAATATGAATTACATTATAAATTACATCGACAAAAAATTCGATGAAATGAAAACAGTGATTTTAAACAAGATAGAAACGGAATCTGCGGACAATAAAAAATCGCTTCAATTTATAAGCGACCAATACGATACATTAATAAAATCTATTGAAAAAATTCCACAGTAAGAAAAAGAAATATCGGAAATAAAAAATGAACTAGAACAAAAAAACATAGAATTCAAAAGTATTGTAGTAAAAACAACAGAGATGGAACAGGCGACACTGGAAAAGTACATCGAAATATCAGGTATCCAAAATCATGATCCTAAAATGACAAAAAACATAATAAAAGAAATAACTGCTGCGTGCGGAGTTCAAACTGAAGACACAGAAATTTCGAATATAAATCACATCCAAGATCGCCGACCAAACCATCCACCAAAAATAACTTTCAAATTAAATAACAAAAATAAAAGGGATGCTATACTATCATCAAGAAAAGGTCTCACCACGGAGGCAATAAACCAGCCCGGAAAACAAAACATCTACATTGGAGAAGTAATGACGCCATACTACAAGCAACTGATGTGGAAATTAAAAAACCATGCAAAAATAATCAACTACAAATTTGTATGGTTTCGTAGAGGCCATTTATTAACCAGGAAGACCCCGGAAGGCAAAATTTTCAATATTAAACATTGTGATGACATAAATAAACTCACATAAACACAACTCCACACGTAACTACACTTCACATCATATACTTACATAATTAATCACCAACATGGCGGATTACATGGAATATACAGACTCGGACAACCAACACTACTGTGTAAGTACAAACGATTTTAATCTATGGACAAACAGCACAAAAGAAAAAAATAGAATCAAAATATTACACCAAAACATTAGGTCAATTAATAAAAATTTTGATGAATTTACGATATACCTGCAACAGCTTGATTATAATTTTGATATAATTGTGCTGACAGAATGCTGGTTGAACGATAAATATGTACCAAAAACAATCGAAAACTATAACACACACCACACAAAAAAACACAAAAATCAAAATGATGGTATAGTTATATACATCAATGATAAAATAAACACAATCGTCAAAGAAATACACATAATAGACTCCAACTGCATACAAATAACATATGATGAAGAAACGTGTATTCTTGCGATGTACAGATCTCCATCCAAAAACAATATTACACATTTTCTAACTGCACTTAACAACACTTTAAAAGAAATCAACAAAAATAAAAATATCATCATCATTGGAGACCTAAACATAAACATCTTACAAAACGGACACCCACAAAACATAGAATACCTAACACTACTAGCACAGCATGGACTGGAGCCAACGATAAAGGTTCCAACACGAGTCTCACAAAACACAAAAAGTTGTATAGATCATATAATGATCAAAACAAAACTAAAAACCAAAACCGTAGTACTTGAAAGCACTATCACAGACCACTACATGAATATGATAGCAATAGACACCGAAAACACAAAACCCAACCAACATAAAATATTCACAAAAAAATAATTAACTACTCAAACTTGAAAGAAAAACTCAAAAAAATAGACTGGAATACAATATACCAAATAGAGAACGTGGAAGAGGCCTGGGATAAATTTAATAACATGTTAGCACAAGAAATAAATAATAACACTATTATAAAACAAGTAAAACTCACACACAAAGCAAAAAAAATAAACTATGGATAACACTGGGAATATTAAACTGTATTCGTAAACGAGACAAAATTCACAAACAAATTAAAAATACACCCTACGACATGGAACAACTTAACTACTATAAAAGATATAGAAACATCTGCACGAAAATTATTAGAGTGGCTAAAGAATTGTACTACAGAGAAAAACTTAAAAAAGAAAAAAATAACCCAAAGGAAATATGGAAAATATTAAAAGTAGTTACATACACACAAAAATACAAACAGAAAAATTCTTTTGAAAATCTAAATATTAACTCAAAAAAATTAGATGCCAATACAAATACAGAAACTATAGCAAATCATGTTAATAACTTCTTTGCAAATATAGGAAAAGTTTTAGCAAACCGCAAATTGCATAACACAAACACATTACCACAAACAAATAGATCAAATATCAATAAAAACCCGACACAACACAGATTTACAATAAAAACAACCTCGGAAGAGGAAATTAACAAAATAATAAACACATTGAAAAACCGAATTGCTCCTGGATTAGATGAGATAACAACGGATTGCATTAAGATATTAAAAATGAAATTTTAAAACCTATAACACACTTAATCAACCTTAGTATAACACACTCCTGCTTTCCTAGTACTCTTAAAAAAGGACTAGTGATCCCCATTTATAAATCCGGAGACAAAATGGAAATAACTAACTATAGACCAATCACTCTGTTAAACTCGCTTTCAAAGATTTTCGAAAGAGTATTAAAAAACCAAATTATAAAATACCTAGAAGAAAACAAATTAAATTCGGATAACCAATATGGATTTAGAGACAAAATAGGCACAAAAGAAGCTTTGGCACGTACAATAGATTATATACATAGCAACTTAGATCAAGGGTACAAATGCATAGCTATATATCTAGATTTAGCTAAAGCCTTTGACTCAATCTGCCACAATTCACTTTTTAAAAAATTAGAAAACATGGGTATCAAAGGCAAGGAACTTCAACTATTAAAAAGTTATATGAGTAACAGAACACAACAAGTCAAAATTAACAACCATACTAGTAAACCACTGCCGATTACATATGGAGTTCCACAAGGAAGCATACTAGGGCCCGTTCTTTTTACTATTTACATAAATGAACTTTGCAGCATGAAAATAGACGGTGAAATAGTTAGTTATGCTGATGACACAGTTTTACTCTTCAAATCTAAGGATTGGAATAGTGTATATAACATAGCGAATTTGGGAATCTCGCAAGTGAAAACATGGCTAGACTCAAACATACTTACACTTAACATATCAAAGACAAAATTCACAACATACAGTATAAATAGCACGGGACAGCCAAAAAACAACACAAACACCATAAAAATACACGAATGTTTAAACACCAACATCTGCGATTGCCCTCCTCTAGAAAAAAACAGAACAAATAAAGTATCTAGGAATCGTAATTGACCATAACCTTAGATGGACACCTCACATCAAACAAATCACAAATAAACTTCTCAAAACAATACACATTTTCCTAAACATAAGAAACATATATAAAATAAAACAATTGAAAACAATATATTTTGCACTTTGCCAATCAATACTATAATATGGAATTATTGCTTGGGGAGGAGCAACAAACTCGGCAATCAATTACATAGAAACCGCACAGAAAACGATCTTAAAGGTAATACTAAAAAAACATAGACTGACTGATACAGACCAAATATTCAACAGCTGTGACGTACTAGATATACGCCAATTATACGTTAAAACACTACTAAACTACATTTTTGACAAAAAAAATAAATTTCAACATACACAAAATAACACTAACAGACCAGTTAGACAAGCGTACAAAGAAAACATAAAAACTCCGACAATAAATTCAAGCTTTGGACAAAGACACTACCAATACCACGCAATAAAAGCTTTCAACAGTTTAAAACTTGATATTAAAATTGAGGAAAATAAAAATAAATTCACACACAAAATTACAAAATGGATTAAAGAACAAAAAAGACAATATTACCAAAATGTCATAGCATAAAATAAAAATAAAACCTACACGTAACACACAAAACCAATATAAACACACATCACTCACAAACACACAAGATTATTTTCAATGTACTATTTAAAAAAAAAAAAAATTAAATATATTATTATGTATTTTTAATTTTAAATGTATAATTTTTCTCATTAAATGTATTATGTAGTTTTTTTTTTATATTATAAAATGAAGGCCTCAGCACGGGCAAGCCACCCAGTGAGGCCTACATTACTGAAAACCTTGAATTGTAAAAAATATTGTACCTAATAAAAAAAAAAAAAAAAACAATATTTTTTTTTTTAAACCACGAATTTTTATTGATTTTAAGACCGACCGGTTTCGCTTCACTCGAGCATCGTCAGGGTACAAAATTAAACTAATCAATAATACAAAATGTGTCATTATATATACATACAGAGGGAGAGAGAAAGTAAAACCAAAATGAAACAACAATATATTAAAAGTTAAAAGAAAACGATTAGTGTATATAAATATTATAATAATAGAGAATAGGCATTAATAATTGTAAGGTGATTAAACCACAAAGATAAACCACAATGTTAAACCACAAAGTGATTGCTTTCTACGAGAAAAACTATTTATTTCTCTCTTGCCCAATCTATTCTCCAATATGGTATAATTGGGTGGGGAGGGGGGACTTTCAAAACTAACCTCTTACCTGTAGAAAAGGCACAGAGGTTGATTCTAAAAGTCATCCTACGAAAACCATCTATATTTCCAACAACACAGTTATTTAACTCTTTTAGGGTTCTCAGTCTAAATAATATATTCAAAAAGAACTCATTGTTACAAACTCATAAAGATCATTTCAATCCTACAATAACATTTCCAAAAATAAGTAACCGATCAAGATCACGTGGCAACTTAGAAATCCCTAAATATAAAATGAGCGCTTCTCAACACCATTATACTTATCATGGTATAAAATGTTTTAATGCACTACGATATAAAATCAAATCTGAAAAAAATTATAAAGCTTTAAATTACAAATTATACAACTTTTTGATCAACCAAATAATAATTATAAGTTTTAATTTGATTTTTTACATATCTTCTGATTAAAGGTACATATTAGTAGTAATTGATCAAATTCAAATTTTAATGGTACACACTCAGTATATAATTAACTATTTAATTTCATAAAATTAATTAACAAAAAAAATATATTTTTCTTCTTTTACCATATCCTCTTAAAATATTATATCAGGATTCGAGCCACCAACAGATTATTGTCGCAATTTATTATGTATCTTCGCTTGCAATATTATCAGCTCTGTTTACTCCAAATGAATAAAATAACTCCATGTACATATACCACCTACTTATTAATCGAAATGTAATAATATTATTATTCTTCAATTAATGTTAAATGTAAATAAATATATTCTTATATTTATTTACATTTACTATGTATCTAATTTAGTAACAGCTATTGTAGTCTATTTTCATTATCTATACTTTTGCTATCATGCTTTATACATTTTGTTTATTTCTTACTTTGTAAATAAAAACTTTCTTTCTTTTCTTTACCCATTATAATATAATATATTGTAATGGTACTACTCCCCAAATCAAACTTGAGAAACGTTTTTCTCTATTTAATTAGGTAGTTACTTTAAAAATACAACATTTTATAGACTACAATAGCTATTGTAGTCTATTTTCATTATCTATACTTTATAAAGTGAATTCAAAAAAATTGTTATGCCAAAGAGATTTATTGTTGAAGTCTGATCGTGTGGAATCTGTATGAGTGGGAAGAGTGCGCTTGTTTTGGCATACTTCTCGCACAAATACCGGCCTTACCAGCCCAATTGTTGTTGCAATTTTCAGAATACATTATAATAATAATATTGGACAATTTTTATAGCGCCCATTTTGTGAGTTATCACCTCAGGGGCGCTTTACTGTTGATGCAAGTATTACAAAAAATATAAATATTACCAAAGTTAAGTAAAGTAAAATGAAGAGCAGGAACAGGTGACATGAAGATAGAAGATGGAGACTCTGCAACAAGAATCCTAGGTGGTGAAGAAACTGGACCAGCTGCTGCAGCGAGAGAGTCCACCAACAGTGCCAACGCGAGGTTCGTCATCCGTCCAGGTATGTGTCTGCTGCTAATAAAGCGCTGACACAATATCCTCACATAGATAACAGACCTTGGCAGCACCGCTGTGACGTTCGGCGAGTCCATCATATCTTGTCTCTATTAATAATAATAATAATAATATTTGGACGATTTATACAGCGCCGCTCTTGTGCAAAATCACCTCATCTCTCCGAGTCTATTTTAGTCTTTTCTAGTCACTTCTTAGCTATTCATGCCACTTAGTGCATCTTCTCGACCCTTTTAGACTCTTTCCTGGTTCTAATACCTAAATAAAAATCCTACAAGAAAATCAAAATTACAATTTCTTCTATTGTGTCGTGATCCAACGATTTCATACCTCTGTCTCAGACCTATAGGGCTCGCTTATCTCAGGCTATCATAAACAAAATCATGAACCAAAATCAAAGTGAAGTGTAAATCTGTCATCTTAAACAAAAAACATAAACAAAAACATAAATTTTAAATAACAATAGTTATGTACGTACTTACCTCAAACATCAACAGGTTTTTGAACGCCACAAATACCAAAAAACAACTTGTTCAAAAGATTTTTTTTTTCTATCCCTAATAATATTAAAAAAAAACCTTTTTTTGATTTGACTGAGGATTGTATCTTCCTTCTCAGGGACTGGAGTCAACCACGCTAACAACCTCGCCAAATGCCAATCGGGTAGGACTGATATTTATTTCGTTTATTAACTGCAGTAATTTCATCTAATTTCAGAAAAATACATTTGTGTGTTCGCCACCAAAAGTTGATAAAGTGCATTGTCATCGACAACGAGTCTATCTGACGAGTTTCAGCTCGATTAGATGTCAGGAAGTGAGTTTATGTGCGTTTCCAACATTTGCTTCAAATTCAATGAATTTGGTTCACTCCCGAATATAAATATTCAAATAGATGTTTTTAAAAATAAAATTACTGTTGTTATCGCATTGACTTTCTGTTATTCTTATCGCATTGACTTTCTGGTATTCTTATCGCATTGCCTTCCTGTTATTGTAATTTGGCCAGTTATTATACTGTTAACATGATTTTACTAAATTTAATTATAATTATGAATAATGCAATGCTGGGCAATCAGGGCCGCCGCTAGCCGCTCGAACGCCCGTGTACATATCCGTCAATGCCGCCCCCACCCCCCATCCGTACTTTACTTACAATCAGGGCCGCCGCTAGCCGCTCGAACGCCCGTGTACATATCCGTCAATGCCGCCCCCACCCCCCATCCGTACTTTACTTACAATCAGGGCCACCGCTAGCCACTCGAACGCCCGTGTACATATCCGTCAATGCCGCCCCCACCCCCCATCCGTACTTTACTTACAATCAGGGCCGCCGCTAGCCGCTCGAACGCCCGTGTACATATCCGTCAATGCCGCCCCCACCCCCCATCCGTACTTTACTTACAATCAGGGCCGCCGCTAGCCGCTCGAACGCCCGTGTACATATCCGTCAATGCCGCCCCCACCCCCCATCCGTACTTTACTTACAATCAGGGCCACCGCTAGCCACTCGAACGCCCGTGTACATATCCGTCAATGCCGCCCCCACCCCCATCCGTACTTTACTTACAATCAGGGCCGCCGCTAGCCGCTCGAACGCCCGTGTACATATCCGTCAATGCCGCCCCCACCCCCCATCCGTACTTTACTTACAATCAGGGCCGCCGCTAGCCGCTCGAACGCCCGTGTACATATCCGTCAATGCCGCCCCCACCCCCCATCCGTACTTTACTTACCAACTTTAAGAGTTTTCACCAAAAATAATTAATCTAATAATCACTGATTACATTTATGATTCAGAGGAATTAGTTGCAATAATTACTTGAATAAATCGCATAATATAACCGTGAACCATCAACGTAAGTTACATTAGATGCCGTATAAACCGATTCAGTAAAGCATTCGACAAAGTTAGTCATTATCACTCTTTGGAAAAAAAAAAACTGGTAAGTTAGTCACAAGTTATATAGGGCGTACCACAAGGATCGTACCTTGGACCCTTACTTTTTATAATTTTTATTAAGAACCTTACTTTTGTAGAATTTTTCTCTATATATTGCTGACATTTTAAAATTTTATATTACAATTCAATCTATAGAAGTTTGTGAACTCTAACGATAAGACTTATCACCTTATCTGCCTAGTGTATTGATAACAAAATGAAATAGTATGTAGCTAAGTGTAAAGTTATCATTCTCTCTAAGAACACCAAAAAAACTCTATTTTCATACGGGATACGTTGTAAAACAATCAAATAAATTATTTGGTGTGATTGTGAAAATGAAACTAAATACAACTAAACCATTTAAGAATTCTAATAGCTCTATATTTCTTTTCAATTTACGGAAATCGCAGTACTTTGTCTGTAATAGTCTGGAATCCGCATTGTATTATGTTAATATATATCTAGAGTTATCTAAAGAATATTCAAATAAATATTTCGCAGATTTAATCTTACAGGTCAAGTGTCCACCACCTACTTGACAGTTACCAACATAGACTTACATAATGTTTCAAATAAGAGAGAGAGAGAGAGAGAGAGAGAGAGAGAGAGAGAGAGAGAGAAAGAGAAAAACGAAGGGATATAAATGTTCTCTGTTTTATAAAAGTGTGTATAATCATGAAGATAGTAATTTAATCAGTCAAATCAAGTTACATATCAGGCTCAAATCCACAAGAAGCCCTAACAAGTTATATACCAGGCCCATATCCACGAGAAGCTTGAAGGGGTTATATACCAGGCCCACTTCTCTACGAGAAGCCCTTACATATTTTGGACCAATTTTTTTGACAATAACACTGCATATTTTAATGCAATACCTAGATTGTCTAGGTAATACAAGTTTTTGCCAAATCAAACACATTTTAAAATAATGTATGGCTTGTTTCAAAAGATATCTCCATATTTCTGTGCCACTTGAATAGTGTTTATTTGAGATAGTTTTCTCAGGGAAAGCATGTCAGAAGTTAGGAGGGGTGTAGTGAGGTGGGGGGAGGGTTGACCCAAAACTAAAATTTGGTACGTTGATATGGCTACATTTCGGTAAAAAATTCGGGATCTACCGAAAAGAAAACTTCTTAATTGCCAATTTCAACCATAACTATGGAAAAATTGTTTGCTAAACAATGCATGGATTAAATCCAATGACAATTGTAATGCTGGAATGATTAATGATAACGATTTAGAACATTCCGAGTTCTCTGTATTTGCCGCCCCCTGAAAGTGCCGCCCGTGTGCAGTGCATGCCCTGTTCGCAAGCTTACGGCGGACCTGTGAGCAACCAGGAAAACTTTAAATCGTAATTTTTAAAAAGGTAGTTTAGGTACATCATTAATTGATGAATATTGAATCAAATTTTACTTTCATATGGTTGTACCGACTTTAATACATTATTTTAGCGTTTTGTTTTGAGTTTTTTTTGCAGAAAATCAACACAATTTCTCTAATTTAGACAAAATAAATACAAAACCTATTATAAGGTTATAAAATAAATAACATCATGGAAATGATATCGCACATGGCAATAGAATTAGCTAAATTACAAGAAAAGTGTGATATTCAAGAAAAAAACCAAGCACAAAAATACCCATTTTCATACTCTTCTGCAGTAAAAAATTTAATATCAAAAACGCAAGAAAAACGATTTCCTATAATAATTAAAAGCTTAAAAGAAGAAGACACTGAAAAATTAAAAGAGAAAATACAAAAGATTAAAATATCGCAGTTGGGAATTCGAGTATGCGAAATTAAAAAAACAAAAAAAAACCTTATAATAACATGCCCAGAAAAAGAAGACGCAAAAAAATTAAAAGATAAGATAAATGAAGTCGACAAAACCATAATAGCGGAGGTACTTCTGAAAACGGATCCATGCGTAATATTCAAAGGTCTTGACAAAGACTATACCGAAAAAGAATTCTTAGAAGACATCATTGAACAAAACAACGACATCAAAATGATATGTGAAAAATACCAAGACAAAGAAATATTACAAGTTAAGGCCATCATTACAAACAAAAAAACTAACAGCAAAAACTTAATACTACAAACAAATCCCGAAATGAGACTACATCTTGTTAATAAAAAAAAAATTCATCTAGGATTCATGAGAATCTATGTAGAAGACTGCAGTCCTCTTACCCAATGTTTCCACTGTCAAAGATTTGGACACACAGCACAAAAATGCTACAATAGAATGAATAAACCAACATGCAAGCACTGTTCAGAAGATCATCCCATCTCCGAGTGTAAATCCCTGGAACTGCCACCCAAATGCGCTAACTGCAACTCAGCTAACAAGAAGAAAGAAATAAACTCCTTGAACAGTAAAATGAATGAAGTAGACCACCGAACAAACAGCGAAACATGTAAGTTCCGATCTTACATGCTTAAATTAGCCAAAGAAAGAATTAACTACGACATTGAATAAAAACCTTATAAATAATTTTGTAAAATACAACCGAAAATGCATTAATGGATGATTTCTTAAGTAACGAATTAGAGTTAAATATTAAAATTCAAGAATATGAATGTATATGTACCGATTCGTGTAACAAAATTATTTCTAAAAACATCAATGATATAATTATTATGCACATAAACATCCGTAGCGTTCAAAAAAATTTAGATGAATTAATTCTAAAAATAAATAATTTAATTAAAAAACCGGACTTTATAGTGTTAACCGAAACATTTACGAACGCTGAGTCACCGTCTTACCACTTACCTGAGTACAACTATATTTCTACCAAAGTAGACATCAATAAAAATTCGGGAATAATAATATTTGCAAGCAATAAATTTAGTATTGTTAACATATTAGAACATCCAATACACTTAGTAAACTGCATCGGAGTACATTTCAAACTCGGCAAATCCATATACCATCTAATAGCTATCTATAGAACGCATGGCTCGAGTATTATTACATTTATTAATGACCTCAAATACATATTATTAAAATTAAAAAATAAACTTTGCTTCGTCGTAGGAGATTTTAACGTTAATATTAATGAAAAAATAGAAAATAATAACAAAAATGAATACATCAATTGTATGACTGAACAAAATTTTATATCTTGCATAAATAAAAATACTAGGGAAATAAAAGAATATACTCCATCTTGTTTAGACCACATTTGGACAAATATAAACATTAAAGATCTTCACAAAATAAAATCAATTGTTTGGAAAACTAACATAACTGATCATCACTCATGCTTACTTCTGTATAATAATAATATTAAACATAAAAAACATAATTTATTAACCAAAAAATCAACAATAGATATGACTATTCTCTCTGAAAAATTAAAAAAGGAAGATTGGAATAATGTTTTAAACAGTGATGATACTGAAATTTGTTCGACTAACTTCGAAAATATTATGTCACAACACATTAAAAATTCGACAACTGAGATAACAACACACATAAAATCAAAATTAAGATGTTTAAAACCTTGGATTACCAAAGGACTTATTATATCTATCAGAAATAAAGAAAAACTTTACAAAATAACTTTAAAAAATTCCCAAGATGAAAAAGCATATATTTTCTATAAAAAATATAAAAATAAATTAACATCTTATATTAAAAAAAGTAAAGAAGAGTATTTTAAAAATAAAATATTATCTTCAGAAAATAACCATAAACAAATGTGGAAAACTGTTAATTTCACCATAGAAAATACAAAAAAAACACAAAACATTAAGTACATTGAACATGATAAAAAAATTATAGATGCCAATATACAGCCTAAACAATGTGCAAACATATTTAATTCCTTCTTTGCAAATGTTGGGAAAAATCTTGCGAAAAATATTCATAAGCCTTCAAACCAAGAAAACCATAAAAATAAAAATATACAGAAACGTAATATACTTTCAATGTTTGAAACAACAACAGAATGTGAAATCTCGAAAATAATAGAAAATATGAAAGGAGGTTCGTCCCCCGGTTTTGATTCTATTACGACACACATGTTAAAAACTATGAAACCTCACTTAATAAAACCTATCACTCATTTTATAAACTTAAGTTTAACAAATGGAATTTTTCCAATGAACTACAAAACCACAATAATCTCACCTATTTACAAATCTGGAGATCCACATCAAGCAACGAATTATCGCCCAATATGTCTAATTTCTAATGTAGGAAAGATCTTTGAAAAAATAGTTAAAAAACAATTGGTAAATTTTCTAGATAATAATAAAATATTACACAAAAACCAGTTTGGCTTTATAAAATCACTCAGCACACAAGATGCTATTGCTAACGTAACTTCATACATTTACGAATCACTAGATAAAAGTAAAAAATGTGCGGGTATATTTATTGACCTTAGAAAGGCATTCGATAGCATATCCCATGAGATGCTATTAAAAAAATTGAATAAAATCGGCATAAAAGGCAACACGATTAAATGGATCACCGACTACTTAAAAAACCGTCCTCAATTAGTAAAAATCAATGGTGTTAATAGTGATCAAGAGATTACAAGCTTTGGAATCCCCCAAGGTACAGTGCTTGGACCAATTCTATTTACTATATATGTAAACGATATTTTTTTTTCAACCTTTACACGGTCAAATTACGTCATACGCCGATGATACAGTATTAATAATAAGTGATAAGACTTGGGAAAATGTAGAATTAAAGGCCACGGAAGACATCAACACGCTCAAGAATTTTTTCGACACTAATTTACTGTCACTTAATAATGAAAAGACATTTGTAATTCCATTTGCAATCCATACAAATGATACTCCTAAAAATTTTAACATTGTCATACATAATAATACTAAAATTCACAGCCAAAACTATTGCAAATCAAACTGTACAGTACTAAAAACAACAAATAAAATTAAATATCTAGGAGTAATTATTGATAAAAATCTGAAATGGAAAGAACAAATATGTCAAGTAGTAAACAAAATTAGAAAATTAATATATATATTTTTAAGAATTAGAAACTTTCTGTCGATAAAAAATCTATATTTAATTTACTATGCCTTAGTTCAATCCACTTTACAATACGCTATTATTAGTTGGGGATCCGCGTATAAATGTAACCTTCTTCCAATTGAAATTATACAAAGAACAATTATTAAAATTATATTAAAAAAATCCTTTGACTACCCAACAGAACGCCTGTTTGAAGAATTTCAAGTACCTACATTTAAAGACCTATATATTAAAAACTCATTAATCCAAATTATAAAAGAAAAAGATAAATATAAATTTTTAAATGAAAACAGAACGCGACTTAGACATGTTTTTCTATGCCCAAAACTAAATACGTCTTTTGCACAACATCATTATACTTACCAGGGAAGAACTTTTTTCAATCGTTTACCAGAAGAAATCAGAAGCATTAATGATAAAACCCGAATACTGCTCTCTGTCAAGAGACACTTTAAAAATATTCTGAAAAAAAAACTATTGTCACTTAATTAATCTCACAAATATCCTTAGTTTTCCATAGCTTCCTTTCTTTTTAAAAATTTAATATATTATCCTTCACTACTTTCCAAAGAAATATTACAGCAAACATACATTTATGTACAATGAATTATTTAAGTACTAACTAACAACAACATTTATGTACACTCCCCTTCCATACACAAGCAAATGCTTTCAATGGAAGAGTAGTAAAAAACCAAAGATGTAAAATGAATTATGTCCCATGTAAAACATATCATTAAAAATAAAAAATAATTATAAAAAAAAAAAAAAAATACATATTGATTGAACTGGTAGAAGAAACAGTAATAAATGACACAATCAAGTATGTAGTTACTCGATTCAGGTCATGTCAAAAGTGGAGATAACAGAAGACGCAGTATGTTGGATGAGACAATGTATAAACTAAATGTATATTATTTGGGTTAGTTTGTGTGCCTTTGGATACCAACTGATAATTTACCTAACTAAAATCTATTATTTTCCAGTGGGCTAATGGCTAAAAAGCACCAGATCCATAAAGTGTAAAGTAAGCAGAACTTTTGTTTTCTAACATGAATGACAGCAATTCTTTAAAGTTTGACATCTTAAAAGATTTGCCATTCCGGCAAAATTAAGCAAATATTATTGAACACCATTGACATTTTCCATGTGTTTTTTAAACTTTCCACTGCGTATAAATGAATTGATTATTTTCACCTATGCAATAGATTATGTCTTCAAACTGGAATTGAGTAATCAAAACTGTAAAGGTTTTCCAAATGGCATTCTTTTGCTTTGGTGAACTATTTCATTTGCTTTAATAAGCTTTATTCGGCTTCCCAACGCCTTCATTAAGTTTAACATTTGAAACGTTGTTGCCTTCCGTCCGTATTCGAATACTAATATTATTAATTCCGTTATGCTGTTATAAAATATATGTGGAATCAATTTATTATATTGTCGCGTTCTTGTTTTAAAAATTCTGTTTTGAATTCATTACTTTTCCTTCCGTTTATATTTTCCAACAAGAACGATCATCGTTGACAGATCTCGCATATACCACAAACATTTTTTTATCGTTAAAAAGTCCCTCTAGACTCTAGACAGCATACTCAAAGAAGACAGGGAAATTAATTCCTTAAATAATTTCAAATTGCTTTCTGTTTGCGAAAAAATAACTGGCATTACGATAAGAATAATTCGTTGTCTCTTTCATACTCTGAGTGTACAGATAAAAAACTTTGTAAATATGACTGCTTGGCTGTTTCCATTCATTGTAGATGTAACATCGTAGAGTGCGGTACATTATAGAGTACGGTTAAAAATAACGTCACTTCAAAGTATTTTTCAAAATGAGTTTCTTAGAGGAAATCGCGTTCACTGTGTTAGTAATTACATCTTTAGTTTCGGGACAGCGGCAAGGTAAGAATTATAATAATGACTTTGAAAGGCGAAACATCTGTCACGCTGATTAATAATTACACAGAACATTTATAAATAAGCATTTTTTTAAATTAATTAAATAAAACTATTGTTTATTGAGTAGATTAAAGAAAAACTTCAAATTAAAATAGAGTTCTGAAAATTTTACTTGTTAACAATAAATAGAATATAATGTGTTTTTTTATTTATGGGTACCTAGTACCAACATTCAAATGCAGTTTAATAAATTAGACTGATTAATTGTATTTCAAGTCAATAGTTTTTAAAAAGAGGTTTATTAATACATTTTTTACAAAAAAATCAATTCGACACAAATACTTACAACACTAAACAATAGATTTACCGACATTTATTGAATGCTAATTTTTCTTACTAAAATCTGTCATTTCGAAAAATTTTATGCTGTTTGTTAAATAAAAAGTCTTTAGTATTTTTTTTAATCAATACGTTTTAAATTAAAAAAAGTTTTTTCGTGTATGTTTTTAACTCAATTTACTTTTTTACTTCACAAATATTGTTACGTAAATCCAATCTGGTAGGATTTATAATATTATGTAAGAAGTATTGGATGATAGGTGACTGGAACTTTGTTATTTTGTGGAGTTGTCTGCAATGGTCACTTGCTAATTCAACAGTCAATTGAAAAATGTATATCAATTTTTGTGTTCATTTTCCTACAATCACGCACACAGGATTTTATCTTGTTGTGGCCAAGTTTACAGAATTGAAATATGCGATGCATAATTATTGTTTACAAATTTTAAATTCTCTGTAGGTATACTTAATTAGTGACCTAAATATTTCGTTATTTTTTGAATACCGCACAATAGTCCCAACTGATAACATATTATTGTATTCATCGTTTTTCAGTTTTCTCGAAAAATGTCGACATTTTGATTTTAGTTTATTAGAGAAAAAAACGAACACATATTTTATCAAAATAATGACATAATACATGGTTGCATGGACCAATGAAGTTTCCGCATAAAATACAAAAAAACATGAATAGTTATACAGTAGAACCTCGTTAATTCGAAATCCACGCGACATCAAAAATAAAATTTCGAATTAACGAATTCCCACGTAATTACGAATTTTATGAAAAAAAAATACGCCGAAAATCGATTTTCTCGGCCGCCTCTTCAAATCCGGGTGGTATTTGAGGAGTAAATTCGTATTAATACCAATTATTTCTTTATTTTCGCGGCCAATTACCGTAGCGGCCGGCCCTTTAAATTCAGATATTCGCAATAAATTCGTAAAAATGCTATACATTTATAAATGTAAATGTAAATCGAGAATTCGCGGCCGCATTCTGTCGCGGCCGGCTCTTTAAATTCAGATATTCGAAATAAATTCGCAAAAATACGATATATTTCCGCGTAAATTGAGATTTCGCGGCCGATTTCCATCGCGGCGGCCCATTTGAAATTCAAATATTCGAAATAAATTCGTAAATATACAATACATTTACGCGTAAATCCAAATTTCGCGGCCGAGTTCCGTTGCGGAAATTCAGATATTTGGTGTAAACTCGTAAAACTACGACATAAAACGTATTTTCTCGGCCCTTCAAACTCGGCATTCCAGTGTAAATCAATTCAGATTTACAAAATAATAATACTAATTAGGGCGATGTAAAAATACATTTTTCGGCGTTTTACCGCCACGGCTGACTTTTAGATTCAGATTTACGAAATATTACCTATGATTTATTTTCGCAAAAATCAAATTTGTTCGAATTACACCAACAAATTTTCGTGCGCGGACAAAAATAAATATCGAATTACGAATTATCGAATTTTGAAATAAAAAAAACATTTTGTATGAAAAAAATTTTCTGCGGAAATTTTTTTGGCGAAAATTTCGAATTACGCGTTTTTTCGTATTATCGGGGTTCGAATTAACGGGGTTCTACTGTACCACTTTGCGCAAAGTTTTTCAAAAATAATTTGATTTTGAATAACGATCTCAATTTTTTCGTTTAAAACGACTGGTGAAAAATATTAGCACCAATGAATTATTTTAATCCTATCAAGAAGCTGTCCGTTTCCTTTTGTTTTTCCTTCGTGAGGTGCAATCTAATGACTTGTGATACACTTAAATGTTTAACAAACTTCTTTGATCCTCGCGAGGCGTAGTCCGTTTCTGTACTGTTCCTGCCGCGAGGTGCAGTCCTTAATATTGGAAGGTTTGTCACGATTTACTCATTAACTCTTATAATGTAGAGTGCTTGAGGCAGTACCAGTACAGTCACCAGTTGAAGTAATTACATACCATTACACAATGCTTCTCTTTGTCTTCTTGGAAACTCTTCTATAAATGTATATTTTTGTGGTGCGCCACTGGTCTCTATACAAAATCCATGCATTGATATCTGCTAAATCCTAAATGTTACAAACTGTTGCCAGCGAGATTCTGTTTTCCCGATATATGTTTTCTCCCTCTGACCAACCAAATAAGATTACCTCTAATATGAATAACCAGGTCTCCTTTTTCTGTCACAAATTGACATATTAAATGACCGTCATCTTTTCTTAATTTTAATACATACAAATGTATTACCAAGAGAACCTCATCCGTGTAAAAATAATCTTTTAACAAAACACTAATTATTCAATAAATAAATTAGTACAGCGCCCTTGAGGTAATTTTTCACGGAAATGAAGCTATATAAATTAGCCAAATATAAAATGATAAATTATTTTGGGTCATTCTACCGAATGTATTAGCGCGTTTTTTCATGTTAAATATTTTCTGTATTATTAGATTAAGTGACTTACTAAATAACTAACCAAGTTAAAATTTTCATTTGAAAATATAAATTTTTTCCGAAATAATATATATTTTGTGGTCCGCTGGAGTCTTTTTTGTAATCAGTGATTTTTGAACCACAAAATATTGATTATTTTGGAAATTTTGAACTCAGTTAATTAATTAGTAATGCCACAACTTAAAGCTACTTGTGCTAATAATACAGTTAATATTTAACATGAAAATCACTTTTTGACCTGCTCGGGGGAATGATTCTTTTATGAAAAACATTCGACCAATATTCCAAATCAAAATTTTTCGATATACCAATTTTTCCAAAATAATTTTTTTCACAAAAAATAAAAAATTTCCAAGCTTCACATAAGATCAAAAAAAAAAGATTTTCGATTATACAATTTTCCGAGATTTTTTTTTCCGAAAAATAACAATTTCCCAACGTGGAAATTTTTTACACATAATATCAAAAGATAAATATATTTAAAAGAATTTCCCGAAATATAATTTTCAGATTTTCTTAAGAATAATTGATCTTTTAATTATTTTTTTTTCAAACTTCATACATAAATTATAATAATTCTTTTTAAAAAAATTTCCCCACCTTCTTACTGACAAATTTTTCCAGAGGAAATTTTTTCAGCAAAATAAAGGATCCAGAATCAAAAATTTCCCAACAGAAAAAAAAGTATTCCAAGATGAAAAATTTCCAAACTTCAAATAACAAACTCAAAAAGAAAACTAAAAATAACGTTTTCCAAAATTAAAAAAAATAATTGTTCTGAAAAAACTAACTTATGAACCCAACATCATATATGTTTATTTTCCCGGTGACTTTGCTGCAAGTCATTTGAACAAGTCATCAAATTTCAATGTTTATTTTCAAGTTCTGTTATTATATCATTATTGTTACACAAAACCGAAATAATAACAGAACATTCAAAGAACTTGAAAAACGACTTTGAAATTTGATGAATCGTTTGAATTCCAAGAAACAACCCGTCCCAAGATTTGTACCAAAAACTTCAATGCCCTGACTTGAGTTGACAAGTCTGGCAAATTATGGTTATGGATTTTAATTCAAAATAAACAATTTCGGCGGAATTCTTTCATTTCTCAAGTCTATTGGTAGTTAATTTCTTAGTTAATTGAAACTCCAAAACTTATATGTTAGTATTTATCCGTCCAGTGGATTTAAAATGAACCAAATAACACGTACATATATTACGTAGGCATTCACAAATGGTTTTTATTTGGTACCTATGTGATAAGTCACTTTTTGATGTTTGAAAAAAAAATTTACGAAATCATTTATGCTTCCAAGAAAATCTGAAAATTAATGATTGGAAAATTTCTCGGTAATTTTTTATAAATGTTTTTATCTTTTTTCAATTTCAATTTTCCATGTTGTGAAATTGTTATTTTTAGGGAAAAAAATCCTGGAAAATTGTATAATCAAAAATTTTGTGGGGAAATCCTTATAAAAATGTTTCTTTTTTGATATTATGTGAAGTTTGGAAATTTTACATTTTGAAATTTTTTATTTTTTGTGCAAAAAATTCTTTTGGGAAAATTGGCATATCGAAAAATTTTAATTTGGAAAATTGGTGGAAATTTTTCATAAAAGAATCATTCCCAGAGCAGGTCAAAAAGTGATTTACATCCAATATTGTATTTACTGTATTATCAGCAAAAGTATCTTCAAGTTGTAGCATTAGTCTGTTTAACTTACACATCGATGAAACTACAAACGATGCAAAGAGAATGCTCGGTTTTATTTTGAGAATGGGGGCAAAGTTTAAAAATGTGAACTTCAAAACATCTATATTGCTCATTAGTACCAAGTAAATTAGAATATAATTCAACAGTATGGTCACCGTTCTACAAAGTTCATTCTCAAGCCTTAGAAAAGGTACACAAAAAATTCCTTCAGTACATCAATTTTAAAATGAATATTTCCATCGAATTTATAAATTATAATAACTTACGTACCGAAACCAAACTTCTCAAACTATCAGATAGAACATTTTTGACTAATATATTATTCTTATTCAAAATTATCAAATCTCTAATTGACAGCCCTGAATTATTGGAATTAATTTATATGAATGTACCTGCCAGACAAACTCGAAGCAAAGACACGTAATGAAAAATGAAGACTCGTAAAGAAAGCTCAAATAAAAAAAGATATTTCACAATAACATGTAGTGACTCTACATGCCATCTAGATTTACCGGTTGTTCTACGAGTTTCCGGACACCGTGTACATCCATGAATATCATTATACCCGATACACTAAATAATGTTATTACAGTAAAAAAAAAAAAAGTTCCATTCTGTATTTTTTAATCTTAATAGTTGAATCCGTGAAATTGACGGTTCCCGAAAATCTTGTGTTAGGGTGAAATGCAACGTACGTTATAATATACGTATCCATAGATGGCGTTGATTTAAATTCACTCAAAACTCAATTCTTTCAAGAAATTCATTCAAATACAATATTGTATTTGTATGCCTCTCTTGAAAGAAAACAATTTATTCATATTGAGTATGTACGGGCGCAAACAAATAATTTGTTTTAATATTTAAAAGCATAACTTGCCAAAAGTGTATTTTAATTATTTTATGAAAATACGCTTTTTGTTAGTTTGTACATTACATATTATTATTAACGTATTTTCAAAATTGGAACTGATTTGTCAAGAATTCAGACTATCCTATGATTTTTCACGGGTCTGCGCTAGTTCTGTACTATTTAGATTAATGCCTAACTAATTCATAGAATGCCTATAAGACAAGTTTGGTTCGACACTATATTTCCTACAAAGATAGACAGATAGTTTATAATATGTTATTTTACCGTGGACGGAATCTATATGTAAGTAAAAATGTTAATGTTTGTTCGAAATGTTAAATCACCGAAAGTGCTTCACCGATTGCTTTGAAATGTTAACATAACGTTGCATTCGAATATGCGTGTGTATTTATATATCTGTATTATAAAGATGTCTCCTGTGACAGGTTTCTCTATCTGCACAGACAGGCTGAGCCACAGCAACGCGTTGCGGGGTACAGCTAGTAATCAAATAAAATTTGATATAAATGAGCATTATTTGCGCCCGAACCCTTCATTTAATATTCTTAGGAACTTGAGGAAAAGACAAATGGGATCCACCTCTGGTCTGGAGCCCCAAAATGCTAAAATAAACCTTGACTTTGCGCAAAAAGGGTAGTTTCGTTTGACAGATTCTCCTATCTTAATAAACGGATTGCAATTGAGCACAGGCGTTAGGTGAGAATGCTATCCTTGTTCTACCGGTATTTCAATGGAAGATGCTCCGAATAACTAGTAGGGTGGATCGCCATTGTGTGGAATTTTTTTATTAAATAAATCAGTTTTCGCCGGGTGCGGAATAGATGCTCTAGGTACATACAATTAAGCATACAATAGATGCTCTAGGTACATACAATTAAGCATATAATAGATGCTCTAGGTACATACAATTAAGCATACAATAGATGCTCTAGGTAGATACAATTAAGCATACATTGTATGTACCTAGAGCATCTATTTCGCCGGGTGCGGAATAGATGCTCAAGGTACATACAATTAAGCATACAAAATATCAATTTAAAATTTTGATAACAAGTACTACCCCAAAACAGTTGAA
The DNA here is from genome assembly GCA_026573805.1 of Hesperophylax magnus. NCBI lineage: Eukaryota > Metazoa > Arthropoda > Insecta > Trichoptera > Limnephilidae > Hesperophylax > Hesperophylax magnus. The sequence continues at coordinate 3,362,949 of JAIUSX010000059.1, forward strand.
TTATTTAAAATCTGGTAAAAAAATGTCCCTTTATAAAACAGTTTTGTGTCAATATTAATACTTTATTTTTTACTTTTACATTTTATAATGAATAAAAATTGCCGCGCCTTAAATAATAATATTAAAAAAATTTGATAATATTTATTTTCCCGCGAAAATTTGACAAATTGCTGAGTCCACTTTCGCGCCTGGCTCGCGCACCGCGCATCTTTAGATCTACCGTCCACATCTCGCAGTACAGTTTCAAGTTTAATAGCGTTGATCTTCCAACTGACCAACAATACTTTGCTTCATCTACTTCTTCTTATGTAATAAATCCAACAGATAGTAGACTATTTGTTGTATCCAGAACATTGGATCGATACAGTATTTCTGATCTGCCATCGTCTGCGCTACATTGCAAGATATTGGATTAGTGACAACAGATAATCTAACAAACGTGATTGATCGTAATAAGATAGTGCTCGTACCAAAACTAGGACCAAGGATGGACGCAGAAAAGTTGTGATAGAAGAACATATCAGTCTTTTGAAAGAACCTGGCTCACAATACATTGGCCACATAGGCGCTAAGTTCGGTGATGCTAAAACAATAGCTCACAAATTGTTTGCATATTTTGTGGCAAAATCCATTGATTTAGCGTGTATCTATCTGTCTATCAGATGTGACGGAACAGCAGTTAATACTGGAACTAAGTATGGCATTATTCGACTTCTTGAAGGAAAGCTCCATCGTCCACTTCAGTGGTTGGTCTGTCAGTTACATGCTAACGAGTTAAGTTTGAGTTGGTTACCAACAGCCAATACTATTCTTTGACTTTACATTTCAACCAAGAATCCGACAGAAAATATGGTGATATTGACTGAATTTGTGCTAAGAGTGTATGCTCCGATGTGGTTTAAAATAAAAACACAACCTTGGTGTGTTTAGACACCTCCACGAAACCATAAAATTGTCTCGTTACCTTCCAGAGCATTTGAAAAAGGTGGTAGATTCCAAAATTCAACGCAATGGGTATTTTGGCCACAGCGAAAAATACTTATTAGTATGTTAAACGACGAACGAAGACAAATTAGAGAGTTGGCTCTGAGACGGATTCTAAGTATCCGAGAACGTACGTCAGGGTTCTCTCCAATAAGAGTATTTAAGCGACCTACTTTTAATTTCAACGCAGCAGACTATATTGATTTTATCTACTTGAAAAAACCATCAGAACCACCTCTTACAAAACTGATATCTAGCGACACAATATTTGATGCCATTGCAGACCACGAAATTATCGAATCCAACATTTTGTGTAAGTTCCGATTGATGCCCTGTCACAAGCAAGCCACGGAAAGATGCATCAAAGTGGTAACGGCATCATGCTCTGCTGTTTGCGGCCCTGAAAGACGTGAAGGGTGGATGCAAAACAAGCTAGAATCTTGTCGTATAAAGCCAGTATTCAATTCGAAGAAGGACTATAAAACACAATAACTCTTATGATTTTTGACTTTATTTTTTTAACATTGTTTGTGTAGCAATGGTACTTTTCTTGTTTCTTGATTAGTAGATAATATTATTAGTAAATGAAAAGTTTTTTTTTTTTAAATATTTTGACTACTTTTATTGGGCAAAGATTAAACCCTTCTTTTTCTAGTTTCTTGCGGTTTTTTTAAATTTGAATTGACTTGGGGCAGCACTTGCACTCGAAATATCTTAATGCTGTCATAACGACTTTTAAAAGTATCCCCATAGAGCATCCATTCCACCCCGCCGCTAAGAAAAACAAAAATACAAAAAATCGATCCACCCTAATAACTAGCGTCCCGACCGCGCTTCCAACATTTGTCATATGACAACAGGTAGTTTTTACGACTCGTTGCTGAGTTTAACCGCTCAGATGTGGAATGATTTCCTACAACAAAGTTTTGTTCAAGACCCAGGTTTATTCATTCAAAGATGACATATTCCCACAGGGAAATTATTTTGTGAAATTGTCCTGTGTGGAGTTAATGTAAAAGAAAGAATTATTCGCAAAGAGATGGCCAAATAAAAAACCACCTGTAATCGTGAACTAATTATTAATGAGGGGTAATGTCCTCAACTACAAATCCAGAGGTCACGGGTTCTTCTCTTTTCTGTCACTTCTTCTCACTTGGTTCTGATATAATGTTGCAGGAGACCTGTGTGTCGTGGCTGAAACCGTTCAGCCTGGCGTCTGCACACATCTCTACAAGTGCCCCGTGGTCCTGGAAGTGGCCATTCAAGGAAAAGCAGCACAGGTGAGGTCACATGGATTATTGTATATGCTTGTCAACTTAATCTGTAAATAAAATTATCTATCAAAGTTATTATTATAGGTTTGGTATTCTACAATCAAAAACACAACAGTACAAGGTCAAAATTAATGCTATGCATAAAACCTTGTCTTATAAACAGTAGTAAAGGTACGGGTTCAATTCCCGTTGGCGGCATTTATTTTTACTCGGGAGATATTTTCAATTTGTATTGATATTTCAGGCGACTAATGATTGCTCAAAATTATTTGTTATCCTTTATGCTATGCATAAAATCTTGTCTTATAAAAATTAGTTTATCATTAAAAAAATAATAATGAAATAAATTTTCTAAAAACCACATCACAGAACAATGAATATAGTAGCGAAACTATTGACAGTTATTAAAGATAAATATTTTTAAAAACTTACATTAGCAATAATCTCACAAGGAGTGATGAATAAAAATGAAAGAAAAACCTCACAAAACTCTGGAACAAAATTCCTTAAATTGGACTATCCAATAATGATAAATGTATAAAAGCAATCAATTATTGTAATTATTTGAGTAAAATCTTTATTAAAAATAAGACAAGAGAGAAAAAACTGTAAAACTCTGGCTTTTATCAAGTTAACCGTTCTAATTGTTCGTCACATTACATCGGGCAAACTGGTAGAGCGTCCAAAAGCTGCTTACGAGAATACGTCACCAATTATTGGGTGATGATAAAGGTGAACTGTCCAATTGCGTCACACCTACTAGACAACAAACACTCGTTTGACAAAGACAGAGGTGAAAGTTCTCCATACCTGTAATAAAGGACAAATCATTACAAATATCCCGCCTAACTTTAAAGTGGACCCTAACTTTGTAATGAACAAACAATTAGAAGCTTATACCAAGTCTCAGCTCCTAACTCCAATGTAATACTATCACCTATATGCCAACTGGGACTTTAGACCCCTTACTAATAATGTGTTAGTAAAATGTAATTGCAATAAAATCCAAATAGTATTTCCAAACTGTTTTTGAAAAGTGATGAAATACACTATCTATTTTTTTATGAGAAAAAAATGATCTTATTACTAATAATTATATTATTTATGAATATAAAATTTTTTAATGCAAACATAAAATAAGTTTTAAAAATTGCCCACATTACGTTTTTTCTAACTAAAATTGCTGTTCACGAAATAAATTATAAAAACACGCATTTTATTAGAAAAAATATAAAAAAATTTACAAACGTTACTGTCACCTCACTTTTTTGTCATTTCATATAAAAAGTTAATGAATTTTAATAAAAAAAAATTTTAAATTGCGTTCAGAACATTTCATACCCAGCGATATCCGTTAGAGCAGGTATGCTGTCAAGGCGTTTTCATTTTTGCAGTACAAACGTGAAAAAGATACTTTTCATCGCATTTTGCACTTCGCTGTACACGTCAAAACTGTGGGTGGATTACACTTCATCCCAATGGCATAAGCTAAAAGTTGCTTACAATGACGGCCGGCATAGTCCAGTGGTAACGCATTGGACTGCCATTCCGAAGGTCGCGGGTTCGAACCCGGCGTGCGCAAATAAATTTTATTTGATTAATTTGTGTTATTTCACAATTAATTAATTAAAATAATATATAGTATATTTGCGGCACGTTCCAGAGTGGAAGATACTACCAGTATCGCCCTGGTGTAAGACCACCATTCAGAATTGAAACGTTGCTCCAAATGGCTTTAGCCGTGTTTAGTGACTAGATCTGAATAGCCAGGTACTTCCCCACCTTCCTCTTTCTCTTCCCCACTTACCTTCAGCCTCACAACATCCCCCAATTGGGGATGCCATAGTCTCACTGGCTCCAGACGGGAGCAGTTGGGACTCTTGTGAGGTATTCACTATAAAAAAAAAAAAATAATGAATATCGCCAAGTATTCCGCCTACCGAGATTCTGCAGCGCCACGGAAACGTTCCTGGAGGGACGAGTACACTCTTTCAGAGCGCTTCTCCGCCATCACATGGGAAGCTTATGGCGCAGACTACACCAATCAAGTAACAAAATCATCACTGCAATGGTTGCCTGGATGGAGTCCCCTCTGATGGCCCTCTGGAGACGGGAAATGTCCAAATATCCTCCATAAATGGCTCAGTTTTATGTTTATTATATAATAAAGGTGCACATTTTAATTCTTCTTTGACTAACTTCTATATTTGAATATAAAGCATGGTGTTTTCTCTTTCTAACACCGTTTAGATAATACTTGCTGACGTTGGGTTGCTCGGAGACTTTTCTCTGGTTTATATATTTGCATTTATTATATGTATAAACCTTCCCGATGAAATTCTCTAAATGATAATGTAAACCATATCAAAATCCGTTGCGTAGTTTAGAAGAACAGATATATCTGGATAATAATAATAGTAATAATAATATTTATATTTTGGAAAGTTTACACATTACAACTATACATACATTACTATGGTTTACATTGATTTGTAACTTTTATATTTAAGGTTATAAAATTAACAAAAATGAAGAACTATTTACACACATAATAATGTGAAGGTAAAAAGAAAATAAAAGTACAGTTGAGGTTTCTCAAATACCACCTCACTAGGCTAGCCTGTGTTGAGGCAGAATTTTTCATGTTAGTTCCTAATACCTTAGAACATACCTATACTTGTAAAGATGTATTTGCTCAATAATATGGTGGCTTCAATAACTGCGAATTTGGGTGAACGCACCGGTGAAGGCCCTATTCTTATTTTTGATCCAAATTTTTACATTATCTTTGAAATTTTTTTGTTAATCACATTGTTTTATGCTGTCTGGAAGAATGTTTTAGAGTCTTGTCGCAAAGTATTTAAAGTTTCGGTGACCAAACGTAGTATGTGTTGTCGGTATTTGTAGTAAGTTTTTGTTGTATAGCGACTTTATTTTAGCATAATAGAGATTTCTCACCTTGACAGTAAGGGAAATACAAGAGACAAGACTGGAAGCCAGATGCCAAGCTAATACAACTACTAAAGTACAGTGTGATTTGTTTTCAGATGTGCACCTCCCCGGAGAACAAGTTGATAGTGTGCTGTCCCTGGGTACCGGGGCAAGAGACGGGACTAGAAGCCAGATGCCAGACAAACACAACTAGCCCTGCAGAAGGTACCTCACTTTCATTTCATACACTTTATTCACCTTCACCTGTTGTGTTGTGTAACCCTGTGTGTCTGTTTGTTTGTAGGTGATAACTGCACGGTGGTGGACACGGGAAGGGCGGGAGTGTGCAGTCGATTCGCCAACTGCCAGACAGCGAAGGAGGCCGCCAGTAAAGGCATTTTGCCACAGGTAATGTTCCTCCTTTTAAGTGAATCTGACAATTACAAGTTTTTAAACTTACGGCAATTTGATTTTCGGATATAATAAAAAATTAAACCACCAATGAACAAACTGTTTTAAAAAAATTCTCTTTCTGGCCGTTTTTCCTAAAACACTTTCATAAAAACAAGGAGTGTCCGGAGACAACAACAAAAAAAAAATTCATTTAAATATTGTACCTTTAATAAACAATGGAATGATAACATATACACAATGCAACAATTCTTAGCGTTGTAACGCTATTGATGTAGAAATCCGAAGCGATTCGGCGAGTTAGTCCCAAAGGACGGGAGATTAAACTGTCTAAAGAAAAAATATCCATCAGAAACATAGAAGTTAATTCAATAATTAATGCGAGTGGAGACTTATAATTCATAACCATTATTAGTCACTGCAGCAAACTAAAATCGCTTAAATGCTGTTTTGCCTCAAATCCGAATTTGAGGGTTAAAAAAAAATATCCGAGCAGCTGTTTCTTGATGCATTCCTCTCGGAGCGAGGACAGGTCCCGAGTTCGATTCTCGTACGTGAGATAATCTTTTATTTTCTGTGCCCTTTTCTCCCTCACACCTAAACAACAAAATCACAAAGAAGATTAATTTTTAAAAGGTAATTTAATATAATAACAAAACTATTTTATTTTCAGACATGCGACGTAGAGGGCAACATTCAGATTGTCTGCTGCCCTCTGGTGACAGCAGTTGAAGGTATAGTACCCACCTAATCATCATTCATTATAAATCCAATAGGCGATGCGATGGCTCGTTGATTCCCTTGGCTCACTCATCACTACAATACCATCATTGCAAAAGGCAGACAGTCTTCTGTATTTTTGATGACACATCTTACCGTAGACCAGAAAACATTAATCGGAATCTGGATTGCGGGTAGAATATTTATCGTTATGTTGTGTTGTATTGTTTAACCCTGGTGTATCTGTTTGTTTGAAGGTATGAACTGCACTATGAAGCACACGGGGACTGCGGGAGTGTGCAGACCATTCGCCAACTGCCAGACAGCGAAGGAGGCCGCCTTTGAAGGCATTTTTCCACAGGTACTGTTTCGCCCTTTATGTGTCTGACAATAACAACATATTTGACTTTGCGCCCCTAACATATCCTTCCTTTACTACAGAAATGTGACTTGACTGATGACGAGTCGGAGTTGGTGTGCTGCGCAGAGGCTGCCTGTCTGCCGCTGCCGCAGAGACTTGTCTCTCAGCTACCGATTGGCTCCAAGGCTGCAGAATGTGAGTTTTGTTAAACCTGACCACAAATATTCTAAAACTATGTTGCATATCTGAAAATCTGTTAGTTTACAGTTGAGAATTATAAAATAAAATTCTCACAGTTTTGTCGTAAATACACCTAATACATAGTTTGAAATTTAACAATTAGTACTTATTGTATTTTCTCAAATTTCAAACTATGCAATAGGATGATTTACAACAAAACTGTGACATTTTTTGGTTTTTCAAAGTTTTCTTTTTATTTTATTTTATATTATAGAAACAAACACCTATATGATTTACAGAGATGAAACAATATACAGGAATAAGATATGTACTTCATGTTGTGTACCTATGATATGTTTCCTTGTAATGTCTGCTAAGTGGTTCTTTAAATTAATAGATTTTCAGACTAAATAATAGAGTTATTCTCAACTTTAAGTAGGGCATGTCAATTTATTATTTTGAGATCTCCTACTAAACCACACATCAGCAAAAATAATTTTATGTTTTTCCTTTAGCGCAAGTGTAAAACATAACATTCTTAATTTTTTAAATTTACTTGACTGAGGTTATGACACAAGAGGCACTATATTAATATATACATCTGCAAAATTTTTTGTTTCCTCTACAGATTGCATAGAGTTGTCGGAAACTCGGGGAGACCTGTGTCCTCTGCACACACCAGACTCCAACATAGAATATCACCTGACTCCCATGAGGACTGTCGCCGAGGCCCCGTACTCTGTAAGTTTCAGACATTAGTTAGCTTTATTTATTATATGTATATTAATTAATTTCTTGAAATAACTAACTAGCCATCACTGCGTTTCCTGGCAGGAGTAGGCAGAGAGAATACACCGTTACAATACTCTGTCTCGCATACACTCCTTGCTTTATTCACATTCATAATTCATCTCACATACTCTTGCGGTATTCTGACTTTTGACCCGACCTGACTCAAGTAACTTCCAAGTCGTATGTTCTCCTTACACTACTTTTTTGGTTCATCCGCTCGACATGCCCAAACCGTCTAAGCGGCAAGATGCCGAGTTAATAAAGAAATAATATGAAATTCCCTTGATAGAAAAAAATGCTCCAGTAATATTATTTAACGTCCTGTAGGCATGAAAAAATTTGTGTTATTGTGTCATGTTGTGTTATTTCACAATGTATTCATTTAAAATAGTTTAAAATATACAGATATAGTTTATTTGCGGCACATTACAGAGTGAAAGATACTCTCAGTATCGCCCTGGTGTAAGACCAACATTCATAATTGAAACGCTGCTTGAAATGGCTTTAGCCGCGTTTGGTGACGATCTCCTCATTTTTAACATGGTCATACGTGATTATATCTGGATAGGCAGGTACTTTTCTCTCCCGCATCTCGGTCCCCTTCCCACTACCTTAAACCTCACAACACACCGCAATTTGGGATGCCATAGTGTCACTGGTTCCAGATGGTTGGTTGGGATGCCATAGTGTCACTGGTTCCAGATGGTTGGTTGGGATGCCATAGTGTCACTGGTTCCAGATGGTTGGTTGGGATGCCATAGTGTCACTGGTTCCAGATGGTTGGTTGGGATGCCATAGTGTCACTGGTTCCAGATGGTTGGCACTAAATAATGAACAAAGCAAATGAAAAAACGAAAATCAGCAAACATTATGCGAGCAATTTAAAACAACACTTGCTTAGAGATTAATATGAAGATGTGTTGTGTTCCCAGGGACGTATTGGAACAGGTCGGAGAGAAGAGATCTCCTGGTGGGGGTATGCAGTGACATTACTGAGTGACCGGTGGGTGGTGTGCTCTGCATCCGCCATTACATACATTGGGTGAGTTTATTGTTTCTTAATTTTTAAATTCAACTCTTCCTTGTTATAATGAAAATTGCAACGATGAAAATCGAAAAACAAATTGATTTGATATTTGAACGATTTAACCTTATAGATTTAAGCGCATTGTAGATGATATTTCACAAACTCGTGGTATACACGGTGTCTGAAAACTCGTGGTATAAGTGGCGAACAAGTGGATTTACCTCACATAATTGACTTTGCGTTGCAAAGTCCTGTTTTAACTCAACCGTTTTGCAATTCATCTGTCTGTACGTTTAGTTTTGGGTTCAGAATGGTGGCCGTTTTAATGGTTCAGTAAAGATTACTTTTTTATGTGAAATCGTTGTGTTTGACTTTTTTCAATATTATGGCGCCTACCTGCCTGAAGAATATTTCAAAATAGAAATGTCATTGAGATAGTGACGTATTTGTTTAACCCATTGGCATCCGAATTGCTTGGCTAAAAAATTGTCTTTCACATCCGAATTAATTTTGTACCAAAAGTTTTAAGTGCAGTGGTGTACTAAATCTTACATAACTTTTAAACTAAACATGTAAACGAAACAATCTTTTTTAATTTACTTGTGCATTGAATCAAGGTATGTAAAAAATGTATGCATTGTTTAGAAAAAAATAATAATATGATTAAAAGAGGATATTAAAAATTTTTTTTTTGAAAAACCAATTTTTTTTCTTCATTTTTTATAATTGGATTAAGAAAAGTTGTACATTAATCATACTTATTACTTTTGAATACGAACCAAATTCATTTTTAGAAAACGAATTTTATAAAATATATTATGATAAAACTATACTAACAGACCGAGCGATTAGTCATAATAGACCCGATATAGTTTTACATGACAAAATTAAAAAAAATAACTTACATCATTGATGTCGCTATACCAAATTCCTGTAATATTCAAAAATCTGTTAGCGAAAAAATAAGAAAATACACAGATTTAGGAAATGAAATAAAAAGAATTTGGCATTCTCAGACTATAAAAATATTACCATTCGTTATTTCGGCTACTGGCATTATACCTAGCTCTCTCATTCCAAATTTAGGCGTATTAGATCTTTCACAAAATTTATATATAAAGATGCAAAAGTCGGTCATTTTGAATACATGTAGGATAACAAAAGATTTTTTAAATATTTATGTTGAGGGATCAGTAGGATTTATAGGCCCTGTTAGAAGTTCTACCGAGCCGAACCCTCTGATATGAAAATATCTGGAGACGGTGAATTTTTTTTCCCATTTGATATCTGGTGAGTTGATGTGTTGTTCTTGTATTGTTTTGTATTTATTTTACTTATATAATGCACTTACATAGTGTTGATTGACTAGCTGATCATTTGTGGAAAAGTGTGTGGAAGGGTTTAGTTTTTTCTATGGGGAAGATTTAACCCGGACAACAAAATCGGAAGCATAAAAAAAAACATATATATATATTTTTTGCCATTTGGGCTCTTGTTAGCCGCCCACCATGCGTTTTACGAACAAGCTTGTCAATTCCCGAACCACACGCAATTTTGAAAAAAATCAATGAAGCTGAAATATAACAAAAATTCAATCGTAAATACCAGGAAAAAATTGTATCAACGGAGTCCTACCAATTGATACGAAATAAATGCTTAATTATGTACAGAGCGATTGGCATTTAAAATTTTAAACACAGATGTCAATAATGTATCCCTTTTTAATGTATCCCGACAGACATCAGACCCTCAGTCGTTTGATTTTAAGACACATCGCCGTACACAGAATCTGGGGGTTAGTGAGTCTAGGAATGACAGATGTATGAATCCATCCCTCCCGCTGCAGTGCGAGGCAATGTTCCGAGAGAGTCCTGCTGAAGAGGTCAAAAGGTCTCCACCAACCAGTCTCTCCCGATCCGGCCTGTCATGCAGTTGGTGGGCAGACACATCTGCCGCCAAAATCCAGATAAACCTGATGAACCGGGCACCCCTGCTAAGTCACCAAAGGTAGCGAACCACTTAGGGTGACCTATGGCAGAGGTGTTGGTTATGTAATAAATAGTTCTCGGGGCGGCGGTACCCGTACCCGCCTCAGTTCACCGCGTATACGACTTCTTTTCCAATTCTAAGAGCTTCTTTAGTTCAACTCTGTTGGTTAATAAGCCAGTAATTTTGCACAACGAACGACATTATTAAAGAAGATGTGTATATTGACAGTTAAACGAAGCTTATCTGATGCTATGGAGGCCTAAAATATGTTTATCGGCCGTCGGATCATTTCTTATCAATTGTTGACCATATATGACATATGGCTTTATCGACTGACTGTGCTAGACCTCCAGTAAGTTTAAGAGATACAGATTGTTTTAGGAGTGTTTCCATTGCATTAGTGATACAAGTATGACAAGTAAGTACCGGTATTTCAATAGAAGATGCTGCCTATATTTGTACACGGTTAACATTTGTCACATGAGAACAGGAGATTTCTAAGATTTATTTTTTAATTCTACAGCTTGGCTGTGAAATAATTTGCAGGCCTCTGTGTTTGTTCCCTCCTACGATATGGGTTTCTTCAAGAATTACACAGCATCCCCAAAGATGGCATAGGCCCTAAGTGAAATTATTTTCCCAGGGCCTAGTTTAGTAATTTTGTTGTTGTTTTTTTTTTTAGTATTTCTGTTATTATTTATAATTATTAAAATATATCGTTTTTGTCAATCTTTAGCCACTAGCCAACCACTCTAGCTAGCTAAATGAAAAGTCACGGACCGCCACTGGTAAACACTCATATAACTGTAATATTAATTCAAATAATGTAAACCTGACTGCTTTGTGCTTACCGCTAAACCTAATTTATAATTCCATGGTATAATATGAAGTCGAAATTACAAACAATAGAAAGGATAAAAAAATTGTATATTTTTTATTAGAATAAGCTCGTTGTCCCACGGGTCAGGAAGCACACGATATAGGGTCTTATAGCACTCGGTTTATGTAGATTCCTTACAGACCTGTGGGACAACGGGCTAAGAAACATATTTAATTTTAGAATTGAACCATTTATTTCTCCCTGATTCAGTCTCTGGGGAGGTGTATTCAAAACATCTTGCAATTAGAAATTATCCAAAAAATATTAATAAAAATAATTTTTAATTTGTTGTTTCTTTACCAAAATATCAAAACTTCAAAGTCCCTTTTTTATTATTCTTTATTTTGGCTTTCATCCATTAGGGGTGATCTTGGCCATACACAATTAACATTTTTCTTATTAATAAATACAACAAATTACAGAATACACATCATAAACATAACATAAATAAACCAAACATAACACAAACATAACATAAACATAACATAACATACTTAACATACAGAGCTGGAAACAGTAGGTTATCACAAAATTATAAAAATAGGAACCTGTGTACAATATAAGTGGGTGCTTTTCGATATTTAACCAAAATCCTTTCACTGCAAATGTATCTATAAAAGTAAAAACGTAAATGTTCTTTTGTTCAAAATTTTAAATCTCCGAAAGTTCTTCTGATTGCTTTGTAATTTTGACACAACGTTGCATTCGAATGTGTGTGTTTTTATATATCTATAGTACATAGATGTCACCTGTGACAGGTAAAACATGTTTTTTTTAAACAGCGCCATCTGTTGGACGTAAAAGCAACAGATATTAGCACAGACAGACTGAACCACAGCAATGCGTACAGATAGTTATTTATAAAAAATAGCCCTTTTACAAATTCACTTGTTTTGATAATGAAAACATAAAACCATTTTCGAACAGAAATAAATTAAATATTCTTGGCTGACTAACTATCCCGCGCTATAACACAACCACAGACCAACCATTTTATGAAAAATATACTCGCTGATGTACCCGGCGTTGCCCGGCTTTCACATAGAATTTTTTGAAATCTTATGTAGACTGTAGCCTTCCTCTTGTTTTGAAAGTAAAGTGTGCAAAATTTCATCAGTTTCCAAACACAACTGTAGATTTATATAAAATCAAATTTTCACCACCCACCTGGTTTCCTCTCCGCGGCCGCCCGTGATCGTCAGGTGATCACTCCTTCTTATTATTCTGTTTATATTATATGTCTGACCATAGTAGAAAAGGAGATGAGGAGTTAGTTTCATGAGGATTTGTCTTTTGGTGACAGATATAGCACCACATGACCCGACTGGTTTTAAGCCACGCATTTCGTATTTCTACCAATTTATAACACATTTCTCTTGAACAATTATTAAAAATTTTAGAGTTCCTAAAAAATATATGTTGTTTTTGAAGATAATATTTATACATTTGAGTAGAAACGGTAACTATACGAAATTCCATAGATCGAAAAAAATCTCAAGTGTTCTCCAAAAATGATTACAAACACATTTTGTTTTGTTATTTAACATTTCGTAGGTATTACAAAATTCACAGTGTTTCTTTAAATGCAACTTAGGCATTTGTAGAAGGAATTTTTACTAAACGAGTCGTGTTTCATTATATATTTTAACAATTTTCGCAAATTTATTGTCTTATTTTTATAATATTAGCGCGCTCACTCTAACATTTGTACATATTTACATATCTTACTGAACACTTACTTCGGAGCCTTAAGAACTCTCTCGAACTGTTCGGAGAGTAAAGTTAGCGAGATGAGTCAGCAGTTGAACAGAATCAATTCAGATATCCACATATATCGTCGCTGTGAAATCAAACCGGCATATCTGCAAAATGCTTGTTTTTCACCAGAGCGGTTTAAAGATTTCGCATATGATATTTTCCTTTTAACGTCCGTTTGGTTCACCTCAAAGCCACCTTAAGAATGAATAAAATTTAGACGAATACTGCTTATTGAACTAGTAGTTGCAAATAAATCGAAAATTACTTAAATTAAGAGTAAAATGCAGATATGCCAGTATGGCTTTAAAATCAGTGTAATATTTGCATTTGTGTCATAGTGGCTTCTTCTTTTGGAACCTGTTTTAGGTATAAAAAAAAGATAATGTTGTCAATGAAAAAATAATTTATTGCCTCACAATTTTTTTATAAACAATTAACATAATAGGTACTGCTCTTCCCTTTGCTGGTAACTTCAAAGTTTCCCAATCGTTTATGGAAATCTGAATAAATTGACGGTATTATAACGGCGGTAACTAACTTTAGGATACCATTTTTCTTCTTCTCATCAATGGTCTCTTGGAATAAGCTTGCATCAGAACAAGATTCACGCTCCCATTGCCCCGTTTATTCCTTTTCTTCGCCTCCTCCCAGGCATGTGATCCGTAGGATGTTTTGAGTTAAAAGTTGCCGTCGTCTTTCGTTTAGATAATCTCTGTGATCGGCGATAGATTTTCCACCATCGATATACTCCCGAGAACTTTGAGATCTGTAGTAATGACTAGGAACACTTGAGTTTACAGTTGTGGCAAGGAGGCTTCATGCTTTGTTGGTTCACTCTTACACGGGTTTTAGACTAGTATTCCTCACCGCAGTTTCGCATCTTTCAGTTTGCTAGGTTTTTTTATTAAATTTGCCTATTTCAATTTATTTTTTTAACCGGGAGAAATTTTACCCGGGTCAGATATTTGGCATATATGCCGGTTTGTTTTAGTTGAGGCTGCTATAAACGCTTTTGTTAAGTGCAAACCGGATTATCAGCCAATAAGTCATTCAATAAGTCATATCTGGGTAATAATAAAAATGTACTATTGTGAGATAATCCATTTTAACTTACATGATGGACGCATTTCCCCCTTGAAAGTTTTGAAGCAACTGGCGTATTGCTGAATAGGTCTGTCTTCTGCTAAAAAAAATGGCGATCCAACGCCATCTGACAGGTTTTTATTTAACTATACGACATGCCGGTTTGACATAAGAATAGAAGGGAAAAAAATAAATTTTTCGACACCAATAACTCAAAAGCTCCATTTTTGCACATATGCCGGTTTGATTTAACAGCGACGATATATTTAGTATGTAAGAAGTTGCTTTTAAACAGCATCTTTGTTGCCGCTAGTCCGAGGCAGTAATTTTATTTTCCCCTCCATGTTTACAAATTATACACTACGGTGTATAGCTACACTAAATTCTGCTTAATAATATGTGTGTACCGACTTATATTAATGCAATTTATTTTAAGACGTTTTGAAATTAACGATTTTGTAATGTTTTTAAAAGAATAAAAAATTGAATTGAATGGAATCAGCGGTTTTCCTTTGAAATATAAAACCATAACAAATATATTATGGTGGTGAATCTCAGATGACGTAGTGATTGTATTAGACAATTAGAACTACTTAAGATGCACATGGCAATGTTAATATAACCTGCACTTCTTTTGTTTCAGTTCAGAGAAGGTCAAGTTCGTCGGATTGGGGGGGAACTTTACACCTGAGTTCGACCCTGACGATATATACGGTGTGATAAAAACACACTCCCACCCACTATACAACAGGACTTACTCTGCAGTGTATAACGACATCACCCTTCTGCAGCTTGACAGACAGTAAGCTTTTCATAATTATACAAAACATTGGAATAATTTTAGTAAAAATAAAATATATATATTCATGGGTGCGACCGGAATTTGAATTAAAGACCATTTGCTATTCTGGCGTTTACTCTAGCAACTGAGCTATCTCCTGAACCTTCAGACCTGCCGAATTTCTGCATTCCATTTTATAAACATTTAAGTGTTTAAGTATTATTTTATCAACATTATAAATCTGACGGCCACCGTGGTCGTGTGGTAAGACTCTCGACTAGCAATCCGGAGGTCGCAGGTTCAAATAGTAAATATTATTTTAGTATTTTTGCGGCACTTTCCAGAGTAGAAGATACTCTCAGTATCGCTCTGGTGTTCACCATTCATTGCTTGAGATGGCTTTAGCCGTATTTGGTGACCAGATCTGAATAGCCAGGTACTTTCCCACCTTCCTCTTCCCCGTCTCATTTCCCTCCCTACTGTCTTCAGCCCCACAACATACACCAACTATTGGAGATACGATGGTCTCATTATTGCATTGCACTACCACTTGACAGTTTTACAGAAATAAATTATATCCATTTCAGGGTAACATTTACAAGCAGTATAATCCCAGTCTGTCTCCACACCGGCACAACTCTTCCTGACAGTGGCTTCATCCTCACTTCCTGGGATGGCACACTCACCACACCTCCCCACAAGGTTAGAACACATTTCTCTGCCTTCATGATGACTGATGATGTGATAATGATAAGATCGACAGCTGTGGCTGGTACTAAATGTACATTTGTTTAAATAGATATCTAACCATCACGCCGTCTCACCGCAGGGGTAGGCAGAGAGGATGGACCGCCACACAACTCTGTTTTAACACACACTCCTTGCTTCATGCACATTCATACATAGGTTCTGTTAATCTGATTCTTGAGATGACTCATGTACCTACTTACCTTGGGAGTCCCAGACGTCTTCTACCATCCACTTGCGCGTCTTATATTCTCCTATTTCTACCACTCTGAAGAGGAGCAAATATACTAAATAATATTTAATTTTATTCAAATAAAATGTTAATTAAAGCACACACTTAGAAGTATCTGGTTCAAATCCTAGTGGTAAATTTCACATTAAATTTATTTAAAGTAATTTACATATATATTTGTGGCAAGTTCCAATTTGAGTCGAAGATACTCTCAGTATCGCCCTGGTGAAATATCTCATTCGGATCGAATGTATCTTGAAATGGCTGTAGTTGTGTTTGGTGACCAGATCTAATTAGTCAGGTACTTCCCCACCTTCCTCTTTCCCATATCCTTCCCCTCCCCTTTTACACAACTGAGGATGTCATAGTCCCACTGATTCTAGACGGTTGGGAGCAGTTGTAACACTTGTGCAGTATTTACATTAAAAAACACATTTCTTCAAAACCTCACTTCACATTGTAATACTATACGGATTGTTCTCATTGGATAAAACAATTAGTTGGTACGTTTTTCAACATTTCAGACGACAATGCAGAGAGTATCTCAGGAGGAGTGCTCTAGAACATTCCCCGCTGACAGGTCTGGACATCCTGCCGGCGTAAAACATGACCTGGAGATTTGCAGCCGCCCAGTCAACACAGCTGGAGGATGTCCGGTATGTAACGCTGGGATGTATTGTAAACCAAGCTCATTATAATACTGATGTACTTATTATTTAATATTTTGATAATTAAACATTGATATTACAAGAATTTTATAAATAACAAAGAGTAGTCCCGCTGCCTGCCCCATGACAGCTTGTCTACAAGGTCTACCATTTTTCTTTAATTTAATAAACATAACACATAATCATTTTACATATAAAAATTAGTTTTAACTTCACAATAATGTTTAAATTATGTATTGCAATATTCAATTACTTAGGACGGGTTTTTTCATAGAATTTGAACAATTCATCAAATTTCAAAGTTGATTTTTAATTGTTAAAATTCCGCAAAACAACCCGTCCTTATTCTTCTTCTGATTACTCACTTCTATCAGAATGTATCTACTATTAAGGAGAAACTACTTCCTTTATCATGTTCCCACTATTAATAAATTCCTCCTGTGGATTATCATTTTGGTAACTTTCTTCATATTATGAAAGACGTGAGTCCATATTTATAAATTTCTGAATTCCTCCGAGTATCTGTTTGGTAAATTTTGAATCTCGAATTGAAATAAAACAATTGCTGAGTTCATTTTGAAATAGTCCGAGTCAATCACAATGACATCCATAGTGTAAAAATGGCGAGATGAACACTTTTAAAGCACTTCCCGGTAAGATACCGGTAAAACAGGTATAGGGCGCTAGTCCATATAAAACTACACATCCACACTTAGTTAGCAGGAGATCACATCAGAAACATCTAGCGACATTCTAGTTCCATGCAGGTCTGTAAAAGACAAGATACATATATAGTATACATCCTCGGCGCCATCGGTTAGTCTCCAAGGAGTCTAGTCCATCTACAGGAAACACTGGTGTTCTGTTCCTGCTGTTTCCCTCTAGTTCCTGGTGCTGGTGCCAAGGGCTGTCCTGACAGGTGTTCTGGCCAGCGAAGCCGTCCCAGGTTTAAGCATATAGCTCTTCATACAGCAGGTTTAGTTCAAGGAAGGAAGATGGCCGACATTCATTATTGGCGTGCGTCATAGAATAAATAAGTCTCACCATTTTTTGCTTCATTCATTATCATATACCGGGTTGAGACAGAGCGCGTGCTAAATGGGCTTGAACCAAAATAAACCAAGTCAGTGGTGTTAGTTGGTCAGTTCTATTTAAATCTACATGGAAGGAATTTCGAGTACTTATTATCTATTCAGTGACGTGCGTAAATAAGTTAAAAATTAATTGCTATTTTTATTTCACGGATAGTTTTAGTGAAATTATTTATCTTTATTACATTTCCAGCACGTTCCGGAATTGTAGATACTCTCAGTATCACCCTGGTGGAAGGCCACCATTCAAATCGAAAAGTTGCTCTATGATTGTACTTAACAAATCTTAAGTTTTCATAGGAAATTTTGGTTTTTATTTAATAAGAGATAAATGGAAACATACTTTTTGGACGTAAGGTCTTTGGTTCACAGAACTACTAGGATTAGGTTAGGTTAGGTTAGGTTAGGTTAGGTTAGGTTAGGTTAGGTTAAATTAGGTTAGGTTAGGTTAGGTTGGTTTAGGTTAGGTTAGTTTAGTTAAGTTTAGTTTAGTTTAGTTAGATTAGGTTAGGTTTAGTTTACCATTTCCATTTACCATAAATGTAAATACTGACTACCTACCACTGATTTATTAATTAATAATCTGCCATTTGGAGTGTGTTCACCTATTGCTTTATTTGTTCTCAGAACTGGCACTGGGGCGCCCCGCTGACGGTACCCAACAGCCCCTGGGTGGGCTGCACACACCTGTTGGTGGGGTTGACATCCTTCTATACATCTTCACCCTGTACACTCACCAACACGCGGATATCTACCTACATCCCCTGGATAGAGGGTATTGTGTGGCCTGAAAGCGATATTGTTGTCTAGGACCTTGTTTTAGACAATTTTTAAATATATTTTTGCCGCCCTGTCCCCCCCCTTCTTGCCCTCTCTCTGCCCCCCCCCCCCCTGCCGACGAGCATGACTTGTATACACGGTGTTTGGAAACTTGTAGTACAAGCGGCAAACTGGCGGATCTACATCACATAGAAATCCCAAAAGACTCTGGTTTTGTTGGATCTGAGCATTTCAATTTTTTTTAACATTTTTTCTTTTAAATACTTTTTTTGCCGGGCTGACGTTTTGACACATTTTAAAATACAATAAACGGCTGATGTTAACCCCTCAACTACTAATTTAAAAAATATGTAAATTCCAAGCTCGGACTCGATTTACTCGAAAATGAAAACTCACATAATAAAAAATACTTATTTGATATGTTTATTAGTTTCCGTTTTGTACTATGAGTTTCCAGACATCATGTATAACAAAAATCCCACACAGGCAAGGCCAGTGGGTAGGCATACTTGGGATTAGTTAAAGGTACTTAAACATGACTTATTGTGGAATGTAGGTACATACCTATATTATTTCTATAAACGGGAGATTTTTATGTTTTAATAATATCAAAATCAGTTGTATTTTTTAAATTAAACACGTTTTCTGAAGAAAAACATATTTTTGTAAAATTGTTTCTTATACTAAACATAAATACAAAAATGATGCGCTTAAAATTTTTCTTACTTCTATCAGAGTAATAAAGATTAAAATTAAAATTTTATCGACCTTATTCTGCTACTTTAAAAAAACCAGTTGACTGAAGTAATATAACAAATCCTTGGTCAATCGGCCAACTGGTTATTGAGAAATCGTAGTTGCCGATTTGTATTTGTGCGTGTAAAATGGATGTACCATTGGGTGAGATTAAAATGAAGTAATTGATAGTTAGCAGCTAATCAGCCAACCCAGGGCCAAGAACAACTTGTTCCTCTCTCTTGGAAATTGGATTATAGTCAGTTTGGCATTCTGTCCTTCAGTTCTTGTTACTTGTTGCCTTCTCACTACTTGTCAGTACTCATACTTCCCTCTATTCTATAACTCTATCATTTTACCAATATATCACTATTCAGTTTGGACAGTCTACAATCAATTCCAAAACCTTTTCTTTCTAGACAACAATACCGCATTAAGTAAGGTGGGGATGATGGGTAGAAACTGCGTGCAAATGAACCAGGAATATGTTTTAGTGTTTTGTGAACACCTCACTAGGAGAACAACATCAAATGCAGAGGTGTTCACATGTCTTAGTTCTGTTATGTCAATGTTAATGAAATGCAATTTAAATGCCTAAGTTATGTTTGGTATTATTAATATTATGAAATGTAAATGTTTTTGACTCTTGTTTAATGTTAATAAAAAAAATTTAAATTTGTGCGTCTTTTGTTTTGATTCATATATTTTTTCCAACTTTAGTGTTGGTGTATTCTGTATTACCGATATTGTCGATAAAAGCCTTTACGATCAATGATGGTTAAAGGTAGACAAATTAACGAAAGAAATAAAACTTTACATGGAAAAGTTAAGCCAGAAAACAAGAGAAAAATGCGCAAATACATAAAAATTATTGATAAAATAAAAGCACCTGAATTCGGCGGTCACCTCTGGTGTGGAGCCCTAACAAGCCCCTTGACTTTGTGCTGAAACTGACGATGCGTTTTGCTTTCTTAACAAACGGATTGCAATGTTTAGAGCATAAACGTCAGGTAGGGATGATCATGAGAAAACATGTGGAGATTGGAAAAGAAAGCAATAATGAGTAAGATTAAGAAAGGGATGTCTAGACGGTTAGGATTAACAAAAAAAAATTACAGAAGAATACCTTATAAATGGGACTACATTAACAGAGATGTGATATGGCTTATATAAAAATGGCTTGACTCTAACTTATTAACTTTAAATATAGATAAAGTAAATTCATAACCTTCAGCGTAAACTCGAGAGGCCAAACCCCAAAAACATCTACCTTAAAATACATTCCTGTCACTCAACGAGCACCCCATGCAATTGTACTCCAATCACACTAACGGAAAATATCAAATATCTTGGTATATACTTGGACCTTTATTTTAAATGGGACAGACATATAGAGTCGGTTAATGGAAAACTAAACAAATTGATTTACTTTTTCAAAAACGTGAGAAATATACTAAACATATTTGAAATAAAGAATATATACCTCGCAATAGCACAATCCATAATGGAACACGGCATTATTGCCCGGGGCTATTCCAGTAAAAAATACATAGACACACCAGAAAACCTTAATAAAAGTAATACTTAAAGTATCAATACTAACACCCTTTTTAACCATATTCAATAAATTCCCAGTGTTGAAGATTCAAAAATTGTATTCAAAACAAATTCTAACTTTCCTTTACAAGAACCTAAACACATTTAAAAGTTCACAAATTTCTCGCAATACTAGAACAAGACATGCACACCAACTACTAATACTAAAAACCAACACATCCTTTGGACAAAAACACTAGAGATTCCAGGCTATAAAACTATACAATTCACTTTCAACACAATATAAAACATCTAATCTTACAGAATACAATAAAACACACATGGAACTGGCTACAATCCTTTTAATATTTAATTTTATTATATTTCACATTTGTTTTTGTTAAAACTATGTAAAACTCGATTTTATATTTTAATTTTTATTGTTTCTCTGTGTAACTAATCTCCACTGTATTGTTTATTATTATATAACTTTACAATTGAAAAAGTCCTCCACAACACAGGTGAACTCCTAGCGTGGAGGACAATATACTATACCTTTGTAATACTAATATTGGATGATGCATTTAGAATGTTATTTCAACCGCCGCGTTAGGGATGTAGTAATGCCCCTGTGTTATGGCGGGTGAAGTTTACAAATTGAAGATTTTCATAATATACATAATAGTTAGTAAATTATGCAATTCTGACTTAGTTCATATTTTATGTGACAAATAATAAGTTAATAATTAATTGAACTTTGATAAATATTATATTTAATATGAATGAAGTCAATTGAGGAATGTGAGAGATGTGTGGTTGGAGATTAAAGTGTAGAATGTTAGGGTGTTGTAATTGAAATATATTACTGATGTAGATTAAGGAGTTATTTGTGAATTGAAAGTATGAAGTTGAGTTGAGGTTTTTAGGAAATCAGGGAGAAGGTTGAAGGTTTTGGGAGCTAGGTGGGTGAATTGTCTTTGTGCTGATGTAGTATGATATTTGGGTACATTGTAGTATACATATTTGCTTTTATTTCTGGTGGTGTCATTATGTTGTAAGAGTTTTTTTATTGTATTTTTGTATTGATTTTAAATGGAGTTGACGTATATTTGATATCGTATATTATTTAATATCTTGTCGGTTGCTTGTTGATAACACATATTACCATTTTTGGCGCTTTTTGCAGAGGATCAATAATAGTTTGAGCACAGCCACCCCAAATGATGACACCATATGCTAATATGGATAGGCAGATAGCATAGTATACTGATTTAAGTGTTGTAGGAGTAAGGATATTTCTACGGGTTGGAAACACATAAGATAGCTTGCGAATGCGGGGAGTTGGCTATGTGATGATCCCAACGTAGATGTTGATCAATCAAGACCCCCAGATATTTTATGTTGGTGACTTGTGCCAAGTTTTGGCAATTACAGGAAGAATCAGGTCTTGGACAGGAGTGAATTATTATATTATTATTGTTAGTAGGTTGGGTAGCAGCGGACAGACTGAAAGTTTTAAATTTAAAAATTGAATGTTTATTTTTAACAACTTGTGGAATAATTTTCCTAAGTTCGGACTTATTTGAATTCTCCAAACAAATCATAGATACTGATTAGTACTGTGTAAGTGGAATAGAGCAAATGGATGGGGTTCTTTGTTTTATATTTTCATCCTGCCTGTCCTGGTCATAGTATTAGTGAGATTTTGATTGATTTTGAATGGCATTGAAGCCAAATCTAGGGTGAGGGGAAATTGCCTGACAGCCATCTTGTATGACAAACTTTTGACTTTTTAGGTCCATGTGTAGTTTGGGACTAATGTTGCCAGCTTAAAAAGATGGATATAGAAAATTAAATATTAGAGCTTCAACGGCTGTCCCGTATATTAGTAGTTTTTGTAATGGTATCAGTTATTTTGCCAGAGCTCCTACCTGGGAGCAACTTGATACAAGTAAATACCTCTCATAGCGAGGACAAGGACCGACTGATATACGGGGAACATGTAATAAATGATGAGTTGAGATAATAAGAAGAATGTTGCATAAAAGCTTTGATTAATAAATCTAATTTTAAAATGGAAAACGGATTGAGAAAAGCATTTAATATGAAAATGGAAATACGTGAAAAAAAATCAATTAATTCATTTCCATTTGAAATAAAGCTCATCCATGATTGTTAAGCCTAAGGCAATGGGGAGAAGAGGGAGATTGGGTGAAGGAATTATTGAAGGAAACGTCCCTTTCAGAACAGACGTCTAGTGAGGCGGGTAATCTACGTAATAATTTAGTTACAATAGTGACATATTGCCCATCTCACTACACAATGTCTTTGTGCAGTCAGCAAAAAGCAAAAGACATCGGTAAAAGTTGTTGATGCCTCAGTAAAAATCCTTACACGGGCCGGACGAAAAACCAAGCACGATCCAGTCCATAGTTCAAACTGTATACTGACTGTTCCCACAGTTTGCCAATGCGCTTCCAAACAGACAATATTATAAAATAATTTTTATAGAGTTATGGGAATGCTTTTTTTTAAAACGTCAGGAATGTCTTCATTAATAAAGATCTACGTGGTTCTTTGCCAATCACTGTTAGAATAAGGTATTATCTGATACGGCAAGGCAAATGAAAATATTCTAACAACCACTAATTAAAAACCAAAAGCCATTATGAAAATTATACTGAAAGTCCCTGTAACAACTACACTGACCAAATCTTTACCCTTAAGGCGAAGCATAATCACTATTTTGATTAATCTTTATAACGAATTGGTGTACATTAAGAATACCAAAAAATATGCTTTAGATAAATTGAAGGTTTTCCTATCGTTTCGCTTGAGTAGAATACAAATAAAAATATAAATTACTCAATAAAAAATATAAATGTAAACGACTAAAAAATGTGTGTATGCGTAATGGAAACAACTTTAAAAAAATACAGTATTATAGCTAAGATTATCTGTGACAGTTTCACTTGATTAACTTTTTTGCTTTCTTATAAAATTATTTACAAAATAAATAAAAACCAGTTTTGTGCTTGAAATCGAACGTTTCTAGAGTCCATTTGTCAAGCGATTTTAACGCCTATTACCTACAATTTAAACAAGGTTTACCAAGAATACACACATTTTGGCTTGTAGCTTCCTCTTAAATAAAAAGCTGGATGAAAACATATGGAGATCAGAAATAGAATATATACTGATACCCAGAGCCAGCCTTGTGCAGAAGCAAATGGGGCAGTCTTATTCAAATTTATATATACTATTTAAACAATACTTATTAGAAAAAAGTGTTTGAGTGATGCTTTGACGTACCTCTTGAATGCCAACGTATCCTTAAGGACATGTTTCATTGTATGAGACGACAATGGTTAAAGCTCTGACCATGCGGTTGCGGGGAATTCAAACTAGTTTAATCTTACCGCGCGCGGCGAGATGTTGTTTGAATGTGGACACTAGGGTGGTTACAAAAAATCATTGTTGGAATTTTTTTGTGCTGACCCCCCTAAAAGCAGCCAATTGGCTAAAAAATAGATTGGTGAAATTTCAGCTCAATTGGATAAGGTTTACCCGTGCCTCATCAAGGTTGAAGTTTAACTTTCTATAATTTTTTTTTTTTTATAAAATACCTAACAATATTGCAAGATTTAATTACATGTGCTGTCCAGATTTTGCTTTATTTATTTTCTCAATTGTTACATAAAAAAGGGTGTAGTTAAAACTGTTTTCAAAGTAAATACAGCACAATCCATATTGAAAATGATGGATTTACGGGAAAAGAAATGCAAAAAGGTATAAAAAAACAAGAAAAATAATGTTCAAAGTTTTATTATTTAAAATATACAAAGAAAGCATTATGAAAGAAAGAAGTTATAATTATTATTATTTACATTTACAATTAATTATCAGATTAAGGTGGTAATGGCTTAGATAACGTGGCTTTTGAAGAGTCAGGAAAAATTTTTCGACATTCCGATACAACTTGTAACAGAAACTGTCGTTGTTCTTCGTCTTTTGTCAAACAGGAATTGAAGTCTTGGATTAATTTTACCCCTCTTTCAGTTGTGTCATTGACAACCTTAAAACCGTTCACTTTTTTTTGTTGCTTTTAAATAATGTGCATTTTCACACCATATATCAGGATCCGTATTTAAAAATTCTGTATCAATTTCAAATCTTTTGAAAAAATTTAGAGTTTGACGAGAAACAAAAAAATCGATATCTTTGTCCAATAAATTATCCACTTGATGGAGACAGAGTTTTGCTTTCACTCCCTATCACATGTTTGTTCTTCAATTGGAATTAATTGTAGACTTTTTACAGCCATGCTTGTTTAGACACTTTTTTCTAAATTTTCATTGAAGAAAGAAAATGCGCTTGCTCAGAATTGAGGTACCACAGATGATTTATCATTTTAGACATTTATCATTTATCATTTTTAGTCTGCAAATTCTTTATCGATTTCTCTATATTTTACAAGAGATTTTAAAGATTGTAGGTCTTGGTTGGGGGCCAAAGTGGGTTTGGGGGCGTTAAACCACGCTTTTATATAAATGTTTATTAAAAATAAACAAATGTCAGTGATAGCTTTTTATTCTAAATGTAAATTGATCCCTGAAAAGATATATTTTGATACAATAAATGGCCTTTGCCATCCATCTAGGGATATAACTATAAACCAGATAATAACCATTAACTTGAAATTCCTAAAAACATTTAAAAAGTTGAAAAAAATGTTTGTTTTATGTTTTATTATATATTATATTATTTTATTAAATACGATGTTGTTTATTATATTGTTTAATAATGTATAATGTTCAAAGGAAACAAAATTTGATCAAAAGTGATTAAATTAAGTTATTTTTTTCAAAAAATCGTTTTTTCATATTTAATCTCGATGAGGCACAAGTTAACATTATCCAATTGAGCTAAAACTTTCCATATCTTATTTTCTAGACAAATGGCAAATATGAGGGGGGTCAGGCCGGCATTAGGACGAAAATATTTTTTCGCCTTTTACCTTGTAACCCAGCCCAGCACTTATTGAATGACAATCATATTGTACCTTATTATGGGAAATGCGTACAGTGTTTATATTTCTCAGCATTACGACAGCAGTTAACAAACCGCATCCAGTTGGCGCTGGAGAGGTTTTGTCCATCAACATATTCTACGCCGCGTTTGGTATGGTGTATCTGCAGACAAGAATTTAATTAAAATTCATTTTAATAGGGATAACTTATTAAATCTAAAGATTTTAGGGATAACTTATTAAAATTAGAAAGACAACCAAATTTTTTTGAAAAACTACTCGTACAACTGAACACACAGCTTGTAATTCAATGGCTCTCTTACGGAAACAGTTTCCAGGCAGCCTTATCTCCAGATATGGCCATATTCACTGACTTCTTTCTGTCCCGAGTATAAGTTGACAAGCCAGACTGCCTTGAAGATTTCAGGACTAAATCCAGGGGGAATGATGCTACTCAACGTATTCGGGACAGACTACAATCACGTACAAATGTAATTGGCCAGCATCTGAGCAACAGTGAGATGAACATTACATAAAACTGCCGACAAAAAATCCACAACTTACGTAATTAAAAATCTTTTTTAAGCAAAACTGACCGAGTACATTTTATTTGAAAACCATGCGATTCTCGCAATGGACCCAGCATATTTAATCACTGAAGAAGATAAAATCAACAACTCTCCGTGAAAATATGAAGCAGACAAAGACAAAGAAAAAAAAACGTAACGGTCGCAACTGAGACCAGAGGATCTGGATTTTTCAACATACTGATGTCGGTTGTCGGTGCATGAGTGATGTGATGATATTCTTGCGTAGTGCGTAAAATGATTCAATTTTGATGAACTTTAATTTTAAAACTTGGAACTAATAACTAACTAACCATCACACTGTTTCCCCGCGGGTAGGCAGAGAGGACGGATCGCCAAACAACTTGGTCTTGGCATACACTTCTTGCCTCATTCACATTCATACATCGTCTCGTACATAGTCTTCTATTATTATGACTCTTCACATGGCTCGACTCAAGCATCTGATTCACTTGATCGTGCCGTGCCTTCCTCATGCGTCCCCGACATCTGCTACCATTCATGTGTCATTCATTTGTGTCACATATTCTTCTTACACTCCTTTCTTCGCTCATTCGCTCTACATGCCCAAACCTTTTCTGCGTCCCTTTCTTAATCTTACTCATTACGCTTAAATCAGCCTTGCACTCTTATCATCTCATACATAGTTTTACCACACGTACGCCTCAAGGATCTCATTTCTACAGAATTCAGTCTACTTTCATTCTTTCTCTGCCATTTCCATGCCGCACTTCTATTCATCAGGGTAGGTACCAGCACTCCATTGTGGACTGCTAGCTTTGCTTCTTTGGACAATGTTTTTGTTAGTGCCAACTGCGTTCAGTCTTCCATTAATGGAGTTATGTATACAAATCAGACAAGCGATAAAGTACGCACCAAAATAACATAATCTTTATTCGAAATGTGTATTTGTTTTGTTTAAAAGTTTGACGTATGCAATAAATGTTAATTTTTAGTATAATTTTCAAGATGTAAAGGCGATGTCCTGAGGCAAATATTATTTGAATTTCGTTTTGGTTTTCTCGATTGAATATGTCTGAATGAAGTGGAATCTTGGAAGAAGAAATTAACCCACTTTCCGACATCCGATTGAGTTGAAACTTGGCAGATAGATTCATTGTCGATGACAATGCATTATATCAACTTTTTGTGGCACTCAAGAACACACACGCACAGTATTTATGCATATTCCGTATGTACAGGCACAAACAAACTATGCATCTTTATATTTTAGCAGAACTTGCACAAAGTGTTTTTTTTCTAAAATAATTACAGTAGGCGCAATCTATGAATGTTTATTAATAATATTAAGTCGATAGTTAGTTGGTCATAAGTACCTGCCACAAGTATTGGCTGTTCGGGTGGGGCTTTTTGTAGATTTGGCCTTTGTAGGGACCTGCCCGCAGGCCTGCTGGCAGGTCCTCCGCTGCCCAGGCTCCGCGCCCCGCTCCCGGGATCCCCGAGGGCCTCAGCGCCACGTGCGTGGGACAGCCCAGCTCCGCGGTCCCCGTCTTGTCGTCTGGAATAACCAGCAGCGGGCCGTGCAGCGGGCAGAATGTCAGGAAGCATCTTGAGCACTCGTCACACCCTACACAACAAGTAGACAGCTTACACAATTAGTTAACACATTCAGTACACCCTACAACAAGTTGTTAACAAACTCAGTAAACACCCTACATAAGTAGTTAATAAAATAAGTTTAAAAAAGCTCCACACAGCAGGACCTGAAATAAATAATTTCCCTCAAGGTCTGCCATCTTTGGGGAAGCTGTGTGGAGTATCTATTGAGGAAAATAAGGAGTGAACTTGGGTCTCGATGAGACCCAGGTTGTAGGAAGAAGTAATTACAGAAGCCGGCTAATCATTCGACAAGAATGAATCGTAGAAACGACCCTTTCGAATGTGACATATGTCAACCGCCGAAGGGATCGATAAAACTATTTCCTCGCAGTAACTTTTATTGAAATGCCGGTAGAACAACGACAGCATTCCCGCCTCTTTCCATCAAACGGACTGCCTGTTTCTGTTAAGACAGGGAATCTATCAAACGGACTGCCTGTTTCTGTTAAGACAGGGAATCTATCAAACGGACTGCCTATTTCTGTTAAGACAGGAAATCTATAAAATCGACTGCCTGTTTCTGTCAAGACAGGAAATCTATCAAATGGACTGCCTATTTCTGTTAAGACAGGGAATCTATCAAACGGACTACCTATTTCTGTTAAGACAGGGAAAACATAAGACAGTTCCAATATACATATATACATAGCATACACATACGGACACACACACTCACAACACACTTACAGGTGTATGCGTCGTCATCTTGCTCTTGGAGTTCCATATAGTTCACCCTCTTCCCGGGTTTTCTCCTCAGGCGCCTCTTCTTGATGTACACTGGAAGCATACAACAGATTACATTGAAGGCGATGCAGCATCGTATAGCGTTCGGCATTGGATCACTAACAATAACATTCCTTACGCAGATGGCGATAAGGTTGAAACATTGCTAAAAGCCAAAAGAACTGAATTTTCCACATTATACAATAAATCCGTACTCGAAAAAGGGTTCGTAAGTAGGATATTTTGCAATTTAAAGCAGTTTTTATAGGCCTGACCTTTTATTTATTTCTTGGCTTTTTAGACTGAAAAATGCTTGATTTTTTTAAAGGCCAAGATGTGTTCTACTCGAAGTATTTAAACAACTAAAGGATCTTTAATATTTCTAAGAGATCAAATGTTAAAATCAAAAACATATGATTTTGCATTACTTCACATTGCATCATCTAAACCAAACCAAAGATAATACAAGAGCACGGATTATCAAAGTTAATGGTGTGTAAGAATAAACAAAGTGCATAGATGCGGTTTGCAGCAGTATGGGTGAACGATACGTTTCAAAGAACATCTCCATTTTTTCTAATATCTGTGCATGTTAACCTTACGCTCGATATCTGACATGTCTATCTACCGTAAAGTTGGTACTAATACTTATACTGTTCAATTCACTTATGGTCGTGGTCCAGCAAGTTCCCATATCACTTGTAGTCGTTACTCACCAGGCTCGCTGTCATGTCCAGTATCTAAATCCTCCTCCAACGCTCGCACCACCTTATCCATCAACGCCTTCCTCCGAGCGGATCTGCAAAGTGGGTAACAAATATATCTTAGAAAGACAAACATTCCCGGGTTACAAATAACCTGACAATATTTGAAAATCTTCTACTACCACCATAGTAAACGGAAAATGTGTTTTGTGTTGTGATGGAGGACTTAGCCAGCTGAGGAATTGAACACACTACGCTTGGGTGAGATCCAAACGCGATCTCAACAGCCACATTACTTTAAATGGCTTTATCTGTGTTTGGTGAAGAGATCTGAGTAGTCAGGTACTTGCCCACCTACTTTCCTTTCCCACTGCCTTTAGCCCCACAACACACCCCAATTGGGGACGCCATTGTCTTACTGGCTCCAGACGGTTAGGAGCAGTCGGGTCTCTTTTGCGGTATTCATATAAACAAATAATTCTCAATACTTACGCATCTATTTCCAATTGTGTAAAACCTTTCAAACATTGCTCCATACCATCTTCCTGCAAAAATTCAATACAATTAATTATCTCTTTTCTGCTAATTCTTGACATAAAATTAGTGACACTTAATACATTACAAAATTCTAACAATAATATACATACTAAATTATTCCCAGTGAGTTAAAAAAAACTCATTTCAGGAAAGACATCATTGATTTAACAGGGACTTCAATGAACAGTGTGCATAGATTTTAAAACAGATTAGACAGACTTAGCACAGTGACCGAGTTGCATCAGGAGTCAACAGAAATTCCAATGTAGGCAACATTGTCATCAAACAATTAGCACCATTTAAATTTTAACATTCTACCAAAATGTGATCAGATAACAAGCACAACAACATGACAGTATTGTGATCAGATGACAAGCACAACAACATGACAGTATTGTGATCAGATGACAAGCACAACAACTTGACAGTATTGTGATCAGATGACAAGCACAACAACATGACAGTATTGTGATCAGATGACAAGCACAACAACATGACAGTATTGTGATCAGATGACAAGCACAACCACATGACAGTATTGTGATCAGATGACAAGCACAACAACATGACAGTATTGTGATCAGATGACAAGCACAACAACATGACAGTATTGTGATCAGATGACAAGCACAACAACATGACAGTATTGTGATCAGATGACAAGCACAACAACATGACAGTATTGTGATCAGATGACAAGCACAACAACATGACAGTATTGTGATCAGATGACAAGCACAACCACATGACAGTATTGTGATCAGATGACAAGCACAACAACATGACAGTATTGTGATCAGATGACAAGCACAACAACATGACAGTATTGTGATCAGATGACAAGCACAACAACATGACAGTATTGTGATCAGATGACAAGCACAACCACATGACAGTATTGTGATCAGATGACAAGCACAACAACATGACAGTATTGTGATCAGATGACAAGCACAACAACATGACAGTATTGTGATCAGATGACAAGCACAACAACATGACAGTATTGTGATCAGATGACAAGCACAACAACATGACAGTATTGCTTTTCTGTAATCACAATTTATTCAAAAGATGAAACGGGCCTAGAATCTGCGTTTAAGGCGATTCACCACGTTGTGTAACATTTTAAATCGGTCCGCTAACAGTAACACTCCTTATGTAGATGGCGATAAGGTTTAAACTCCCACAACACCAGCCACCATGTTTTGATTCATGAAATTCAGGCACAAATATTTAAATGGAAAATGGGTTCGTAAGTAGGAGATTTTGAACTTTAAAGCAGTTTTATAAGCCTAGTGGTTTATTTTTCTATGATTATAAAAAGACTTGTTTATTTCAAAGGCCAAGATGTGTTTAAAAAATATAATAAGCAGTAATTGTTGATTGAGGTACTAGTACATATTGAATCATTTGGTGGGTTGGAAATAAGCCGATATAGCTCAGTGGATACAGAGCACTTGACCGGACATCAGAAGGCACGGGTTCAATTCCCGTTGGCGGCATTTATTTTTACTCGGGAGATATTTTCAGTTTGTATTAGTATTTCTATGACTAATTATTGCTTATAATTATTTGTTATCCTTTATGCTATGCATCAAAACCTTGTCTTATAAACGTTAGTTTATCATTAAAAAATAAGTATATTTTCGGCTTTGCAAATGATATTCTTTTCAGCATCAGTTATTGAGTGTGCGTAGTAGAAAGTTTTCAATATTTCAAAGAGAGCTTCTGAAAATGAAGGTACAGGAAGCGGCTCCTCTTCATCAATATCGACCTCTTTTGTTGTCTCCGTCAATCTTGCGTCACACAAGCTTTCGATAGTTTCTATCTCACACGTTGGAATATTGTCGTCGAAAGTAACAAAATTGTTAAAATTTGTCCGAGTATCTAATCTAAGCCAATCATCTTCAGAAACCTCAACGTGTTCTAGTTGTTCATCTAAAGATTCTGACACTCTATTGTAACCATCACAGGGGTAGGCAGAGAGGACGGACCGCCAGACAACTAAGTAACCATCACAGGGGTAGGCAGAGAGGACGGACCGCCAGACAACTAAGTAACCATCACAGGGGTAGGCAGAGAGGACGGACCGCCAGACAACTAAGTAACCATCACAGGGGTAGGCAGAGAGGACGGACCGCCAGACAACTAAGTAACCATCACAGGGGTAGGCAGAGAGGACGGACCGCCAGACAACTAAGTAACCATCACAGGGGTAGGCAGAGAGGACGGACCGCCAGACAACTAAGTAACCATCACAGGGGTAGACAGAGAGGACGGACCGCCAGACAACTAAGTAACCATCACAGGGGTAGGCAGAGAGGACGGACCGCCAGACAACTAAGTAACCATCACAGGGGTAGGCAGAGAGGACGGACCGCCAGACAACTAAGTAACCATCACAGGGGTAGGCAGAGAGGACGGACCGCCAGACAACTAAGTAACCATCACAGGGGTAGGCAGAGAGGACGGACCGCCAGACAACTAAGTAACCATCACAGGGGTAGGCAGAGAGGACGGACCGCCAGACAACTAAGTAACCATCACAGGGGTAGGCAGAGAGGACGGACCGCCAGACAACTAAGTAACCATCACAGGGGTAGGCAGAGAGGACGGACCGCCAGACAACTAAGTAACCATAACAGGGGTAGGCAGAGAGGACGGACCGCCAGACAACTAAGTAACCATCACAGGGGTAGGCAGAGAGGACGGACCGCCAGACAACTAAGTAACCATCACAGGGGTAGGCAGAGAGGACGGACCGCCAGACAACTAAGTAACCATCACAGGGGTAGGCAGAGAGGACGGACCGCCAGACAACTAAGTAACCATCACAGGGGTAGGCAGAGAGGACGGACCGCCAGACAACTAAGTAACCATCACAGGGATAGGCAGAGAGGACGGACCGCCAGACAACTAAGTAACCATCACAGGGGTAGGCAGAGAGGACGGACCGCCAGACAACTAAGTAACCATCACAGGGGTAGGCAGAGAGGACGGACCGCCAGACAACTAAGTAACCATCACAGGGGTAGGCAGAGAGGACGGACCGCCAGACAACTAAGTAACCATCACAGGGGTAGGCAGAGAGGACGGACCGCCAGACAACTAAGTAACCATCACAGGGGTAGGCAGAGAGGACGGACCGCCAGACAACTAAGTAACCATCACAGGGGTAGGCAGAGAGGACGGACCGCCAGACAACTAAGTAACCATCACAGGGGTAGGCAGAGAAGACGGACCGCCAGACAACTAAGTAACCATCACAGGGGTAGGCAGAGAGGACGGACCGCCAGACAACTAAGTAACCATCACAGGGGTAGGCAGAGAGGACGGACCGCCAGACAACTCGGTAGTGGCACGCACTCCTTACCTCATTCACATTCATACATACTCTTTTATTATTCTGACTCTCGACATGGCCCGACTCAAGTATCTGATTCACTTGATCGTGCCATGTCTTCCTCGGGCGTCCTTGACTTCTGCTACCGTTACATTACACTCTTTCTTCGCTCATTCGCTCTACATGCCCAAACCATCTAAGCGTACCTT
This sequence comes from Hesperophylax magnus, assembly GCA_026573805.1. NCBI lineage: Eukaryota > Metazoa > Arthropoda > Insecta > Trichoptera > Limnephilidae > Hesperophylax > Hesperophylax magnus. Next base: position 3,396,664 of record JAIUSX010000059.1, read on the forward strand.
TCTTAATCTTAATCATTACACAATTATATAAACACTATTTATGAACGCATAGATTATAACGAACGTTACGTTTAACCTTAACGCGAAACTTTTATATGTAAAAAAAAAACAAAATGGTGCCGAACTGCCACTATTTTATGACAATGTTAGGTACGTTTTAATTTCTGCAAATTCATCCCATAATTAGTAAATGAACAGAAAACAGACCTTCTTGTTCTTTAGTCTTATTCGCATTCGGGCCTTCTGCTGTTGTACCCTGAACTCCGGCGTCTTCAGCTTTGCGGCTACAAAAGTTCATATTTTAATAAAATTTCATGTATAATATAACATATTATAAATATATCATTTTATTTATTTTTTATATATTTTTATTATAATACCTTGCTCCTTGGCCTCGAGATCGGCCTTGAACTTCTCATAGCGAATGATAAAATCTGGTTTTTCAAGTTTTCCTGTGGATAAAGTGAACGAGTAGTGAACAATTAAACAATTAAAGATAGAGAAGAGGGAGTCGGTATGGGTTTTAAAATTAAGTCCCCGCATTCCGAATTATAACATATGTCCCTTAAACAATTCTGTGATAATAAAAATGAAATCTACCCTCATATGAGAGAATAAAGCAATCGTCGCTTTCGGATGTGCAGCATCGTCGCCCTGATCTACGCCTCCAGTCTCGTGAAGCCGTTGGAAAATCTGTTTAGTTGCTGAGCAACAAACATCACTGATTGCAGTAGTGCCACCACTTTAGCGGCTTCGTCAGCAGTGGTGTCCATTTTAAGTACTTGTTAATTATTCACATGTGACCTCTTCAACGTTTGGATAGAGAATGACCTACAAGAGGTTAAATGTATTTTCAATTGATATCAATTCGAATCGACGCCCAGTGTATTTGTTTTCATTACAAGTAGGTACCTATGTAGAAGTGATATAAATATATCGTCGCTAAGTGGCTTTAGCACAGTTTGATAACGCTTTCAGAAGGCGAAACAGCTACGCGTAACAGTCACTCGTAATAACTAACTGTTTTTTATAAATTTAATAATAATAATATTGAATATATAAAATAAAACAAAAAATCAAAATGGAGTACTACAAATTAAACTTGATAATAATTAAAACAATATTTTTCCAAATCACTCAGGATGGGTTGTTTCATAGATTTGAACAATTCATCAAATTTTTACGTTCTGTTTTGGGTTCTGTGAATGTTCTATACAATTTCTGTTATTATATCATTATAGGCCAGTTACTTGACAGAACTGAAATAATAACAGAACTTGAAAAGAACTTTCACAGAACTGTTCAAATTCTCTGAAACAACCCGTCGTAAGTCTTATTTCGAAAATCTCTTTATGACAGAACAATTAGCAAAAAGTTTGATAGAATGCTGTAAAGTGTGTTAATTTCCACTTCTACCATTTGTATTTATTCATTTGCGAAAACAAATGTGAATTTCAAACAGATGTATTTAAAAATGATGATACTTAAAAAAATAATGTGTATTGAAAAATGCTAAATAAATAATTCACATCATTATAAATACATAATAATTGCATGAGTATTATGTTTTTATTCAAGTGAGAAAATGCTAATTTTACAAAAAAAACAATGAAAATACTGCTTATTATAAATATGCACAAAATCGCTTGGAGCTAACATCTAAGAAAGTCAAATTGCAAACCACAATACAAAATTTGTATACATAAAAATAACAAACGGAATAAAAAATATAGCATTTACGAATCACCTTATGAGATATACAAAACTAATTTTATTAATTGACTAAATAACCGTCGCTGACGAACTATCAAGGAAAGGGGCGAAAGCATCGCTTGTTGGATCCGAGTCGGCCGTAGGAGTAATTACATATTGATAGGTGGGTCAAATCCCAGCACCGCAAAGAATGGGAGAGGTCACCGGGAATGAGACAATCCAAAGTACTCATAAAAGGACCAGACCCTAGACGAACCAAGAAACTACTTGATATGGACAGAAACTCGCTGAGGGAACTGGTAGGACTACTAACGGGACACTGCCATCTCAGGAGACACATGCAGATATTGGGAGTGGAAAACACCAATAGATGCAGGAAATGTGAAGAGGATGAAGAGACTCCAATTCACCTTTGGTGCCAATGTCCCGCCCTGGTGGGAACTAGGCGCAGATACCTGGGGAGACATACAGTAGAACCAGAAGACATAGCCACATACCAAAAGGATTGAGGTAAAATGGGAGATAGCACAATGGGCCTATAAAAAAAAAACTAAACAATTCTCCACCGGGGTAGGCAGAGAGGACGGACTGCCAAATAACTTGGTCTTGGAACACGCTTCTTGCTTTATTCACATTCATACATACCCTTTTATTAATCTGACTTTTGACATGGCCCGACTCAAGTGTTGACATAATCCTTTCTTCATCCATCACTAATACTAATTAGGTTGTCAATAGGAAAAAAATTCAGAAAATAACTTTTGGCACACTTTTAGGCACAGATTGTGGAATTTACACTTCGTTTCAGCTAAATTACTGCAAACATTGATCTTTTAATGAAATATTGATCAAAAATTAAGTTATATAGTATAGAACATGTAATGTGATGTGGTAAGGGCTAAGAGGTAGTCCCTCCACCCGCCTCACGGCATCCCCAAATGTGAAAATAATATCCATAAGGGCTCCGGTGTGGAAAATAGTAAAAAAAGACAGAAAAGCAACAAGTTACCTTGTTCGTAGAGCACGTACATGCATTTTGCACCGTGCCTGATCTCTTCTCTCATGAGTTTCCACTCATGCTTGGAAAAGAATCCGCTCACGTCTACATTTTCGGGTGCCATTTTATCTGTACAATAGAAGCGTACAATTACATAACAAACTTCGCCACATCACTCTTAATTAAAGCTATTATTATATAGTTAAATGGTTTAATACACAGTAACAGTACGCTAAAGAGAAGTTGAGTTCCTACCTTTAGTGATTAGTGATTAAAGAATACGAATCATAGATGAAATCGTTTCCCTCTTATATAGAAAAGAGAAGCCATAGATGTACAGAAGCAACATTTTTGACGATTGCTATTCCTTCCAAGCGACACAACAAATCATTTTGTGTATTTGATTGTACATTAAATTAATACAAAATCACCGTCAAGATAATACCTACTTGCTAAGGTTTTCATATAAAACAGTTTTACCAACCCATTTACCAATGTATATGACCGCTGTACATTAGAACAGGAGCTATTGGTTCATTATATGAATTTTAAGAACAAATTTCTTCAACATATGATAATTCCTCACATGACAATTCAACACTGTCATATGCTGTCAATTGTCATAGCTTGTCGTATCACAGATAGAGGTGAGGCGTATTTATCGTACCCAGTAAAAGTACTGGGTATTTCCATGCGATACTTTGTACTAGTGACAGATCTCCAAAATACCTTGTTCCAAAATACTCTCGAGTATTTCATACCGGGACTAAATATTTTTAATAGGTACTTTTACCAGGTATTTTTAAAAGGTATTCTTGATAGGTATATTTAATGGGTATTTTTAGTAGGTATTTTTTAGTAGGAATTTTTGATAGGTATTTTCGATGGGTACTTTTGATGGGTATTTTTAGTAGGTACTTATGATAGATATTTTTGATTGGTATTTGTTATGACGATATTTTGCTTTTTCAAAATGGAATTCCGTAGCTACCCCCCCCCCTCCATGGATTTCAAATATTTTGTGGGGATTACTCATTTTGAAATTTTTATGGGGAATTATGTTTTACTTAAATTCTCTAACAACCCCCCCCCCATGGATTTCGATGAATAAAAGGAGGAATCAAGCTCACGTAGAATATTTGCGGGGAACATGTGGGCAGAATTTATACGAGTGCATTAGAATTACGTATTCTGAATCAATCCTCAGGTCGGTATTAAATACTTTTGAGTATTTTGTCACAGGTATTTTTCTGTACCTGTACCTGTACCCAGTAACGAAAAGTACTCATAGGACCCACCTCTACACAGATTCAGAACAATGCAAACTCAGAATAGTACATCTTCATCACACGGGATTCTGCACACTTTTTGCAGTGTTACCAATAAACACGCACCAAAACTTGCCTTCCATTTTATGGCTGTTCAAGCTTGTCAAAACAATAGTCAATAAATATGTAGAACGTACTTAATTTCTTATAATATTTGCGTGAAAATGGCAAAATTTACGTAGGTATTTTGCGTAAAATTCGCATTATCAAAGATCTTATAATTATTATCCCGAATACCAACTTCATTGAAAGGGGGGAGGGGGGGGTTTCGATGTAGGCGGGGAAGTATGGCGTTCGGTGGCTGAGTTGACATTGCGTTTGGGTCTCACCCCGGCGTAGTGTGTTCAATTCCTCGGCTATAAGTCCTACACCACAACATAAGCAACATTTTCCGCTTACTATGGTGATTGGTGGTAGGTAGCAGGAGATTTTCAAATTTGTATGTTCTCTTAGAAATTTACTATCATCTTTTAACCGGTTGTGTGCCAACCTTTCCTTATCTGTGGTGTGTATTTACTACACATTGCTTCTAGTAACTTTAATAACTCTATAAATATAATAAATTCTGGGTTCAGATTTTAGGTATTTCTCCGTTATACGTTTATGCACTGATATAAAAAATAATATTTAACATAGTTTTCAAATTCAATTAAAAATCAGAGATTTTTGTTAATAATCGGAAACAAATACACCAACACAATCAAACGTGTGATACTGCTACGCGAAGAGTGTGCGAGGAAATGACACGCTATTGATGTCCCGCTTTAGTTCGCTATGCGGGAACATGGGAAATCCACATGTCCGCAGTTGTATTTTGATTTAGAACATCGATACCTACGACCGCATAGCTGTGTGTGTGCCAGCCGCCAGCCAGTCGGAAGAGATAGTTTATTTATGGTCGGAAGCGGACCGTCGTTAGATAAGGACTTCTCGCACGTTTTTTTAGCATCTGCCGATGTTTTTTTCATGTCTTCAGCAATTAAATTACAATTATTATCACTTTTGGTATAAAATATAATAATAAACATAAGCGATTAGCTATGAATATTCATGTTTTTCCGATATTAAATCGCTTATTTTGAGATGTGTATTGACTACACAGCACCGGAACGCGTGAACAAGGCCGGCCATACAAAATGAGCGCGTTAACACGCTGTTCTATATGACGATTGTGCTTATCAAACTCAAGTAATTTGAAAAATCTAAAATATGGAACCCACGGTGACATCTATTGGGATGGTGAAGAAATAATTATAATATAACATATTATATCGACTTTAGAGTCATCTAAATGAAGCTTCTTTTGACGTTCAATATGTGTCACTAATGCAAAATTGCTACTTAGAGGGAGAGGGTTGGAATATTGATTTTTATTATTGATTATTTCGTTTTTGTGCTATAATAATTATTTTTACGTGTGCAAGGAAGTACTTATATGTTTTTAGTGTACAAAGTGTGGTCTCTGTTTTTTTACGATTTTGGAGATTTTATACGTTTTTTGCGAGAAGTATTTTACAAAGTGTCTGTTTGAGTGACAAGATTTTTTTTACACCCATTGTAAAGTGTGTGATTTTCAGAGATGTGCAAAATGGGTTCCCAAAACCTTTTGAAATGCAAAATGGAATTGGTTCAAAACTCTTCCATTCGAAAATGCAAAATGGTTTTTAGTAAAGCATTTCAAATGCAAAATACCTATTCTCAAAATGCAAAATGTTTTCTCAGGTCAAACAATTGAAATAATTATAGAACTTTCAAACAATTTTGTCATTTAATAATGGACATCAATGTAGAACAAACATATTACATGATGGTAAATCCAAAAACACCACGACTACAGATTATGAAACCACAAAAAATTTGCGCGGGACTAATGTTGCCAACGTAAATACGTAGAAACTGTTATCTAACATTTAATATTACAGCGTCATGGCCCCATTTTCAGTATTTTTTGTAATGTTATCATTCAATTGCCAGGGCTCCTACCAGGGAGCAACTTGACAAATGTAAATTATCTCTCATAGCGAGGTTGAGGACCGACTGATATTTGGGGCTTATGAAAAAAAGATGAGTGGAGATTGTAGGAAGAATGTTGCAAAAAAGCATTTAAAATGGAAAATGCATTGAGAAAAGCATTTAAAATGCAAAATGGAAAATACCCATTTTGCATTTCCATTTGAAATGGATTTTTTTGAAATAAAGCACATCTCTGACAACAATGCATACCGTATGATGTTTGGACTTCCCAGACTTCTCTTCAATGTTCACGGAAGGGCGAGTTCCCGGATTTGCAGCTCTAATAAGGTGGCAGGACTGAGGGGAAGGATCAACAACTCCAGATATCAGTCCTTATCATTGAATCCCGTATGACTCCAGGATCGGGCATCGAGGAGTGTTGGAGAAAGATGTTGGCCCCCCATTAGTAAAACCCCCTCGATCCGCTCTAATAAAAACCGAGGTGGTTGAATATTTATTCTCTTATGATACCACCCTCTTTTTTTCTTGTATTTCGTTGTTTTATTTTTTTATTCTTATTTATAAACGTGTTCTCACAAATCCCTGTATGTTATAACTATGTACTTATACTCTCTATTGCACTTACCTCCCCACATTCTGGAATAAATAATTTATTAATATTATTAATGTTTTTTATGAAACGTATCACCAAATCATTTGATAAATAATGTTGGAATAATTCTATATGAATATTTTTAAGAAATTAGTGCCTCAAAATATATAAGATACATAACGAAATTTATTAAAATTCTAGCAATGTGTTCTTTCTCCGTGCTTATCAAGAGATTTTATATTTATATTAGTTGCCTACAAATATAGTATAAAGCCGGCGGTTCCGCGAACCACTAGTGAAGCGTAGAACCCTGATTGGTCGACAGAGACACGGCGGCAAATCAGAGAACTAAACTCAGGGGCTAGATACTATATCATTACTACTATAATACTGTACTTAATAAACTCAGGGGCTAGATACTATATCATTACTACTATAATACTGTACTTAATAAACTCAGGGGCTAGATACTATATCATTACTACTATAATACTGTACTTAATAAACTCAGGGGCTAGATACTATATCATTACTACTATAATACTGTACTTAATAAACTCAGGGGCTAGATACTATATCATTACTACTATAATACTGTACTTAATAAACTCAGGGGCTAGATACTATATCATTACTACTATAATACTGTACTTAATAAACTCAGGGGCTAGATACTATATCATTACTACTATAATACTGTACTTAATAAACTCAGGGGCTAGATACTATATCATTACTACTATAATACTGTACTTAATAAACTCAGGGGCTAGATACTTTATCATTACTACTATAATACTGTACTTAATAAACTCAGGGGCTAGATACTATATCATTACTACTATAATACTGTACTTAATTCGTAAAAAAATATACGTTAAGGCGATACACTACGTAGTGTCATATTTTAAATTGAGCCGCTATCAATAAAAACCCTTACGTAAATGGCGATAAGGTTTAAATTCCCGCTGAACACCATCCGCCTGTTTTGATTTATGCAAGAATAAAACATGGCCAAAAAGTGCCTTTTATTTTATTTTGTGGATGTTCAGGCATAAATGTATAATTTTTTTTCGATCATTTTATAAATAACTTAATTTGCCACATTATACAATAAAATCATAACCGAAAATGGTTTCGTAAGTAGGAGATTTTGAACTTTAAAGCAGTTTTCATAGGCCTTTACATTATTTTTTCTGGGCTTATAAAAAGACTTACTAAAAAATACTCGATTATTTCAAAGGCCAAGATGTATTCTACTCGCAGTATTTAATTAAAGCATCTGACCACAGACATAGGAATTAATAGACGAGAAGATAATGGCGAGGGGTAAAATCAACTGTTGAAGAACGAAGGGAGTAAGGCTGACTGTGATTCGTCAATAAATCAATCTGACAGTAAATAGGCATCTCGCATTATAATATCACCATTTAGTTCTTAAAAGTAAAATCTGCTTTTGAATGAATAGACATTTTTACATGGGAGCGCAAATTACTCGCCACGTTATGAACTAATTTGCGAAGTCCAAATTCGGCAAAGTAAGGCAGCTTCTATTTTCAGAGTCGTAGTTAGTTTCAGAGTATTTAGTTAATACACTTTTACAAATATCTCATAATTTACTTACCCCAGTAAACAACGATGAGCACACTTGAGAATCGCTACATTGTGATGTGATAGTATATGTTTCTAAAACTGATCCATATAATACGGTGTGAATAAGCTTAAAATAAAGTAAAATAATGCTTACTTATGGAATGTAATACGACAATTGGGTTTATTCTCTTTTTCACATCTATTTTTACAAGTTTTCATATCACAAATCAACATTTTTGCCGTGTTATTTCGTAAAATGAACTGATGATGCCTCGACCATAGTTCGCATAAGAATGATGACGTCACGTTTTCAAATTTCACTTGAGGCCATATGCGAGCCCAGCCGGCTCAATGGAACCGGTATGGGGAGTGGGGATAATACGCTTTTAATCACTTAGGGCAGGTCTACTAATATTCATATGTCTATGCATCTGACACATTTCTAGGCGACCAAATTTTCAAACCAAAAACATATGATTTTGAATTACTACGTATGGCATCACCTTAATAATTTTATTTGTATAATAATGTATAATATGAAAGAACCTACCCTCCCCAATAAAGACTCCAACTAAATGCTTGGAGTAAGTATATAATAGTAACTAGCCCTAGGTTTACAAATCTCAAGTACGCCTAACAATTGAATATGGGAGCCACCTCTGGGCTGGAACACCACAAAAATAAGTTTCCAATACCAACATCGCGACGTAGTGTTAGTACAAGAAACCCGTTTTTTATAAAATATAAACCGAACATTCTTTTGTAGCAAAAATAATGATTTAAATTGTTATGAAGCGAGCCCACTAAAACGTTTCGTAAATGTGAATAAGAAAGCTCTGAAAACAAGGTTGATTGAAATGTTGAATAAATTATTTCAATATTTAGAATTTACAAGATTCATCAAGAACTCAAACCCAACAAGTTAATAAGTATCACGAAAGATAAAAGTTAGCGCAGAATAACCAAAGATGGCGGTAGTATTATCATAATTATTGGAATTAATTAATGTTAAAACAAATTAATTCCGCAAAACTACAAACAAATAATACGAAGAATTTAAAACAAAAGCGCGGTTTAAACCACAACATGAGACTAAATTACAACCATAAGATCCGAAGTGGTAATAAACACGTGATTAAAGTTATGATTCACTATTTAATGTTTAATTTTAAGTTGTAAACTGAAATACAAATTTCATAGTTTCATAACATTCAAAAGGCGTGAATTGAGACCCAATATATCCTTAATTTAAGATAGAAAACAAATCCCACCAATTAAACGTTACGGAGCATTGAAAATTTAAAAGTTAACAATATAGAAATTAAAAATTTTAAATGCAAAGTTAAAAATTCAAAAATAATTTAATGAAAACAAATATAAAATAATTATTTGGTAATTAGTTATCATATTATTAATTTGATAATTAATTATATATAAAGATGCAAAAGTCGGTCATTTTAAATACATGTAGGATAACGAAAGATTTTTTAAATATTTATGTTGAGGGATCAGTAGGATTTATAGGCCCTGTTAAAAGTTCTACCGAGCCGAACCCTCTGATATGAAAATATCTGGAGTCGGTGAATTATTTTCCATTTGATCTCTGGTGAGTGGACGTGTTGTTCTTGTATTGTTTTGTATTTATTTTGCTTATATAATGCACTTGCATAATGTTGATTGATTAGATGATCATTTGTGGAAAAGTGTGTGGAAGGGTTTAGTTTTTCCTGTGGGGAAGATTTAACCCGGACATAAAATCGGAAGTTTGTAAAAATGAATAATAATTCGAAGAAGAATCTCAAATAATAAAGTATAAATTTATTATTCACTTCAAAATATAAACACGGAAATCGATTTGAAACCTTTACTATTGCGCAGTTGAAAATTATTAATCATGAAGTCGCACTTCAGACACGAATGGAATCCAATGAACCCTCATTACAAGATGGATTACAAAACCTGTGACAATACAATGAAATACAACAGTGAAGTCAACAATGTGAATGATCAAAACTCAAAAGTTTGAATACGAAATTTGATCAGAAAAGAAAAAAAAATTCTACCGCGGATAAATATTATTTAAAATAACAGTAAATATGTCGTGAATTTATTTGAATATATCTTTATTCTGAGATGGTAAAATACAACAATGAGATTAAAATTTTTATAAAATTATTGCAAGATTAAATACTTTTGTAAATAACGAAAATTAATGTACAAATTTCGAGTAATAGTTCCCAAATAAATCCTCCTAAAGAGTTGGACAACAATAGACGAAAAATGTAACATTCGATTGAGTTTAATAATAATAATAATAATAATAATAATACTTGGATGACTTGTATAGCGCCGTTTTTGTGCAAAAACACCTCAAATACAAAGTTGAAATAGAAATATTTAATTTGGAGAGATTTTCTATATATATATATTTTTTAAATTATACAGGGTGTCCGGGGGTAAAGTGCAGTAACTTCGTGGGGGGATTCTACATGATCGTAGGAGTAAAAAAGATAAATAACTTTTTCCGAAATTCCAATTTTTTCTTTTTCATACAAAAAGACATACCTGCTAAAATGCCATAGTGTAGGTGCAAACTTACCCGATAAATTCGCAAGTGTGAACGTGGCAACGTTGCATATTGTGAGTGGCGCGTATCCATGGAAACCGATATTGTGAGTGGCACGTATCCATGGAAACCGCATGTGAATTGTAAACAATAACAACACAGAGTTCGCCGTATGTTTTGATATTTTACCAAATTCAAAAGAGAACTGCACTAAGATCACGTTACACTTTTTATTATAAAAAATATTAATAACTCATTGAACACTTAACTAATTTCATCGCTTTTTACTAATTTAAAATATTTTCAAAATGTCCACCTTCTGCTTGTAGGCAAGTATGTAAACGTACAGTAATATTATTTATAATTCGTACATTGTGGCGTATTTCATCTGCGGCTTCGTGAATACGTAACCGGAGATCTTCGACGTTATTTACTTCTTTGGCGTAAACTTTATCCTTCATCGCACCCCAAAAGAAAAAATCTAACGGTGTCAAGTCTGGAGAACGCGCCGGCCATGGCGAAGTACTCCCTCGTCCAATCCAACGATCTGGGAATTGTTCGTCTAGGTAGCGACGAACGGCAAGTCCGAAATGTGGTGGAGCTCCATCCTGTTGAAACCACATTTCACGTCTTCTATTTAAATCAACTTCTTCCAAAAGAACGGGAAGGTCATTCTTCAAGAAATCCAGGTAATTTATTGAATTAAGCCTAGGTGGCAACACATGCGGTCCTATAATTTGATTGTTAATAATTCCAGCCCAAACGTTAACGGAGAATTGAACTTGATGGTGCAACTGCCTTACGGAGCGCGGGTTTTCATCCGCCCATTCATGCAAGTTATGCAGGTTTATCACACCAGTTCTGTTGAACTGGGCCTCGTCCGTCCAAAGGATGTTCCCAATGAAGTTCGGGTTATTAAGTTGCTTACGAAGTAGCCACTGACAATATGCAATCCTTGATACGGGGTCACGTTCCAGAAGGCCTTGCACGCACCGATAATGGAACGGGTGCATTCCGTACGTCTTGAAGAGATCCCAGATAGAACTCTTAGGAACACCAGTCATTGCGGAAATTCTACGAAGCGACAATGTAGGATCATTTACAATTGTAGCCATGATGAAGTCTTCGTCCGCTATTGGTAAATTAATAGCATTGTTGTTTCGGGGTCTTCGGCCAATTCCTTGTTCGCGAATAAGTGCATGCGTTTGAACAAAAACACGAGCGTTGGGCACATTACGATTCGGAAAACGACGTGCATATTCCCGGCGCGCCGCTTCGGAATTTCCACCATGTAGTCCATAAAAATAATGAATATCTGCCCGTTCTTCGTTGGTAAAGCGAGGCATTGTCACAATAATTCTGTATTAAAATTACGCACAAAAGAAACACATTTTTAACAGTTAGGTTACTCTTAAACTAAATAAAACTCGATGTTTAAGGAAAACACGCACCGAATAAAGATGTACTTTTTAGTAAGACTTAAACACTAGATAAAGACACTAAATTAACAAGTTTTTATTTAAATGAGACTTTTAACACTAGATAAATTAAATTTTCAAAGTTGTTTACTCCGCGCGTCAAATACATTACATTCAAAGCACAGACGTTTGCTTACTGAAGGGGCGCGGGATGTAGATTTGGCAACGACGAAAAAAAGAATGCCGTCTAGGCACGTCGGAGAAATTTTTCGTTATTAGCTTAAAAGTACATCTAAAAGTTGGAATTTCAGAAAAAGTTATTTATCTTTTTTACTCCTACGATCACGTAGAATCACCTCCCGAAGTTACTGCACTTTACCACCGGACACCCTGTATAAAAGAATGTCAAAACGTCGTGAATAAATGGAAGTCAAAACACAACATGATTTAAAGTAGAAAATTGTTCTATTGTAGGTAGCTCGTATTATTTACCTTTAGCGAGACAATCTACATGAATTTACGATCGCTACATATCAATTGTAACTAACCTCGCACAACGTTTTATCTGCATAAACAGCTTTTAAATGTTTGACAGTCATGCAGTTTGGTTTAACTATAGTTTCCCTGGGCATTAAATTCATGTCCTATCAGTTTCCTTGATTCTGGTGTCAATTGAGCACCATTTTCCTCAATGGCTTTTAGGTTATGTTTATGAAGAACTTCCCATACTGGAAAAATATAGAATCAATCAGTAATACGATCTCATGTTACCATATTAACTTTAATATGTACGTAATTTACCGAATACGAATGAAAACTATACTCACTGCTAAGCATTCATCTTTACGTTTACATTGTAAAAAAATATTACGCAAAAGTACAAACAAATAACAGCTTTATTGAATTTCCCAACAGAACATTTTTAATAATGAACGCCCTATGAATAATTTTACTGAGAGCATCATGCCGTCAGTTTCTTGTTATTATCTGATATCATTCTGGATTGATCTTCACAATTAACTCTGTCTTCACCATGTCCACTGACAAGCAGTTTCGCTCGTCTGTCCACAAATTTCCCATTAAAGAAAAGACGCGTTCAACAAAAGCATTGCTTATGATATATTGCATTGGTTGAGGTTGAGGTGACTTTGAATAACTGAATCCATTGCAAATCAACAGGCAATGTGTAATCACTAGATTGTACGAACTGAGAAATACTTGGTTTAATTTTCGGGTCTCGTCATAAAGTTTATTTTCGTCGACATTTTTCAAACCAAGTGATTCGACAGCTTCCACAGTATCTTCGTAACTTATTGCACTTGTTAGATCGAATTTGGAAAAGATTTTGAATACAGAATCCTTAAAATCATAATATTTCTGTATGTATTCAAGAGTTCTCCTGTAAATCTCATTGGCTTCTTTTTTAATTGATCCTGATCAGATGGCCTCAAAAAGTTTATGTTTCTCATTATTTTGGCACCGTAAAATTCATCTTGCAGTCGGCTTTCAATCTTGTCTTTTATGTTTCTCATAATTGGGTGCAATAGTATGGCTTCTTGAAATATAAATAACATTCCTGTAGTGTGATCTTTCTAGATAAACTTCTAGCGTCTTTGGATTCGCCTTCGCCACACTCTTTTACGAATTCCCATATTATTTTATGGCATGCTGCGTCACCACGACTTTTAAAATACGCTGATACAGCAGGCCACGACAATGTCAATCGGTCAACAGCTCTCCCCAAACTTAACCATCTAGTTGGCCTATGTCGTAAAACATTTCTGTATTAAATTTCGAACTCCTCAAAAAATGTTTGTAATTCTCTCGTGCGTTTTGCACTGTTCGAAAATTCCGCATACACTTTCATAATCAAGTTTTCCACTTTAAAGCTTTCATGCCATTTCTTCCAGCGTCGTTTTTCGCTTCGCTGTCACCGCCCGGTCTGACCCGGAGATATCGATGTTAAACCAGTAGCCCGGACATGCACCATGCAAACCCGGAGAGGTGGCAGCCCTAAGTACAATGTATATTAGTACTGGAGGAATGGAACAGAGTTTATGATATTATGACAAGTCTGTGTTTTGGATGGCGGCTGTTCCTATGCAGAAACCGAATTATCTCCATGTGTCCATATCAACTCTCCAATTAAACGTTCAAGGGAAATGAACAAAACGGTTTTCCTCAGAAAAAACTGTAGTATTATTTACTGTTAATTTGATATTTGTGGTATATTATTTTGATATTCACTCTTAATGTATTATGGCAGATTAGGTGCTGCACATTGCACCATCTACCCACTTACAACTGTGTATAAAACATATTGTACATATATTACTTATAATTTACAACTAATAAGTTTTACCCCTATAAATAAATAAGCAATTGAAATCATATAACAAGGTTTCGTTTTATTTCTTATTTAAATAAAGATGTAACATTGAGAAAAATAGGCTTTTTATTATGATACAGGGTTTTCCAATAAGAGGTGTTATTTTGATATTTAATCGTAAAAGATCAATGGTTTCGTTGCTTGTGTGGCACGTAGCGCCGTCTTGTTGAAAGTAAACGTTGTCCAGATTAATACCATCCAATTCCGACCATAAAAACTCATTAATCATCTCTCGATAGCGCAATCCATTTACCGTAACTGTTGCTCCACCCTCATTTTCGAAAAAAGTAAGGTGCAATGACTCCGCCGGACCATAAACCGCACCAAACAGTCACACGTTGAGGATAGAGAGGCTTTTCAACAATAACTCTTGGGTTTTACGAGCCCCAGATGGGACAATTTTGCTTGTTGACGAAGCCACCGAGGTGGAAATGGTCCTCATCACTCAAGATGATTTGCATTTGATTCACTCAAGTGAATTTTAATAATTTCAATGCGTTGTTGAAGCGTGTATCGTTCAATTTTTATCAATGGCGTAGTTTCTACTTGTCAAATGTCAAAAAATGACAGCTTCAAAAGTAACATCTATCGAAATAGCGGGCTAATCAAAATAACACCTCTAATTGGAAAAACCTGTATATTAATATTTTTATTTATTTTTTATTGATACATCAGAATAACTATGAAAAAGTGTGATTTGGTAATGTGAGCCTCACTGGGTGCTCAACCCATGAGGCCCCCATTTCATTATTAATATCATGTATTTGTAAATTTTATATATTTTGTACCCGATAATAAAGAAATTTGTTTTTAACTGTCTTCTAAAAATGTTAATGCCAGGTACAGGTTTGTACTAATTATGCAACATCCCAAACTGTACGTGAGGGTATAGTCTGTTCAAAGACCAGACTTGGCCGACCTTAGCGGCAGTGGCGTATAGGGTGGCAGGGCTGGCAAAATGCCAGAAGTAACCTAACATTTTTGACAAAATTTACTCAAAATTATAAATTTTGTGTAAGTACATAAAATCAACTGAAGGCCATATAGGTACAAAGTCAAATAAATTATTAAGATTTAGTAAGAAAAGGAAGTCGTTCAATTTTAGGACGCATCGTTTGGTTGTCGCTTCAGTTTGGTGGCGAGGGGGAGCTACAGACGCTCGGGATATTCCCGCATTTTGATAAGCAAGAAAGTACGTTTCTCGTGGCGCTGTCGGACTTTTACTTTTTACTTTGCGAAGATGAGCGTCTCCAAGATCCGGAAAGGTTGTTTAAAATGAACATATTTTATCGAGTATTGGACATCATTATTAATCAACTGAAATCGCGTTTCCTTCCAATGAATGAAATTGTTTCCAATTTCAGTGTTTTGTTACCTGCCACTCTGCAAAATTTAAATGACACTGATCTCTTAAAAAAAGCTCTAGAATTTGTTGATATATATAAAAAAGACAAAAATGAATCATTTGCCAGGGAAATTCTCAGTTTTCGGTCCAAATTCAGAGACGAAATAGAAAAGGCTTTTTGTATTAGAGAACTTGCTAATTTATCAATAATGAAGAATCATTTTATGTCGTGCAGCTTTCCTGAAGTATGTACTCCATTAATGTTATTTGTTACAATTCCTGTGATTACAGCTTGTGTCGAAAGGTCATTTTCGAAACAAAAATCAATAAAAACATATTTAAGAAAGTCAATGTGACAAAACAGGCTACCTAACTTGACTATTCTGTCTATTGAAAATTCGATAGCCCGATCTTTAAACAATGATGACATAATTGATACTTTAGCGTAATAATATTTAATAAATATCTTGTAAAGACTAAATTGTTTTTTTCATTATACCTACATATGTAATACCTATACTTTTGAAAATAAAAATGCACACAATATTAGTAATAGTGTTGGGTAAATTTTTACTGGGGGGCCCCATCCAATGAATTTCATTTCAACCTCACGCAGATATCAGCTTAGTATGACGGTGCCGCACAGTGGGCTGAAAATCGCATTTCGTAGACATAGAGACTTGAATTTTCAAGGGTCTTTTTTTTGGCTAGAAATGGATTCTGCTGATCTATACTATGCTATAAAATTTCGTATGAAGCAATTGCGTGTACAAATGAAGGAGTTATCATTTTTTTATGAAAAATTTGTATGGCACTGACATTAAAAATGAGGCTATCTCTGGAATCATAAGGTTTGCCACTATATACTTACACACAGATATACAACTATTTATTTGTATTTTTTGGCGCAACTTGCGTTTTTTTCTTTAGATCCTCAAAGTTGAAAAAAAAACTTTTTTACGATGATGATTCATTTTAATGCTTAAATGCTTTACATATGAGTATGCTGTGTCTAGTTTACAATATTTTATTTAAACTGCAAGCCAAAACAGTTTATGAAATCATAAAAATTAGTTTTTTATTTATTTTATTTAGTTTAATTCGTAGAACTCCATTTATTTTTGATAAAATTAATTATCATTAAATTTAATAATAATAAGTTATTTTCAAGTTCTGCAAGTAAATTATGTTGTATTTTAGTTACAGCTGTTTCGACTTGTAAGGTCATTCTCAAACTGTGGTTAGGCAACAATCAGACGATTATAGGATTATAAATGTCAATAGTATCTAAATAGAATTAATTACCGGTTAAACCGATTTGCAAAGAAACTAATTCAGTGAGTTATTATGTGGGGTTCAGAATCTTTTATCTAAATGTTAGGGTTTTCTTAATGGATTTATATAAACTTTAGGATCAGGAAGCTCCGATAGAGTCCTTAGATGTAATGTCAATTGTAGAGCCTGATTCTGAAGTAGATTCTGATGGTGACGAAGAAGTTTAACTTTTATTGTTTATTGATTCTTACATATTGTATTTGTTCCATTTTTCTACTAATTCAGTATTTAAAATTTGCTATTTAGTTACTGATTTTATTATTGCTGATTTTTTTTTAATGCAAATCAAATGTGTGTGTACAACTGTTTTTTAATCATACAATCCAATACAATTAAAAGTTCTAAATACCTACGATGAATAGTAGATATATCGCCACATTGGTAAAAAAAACTTTTGTTATTTCTTAGACTGTTTTGGTTTATAGAGTCAATAAAATATTGTAAATTAGACAAAGCATACTCATATGTAAAGCATTACAGTGAATCATCAACATAAAAAAAGTGTTTTTTCAACATTGAGGATTTAAAAAAAAAAGTTGCGCCACAATACGAAGTATGTCAAAAAAATACAAATAAATAGTGGTGTGTAAGGATAGAATGGCCAACCTTATGATTCCAGAGATAGCCTCATTTTTAATGTCAGTGCCATACAACTTTTTCTTAAAAAAGTGATAACTCCTTCATTTGTAGACGCAATTGCTTCATACGAAACTTTATAGCATAGTAATGATCAGCAGAATCCATTTCTAGCCAAAAAAATACCCTACAAAATTCAAGTCTCTATGTCTATGAAAGGTGATTTTCAGCCCACTGTGCGCCAGTCCGTTCAGTGCTTTATTCTGTATTTATAAGCTGAACTCTTTCTGTGACTCAAAGCCAGTGTAGGAAATCATGTAGAAAGAGACCGCATATCCTGAACATCCCTTGCACACTATATATTATGTATTCAAATGTTTATTAGGAAGACTTGCCCACAAACGTTTTACCAGAATATCGTTGGAAAACATTTTATGGATTGTTTTTATAGCATAAAACCATCCCGCCGTTTCCGCAGGGGTAGGCAGAGAGGACGAACTACCAAACAAGTCACTCTTGGCACACACTCCTTGCCTCATTCATACTCAAACATCGTCTAGTACATACTCTTCTGTTATTCCGACTATTGACATGGCCCGACTTAAGTATCTGGCTCACTTGCATGAAGGAAGTTTGTTAAATTATCGAAAAATATGCATTTTTACGGTCGGCAATAGTTTGTTATACATTGGTCGACAAGAGAAACAAACTTGTACTTTTTCAAAGTTTTTACCAGTTTTTTGACCAAACGATATAAAAACGAATTTCGACAATATTATTTGTAGAAAAATTATCTAAACTTCTTCTCACAAAACCGTTAACTTCATAAACTTTAATCGTTGGGTTTTCTTTGCGTTATTTGCCAAAATAGTCGGGTAGTTATCACCAATACTCGCCAATCGGTACATCGTAGTACATACAATCTGTTAGATTGTGACCGTCAGTTTTCGGGTGATCACATTTTCATGAATATTTCGTTGAATTTTCTCTTGACGGACGATGAAACAACACAATTTATGGAAATTTGTGTCGATTGACGATGTGATTACTTTCTCACACGTGATTTTTTTCCGAAACAACTGGCCCTGAGATTCTTAAGTAACTTTTTTTTATCGTACCCACAAACATTATCTATGTAAATTAAAATGTAAATGTTCGTTTGTTCAAAATCTTAAATCTCTGACTCAACGTTGCATTCAAATAGCATATTATATAGATGTCACATGTGACAGGTGACAGGTGAGAATGTGATTTTAAAACAATTCCATCCGATGGACGTAAAAGCAATACGCGCTATTGTTTTTCTATCTGCACAGACACATCGAGCTGCAGCAACGCGTGGCGGGCTACTGAAGGGTGGGGGGGGGGAGATGGAGATCTAGTTACCAAACACGGCTAAGGCCATTTAGTCTCCCACCAGGGCGATACTGAGAGATGTAGTAATAAAATATATATTATTGTTAAAATTATGCTATCGCTCAAAGTGCTACGCTTAAATAATATTATTTTTTAGTTTGGTGTTATCTTTCGGATACAAACGTCGAGAGGAAAATATTAATAATATTTGTCAAACTAAATGATGTCATAACAACAAATGGTAAATACGCCTTGATAACAAACATATATTATATATACTTATCTATACACACGGGCATATTATATTCGTTCAGTTCAAATGTCGGTTCTCGACCATGACTCGGTCCTCTCAGCAGCAGTGGCGCACCCAGGCTTGCCCGCCCCCCATTAACTAAAATAAATATACACTCGTACAAAGAAGTTTTTCCAAGATGATGTGCAGCATTTAGGGCGAAGCTTAATGCCAAATCACTATTTGGAATAATCTTTATAACGAATTGGTGTACATTATGATTACCAAAAAATACGCTTTAGATAAATTGAAGGTTTTCCTATCGTTTCGCTTGAGTAGAATACAAATAAAAATATAAATCACTTATTAAAAAATATAAATGTAAACTACTATTTTTTTTTTCTCAATAGAAATGTATGAACGCATAAAGGAAACAACTTTAAAAAATACAATATTATAGCCAATATTATATTTGACAGTTTCAGTTGATTAACTTTTTTGCTTTCTTATAAAATTATTTACAAAATAAATAAAAAACAGTTTTGTGCTTGAAATCGAACGATTCTAGACTCTGTTTGTCAAGCGATTTTAGTGCCTATTACCTACAATATAAGGTTTACGAAGAATATACACATTTTTGGCTTGTAGCTTCCTCTTAAGGCGAAATAAGACATCAGTTATGGGCGTGAACGCGCTTTAAGTGGGCGGAGCCATATACCGAACCATTTCGTATCGTGTTTCATTTGCTCGCCGCGCCGGACCAAATATTGCACAGTGTGACATGGTTTGATTTCACACGGACATTTTTTTTAAATTTTTTTAAATTTTAATTTTTTTTTTAAAAAGAAAGACAAACATTCCCGGGTTACGAATAACCTGACAATATTTGAAAATGTCCTACTACCACCACAGTAAGCTGAAAATGTTGCTTGTGTTGTGATGGAGGACTTAGCCAGCCGAGGAATTGAACACAGTACGCCTGAGTGGGACCCAAGCGCGATATCAACTCGGCCACCGACCGGTTTTATATTTATATTTATATAAATATAAATTTCCGTACGATAATAATAATTATCATAATTTGCATGGTGTTTGGAAATTCATGGTATCTACGTACACTGAAAAAAATTGTAAGGGATCCCAAAAAATTAAAAATCGCAAATTCTTTTTTGGTTAATAAATGTATATTTATTTGGTAGACACTTTTGATAGGAGCTAATGAACGCTTAAAAAAAATCGCATGTTTTTAATTATTAATGATTTTTTTATTATATCTTGATAAAGCAATCCCGATGAGTTATAATACTCACTGTAGGACGGGAGGAACTTACAATACATAGGTGGGAGTTAATAGGTACAATTTTACATTGGTATTTTGATATCAAAATTACAAGTTTCACATACGAAACAGTACAAAAATAGAAAATATAATATTTTTACTAATAAAATTTTTACAAAAAAAAATAGTTTTAACATAACAGTTATTTTACATGCCAGAATGTCGTCATAGATATAATTCTCCACGATCACTGTACGAGTCGGTTTTGCGTGCGAGCCCACATACATAGATATCATGTCTCCGCGATCACTGTACGAGTCGGTTTTGCGTGCGAGCCCACATACATAGATATCATGTCTCCGCGATCACTGTACGAGTCGGTTTTGCGTGCGAGCCCACATACATAGATATCATGTCTCCGCGATCACTGTACGAGTCGGTTTTGCGTGCGAGCCCACATACATAGATATCATGTCTCCGCGATCACTGTACGAGTCGGTTTTGCGTGCGAGCCCACATACATAGATATCATGTCTCCGCGATCACTGTACGAGTCGGTTTTGCGTGCGAGCCCACATACATAGATATCATGTCTCCGCGATCACTGTACGAGTCGGTTTTGCGTGCGAGCCCACATACATAGATATCATGTCTCCGCGATCACTGTACGAGTCGGTTTTGCGTGCGAGCCCACATACAATTTAATATTGAATGTCATTTTTTCTCATCACAAATCCTTTTTTAGTTAATAAATGTATATATTTTTTTTAACTTGACAGGTTTCACTTTTGATAGGAGCCAATGAAAGTGGGAAACTCACTGTGGGAAGGGAAGAACTTACAATACATAGGTGGAAGTTAATAGGTACAAATGTATATTGTTATTTTGATATCAAAATTATAAGTTCCACATACGGAACAGTATAAAAATAGAAAAATATTATATTTTTACAAATGAAACGCTTACTTTACTTTCACCAGCAATTCCTTAGCTCACCTATTTGGTGTAAAAACTGCATTTCGGTAAAAATAAAAACATGTCACCGGAAACCAAAATTAATCTACTTCTTATACTCCAAATTCAAATTGCTCAATTCAAGTTTTTCGACTGCGCATATATGTATATACCTATATATATATGTGGATATATAAAATTATTTAAACTGACAAAAACCAAAATGAAACAACAATATATTAAAAGTTAAAAGAAAACGATTAGTGTATATAAATATTATAATAATAGAGAATAGGCATTAAGGCGATTTAACCAGCGGACGAGAATTCAAATTTCGTTAAAAGACGATCTCGCGATCGGACGTTTTTTTAGACCGAGACAGAAATACCGAATTCATTCCGCTGCGAGCCGTACACTCGCGCGGCAGTGAAAACTACAGCATGGTTCCGATGAAATAACAATTAGTGTTGTTTAATTCTTGGTTGTAGCTTTCTTCCTTATAAGTAGTTACATACATATTTGTAAATTATACGTCGGAGTGCGTAAACATAAATAAATACAAATGCAGTTTGTTGACATGGTAGATATAAAATATGTAGGTATATAAATATACATTTAAAAAAAATTTCAAATATTTGTTTAATTTGTTTTTTTTTAAATATTTTACACGAGTTTTCCAAAGGTGAGTAAAAATCTTTTGTTTTACTTATTTATTCGTTTGTCCGAAAGGTATTACCGGTAAGTTTTATTTCTAATACTTATCTTTAAAGTATTACTTGATTTGATATGTATGACATTGAAAAGAGGGTTTATTCCTTACAACTGAAGTAGTTTATATATTAAAACTAGGTTTTATTTCCAACTATTTTCTACGGTACCTACCTACATATGTAGTTATGCGATTGCATAATATTGTATCGCTTTCATGTATTTGTTTTCATGATTAACGGAGCGACCTGACTCGTCTAATTTTCGAAATGTTATTAAATTCACGAGTAAAAATCATAGGTTTGTATGTCAAAAATAACCTTGTTTTTTTTCCTAAAACAAGAAGCTCAATTCACAATATGACATTATGAAACTGACAAAAAGTAACACAAAAAACATTAAATATGTTGAATTATACCAATGTAATAGTGAATTGGACAATAAAATAGAAATTATGAACAAAAAAATGATTTGAATCGCACATCACGAATCGAAATTCATTTGGTTCGTGTCACTTTTTGACTACCAATCACAAACAGTTTCACGTACTTTGGCATAAGTTTTAACATTTATACATGAAAAAACGATAACAGACATAAACTCCTGTCCATAGTTGATTCTTTTCCCTGGAAATTAAACAACACAAAATTATCGCCAAATGTTATAAAAAATATGTGCTTATTCTGACTGATTCTTTCGAACGACCCTGTAGCATATAAGTACGAACAATGTACACGGATAATTAAATATCACTAACCTTTGTTTTTTCTGAAAATATATCTCCCACGTACGTTTTAGATGTCGTAATTTGTGCTATCTAATAAAACTTTTTTTCGAGGGTATTTTCCTCCTCATTTTTAAGCGAGGAATTTCTTTAAAATGTTATCAAGTAGACTGGCGTGGAATAAACGTCCGCTCGCCGCCCTGTCGCAGCGGGGAATGATAAAATTTCGGCTTGCGCCGGGGCAAGACACAAACAACAAACGCGAATCGAAATTAATTACTATTATATACTTTAAGAATATATTTTTTGGTCATAAATTATTTCTAATGTTTCAATTATGTCTTGGTAAATTATTTTTCTAAAAAAATCTGAACTATACCAATTTGTAAGACCATAAATAAATAGTCCAATTGAGGGATTTTCGTCACAAAACGCGTGCTCGGATCTATTTATTAGTAATTTTATTTGAAATAAAAACAAAATTCTTATACATACATATGATAGATAATTTATTGATTGTTTATACATTATTATTCAATGATTTGAAATATTTGTTGTATAATACAACTTCACCTTTGAAAATGCAACAAATCTGCGCATCGTCCAACGGTAACACTTTATTATGATATGAAAATAATATTATTTTTCAAAATTTTACATCTTACTTTACAAGATAAAATAACGATATTTCGAAATCAATTTGTGTTTTTTTCTAGAAAAGTGTCCATACGTCTAAAAGTGGCCTCAAAAATGCCAAATTTCAGGTCAAGTCTACCTATTTCGCCTTAATAATTGTAAGGTGATTAAACCACAAAGATAAACCACAATGTTAAACCACAAAGTGATTGCTTTCTACGAGAAAAACTATTTATTTCTCTCTTGCCCAATCTATTCTCCAATATGGTATAATTGGGTGGGGAGGGGGGACTTTCAAAACTAACCTCTTACCTGTAGAAAAGGCACAGAGGTTGATTCTAAAAGTCATCCTACGAAAACCATCTATATTTCCAACAACACAGTTATTTAACTCTTTTAGGGTTCTCAGTCTAAATAATATATTCAAAAAGAACTCATTGTTACAAACTCATAAAGATCATTTCAATCCTACAATAACATTTCCAAAAATAAGTAACCGATCAAGATCACCTGGCAACTTAGAAATCACTAAATTTAAAATGAGCGCTTCTCAACACCATTATACTTATCAAGGTATAAATTTTTTTAATGCACTCCGATATAAAATCAAATCTGAAAAAAATTATAAAGCTTTAAATTACAAATTATACAACTTTTTGATCAACCAAATAATAATTATAAGTTTTAATTTGATTTTGTACATATCTTCTGATTAAAGGTACATATTAGTAGTAATTGATCAAATTCAAATTTTAATGGTACATACTCAGTATATAATTAACTATTTAATTTCATAAAATTAATTAACAAAAAAAATATATTTTTCTTCTTTTACCATATCCTCTTAAAATATTAGGATTCAGGATAATATCAGGATTCGAGCCACCAATAGATTATTGTCGCAATTTATTATGTACCTTCGCTTGCAATATTATCAGCTCTGTTTACTCCAAATGAATAAAATAACTCCATGTACTTATACCACCTACCACCTACTTATTAATCGAAATGTAATAATATTATTATTCTTCAATTAATGTTAAATGTAAATAAATATATTCTTATATTTATTTACATTTACTATGTATCTAATTTAGTAACAGCTATTGTAGTCTATTTTCATTATCTATACTTTTGCTATCATGCTTTATACATGCTGACCCTGTACAAATCGCAAGTGCGCCCTACTGTCGAATTTGGCAGCCATCTCTGGTCCGGAGCCCCTAAATACCTGAAAAAAACCCTTGACTCTGTGCAGAAACGGGCGGTCCGTTTGATAGATTCCCCGATCTTAACAAACGGACTGCAATCTTTAGAGCACAGGCGTCAGGTAGGTATGCTGTCATTGTTCTATCGGTATTACAATGGAAGATGCTCTGAGGAACTAGCGTCATTGATCCCTTCGGCACCGGTGCGTAGTCGTGATACACGCCAAACGCGTGCCCAACATTTGTACACGGTTGACATTTGTCACATGAGAACGGGTCGCTTCTACGATTCGTTCTTAAGTTCAACAGCTCGGCTGTGGAACGAACTGCCGGCCTCTGTGTTTCCTCCCTCCTACAACATGGGACTCTTCAAGACCCATTTTCACTACTTCCTCTCCACAAAAAGACCCTCCACACAGCATCCCCAAAGATGACATATGCCCTGAGGGAAATTATTTTCTTCAGGGCCTCCTGTGTGGAGTTAATATAAAAAAATGTTTATTTCTTACTTTGAAAATAAAAACTTTCTTTTCTTTTCTTTACCCAATATAATATAATATATTGTAATGGTACTACTCCCCAAATCAAACACGAGAAACGTTTTTCTCTATTTAATTAGGTAGTTACGTTAAAAAGACAACATTTTATTGTAATTAGTTTTTTTTTTAGTTTAACATATTTATGTTTTTGTATAAAAGAAAAATATTTTTAAATTTAAAAAATTCTTTAGCTCCGTACGTTGTAATCCTTCCTTGCCGGTGCAGTTAACTGATTTAGTGAATTGACAAATACAGGGTGTCTGGGGGTAAAGTGCACTAACTTCGGGAGGTGATTCTACATGTTGATAGAACTAAAAAAGGCACATTACTTCTTTTTAAATTATGTTGTTTTTTCCAATACTAAAATATTTTCCATACGAACGATTAAAATTTTATTCCTGAAATCTTTTTATTTTTTAATGTGAATATCGCCAAATATCCTATAATATTAATAATGCCTACAACTTCTGATGTTTCCCATAAATTCTGGTGGCAACCTGCGACACTAGCGCCTTCTAGCGGCATGAGTTGTGCGCCTTGGTTTTCACTAATACAATTTTTTATGGATTTAATGTGAAATTATTTTCTTTATTTTACATTAATTAATTATATATATATCTATTTTTTTTAAATAAATATCTCACAAATTACCTTTTTTTATTACATTAAAAATATATTAAACAGCTATTGACTGTCTTGGTTTAGAATGGTAATAAAATACTTATTTAATTGTGAGAAATTATACATAAAAATATTTTTTTAATATCTGTATTAATATTATATATTGAATATATTCGAAAATTCAAAAATCAGACAAAATTCTGTTTTTCCTCCTTCATATAATCCGGGCCTCTTCGAGACCCGCATTAATGAATCCTTTCCTACAGCCACCACCTTAACCCGCCACACAAGGCTGCCCAACGGGGTGGTGACACACCTCCCCCACCTTTACAGTGTACATACAGGGGCGCTCTTGTGAGGTGTCACTTGAAACAAATGTGTTTTGAACATCAACATGACGATGATTTATAACATCAACTTGAACACAGAATGCCACATGGAACTAACACAGTTTTGCTGAATTAACCTTAAAGTTTGTATTGTTCAATCGACGTTTTACTGAATCAAGAACATTTTATGTGTTAGGATTTAATGAAATCATTTCACCAACTTTACTTATAACCTGTCGACATTTGTTGACATCTTGAAAAACGACATGGGAGTGTTTTTGCAGTTTGTTCGTAAACTGAACCACGGACCCCACTTTTTTAAACATTTTTATATTTTTTTTAATCAAAATTGTCAAAATACAAATTAGAAAGTGCAAAAAACCGCCACCAAATACTAAATAAATTCAGTTTGCAGCCGCCATTGAAAGAAATGTCAAAGTCAACATGCTACACTAGCTCCCTCTTGCGGATAGAGTTGTTATTATGTTGTTATTTAGAGTTGATATTGCCACTATTTCTCTGGAGTTGGACGTATTATTAATATTATATGGTATCTGATATCGCACAAGAGTCCCAACTGCTCCCAACCATCTGGAGCCAGTGAGACTATGGTATCCACAATCGGGGTATATTGTGATGCTGAAGGTAGTGGGCAGAGGATCAAGATGGGGAAGAGGTAGGTTGGGAAGTACTTGACTATTCAGATCTGGTCACCAAAGCCATTTCAAGCAACGTCTCAAATCTGAATGGTGATCTTGCACCAGGGCGATACTGAGAGTATCTGAATGATGATCTTGCACCAGGGCGATACTGAGAGTATCTGAATGATGATCTTGCACCAGGGCGATACTGAGAGTATCTGAATGGTGATCTTGCACCAGGGCGATACTGAGAGTATCTGAATGGTGATCTTGCACCAGGGCGATACTGAGAGTATCTGAATGGTGATCTTGCACCAGGGCGATACTGAGAGTATCTGAATGGTGATCTTGCACCAGGGCGATACTGAGAGTATCTGAATGGTGATCTTGCACCAGGGCGATACTGAGAGTATCTGAATGGTGATCTTGCACCAGGGCGATACTGAGAGTATCTGAATGGTGATCTTGCACCAGGGCGATACTGAGAGTATCTGAATGATGATCTTGCACCAGGGCGATACTGAGAGTATCTGAATGGTGATCTTGCACCAGGGCGATACTGAGAGTATCTGAATGATGATCTTGCACCGGGGCGATACTGAGAGTATCTGAATGGTGATCTTGCACCAGGGCGATACTGAGAGTATCTGAATGATGATCTTGCACCAGGGCGATACTGAGAGTATCTGAATGGTGATCTTGCACCAGGGCGATACTGAGAGTATCTGAATGGTGATCTTGCACCAGGGCGATACTGAGAGTATCTGAATGGTGATCTTGCACCAGGGCGATACTGAGAGTATCTGAATGATGATCTTGCACCAGGGCGATACTGAGAGTATCTGAATGGTGATCTTGCACCAGGGCGATACTGAGAGTATCTGAATTGTGATCTTGCACCAGGGCGATACTGAGAGTATCTGAATGATGATCTTGCACCAGGGCGATACTGAGAGTATCTGAATGGTGATCTTGCACCAGGGCGATACTGAGAGTATCTGAATTTTTTCTATATCTAATAATATTTAAAAAAAAACCTTTTTTTGATTTGACTGAGGATTGTATCTTCCTTCTCAGGGACTGGAGTCAACCACGCTAACAACCTCGCCAAATGCCAATCGGGTAGGACCGATATTTATTTCGTTTATTAACTGCTGTAATGTCATCTAATTTCAGAAAAATGCATTTGTGTGTTCGCCACCAAAAGTTGATAGAGTGCATTGTCATCGACAACGAGTCTATCTAACGAGTTTCAGCTCGATTAGATGTCAGGAAGTGGGTCTATGTGCGTTTCCAACATTTGCTTCAAATTCAATTAATTTGGTTCACTCCCGAATACAAATATTCAAATAGATGTTTTTAAAAATAAAATGACTGTTGTTATCGCATTGACTTTCTGGTATTCTTATCGCATTGCCTTCCTGTTATTGTAATTTGGCCAGTTATTATACTGTTAACATGATTTTTCTAAATTTAATTATAATTATGAATTATGAATAATGCTGGGCAATCAGGGCCGCCGCTAGCCGCTCGAACGCCCGTGTACATATCCGTCAATGCCGCCCCCACCCCCCATCCGTACTTTACTTACAATCAGGGCCGCCGCTAGCCGCTCGAACGCCCGTGTACATGTCAATGCCGCCCCCACCCCCCATCCGTACTTTACTTACAATCAGGGCCGCCGCTAGTCGCTCGAACGCCCGTGTACATATCCGTCAATGCCGCCCCCACCCCCCATCCGTACTTTACTTACAATCAGGGCCGCCGCTAGCCGCTCGAACGCCCGTGTACATATCCGTCAATGCCGCCCCCACCCCCCATCCGTACTTTATTTACAATCAGGGCCGCCGCTAGCCGCTCGAACGCCCGTGTACATATCCGTCAATGCCGCCCCCACCCCCCATCCGTACTTTACTTACCAACTTTAAGAGTTTTCACCAAAAATAATTAATCTAATAATCACTGATTACATTTATGATTCAGAGGAATTAGTTGCAATAATTACTTGAATAAATCGCATAATATAACCGTGAACCATCAACGTAAGTTACATTAGATGCCGTATAAACCGATTCAGTAAAGCATTCGACAAAGTTAGTCATTATCACTCTTTGGAAAAAAAAAACTGGTTAGTTGGTCACAAGTTATATAGGGCGTACCACAAGGATCGTACCTTGGACCCTTACTTTTTATAATTCTTATTAACCACCTTACTTTTGTAGAATTTTTCTCTATATATTGCTGACATTCTCAAATTTTATATTGCAATTCAATCTATAGAAGTTTGTGAACTCTAACGATAAGACTTATCACCTTATCTGCCTGGTGTATTGATAACGAAATGAAATAGTATGTAGCTAAGTGTAAAGTTATCATTCTCTCTAAGAACACCAAAAAAACTCTATTTTCATACGGGATATGTTGAAAGAAAAATTGGAATAATATTCAACAATAAATAACGTTGTAAAAAAATCAAATAAATTATTCGGTTTGATTGTGAGATCAACTAAACCATTTAAGAATTCTAATAGTTCTATATTTCTTTTCAATTTACGGAAATCGCAGTACTTTGTCTGTAATAGTCTGGAATCCGCAATGTATTATGTTAATATATATCTAGAGTAATCTAGGGAATCTGTTCAAATAAATATTTCGCACATTTAATCTTATAGGTCAAGTGTCCACCACCTACTTGACAGTTACCAACATAGACTTACATAATGTTTCAAATAAGAGAGAGAGAGAGAGAGAAAAAAACAAAGGGATATAAATGTTCTCTGTTTTATAAAAGTGTGTATAATCATGAAGATAATAATCAGTCAAATCAAGTAACATATCAGGCCCAAATCCACAAGAAACCCGAACAAGTTATATACCAGGCCCATATCCACGAGAAGCTTGAAGGGGTTATATACCAGGTCCATATCTACGAGAACCCTAACAAGTTATATACCAGGCCCATATCCACGAGAAGCTTGAAGTGGTTATATACCAGGTCCATATCTACGAGAAGCCCTAACAAGTTATATACCAGGCGCATATCCACGAGAAGCCTTAAGGGGTTAAATACAAGGCCCATATCTACGAGAAGCCATTACATATTTTGGACCAATTTTTTTGTCAATAACACTGCATATTTTAATACAATACCTAGATTGTCTAGGTAATACAAGTTCTTGCCAAATCAAACCCATTTTAAAATAATGTATGGCTTGTTACAAAAGATATTTCCATATTTCTGTTCCACTTGAATAGTGTTTATTTGAGATAGTTTTCTCAGGGAAAGCATTTCAGAAGTTAGGATGGGTGTAGTGAGGTGGGGGGAGGGTTGACCCAAAACTAAAATTTGGAACGTTGATATGGCTACATTTCGGTAAAAAAATCGGGATCTACCGAAATGAAAACTTCTTTATTGCGAATTTCAACAATAACTATGGAAAAATTGTTTGCTAAACAATGCATGGATTAAATCCAATGACAATTTTAATGCTGGAATGATTAATGATAACGATTTAGAACATTCCGAGTTCTCTGTATTTGCCGCCCCCTGAAAGTGCCGCCCGTGTGCAGTGCATGCCCTGTTCGCAAGCTTACGGCGGACCTGGGGGAACCAGAAAAACTTTAAATCGTAATTTTTAAAAAGGTAGCTTAGGTACATCATTAATTAATGAATATTTAATCAAATTTTACTTTCATATGGTTGTACTGACTTTAATACATTATTTTAGCGTTTTGTTTTGAGTTTTTTTTGCAGAAAATCAACACAATTTCTCTAATTTAGACAAAATAAAATACAAAACCTATTGTAAGGTTATAAATACATATTGATTGAACTGGTAGAAGAAACAGTAATAAATGACACAATCAAATATGTAGTTACTCGATTCAGGTCATGTCAAAAGTGGAGATAACAGAAGACGCAGTATGTTGGATGAGACAAAGTATAAACTAAATTATAAAATCGTATTAACACTTTCAGTGTATATTATTTGGGTTAGTTTGTGTGCCTTTGGATACCGACTGATAATTTACCTAACTAAAATCTATTATTTTCCATTAGTGCTAATGGCTAAAAAACACCAGATCCATAAAGTGTAAAGTAAGCAGAATCTTTGTTTTCTAACATGAATGACAGCAATTCTTTAAAGTTTGACATCTTAAAAGATTTGCCATTCCGGCTTAAGATTAGATAATTAGATAAATATATTATAATAAGTTTCTATTTATTTCTTGTGGCAGTACATTTAAGTTGGTATATTAAGTTAGTTGCATGACTATTTTTCAATAATAATTAACTATCTATTATTTTACAGTAAAGCGTAACACAGTCGGGTGGTTGAAACAAATTCCCACCTAACAGAAGCCCGCCTCTAGAATATAAATATTATCTATTTGGTTGTGTATGGACGCCACTTTCAAATGTATACCTGTAATAGGTGCTTTATTGCATATGTCCCTATTTTCTTGTACATTCTGTTTTAGCCATAATGCTCTTTTTTACAAGTCTTATTTATATACATTTCTTCCCATTGGTTCCGATAACGTCTTTACAAATGTCGTATTCCGTAAAACCTGATTTCTCTTCAAGTCATTATTTATTAATCAAATATTATTGAACACCATTGACATTTTCCATGTGTTTTTTTAAACTTTCCACTGTGTATAAATGATTTGATTATTTACACCCATGCAATAGATTATGTCCTCAAACTGGAATAGAGTCCTCAAAACTGTAAAGGTTTTCTTTTGCTTTGGTGAACTATTTAATTTGCTGTAGTAAGCTTTATTCGGCTTCATTAAGTTTAACATTTGTAACGTTGTTGCCTTCCGTCCGTATTCGAATACTAATATTATTAATTCCGTTATGCTGTTATAAAATATATGTGGAATCAATTTATTATATTGTCGCGTTCTTGTTTTAAAAATTCTGTTTTGAATTCATTACTTTTCCTTCCGTTTATATTTTCCAACAAGAACGATCATCGTTGACAGATCTCGCATATACCACAAACATTTTTTTAATCGTTAAAAAGTCCCTCTAGACAGCATACCCAAAAAAGACAGGGAAATTAATTCCTTAAATAATTTCAAATTGCTTTCTGTTTGCGAAAAAATAACTGGCGTTACAATAAGAATAATTCGTTGTCTCTTTCATACTCTGAGTGTACAGATAAAAAACTTTATAAATATGACTGCTTGGCTGTTTCCATTCATTGTAGATGTAACATCGTAGAGTGCGGTACATTATAGAGTACGGTTTTAAAAATAACTTCACTTCAAAGTATTTTTCAAAATGAGTTTCTTATCAGAAATCGCGTTCACTGTGTTAGTAATTACATCTTTAGTTTCGGGACAGCGGCAAGGTAAGAATTATAATAATATTTTCATACTTTATAAACATACCCACTTTAATATTTCAATTTGAATTCTGAATAATTGTTTTTTTCTAGTTTTTCTTTTATATATTCAAACTGATTGATAGTAACTTTGAAAGGCGAAACATCTGTCGCGCTCATTAATAATTACACAGAACATTTATAAATAAGCTATTTAAATTAAATTAAATAATACTATTGTTTATTGAGTAGATTAAAGAAAAACTTCAAATTAAAATAGAGTTCTGAAAATTAAACTTGATTACAATAAATAGAATACCTATAATGTATTTTCTATTTATGGGTACCTAGTACCAATATTCAAATGCAGTTTAATAAATTAGACTGATTAATTGTATTTCAAGTCGACAATTTTTAAAAAGAGGTTTTTTAATACATTTTTTCCAAATATCAATTCGGCACAAATACTTACAACACTAAACAATAGATTTACCGACATTTATTGAATGCTAATTTTTCTTTCTAAAATCTGTCATTTCGACAAATTTAATGCTGTTTGTTAAATAAAAAGTCTTTAGTATTTTTATTAATCAATACGTTTTAATTTAAAAAAAGTTTTTTTGTGTATATTTTTAACTCAATTTACTTCACAAATATTGTTACGTAAATCCAATCTGGTAGGATTTATAATATTATGTAAGAAGTATTGGATGATAGGTGACTGGAACTTTGTTATTTTGTGGAGTTGTCTGCAATGGTCACTTCCTAATTCAACAGTCAATTGAAAAATGTATATCAATTTTTTTGTTAATTTTCCTACAATCACGCACACAGGATTTTATCTTGTTGCGGCCAAGTTTACAGAATTGAAATATGCGATGCATAATTATTGTTTAAAATTTTTAAATTCTCTGTAGGTATGAGTGAAAACCAATTTCAAAAAAATTGGTTACTTAATTAGTGACCTAAATATTTCGTTATTTTTTGAATACCGCACAATAGTCCCAACTGATAACATATTATTGTAATCATCGTTTTTCAGTTTTCTCGAAAAATGTCGACATTTTGATTTTAGTTTATTAGGGAAAAAACGAACACATATTTTATCAAAATAAAGACATAATACATGGTTGCATGAACCAATGAAATTTCCGCATAAAATACAAAAAAACATAAATACTTATACAGTAGAACCTCGTTTATTCGAAATCCACGCGACATCAAAAATAAAATTTCTAATTAACGAATTCCCACGAAATTCGAAATTTTATGAAAAAAAAATACGCCGAAAATCGATTTTCTCGGCCGCCTCTTCAAATCCGGGTGGTATTTTAGGAGTAAATTCGTATTAATACCAATTATTTCTTTATTTTCGCGGCCGATTACCGTAGCGGCCGGCTCTTTAAATTCAGATATTCGCAATAAATTCGTAAAAATGCTATACATTTCCGCGTAAATCGAGAATTCGCGGCCGCATTCTGTCGCGGCCGGCTCTTTAAATTCAGATTTTAGAAATAAATTCGCAAAAATACGATATATTTCCGTATAAATCGAGAATGCGCGGCGGATTTCCGTCGCAACCGACCCTTAAAATCCAGATATTTAAGGGGATGTTACCGCAAGCGCAGCATAATTGCGGTTTTTGACGCAGTTTTTTATAAATATCCATATTGTTTATAAGAAAATAATATTATGTTTTGAACAGATAATTTATTCTTCTAAACAATGAGAAAACAAAACGCTTTAAAATGTTTAAAACAATTGCGTAAAAAAATATTTACAGAACCTCTTAAAATAGCTTTAAGTTCGATTATATCCTTTAATTCTAAATGCAGAAGAATTTTAAATGAATACATTATCACCACGTCAATGTCGTCTAAACGATGAGAAAATAAAATTATTTAGAAAAGCATTAAAACAATGCTTAAGTAAATAAAAACAGTTTTTTAATACTAAGATATTGTTCCTTGTATCACCGCATTATATAAATCACAACGCAAGTTGATAATGAAAATGCATACTCAACTTAATAAACTTTATTTGAAAGACGCTCATTATTAAGCGTTTCATGTTCAAACCTTACTCATGGGTACCATCTAGTGGATTTCATCGCTGCTCTGTTCGAACTGAGTTGACCATCGCACGTCGCCGCGTGTTCCCCGTTCCAACATACTTCATTCCTCTCCGCCCCGAAATATTATTTCGGTTTTTGCAAATACCCCCTTAAAGAAAGCTATAAAAATGCTTGGTTTCATGTGCAGAACAGCGAGTGGTTTCAAGTCACTTGAATATTTGAAAACATTGTACACTTCTTTAGTAAGAAACCAGGTAGAGTATAATTCGCCTATCTGATCTCCATTGTATAATTTAGTGTTTTATTATTTTTTTTTTTGTTTTGTACTTATAATTTTGGTTACTAAGTTTTCTACGTTTATATGCTTCAAAACTTTTCAAGACATTTCGCGGGCTGCTATCAAAAACCGTTTTATGGAGAACATAATGTGGCCGTTTTGTATTAAACGCAACAACAGATGCTGCGCACCTCCCAGTATAAGACTGTTTTGTTGAAAAATTTATTCTTTTCCCACCTACCATTTTGGCGACAACGCTGTTATATGATTCCGCAATATTGCTATCAACGTTAAATATTAAGCTGCGGGAATTTGAAGCTAAACGCGAACAAAGTTGGGAGAGTTTAGAAAATAAGTTGCACAATTTTAAATCTTGAATATAGTTTTTCTCATCCACATGCTTACAGTAATAGTCGTCACAGGTAGCGTGGTCGCCAAACACATGTTTAATGCTATTTAGAATATCTTTATTTAAATTCCCGACTTTGGTATCCATTAAAATTTTTTCTGAAATCCTATATTTAATAGCAGATGTAATTGATCTACGCAAGCGGAGTAATCTTTCACTAATAATTTTGCGTAATCGTATAGGGTACTGTGTATCTAATGAAAGTAAATTGATTTTAGTTATATAATTACGTAGAAGGTGATTCCGACATTCGATTTTCTCTACGGTTATATTTGAATAGGGTCGAGCTTCTAATATTTTCTTATATGTAATACAATCGCCATCTGCTATTAACTTGGAATATATCAATCCGTGTGTGGCTAATGAGCTTATTTCGGATTCCATGCCGCTTGAAGAGCCTACGTAATTCTTATAGCACTTATGTTCGTGTGGGGTCACGCTTTTATTTGAGGCCCGAGTGCAAGTCATACAAAACTTATTCTTGACACCCATATACAAAACTTTCTTTGTCCTATATCCAATAATTACAGCTGCGCCAGATAAAGCAGCATATTTTGTCTTATAAGATCTTTTAGACCAACACCCATCTGCCACAACTGTAATCATTGGAACCCCATCCCTGTTAACATCACCGGCAATTTGGGCTAAAGTAGCCTCCTCTTTGGCGGCTTCTGCCATCGTCTTAACCTTAGTACGGTCCCACCATTCACACGCCCTTTCATGTGATTTGCTGTACTGTCTGTTACTCATACAAGGGATCCCTGCTACTGCCGTTAGTTCTTTTAGGTTAGAATAGCCAGATCCAATACTTATCATTCCAGAAACCATTGAATCAGTAACATTCATATCATCTTTCACGTCTTCGCAGGTAAAAATACTAAATTTGTTCTTGCACATATTACAAATAAATGTCAATACTGAATTAAATCCTGATTGCTTCTCTTCAACTATCTCCAAGTTAGATAATGTACACTCATAAAGAGAGTTGTGCTGCGAAATTTTGTTGATTTAAAAAAAATGTATATCTACTATTCTTCTTCCTTCCAGAATAATGGGTTTCTTCTTTTCCTGTGTTAACAAAACTTTTACTTTATTTACGTCAATTGAAAATAATATGTATTTGAAATTCTTTTTAGATAAATTATTGTTACAACTAATATAACTGTATAATTAGATATTTATGTAAAAGCACAGTAGGGCGTGAATAAATAAAACTAGGAATACGATTCTAGTGATGGGGCACTCTCAAATATTCTGTGCCGCTGGTAGTCAGCCAGCTGGCCAAGTGTTGCATAAAACGAGATTTATAGTAAAAAAGTCAACTTGGGCTAGAAATGATACATAATAACATAACGACTAGCCTTTAGTGTGATCTCTTTTCTCACGTGCCTACACATTTACGTATTTATTTTTTGTAAAATGAAACGTGCTCTCACGTCGAACTCACCTCGGTTACTGAAGATAAATAACTTGCGTTGTGATTTATATAATGCGGTGATACAAGGAACAATATCTTAGTATTAAAAAACTGTTTTTATTTACTTAAGCATTGTTTTAATGCTTTTCTAAATAATTTTATTTTCTCATCGTTTAGACGACATTGACGTGGTGATAATGTATTCATTTAAAATTCTTCTGCATTTAGAATTAAAGGATATAATCGAACTTAAAGCTATTTTAAGAGGTTCTGTAAATATTTTTTTACGCAATTGTTTTAAACATTTTAAAGCGTTTTGTTTTCTCATTGTTTAGAAGAATAAATTATCTGTTCAAAACATAATATTATTTTCTTATAAACAATATGGATATTTATAAAAAACTGCGTCAAAAACCGCAATTATGCTGCGCTTGCGGTAACATCCCCTTTTCGTAAAAATATGATCTCCGCATAAATCTAATTTTATCGGCAGTTTTTCGTCGCGGCCGGCCTTTTAAGTTCAGATATTTAAAGTAAATTCGTAAAAATATGTCATTATTTCTGCGTGAATCGAATTTTTTCGGCAGATTTCCGTCGCGCCGTATTTTTTAACTCGGATATTCGAAGTAAAGTTAGTAAAAATACGATATGTTTCCGCGTAAATTGAAATTTCGCGTCCGATTTCCGTCGCGGCGGGCCCTTTAAAATTCAGATATTCGAAATAAATTCGTAAAAATACGATACATTTCATAAAACGTATTTTCTCGGCCGTTCAAACTCGGCATTCCAGTGTAAATCGATTCAGATTTACAAAATAATAATACTAATTAGGACGATGTAAAAATACATTGTTCGGCGTTTTACCGCCACGGCTGACTTATAGATTCAGATTTACGAAATATTATGATTTATTTTCGCAAAAATAAATTTTTTTCGAATTACACCAACAAATTTTCGTGCGCGGACAAAAATAAATTTCGAATTACGAATTATCGAATTTCGAAATAAAAAACCATTTTGTACGAAAAACAATTTCTGCGGAAATTTTTTTGGCGAAAATTTCGAATTACGCGTTTTTTAGACCGGTCGGTGGCCGAGTTGACATCGCGCGTAGTGTGTTCAATTCCTCGACTAGCTAAGTCCTCCATCACAACACAAGCAACATTTTCAGCTTACTGTGGTGGTAGTAGGAGATTTTCAAATATTGTCAGGTTATTCGTAACCCGGGAATGTTTGTCTTTCTTTAAAAAAAAAAAAATAAAAAATAAAATAAAATAAATTTATTAGAATTATCGAGGTTCGAATTCACGGGGTTCTACTGTACCACTTTGCGCAAAGTTTTTCATAAATAATTTGATTTTGAATAACCATCTCAATTTTTTCATCTAAAACGACCGGTGAAAAATATTAGCACCAATGAATTATTTTAATCCTATCAAGAAGCTGTCCGTTTCCTATTGTTTTTCCTTCGTGAGGTGCAAACTAATGACTTGTGATACACTTAAATATTTAACACACTTCTGTGATCCTCGCGAGGCGTAGTCCGTTTCTGTACTGTTCCTGCCGCGAGGTGCAGTCCTTAATATTGGAAGGTTTGTCATGATTTACTCATTAACTCTTATAATGTAGAGTGCTTGATGCAGTACCAGTACAGTCACCAGTTGAAGTAATTACATACCATTACACAATGCTTCTCTTTGTCTTCTTGGAAACTCTTCTATAAATGTATATTTTTGTGGTGCGCCACTGGTCTCTATACAAAATCCACGCATTGATATCTGCTAAATCCTAAATGTTACAAACTGTTGCCAGCGAGATTCTGCTTTCCCGATATATGTTTTCTCCCTCTGACCAACCAAATAAGATTACCTCTAATATGAATAACCAGGTCTCCTTTTTTTGTCACAAATTGACATATTAAATGACCGTCATCTTTTCTTAATTTTAATACATACAAATGTATTACCAAGAGAACCTCATCCGTGTGAAAATAATCTTTTAACAAAACACTAATTATTCAATAAATAAATTAGTACAGCACCCTTGAGGTAATTTTTCACGAAAATGAAGCTATATAAATTAGCAAAATATAAAATGATAAATTATTTTGGGTCATTCTACCGAATGTATTAGCGCGTTTTTTCATGTTAAATATTTTTTGTATTATTAGATTAAGTGACTTACTAAATAACTAACCAAGTTTAAGTTTTCATTTGAAAATCTTCAATTTTTTCCGAAATAATATATATTTTGTGGTCCGCTGGAGTTTTTTTGGTAATCAGTGATTTTTGAACCACAAAATATTTATTATTTTGGAAATTTTGAACTCAGTTAGTTATTTAGTAATGCCACAACTTAAAGCTACTTGTGCTAATAATACAGTTAATATTTAACATGAAAATCACTTTTTGACCTGCTCAGGGGAATGATTATTTTATGAAAAACATTCGACCAATATTCCAAATCAAAATTTTTCGATATACCAATTTTTCCAAAACAATTTTTTTCACAAAAAATAAAAAATTTCCAAGCTTCACATAAGATCAAAAAAAAGATTTTCGATTATACAATTTTCAGAGATTTTTTTTTCCGAAAAATAACAATTTCCCAACGTGGAAAATTTTTACACATAATATCAAAAGATAAATATATTTAAAAGAATTTCCCGAAATATAATTTTCAGATTTTCTTAAGAATAATTGATCTTTTAATTATTTTTTTTTCAAACTTCATACATAAATTATAATAATTCTTTTTAAAAAAATTTCCCCACCTTCTTACTGACAAATTTTTCCAGAGGAAATTTTTTCAGCAAAATAAAGGATCCAGAATCAAAAATTTCCCAACAGAAAAAAAAGTATTCCAAGATGAAAAATTTCCAAACTTCGAATAACAAAATCAAAAAGAAAACTAAAAATAACGTTTTCCAAAATTAAAAAAAATAATTGTTCTGAAAAAACTAACTTATGAACCCAACATCATATATGTTTATTTTCCCGGTGACTTTGCTGCAAGTCATTTGAACAAGTCATCAAATTTCAATGTTTATTTTCAAGTTCTGTTATTATATCATTATTGTTACACAAAACCGAAATAATAACAGAACATTCAAAGAACTTGAAAAACGACTCTGAAATTTGATGAATCGTTTAAATTCCATGAAACAACCCGTCCTAAGATTTATACCAAAAACTTTAATGCCTTTACTTGAGTTGACAAGTCTGGCAAATTATGGTTAAACAATTTCTTTGATTTCTCAAGTCTATTGGTAGTAAATTAATAGTTAATTGAAACTCCCAAACTTATATGTTAGTATTTATCCGTCCAGTGGATTTAAAATGAACCAAATAACACATACATATATAACGTAGGCATTCACAAATGGTTTTTATTTGGTACCTATGTGATAAGTCACTTTTGGATGTTTGAAAAAAAAATTTACAAAACCATTTATGCTTCCAAGAAAATCGGAAAATTAATGATCGGAAAATGTCTCGGTAATTTTTTATAAATGTTTTTATCTTTTTTCAATATCAATTTTCCATGTTGTGAAATTGTTATTTTTAGGGAAAAAA
Source organism: Hesperophylax magnus (assembly GCA_026573805.1). Lineage (NCBI taxonomy): Eukaryota > Metazoa > Arthropoda > Insecta > Trichoptera > Limnephilidae > Hesperophylax > Hesperophylax magnus. The sequence goes on from JAIUSX010000059.1 coordinate 3,436,805, forward strand.
ATCCTGGAAAATTGTATAATCAAAAATTTTGTGGGGAAATCCTTATAAAAATGTTTCTTTTTTGATATTATGTGAAGTTTGGAAATTTTACATTTTGAAATTTTTTATTTTTTGTGCAAAAAATTCTTTTGGGAAAATTGGCATATCGAAAAATTTTAATTTGGAAAATTGGTGGAAATTTTTCATAAAAGAATCATTCAGAGCAGGTCAAAAAGTGATTTACATGTTAAATATTTACTGTATTATCAGCAAAAGTATCTTTAAGTTGTAGCATTAGTCTGTTTAACTTACACATCGATGAAACTACAAACGATGCAAAGAGAATGCTCGCTTTTATTTTGAGAATGGGGGCAAAGTTTAAAAATGTGAACTTCAAAACATCTATATTGCTCATTAGTACCAAGTAAATTAGAATATAATTCAACAGTATGGTCACCGTTCTACAAAGTTCATTCTCAAGCCTTAGAAAAGGTACACAAAAAATTCCTTCAGTACATCAATTTTAAAATGAATATTTCCATCGAATTTATAAATTATAATAACTTACGTACCGAAACCAAACTTCTCAAACTATCAGATAGAACATTTTTGACTAATATATTATTCTTATTCAAAATTATCAAATCTCTAATTGACAGCCCTGAATTATTGGAATTAATTTATATGAATGTACCTGCCAGACAAACTCGAAGCAAAGACACGTAATGAAAAATGAAGACTCGTAAAGAAAGCTCAAATAAAAAAAGATATTTCACAATAACATGTAGTGACTCCACATGCCATCTAGATTTACCGGTTGTTCTACGAGTTTCCGGACACCGTGTACATCCATGAATATCATTATACCCGATACACTAAATAATGTTATTACAGTAAAAAAAACATTTGTTTCATTCTGTATTTTTTAATCTTAATAGTTGAATCCGTGAAATTGACGGTTCCCGAAAATCTTGTGTTAGGGTGAAATGCAACGTACGTTATAATATACGTATCCATAGATGGCGTTGATTTAAATTCACTCAAAACTCAATTCTTTCAAGAAATTCATTCAAATACAATATTGTATCGATAATTCCATCCAATATTGTATTTGTATGCCTCTCTTGAAAGAAAACAATTTATTCATATTGCGTATTTACGGGCGCAAACAAATAATTTGTTTTAATATTTAAAAGCATAACTTGCCAAAAGTGTATTTTAATTATTTTATGAAAATACGCTTTTTGTTAGTTTGTACATTACATATTATTATTAACGTATTTTCAAAATTGGAACTGATTTGTCAAGAATTCAGACTATCCTATGATTTTTCACGGGTCTGCGCTAGTTCTGTACTATTTAGATTAACGTCTAACTAATTCATAGAATGCCTATAAGACAAGTTTGGTTCGACACTATATTTCCTACAAAGATAGACTGATAGTTTATAATATGTTATTTTACCGTGGACGGAATCTATATGTAAGTAAAAATGTTAATGTTTGTTCGAAATGTTAAATCACCGAAAGTGCTTCACCGATTGCTTTGAAATGTTAACATAACGTTGCATTCGAATATGCGTATGTATTTATATATCTGTATTATAAAGATGTCTCCTGTGACAGGTTTCTCTATCTGCACAGACAGGCTGAGCCACAGCAACGCGTTGCGGGGTACAGCTAGTAATCAAAAAAAATTTGATATAAATGAGCATTATTTGCGCCCGAACCCTTCATTTAATATTCTTAGGAACTTGAGGAAAAGACAAATGGGATCCACCTCTGGTCTGGAGCCCCAAAATGCTAAAATAAACCTTGACTTTGCGCAAAAAGGGTAGTTTCGTTTGACAGATTCTCCTATCTTAATAAACGGATTGCAATTGAGCACAGGCGTTAGGTGAGAATGCTATCCTTGTTCTACCGGTATTTCAATGGAAGATGCTCCGAATAACTAGTAGGGTGGATCGCCATTGTGTGGAATTTTTTTATTAAATAAATCAGTTTTCGCCGGGTGCGGAATAGATGCTCTAGGTACATACAATTAAGCATACAATAGATGCTCTAGGTACATACAATTAAGCATACAATAGATGCTCTAGGTACATACAATTAAGTATACATTGTATGTACCTAGAGCATCTATTTCGCCGGGTGCGGAATAGATGCTCTAGGTACATACAATTAAGCATACAATAGATGCTCTAGGTACATACAATTAAGCATACAATAGATGCTCTAGGTACATAAAATTAAGCATACATTGTATGTACCTAGAGCACCTATTTCGCCGGGTGCGGAATAGATGCTCTAGGTACATACAATTAAGCATTCAAAATATCAATTTAAAATTTTGATAACAAGTACTACCCCAAAGCAGTTGAATTATTTAAAATCTGGTAAAAAAATGTCCCTTTATAAAACAGTTTTGTGTCAATATTAATACTTTATTTTTTACTTTTACATTTTATAATGAATAAAAATTGCCGCGCCTTAAATAATAATATTAAAAAAATTTGATAATATTTATTTTCCCGCGAAAATTTGACAAATTGCTGAGTCCACTTTCGCGCCTGGCTCGCGCACCGCGCATCTTTAGATCAACCGTCCACATTTCGCAGTACAGTTTCAAGTTTAATAGCGTTGATCTTCCAACTGACCAACAATACTTTGCTTCATCTACTTCTTCTTATGTAATAAATCCAACAGATAGTAGACTATTTGTTGTATCCAGAACATTGGATCGATACAGTATTTCTGATCTGCCATCGTCTGCGCTACATTGCAAGATATTGGATTAGTGACAACAGATAATCTAACAAACGTGATTGATCGTAATAAGATAGTGCTCGTACCAAAACTAGGACCAAGGATGGACGCAGAAAAGTTGTGATAGAAGAACATATCAGTCTTTTGAAAGAACCTGGCTCACAATACATTGGCCACATAGGCGCTAAGTTCGGTGATGCTAAAACAATAGCTCACAAATTGTTTGCATATTTTGTGGCAAAATCCATTGATTTAGCGTGTATCTATCTGTCTATCAGATGTGACGGAACAGCAGTTAATACTGGAACTAAGTATGGCATTATTCGACTTCTTGAAGGAAAGCTCCATCGTCCACTTCAGTGGTTGGTCTGTCAGTTACATGCTAACGAGTTAAGTTTGAGTTGGTTACCAACAGCCAATACTATTCTTTGACTTTACATTTCAACCAAGAATCCGACAGAAAATATGGTGATATTGACTGAATTTGTGCTAAGAGTGTATGCTCCGATGTGGTTTAAAATAAAAACACAACCTTGGTGTGTTTAGACACCTCCACGAAACCATAAAATTGTCTCGTTACCTTCCAGAGCATTTGAAAAAGGTGGTAGATTCCAAAATTCAACGCAATGGGTATTTTGGCCACAGCGAAAAATACTTATTAGTATGTTAAACGACGAACGAAGACAAATTAGAGAGTTGGCTCTGAGACGGATTCTAAGTATCCGAGAACGTACGTCAGGGTTCTCTCCAATAAGAGTATTTAAGCGACCTACTTTTAATTTCAACGCAGCAGACTATATTGATTTTATCTACTTGAAAAAACCATCAGAACCACCTCTTACAAAACTGATATCTAGCGACACAATATTTGATGCCATTGCAGACCACGAAATTATGGAATCCAACATTTTGTGTAAGTTCCGATTGATGCCTTGTCACAAGCAAGCCACGGAAAGATGCATCAAAGTGGTAACGGCATCATGCTCTGCTGTTTGCGGCCCTGAAAGACGTGAAGGGTGGATGCAAAACAAGCTAGAATCTTGTCGTATAAAGCCAGTATTCAATTCGAAGAAGGACTATAAAACACAATAACTCTTATGATTTTTGACTTTATTTTTTTAACATTGTTTGTGTAGCAATGGTACTTTTATTGTTTCTTGATTAGTAAATAATATTATTAGTAAATGAAAAGTTATTTTTTTAAAAATATTTTGACTACTTTTATTGGGCAAAGATTAAACCCTTCTTTTTCTAATTTCTTGCGGTTTTTTTAAATTTGAATTGACTTGGGGCAGTACTTGCACTCGAAATATCTTAATGCTGTCATAATGACTTTTAAAAGTATCCCCATAGAGCATCCATTCCACCCCGCCGCTAAGAAAAACAAAAATACAAAAAATCGATCCACCCTAATAACTAGCGTCCCGACCGCGCTTCCAACATTTGTAATATGAAAACAGGTAGTTTTTACGACTCGTTGCTGAGTTTAACCGCTCAGCTGTGGAATGATTTCCTACAACAAAGTTTTCTTCAAGACCCAGGTTTATTCATTCCAAGATGACATATTCCCCCAGGGAAATTATTTTGTGAAATTGTCCTGTGTGGAGTTAATGTAAAAGAAAGAATTATTCGCAAAGAGATGGCCAAATAAAAACCCACCTGTAATCGTGAACTAATTATTAATGAGGGGTAATGTCCTCAACTACAAATCCAGAGGTCACGGGTTCTTCTCTTTTCTGTCACTTCTTCTCACTTGGTTCTGATATAATGTTGCAGGAGACCTGTGTGTCGTGGCTGAAACCGTTCAGCCTGGCGTCTGCACACATCTCTACAAGTGCCCCGTGGTCCTGGAAGCGGCCATTCAAGGAAAAGCAGCACAGGTGAGGTCACATGGATTATTGTATATGCTTGTCAACTTAATCCGTAAATAAAATTATCTATCAAAGTTATTATTATAGGTTTGGTATTCTACAATCAAAAACACAACAGTACAAGGTCAAAATTAATGCTATGCATAAAACCTTGTCTTATAAACATTAGTAAAGGTACGGATTCAATTCCCGTTGGCGGCATTTATTTTTACTCGGGAGATATTTTCAATTTGTATTGATATTTCAGGCGACTAATGATTGCTGAAAATTATTTGTTATCCTTTGTGCTATGCATAAAATCTTGTCTTATAAAAATTAGTTTATCATTAAAAAAATAATAATGAAATAAATTTTCTAAAAACCACATCACAGAACAATGAATATAGTAGCGAAACTATTGACAGTTATTAAAGATAAATATTTTTAAAAACTTACATTAGCAATAATCTCACAAGGAGTGATGAATAAAAATGAAAGAAAACCCTCACAAAACTCTGGAACAAAATTCCTTAAATTGGACTAACCAAGTCTCAGCTCCTAACTCCAATGTAATACTATCACCTATATGCCAACTGGGACTTTAGACCCCTTACTAGTAAATGTGTTTTAAAGTTTACACAACCGATAAACACCAATTTATGTATGGTAAACGGTTGTTTATTAGTTGCGTAAAATTATAAACACTTTTATCAGTAAGGAGCCATTGCAATATAATTCTTATTTTAAATTTCAAAAAAAATGTTACATAAAATATAATGATTTATAATTAAGTAGGTACCTATCTAAGTAACTACTTACAAATCTTATGATTAGGAAATTTTGGTTTTGATTTATTAAAACTCCTAAGGCCTCTGGCATATTTGTCAGAAGGTCAGAGTAATTGCAATAAAATCCAAATAGTATTTCCAAACTGTTTTTGAAAAGTGATGAAATACTCTATCTATTTTTTTATGAGAAAAAAATGATGTTATTATTAATAATTATATTATTTATGAAATATCAAATTTTTTTATGAGAAAAAAATGATGTTATTATTAATAATTATATTATTTATGAAATATCAAATTTTTAATGCAAACATAAAATAAGTTTTAAAAAGGGCTCACATTACGTTTTTTCTAACTAAAATTGCTGTTCACGAAATAAATTATAAAAACACGAATTTTATTAGAAAAAATAAAAATAAATTTACAAACGTTCCTGTCACCTCACTTTTTTGTCATTTCATATAAAAAGTTGAATTTAAATTTAAAAAAATTTAAATTGCGTTCAGAACATTTCATACAGAGCGATATCCGTTAGAGCAGGTATGCTGTCAAGGCGTTTTCATTTTTACAGTACAAAAATGAAAAAGATACTTTTCAATGCATTTTGCACTTCGCTGTACACGTCAGAACTGTGGGTGGATTACACTTCATCCCAATGGCATAAGATAAAAGTTGCTTACAATAATGAATATCGCCAACTATTCCGCCTACCGAGATACTGCAGCGCCACGGAAATGTTTCTGGAGGGACAAGTACACTCTTTCAGAGCGCTTCTCCGCCATCACATGGGAAGCTTATGGCGCAGACTACACCAATCAAGTAACAAAATCATCACTGCAATGGTTGCCTGAATGAAATCCCCTCTGATGGCCCTCTGGAGACGGGAAATGTCGAAATATCCTCCATAAATGGCTGCTTACTCTCAGTTTTATGTTTATTATATAATAAAGGTCCACATTTTAATTCTTCTGTGGCTAACTTCTATATTTGAATATAAAGCATGGTGTTTTCTCTTTCTTACACCGTTTAGATAATACTTGCTGACGTTGGGTTGCTCGGAGACTTTTCTCTAGTTTCTATATTTGCATTTATTATTCGTATAAACCTTCCCCATGAAATTTTCTAAATGATAGTGTAAACCATATCAAAATCCGTTGCGTAGTTTAGAAGAACAGATATATCCGGATAATAATAATAATAATATCTCTATATTTTGGAAAGTTTACACATTACAACTATACATACATATTATGGTGTACATTGATTTGTAACTTTTATATTTAAGGTTATAAAATTAACAAAAATGAAGAACTATTAATACAAACATAATATTGTGAAGGTAAAAAGAAAATAAAAGTACAGTTGAGGTTTCTCAAATACCGCCTCACTAGGCTAGCCTGTGTTGAGGCAGAATTTTTCGTGTTAGTTCCTAATACCTTAGAACATACCTATACTTGTAAAGATGTATTTGCTCAATAATATGGTGACTTCAATAACTGTGAATTTGGGTGAATGCACCGGTGAAGGCCCAATTCTTATTTTTGATCCAAATTTTTACATTATCTTTGAAATTTTTTTGTGAATCACATTTTTTTATGCTGTCTGGAAGAATGTTGTAGAGTCTTGTCGCAAAGTATTTAAAGTTTCGTTGACCAAACGTAGTATGTGTTATCGGTATTTGTAGCAAGTGTTTGTTGTATAGTGACTTTATTTTAGCATAATAGAGATTTCTCACCTTGACAGTAAGGGAAATACAAGAGACAAGACTGGAAGCCAGATGCCAAGCAAATACAACTACTAAAGTACAATGTGATTTGTTTTCAGATGTGCACCTCCCCGGAGAACAAGTTGATAGTGTGCTGTCCCTGGGTACCGGGGCAAGAGACGGGACTAGAAGCCAGATGCCAAGCAAATACAACTACTAAAGTACAATGTGATTTGTTTTCAGATGTGCACCTCCCCGGAGAACAAGTTGATAGTGTGCTGTCCCTGGGTACCGGGGCAAGAGACGGGACTAGAAGTCAGATGCCAAGCAAATACAACTACTAAAGTACAATGTGATTTGTTTTCAGATGTGCACCTCCCCGGAGAACAAGTTGATAGTGTGCTGTCCCTGGGTACCGGGGCAAGAGACGGGACTAGAAGCCAGATGCCAAGCAAACACAACTACTAAAGTACAATGTGATTTGTTTTCAGATGTGCACCTCCCCGGAGAACAAGTTGATAGTGTGCTGTCCCTGGGTACCGGGGCAAGAGACGGGACTAGAAGTCAGATGCCAAGCAAATACAACTACTAAAGTACAATGTGATTTGTTTTCAGATGTGCACCTCCCCGGAGAACAAGTTGATAGTGTGCTGTCCCTGGGTACGGGGGCAAGAGACAGGACTAGAAGTCAGATGCCAAGCAAATACAACTACTAAAGTACAATGTGATTTGTTTTCAGATGTGCACCTCCCCGGAGAACAAGTTGATAGTGTGCTGTCCCTGGGTACCGGGGCAAGAGACGGGACTAGAAGCCAGATGCCAAGCAAACACAACTACTAAAGTACAATGTGATTTGTTTTCAGATGTGCACCTCCCCGGAGAACAAGTTGATAGTGTGCTGTCCCTGGGTACCGGGGCAAGAGACGGGACTAGAAGTCAGATGCCAAGCAAATACAACTACTAAAGTACAATGTGATTTGTTTTCAGATGTGCACCTCCCCGGAGAACAAGTTGATAGTGTGCTGTCCCTGGGTACCGGGGCAAGAGACGGGACTAGAAGCCAGATGCCAAGCAAACACAACTACTAAAGTACAATGTGATTTGTTTTCAGATGTGCACCTCCCCGGAGAACAAGTTGATAGTGTGCTGTCCCTGGGTACCGGGGCAAGAGACGGGACTAGAAGTCAGATGCCAAGCAAATACAACTACTAAAGTACAATGTGATTTGTTTTCAGATGTGCACCTCCCCGGAGAACAAGTTGATAGTGTGCTGTCCCTGGGTACCGGGGCAAGAGACGGGACTAGAAGTCAGATGCCAAGCAAATACAACTACTAAAGTACAATGTGATTTGTTTTCAGATGTGCACCTCCCCGGAGAACAAGTTGATAGTGTGCTGTCCCTGGGTACCGGGGCAAGAGACGGGACTAGAAGCCAGATGCCAAGCAAACACAACTACTAAAGTACAATGTGATTTGTTTTCAGATGTGCACCTCCCCGGAGAACAAGTTGATAGTGTGCTGTCCCTGGGTACCGGGGCAAGAGACGGGACTAGAAGTCAGATGCCAAGCAAATACAACTACTAAAGTACAATGTGATTTGTTTTCAGATGTGCACCTCCCCGGAGAACAAGTTGATAGTGTGCTGTCCCTGGGTACCGGGGCAAGAGACGGGACTAGAAGCCAGATGCCAGACAAACACAACTAGCCCTGCAGAAGGTACCTCACTTTCATTTCATACACTTTATTCACCTTCACCTGTTGTGTTGTGTAACCCTGTGTGTCTGTTTGTTTGTAGGCGATAAGTGCACGGTGGCGGACACGGGAAAGGCGGGAGTGTGTAGACCATTCGCCAACTGCCAGACAGCGAAGGAGGCCTCCAGTAAAGGCATTTTTCCACAGGTACAGTTCCCCCCTTTAAGTGAATCTGACAATTACAAGTTTTTAAACTTACGGCAATTTGATTTCCTACTACAATAAAAAATAAAACTAGCAATGAACAAACTGTTTGAAAACAATTCTCTTTCTGGCCGTTTTTTCAAAAACACTTTCATAAAAACAAGGAGTGTCCGGAGACAACAACAAAAACAATTCCATTTAAATATTGTACCTTCAATAAACAATGGTATGATAAAATATACCCAATGCAACAATTCTTAGCGTTCTAACGCTATTGATGAAGAAATCCTAAGCGATTCGGCGAGTAAGTCCCAAAGGACGGGAGATAAAACTGTCTTTAAAGAAAAGATATCCATCAGGAACATAGAAGTTAATTCAACAATTAATGCAAGTGGAGACTTATAATTCATAACATTATTCGTAACTGCAGCAAACCAAATCTTAAATGCTATTTTGACCTCAAATCCAAATTTAAGGGTTAAAAAAAATGGCCAAGTTTCTTGATGCATTCCTCTCGGAGCGCGGACAGGTCCCGAGTTCGAAACTAGTACGTGAGCTAATCTTTTATTTTCTGTGCCTTTTTCTCCCTCACATCTAAACAACAAAATCACAATACTATTTTATTTTCAGATATGCGACGTAGAGGGCGACGTTCAGATTGTCTGCTGCCCTCTGGTGACAGCAGTTGAAGGTATAGTACCCACCTAATCATCATTCATTATAAATCTAGTAGGCGATTCGATGGTTCGTTGATTTCCTAGGCTCACTTATCACCACATTACCATCATTGCAAAAGGCAGCCAGTCGTTGAGGCTGAATAAGAACGGCTCTGAGTTGTTGCAACTTTATCACTAGGAATTCTTGATGATACCCCGTACCGTAGACACACCATTTCTCGGTATCTAGCACAGTCAATCTATATAGCTTTTATCGATGATGTCCATAACTTATCATTGTTCCCGAGCATGACTGCAGATCGTCTACAAAAGACAGTTCACAAATGTTCTTTTTTTAATGTTGTTTGTATATTAGCGATCTGCATTCGTGCTCGGGAACGATGGCAAGTTACTGATATTTTTGATAAAACTTTAACGGTCGACCATGCTAGGGTAGCTTGATGGTGGCTAGAATTGTCATCTTCATGTTGTGTTGTGTTACCCTGGTGTGTCTGTTTGTTTGCAGGTGATAACTGCACGGTGGTGGACACGGCGGTAGCGGGAGTATACAGGCCATTCGCCAATTGCCTGGCAGTGAAGGAGGCTGCCTGTAAAGGAATTTTACCACAGGTACTGTTCCTCCCTTTATGCGTCTCTGTAAATAGCAAGTTTTTACACTCATGGAAATTTTTCTTCCATTAACAAAAAAATAAACTAGCAAAGAAAATATTTCGATTTCATTTTCGGTTCTTCTCATATTCTTGTTGCACGGGTCACCAACGTATTAATACATAGTATTTCACTTTTACACACTAAAAGACACCATAGGTCACAATCTGAAGTGATTCGATCCAACAACAAGATTGCTCTCCCACCTTGACTATCAGTCTATGAGTACTATGACCATGGCAAGTTGGTCCCGTTAATGGAGATTTAATTTCTTATTTTCTGTGTCTATTTCTCTTTTACTTTCATTAAATCTCTAAAACATTGTTTCTGTAATTGAATTGTTTCACAATGAAGGCTGACGCTTAGTTAATTTTTCAGATTGCCGCTCTACAGGACACCGTTCAGATTGTCTGCTGCCCTCTGATGACAGTGGTTGAAGGTATAGTACCAGAATTTTATCATCATTCATTAGAAATCCAATAAGTGATGCGATGGTTCGTTGATTTCTTAGGCTCCCTCATCACCACAATACTGTCGTTGTAAAAGACAGCGTTGTTGAGGTGGAATTCGAATGTCTCTGATTGTTTACAACTTCATGCCGTGGATCGTACATTACTTCTGGATTGTGAGTAGAATCTTCATCGTCATGCTGTGTTGTGTTGAATAACCTCGGTGTGTCTTTTTGTTTGCAGGTGATAATTGCACGGTGGTGGACACGGAGATAGCGGGAGTATACAGACCATTCGCCAACTGCCAGACAGCGAAAGATGCCGCCAGTAAAGGCATTTTACCACAGGTAAAAAAGAAAACATCAAAACCTAGAATAAAATAAGTAGGTTAAAATATGAACAGAAATTAAGAATAAAAAAACCCAAGAGATCGCCCCTCACGTAGATAGATATTCAATATCACTAAAATAACATCCTGGGGGTTAATGCTAGAAGTGTCTGTAATTTGATTTAGGTACCGGAAAGTACTCCAAAACCTCCCTTATTCAAATATTATTAATACCAATATCAAGAGCTCTAAATTGATGAAATTTTTGTTCTTCCCTTTATGCGTCTCTGAAAATAATAAGTTTTTAAATTCACGGCAATTTTACCTTCTATTGATAAAAAAAACTAAAAAAGAAAATATTTTGATCTAAAGCGTCGGTTAGCTTTAAAAACTCCAATCCCATTTTCGGATGTACTTGTATTCTGTTTGCTCGGGTCACCAATGTATTGATTCGTCCTCTTTTCTGCTGTAGATGTTGATGGGATTCAGTGTGTAGATATCCATTAGATTGGGTTGCTTTTCTAATCACATTGTTCCCATGGCAAATCCATCACCTCTTCGTTTAGAAAAGGCAGGATTTTACCTTGGTTTTCCAGCTCCACTGTGAACTTACCAAAATTAAAGTTGAAAACCACATTAATTTCAATAAATATTGAAATACTTGCCGTAAAAGGATTAGCGCTTGCAATACGGAATCACTTCTGTAGTAAATAAAAACACACAGTTCGAAATCCGGAGTGATTCGATTCAACAACAAGAATGCCCTCCCACCTTGATTATGAGTCTATGAGTATTAAGACCATTGGTAAGTTAGTCCCGCAGACCGGGAGATACAACAGTCCATGAAGAAGATATCCATCAGGAACATAGAAATTAATGCAATAATAAATGCATCTTGACACTCATATTAGCCACTGCGGAAAAAGCAAAATTGTTTAATTACTGTGTCATCCTGTGCAGTAATGCTAGATCAGGTGTTTCGTTTTTCTGTTTTACTTATAAATTTAGTTTTCACGCGTTAAGGATGATCTTGGCCATATAAGTTTCAGATTTTTATTAAAATTTGTTAGGTTTTTTTGTTTTAGTTTCAATAACATCGAAGAATGTAACGTGATGCGGTAACATCGCATTCTTCCCGTAGGAGAGGTCTTGGCTCAATACTTGGTGTAGATTTAAATTCTTAATTTCTGGGTATTTTTCTCTTTCACCGTCTTTAAATCTCAGTAACATTTTACAAAACATAATAATTAGGTTTTGCAGTGAGTTATTTTGAATCATTCGATTAATACTGCTCTTCCATTAAAAACATTTGCTTGTGGATGGAATAGGAGTGTACATTTGGCAAAACATATCACTTCATTGAAGTAAGGCGCAAGCATAATTTTGTGAAAATTTATTTTCAAATTAAGGATTTCTTAGGAAGTATATGGTTACATCCTAATCATGATTATGAAATTAAAAAACAAACATTTTATTAATTAAAAACACAATGCATGTTTAAATTTGATGAATTCCTCAAATTCTCCAAAACAACCCGTCCTAAGACTTAATTTTTTTTTCAGATTAGCGCATTAGTGAACACCATTCAGATTGTCTGCTGCCCTCTGGTGACAGTGGTTGAAGGTATAGTACCCAGAACTTAATCATCATTCATTACAAATCCAGTAGGCGATGCGATGGCTCGTTGATTCCCTTGGCTCACTCATCACCAGAATACCATCATTGCAAAAAGCAGCCAGTCTTCTGAATTTTTGATGACACATCTTACCGTAGACCCGAAAACATCAGTCGGAATCTGGATTGCGGGTAGAATATTCATCGTCATGTTGTGTTGTATTGTTTAACCCTGGTGTATCTGTTTGTTTGAAGGAATGAACTGCACTATGAAGCACACGGGGACTGCGGGAGTGTGCAGACCATTCGCCAACTGCCAGACAGCGAAGGAGGCCGCCAGTAAAGGCATTTTCCAACAGGTACTCTTCCTTCCTTTATGTGTCTCTGACAATAACAACATATTTGACTTTGCGCCCCTAACATGACCTTCCTTTGCTACAGAAATGTGACTTGACTGATGACGAGTCGGAGTTGGTGTGCTGCGCGGAGGCTGCCTGTCCGCCGCTGCCGAAAGGACTTGTCACTCAGCTACCGATTGGCTCCAAGGCCGCAGAATGTGAGTTTTGTTAAACCTGACCAGAAGTATTCTAAAACTATGTTGCATATCTGAAAATCTGTAAGTTTACAGTAGAGAATTATAAAAAAAATTCTTAGTTTTGTCGTAAATACACCTAATACATAGTTAATACTAATTTAACAATTAGTATTGTATTTTCTCAAATTTCAAACTATGCAATTGGATGATTTACGACAAAACTGTGACATTTTTTTGTTTTTCAAAGTTCTCTTTTTGAAATGAATAGATTTTCAGTTAAATAATAGAGTTACTCTCAACTTTAAGTAGGGCACGTCAATTTATTATTTTGAGACTTCCTACTAAACCACACATCAGCAAAAATAGTTTTATGTTTTTCCTTTAGCGCAAGTGTAAAACATAACATTCTTAATTTTATTTAAATAATACGTTTTTAATTTACTTGACTGAGGTCACAAGAGGCACTATATTAATATACACATCTGCAAAAAATTTTGTTTCCTCTACAGATTGCATAAAGCTGTCGGAAACTCGGGGAGACCTGTGTCCTCTGCACCCACCAGACTCCAACATAGTATATAACTGGACTCCCATGATGACTGCCGCCGAGGCCCCGCACTATGTAAGTTTCAGACATTAGTTAGCTTTATTTATTATATATTAATTAATTTCTTGAAATAACTAACCGGCCATCACTGTGTTTCCTAGCAGGAGTAGGCAGAGAGTGCCGACTATATTTGGCTTCCATAGGGCCCTAGGACGTTGCTTTAATACATTTGTCGGCTGCCTAGTGCGTGGCCAGTCAAGTATATACAAACTTCATTCATCTTAGACACAAGAGTCGGTCGTTCTTGAAATAAGCAACATTCAAATCGACGCATACTTCCATACTATTTGCTTATTCATTGCAAAACATTTATTTATTTTGGTGATCAAAAATCTTATCAAAGATTACTTTTGAAATGTTATTATTTATTAACTAATTATTTTTTGGAGAAAAACTAAATTTGTTAAAGAAATTTGAAAGCCCATGAATAGAAAGGAACTAAAATTTCAATGAACACAATTTAAATATAGGCTATAGATCTGACTTTTCTCTGAAAACATCGGCGGGCGGGTAAAGTCCTTGACTCTGGATTCAGTGGTCATGGGATGAAATTAAAAATTAAATTTATTAAAAATGATTACGTATTTTTGTAGTGTGTATTCAAAATATTTGTAATCAATTTGATTTATATTTTTCAATTAATATTATACACACATACTAACATGTAAAATACATCTATTAATTACGGTGATCTTTTTTGGGGTACTATGCCATGTTGCGCTACCTCCAACTCTATCCAAAATTTCAGACAGCATTACAGTTTCCATCATCGGGGCAGATGTTATTACGAGGCTGAAGGTAGTGGAGTGGGGAACAGGTGGCCACTAAACATGGCTAAAGCCATTTGAAGCAAAGTTTCCATTCTGAAGGCCTTTCACCGGGGCAATACTGAGATGTTTCACTTTAAGTGATATAGCCCTACCAGCTCCGGCCAATCGAGGGCACCCGACTAGCAATATGGAGGTCGCGGGTTCAAATCCCGATGTGTGCTAAAAATTAGGTCGTGTTGTGTTATTTCACAATGTATTCATTTAAAATAGTAAAATATACAGATATGGTTTATTTGCGGCACATTACAGAGTGAAAGATACTCTCAGTATCGCCCTGGTGTAAGACCAACATTCATAAATGAAACGCTGCTTGAAATGGGTTTAGCCGCGTTTGGTGACGATCTCCTCATTTTAACACAGTCATACGTGATTATATCTGGATAGGCAGGTACTTTTCTCTCCCGCATCTCGTTCCCCTTCCCACTACCTTAAACCTCACAACACATCGCAATTTGGGATGCCATAGTGTCACTGGTTCCAGATGGTTGGTTGGGATGCCATAGTGTCACTGGTTCCAGATGGTTGGTTGGGATGCCATAGTGTCACTGGTTCCAGATGGTTGGTTGGGATGCCATAGTGTCACTGGTTCCAGATGGTTGGTTGGGATGCCATAGTGTCACTGGTTCCAGATGGTTGGTTGGGATGCCATAGTGTCACTGGTTCCAGATGGTTGGTTGGGATGCCATAGTGTCACTGGTTCCAGATGGTTGGTTGGGATGCCATAGTGTCACTGGTTCCAGATGGTTGGCAGTAAAAATGAACAAAGCAAATGAAAAAACGAAAATCAGCAAACATTTTGCGAGCAATTTAAAACAACACTTGCTTAGAGATTAATATGAAGATGTGTTGTGTTCCCAGGGACGTATTGGATCAGGTCGGAGAGGAGAGATCACCTGGCGGGGGGAACCAGTGACCTTACTGAGTGACCGGTGGGTGGTGTGCTCTGCACGCGCCATTACAAACATTGGGTGAGTTTATTGTTTCTTCATTTTAAAATTCAACTCTTCATTGTTATAATGAAAATTGCAACGATGAAAATAGAAAAACAAATTGATTTGATATTTGAACGATCTAACCTTAAAGATTTAAGTGCATTTTAGACGATATTTCACAAACTCGTGGTATACACGGTGTCTGAAAACTCGTGGTATAAGTGGCGAACTAGTGAATTTACTTCACATAATTGACTTTGCGTTACGAAGTCCTGTTTTAACTCGACCGTTTTGCATTTCATCTCTCTGTACGTTCAGTTTTGGGTTCGGCATGGTGGCCGTTTTAATGGTTCAGTAAAGATTACATTTTTTCATGTGAAATAGTCGTGTTTGACTTTCTTATTTGCATTTTTTCAATATTATGGCGCCTACCTGCCTGAAGAATATTTCAAAATAGAAATGTCATTGAGATAGTGACGTATTTGTTTAATTCCTTATTTGAAAACAGTTCCCCTCGGGGCCTCTGTCCTCTTTGGGGATGCTGTGTGGGGCTTCTTTTTAGGAGAGGAAGGATGGGAAGTTCTGGGAAGGAAAAAGGTATAAGGGGTGGATTAAAATCTGGGGGTTAGTGAGTCTAGGAATGACAGATGTATGATTCCATCCCTCCCACTGCGGTGCGAGGCAATGTTCCGAGAGAGTCCTGCTGAAGAGGTCAAAAGGTCTCCACCAACCAGTCTCTCCCGATCCGGCCTGTCATGCAGTTGGTGGGCAGACACATCTGCCGCCAAGATCCCGATAAACCTGATGAACCGGGCACCCCTGCTAAGTCACCAAACGTAGCGAATCACTTGGGGTGACCTATGGCAGAGGTGTTGGTTATGTAATAAATAGTTCTCGGGGCGGCGGTACCCGTACCCGCCTCAGTTCACCGCCTACACGACTTCTTTTCCAATTCTAAGAGCTTCGTTAGTTCAACTCTGTTCGTTAAGAAGCCAGTAATTTTGCATAATGAACGACATTATTAAAGAAGATGTGTATATTGACAGTTAAACGAAGCTTATCTGATGCTATGGAGGCCTAAAATATGTTTATCGGCCGTCGGATCAATTGTTGACCATATATGACATATGGCTTTATCGACTGACCGTGCTAGACCTCCAGTAAGTTTAAGAGATACAGATTGTTTTAGGAGTGTTTCCGTTTCATTTTCGATACAAGTATTACAAGTAAGTACCGGTATTTCAATGGAAGATGCTGCAAATATTTGTACACGGTTGACATTTGTACAATTTGTACAAATAGAAGTGTGTCTCGATAGGTAATCTCTATGTTACACACTCTACGTACAGGAAAATATTCAATACAAAATTCAATATATTTTTTTAATCCAAAAAAGAACCTTTGCGCATTTTGTGTATATTACAACTATAGTACTGCAAATGAGAAATTATAAAAAATAATAATAATATTCTGAACACATTCAGAATGTAAAGCTATCTCGACAAGAAAAATATAAAAACATTACCAAGACCACTGATGATACTGTAGTTGCCATTCATGACTTTCAGGCTGTCGTGCCGTTGCCGAATGGCAATATATCTATTTTTTTTATAAGAGCAAGTTAAACGTTATAACTTCTGTATTTACAATACCAAAACACAACAGGGCCATTGTTACATGCGGCATGAGGGTGTAGCTAAAAGAAATGTCTACCTGCGTGTACACATTTTTATAAGACCTATGCCGAGGGAAATGGGAAGTGATCTTTTATTCTGATAACTGTGTGGCACATAATAAAAACAAATTTGTATTTCCATGTACATGCATGCACTATGAACACTTGATATTCAAATCATTACCCTTAAATATCTAATAGTTGGGCACTCAGAGAACGAAGGAGACTCCATTCATTATTGCATCGACAGAGAAAAGGTCAGGGTTTTAAAACAAGGCCTAATATTTATTCCAACGGAGTTAGCGATGATCATAAAGTGTTCCAAGAAGAATGAACCTCGTTATAAGTTAACAGAAATGGAAACAACGGACTTCATTGACTTGAAGAAGGTATGTGAGAAGACTGGAAAAAATTCTCAATAATCGTGGACAAAAATAAATGTATTTGGAATAAAGTTAAGATTTTACAGATCACTAAAGAAGGACCGTCAGTTATCAAATACAAAAGCACCTACACCGAGGATCCATTCAATCAGAGTATTAATGTGAGAGAGCGACTAAATAATGTTCGGAATGAGAATATTATAATTCTAGGACCAGCTTATACAGTTCCATCTACAATTCCACTGAATAAAAATCGTGATTTCTTATTTCTTTGCCAAAGTGGTGTTATACCAAAAAAACCTCATAATTTTTTTAGATTAATTAAACTGCCAATACAGACCGCGATGTACAAGAAGAAAATAACGATGAAGGTTCATTGTAGGTTTCCAGGGAATCAACACATATTTGTTTTATTTTTTTGTTCTTAAAGTTTTCTGTAAAAAAAAATTGAATACTATCTATTCTCTAAAGGTTTTCTGTTATTTTTGATACTTACCTACTTTTTATTCTTAAGGTTTTCTGTTATTTTTGTTACATACATTATATCACGCTTCTCATAAATAAATTTATAAGCACAAATATATATTTTTTTCATTTTTATTCCATTTTACTTTCATACAATTGTCTAATTGACAAACTATAGGAGTGAGTTGGTGTGTACAGTTGAAAATGTATTTATGATTATAAACAGCATGGAAAAACATGCAGAAATAACAATTATTAATTATTTTAAGCAATAATTATTAGCCTGAAACAGTCGTCCACATTGAAAAAATCTCCCAAAAAAAAACAATTATTAATTCATTTATCCATCTAAACTGGTAATATTATTACTATGCTACACTGAGATAATTTGAGATGATTACCAAACACTCCGCGCAACAGTGAGATATTTCCAGATTTACGTATACTTTGTCAAAATTAGTAAAAAATTAATTATTTTTCTATTATTACAATTTTGTATTGAAGTTGAATAATTTACCTCTCTTATACCATATCATTAATATGCAAGATTAGTTAATTTGATGCTGCTAGAGCTCACGCAAACCTAAAAGTCCTATTATCTCAGAACAGCATTTTTTAAGATATCCCACTATTGCTTTAAGGTGACGATATTTAGGTTTCTACCCCTTCCATCAGAATATAAAATGTGCACATTTTTTGATCTTATCTGCACGAGACAAGTAATTGCAGTAGCTGCGTACTATGTACCTGCAATACGTAGGAAGCGCCCGACCAGGCCTCCCCGTTCGCTAATGCTTCCGTATACCTACTAATACCTTTTTAACTGGTGGACGATTATTATCAATCTTATTTTGACAACAGCGGCAGAGCTATGACTGCCGGATGGACTCAAACTGTGGGGATATTAGTGATTAATATAATAATTACGTTTAATAATAACTGTATATTTTTTTATTGATTTTATTTGTATGCATTATTAATACATATAAAATATTTGTTAATAATGCTATACATTGAAATGTCACTTACATATATTATTTAAAAAAAATAAATACTTTTATCAAATTTATGTTGCTAATATATTTTTTAAATTCAATTTACAAATAATTTTTGAAGAACAATAAAATTACCAAACAAATACCCAGTATTAGAAATTATCAAGGAACAATTCTTAAGTTCTTTTTTATAAAAATAGTGCATGAGTATATAATTCTACATGCATGTTAATTGTAGCAACTATTAAATGAAAAAGTTTTACCTTACAATAAAACTTATATTATGTACTTAGCTTTATTTAAAACCTATAAAGTGAAACCTATAAAGTGAGATAAACATTACCATTTTGCAGCCAAATCGACGTTTCTTACCAATTTCGTGTGTAATTCTTAGTTTAAATCTCCCGCCAATGTCACCTGCTAGTTCCAAATGCATCCTTGAGGCGGCGCCAGTAGTGGGACGCCACTAGTGACGCTATAATTTCAAGCTTCATTAGATCTCATCAGGCAGCCCTTGCCTAGGTTTTAAATAAAGCTAAGTACATAATATAAGTTTTATTGTAAGGTAAAACTTTTTCATTATGTAGCATAGGCTTTATTTAAAACCTATAAAGTGAGATATTGTTTGTTATCGCCTGGTGACATTATGCTAATGTGAATCAAATATAATATTTAAATTTATTTGCTAAAAAGAAAATAGGGGCAAGATTTCCAGAAATCAGCTAACCAGTTACAGAGGTTGAAAAAAGGTCAGCAACAGATGGGTCGGTGTTGACTCGGCCAGCCGATTCTGCAATTTCCCTTCTATAGAACTTGGCAAAGGTATTGGGACTTCTCCAGTTACCACGCGACAGTATATCGTCCAGCTTATATTTCTGCAGCCAGTTCAGAGATGCCACTGCTGAACGGATGCTGCCAGGTGGATCCTCTACACCAGCATCCCTGAGGACTGCCCTAATCCAACCTGCAATTACTGCCCTGGAGGCCGCTTTCACTGTCCCACAAGTTGTAATAAATAGGCTAGGTAGTATCGCCTGCGCTCTCCGTTCCTTAGACAGTTCTATGACCTTCTCCGTCCAATAGACAGGGTCTATGTTCCTAGACTCCGAGCGAGCCAGTCTCCACCCTGATTGTTGCCAGTCTGCCGAATCTGTCTTGCCACCAAACACTGGCCAAATGGAGATGCCTTCACTGTCCACTGACAATCTTTCAGCTGTGCAATGGAGCAATGTGAGATCGTGGACTCGGCGCCCTGATGCCAAAAGCAGGATGGTGGCTGCTCTCCTTGATGCTTCAAAGAGAGTAATATGTTGAGGCAAATTCTTCTCCAGCCATGATGATACAACCCTCGGGTCCCAAATGGGGGGTTTTGAAGGCCTTAGTCTAGCTAAAGATATCCCTTTTAATATCTTCTTCACTATCGGATTGGAGCTCAGCTCTCTATTGTCTTCGGGAGAGCCTAAGGTACACACCACTGACTTGTGAACTAAAATGGTACTCAGCGATAGCTTTTCTCTGATGTGTAGATCGGCTAGGAACCTGGCTAAGTCTTCAGCTTTGGGACGCGTGGCATCAAGCTGATTCTCTGACGCCCAGCGCTGCCACCTCCGCCATGCCGGAGCATAAGTGCGAAGGGTAGAACTTCTCCACCCGGATCTAAGAAGTTCCTTCTGCTGACTTGACCATCTTGTTAGGTTTTTGTCCCACCCCCACAAAGCCAAATCTCCAGAGTGAAGGACTCTACTTGAGGAGGGGGTTTGTTGGTCCTGGTGTCTATCAGTGCTTCTCCTAGATTGTGAATCGTAAGAGGTGGACCCAAGGCCCGACACTTCAGATCCGCTCTCCAAAATGCCCTTTCCCAACGAGGAGCCACTACCAAGTATAATCCCCCTGCTCTGTTCAGGTGGCAAAGAACCCTCGGCATGAGGCACGGGGGAGGGAAGATCCAAGCCAGCTGATGGTCCCAGTCCCTGCTCCAAGCATTGTGGTAGTCTGCCTCGTCGTCCTGAAAATCAAGAGAAACATACCTTTGAACCACATGCGCTGTCCTAGAGCCAAATAGGTCTATTTCGGGTCGTCCCCATTTCCTGAATGCTACCTCTGTGAACGAGGGTAGCAAGTGCCATTCGGGTATAGCACGATGACGAGATAGACAGTCCGCTACTTCATTGAAACGACCGGGTAAGTATTGTGCTGTCATGGAGACACAGTGTTTATCCAAAACATCTAGCACTAGTCGAGTACAGCTCAGGAGTTGAGTTGATCTGGTACCACCCTCCTTGCGGAGATAAGATACGACAGACCTGTTATCCGACTGGATCAGAAGACCCGAGCCAGATAGCTCAAGCACGTGAGGAGACAAGGCAGCCAACACGGCGAGCATCTCCTTTACATTGGAGTGAAGATTCAGCTGGTCATCAGCCCACACACCGCTGAGAAGCTTTTTCGTCCAGCTGGGCACCCCAACCCTGATCAGAGGCATCGGTTGTTAGGTAATGCTCAAACAGCGGCAGATGTATAGGTGACGTCAGGGTGAGCGATCGAACCCACCATCTCAATTCCCGAGCGGTAGCTGCCGGAATTGGTGATGACTCCCAAGGGTGGTAGTGTCTGAGTCCTAAGCACCCTTTCTGTATGTGCCGGCTGTTGAGCCTGCCTCTTGGAACTGCAAAACTAGCAAAGTTTAAAGAGCCCAAGAGGCTGCGCCCCTTATCTAGTGACCACCTACCTGTCTGAATAAAACCCTTTAACAAATAAGATAGGGCTGAAACCTTGTTCTGAGGGAGAGACTTTTCATTAGTTAGAGTATTCCAGCTGATACCAAGAAATTGAACTTGTTGTGATGGTTCTAATATTGACTTATCAAATTGTATATGCCATCCCAAGCCTTGCAAAAACTCCACCATTTCAATAGCCTGCTGTTTTAAAGTAGGCAGGCATTGGTTTACTAATAAAAAATCATCCAGATACACTAGAATTCTCATCCCTCTCTTCCGCAGTTCCTGCGCTACCCAGTTAGTGAAGGTTGCGAATGCCTTAGGTGCGGTGGCCAAGCCAAAGGGGAGGGATGTCATCTGCAAGAGTTCATTCCTATAGATAAGTCTAAGGAAACATCTATGCTGCTCACTCACAGGTACATGA
Source organism: Hesperophylax magnus (assembly GCA_026573805.1). Classification (NCBI taxonomy): domain Eukaryota; kingdom Metazoa; phylum Arthropoda; class Insecta; order Trichoptera; family Limnephilidae; genus Hesperophylax; species Hesperophylax magnus. The sequence goes on from JAIUSX010000059.1 coordinate 3,459,067, forward strand.
AAGTAAGCATGTGTGAGGTCCACTTTAACCATCCAGTCATTCGGTTGTAGAAAAGTAGGAACTCGATAAACGTTTACCAGACGAAATTTACTGACAGTCAGAAAATTGTTTAAATACTTTAAGTTAAAGACCGGCCTCTTTGAGCCATCTGATTTGGGGACCAGAAACATGTTAGAAATAAATGAGGGAGTGGCAGGTGCCGACTCTAAAACCTTAAGGGCTTTGAGTTTTTCTATTTGTTCTGTCATTGCCACAGAAGTCTTAGTGGTGAAAGGGGAGTTAAATAAATCAATATTATTATTTAGTGGAGGTTTTGATGAAAATGGAATTCGGTAGCCATCTAACATCTTAAGGATGATAGTAGGGGCGCCAAGGTTCCTCCACTTACCTGCGAATGAGCGCAACTGACCCCCTTGAAAAGAGGGCCCACTGTTAAAACCTCTTACGGTCTGGCTTCCCTGCTCTTTCCTTGGGCCGGAACCTACCTCGGGGAGGGAAAGCTTTAGCGGCTCTACGGGCTGGTTCCGGACCTCGACTCTCAGGGTGCTCCCTTCTCGCGATGGTTCTTCCCTGCTGTACTCTAGGACGAAAGGGCTGCGAGCTCTGCACAGTCACAGGTTTAACGGGTGGAGCTGGTCGCGACGTGCTAGGCTGAGGAGCGAGGCACTTCTTCACTCCCCCCAACTTATCCAGCTGGGCCGACAGGAGGTTCGGGTCAAAGAGATATTCCGATGTGGGCGGAATCTTCCGTAAGGCATCTCGGACGTATCCGTCACTGATGCCTCGCAATGCCCCCTCTCGTCGATACTCAATGTGGCTAGCCCGTTTTCCGCAGACCATCTGCATGATGTCTTTGGACACCTTCTGGGACTCAGACCCCGCCGCGAAGAGAGACTGCACCTTCTCGAAGAGAGTGGAAGTGCTCAGCTTCGTGCCCGGTTCCGCACTCCAGTTGACCAGCTCCTGCAAGGAGGCCTTCAGGAGATCAGCCTGCAGGGAAAGAGCATTGGTCAGGGAGCCGCAGAAGGAGTCCGTTGACGTACTGGCCGATTCCTCCTGAGCTAGGCGCTTCAATTCAGGGTTCAATGCCAACATTGAGAAGAGAGGGGTTGCGGCATACGACTTCTGGATCTCGAGGTAGCGGACATTGTTCCAGTTGGCCGTCCCCAGATGCTGAAGGAGCTCCACTTTTTTCACCCTCCCTGGGTCGGCCGATGGTATCTTCGGCTGCTTTAGGTCAGTTGTCCACTCCCCGAGATCCAAGTCACGAGACGGCTTATTCGGATGGACGAGTCCCATTCCCAAATCTCCTGCCAATTCCTCCCGAAGCGACGCAGGGGTGTCCAGGGAGATGCTGTCCTCGTCATCGTCATCCGAGGCGCCACGGACGGGAGCCTCCGAACGCTTTTCCAGCAGCAGACGCAACATTTCCTGCATCTGGGACATCTGCTGCGTTAATACGTCAATTCGCGGGTCGGCGGGAGCTAATTCACAAACCCTCTGCCTCTTGGCTTTGCCTTCGCCGTAGACCCTCGGACGCTTCCCCCGCGTGTCCGTGTGAATCACCTTCATGACTTCCGCCCTCGAAAATTCGGCTTCCCCGCTCTCGGAACGTTCGGAATCCGACATAATCACGAAAATACAAAAAACACTAAACAAAAACACACGAAACTCTATAAATCGCAATTTTACGGAGTTCGAACAGTCACACTGTTAATAACCTCGAAAAAAAATATGTAAATTTTGCGCAAATACTGAAAAACAGGTTATTTTACGGTATTTGATGTTTGTAAACAAACCAAACGTGTTTGACCTTCGCAAAATAAATGCTAATGAAGCTTGAAATTATAGCGTCACTAGTGGCGTCCCACTACTGGCGCCGCCTCAAGGATGCATTTGGAACTAGCAGGTGACATTGGCGGGAGATTTAAACTAAGAATTACACACGAAATTGGTAAGAAACGTCGATTTGGCTGCAAAATGGTAATGTTTATCTCACTTTATAGGTTTCACTTTATAGGTTTTAAATAAAGCCTATGCTACATAATATATAATGTAATATCAACTTGTGATAGTACTCCCTCTCTAATCACGATAATTTCTCAACTAGGGAGGTATTATTACCACTAATTAGAACATATTAGCTTTACATGTATTTAAAAAAATGTACTTATACCTGCTTTTATTATAATGTAAAAAAATTGGAAAAACAAAAAATACTTATACTGTGAATTTATGTAGCATATTCATAAACCTAAAATTTCTCAAATGATATAACATTCTCAATATCAATAGAGTTGAAATCAGGAACAATTGTTGATGACACATCGTCTGTAATTATGCCATTTTGTAACTCCATTGATGATGATTGCGTTATAGGCGTAACTTCTACATCATCACACGGATCTGGTATTTTTTCTGAATATGTCATATTACGCTTTGTTGGAGGTTGAGAGAGTGTTTTTTTTTTTAGTTTGTCATTGATTGCATCGACTATAAAAGGAGGATTCCTAATTGGCATATTCCTGTTATTTCTTGGATCAATAATTTCAGGAAGTAAGCAATGTAAATAAAATCAGACAAATTTGGGTTCCATTTTTATTTTCCCGAAATCGTCGTCTTTATAAATGTATTCAGTTTTTAAAGGATATTTTCGTCCACTCCATACAACAAATAAACAGACATTTTTTTCCGTAATGTGAAGTTGCCCTTGAACCTGAAAATACCAATCATGATTTGTATTTATGCTCATACTTCCATCTTTGTTTGTCCTCCAAAAAGTAACTTTCTTCTCTTGAATAGCTCTTTCTAAGCCAAGTTTGAAGGAGGTTAAAGGACATTTTACTTCTACTAACATATCGCCGCTAAGACCGTCCGGAGAAGCTCCTAGAAATGGAAATTTCTTGTCAATAAATAGCCCACACGGTTGAATTTCAATATCGTGTTCAACGCTAGCCTGATGTAAAGCTTCTTTCTCATATTTTCTTCCGTGACTTATTGAAGATACATGAGAGATATTGACTTTGTACAGCAACGATTTTACAAGAGCTGCACAGCTTATATTGTCTCTTCTACGTACAACTTTTCCAAATGAATATGCTGTGATCATTTTACGCCGCAACTCCATCCATTCACTGCAGTTAGTTACTCTGTAAAATTGTTTCCCGTTCTATTTTATTCCTATCTTTTTGTTTTTCTCTCAACTCATCCAAAAGTATTTCTTTCTCCGCCTCGAAAATAGATTCAGGAATATCTGGTTTTATGCAGAACTCTCCATACTCAGCATCTTTTCGATTCATTTGTCGTTGAATTCGATTTTTCTTCCGAAAATATTGCAAAGTAAGACGACATTTCGATAGTCTGCCTCCAGGACTTTTCCCTAAAAGTTGTTTATGTAATGTATACAGTTGTTTTCGAGAGTTGTGGGATACAACCGCTGCATAGCATCGCCTTTGATAAGATTGCTTATTGGAATAATTTATCCTTTTTCCACCTACAAATTTGGCTATTATTCCGTTAAACCTCTCTACAACATTATTTCGTTTTATTCCCCATCTTCAATAAATTATGGACCTGTAAAAACGCATTATTAGTAAACATAAATGCAAACGGAAAGCATTTTTCCGTAAGAAGTAAGTCATTAATTTTTTTAAATAATGAATAAAACTATACATTAAAAAGTATTTTGAGATAAAAAAGTATAATATTTTGGTCATGAATAATAACAATTTCACACAAAACTCCCTCACCGTTTGAGAACTAATAATACTCGTAACCAAAATAATGCCGACAAGAAAAAACCGTCGAAAAAACTGTCCCAAACCGACTTCCGTTCCGTGCCACGTTCCGCGGACTTCTGTACAGATCCTAGAATGTTTGTGTCTTATATCACCACGAATAGAGGCGACAATTGCTTGACCAGCGGAGTCTGGATATATTTGACGTAAGCGCCAAAGTGAGTTTTATTTATTTGTTGAATATTTTTATATGAATGAAAAAAAGTTGGTCAATAATAAATATAAAAAATAATCTTAGCCATAAAACGGTATTTTTTTAAAGGTGTTTCTTATATGAGTTCTTAGTTACCTCAAGAAAAAACAAAATAATCAGTGGTTTACGTTTATATTTTTTGTAACGCAACCAATAATTTTATTTTAATTCCGATCAATAATAAAGAAAGAAAAAGCTTCAATTTATGCATAGTATATTTTTTGGTATTCATAATGTATACCGATTCGTAGCAAAGATTAATCTAAATAGTGATTTAGCATTTACCTTCCTCTTATTTTCCCGGGGCCTAGTTTAGTAATGTTGTTGTTGTTTTTCTTTAAATATTTCTGTTATTGAATTATTAAAATATATCGTTTTTGTCAATCTTTAGCCACTAGCCAACCACTCTAGTTAGCTAAATGAAAAGTCACGGACCGCCACTGGTAAACACTCATATAACTGTAATATTAATTCAAATAATGTAAACCTGACTGCTTTGTGCTTACCGCTAAACCTTATTTAAAATACCATGGTATAATATGAAGTGAAAATTACAAACAATAGAAAGGTTAAAAAATCAGTCTATATTTTTTATTAGAATAAGCCCGTCGTCCCACGGGTCAGTAAGCAAACTACATAGGGTCTTATAGCACACGGTTTATGTAGATTCCTTACAGACCTGTGGGACAACGGGCCAAGAAACATATTTAATTTTAGAGAAGAACCATTTATTTCTCCCTGATTCAATCTCTGAAATCTCAAAAAATTTTAATAAAAAATTATTTTTAATTTGCCTTATGATTACCCCACTATCAGACTATTTCAAAACTTTAAAATCCCTTCACTGCAAATCTATCGATACAAATAAAAACGTAAATGTTCTTTTGTTAAAAATTTTAAATCTCGAAAGTTCTTTGTAATTTTGACACAACGTTGCATTCGAATACGCATGTGTTTTTATATACCTATAATATATAGGTGTCACCTGTGACAGGTAAAACATGTTCCTTTTTAAACAGCGCCATCTTTTTTTTAATTTTTTTTTTATAGTGAATACCTCACAAGAGTCCCAACTGCTCCCGTCTGGAGCCAGTGAGACTATGGCATCCCCAATTGGGGGATGTTGTGAGGCTGAAGGTAAGTGGGGAAGGGAAAGAGGAAGGTGGGGAAGTACCTGGCTATTCAGATCTAGTCACTAAACACGGCTAAAGCTATTTGGAGCAACGTTTCAATTCTGAATGGTGGTCTTACACCAGGGCGATACTGGTAGTATCTTCCACTCTGGAACGTGCCGCAAATATACTATATATTATTTTAATTAATTAATTGTGAAATAACACAAATTAATCAAATAAAATTTATTTGCGCACGCCGGGTTCGAACCCGCGACCTTCGGAATGGCAGTCCAATGCGTTACCACTGGACTATGCCGGCCGTCAAATGTCTGTTCGATGTAAAAGCAACACGTTTCAGTTCTATTGTTTCTGTATCTACACAGACAGACTGAACCACAGCAACGCGTACAGATAGTTATTTATAAAAAATGGCTCTTTTACAAATTTACTTGTTTTGATGATGAAAACATAAAACCATTTTTGAACAGAAATAAACTAAATATTCTTGGCTGACTAACTATCCCGCGCTATAACACAACCACAGACCAACCATTTTATCAAAAATATACTCACTGATGTACCCGGCATTGCCCGGGTTTCACATAGAATTTTTTGAAATCTTATGTAGACTGTAGCCTTCCTCTTGTTTTGAAAGTAAAGTGTGCAAAATTTCATCAATTTCAGAACAAAACTGTAGATTTATATAAAATCAAATTTTTGCCACCCACCTGGTTTCCTCCCCGCGGCCGCCCGTGATCGCCAGGTGATCACTCCTTCTTATTATTCTGTTTATATTATATATCTGACCATAGTAGAAAAGGAGATGAGGAGTTTGTTTCATGAGGATTTGTCTTTTGGTGACAGATATAGCACCACATGACCCAACTGGTTTTAAGCCACGCATTTCGTATTTCTACCAATTTATAACACATTTCTCTTGAACACTTATAAAAAAATTATGTTGTTTATGAAGATAATATTTAAACATTTGAGTAGAAACGGTAACTATACGAAATTCCATAGATCGAAAAAAATCTCAACTGTGCTCTGAAAATGATTACAAACACATTTTGTTTTGTTATTTAACATTTCATAGGAATTAAAAAATTCACAGTGTATCTTTAAATGCAACTTAGGCATTTGTAGAAGGAATTTTTATTAAACGAGTCGTGTTTCATTATATATTTTAACAATTTTGCAAATTTATCGTCTTATATTTATAATATTAGTGCGCTCACTCTAACATTTGTATTTACATATCTTTTTGAACACTTACTTCGGAGCCTTAAGAACTCTCTCGAACTGTTCGGAGAGTAAAGTTAGCGAGATGAGTCAGTAGTTGAACAGAATCAATTCAGATATCCACATATATATTCAGTATTTAAGAAGTTGCTTTTAAACAGCAATCTTTGTTGCCGCTAGTCCGAGGCAGTAATTTTATTTTCCCCTCCATGTTTACAAATTATACACCATAGTGTATAGCTACACTAAATTCTGCTTTGTAATATGTGTGTACCGACTTATATAAATACAATTTATTTTAAGACGTTTTGAAATTAACGATTTTGTAATGTTTTTAAAAGAATAAAAAATTGAATTGAATTGAATCAGCTGTTTTCCTTTGAAATTTAAAACCATAACAAATATATTATGGTGGTTGGTGTCGCGAAGCTGCGACTCCACTATATATTTTAGAGGTGGTGTGATATGCCACACGCCCAAAGGACCAGTCCCAAACTACTCCGAATGATAGGTTATGGGACGATTTATGCATCCGACAAACCCGATGGACAGTGCAATAATCAAAGGTATAAATCTGGGCTTCTGGAGCACAAGATAAGCCCAGATTGGAAAGCAGGAAAGATGGACTCACCCGTTGATGACTATCACACGTCTCCAGGAGTATTTGTTGATTTAACTTCACAAAATATACGTTTAATCGCCCTGTCTGATATTAATTATCACTCCGAACTCTGATAAGCAACTGACACCACTTGTCAGATTTTACATGTGTCGCAACAATATTTTTATCATGGTGACATTTTGGGATGGGTAAAAGGGTAGGTAGGACATTTGCAGGATTTTGTATTGACATTACACTTGTCCAGTAAGCCTGTGGATGCATACCTAACAATCCCCTATATATTGCGCGAACATTCTCCCGGCGTTGAAAGTACCTTCCGAAATTTTAAGTACTTTCAAATAAAGTAAAGAATTAAATGTAAAACGAAGTAAGATGAAATATAAATATTCTTATCAATACGCTATTAAAATTACAAAGTTAAAACGAAAATTAAAAAAAATAATGAAATAATAGTTATTGTGTAGGCAAAGGACACAATTTTACGACTGGTCGTTTAAAGTTCCCGGAAGGGGTCCTTACGCGTGCGACACGAACCACTCCGTCTTTACCAGGGAACACCTCCTCAACAATGCCCACCGGCCAATAAAGTGGAGGCGCATCCTCTTGATGCACCAATACTATGGTACCTACTAGAATGTTATTCGCGGGACTATTCCATTTTTTTCTCATCTGCAGAGAGTGAAGATACTCTATATGCCACTTCTTCCAATAAGATTGAACGAGGTGGTCCAAAAGCTCTTTCCTTTTCAGTAGACTAATGCGTTCATTAGTCAAATCATAAGCAGGTAGATGCTGAATCGGGGTAGACATCAGAAAATGAGCCGGAGTAAGAGCTTCTGGATAATGAGAACTGCTTAATAAACATAATGGCCGTGAATTAAGTACAGCCTCTATTTGTGTCAGAACTGTGAGAAGCTCTTCATAACATAAAAGTTGAGTACCCACAACCCTATACAGATGCGATTTAATGCATTTAATATTTGACTCCCATAATCCTCCAAAGTGAGGAGCGCGGGGTGGAATCGTCTTCCATTCAATTCTCCGAATGTTAAATTCATTGCGAAGAACTTCTTTTGTTGAATTTGCCTCTAAAAAATTATATAAGTCATCCAGACAATTCTTTGCGCCTATGAAATTTGTCGCATTGTCACTGTACATACACGAAACCGGTCCGCGTCTGGATAGAAAACGCTTAAATGCGTTTAAAAAATTGTCCGTGCTTAGATCTGATACCACTTCCATATGTATAGCCTTCGTTGTTAAACAAATAAATAGACATATATATGCCTTTTGACTTTTTACCCCACGACGCCTAGAAAGGGTTATATTTATTGGTCCGGCAAAATCTACCCCCGTATGTGTAAATGCCTTTGCTTCCTGAACTCTAGCTGTAGGTAAATTTGCCATTAGCGGTATAATATTAGAAGGTGCAGTTTTAAAACAGAAATTACAAGCATGTACTCTTTTGCGTATTAGATTTCTCCCCGATAAGATCCAATAACGCTGTCTAATTATTGACATAAGGAGATGTGCACCAGTATGACAATTCACACGATGGTGAAAGTCTATAATTATATCGACAATATGATCCTGTCTTGGCAGAAGTACTGGATGTTTGTTTTCAAAAGGTATATTCGCGTTTATTAATCTACCACCTATACGTAACAAGCCATTATGATCTAGGAACGGGTTTAGTTTTCGGATTGAAGGTGAGCATAATTTATCCCTCTGTATTAATTGTATATCGGCACTAAAATACCTATTCTGTAAAGCTTTTAATACATTCATTTCAGCAATGTTTAATTCCGTGGAATTTATAACTGTTGAGCGTGATAACTTTCGCATAAATCGTAAAATATATACCACAATTCTCAGCAGTTTTGGCCATGAGGAAATTTTTAAAGCGAGATTATATATCGGAGAATTTTCCTCTATTGACGTTATTGTAAATGTATGCGATTTTTTCAATTCCAAAGCATTCTCCTCCTCTCGTGAGGGGGAAAATCTTTCGACAGGCCACTCGGATACTGGGTTCGCAGCCCAGGGCGGACCGTGCCACCAAAGAGAATGATCGACCAGCTGAGCAGGCAGTAGTCCTCGTGATAAACAATCACTAGGATTGGTAACGCCATCTATGTGATAAAAATGTTTCGCGGGTAAATTTTCCTGAATTTCACTAACTCGATTAGCTACAAAAGTTTGCCACCGGTGAGGGGACGAGTGAATCCAAGAAAGTGCTATTTTTGAATCTGAAAAAGCAAATATATCGTTTATCGAAACGCGATTTCTATAAGTATCTATAATAGATCTAACGAGTCTAGATAAAATAAGCGCAGCGCATAATTCCAATCGAGCGAGCGACACTGTTTTCAGAGGGGCCACCTTGGATTTAGAACATATCAAATTCATTGTAGTGTTGCCACCCTTATCCGTGACATGAAGATATATTACACAACCGTATGCTTTCATACTCGCATCTGCGAAGGCGATAATATTTATCGTGCAGTCCTCCTTTACTCCCAAATATCGAGGTAAATTTAAATTAGAAAGCATCGGTAATTCTTCCTTGAATTTGACATATCTATTAACAATACTTTGGGGTAGTTCCTCGTCCCATCCTACTTTCTCTAACCACAGCTCTTGTAAAAGTAATTTGGCATATAAAATTACCGGAGCAACCAAACCTAATACATCGAATAAACGAGCTATTGTGGAAAGAATTGATCTTTTACATATAGTTTTTTCCTCCGTCGGACATATCATAAATCGAAAACAATCAGATATCGGATCCCATTTTAATCCTAAAATGCTACATTTATCCGAAAAATCCATTGTCGCGCGGTGCGACTCTGGTAATTGGGCCAGTAAATGAGGAGAATTACTCGACCATTTGACTAATTCAAATCCTCCACACTTGAACATCGCCATTAAATCTGTAGCCAAAGTGATGCCTTCACTTATAGTATTTACAGAATATACAAAATCGTCCATATATAAATCATTAATTGCAACTTCCGCCGCTTTCGGATAACGATTTCTTTCATCGCTCGCTAGCTGCCGTATAGTTCGCGTTGCTAGGAATGGTGAACAGTTCAAACCAAACGCGAGTGAATTAAATTGATAAACTCCAATTTGTTCATCTTCGTGAAATCTATAAAGAATTTTTTGATATTTACGATGGCTTTCCGTTACCATTATACGTAGATACATTTGCTTAACATCTGCGGTTAATGCTACAGCGAATAAGCGAAATTTAATTAAAAGTGTAAATAAATTAGATTGCAAATTTGGACCTGTATACAAAGTATCATTAAGTGACAACCCTGAACTGGTCTTTGTACTTGCATCTAATACAACACGAGTTTTAGTTGTTGATTTATCTTTACGAATTACTGCGTGATGAGGAATGAAATATCCCTCATCAATATTAGATGAAGACGGAACTTCAACCCTCATATATCCCTTTTCCAGATATTCAGAAACTACTTCATTATAACTGCAATGCAATTCTGGCGAAGTATTAAATTTCCGTTCTAAATATTCATATCGACGCTGCGCGACACGGCGCGAATCACCTAAATTATTAGGATCTATCTTAAACGGTAAAGATACAATATACCTTCCCGATTCATCCCGTTGGACTGACTCGAGGTACATTTTCTCACATTCTGCATCTTCAGCACTCATCAACGACTTAATAGGCATGTCTTCCATCGTCCAAAACTTGGATAACGCATTATATAAATCTACATTGGTTATGGGGCCGAACGTCCACGAAACCTCCGGCGTACACGTAGGTATTTCACCCATTACAATATACCCGAACACTGTCTGTATAGCCGGTGGTGCATTCGTATTATGTTTAGATAAAACCTTATTCCCCAGCAGAATATATGGAAATAACTGTGCACCTAATAAGATATCAACATCGGATGGAACGTTCCAGGATTCATCCGCTAAGTTTAAACCCACTAAATGCTCACATGACTTTGTGTCAACATGTTGTGTAGGAAGCTTATCAGTTATTTTATCGACAACTAATAGACTAATTTTATAAGTATCTTCTGAAACGCGGGATTTAATTTTTAACGCAACGTGTCCCAATATTGGTGTCTCTACTGAACCAACACTTTTAACTACTGAATTATTTAAAGGAATTATTTTAAGATTTAATTCATTACAAGTGTTTAAACTGATTAAATTTTGTTGCGAGGCGCAATCAATTAAACACCTTACGGTTACTTGATTATTTTTATTGTCATAAGCAAATAACTGCGCGGTTGACAGTAGTACATTCGTAGCTATATTACCCGCAGAAAAATTATTATAATGTTTATTATTACGCGCTATTAATGTAATGGCTTCGTTTTTCGATTGACTTTCAGTATTCACCGTGCTCTCAAAATGCAGAGCGGTGTGATGTCGTTTTTTACAAATTCTACAATCCGATTTAGATGGACATTTCACAGTTTTATGTTTATCGCTTAAGCAGTTTACACATAAATTATTTAATTTCACAAACTGAAAGCGAGCATTTGGTCTTAATTCGTTAAATTGTTCACATTTAAACAATTCAACATGATCAGAATGATTACATTTCCGGCACCTATTACGATTATTATTACTTGACTTCTGTTCGACCACAGCGAATGAATGCGTAACTTTGTTTTTATTATTAACAACTTTATTATCATTTTGCCCAGTTCGTTCTAGGATTTTGACATGCGACCGAATGTATTCTATTAAATCGCTATATGTAGGTATAGCTTTCTCCCGTATAGACATTTCGAAATTTTGCACCAACTGTATATCTAATTTTTTCAGTGCAATATGTAATATTATAAAATCGGTTAGGTCATCAATACCTAATTCCTTGAGTGCAGCTATGGAAGACGCAAACCGTTCAATAAAATTATTTAACTCATTTGGGTTACTAGGTGCCAATAATTTTAAATTCAAAATATTGTTCAGATAAAAGGTACCTAGCACGCGTTTGTCCTGATATTTCTTTTCGAGAGCTTCCCAAATTAAAAAATAATTTTGTTCGTTCGGAAGTATTCCCGCAAAAACTGATAACGCCTTTCCTTGGAGTTTCCCTATCAGATATTGCATCTTCTGCGACGTATTCAAATTTTCATTTGAGTGAATGTTTAATTTAAAAGCTTCATAAAATATCGACCAATTCTCTTGATTACCATCGAACGATGGCATCTCGATCGGTGGGAGCTTAATTAATGGTAAATTATTTAACTTCTGTCGATCACGTGATGAATCTTGCTTTGCTATAATGCTTTCGCGTATAGAAACTACAAAACAGTACTTATTTTCGAATTTACTCCATAAATCGAAATTCATATTGTAATTTGAATCCTTTTTCAACTGAAGTGTATGAAATTCATCACAAAATGTGTTAAATTGTGCATAATATGTAGCTATATTAACCGTTTGTTTAAGAAAATCCTCCGAACTTCTCGTCTCCCTGTCCGCAATACTTTTCGCTTTCTCGTATAATTCATTAACACGATTATGCATCAAATTAATCTTCGATTCTACTAACTTGATTTTAATATCCTGAGTACTATCGCTAGTCGCCATGATTAATTGTATGTAGGAATTTAAACACAACAATAATTACAAATGCAACCTAGTACATACAAATTAACAAAGTATAAAGAGGAAATAATATTTATTTATAACTTTAAATATGTTAATTTTAAATACCCCGTTGGTAATCCGGCTCGAAAGAACCAAAAATGGTGTCGCGAAGCTGCGACTCCACTATATATTTTAGAGGTGGTGTGATATGCCACACGCCCAAAGGACCAGTCCCAAACTACTCCGAATGATAGGTTATGGGACGATTTATGCATCCGACAAACCCGATGGACAGTGCAATAATCAAAGGTATAAATCTGGGCTTCTGGAGCACAAGATAAGCCCAGATTGGAAAGCAGGAAAGATGGACTCACCCGTTGATGACTATCACACGTCTCCAGGAGTATTTGTTGATTTAACTTCACAAAATATACGTTTAATCGCCCTGTCTGATATTAATTATCACTCCGAACTCTGATAAGCAACTGACACCACTTGTCAGATTTTACATGTGTCGCAACAATATTTTTATCATGGTGACATTTTGGGATGGGTAAAAGGGTAGGTAGGACATTTGCAGGATTTTGTATTGACATTACACTTGTCCAGTAAGCCTGTGGATGCATACCTAACAATCCCCTATATATTGCGCGAACAGTGGTGAATCTCAGATGACGTAGTGATTGTATTAGACAATTAGACCTACTTAAGATGTACATGGCAATGTTAATATAACCTGCACTTCTTTTGTTTCAGCTCAGAGAAGGTCAACTTCGTCGGATTGGGGGGGAGCTTTACACCTCGTTACAACCCTGACGCTATATACGATGTGATAAAAACACACACCCACCCACTATACAACGGAACTTACTCTATAGCGTATTACAACATCGCCCTTCTGCAGCTTGTCAGACAGTAAGCTTTTCATAATTATACAAAACATTGGAATAATGTTAGTAAAAATCACAAAAAATTAAGTTCATGAATGAATTTTAATTACACACCATTTGCTATTCCAGCGTTTTCTGCATTCCATTTTATAAACATTTAAGTGATTACATATAATTTTATCAACATTACAAATCTGACGGCCACCGTGGTCGAGTGGTAAGATTCGCACTTTCCAGAGTAGAAGATACTCTCAGTATCGCTCTGGTGTTCACCATTCGAAATTGAAACATTGCTTGAGATGACTTTAGCCATATTTCACCTTCCTCTTCCCCATCTCATTTCCCTCCCTACTGTCTTCAGCCCCACAACATACACCAACTATTGGAGATACGATGGTCTCACTGGCTTGGGAGTAGTTGGGACTCTTGTGCGATATTCACATTTTATTTCATTTTTCATCAGGTTGGTCTCATCTGCTAAAATGGTGTACAATTAGGTTGTCATTAGGTAATTGACTTGCTTTTAGTTTGTCATTAAAATAATAGTGGTGATACAAAAGACAATGGCATCTCCACACTGACCTACAAACAAGGGTTAGTTCAAGCAACGCCGGTTCCTTATAACTTATTAGCAGGAATAGTTCCACCTGTATAGTGCCACCTCAGTGTAGGTCGACCAACAAACACTCCTATGTCCTGTCCTATCTTCCATTCTTGCTACATGCCCTGCTAGCGGAACAGGCCCACTGTTGCTTCACATGGTCTGATGCTCTGTAGGGAACTCGCTTGCATACAAGGGTTAGTTCAAGCAACGCCGGTTCCTTATAACTTATTAGCAGGAATAGTTCCACCTGTATAGTGCCACCTCAGTGTAGGTCGACCAACAAACACTCCTATGTCCTGTCCTATCTTCCATTCTTGCTACATGCCCTGCTAGCGGAACAGGCCCACTGTTGCTTCACATGGTCTGATGCTCTGTAGGGAACTCGCTTGCATACAAGGGTTAGTTCAAGCAACGCCGGTTCCTTATAACTTATTAGCAGGAATAGTTCCACCTGTATAGTGCCACCTCAGTGTAGGTCGACCAACAAACACTCCTATGTCCTGTCCTATCTTCCATTCTTGCTACATGCCCTGCTAGCGGAACAGGCCCACTGTTGCTTCACATGGTCTGATGCTCTGTAGGGAACTCGCTTGCATACAAGGGTTAGTTCAAGCAACGCCGGTTCCTTATAACTTATTAGCAGGAATAGTTCCACCTGTATAGTGCCACCTCAGTGTAGGTCGACCAACAAACACTCCTATGTCCTGTCCTATCTTCCATTCTTGCTACATGCCCTGCTAGCGGAACAGGCCCACTGTTGCTTCACATGGTCTGATGCTCTGTAGGGAACTCGCTTGCATACAAGGGTGGACTACAGCAAACTGTGCGCCACACTAAACACTTTAATATAGAAAGATACCTAGCGCAGACCCTTCAAACATCACAGATAGTCTGAATTGTCGAAAAATCAGTTCCAATTTCGAAAATAATGACACTTAAATTCAAAACCAAAGTTCTGGATATGATTTAAGAATTTCACGGCAAAAATTATTGCAGCGATTTATTTTTGGGGTATTATGCCATGTTGCGCTATCTCCTTTTTTACAACCTTTCGGACAGCATTATTGTGTCCATCATCAGGACAGATGTGTAATCGAATATGAAATTACATGTTTATTTGTAATTACTGTAATGCTGTCCAAAGTGGGCTAAATAAGGAGGTAGCGCAATATGGCATAACACCCCAAAAATAAATCACTATCAAAGTTCTGGAGTTCATTGAACCAGAGCTACGGACAGAGTCACAACTGACATTAGAACCCATTTGTAATTATTATTATGTACAATGTTACAGTCAATAATCTGTTGAAAAGTAAAGTCACGAAATAAATTATTGCCATTATTTCCAATGTCAAATAACAGGTGACAGGGTCTCACAAGTGTCAAGCGTCATGCGTTATGCGTCATGCGTCATGCCGGAATATCAGCATACCGCACCTAAAGGGTTAAGGAACATTATTGCATCGCACTACCACTTACAGTTTTTCAAAAATAAATTATATCAATTTCAGGGTAACATTTACAAGCAGTATAATCCCTGTCTGTCTCCACACCGGCACAACTCTTCCTGACAGTGGCTTCATCTTCACTTCGTGGGATGGCTATCTCACCACACCTGAGCAGAAGGTTAGAACACATTTCTCTGCCTTCATGATGAACAATGACTGATGATGTGATAACAATAAGATTGGCAGCTGTGGCTGGTACTAAATGTATATTTATTTAAATAGATATCTAACCATCACGCCGTCTCCCCACAGGGGTAGGCAGAGAGGAGGGACCGCCACAGAACTCTGTTTTAACACACACTCCTTGCTTCATGCACATTCATACATAGGTTCTGTTAATCTGATTCTTGAGATGACTCAAGTACTTGCCATGTCTACCTTGGGAGTCCCAGACCTCTTCTACCATCCACTTGCGCATCTTATATTCTCCTATTTCTACCACTCTGAAGGAGAGCAAATATACTAAATAATATTTAATTACATTCAAATAAAATGTTAATTAAAGCACACACTTAGAAGTATCTGGTTCAAATCCTAGTGGTAAATTTCACAATAAATTTATTAAATTATATTTATATTTGTGGCACGTTCCAGAGTCGAAGATACTCTCAGTATCGCCCTGGTGAAAGATCTCATTCGGATCGAATGTATCTTGAAATGGCTGTAATTAATAAATACATTTCTTCAAAACCTCACTTCACATTGTAATACTATACGGATTGTTCTCATTGGATAAAACAATTAGTTGGTACGTTTTTCAACATTTCAGACGACAATGCAGAGAGTATCTGAGGAGGAGTGCTCTAGAGCATTCCCCGCTGGCAGCTCTAGTCACCCTGCCGTCGTAAAACATGACCTGGAGATTTGCAGCCGCCCAGTCAACACAGCTGGAGGATGTGGGGTATGTAACGCTGGGATGTATTGTAAACCAAGCTCATTTTAATACTAATGTACTTTTTATTTAATATTTTGATAATAAAACATTGATTTAACAAGAATTTTATAAATAACAAAGAGTAGTCCCGCTGCCTGCCCCATGACAGCTTGTCCACAAGGTCTACCATTTTTCTTTAATTTAATAAACATAACACATAATCATTTTACATATAAAAATTAGTTTTAACTTCACAATAATATTTAAATTATGTATTGCAATATTCAATTACTTAGGACGGATTGTTTCATAGAATTTAAACAATTCATCAAATTTCAAAGTTGATTTTTAATTGTTAAAATTCCGCGAAACAAACCGTCCTTATTCTTCGTCTGATTACTCACTTCTATCAGAATGTATCTACTATTAAGGAGAAATTACTTCCTTTATCATGTTCCCACTATTAATTATTCCTTCATTATCATTTGGGTAAATTTTTTCACATTATCAAAAAACACACTTTGGCGAGTCCATATTTACATATAAATTTCTGAATTCCTCCGAGTATCTGTTTGGTAAATTTTGAATCTCGAATTGAAATAAAATATTTGGCGAGTTCATTTTGAATTATTCCAAGTCAATCACAATGACATCCACAGTGTAAAAATGGCGAGATTAACACTTTTAAAGCACTTCCCGGTAAGATACCGGGAAAACAGGTATAGGGCGCTAGTCCATATAAAACTACACATACACACTTAGTTAGCAGGAGCTCACATCAGAAACATCTAGCGACATTCTAGTTCCATGCAGGTCTGTAAAAGACAAGATACATATATAGTACACATCCTAGGTTAGTCTCCAAGGAGTCTAGTCCATCTACAGGAAACACTGGTGTTCTGTTCCTGCTGTTTCCCTCTAGTTCCTGGTGCTGGTGCCAAGGGCTGTCCTGACAGGTGTTCTGGCCAGCGAAGCCGTCCCAGGTTTAAGCATATAGCTCTTCATACAGCAGGTTTAGTTCAAGGAAGGAAGATAGCCGACGTTCATTATTGGCGTGCGTCATAGAATAAACCATTCTGACCATTCTTTGCTGCATTCATTATCATATACCAGGTTGAGACAGAGCTCGTGCTAAATGGGCTTGAACCAAAATAAACCAAGTCAGTGGTGTTAGTTGGTCAGTTTTATTTAAATCTGCATGGAAGGAATTTCGAGTACTTATTATCTATTCAGTGGCGTGCGTAAATAAGAATTAATTGTTATTTTTATTTCACGGATAGTTTTAGTGAAATTATTTATCTTTATTTCATTTCCAGCACGTTCTGGAGTTGTAGATACTCTCAGTATCACCCTGGTGGAAGGCCACCATTCAAATCTAAAAGTTGCTCTATGATTGTAGTGATTGTACTTAACAAATCTTAAGTTTTCATAGGAAATTTTGGTTTTTATTTAATAAGAGATAAATGGAAACATACTTTTTGGACGTAAGGTTAGGTTGAGATAAGTTAGATTAGGTTAGGTTTACCATTTCCATTTACCATAAATGTAAACACTGACTACCTACCACCGATTAATTAATTAATAATCTGCCATTTGGAGTGTGTTCACCTATTGCTTTATTTGTTCTCAGGACTTTTTCAGCGGCTCCCCGCTGACGGTACCCAACAGCCCCAGGGTGGGCTGCACGCACCTGTTAGTGGGGTTGGCATCCTCGTATATATCTTCATCCTGTAAATACACCAACACGCGGATATCTACCTACATCCCCTGGATAGAGGGTATTGTGTGGCCTGAAAGCGATATTGTTGTCTAGGACCTTGTTTTAGACAATTTTTAAATTTATTTTTGTTGCCCTGCCCCCTTCTTGCCCTCTCTCTGCCCCCCCCATGCCGACGACCATGTCTTGTATACACGGTGTTTGGAAACTTGTAGTACAAGCGGCAAACTGGCGAATCTACATCACATAGAAAACCCAAAAAAACTATGGTTTTGTTCAATCTGAACAATTCAATTTTTTTTTACATTTTTTTCTATTAAAAACTTCTGTAGCCGGCCCAACCCTTCGACACATTTTAAAATACAATAAACATCTGGTGTTAACCCCTCAACTACCAATTAAAAAATATATATAGATAAATTCCAACTTCGGACTTGATTTACCCCAAAATGAATGATCGCATAATAAAAAAAATTTATGTGATAGGTTCATCAGTTTCCCGTTTGTACTATGAGTTTCCAGACAACATGTTATAACAAAAATCCCACACAGGCAAGGCCAGTGGGTAGGCATACTTGGGATTAGTTAAAGGTACTTAAACATGACTTATTGTGGAATGTAGGTTAATTTTTTATGTTTTAATAATATCAAAGTCAGTTGTATTTTTTAAATTAAACACGTTTTCTGAAGAAAAACATATTTTTGTAATATTGTTTCTTATACTAAACATAAATACAAAAATGATGCGCTTAAAATTTTTCTTACATCTATCAGAGTAATTAAGAGTAAAATTAAAATGCTATCGACCTAATTCTGCTACTTTAATAAAACCAGTTTACTGAAGTTATATAACAAATCCTTGGTCAATCGGCCAACTGGTTATTGAGAAATCGTAGTTGCCGATTTGTATTTGTGCGTGTAAAATGGATGTACCATTGGGTGAGATTAAAATGAAGTAATTGATAGTTAGCAGCTAATCAGCCAACCCAGGGCCAAGAACAACTTGTTCCTCTCTCTTGGAAATTGGATTATAGTCAGTTTGGCATTCTGTCCTTCAGTTCTTGTTACTTGTTGCCTTCTCACTACTTGTCAGTACTCATACTTCCCTCTATTCTATAACTCACTAAACTAAAATATCACTATTATTGATAAAATGATAGAATAATAATAATAATAATAATACACTCATTTCTAAAACCTTTTCTTTCTAGACAACAATACCGCATTAAGTAAGGTGGGGATGATGGGTAGATACTGCGTGGAAAAGCTTTTTTTATTATGTGTTTGTACTTATGTATATTTTTTTTATTATATATTATATACCTACTGTAAATTTTTTTGACTTTTTTAATGTTAATAAATTTATTTTTTTAATTTGTGCACCTTTTGTTTTGATCCAGACTGAAACCTTTTTTTCTGTATTGTGTAAGTGTTGGTGTATTCTGTATTGTCAATAAAAGTATTTACGATCAATGATGGATGAAGGTAAACAAATTAACGAAAGAAATAAAACTCTGGAAAAATTTGCCAGAAACAAGAGAAAAATACACAAATGCGTAAAATTCATTGATAAAAATAAAACTACCTCAAGTGGTGCAGAATCGAGGACCTAACCACCGCCTTTAAGGGCGAGGCTACGGCACATATCAAGAACCCTCTTAATCCTTGCTAATCTAAATCTCTAAAACCTAAGAAAGAAAAGGAAGAAATTCCCTAAATGAAAGTGAAAACTTTATCAATATCCGTTGCGTAGTTTAGACAAACTAAGCGCACAGACAGACGGGGATAAGACTTTATTTTATACTATCTAGAGATGACTAAATACTTACAAATAACAAGAATCGAAAGTCAGGTAATGCAAAGAAGAACTATATTATCAGGAGGAACTACTCTAGTAGGATAAATTTATAATTTCTACACTTTCTTGATGGACGGTGGTCGTACTTTGTTGTACGGAGTTGAGAGAAAATATAATATAAAACAGCTATTATAGGACCATCCCATAAAGGTCCCATGACCAGTTCAGGCACGGGGACTCCATCCAAGCCAGAGTCAAGTTACCCTCTCAGAACAGGGCCCTTAGGTAATGCAGACAGTACACAACTGCTGACCCTGTACATTCCCGTTGTGGAATCGACGGTGCGTTTGATAGATTTCCCTCTCTTTACAAATGGATTGTAATGTTTAGAGCACAGGCATCAGGTAGGGATGATCGTGTGGAAAATGGGAGATTGGCAAAGAAAGCAATAATGCGTCAATAATCGTTCAAGAGCATCAGGAATGTCCTCAGTAAAAAAGACTTAGATTAAGATCTACATGGCTCATTACCAATCGCTGTTAGAATACGGTATTATCGGATGGGGCAGGGCAAATGACAATATCCTAAAATCACTCATTAAAAGCCAATGAAAATAATTCTGAAAGTCCCTGTAAGAACTAGCACTGACGAAATTTTAACTTCTGATAATATTATAATCACAATGCCTGTACAGTTTAGGATTGTTGTAAATGGAAGTGGTGCCCTCTGTTATCTTCAAAAGGAATGATCGGGGACGCTGTTTGAAAACTAAATCAAAAGTAAAATTTTCACAACTTTTTCTTACCAGAATTTCTCAGGTTTAAAAACTTTTACACTATTTTACATACAAGAAACTTTTCGGAAAAAAAAGAGAACAAAAAGTTTTCAAACTTCACATATATGTCTTATACTGATTTATAAATGTGGAAATTCTTACTATACAATTGTAAATGTTCTCCAAAATGCCCTGGAAAGAATCTCAGACTTGTGATGTCCCGAAAGAAACCATTCATCTGTTCTGAATGCAATTACTAATGTTATCCAAATTGACCCTGGTAATAAATTACGTATTTTCGATTCTTTTAAGGAAAAAGAAACCATCCTGTCACTTCGAATGCAATCCACAATGTTCTCAAAATTTGTTTTTTAATTTAATTTAATTTTTCTAAATTTCCCGGAAGAATTTTTTTCTTGAAATAAAAATTTTACAACATGGAAAATTTGCAAACTTTACATAATATCAGAAAGATTAGTCATTGAAAGAATTAACGATTTTATTTTACACACTATTTTTCCCAGAAGAAATTTTTCCCGTATCAAAAATTTACCAAAATGAAATATTTTTAAATGTCGATTAACAAAATCAAACAGATAAATGTCTAACTGTAGGTATTTCAGAGTAAATTTATTCTGCATACTTATATAAATATATTTTGGAAGCGTACTCCAGAGGTCTTTTGAGTTAGCACTTTTGAAAACATTACTTACTCTTAATAGGAAACCTGGAATATTGTGGGACAAATGTGAAAATAAGTGACCAAATCTCACAACTGATGCTGTAACTAGAATTTTACAACTGCACTCTGAACTTGAGAATGGTTTTCCTTGAATAACGTCAGCAGATGAGTCCGAAACATGATGAATTTTACGTTCCATTTAGAAATTCACATGACTGGTTTTAACTTAAGGTTAATTTCGCATAAAATATTAAGGTTAATTTCCCTAATTTATTAATTTATTAAATATTAATTTATAATTTAATAAATAATTTATTAAATATTAATTTATAATTTAATAAATAATTTATTAAATATTTATTAAATATTAATTTATAATTTAATAAATAATTTATTAAATATTATGGTTAATATCCCTAATTTATTAATTAATTAACTAATTTATTAATTAAGGTTAATTTCCCCAAAATACAGACGATGGAACCACGCATTCTAACTTCCGAATCTGAAGCGAAAACCGCGCCAAATAAGGAAGAATGGATGAACGTCAAGCGCAGACAACGGACAAGCAAGAATCTGATTGTCGCTAATGGCGATAAATCCTCTAGTATC
The DNA here is from genome assembly GCA_026573805.1 of Hesperophylax magnus. Classification (NCBI taxonomy): domain Eukaryota; kingdom Metazoa; phylum Arthropoda; class Insecta; order Trichoptera; family Limnephilidae; genus Hesperophylax; species Hesperophylax magnus. The sequence continues at coordinate 3,481,091 of JAIUSX010000059.1, forward strand.
AAGGTATGTCCAAGGATAAGGAATATCATAGTATCTAGGATTTCAAAGGACACCACAGTAGATGATATCCGAGCGCATCTAGAGAAAAATAATATAACAAACTGTGAGATAGAGAAATTCATCGCTAATTCTCAGGAATACGCAGCGTTCCGTATAGGAGTAACAGATGAGTTATACGATAAACTTTTGCAGGAAGATTTGTGGCCCCGAGGAGTACCGGTAAGAAACTACCGTTACTTAAAACCGAGACAAAATCCGGTTGATCTTAACCAAAACCGAGGCAAACAAAACGATTCTGCGCCCACTAAATGACTAGAGAGCAGAGTTAAAGTAAATTCACTCCCCTGCACAATGTATTATCAAAATGTGCGGGGATTGAGATCCAAGACCGATGACTTCTTACATAGTGTTATTATACAAGACAACGACTTTATATTATTGTCAGAGACCTGGCTCAATGACAGTATTCATAATTGTCAACTGTTCGATCAACGCATATGACGTCTTCAGAAAGGACAGAACTTCAGGCAAATCAAGAGGAGGAGGAGTGCTACTAGCCGCGAGACGTGATCGCGTCAAACAATGCCAGAGACTCACGTTTCTAGAAAATGATGGCGAAAACTTATGGATTAAGGCTAAAATAAATGAAATTAGTATTTATATATGTATAGTGTACATTCCACCGGCTTCACAGAGAACTACTTACTCTGATTTTTTCGATAAAATCATAGCTAATTTTAACTTTTTAGTAGATAAAAAAATTATTATTGTTGGCAATTTTAACTTACACTCCTGTCTGAGTCATAAAGCAACTCAAACAGATTTGTTATATTTTATGGAACTATTTCAATTGGAACAGAAAAACTTAATCACTAATATAACGAACAGGACACTGGACGTTATTATCAGTAATTTTGACTTAAAAGTGTTCAAATCCGTATAATCACTTGTTAGTGAAGATTCATACCACCCATCTTTATGTATAGAATTCGCGCTCAATGTAAGCAAAGCCTATTGTCGGAATTTATTAAATGACGACAATGGAAATTGTGTTAAGCGAGGATGGAACCTAGAACGTGGTAATTTCGAATATTTTTATGTTTACTTGAATTCTCACGACTGGAAACCCTTATTAAAACTTAAAGATGTAGATTTAGCAGTAGAATATTTTTATAGTGTAACTTGTGACCTTTTTGACATGTGTTTTGAGAGAAAGCGTGTACCTTGTTTTGAAAGAAGATACCCTAAATGGTTTAATGGTGAGATTCTTAGTGACCTGAAAAAGAAATGCAAACTTCACAGAAACTGGAGGCGCACCGGATTGATAAGATATCGGGAAAAGTTTTGTATTCTACGATCTAAAATCAAACGTAGTATAAATATTGCGTAAAAGGATTACATAAATAATATCGAAAAAAACGTCAAGATTGATCCGAAATCCTTCTGGAAATTTGTATCCGAAAAGAGGAAAGACGGTGGGTTTCTAAACTCAGTGTCATGGAACGGAAGTACTCATACTGGGCCCGATATTCCGGAAGCATTTGCGAATTACTTTAAGTCAGTCTATAGCGAACATAGTGCAGAATTTGACTCATACACCCCAGGCGGTTACTCTTCACTAGCTCAAAATGTTGAAATTTTAAGTGTAAATAAAAATGATTACCTAGCTGCAATTAAAAAACTAAAACCAAAAAAATCTGTTGGACCAGATTTTATTAACACAATTGTCCTGAAGGGATATGCAGATCCGTTAATGGTACCGCTTTTACATATCTTTAATATTTCACTTAACTCCGGTAAGTTCCCCGACCGTTGGAAAATCTCAAAGGTCACGCCCTTACACAAAAACGGCGATAAATCATGTGTATCTAATTACAGACCTGTGGCAATTCTTTCGGCACCGGCCAAATTATTTGAACTCGTAATACAAAAACGTATATACTATAAAATAGAACCATTTCTCATAAACCAGCAGCATGGGTTTAGAGAGGGCAGGTCTACAACGACCAACTTAATGGTATTTACGGATTACGTCTCAAATATATTGGACAACAACGAAAAAGTAGATGTCTCATATAATGATTTTGCGAAAGCTTTTGACAAAGTAGATCACCTCATATTACTGAATAAACTTGAAAGCTTCGGCTTCTCATACATGCTGCTTTTGTTATTTCATAATTATTTGTCTAACAGAAAACAATACGTTGTTTACGGGCAGTTCACATCGAAACTCTACGCCACAAATTCTGGGGTCCCTCAAGGGTCTAATTTAGGACCACTATTATTTTTATTGTTTATTAATGACATAGGGATGTTTATAAGATTTATAAAATTTTTGTTATTTGCGGATGACATTAAACTCTACACCTGTATAACGACAAATTAAGACTCCATTCGTCTACAAATCGATATCGACGGTATAGTAGAGTGGAGTCATCAAAATAAACTTAATTTTAACAGTAGTAAGTGTACAATTATGTGCATTACAAGGGCAAAGCGTACTTTATATTTTAACTATAAAATGTCTGGTACCTCTCTAAAACATATTTCGATAACGAAGGATTTAGGAATCACTTTTGACACGCGTCTAACTTTTCGAACTCATATCGATTCGGTGTGCAACTCTGCAATGCGAATGCTGGGTTTTGTTATATGTAATTCGAAATCTTTTACGAATACGGCAGTCATAAAAATGCTTTATTTTACTCTGGTTCGCAGCATTCTTGAGAGTGGATCGATAATATGGGGACCCGAAGATGCCCTTTACTCAAATGATGTAGAAAAGGTGCAAAAAAAGTTTATGCGATACCTCTACATGCGAGAGTTCGTATATTACCCTTTATTGTATCTCTCTGATTTTCTTGCCGGAATGCTGGGGATAGAACGTCTAGACGTTAGGAGAAATATTGCAATGGTGTTAGTGGCGCACAAGCTGCTAAATGGGCACATTTGCAATCCAGATATTCTGGAACGAATTTCTTTTTATGTCCCTGATAATTTCATCAGAGCTAGACAGCACAGATTATTTATTTTTCCAAGGGGCAGGACCAACCTACCAATGATCATGCCTTTGGGGAGAATAACTACTTTGTTAAATCACATTGCTTCTGTGATTGACATTTTCAATTTGAACCAAAGAGAATTTAAGACGGCAATAAGCATACTATTTAACAAATCTGGTTAATCAGATAGTATTGATGTACTTACCCATGCAAATAAATGTATGTACTTACTTATTATAAACTGTAATTTATAAACTGTTATTTGTGAAATGTAAATGGATTATACTGTTTTTCACAATAAATCAATAAAATAAAATAAAAAATAAAATAAGAGCCAACAAGCTTAAATAGTTGTTACACGCGGAGTAGGCAAATAGTTTTCCTTCGAATTTTGAATCATACGGTGTGCGATTCGAATTTCAAACATCTCTTGGAAGACGAGAATGGTGTCCTTCAAAATGTATCAGCAGATGAATCCGCAACTGAAATTTTATGTTTCATTCTGAACACAAAATTAAAGTTAATATTGAATGTGTATGCGAGAATTAAAATCCCAAGAATGAATCATCATTTCAATTTTGCAGCACATGATGTGTAGATAGAATTTATTTGTGACAGAATTTTATACTTCTTTTGGAACAAAAGAACGGTTTTTTTCAAAATGCGGCAGCAGATGAATTTCAACTGGAAGTTTATTCTTGCATTCTGAACATAAGACTGGTTTCTACTTAAAAAATCTTTCTCAATAAATATGTATTAAATTTAACTAATATAAAGAGAAGGTAACCTGTATATATGAACTACCTACAGTAAAATATATATATTTTTTTAAAGAAAGATAAATATTCTCGGATTACGAATAACCTGACAAGGTTGAACCCTGAAACAACCTTGACACCCAACAAACAACCCAACTGACAACCCTGAAATAACCTGAAAAAAATATATCGACATCACCTTTTTTTTATTTTTTTTTTTTATTAGTAGCTATATTATACATTTTTTTTACATTTTTATAAGAATATATATATATATAAAAAATAGATGTTGATTATATTCGTAGTCCTCCTCACTAGGAGATCCTGTGCTGAGGGGGACTAGGTTTTGGATAAGTTATTCAGCGACTTCTATGGTATGACTCCATGTTTTGGGTAAGGGTTTCCAGAAACTTTTACGGCGATGTTTTAAATATGCTAGTAAGTTCTTTTTCCGGTAATTCCTTAAGCCAAGATTTAATGTTCTTAATGCAGTTGTTTTTTGTTTTGATTTGTTTGATACTAAGTGGGAGTTTGTTATATACCTTTACTGCTAAAAATTCAGAGCTTCTTTGTCCAAAGGTAGAGTTACACTTTGGTATAGTTAGTATCTCTGTTTGTTTGGCTCTGGTTTTATGAGTATGTGAGGTGTTTTCCTGAGAATTATTTTTGAAGTGTTGTACCAAAATGTTTTTGGCATAGATTTTCTGTATGCTTGGAACGTCAAATTGTTTAAAAATTTCTGTTGTTGACGTCCTTATGGGAACCTTTAGTATGGTCTTTATGATGCAATTCTGAGTTACCTTCAGCTGTTTTATATGTTTTGATACTGCTGAGCCCCATCCTATTATTCCATATTCCAATTTGGAGTGGCATAAAGCATAGTAAACTCTCTTTAAATCCCTAGCTGACAAAATGTTCCGTATTTTTTTGAAGAAGTAGATGAGTTTAGTTAACTTTTTTGAAGTTCGATCAATGTGTGAATCCCAGTGTAGTTTATCGTCAATTTCAATACCAAGATATTTTATGCTTTTGGTTTGAGTTATAATCGAGCAGGAACATTGAGGAAATTTTTTTTGACATTCATGTAGTTTGAGTATATGCTCATTCATTGGTTGTCCTCTTTTGTTTTTGGAGAAAATTAAATATTTGGTTTTATTCACATTTAATGTAAGGGAGTTTGCTTTAAGCCAGTTTTGAAGAACAGTTAGGCCATGTTCAGCCTCCTTATATGTGCTTGTCCAATCTTGTTCATGGAATAAAATTACAGTGTCATCTGCAAAGCTCATTATGTTTCCTTTGATGGGAAGATTCATAAGGTCATTTATGTAAATTAGAAATAGTATAGGTCCTAATACGCTTCCCTGGGGGACACCGTACTTAATTGGTAGAGTTTTGCTCCTTCTTTTACCAATTTGTACAAATTGTTCTCTTCCCGTTAAGTAACTTCTAAGTAGGTTTAGGGTTGTTTCGGTTATTCCATTTTTTTTTAGTTTTAAATACAATATTTCGTGGTCAATGGTATCGAAAGCTTTTTGAAGATCAATGAAAACTGCTAGGCATTTTTTGCCTTCATCCAATTTTCTAATAATTGTATTTGTTACATTAGCTATAGCGTCACCAGTACCCAGGTTTTCCCTAAAACCATACTGCGTAGATGATAATATTTTATTAGAATCCAAAAATGTAAGCATTTGTTTTTTTATAACTTTTTCTAATATTTTTGATAGTGTAGTTAAAATACTAATTGGTCGATAGTTTGATACATCATTTTTGGGACCGTTTTTATATATTGGAATGATCGTAGCAATTTTAAGACAAGCAGGAAAAATACCATTTGATATTGACAGATTTATAAGATACGTTAGTGGGTGGATTAACTCATTTTGTAGATATTTAATTGATTTGCTTGATATCAGTTCATTTCCCGATGAAGTATTTATATTTAGGGAGGCTATAATATTTCTTATTTCATCACTTGTTATCTTGACAATATTGAGGCTGTTTTCTTGATTTACATCGTCAATCCTCACTGTATTTTCGATAGTACTAATTGAATTTTGTTTAATTTTATTTGCTAAGTTTGAGCCTATATTGCAAAAATAGTTGTTTATATAGTCAAGAAGTTTGTCCGGGTGTTCTGTAAAAGATGTGGGAATCTCATCAATGTTTAATTCCTTAATGCTATTGTCATTATGTGAGGCTTTAGCATTAGTTATTTCATTTATGATCTGCCAGAGTTTACGTGAATCATTATTACATTCATCAATTTTGTTTTTATAGAATGTTTCTTTAGCATAACGTATTACATTTTTACATGTATTACGATATCTTTTGTAGAATCGAAGTGTTAGGATATCATAAGGGTTGTTTTTGACTTTTTTGTGCAGTTCATCTCTTTTTCTGATTGAGTTTATAATATTCTGACTAATCCAAGGTTTAATGTGTAAATTTTTATGAGATAGGTAACTTTTTTTCTATGGTTTTGGTGTTTGATAGGATAATGTTCTGTAAAACTTCTATAAAATAACTCCAAGCAGTATCAGTATCATCTTTTTCCAGAAAGCTTGTCCAGTCATTCACTGTTAACTCGCATTTGACGTTTTCCCAATTTGTTTCAGACTTCGTTAGGAGTGATTTCTTTTTTTGGTTTACATATGTATTTTTTTTTGTAATAGATAGAATTATTGTATAATGGTCTGTCATTGTGGTAGTACAAATAATGGCTTGAGTTTTTCTATTAGTTTTACAAAAGATATGATCAATGCAAGTTTTGCTTTCATTATATACACGTGTTGGTTCATCAATTAGGCTTTTATATCCATGGTATGCTAGTGTTTGCATATAATCAAATTTTTTTGGATGGCCATTTTCAAGAATATCAATATTTATATCACCGATGAAAAATACATCTTTAGTTCTTTTTAGTAGACTTAGTTGATTAGATAAGGAGTTGAGGAATGGTTCTAGATTTTGTGTAGAAGGAGATCTATAAATTGCGAGTATTGTTGTGTCATTACCGATTGATATACTTAGACAGTTTGCATTATTGATACAGATCTCTCTGACATCAGCTTCTATATCTTCTTTAATATATATGATGACACCATCATTTTTTGTGTTGTTCATTATTGTAGAGTAAGGGACATAATTACCAATTTGTAGGGGGTAGTATTTATCAGTTAGCCAACATTCAGTAAGAATAATAATATCCCATTTTAAATTTAAACTTTTCATCAATATTTGTAGTTCATCAAAGTTTTTATTGATACTTCTAATATTCTGGTGCATTATGTTAAAATTATTGTTTATGGATGATATGTTTGGTATGTTTGTTGTTAGTGCGTTATTCATTTTCTCAATTTAAATTATTAAGTGGATTAAGTAATGTTGTTCATATTATTCACTAAATTATTTTCACCATATCATCAAGGTGCTTAATGTAGATAATTTTATCATCTTGTTTTTTGCGTATCATAACTTTACCCTGTTTGTACCATACATATTGGTAATTTTTTTCTTTTGATAATTGTTTTGTTTTCCATAGGATTTCTTTATGATACGGGCTTAATTCTTCCCCGATGAAGATTCGAGATGTCGCCAGATCCTTGATTTCATTATAATTTATTTCCTTTTTCTTATCAAGGAGGGAATCTCTTTTTCTTTTATCGGAAAAGGTCACAAGAAGTTTAGGAGGGGCTTCATTTCGTCTGTCTGAGACTCTCGTGACGTCAGTTATATCAGTGTGTAAGAGGTGGATTCCTGCTGCGGCAGCAACTTTTTTAACAATTTCCACAGGTTGTTCGCGGTTTTGTTGTGGAATTCCTGCTATTTCCAAACTATTAGATTTTGATAACGTTTCCAAATCAGAAAGTCGGATTTCAAGTTTTTTAATTATCATATTTTTTTCCATTTGGTCTTTTTTAATATTTTCAAAATCTGTTTGAATCGCTCGATTTAAATTATTTGAGACCTCAATTTAAAGTATTGTTTTCCCATAGTGTGAAACTGTTGTATTGGGGAGTTCGCAATGTAATTGCGCTTATGTCTGTTGCAGTGGAATAGTGTACTTTGTCGTGTTGTTATTGTAGGAATTCGTAAGTTTACGAGTTGCAGATGTTCGCAACAGTCGAATTTAGAGTTTAGAATTTTTAATAAAAAAGTTACGTCGTTTATTTTACGCCTGTCTTCCAATGTGTGTATTTTTAGAAATGTATTAATAAGAAATGATATTGTAAGTCTTCTAGATAAAAAATAGTATTTAATAAGAAATGATATTGTAAGTCTTCTAGTGGGATATTTTATTTAAAATTTATAAAACGTAGATTTTTTTTGTATTCGCTCAATGTTATTAATGTGAATTTTGTAAGAGGGAGACCAAAGTACTGAGTTGTATTCAATTATGCTTCTAACTAGAGATATTATGTATAACAGTTTAATGTCTTGTATGGAGTTAAAGTTTTTAGTTGTTCTTAACACGAAGCCTAGTGTTTTCATGCCTTTGTTTACAATTTGGTGGATATGATTGGCGAAACTTAGTTTTTCATCCAAAATAATTCCGAGATCTCTCATTTCCGTGACTCTTTCTAAAGCTGTATTGTTAATGGAATATTCAAATAAAACAGGATTTTTATTTCTGCAGAAAGTCAAGGTTTTTATTTGTCTACATTTAAAAACAGATTATTTTGTATGTATCAATCTTTAAACTTATTAATATTTGACTGTACTATTTGGCAACGATTTACATCAGTTATTTTTTTGTATAGTTGATGTCATCAGCAAAGAGCAATACCTCGACATCGTCGAAGCAATTTGTTATATCGTTAAATAAAATGAGAAACAAAACCGGACCAAGGTGACTACCTTGCGATAGGCCACTGCACTGGTCGCACAGAAAGCTTTCGATAGCAAACGATTTACGATTTGATATACCTATAGCTAGTAAACCATTTTAGCATGTTATCTCTTACTCCTAGGGCAAATAGTTTTCGGGTTAGTAGTTTATGGGATACTTTGTCGAATGCTTTCGAAAAGTTTGTATGTATGCAGTCGACTTGTTTATTTTTTGCAAAAGATTCTAATATAATGTTTTGAAATATTGTTAAGTTAGTTGCGGTTGATCTACCTTTGATAAATCCGTGTTATTTTTGTTCAATTAGTTGTATTAATTTGGGATAGATTTCATCAAGGACCAGTAATTCAAAAAGCTTAGGAAGTACTGACTGTATACAAATGGGGCGATAATTGGCTATGTCAGTGTCGTCTCCTTTTTTGAGGATAGGTGTAATGAAGCTCGATTTCCAGCGGCTTGGAAAATATCCAAGGAACAAGAGGCGGTTGAATAGTACTGTAAGCGGTTTAGAAAATGCATTGGAGCATTTTTTAAAGAATATTGGTGGAATGTTGTCTGGGCCAGCAGATTTGTCAGTGTCTAAGGAAAGTAATTTCTGTTCGCAAGATTTTTGTGTGATATGGCAAATTGTTAAGTGTGTGGTATTACTAAATTTGTATTCGGGTATTTTATCATCTGGAGTTTCGTCATCGTATACGTTTTTGAAGAAGTCTGAAAGGTTTACAATGTCCTATAGGGGAGGTTAGGTATCTTTAGGGAAGGTTAGGTATCTATAGGGGAGGTTAGGTATCTATAGAGGAGGTTAGGTATCTATAGGGGAGGTTAGGTATCTATAGGGGAGGTTAGGTATCTATAAGGGAGGTTAGGTATCTATAGGGGAGGTTAAGTATCTATAAGGGAGGTTAGGTATATATAAAAGAGGTTAGGTATCTACAGGGGAGGTTGGGTATCTATAGTTGAGGTTAGGTATCTATAAGGGAGGTTAGATATCTATAGGGGAGGTTAGGTAGGTATCTATAGGGGAGGTTAGGTATCTATAAGGGAGGTTAGGTATCTATAGGGGAGGTTAGGTATCTATAATGGAGGTTAGGTATATATAAGGGAGGTTAGGTATCTGTAGGGGAGGTTAGGTATCTATAAGGGAGGTTAAATATCTATAGGGGAGGTTAGGGGGTGATAAATTCGAATTTTATGTTAAAAAACACCATTTCGGCGAGGTCCTAAGGCAAATTTCCTTATTAAGCCCCGCGTACCCAATTTATACCGTTGTGTAGCAAATTTCTCTTTAACTCTTTAGGTTTTTAAGTTTTAAAAATTTATAAGTTATTTTTTATGATAATATCTAGTACATTTGTTATGCTGAAACGTTAATTATATGAAATTCCCTCGATAGAAAAAAATCGCAGTCAGCTACGAAAAAATATCAAAAAATTTATCGAGAGATTTCTGCTCTATTTCAAACGAGTCGTGTTTTATTAAATACTTTCACCATTTTACCTTAATTATTATCGTTTTTTTAATATAAGCGCTCTCCCTCTAACATTCGTATTTACATATCTCCCTTTCAAACTATCTTCAAACGCTTACTTTTTTCATTCGTCCATGAATATCATATGAACGAAGTTATACCGCAATACATATATTACGTAGTTACATTTGGGCACAAATGGTTTTATTTATATAGATAAATTAATAGGTACCTTCCTTATATGGATGTTTCTATAATCTATAATTGCGGCTCGATGGCCCGGAGGTCACTAGAGGTCACTCCCGCAGCCTTCAGCACAATGAACTGGAGGGAAACAGCAAGAGGGTGTTCTTTTAACTAATATTTTACTCAATATAACATACCTGTCATGTTTCTATTACTAAGCGTACTTGAAGTGAAATGACACTGAACTGCGCTTTATAAATGCCATTTCATTATTATTAGCGGACATAACTAACTATCGTCCAATTACATTACTAAATTCACTATCTAAAGTCTTTGAAAAAACTATTAATAATCAACTAATTGAATACCTTGAACAAAATAACATACTATCACTCAACCAGTTTGGATTCAGGAAAAATAAAGACACCTCCGAAGCCCTGGCAACAGTTATCGATTTTCTAAATGAAAACTTAGACTGTAGCAGTCATTTCCTGCCCGCTACAGAGCCTTAGCATTATTCAGTGCCCATCTCTAATTTACACCTGCAACTATGGCAACTCCGCGTCAACGAGGGACGGGGCTCGCGGTCGAGACGAGGAGCTTGAGAATTCAGTATTCAACTGGCTGTGCTTCCGCAACATCGCTTAGCAGAGAAGGACACGAACCCCGCCATGAGCTGACACAATTTACGATCGGTGATGACGCCGCTGTTTGGTGATTTTACCTTTGGTCATCCTTCGTTCGACATTTAAATATAGCTTTGCTTACTGCATCGCTTGGCGCCCATTATTACTTATCATCAGGTTAGTTATTTTAAATTAAATGTCATCATCCACTTGCCACTCTCAATGCAATTATTAAAATTACCAATCGTGCTTTCATCCTTCGGATGTTGCACACGCCCGAGTTATTTGTCAGTAATTATAGTGTTCTCATGTTATTTGAAGGTTATTAAGAGTTGTAGAAATAAATGTTATATTATGGAATTCATTTTCTCCTCTCTTTTATTTATTACACACGTGTAACAACCTTTCCAGAGGTAATCATGCCCTTCACCTTGTAATCTCGTTTCAAGACAAGGGATCAAAATGCATATCAATATTCTTAGACCTGTGCAAAGCATTCGATACTATCTCTCACTCTAAACTTTTACAAAAACTATCTAATATTGGTATAAATGGTGATGAACTTACTATTATTAGCGATTACCTGTCAAACCGAAAGCAAAGTGTGAAAATCAACAACTGCAATAGCAATCAATTACCAATTAGCTACGGCGTGCCTCAAGGAAGTGTTTTAGGTCCTACCCTGTTCTTAATATACATAAATGAATTATGTAATCTTCAAATAGATGCCAAAATTGTAAGTTTCGCTGATGATACGATTCTCCTCTTCAAATCAAGCAATTAGAATGATGTATACATAAAAGCTAACAGGGGCATAACTGTGGTTAAAAGATGGTTTAACAATAATACACTAACAATGAATGTGACCAAAACTAAATACATTGAATTTAGTATTAATCCTTCCTTAAGAAACCTAGAAAATCTAATTAATATATGTGCTTGCAACCTGACAAATACGATAATATGTGATTGCCCTTATTTATAACAGGTAACTAAAATTAAATACTTAGGTAGGTATTATTTTTGACAGCAATTTGAAGTGGTAACAACATATTATAACCACTACAGCAAACAAACTTAGAAAAATCATTTACTTTTTTAGACAAACTCGCAACTTTCTCAACCTAAGCCAGCTCAAAACAATCTACTATGCACTTTATCAATCTTTAATAGAGTATGGTATCATAGCATGGGGAGGAGCAAACGCTGCCGCCATTGATCCAATATCTAAAGCTCAGAAACTTATAATAAAGATTATCCTCAAACTACCAATCACAAGCAGTTCGGATGAAATCTTTAGGAAAATCTGTGTTATGGACATTAGGCAACTTTATGCCAAAAACATACTAACATACCTCTTCAAACACAAAACTACTTTTGACAATATCCAAACTGCTCGTGATACTAGAACCAAAGGACATAATTTCTTAAAAATCCCTTTCGCTAAAACAACTTTTGGCCAGAGAAAGTTTAGATATTTTGCAACAAAATATCTGTCAAATTAAAATTATACTACCAACCATGTAAAAGCCCTCTGGGCGTTAAATAAATAAATAAAAATAAATATAATAATAATAATAACAAGGCTATATAATGCTCTCCCACTAGCCATCAGACTGAACGACTTTTTTTTTAAATATAAAACAGACATCAAGTCTTGGATCATCAGCCAAGACAGATACATGATCAAAAAATTTATAAAAATCCCTACATAAGTATGTACTCCAACTAGATGCTGATTAACCCTCCGTCGGGCGCAGCCGGCATCAGAGGCCAGCGAAAGACATTTTTTTCCTCTCCAATTCTCAAAGGCGGCCCCCCGCCCCTTCCCTCATTTTACTCGCCTAACTTTAGGAACCTCACACGGTGCCCGTCTTTGGTCAGTCGTCGGTCTTTACGCAGCTCACTTACACCTTCCCTGGCTTCACAGGCCGCCTGCGCCCGATTACGTCACAATTTTGAAAGTGGGTTTTTTAAGGATATTTTTATGTGCAGTTATGAAGTTACTCAATTATGTTCTGTATGAAATTTATCAGTATCTTGAGAAATAAGTGCTGTATTGGACCCTGGCCTTTCAGGCAGGGTGCGCTCGATTGAATTATAATTTCGGTTTTTCTCTTTTCTGGCATTTTATATACATATGTTTCTGCTGAAATGGCTAGAAAATATGATCTCTCTCAACACCATCACTTCAACATCATTATGTTGAAGTGATGGTGTTGAGAAGTTTCTTCTCGATTATGATGCTTCTGAAGATCCAGCTTTGGTTGAAGATTTAGGCGATGAGAGCGATATCGGACAACTAGCTCGGCGAAGTCTGAATACAAGTGGAATGCGGATTCAGTTGAAAATTCGCTTGAAAAGGTTTTTTCCTCACGAGAAAAAAAACCCACATCCCCTACAACACCTCCCAAAAGGCGAAAGTGTGGAATATGCGTGTTTGAATTAGGATTTAGGAGGATGACGAATTACGAATGTTTAGGTTGTCATCAAACGATCTGTTTACTCCACGTAAACGCACTGTGCCAAACTTGTTTTTCGGCTGCTGATTTGGGAACCTCATCGTCCGTATCTGGCTACGGCTGCAGTCAATAGAGACTACCACCTACCTTACCTTTAAATTTTTATTACTTTTATGGAGCTCGGTTTGACCAATTATTTTGAACACTGTTTTCGAAAAATTGTTTAGTTTGATTATTTTAGTTTATGGTTGGTAATGTTTAATAAACTGATTATTCTGTGTTATATTTGGTTTAATTCCTTTCTATAGATCCTAGTAAAGACTACTCGACAAGTATTTTGTATTAGAATTAATATAGTGGGTTTTGGGGGCTAAAATATATGGATGGCCTCTCAGGCCGGGTGCGCCCGATTTCGGTTCGCCCATAGGTGCGCCTGACGGAGGGTTAACAAATTTATAATTTATTATTTTTTATCTTTTTCACAATGTCATATAATGTAATGAAATATTTTATGTATCAAAAAATATGTAAACATCAACTTATGTATCAAATACGTCTGTCTCGACACAGGTTTATCCTAGTGAGACAGACATCGAAAAAAAAAAACAGGTAAAAAAAACTTTATATTGATAATAAAAAAAATAAAATAAATTATTACAACAGGGTCGTCAAATGCAAACTCAAATTGAAAAATAAATAACGAATAGTAACATTGGATAAAAAACACAATAAATCAATGTAATGGCTACCGATAGTTTATTTTATTAAAGTTACTATTTATTTTAAACATTCCGTTAAATTCCGAGGCAGCTTCGAGTCCAAATAATTACCACATTCGCGTACAAGTTGGAAAAAGTCTAAATTTACCAACTCTTAAAAATTGTCATAATTTTGAATTTATAGAATAATAATTGTTAACAATATAATTAAAACCAATCCTGAACACAGGACACCAAATGCTGACCTATTGTGAATTATTACAAATTGACCTGATTGTGAATTCCGTGTTTGAAAATGATTTCTCTCTAGTAAGGGTTCTAGTATAACTAAGCGATTAATTGTTTTTATAGAATCTGTAAGGACATTTCGGACACGATAATGGTTTCTCTCCAGTGCGGGTACTAATATGACTAATCAAACTACTTTGTTCACTGAAACTGAACATGCATTTCGGGCACGAGAATGGTTTTCTCCAGTGTGCGTTCTAATATGAAGAACGATTGCATTTTTTCTACTGCACCGGTAACTACAGTCCGAGCACGAGAATGGTTTCTCTCCAGTGTGTTTTCTATTATGAAGAACCAGTGCACTTTTTTCACTGCACCTATAATTGCATTCCGAGCACGAGAATGGTTTTTCTCCAGTGTGTGTACGAATATGTCTAATCAAACTGCTTTGTTCACTGCAACTGAACGTGCATTCCGGGCAAGAGAATGGTTTTTCTCCAGTGTGGGTCCTAATATGACGAACCAAATCATTTTTTCTAATGCATCTGAAAGTGCATTCCTGGCACGAGAATGGTTTTTCTCCAGTGTGGGTACGATTATGACGATTCAAACTACTTTGTATACTGCAAGTGAATGTGCATTCCGGGCACGAGAATGGTTTTTCGCCAGTGTGGGTTCTGATATGACGAACCAAGTCATTTTGACGAATGCACCTGAATGTGCATTCTGAGCACGAGAATGGTTTCTCTCCAGTGTGGGTTTGAATATGAATAACCAAAGCACTTTGTTGGCGGCTCTTATAGGAGCATTCCGAGCACGAGAATGGTTTCTCTCCAATGTGGGTTCTAGTATGACTAACCAAATCACTTTTTTGATAGAATTTGTCAGTGCATTTCAAGCACGAGAATGGTTTCTCTTCAGTGTGCGTTCTAATATGGTGTAAAAGAAAATCAGTTTTATTACTACATGTATAGGAACAAGCAGGGCAAGAATACGATTTCTTTCCCGTGACTGATTGCTTTGCTTTCGGCTGCTTTGTGCCAATGATAGATGAATTTGATGAAACTGGAACTGAAAAATAAAATGAAAATTATTAATACAATAAAAATACCTGTGGCGTTGAATTGAAATTCCTCCCCATGTTTTATCCTGGTCACTTATGTAACTGTACTTTGACTAAGGTTGTGCCACTGTCTCGGTAATGGTACGAAATCGACAAAAACCGGAAACTCTGCGCAGAACACACTCTTGCCCACAATGGCAAACCGTAGTGACCTTTACTTTTCTCTCAGTCTCTGGTTTTTGTTGATTTACCGTTACCAAGCCAGTGGGACGACGGGCTTATAGTCGTGGAGAGCAGGATATTGCTCTACTAACTGACTGAATTGTATATTGAATTCAATATTGTCACACTATTTTAAGAAACAGCTGTATATCAAGCGACGTGCTCCTTAACCGTTAAACTGTACAACTAACTCTCTAGCAAACAGATGCCAGGTAGACTCAGTATATACTGACTTTAGCAAGGTCTTTGACAAGGTGTACCACAAATATTAATATAAATTAGCCAAACTTTTGTTATAAGAAGTTAAGTGAAAATAAATGGCGCAAGTTCATACGAATCTACCGGCGGTAGGTGCAAGGGAGTAGTCAGGCGCCAAATCGCTAAAACAACTCCCTTGAGGTTTTTGCTAGCGCCAGGTGCGTTTCGCCTCAGAACCGGTCCTGCATAGCTTAACGGGACGCTTCGCTTGCGACTGCTAGACGGGCGCAGAAACGGCGTGCCTGCGCCACGTCGCCTGTGCATAATTTACGGCATACAAAGTCTATGGAGGTGACTTGTCCGCCCCTCATAGTCGCTACGTCTCCGCCACTCGCCAATTGTGTATAAACCGCGTCTAAGCCTACGCTAAGCATAATTCATTGTTTTGAAACCAAAACATCATTTGATTTGTTATAAGTTATAAGTATTATTCGTATGGTTTCAAGCACACGTTTATAAATAAACCACTATTTGGCAAAAAAAAACATATTATACTGCGTACTACCTAAAAATAGGTGAAAAAATTGCAATAACTATTTTTGACACTCTTTCGTAGTAAAAGGAGCTAGCTTATTCTAATCGATTCACTGTGCTCCGATAGGAGAGGGTCCTGGAAAATAGGTTAATAGATTACCTCGGCTTTGGTCGATCTTTTCCAGATTAACGAAACATTCGTTTTTGATATCAGGATACTCAATATCAATTTCACAGCAGGCGCCATGTTCTTGTGGATGCTCCTCTGCCGCTAGTGTGTCTGGTTCACTCTTCATCGCAAAGGCATCTTCTGTCTCTTGTTTGACAAGCCCGTAATGCAGTATTGCCTTGCAATGCATTGTCGAACTATCTTCTTCGCAGATTGTCTCCGGTTCTGACTTTGTGACACCGACACCCGATCTCGTAAGCTCCATTTCAGGAAAACTAGAGTCCGCAAGAGTCCCCGGTCCACAATTGATCGCAGAAGCGTCTTCCGTCTCCTGTTTGACAATCCCATATTGCAATATTGCATCACTGTGAGGTGTTAGACTCTTTTCTTCGCGGATTGTCTCCGGTTCGGACTTTATGACACCCGATCTCGTAAGATCCATTTCAGGAAAACTATAGTCCGCAAGAGTCCCCGGTCCACAATTGATCGCAGAAGCGTCTTCTGTCTCCTGTTTGACAATCCCATATTGCAATATTGCATCACTCTGAGGTGTTAGACTCTCTTCTTCGCGGATTGTTCCCGGTTCGGACTTTATGATACTGACATTCCAGGTCTTAGTATCCATTTCAGAATAATTCCTGTCAAATTACACAGTTAGTTAGATAATTATTCTGGAATACAATAAATCTATAGTAATAAATATATAATACGACAAGGCGAGATCTCAAACGTCATAGACTAATAAAAAACAAGACAAATTGAAAGATAGTTAACATAAATATAAGCTTTAAAACGTATTCTGAAGGTGAGTAGCCATAAAAGTCTTTCGTTGGTTTATTTTAAACACGTGATATTTATGTATGCCAGTGTTGCCAACGAAGGCGATTTATCGCCATTTAGGCTACTCAGAACTCAGAACGAGAATCGGCGACGAAAAAATCTAAAAGGCGACTGGTCGCCTATTAGGCTACTTCAGAGACAAGTTATTTAAATCAGCCAAATCACAAATAATAATAAAAATATATATATATTTCACGCGAATGTAAATGTGTGTGTGTGCATAATGTAGGTAGGTACAATTTGATATTGACATGATTCACCCTATTTGATTCGAATACCTGAATTCGTCTATTTGTCTTAGCCATTGTCACTTTCGCTTTGCACAACTTCATTATTATGTTTTATAGTTGTTTTGTATGGTTTACTTAAATTAGTTTTTCGTTTCTATGAAAAATGGGTAAACAACACAGACATAGGAATTAATAGACGAGAAGATAATGGCGAGGGGTAAAATCAACTGTTGAAGAACGAAGGGAGTAAGGCTGACTGTGATTCGTCAATAAATCAATCTGACAGTAAATAGGCATCTCGCATTATAATATCACCATTTACTTCTTAAAAGTAAAACCTGCTTTTGAATGAATAGACATTTTTACATGGGAGCGCAAATTACTCGCCACGTTATGAACAAATTTGCGAAGTCCAAATTCGGCAAAAAAAATTCGGTTCTATTTTCAGAGTCGAATATTTCGTTTAAGTATTTAGTTAAGACACTTTTATAAATGTTCATAATTTACTTCCCAGCAACCAACCAGCTTTGTGTTTCGCGTCCAGACGTTTCTCGATGTGATAGTATATGTTTCTAAAACTGATCTATATTATACGATGTGAATATGCTTAAAATAAAGTAAAATAATGCTTATATATGGAATGTAATACGACAATTGGGTTTATTCTCTTTTTCACATCTATTTTTACAAGTTTTCATAGTACAAGTCAACATTTTGCCGTGTTATTTCGTAAAATGAACCGATAATGCCTCGACCATAGTTCGCACAAGAATGATGACGTCACGTTTTCAAATTTCACTTGAGGCCATACGCGAGCACAGCCGGCTCCAATGGAACCGGTATGGGGAGTGGGGAAAATACGCTTTTAATCACTTAGGGCAGGTCTACTAATATTCATATGTCTATGGTAAACAAGGTAAATTTGCAAAACATTATCGTGGTGAGTGGGAAAAACTACCAGCATTTAAAAGTAAGTAAAAACGAATGTTTTATACTAATGTTTTGTTTTCCAGACTAAAACAAATCAATAATTTGTAATTATACTTAAGTACAGTCCAATTCGTGTGTTCTTAATCCCGGGTTTTAATTATCATGTGTATGATTCCGGGATTTCAGAGGAGGTATGTATTAGCCACTTTATGTTACTTCCTTCGTCGAACTATTACCCTTCAGGCCTCGACAGTATTTTTTCAGAGAGTCGAAATATTTCCGTTTAGCAATAAAATCCAAATAATTAGAATATTTCTGAATGTATCCGAAAGCTAAAAAGCAGGATTAATAACAGGACTTTCCTACTTATAAAGCAGTGGTGTGATATGTAGGGACATTTCTAACTCTGACAAAAAATTTTTAAGCAATATTTCTGGTATTGCTAGTTGTTTTTAACACTTCCAACTCAAAATGATATTATGTATCCAAAAAGATAAATGGGGACTTCCTAAACAATAATTATATTTAGCTTTCTACCCCCCCCCCCCCCAACTATCAAAATCGGTTCGAGTTAAATTGAAACGTCTGAATGATATCTTATTCAATTTTTGTCGTTCAACTAAAATCGCTCTGTCAAAACGGGGCATAAGCGACTACACGTTCACGTTTATTGATCTCTACCAAAGCGATGCCAGTCTTTGAGATCAAAAAACAAGAAATATTTGAAAATAAAAAAGCCAATTATATTATATAGAAATGGGACACTCTGGACACCCTGGTGTAAGACCACCATTCAGAATTTAAACGTTGAAATTAAATGGCTTCGACCGTGTTTGGCGACTTTTCGGGGAGATAGTAAAGATGCATTAAAGTTCCATTTATCTTTAGATTATGATCTTATTAGATGAGTCAATTTTGAAGGTTAGGAAACACGCTTAAATTATTTCAATAAACCAAACAAAAAACCATTTTTGTGTAACTATTTCCATCTCCCTTAGTTATTAAGTTGAAATCAAATAATGTTATTTATATATAAATGTGTGCAGCGGAATTCAGCAACTTTACCAAATTGTTTATACGAACCTCGTAAATGATTTCGATACCCTTCAGTATCTTCTAAAATTGTAATACTATCTCTCTCTAAATAGTCTTACGCCTAATTCAATTCTTCTTAGAATCCTTTTGTTGTTTCGTGTTTTCAATGACAGTTAGTTCTGCAAAATATCAAAAATTATAGAGACGCACGCACGAATAATTTCATTTGACGCCATCTTGATTGTTTGAGTTAAATTGAAATGTCTGAAAGAAATCTTGTTCAATTTTTGTCGTTCAGTAAAAGTTGTTCAACTAAAATCGCCCCGTCTGAACGCCATTACAGATAGCAACACGGTATTATTAAAATGATTTGAATAACTACGAACATGAATGCGTTGCATTAGAAGTCATTCTTCAATATAAGATCATTTAAACTGGAGGTTTGGAATCTCCACACATTTCTCACTAGGAAGTCATTATTCAATAGAAGATAATATGAACTGGAGGTTTGGAATCTCCACACATTTCTCATTATGAAGTCATTATTCAATAGAAGATAATATGAACTGGAGGTTTGGAATTTCCACACATTTCTCACTAGGAAGTCATTATTCAATAGAAGATAATATGAACTGGAGATTTGGAATCTCCTAATATTTCTCATTTTGAAGTCAGTCTTCAATAAAATTAAATAAATTTTTAAAAAATTATCTGATAGTAGAATTATTTCCGATTTAACCTGTTTGTATAAAATCATTAATTCAATGTTTGATACCCCTGATTTATTATATGTAATCTCTTTTCATACTCCAAGCAGGTCGGTTACAAGACAGTACCTACCATATTTAATTTAATTTAATTTTAATACACAACTGCTGACCCTGTACAAATCGCAAGTGCGCCCTACTGTCGAATTTGGCAGCCATCTCTGGTCCGGAGCCCTTAAATACCTGGAAAAAACCCTTGACTCTGTGCAAAAACGGGCGGTCCGTTTGATAGATTCCCCAATCTTAACAAACGGACTGCAATCTTTAGAGCACAGGCGTCAGGTAGGTATGCTGTCCTTGTTCTATCGGTATTACAATGGAAGATGCTCTGAGGAACTAGCGTCATTGATCCCTTCGGCACCGGTGCGTAGTCGGGATACACGCCAAACGCGCGCCCAACATTTGTACACAGTTGACACTTGTCCTGTGTGGAGTTAATTTAAAAAATATATATATATATATATATTATTGTAGCAATTCTATATCAACGTCCCAATATCACACTCCTATGCGACGGATTCAACAGCTAGGAAACAAATACTCCGATGTTGTTGATATATTTAGTACATCAATTTCAATATATAAGCATACCCTATTGAAGTTTTTTTCATCAAGTAGTGGAATATTTTAATAAAGGTATTTAATTTGACTAACACATTATAATTTTGTCAGCTGAAACAGAAAAAAATATTTTGGATATTTTATGTTTTGTGCCTGCATGCTGTGTAGATCAAGTTCGGCGATATTTTGACTTTATATTTATTTTTCTGCAATTGTTTTAAATAGTCGTTTCCTTCACTATTTTCGTGTATAATTTCGTAAATATTTTTTTATATATATGTAAAAGCCTTAATAGGCGTGAAATAAAAAAATATATAAACTGGAGGTTTGGAATCTCCTCACATTTCTCACTAGGAAGTCATTATTCAATAGAAGATAATATGAACTGGAGGTCTGGAATCTCCTAATATTTCTCATTACGAAGTCAGTCTTCAAAAGAAGATAATATAAACTGGAGGTTTGGAATCTCCTCACATTTCTCACTAGGAAGTCATTATTCAATAGAAGATAATATGAACTGGAGGTCTGGAATCTCCTAATATTTCTCATTACGAAGTCAGTCTTCAAAAGAAGATAATATAAACTGGAGGTTTGGAATCTCCTCACATTTCTCACTAGGAAGTCATTATTCAATAGAAGATAATATGAACTGGAGGTCTGGAATCTCCTAATATTTCTCATTACGAAGTCAGTCTTCAAAAGAAGATAATATAAACTGGAGGTTTGGAATCTCCTCACATTTCTCACTAGGAAGTCATTATTCAATAGAAGATAATATGAACTGGAGGTCTGGAATCTCCTAATATTTCTCATTACGAAGTCAGTCTTCAAAAGAAGATAATATAAACTGGAGGTTTGGAATCTCCTCACATTTCTCACTAGGAAGTCATTATTCAATAGAAGATAATATGAACTGGAGGTCTGGAATCTCCTAATATTTCTCATTACGAAGTCAGTCTTCAAAAGAAGATAATATAAACTGGAGGTTTGGAATCTCCTCACATTTCTCATAATGAAGTCATTCTTCAATATAAGATAATTTAAACTGGGGGTTTGGAATCTCCTCACATTTCTCATTATGAAGTTAGTCTTCAATAGAAGATAATATAAACTGGAGGTTTGGAATCTCCTAACATTTCTCATTATGAAGTTAGTCTTCAATAGAAGATAATATAAACTGGAGGTTTGGAATCTCCTCACATTTCTCATTCTTTTATAGAAGATAATATTTCATTCCCTAGGACATGAAAAACTGGTCACTAAAAGAATATCGACTGTAATAGTAATTTTATTTACTAGGCCGGTTGCGTCTTTCACCAAAATACATACATAACCTTAAAATACATTCAACCTTAGATTCTTTATGAAGCGCCCTCGGGGTGATTTTTCACAAAAAGGCGCCATAAAAAATATCGTTTTATTATTATTAATAAACTTATTGAAAGTCAGAATGTCATTTTGACTTACACTAAATGTACGGGTGTCGTAAATTGCAACCTAAAATGTCAATTAATGGTTCACATACTCACATTGTTCCTATAGTTGGTAGATGACAATGTGAGTGACATCTCAGTGATTTGGACCACGTTCAATGATACCCCTGAAACCTTCGTTGTGTTCAGAAACTGCCCTTGGAGGAAACCTTTTTTGTGCTCAAATTGAGCTCAGAGGTGGAACTCAGGTAGAACTCAATTGGTTTTCCATTTTGGAAACTAAATGCACATCTTTTCTTTACTTTCAAAAGTTTCTACATATTGATTACTTCTCTGTGTTAAAACTAGTGAAGTATTCAAGCTGTAGAGGAGATATTTTACTTTTGATTTGCTATTTGTAATCGACCAGCAAGGTCTTTTACACAGACTGTATGATAGGGGGCCGGTCAGTCCGTAGTTAGCCGCTAGGTCCGGGTAGAAATCTCCTTTACCCTTGCTCGGGTCGGTAAAGGAATCTACTTTTATCCTTGCTCCGGTCGGTACAGGAATCTTCTTTATCCTTGCTCAGTTCGGGGCCGGAATCTGCTTTATCCTCGGTGCGGGAGGAGGCAGGCAGGGGCAGAAATCCAGGGGGGAGCCAAGTCAAAGAAGTATCCAAGTTCAGATCCAGAGAGAAGTGGTCGGGAAGAGCAGAGTAGAGTAGCTGGTGGCGGTCCAAGGCAGAGAGAGAGAGCTGAAGGCTGGCGCGCCGTATTTATTGTGCAATCCCCCTCTCCCGACTTTGGGGAGGGCGGGTCGACGCGCTGCCTTCATTCGCGGGGTGTTGATGATCCGCGGGCTGTGACGTCCGCTAAGATTTAATTAGCGGAGGTCACAACCTTTAGAACTACTCTACTCTTTATGCTCTTTTAATCAATCCTAACCACTCCTCCCTAGCATTTTTATTTATTAATCAGTTGTACATAATTCATTCAGTGTGGGGGTCCCCGGCCCAACATATTCAGGGGAAATCGTAATTAATTTTCTTAATTCTAAATTAATACTAATTTTTATTAACTAATTATGTTTAGGAGAGTCCGGCCGTTTTATCAATGTATTTTATTTCGTAATATCTACGGCCAAACTCTCTCAAACTTAGTCTAAACATTTCAATAAATCTTCAATTCAAAATGTTTTGCCGTACGGCGTTGCTTACGGGCGCGTTGATTGGTTCCAGGCGGTCGCCTGGGGCCGGCCGGGCGCCCGCGCTGAGGGGAAGCGACGCGGGGGCGAGCGGGACTCGAGGTATCGAAGCTCAACGTAAGTTCTAAAACCACGCTCCGGCTCCGCGCTTCGACCATTATGAAATGTCGGCCGCCGAGAGCGGTACACACCGTCCGGTACACTCCCCCCGGCGCAGCGGTGTCTGCGCCCCATTTAGCTAGGACGGGGTTGTTGGCGCCGGCGTCTGCGATGGCTGGCGCCTTGATGTAGATGCGAGGTGGATGCCGATGTGGATACCGATGTGGATGCCGCTGCACGATCTGGTGGTGCGGCTGACGAGAGGACGACGATTTTTACCGCCGGCCGGATGTATTCTCCGGTACTGGTTCGTACACGGACTGCTCGTACTTGGCCGTCGGCCGCCGGCGTGGCTTCGATCACACGCCCTCTTGGCCAGCTGTTGCGAGGCAGGGCGGGGTCGGCGATTAGTACCAGGTCGTCCTTCAATATGGGAGCACTTCGGTGTTGCCATTTATGCCTCTCGGCCATAGTTGGCAAATACTCCCGCAGCCACCTCCGCCAGAACATGTCGGCAATCCGTTGGCCGATGCGCCACTGCTTTCGCAGACACATTTCTTCATCTTTGGGGCCGTACAACGACAGGTGTGGGCGCTTTCCAGCCGACCCCAGTAAAAAATGGTTGGGCGTCAGCGGCTCCTCGTCGCGGGGGTCGACCGACAGGTGTGTTAGCGGCCGACTGTTGACTGCAAATTCTGCTTCCGCCATAGCGGTCAGCAGCGTCTCTTCTCTGGGAGCTCTTTCCTTCAGAACCACCTCTAGAGCTCGTTTTACCGACCTCACAAGGCGTTCCCACGCTCCCCCCATATGCGGTGATGCGGGCGGGAGAAAATGCCACTCGATGCTTTGGGTAGCGAGGTGGTCCTGAAGTCGTCCGTCATTTCGCAGGGCTGCGGTCGCTTCCCTCATCTCGCGGTCCGCCCCGCGAAAATTCGTCCCGTTATCCGAGTAGAGCGAGAGAGGTTGTCCTCGGCGCGCTGTCATCCGTTGTATGGCCATGATCGCGGCGTCGGCCGTCAGAGAATGTGCAATCTCAATGTGAATCGCTCGGGTGGAGAGACAAGTGAAAAGAGCCCCGTATCGTTTTTCCCGCCGCCGGCCGACGGTAATTTCTATGGGCCCGAAATAATCTAGCCCGCAGTTAGTGAACGGGCGCACGTGGTGGGCTAGTCGGGCGGCGGGTAGTTGGCCCATTAGCGGGGGGTGCGGTTTTTCTTTTCGCGCGTGGCATGTGGTGCATGCGTGCGTTATTTTTCTAATATTCGTCCGTAGTTTTAGAATATAGAAACTTGCACGCAAGTCAGCCATCGTTCGCTCTGTGCTAGCGTGACCTCCCTTCTTGTGGTAGTGGGAGATTAGCAAACGTGTGTACGGGTCGTCCCCATCTAGTATGACAGGGGTTCGTACGCTTTGGGCTACCTTTGCGGCTTGTAGCCGTGTGCCCATTCTCAGAACCCCATCCTGCCCGAGGAAAGGGGTAAGGGCATTGAGCCGACTGCCAACCGGCGCCGGCGCGTCATTGCGTAGGGATCGGATCTCTGCTCTAAATGTTTTGTATTGACATTTCTGGGCCCAGAGTGTTTCGGCGGCGCGGATTTCACCGGCGCGCAGAGGGCCCTCGTGATGAGCGCGGCGGGGTCCTTCTCGACACCTCCTAATGAAGCGCAGCATCCATCCCGTAGTTCGGACCAACCGTAGCCACGACGAAAAACGTTTGAGATTGGGTAAGGCCTCCTCCTTGGTGATGGTGAGGCCTACGAACTTTGTCCTCACCTCCAAGAGGCCTTCGTCGGGCTGCATGTGGTGGCCTTTTTGCGTTGGCCACTCGTTCTCCGGAGCGGTGATGAAAGGTGGTCCCGAGAACCACGGTCCACTGGGCGTCAGGACAGGCATCTCAATGTCGCGAGTACCAATATCCGCCGGGTTAAGCTTAGTCGGGACCCATCTCCACTCGTTGACGCATGATAGGTCGTCAATCTCACCCAGGCGGTTGGAGACGAACGCTGAGTAGCTCCTTGGATCCGTCCGCAGCCAGCACAGGACTGTGGTGGAGTCTGTCCAGTATGTAGTCTTATTAATGCGGCACTGCATCTCCTTTCTCACGCTGACTGCGAGGCGGGCTGCCATAAGTGCCGCTTGTAGTTCGAGCCGCGGGATAGAAAGAGGTTTGAGGGGCGCCACCTTACATTTACTCGCCAGAAAGGTGGCGTGTTTTCCCTCTTGGTTTGTCTCCACCAGGTACGCTATTGCGCAACATGCGGCCTCAGAGGCGTCACAGAAGAGGTGAAGCTCAAACTCTCCATTCTTTTGTTGGAGGCAACGCCGCGGGATTCGGATGTTAATTGCCTTCAGCGCCTTTATCCAGCCGGCCCACCGCGCCGCGTGCGTGTCGTGGATACGCTCGTCCCAGCCGACGTTGGACCTCCAAACGTCCTGAAGGAGGATTTTTGATCGCACGGTGAGGCAGGCCACGAACCCCACAGGGTCAAAGATCTTCATAACGGTGCTCAGCAGCTGCCTCTTTGTTGGGTGCCGGACGAGCTCAGCTGCTTCCGTCTCCTTGAAATCATATATGAAGTGGTCGCCGACTGGGTCCCACGCTAGACCGAGCACCTTCTCGGTATCTGCGCCGGCGCCGCTATTTATCGTGACGGTCGACTTTGCTTTTTTGTCCGCCGGTATGCTCTGGATTGCGGAGGGCACATTGGAGGCCCAGCTGGCGAGATAAAAGCCTCCCCGGGATAGAAGTGTGCTGACGCCTCGTACCAGCGCTGCGGCCTCGCTCACGGTGTCGGCCGCGTCCAGGTAGTCATCCATATAAAATTTATTGCGTACAGCGGCGGCGGCGGCGGGGAATTCCGCGGCACCTTGCTCGGCCACCCTGTTACGTACATACTGGGCACTGCTCGGGGAACAAGTAGCGCCGAACATCATGGAGGTTAACCGGTAGGTAACCGTTGCCTCCAGTGGCGTAGCTCGCCACAGGAAAAGTTGTGAAAGCTGGTCCTCCTTCTTTATGTGGATTCGGAGGAACATTTCCTCGATGTCAGCGGCTATGGCAATCTTGCCCTCACGAAACCGTAGCAGGTTGCCGAACAGCGATGATAGGAGGTCGGGCCCGGTTAGTAGCCGGTCGTTTAAGGATGTACCCCGGCAACGGCTAGCGGCGTCAAATACCACACGCAGTTTACCGGGATTATTTGGGTTGGTAACTGCGAAGTGAGGCAGGTACCACTTTCTCTTTGCCTGTGCGCCTGCCTCGGCGTCGGATAGCTTGACGGCGTAACCGCGCTCTAATAATTGCGCAATTTTTGCCGAATACGCCGCCGCCAGTTCGGGGTCCCTTCCCAGTTTTCGTTCAAGCGCGCTTAGCCGGTTTACGGCGCACTGCCGGTTGTCGGGCAGCCATGAGTTATTTTCTCTCCATAGTAGGCCGGTCTCCCACCTGCCTGTACTTAGGGGGCGCGTTGTGCTTTCCATGAGGGCCTCGGCACGCTGTGTATCTGCGGACACCCGGCTCACGGCGGTCACGCCAAGCGAGTCAACTGAAAAGTGCCTTTTGATGAGTTCGCCGATTTTGCCCATTTCAGCCGTTTCGCCGATCATATTAAGCGTGGTGCCGCTGTCTACGTCACGCCGGGTGCCCCCATGTTTGATCCAGCCGAGCGCGGTTCGTGACGTCATGCGGCCGCCATCTTCTTCTTGGACCTCCCGCGACACGATCAAATGTACATTGTCTTGGCCGATTAATAGCCGTGGTTTCACTTGCCGGCGGCCGGCCACTGTTTGTCGCGGGAGATCTAGGTCCGTCACTGTGTTTGCGATAATGGAGTATTCGGCCCCGTCACCACGCACGGAAAGTTTAACACGCTGGGATGCGCTATCTGATGAGCACATCCCATTGGCACCATGTATACGGAGTCCACGGGGTGGTCCGCGCACCCCCACTATATCGGCGAGTTCGGCATCGACGAGGGTCACGGTTGACCCCTCGTCGAGCAGCGCGTGGGTAGACACTTGCCCCTTCGGGCCACATACTTTCACCGCAACTACCTTAAGCAAAACCGAACTTTGCCCGAACCAAGTCGTGTTCACAGTTTCACTCGCGACGAAAGGAGCTGTATTGTACCTCGCGGGGTCATGTAACAGTTTATGGTGTGACAGGCGGCACGTGCCAACGCCGCAGCTCGTGCGAAATTTACACACCCGCGTGTAATGCCCTTTGTCTAGACACTTGTGGCACACGCGCGCACTTTTCACTAAGTCCCACCGGGCGGGAATGTCAATCGCGGCAAACTGCGGGCACTCTCGTAATTTGTGCAAACTGTTGCATTTTGCGCAATTTTCACTATTTACCGCGATCTTCTCACTTCTCACCGCCGAAGTGCTTTGCACGTGCACTTGGTCGCGACGGGTCCGAGATGTCCGGGAGGGGTCAACGAGACCCGACCTCGGGACGGCATTTGCCAGCCGCTTCAGGAACGCTGCGAACTGGTGGATATCGGCAGCGGCAGCACTGTCCGCGACCTTGTCGAGCCACGCGATGCGTAGGGCCAGCGGCATTTTCGAGGCCACCTCACTGAGTAGTGCCGGGTTGCTTAGGTAATTGTCCGACAAGTTACCTAGCGAGGCGACGACATTTTGAACAGTTCCCGAAAATTCCACTATTGCTTCGTTGGAGGCATCTTCAGGTAAGAGCGGCAATTTCTTCACTTTATCGTACATCATGGCGGCAATTGCGTGTGCGCCGCCGAAACGGTGCTTCAGCACGTCGATGATTTCTGGGACCTGAGCGGGGTCCATCAGGAGAGGGTTGACGGCATCGCGCGCTTTTCCGCGCAGCGCGCGCTGTAATCTTATTAGATTCTCAGCAGCCGTCATCCCGCATGTCACCGTCGATTGTTGATGTCTTGACGGGTCTTGTCTGGAGTTTACCCAATCTTGCGTGTGGCGGGCAGTCTCATTCGCCGTCGGGTTTCCAGGGAATGGCCCACCTCCCGCCAGGGTTGTAAGATCTGGCATGGTTGGCGGGAGATGTGCTTCGAAAGCACGGGGTTGGGCCTCCAGGCGGGGCGGCTCGCATGCTGCGGTCGGCTTGGCGGCATGCTGTGACGTCTCGGGCAGCCGCGATGAATCGAGCGGCTGTGGTGTCTCGAGCGGCAGCCTTGAAGCTCCAAGCGCGGCAATTAGTTGCTCGATCTGCCGGGCAGAGTCCCGGGAGCGTTTTCTCTCGGCCCGCAGTTCTCGTTGCAGCTGTCGGAGAGTGTTCTCTGTGGAAGCCTCGCTGTCTGATGTGAGGCGCTCATCCGCGGAGACTGCGGTAGGGGCGGGTGCGGTGGCCAGAGCCGCTGCCGGGGCAGCTCGTGCTCTAGCCAGTTCAGCTTGATGTGCAGCAGGTCCGGCATGATCTGGGCCGGGGGCTGCTACGGGGGTTGGGCCGGGCACTTCGGGGCCGCGGCGTGTGTCATCTCGTTCGGGAGCGCCCTCCTCACGGGCGCCCTTGCCAGAGCGGAGCGATCGGGACATCGTAGCGGCTGGTGACTAGATCCGTTTCGAAAGGACCACTATGTAATCGACCAGCAAGGTCTTTTACACAGACTGTATGATAGGGGGCCGGTCAGTCCGTAGTTAGCCGCTAGGTCCGGGTAGAAATCTCCTTTACCCTTGCTCGGGTCGGTAAAGGAATCTACTTTTATCCTTGCTCCGGTCGGTACAGGAATCTTCTTTATCCTTGCTCAGTTCGGGGCCGGAATCTGCTTTATCCTCGGTGCGGGAGGAGGCAGGCAGGGGCAGAAATCCAGGGGGGAGCCAAGTCAAAGAAGTATCCAAGTTCAGATCCAGAGAGAAGTGGTCGGGAAGAGCAGAGTAGAGTAGCTGGTGGCGGTCCAAGGCAGAGAGAGAGAGCTGAAGGCTGGCGCGCCGTATTTATTGTGCAATCCCCCTCTCCCGACTTTGGGGAGGGCGGGTCGACGCGCTGCCTTCATTCGCGGGGTGTTGATGATCCGCGGGCTGTGACGTCCGCTAAGATTTAATTAGCGGAGGTCACAACCTTTAGAACTACTCTACTCTTTATGCTCTTTTAATCAATCCTAACCACTCCTCCCTAGCATTTTTATTTATTAATCAGTTGTACATAATTCATTCAGTGTGGGGGTCCCCGGCCCAACATATTCAGGGGAAATCGTAATTAATTTTCTTAATTCTAAATTAATACTAATTTTTATTAACTAATTATGTTTAGGAGAGTCCGGCCGTTTTATCAATGTATTTTATTTCGTAATATCTACGGCCAAACTCTCTCAAACTTAGTCTAAACATTTCAATAAATCTTCAATTCAAAATGTTTTGCCGTACGGCGTTGCTTACGGGCGCGTTGATTGGTTCCAGGCGGTCGCCTGGGGCCGGCCGGGCGCCCGCGCTGAGGGGAAGCGACGCGGGGGCGAGCGGGACTCGAGGTATCGAAGCTCAACGTAAGTTCTAAAACCACGCTCCGGCTCCGCGCTTCGACCATTATGAAATGTCGGCCGCCGAGAGCGGTACACACCGTCCGGTACACTATTTATCTGTCAAATACCCTTGATGCCATTTAAAAAATTAAAATTTATTTATTTCAGAATTTTTTAAATAACTGGCACTAGATACCCGGAAGAAAAACGTGACGGAAAATAAATCTTTTTCTTGTCTTACTTCTTCCTACAAGTTTAATAATAAGATCATTTTCGTTTTACATCATTTAAGAACCCACACTGGAGAGAAAACTTTTTCGTGCTCGGAATGTACTTACAGGTGCAGTTATAAAAGCACAGTGGACAGTCATATAAGAACCCACACTGGCGAGAAACCATTCTCGTGTTCGGAATGCACTTATAGATGCAGTCGAAAAAGCGCAATGGTTCGTCATATTATAACTCACACTAGAGATAACCGTTATTGTGCTTGGAATGCTCTTACAGATGCAGTCGAAAAAGCGCAATGGTTCGTCATATTATAACTCACACTAGAGATAAACCGTTATTGTGCTTGGAATGCTCTTACAGATGCAGTCGAAAAAGCGCAATGGTTCGTCATATTATAACTCACACTAGAGATAACCGTTATTGTGCTTGGAATGCTCTTACAGATGCAGTCGAAAAAGCGCAATGGTTCGTCATATTATAACTCACACTAGAGAAAAACCGTTATTGTGCTTGGAATGCTCTTCCAGATGCAGTCGAAAAAGCAATTTGGCTCTTCATACTGACACTCACACTGGAGAGCAGGGTCGGCCCTTCGTAGGCGCCATTTGAGCAGTCTGCTCCGGGCACCGAATTGCTGAGGCGATAAGGCGCCAATAATATCCGACACATAACAGTCCTAACACATCGCCCTTGAAATTATTTTTCATAAAAACGGCCCTACACAAAAATACAAATCATCCGAATATATTTGATTACAGTGATCACCTAATTGGCGTAGAATAAAACTTAGAATAACATTAACAGCAGGACAGGACAAAACAAGAAAATTAAAACTAAAACAGGAGGCAGTTTGTGCTCATAAACGAGAATCTTCTGAGCAGACATTTAAAAAAGGTACAATAAGGAGGAAAGATAGCGCTGTTTTTAAAAAAGCATGATTTTACCCGTCATAGATAGGTATATATCGTTCCAACGAGGCGTACCAGGCACAATACACTTTTTCATATTGAAGCCAACAATACCAATGCAGCAAACAACTCAGTAATTACTCGCGCAATCACAACATACACCTATTACGAAAAATTACTACATTTAGACATCTTTCATGATTCCTTTCTAACATACAAAACTAACTTATTAAAATTCTTAGCGTGACATATTTCAAAAACACATTCACTTCATTTTTCAATCTATTAACAGTCAATTACAATTCGTGAGCATATAATAATTCTTGATTTCAATTTACTTTTTTCCACGCACTTCTTCCTTTTATAACTAACTATTCATTGATTTTAACTTAAAATTAATTTTAATGATAAACAAGGTTTTTTGTTGTATTTATAGAATGTTCTCTAATCGCTCTACGGCTCTACGGACAGCCGGCTGCTTTTTTAAGCGCTCCGAGTTTATTTTGAAAATCTTGGGAAGTTCTCAAATTTTCCCATTTAGATATAATGTAGAATTGTACAATAACGGCGATAATTTTAAAATGAGGTATATACACCTGATACTAAATAAAATAATTTTATTGTTGCTGATTTGAGATTAATTAGAGTTTTAATACAAAAGTTGTTCCAAACGGGCACAACAAAGTCATAGCTCGAAGGTGCAGATTGCAATGTCAAATGCAGTGCGTCAACTGAGTGATTTATTATGGGTATTATTTGAGCTATGGTGATTTTAAACAATATCCGAAACGACATGGCTACACCAATCATCTCAAGTGTTTTATGAACCCTATTTTAAGTGCAAAAATATCGATAATAATAATGAATTCCGTGGTGACGATAAACAAATATCGTGCATCAGGAAAGAACAATGTGATACAATACAACAATACTGTGTGATTCGGTACAGATTGTAAACACTCCTATTCTACTAGTGAGTAGTGTTTTTGTGATATTATCTATTAGTTTTTATAACCTGGATTGTTCTCACGAAAGTGTATGAATACATTATACTAGGATCGCAAAATGTTCAAATTTGGTATAATGGTTATCTTTTTTGCCTCCTATTTGAAATTCAGCTAAATACAAATAAAAGTCCACGTTATGGAACTCGACGAATGGAATTTTTAATGCCAAAATGCTGTATCTATAGATAAGACGTATTGCCATAACACGGGTGTAAAGTAAACGGAAGAAAAAATAATGTATAAGGCACGGGAGAAATCCCTATCATAATGTTTTTATTATGACTTCAATAAATATCATTATATATTTTTTTTAATATATTTTTCCGACTTTATGTCCAGGTTAAATCTTCCCCATAGGAAAAACTAAACCCTTCCACACACTTTTCCACGAATGATCATCTAGTCAATCAACATTATATTATCTAGTCAACAAGTGCATTATATAAGCAAAACAAATACAAAACAATACAAGAACAACACGTCAACTCACCAGAGATCAAATGGGAAAATAATTCACCGACTCCAGATATTTTCATATCAGAGGGTTCGGCTCGGTAGAACTTCTAACAGGGCCTATAAATCCTACTGATCCCTCAACATAAATATTTAAAAAATCTTTCGTTATCCTACATGTATTCAAAATGACCGACTTTTGCATCTTTATATATAAATTTTTGATAGATCTAATACGCCTAAATTTTGAATGAGAGAGCTAGGTATAATGCCAGTAGCCGAAATAACAAATGGTAATATTATTATAGTCTGAGAATGCCAAATTCTTTTAATCTCATTTCCTAAATCTGTGTATTTTCTTATATTTTATTATTATTATTCGGAATATTAAAGCAAAACAACAAACCAATAAGAATGTGTGGCTTGTTTACCGAACCTAGAATTTAGTATGATCTTTTTTACAAATGTTTCATCATTTGCTTGCCATTAAGTTTATACACCCGGAATATGTGTGGAAAAGGAACCAAGCAAATCTGTTGTTTGTTGTTACTTGGTTCCTTTCCCATAATTCAGTTTTGCAAATGTATGCATCAGGAGTCATGCACGGTGTCCCTAGTGAATCTTCCTCACAATTGGATTTTTTTAAATAACTTCAATTTTCATATAAATAATATAGGTGTATATATGTATTTAGTTTCATAAAAAATGGACGAAATTTAGTTATGCAAACTTTTGCGTTTTGAATTAGATACCTACATTTTGTGATGTCAAATATTAAACACTTATACCATTGTGATTTCGTTACTTGGAATATTTCCAGTCGCGAGTTTCTTGTGTACGAAATATAGAAAGGGGAACGAAATTGAGAGAACTTCCCTCTCTATGTCAGCGAAAAATCTCCACGATGAATTGCCTGTAATAAACCCGGAATTGCAACCTAACAACCTGTGATCAGTTGCGCGGTAGAACAGGTACTGACTTGGTACTTCCCATCTCCTGGTGACAATGATAATAGGACAGGTACGGAGGGTAAACTACTAAAGATATCACTCGGTGGATATGTACTATGATCAGTTGCGCGGTAGAAAAGGTACTGACTTGGTACTTCCCATCTCCTGGTGACAATGATAATAGGACAGGTACGGAGGGTAAACTACTAAAGATATCACTCGGTGGATATGTACTATGATCAGTTGCGCGGTAGAAAAGGTACTGACTTGGTACTTCCCATCTCCTGGTGACAATGATAATAGGACAGGTACGGAGGGTAAACTACTAAAGATATCACTCGGTGGATATGTACTATGATCAGTTGCGCGGTAGAAAAGGTACTGACTTGGTACTTCCCATCTCCTGGTGACAATGATAATAGGACAGGTACGGAGGGTAAACTACTAAAGATATCAATCCGTAGATATGTACTATGATCAGTTGCGCGGTAGAAAAGGTACTGACTTGGTACTTCCCATCTCCTGGTGACAATGATAATAGGACAGGTACGGAGGGTAAACTACTAAAGATATCAATCCGTAGATATGTACTGTGATCAGTTGCGCGGTAGAAAAGGTACTGACTTGGTACTTCCCATCTCCTGGTGACAATGATAATAGTACAGGTACGGAGGGTAAACTACTAAAGATATCAATCCGTAGATATGTACTGTGATCAGTTGCGCGGTAGAACAGGTACTGACTTGGTACTTCCCATCTCCTGGTGACAATGATAATAGTACAGTTACGGAGGGTAAACTACTAAAGATATCAATCCGTAGATATGTACCGCAGAAAAGCGATATTCATGTTGTTTCCTAAAAAAAAATTGTATCAAACACCATGTACATTAAACTTTATGGACTTCATTTGAAAATTCAAAGATAAAAATATATAAACGGTAATAAACTTATTTACTTGTTAAACTATAAGTATTTTGGTTTAATTAACAAACACCATGTACCTAAACTATAAAGATAAAAATAAATGATAAAAACGGCAATAAACTTGCTATATAAATAAAAATGTTTTTATTCATTTGTTCGAAATCTTACATCTCCGGAAGTTCTTCACCGATTGCTTTGAAATTTTGACACAACATTGCATTCGCATTCACGTGTGTTTTTATATACCTATATTATATAGATGTCAACTGTAACGGTTAAAAATAACGTCTGTTGGACTTACAAGCAACACGCGCTATTGTTTCACTATCTGCAGACAGACTGAGCCACAGCAACGCGTGGTATAGAAATAAAAATGTAAATATTCGTTTGTTCAAACTCTTAAATCTCCCAAAGTTCTTCACCGATTGCTTTGAACGATGACTTTTGACACGACGACGTCGCATTCGAATACGGGTGTGTTTTTATATACATATATTATCCAGATGTCATCTGTGATAGGTAAAAACATGATCTTTTTGAAAAACAATGGTCCGTTCAGGTCTGGGAATGGCAAACGAAAGGTAGTTTTAGACATGTTTTCCGTCAAATCACACCATTTTGCCTGTCATCTACCGTTAAGAGATTTGCACATTTTAAAATGAAATTCAATGTATGCAATGTTAAATAAGATTTTATTTCTTCAAATTTACAAATAGCATTCTTCCATAACATTAAAATATATCTATTTTCCAATATACACAACATACATCCTTTATCGAATTTTCTTACATCTATGTACAAAATTTTACACATTCAAATAAAATTATAACGCACGGTGAAACAATGAAAACATCGAGTGGGTCCACAAAAACCTTAGGAAGGCGAAACAACTGTCACCGTAGATAATAGAAACAAAGGGATAAGATACGAAAAGTTTACATGCTGATTGTGCAACAGCGCAGAGTATCAAATCGGCTATGCAACGAAAGTTATGCCTTTAGTTTGTAGGTAGAAACAATTGCGAGCAGCATTATTCCAAGTAGTATGGACAAAAGAGAGTGGTTTCATAGTTCATGGCGCATCTCCCTTGTTCCAATTATCTATGAGTGTCACACATAAACATAATTATACTCGGCAGAACTTGAAATTTATATTATTAAAAGTCAAATTAAAACTAATTGAGGTGACTTCAATAAACAGCGGAGAATTTCTATTCGTAGCATTAACACGGTAGTAACAACAAGATGTTATTTTTTGACGATCAGCTTTATAGATTGTATTATACGCCATTCGACGAATTGTGCTAATCCGCAGTTATGGAATCAGAATAATGTATGCGCAGTGTTATACAGTGTATTTTAAAACATATACAAAACAAACATATTAAAATCGAAGAGAAACAAAATTAATATAACCTTTTTTTTACAATAACCTCAAACGGGAGGCCCTGAAGAAAATAATTTCCCCAAGGGCCACTGTCATGTGCCTTTTTGAGGAGAGGAAGGAGTGAACATAGTTCTTGAAGAGACCATGTTTTGGAGTGAGGAAACGCAGTGGCCGGCAAACCGTTCCAGAGCCGAGCTGTTAAAATCAAGAACGAGTTGTAGAAAAAAACCTTTCTCATGTGACAAATGTTAACTGTGTACGAATTTTGTAGTACCTAGAAGCATCTTCCATTGAAATACCGGTAGAACAAGAACAGCATTCCCACCTGACGCCTGTGCTCTAAAGATTTTATATTAAAAGTTACAATATTTTTTCTTTGAACCATTTTAGTGGTGCCATTTAAAAAAAAAATTGCACATTCTCAGCGGACTGTAACTTTGAGAATGACGACATCTTTGATAGTAAGAAGATTAAAGATGACACATTTTTTACTTTCGTCGTTTGCTTCATTCACACAATGTGAAGACTCTCTCTTTAATACATAACATCAAGAAAGGGACACTTAATGACAGTTTGGTAAGGACCAAACTATCTAAGCGTCCATTATTCCAACATCATTCCTACCATCTTAAAAAAAAATTCTTCGAGTACAGATAAATAAAAAACGTAAGTTAATATATTTTTAAAAGGTAATATTAAAATACAATATACCAAGATTATTCAAATAAAGCAAAACAACAGATTTTAAAACAGTGAAACTCAAATATGTCCATGATGTCAACGCTAGAAACAGTAAAGCCCAAATATGCCCATGATGCCAACGCTAGAAACAGTAAAACCCAAATATGCCCATGATGCCAACGCTAGAAACAGTAAAACCCAAATATGCCCATGATGCCAACGCTAGAAACAGTAAAACCCAAATATGCCCATGATGCCAACGCTAGAAACAGTAAAACCCAAATATGCCCATTATGCCAACGCTAGAAACAGTAAAACCCAAATATGCCCATGATGCCAACGCTAGAAACAGTGAAACCCAAATATGCCCATGATGCCAACGCTAGAAACAGTGAAACCCAAATATGCCCATGATGCCAACGCTAGAAATAGAATTTTATGTTTATCTTAGTGAATTTTCCTCGAAAATAGAATAATTCTGTACAGAGCGTAATGGTGGGAACATGGAATATTATCTTTATCTTAGTGAATTTTCCTCAGAAACAGAATAATTCTGTACAGAGCGTAATGGTGGGAACATGGAATATTATCTTTATCTTAGTGAATTTTCCTCGGAAACAGAATAATTCTGTACAGAGCGTAATGGTGGGAACATGGAATATTATCTTTATCTTAGTGAATTTTCCTTGGAAATAGAATAATTCTGTACAGAGCGTAATGGTGGGAACATGGAATATTATCTTTATCTTAGTGAATTTTCCTCGGAAACAGAATAATTCTGTACAGAGCGTAATGGTGGGAACATGGAATATTATCTTTATCTTAGTGAATTTTCCTCGGAAATAGAATAATTCTGTACAGAGCGTAATGGTGGGAACATGGAATATTATCTTTATCTTAGTGAATTTTCCTTGGAAAAAGAATAATTCTGTACAGAGCGTAATGGGGGGAACATGGAATATTATCTTTATCTTAGTGAATTTTCCTTGGAAATAGAATAATTCTGTACAGAGCGTAATGGTGGGAACATGGAATATTATCTTTATATTAGTGAATTTTCCTTGGAAATAGAATAATTCTGTACAGAGCGTAATGGTGGGAACATGGAATATTATCTTTATCTTAGTAAATTTTCCTCGGAAATAGAATAATTCTGTACAGAGCGTAATGGTGGGAACATGGAATATTATCTTTATCTTAGTAAATTTTACTCGGAAATAGAATAATTCTGTACAGAGCGTAATGGTGGGAACATGGAATATTATCTTTATCTTAGTGAATTTTCCTCGGAAACAGTCTAATTTGTCTGCTTTTGAGAACAGCTCATATAGATTTCATATTTTGTTTTTTTTTTACTGCCATGGTTAGAAATATGATCTAAAGGGTGATACAACACCACGCTTTAAATTCAAAGTTAACCAAAGAATAATTAAAATGTACCCCTCTATGAAAGCAAAGGTTCTGACCTCAATTTGAAAAAAATTTCTGAAACTTTGAATTTGTTGAATGTTTGTGAAATTTTTAATAATTATTTTTATATGAAATAAAAAAGAGTGAAGTAGCTGTATTGTTTGTTATAGTACATTTTTGTCTCTTAAAAAGGTTTTTTTTTCATTACCAGTAATTTTAGTTTAGTGTGTAAACGAAAAAACGTTTTTAAAACTTATTGATTTAAAAAATAAAAATTTTACGTTTATTTCTAATAATAAAAATTAGAAAGCGTATTTTATCTCCTTTCAAAAACAGTTTTCAGTTTTCAGAAACGTTTAGAAAATACCATTTATTTGGGTTTTATTGAGAAGCGGAAATACACACAAATTCTCCGACTTCCTGACAGCGTCTTTAAGAAATATAACGGTTAATGTGCCAGAGGCCTGAAGGGTTAACTTTAAACCAAAAGATGAAAAGATTGATAGCGGTGTCTGTGAGCTTTTCCATTTTTAGTATATTTTACATGTACGCCCTATGGTCCACCACTTTCAGTAATTGGCACGGTGCATTAGTTTGAGAATACTGTATGTATTTAATAAATTTTAACCAAAATGCAAAAATTACTCAAAAAAAAAAATCAAATATTTGGTACTTGCTGGATTTTGCTTCGAATGACCAGAATTAGGTATTAGAGTTTTTTTTCGGTCCCTTTATAATTTTATTATGCTACGTACAGACACATGTAACCGCAAGCGGCGTTTCGCATCATTTGGGTTGCTTCGTTCCTTTCCCATAAGTGGTATATTCGCTCGGCAGTTTGGTTCGGTGTTATGAAAATATTTTCCAGCTACGTTAGAAAATGGATAAATATGAATCCTGAAGTTTTTTGTATATTCCTTCAAAAACGACAGGCGTAGGTTTCACTGTTTTCACTTGTAGCGATTTAACGTTACGGAGATGAGTCACTCTATTAATTTATTCATTGTCTAACGGCCCTCTTAAATGCCGATTCACAGCCCGGTCCAGGTTTTTATCAAATTCACAACTTTAACAAAACTGAAATGGGTTCAATAAAAGGCGTGAACCGTTCAAATGTCCAAAAATCAAAACGGCATCGACTGTGACGAGAGTTTGACAAGACCCTACCGACCTTAATCCCCATTCAGTTTGAATAATCAAAATAGTACCGTAAATCCATCCTTTTTCCATAAGAATTGTTTTCTCTAAATATACCTCGTTCTAAATTCGTTCAGAAATAAATAATGCATTATTAAAAAAATGTGTAAAAAATTATTCTAAATTACATTAATAATACTAAAATTGTTATCGCCATAATAAAATAACAAACATCATAATGATAAAAAAATGTTTAAAAAACAATTAGTTCATTGTTCCAGTCACAAAAAAAACACTTTTTTTAGTTCGGTGCACAAATCATGTTTTTTAAACTTTTTGTAATACCCTGCCCCAATATGAATGATTTCGATCATTTAAGTTTTAAGTCGCTAAAATTATGATTGTTATTTTTGTCCATAATGTCGATCACAGTTGCTCCTTTGCAATGCACATTTCGAGGATGTCAATAACAATGCCCGTAGTCTTGGATAACCGAAGATAGAGTTCCGCTGAGTTGTTCAAAGGCCCCGATCAATCTCCGGTAGTCCCAAGTCACGTCAAGTCCCGTCGCATCTCTCGTCAGCACCCCGATATCTCTTTCTCTCGAAACACGTGGAATCTGTGCATCGTACGGGATGCACAAGTGGCGGCTAAACCATTCTGAATTGTGTGATTGCAGGCTACTACACAGCGTCCGGAATCTAGTACTGCAAGTGGATAACTGGTGAATCTTCGTCACATTTGGAATAAATTTCGTGGTACATGTAATTTATTTTATTTGAGCTTGCATTTTGGAGTGAATCGATTTCATAGTCCAGTCAGTTTCATGGGTTATTTATGATATAGATTCACCAGTTTCCACAGTGTAATGACAATCACTCTACTTCCAGTGCTACTACTGCCTGTCTTGGGCTCCGTCGGCCAGGGGCCCCATGAGGCCCTCAGGCTCCCAGCGGAGACCTGGCGGGGGGCCATCGAAGCGCTTGATCCGAACCCGCTGGCGGTAATGATACTCCTTGAGGTAGGCCTTCATCGTCTGCGGCAGTCGGAGCTCGTTGATACCTGGACAACAGAAGAGAAACAAAACAGTTTTAAATTTAAGATTTTGTCAATTTAGAAGGATACTTGTTCATTGTGCCAAAAGTGCCCTAATCATAAATTTGGGAGGGAATGGGTACGGCAGCCCCGGTAACTTTTGCCTATGATATTCCCATTGGGAATGCATGGCGAGCGATGAGAGTATAGCCCGAGTGTGTCAGCCCCATTATGGGGGTATCTGGGTTCATGGGGTGGGATGCGTTCAGGTCTTGGCGTGGCGGGTGACCCTTTCCCTCCTGGGTTTTGTTTTATGGCTATTCAAGCTTTTCAAATAAATAAATAAAGGAATATTTTAAATGCTTAATATGCCATTCTAAAATTTAAAAATACCAGAAATTTGCATTACCCGTAAATTGCAGATTATTCTTGTGAAAATGGCTAAATTCGCTAATGTTTTCAGGTATTTGGCAATGAGTGAATACTGACCGTCATATGTGGTAGATGAAGCGACGACGGCGCGGCACAGGTGCTGCAGCGGGAAGGCGTGCGTGCGACTGAGCGGCGCGGTGAGCATCGGCTCAAAGAACATCACGCAAGCCGGGTCCTTGTAGTGCTCTATCAGCCCTGTAAGCGAACCAAACTATGAAAGAATGCTCTAGTGGTAGCCTCGTTGCTGAAGGCCGTGATAGTCAATTGTCCTGGTGAGCCCATCTCCTTCACCCACGGTGATCTTCCTCTGCTTCTCCTGCCAAAGCTTTGCACAACCGCGCGATAATTACCTTGAATGAGTTTTGCTCATATTGGAATAAAAACTATAGCTTGGGAGGTTTATTTCTGTCTTGTAAATTACATGTATACATATTATAAAGCAATTTAGATAACCATGTGAAACCTCTAGAAATTGTTCAGAAGTTTATCATTAGGATAATGCACCAGAAGACCAAGCGATCAATTGCTTCAGGAAACTGACATTATGGAACTAAGGCGGATCTACTGTGTCCAATGTCTTAGATTTATAAATACTCATTATATGCGATTACACAGTGCCCCCAATGCAAAACCAGGCTGGCCCAAAGACACATTAACTATGTTGGCCCAAAATTGTTTAATTCCTTGCTGAATTCCATCAACATGTGCTGAAACCTAAACTGGCTGTCTTTTAGATTCAGATTTACAAAATTTTGTGATATATT
This sequence comes from Hesperophylax magnus, assembly GCA_026573805.1. Classification (NCBI taxonomy): domain Eukaryota; kingdom Metazoa; phylum Arthropoda; class Insecta; order Trichoptera; family Limnephilidae; genus Hesperophylax; species Hesperophylax magnus. Next base: position 3,522,418 of record JAIUSX010000059.1, read on the forward strand.
TTCGCAAAACTTGAATTACACAAACAAATTTTCGTGCACGTACAAAAATTAATTTCGAATTCTTTTTTTGTCGAAAAAAATCGAATTAGGCGTCTTAACGAATTATCGGGGTTCTATTGTAATTATCTTTTGTGTTTTTTATCAAATATGCAAGTTTTTTTTCTATACACCTTGAAATGTTTTTGTAATGTTATGTTTTCCGGTTGTTTTGTATATTGTTTATAGAGCTTTTCTTTGTGTCTAAATGAAACGATGAATCCGTGAGTTATCCACAGTTTCATTGGTTTAAAAAATTTCCATTCTTCTACGTCGTTACATTGATATATATCTATTCCATTCTTCTACGTAGTTACATTGATATATATCTATTCCATTCTTCTACGTAGTTACATTGATATATATCTATTCCATTCTTCTACGTAGTTACATTGATATATATCTATTCCATTCTTCTACGTAGTTACATTGATATATATCTATTCCATTCTTCTACGTAGTTACATTGATATATATCTATTCCATTCTTCTACGTAGTTACATTGATATATATCTATTCCATTCTTCTACGTAGTTACATTGATATATATCTATTCCATTCTTCTACGTAGTTACATTGATATATATCTATTCCATTCTTCTACGTAGTTACATTGATATATATCTTTTCCATTCTTCTACGTTGTTACATTGATATACAGGGTGTCCGGAAACTCGTAGTACAAGCGGGAAACTGGTGAATCTACATCACATTTGGAGTCGATTTTGTAGTATACTTTTTTTTTTTTGAGCTTTCGTTATCGAGTAAATCGAGTTTGAAGTTGATTTTTTTTTTTTTTTTTTTTAATCAAATTCTTATAAATTATTACTGAAAATCAAAGTACCCAACTAATTAAAACTATTTGAAAGTAAAACAAATGAAGAAACTCGGATTTGAAGCATTATTTTGAAATCACCCTTCATTTAACCCGGTGTAATCATAAAATATTTCTGCTCTGCAGGGTTAAAACATCTGTTATTCAACCCTAAACACCAGAAAAAACTTTAACCCTAAAATAGCCGAAAAATATTTTTTTTTGGTTTTTTTTTTTTTTTTTTTGAAAATGCTCAAATCAAAAAACTTTATGTTTTTTTAGGTTCCCCATGTGGTGTAGATACTCCAGTTTCCCGCTTGTACTACGAGTTTCCGGACACCGTGTATATCTATTCCATTCTTCTACGTAGTTACATTGATATATATCTATTCCATTCTTCTACGTAGTTACATTGATATATATCTATTCCATTCTTCTACGTAGTTACATTGATATATATCTATTCCATTCTTCTACGTAGTTACATTAATATATATCTTTTCCATTCTTCTACGTTGTTACATTGATATATATCTATTCCATTCTTGTACGTAGTTACATTGATATATATATCTATTCCATTCTTCTACGTAGTTACATTGATATATATCTATTCCATTCTTCTACGTAGTTACATTGATATATATCTATTCCATTCTTCTACGTAGTTACATTGATATATATCTATTCCATTCTTCTACGTAGTTACATTGATATATATCTATTCCATTCTTCTACGTAGTTACATTGATATATATCTATTCCATTCTTCTACGTAGTTACATTGATATATATCTATTCCATTCTTCTACGTAGTTACATTGATATATATCTATTCCATTCTTCTACGTAGTTACATTGATATATATCTTTTCCATTCTTCTATGTTGTTACATTGATATATATCTATTCCATTCTTCTACGTAGTTACATTGATATATATCTATTCCATTCTTCTACGTAGTTACATTGATATATATCTATTCCATTCTTCTACGTAGTTACATTGATATATATCTATTCCATTCTTCTACGTAGTTACATTAATATATATCTTTTCCATTCTTCTACGTTGTTACATTGATATATATCTATTCCATTCTTCTACGTAGTTACATTGATATATATATCTATTCCATTCTTCTACGTAGTTACATTGATATATATCTATTCCATTCTTCTACGTAGTTACATTGATATATATCTTTTCCATTCTTCTACGTCGTTACATTGATATATATCTATTCCATTCTTCTACGTAGTTACATTGATATATATCTATTCCATTCTTCTACGTAGTTACATTGATATATATCTATTCCATTCTTCTACGTAGTTACATTGATATATATCTATTCCATTCTTCTACGTAGTTACATTGATATATATCTTTTCCATTCTTCTACGTCGTTACATTGATAAATATATATTCCATTCTTCTACGTAGTTACATTGATATATATCTATTCCATTCTTCTACGTAGTTACATTGATATATATCTATTCCATTCTTCTACGTAGTTACATTGATATATATCTATTCCATTCTTCTACGTAGTTACATTGATATATATCTTTTCCATTCTTCTACGTAGTTACATTGATATATATCTATTCCATTCTTCTACGTAGTTACATTGATATATATCTATTCCATTCTTCTACGTAGTTACATTGATATATATCTATTCCATTCTTCTACGTAGTTACATTGATATATATCTATTCCATTCTTCTACGTAGTTTCATTGATATGTATCTTTTCCATTTTTCTACGTCGTTACATTGATATATATCTATTCCATTCTTCTACGTAGTTACATTGATATATATCTATTCCATTCTTCTACGTAGTTACATTGATATATATCTATTCCATTCTTCTACGTAGTTACATTGATATATATCTATTCCATTCTTCTACGTAGTTACATTGATATATATCTATTCCATTCTTCTACGTAGTTACATTAATATATATCTTTTCCATTCTTCTACGTTGTTACATTGATATATATCTATTCCATTCTTCTACGTAGTTACATTGATATATATATCTATTCCATTCTTCTACGTAGTTACATTGATATATATCTATTCCATTCTTCTACGTAGTTACATTAATATATATCTTTTCCATTCTTCTACGTTGTTACATTGATATATATCTATTCCATTCTTCTACGTAGTTACATTGATATATATATCTATTCCATTCTTCTACGTAGTTACATTGATATATATATCTATTCCATTCTTCTACGTAGTTACATTGATATATATCTATTCCATTCTTCTACGTAGTTACATTGATATATATCTATTCCATTCTTCTACGTAGTTACATTGATATATATCTTTTCCATTCTTCTACGTCGTTACATTGATATATATCTATTCCATTCTTCTACGTCGTTACATTGATATATATCTTTTCCATTCTTCTACATTGTTACATTGATATATCTTGCCATTCTTCGTAGTTACTTCATATTTTTATCATATTATGTTACGTCATATTTAGGATAATTGCAGTTGGTAAAGGAAAGTTCTGATTTTTGTAATTGTATTTAAATATGCATGCAAAATGATCCGTTATAGATGTATTTATTTATGTTATATTCTGTGTATCTCTGACATTTGTAAATAAGTGATCGATGCAGGAGGGGGGTTGTCCGAGAATGTTTCTAGTGTAAGAATAAACACATGAAATGTAATTTAATTCCACTGATCTATTTAGATAATTATCTTTATCGTTAGAGGAGTAGTCATTAGCAATATTTAAATTTATATCTCCGACATTTATATTTTTTTTAGTTTTATGATGTCGTAATATATTTTTTAATTCTTCTATGTGGGCGTAAGAACCGAAGAATGTGTGCGAAATTATTTTTAATTTTTTGTGGATTGCTTTCTGTTTACCAAATAATGTATCTTATTATTGATGTATATTTTACGTTTATGTCGTAAGACGTTTTCCCAGAAAAGCTTACGTTATCTAAAATAAAATAAAAAATTTCCCATTTGGAAGACGATTCTTAAAAAAATTTATGTACATGAACATAAATATGTTTTATTATTTCTATCTAAATACGAATAAATACCCTACACGAAAGTTGTTCTAAAAGAAATGAAGGCTTTGAAAGCTTCCGTTGAAATATAATTAGGAGGGTCACAGATAATTTATTTCGTGAACGTCCCGAGAGGCTGTGCAAACGATTCTGATATATTTTTAATATACCTTCTTATGGCATATCAAAAAAAATTCAGCTAGGGAGAAATTCCAATTTCACCAGTGACACGATCAGATGAGCACGATCGATTTGCCGATAGGAAAAAATTCTTGTCGCTGGTGCACAATCTGTGTTCCAGAGGTTAAAACAAGAACTGCCTACGTAAATGTGCGATAATCGCGTAGACCATCGACACATGGGTTAGATTATAATGGTTATGCAGGTATGTGCCTATGCAAATTAACGCTCCGTTCGCTGAACCAAAAAGATAGGTATTCGCGAATGTGACTTACGGAAGAGTTGGTTGTGATGTTTGAAGATATGCTTCTTTTGGCAGCGCTCATATGGTGGAGGAATTCACAGGCACTCGTATAAGATTGAACTGATTGACACATCGGTTGTTTTCTCGGTACGGTGTTTTCGTCAACTGTCATTAACTGACGTTTTCGCTACGGCGCGGGCGGCTCGATAGAACTTAAAGCCACACTGCGCAGATTCAAACCAGTAGGATTTGGATCGTAGCCTCCTTATTCGTTGGAGCGGAAAAAGCGTTAAAAAAATTCTGCGTCACGAAACAAAAATGGCAGATAATCTGAAGAGCTCCAAGCAGATGCCGCTGGTGTATTTGGATATCATTTACACGGTGCGACAGCTACATGATGCGGTTTAAAATATATTGTTTTAGCCCCTAAAACCTCCGACATTTTGCAATGTACTTCTCATGTGAGAACTGTCGGAATGAAGGCTGAACGTAATATCAAAATAAAATACTGTTCTTGAAGTTTGTTTCAGACGAAAGATTCTTTCAGATTTTAGTATTGCAAACTGATATGCAATTAAAAATGATAAAATTTTGAATGCAGACATAGATAAAGATTTAACTTGCTGTCATTTCAGTTTTTTTCATCTAAAAATTATAAGCTATACCCTTTGTACTCTTTTTGTGCAATAATTTTTTTTTTTTTTAATTTTGAATTTTGAAAATAAAAATTTGCCAACCTTGACAAATTATTTTTCAAATGCTAAATGAGCGTTGACGGTAAATTTTTTAATGCAAACTGAAAGTGCAGTATTCTCTCTTTCTAACATGTTTAAATTTTTTCTCACCATAATAAAAAATGAGATAGCATAACTTTCATGTGACCGTGTCTGGCTGGGAGGTACATGGTAGGTACATACCCAAAAAGACTGTAATGATCTTACCTGTGACCGTGCTGGCTGCGTACACGCCAGGGTCGTGCGAGTCGAAGCTAAACTTGTGGTTGAACTGCTCGATGCGCGCGTGCAGAGACCGCCCATACTTGCGAAAGGACACGGAGAACAGGTACTCCTCCTGAGCCGAGTCGCGGAGAAGGAATGTGCCTGGAACAAATCATCAAATTATTCATTTAGTTATTTATTCAAATTAAAAGTTTAAAAACTACAGTAGGGTAAAGTAGACTATGATTGGCCGTCACTAGTGATTGGCCGCCACTAGTGATTGGCCGTCACTAGTGATTGGCCACTCTTATTTTGACCTTTTTCTAACATATAACAGACGTCGCTATTAATTTGATGAAAACTGCAGAAACAGCCAAGTAATTGAAAAGTGAAATGTACTATCATTAAATAACTCTAGGGTCAATCCGCACCAAATCATCCAGGCCATGTCACCCACCATCTCAGATTTTGATGAAACTTTAAATTTTTAATCCTTCCATATAGATAAGAAAATATACCAAATTTTACCTTCCTACCTCAACTCGTTTTTTTTTTATGGGCAGTTGAAGTTTGGGCAAAATAAGCGTTTTTACATATTCCGAGCACTCCGGAAGAGCTTGTACCTTCAATGAAAAAAAATTGTATCTTTGTCATTTATAGTGCAAATGCAATGAAAATTTTCAATATTATCAAGAAAACTATGCTGATTGCAGAAAAAAATAAATAAACCCTTTACATTTATCTACTGGACTTTAAAAAATTACCAAAAGTAATTTTTGGGACGGAAAAGGTACTTTACAAAAAAGCAATATCTCGGGAAGGTACAGTGTTAATGAAGTAATTTTTTTTTTTATTCATATCTACAAATAGCATAGAATCACATACAAAAATAAAATTCATGGCATTTTACTTGCTTCAATAAATAAAATCCATTTTAAACTTTTTTCAAACTTTTTGTAATTTTTTTTTATTCTTATCTACAATAAACATAGTACAACCTAAAAAAATAAAACTCCTGGTATTTTGTGTGCTTCACAGTGTAGAAACGTTTTTAAAATAAGAAATCTTTATCATACAGAATTGTTCTAGGTTTTTTTAAATCTAGATACAAAAATAAATAAAATCCATTTTAAACTTTTTTCAAACTTTTTGTGATTTTTTTTATATCTATTTTTAGTTTGTAATTGGGCAAGTTATAGTTTAGGTATATAGCTAGTAATATAGGTTGAATGAATGGACTAATATCATAGAAACAGTCCTAGAGACAAGTCACTACATGGAAATGATGTATCTGCAACAAGAACAAGACAGAACATGAAAATTACTATCTGCCTCATCACTAAGTTTGCAGGATACTACATGCTTTGTTTCCTCTGACATGCTTAGTTCTGAGTCAGCTTCAAAGCAGTGATCATCTATATAAATACAGTAGTTGTTTCATGTTATGGTGTACGTTGTTAAAATGTCTCTAATCGAAACAAGTTTAGTTAAATGTAGTGTGGGACAACATAATGGTACTGAATGTCACAAAAAAAGTTATACTAAGTCAGAGAAATTAACGAGTGTGGATTTGTTAAGTGAATTTGAAAAAAAGCTTATTCAACAAAGAAGTTTTGTATCTACAGACTTGGTTTTCAACATTTGTGAGCACCACAGAATATTTAACTTAAATAAATATGAAACATTTCAAAAAGCTTGTTTTGACCCGTTCCAAAGCCACAAAAGGAAAATTACAAAAACTTTAAGAACAGTATCCTTGGAATTTTCAGAGAACATTAATACCATTATATAAAAACTGCAAAAACTTTTTAAATCTGTGTCACCATCAAAAAGACTTCAACTTGAAAGCATGTTGGTCGTTTTTTGCTACGAGTCATGGGAAATCTCCCTGTGATGGAATAGGTGGAACAGTAAAACGTCTTCTAACTAGAGAAAGTTTGCAACTTGGCCCTGGCAACACTATCACAACTGTAGACAAAACTTTTAAGTTTTGTCAGTCGAGAGTAGAAAATATATATTTTTACTTGCTGAGAAAAGAAAGCTTATTCACTTGCAGGCAACAATTACAGCAGCGTTTTTCACAAGCTAAAACAATACCAGGCACTCGAGGTTTCCACTGCTTTGTTCCTCTGTCTGAAAATGAAGTTGGCACAAAAAGGATAAGTTCAGATTCAGATTATGCTTTGATTTTTAACTTCAGTGGGGAACGAAATCGCTCTGAGCAACTAAGTATGGTACAAATTTGTACAAACTCTTATGTAGCTTGCGTATATGACAACCATTGGTTTTTTGGACTTGTGGTTTCCAAAGATGAAGACGAGTGTGATGTATCAATCAAGTTTATGCATCCTTTTGGCCCAGCTCCATCCTTTTACTGGCCACATCAAAAAGAAGATATTTGTTTTGTTCCACTACAAAATATTTTTAATATCGTTGACCTTCCCACAACAAAAGGTTCAGGAAGAGCTTACTACTTTCTTGAAAAAGACGTTCATCATGCTGATCAAAAGTTCAACCATCTTATGGGTCAGATCAAGAATAAAAGTAAAAAATGAACTTGAACATTTATTTGTAAACAATATTATTGTAATGTACTTTCATTTAACCTAATCCTACATTGCCTGTTTTATTTTTATTGTATTTGTTTTTTAAAGAGTTAACTTTGTATTGAAAAGAGTTAAAAAGTTGATCTTGTTATAAAATATTGCTATGGTGTATGCATTCAGGGTAAGGAACAAGGTACATTATTTTGTTGGTGCCTTAAGCTTACATTGCAAGCTTACCAGCATGTTGTAAAGGACCGAATAAGTTTGACTTTTTTTATTTGCAAATACAGTATCTAGATTTTAAAAAACTTGGAACAATTCTGTATGATTAAGATTTCTCATTTTAAAAACGTTTCTACACTGTGAAGCACACAAAATACCAGGAGTTTTATTTTTTTAGGTTGTACTATGTTTATTGTATATAAGAATAAAAAAAAAATTACAAAAAGTTTGAAAAATGTTTAAAATGGATTTTATTTATTGAAGCAAGTAAAATGCCAGGAATTTTATTTTTGTATGTGATTCTATGCTATTTGTAGATATGAATAAAAAAAAAAAATACTTCATTAACACTGTACCTTCCCGAGATATTGCTTTTTTGTAAAGTACCTTTTCCGTCCCAAAAATTACTTAAAAAATTACTTTTGGTAATTTTTTAAAGTCAAGTAGATAAATGTAAAGGGTTTATTTATTTTTTTCTGCAATCAGCATAGTTTTCTTGATAATATTGAAAATTTTCATTGCATTTGCACTATAAATGACAAAGATACAATTTTTTTTCATTGAAGGTACAAGCTCTTCCGGAGTGCTCGGAATATGTAAAAACGCTTATTTTGCCCAAACTTCAACTGCCCATAAAAAAAAAACGAGTTGAGGTAGGAAGGTAAAATTTGGTATATTTTCTTATCTATATGGAAGGATTAAAAATTTAAAGTTTCATCAAAATCTGAGATGGTGGGTGACATGGCCTGGATGATTTGGTGCGGATTGACCCTCTAACGCATTTAAATGCACCAACAAAACTTGATGAAAAATGCATGAATATAGTAAAAAAAAGAAAAATGCAGGAAATATCGATGAATTTGCTAAAATAATTAAATTTCATGTTATGTATTTAAATTTCCAAGTGACCGGACAAAAACCTTCTTAACCCTTTCACACCCGCATTATTGTTTCCACATATATAAAATATGTAATGCTTGATAATACATCAGAAAATCATTTGAAAATTTTTGGAATATAATTTTTTTTCGTTTTACAAATTTTTCTAATTAAATTTGGCTTAACGTTGGACATCAGAGGGTATTTTTTAAATAGAAAGGTAAAATAAACATAACACAAAAGTAATACTAATAACTGTTTCGTGTCAAAAATGCACATTTACAATGTAGTGATAATCTCTGAGGTTTGAAATAAATAACATTTTAACTAAAATTCATTCAGAAATAATATAGGACAATAATCATTAAAAATTCACCGTACTAGTCGAAAATATGTTCCGTCACTACCAGTGTTAATTTGAATGAACATTGAAATACATTTACGATATTCTGGCAAATGACTGTGAACAGTGAATTGAACTGATGTTATTATTATAGGATCCTACAAGCACCACTTGTAGGATCCGAGTCGGCCGTAGGAGTAATTACATATATGATAGGTGGGTCAAATCACTGCACCGCAAAGAATGGGAGAGGGCACCTGGAATGAGACAATCCAAAGTACTCATAAAAGGACCAGACCCTAGACGAACCAAGAAACTACTCGATATGGACAGTGCACTCGCTGAGGGAACTGGTAGGACTACTAACGGGACACTGCCATCTCGGGAGACACATGCAGATATTGGAAGTGGAAAACACCAACAGATGCAGGAAATGTGAAGAGGATGAAGAGACTCCAATTCACCGATGGTGCCAATGTCCTGCCCTGGTGGGAACTAGGCGCAGATACCTGGGGAGACATACAGTAGAACCAGAAGACATAGCCACATACCCAATGTTGTTAACCTGTGGTGTACCAGGAAATTCCTAGCTCAATTTCCAAAAGCTCAAATTCCAAAATCAAACGTCAAGTGTCCACTTAAATTTTTTTTGTGTCGCATTATATAAGTATATGATAACAATTCTTCCAAATTTCGGTAGTTTATACAACTGCTGTTACTAATAATATTATTTTGTACAAGAAACCTGTAAATAAATAATGCTAAAAATATAATTATTCATTATGACGTAAAAATTTTGACATTTCTTACGAAGTTAATTTTCATCACTTTTCTTGGGTGAAATATTATAAAAATTACATCAAAATAATGTATATAAAACTATCTTTCTGATGATACCTCAAATCTATTATTTCCACAATCAATTTATATCAAAAATAATGAAAGAAGACGCTTTGACACTAAAAACGCGGCAAATATTTCGTTGGCATTCCACAGAAAAATTCTTTGTAAAAAATCTGAAAAGCTAGAAGTCATTCCGGTATTTGCTGCGTAAAGAACGAGAATAGCCCAAGCTATTGTGACCTTGTTCTTCATACAAATTCCTTATACATAAGGGTCAAAATCGCACATAATTTTTTTTTTTTTTTTAAATTCGTAGATAATGTGCTGCACTCACATATGCGGTTCCGGGATACGACGGGTTAAAGGTTGTTGGTTGTTGTTAAAGGAATGAGGTAAAATGGGAGATGTGCCTATGGCCTAAGTGCTCACGGGAACTACGTGTAAACCGTCTCTGCTTTTCTAAAAAAAAAAAAAACAATTACCTCCACTAAGGTTTTTTAGTAGGAACGTCTTTTTGTATGAAAAAAAAGTTGGATTTCGGAAAAAGTTATTTATATTTTTTGTTCCTACCATCATGTAGAATCACCTCTCAAAGTGACTGCACTTTGACCCCGGACACCCTGTATACTAGTGGGCCCGGGCAGACATCACAGACGTCCTGCCACTGACCGCCTTCTATATAGACCGCATTTTATATAGACCTCATTTTATGTACACTGCATTTTATTTGTTGTCGGATATTTTATGCATTCATGGGCTACCGACGTCTGGAACTACCTACGATAATAATATTTTAGTTTGGCGAAGTACATTACACGCACTCGCCAGAAGGGTCTAGACAAGGGTCTAGGCATAATTCCAGCGAGTTAGAAACTACTAGAAAAATCTAGTTCCAGCAAGTGCCCGTAGTTTACCCGCGATCTAGCACAGCTACTACGACCGTCGGCCTAGCTATATAAAAAGGCCCGACGCCGCGAGCAGTCAGTCAGTCATTAGTCAGCCAACAATTCGCAGTCTCGCGAGTGACAATCTGCGCGCCTTCCCGCGCACTGGACCTCCGCCACTTACACCCGGCTCTGCACGGCTCATCCAACAACATCCAACGGGATCACAGCGCCCTGGCCCCATCGTTCCTGGCCAGCGCTACACCGGATCACAGCGCCCTGGTTCCAGCACTCATCTGACCAGCGCTACATCCACGCGGCATCCTCCCTGGTTTATGCATCTCCCGTACAACAGCCAACCAGTTCCACCGCACATTCGGCTTCCCTGTCCAGCACTGGAGCACCCGGAAGACCCACGCTCTTCACCAGTTCCTGACAGTCAACGAGTCCGGTCACCAGCAGCGGCGTCGACTCACTGACCCGCGCTAGACCAGCACTTCACCGCCTGCATCCGAAGTCTTCATCATGGGTCCTCGAGACATCTCACATACGACAACCTGACTCAATAAAACACTGTGACCTTCACGACATCTTTCATTTCGTGCCTCCTCACCAGATCCCCAAACATTTGACGTACATATGTACGTAAGATGACTTGGAAGACATGGATAACGATGAATCGGATAAAGATGACTTGGAAGACGTGGATAACGATGAATCGGATAAAGATGACTTGAAAGACATGGATAACGATGAATCGGATAAAGATGACTTGGAAGACGTGGATAACGATGAATCGGATAAAGATGACTTGGAAGACATGGATAACGATGAATCGGATAAAGATGACTTGGAAGACGTGGATAACGATGAATCGGATAAAGATGACTTGGAAGACATGGATAACGATGAATCGGATAAAGATGACTTGGAAGACGTGGATAACGATGAATCGGATAAAGATGACTTGGAAGACATGGATAACAATGAATCGGATAAAGATGACTTGGAAGACATGGATAACAATGAATCGGATGAAGATGACACTATCCAGCCAGTAGCGGCAGTATCACCACTGCCTCCAAACCAACCATCAATGTCCGAACCAAGACAGTAGTCAAATTCACCCAAACCATCACATCACATCCCATTTACCGGTGTATCTGGCATACATTTTATGGAAGCTGGAAAAGAACCGATCAACTTTTTCAATGCCATCGCCAACGATGACTTGTGTGAGATGGTCATCAAACAAACAAACGATTATGCGGTAGAGGTGTTATAAAAGTGGAAAGGTGATAAAAGCCGAATCACAAGGTGGAGGGACCTAACAATCGAGGAATTCAAGAAGTTTTTAGGGCTTATTTTCTACATGGGAACTAATAGGATGAATCGCCTAAACGACTATTGGAAGAAAAATCATTTATTCAACCTGCCGACATTTTCTCAATACATGGCTCGAGATAGGTTTCTACTTATCCTTAGAGTGCTTCACTTCAATAGTAATGAGGAAGAATCAACAAGTTTAGGAAAAATTCAGCCACTCATCGATTTTTTCAATGATAAGATGGAGATTATATACACTCCTAGTAAAAATCTTTCCATCGATGAATTGCTGGTGCTCTGGAGAGGGAGACTATTGATCCGTCAATACATAAAACTGTATATGTTGGGTCAGTCAAATGGATTGGCCCTAAAAATAATTTTTTATGATGGTGCAGCAGACATCGAACTCGGTGGTAAAGACCACACCAACAAAGTGGTGAAGAAATTGATGGAAGGAAAGACTGGAGTCGGGCACAGTTTATACATGGACAATTTCTATAATAGCGTTCCATTGACATTTAGCATTTATTAGAAAACAAAACATTTGTTACTGGGACCCTCAGATCAAACCGGAAGGACACACCGAAGGAATTTTCTGAAAAAAAATTAAAAACCGGAGAGTCTACCAGCATGTATACAAATAAAGGGATATGCGTCACAAAATAGGAGGATCGAAGTGAAATTGTGACGATATCTTTCGAATTCGATGGGCAATTGACGAAAACTACCAATCATCAAGGAAAGGAGGTTTGTAAGGAGGTTTGTAAGTTTGTAAGCACATGATTATTGAATACAACAAACACATGAGCGGCGTAGATTTTCACGACCAAATGCTTGCCTACTACCCCATGTCGTCGAAAAACTTTGAGGTGGTATAAGAAACTGGGAATTCACATTTTCCAATCAATACTAATAAATGCTTACTATTTTTACAATGCACAGAGTGAACGTAAGAAAAGTCTATATGATTTTAGACTGGAAGTAATTGATAATTTACTTGGTCCTCCTCTTTCTGCCATTCCTCGTCCATTAGTGTCAAATATAAGACATTTGCCAGCCCTATGCGAAAAAAAAAACAAAGGAAAAAGTAAAAAAAAGGCAATGCAAATATTGCTGGGAAAAAAATCAAAAACGGAACAATTCCAATTATTGCTGCAAGGAATGTCCACAGATGCCTGGATTTTGTATCGAACCCTGCTTTAGGAATTACCATGATGAAAATAATCTATAAAAACCCTATTGTTTCTTTTCAAACCGATAATTACCTGTTCACTGCTTTAGGAATTACCATGATGAAAATAATCTATAAAAACCCTATTGTTTCTTTTCAAACTGATAATTACCTGTCCACTGCTTTAGGAATTACCATGATTAAAATAATCTATAAAAATCCTATTGTTTCATTTCAAACCGATACAGTAGAACATCGTTAATTCAAAATCCAGCGGACATCAAAAATCAAATTAACGAATTCCCACGTAATTCGAAATTTTATGAACAAAAAAATAAATAAAACGGCGAAAATCGAGTTCCTCGGCCGCCCCTTCAAATTGGGGTGGTATCTTTGGAGTAAACTCGTATTAATACCAATTATTCCCGCTTAAATCGAATTTTTGCAGCAGATTTCCGACGCGATCGGCCCTTCAAGTTCAATTATTCTAAGCAAATTCATAAAAATACCACACATCGTGTCGCGGCCGGTCCTTTAAACTCGGATATTCACGGATATTTAAATTCAGATATTTGAGGTAAATTTCGTAAAAATACGTCAAATTTCCGCGTGAATAGAAGTTTTGCGGCCGATTTCCGTAGCGCCAGATCTTTTAACTCAGATATTTGAAGTAAATTTAGTAATTTTCCGCGTAAATTGATATTTCGGAGCTCGGAATTCCGTGTCGCCAGATCTTTGAAATTCAGATATTCAAAATAAATGCGATATATATATGCGTAAATCCAAATTTCGCGGCCGATTTCCGTCGCGGCCGACCCTTTAAATTCAGATATTTTAAGTAAATTTCGTAAAAATACGTCATATTTCCGCGTGAATTGAAATTTTTGCGGCCGATTTCCCTAGCGCCGGATCTTTGAAATTCAGATATTTGAAATAAACTCAAAACTCGGATATTCGGAATAATTTGGAAAAAATACAACATTCCAGTGTAAATCGATTCCAATTTACAAAAATAATAATACTAATTACGGCGATGTAAAACCACATAAAAATACACTTTTCGGCATTTTACCGTTATGACTGTCTTTTAGATTCAGAAGTTTTTCGAATTACACAAACAAATTTCGTGTGCGGACAAAAATAAATTTCGAATTACGAATTAACGAATTTCGAATTAAAAAACCGTTTGTATGAAGAAAAAATTCTGTGGATATTTTTTTGGCGAAAATTTCGAATTACGCGTTTTTTCGAATTATCAGGGTTCGAATTAACGGGGTTCTACTGAATATGACAAACTTCATGAAGGTGGTGAAAGCAAAGATTCTCTGTAAGGACAGGGCAGTCTGGCGTTCTGTTTTCTCTGTTTACCCCCGTAGTAGTAGTAAAAAAAATCAATCTTGAGTTTACTAATAATTTATAAAAATATAATTTCTTGATGAGTAAATAGTGCAGTAAATGTCTAGTGTAAACTCACCATTACGCAATGACGCCTACTATCTTGTCCTGCCAATTACATAACAAGTGGAGAGTATGTAGCGCTGTCAGGTAGTGCGATTGGTAGATGTGATCCCCAATAATAAACCAAACATGCAAAAGTCCCAATTTTTTTCGGATTAGGGAAGTAGTCCCGTTATGAAAATTTCGTATTTTATCAGCACAGTTGGTTTACGCCATATTAAAATAACGCAGTGAAAGTGTTAACTTCTATATTTGAATACAAAGCGTGGTGTTTGCATATTTCTCACCATAACAGTAAGGGAAGATACAATGATTTCTGAGACCAAATGAGTAGTTCCCAACAATTAACAAATTAGCCTGTAGGTCATATACAATGGAATAAGTCCCGGGTCCACTAAATCTTGTCAATGGACGCAATACAAAAATACAGTGAAACCCGAATTTTACGTCCCCAGATTTAACGTTTTCTCGCCAATTACGCATAATTATTTCAGTCGCGATATATTTTAGTACATTTGATACTCGCTTTTTACGTTTTTTTTCCGCAATTTACGTCGAAAATATTCAAAAAATGTTAGTTTCGCGGGCTTGACACGGCCGTGCCGTAATTGGTCAGCTTACGGCGCGCAACGCGGTGATTGGCCGACATATTTTAATTTTAGCCGGCCGTGCCGCGATTGGTCGGGGTACGGTGCATAACGCGGTGATTGGCCGACATATTTCAATTTTAGCCGGCCGTACAGTGATTGGTCGGGGTACGGTGCATAATGCGGTGATTGGCCGACATTTTTGAATTTTAGCCATGTGTAAAATACTGTAGCATCATTTGTTCGGTTTATTTACGCATCTGTCATTCGGTTTTCAACTCGATTTGTGACGCTTCTTTCTGACATTATTCGCGATCATAACATAGTTTTTAAAATTTAAAATGTGTTTTTCTTCAATACCCCCCGTGATATACAGGATTTTTTTTTAAAAAAAGTTCTTTTCTTCAGTATCCCTTATATATTTATACACAATTTTTGTAATAAAAAATAAAATTCAATACCCCCCATTTACATTTTCCCTCCGTTTAGGTTTTTTTTTTCAGTCCCTTAAAAAACGTAAAATAGGGGTTTTACTGTAATAACAAAACAGGTATTACCTTCTGGCTTGGCTTCTAGAAGTCTCTCTGCTTCATATCGGTCCATCTTGCCCCAGTAGAAGCTACAGTTGTTGATGGCTTTCAGATCGGGTACCAGACAATGTATGAAGTCAACCTGAAATGTGTTTTGTGGGTTGAAATTTTAAATTTATATATGACAATTGGTATTCTAACATAATCAGAGAGCATTCCGCTGATGCGCTCACAGCTAATTGCATTTTCATCTGAAAACGGGCGCGGAGCCGTTCCTCTGAATGAGCAGGCAGCATTCCGCTGATGCGCTCGCATGTTTCAGGTTTATATAAGTTTAACAGTAATTGAGTTGATTTAGGACGGTTTGTTTCACAGAATTTGAACAATTCATCAAATTTCAAAGAGTGAAGGTTCTATCCAAGTTCTGTTATTATTTCAGTTTTCTAAAGCAACTGGCCAATTGTGATATAGTAATAGAAAATTAATCTTCCCAGAACTTGAAAATCAACTATGAAATTTGATGAATTGTTCAACAACCCATCCTTAAATCTCTAAATAGTATGAAATAAAGTCCCTATCCAAATCTGTCTGTTTGTGTAAATGGATGAAATGTTGTGAAAGTTAGTTCCACGCTTCCACTACTCTATATTAGCAGAATGGATGACATGTTGTGGAAGTTAGTTCTGTGCTTCCACTACTCTATATTAGCAGAATGGATGAAATGTTGTGAAAGTTAGTTCCGTGCTTTCGTGATACTCTATATTAGCAGAATGGATGAAATGTTGTGAAAGTTAGTTCCATGCTTCCACTACTCTATATTAGCAGAATGGATGACATGTTATGGAAGTTAGTTCCATGCTTCCACTACTCTATATTAGCAGAATGGATGAAATGTTGTGAAAGTTAGTTCCATGCTTCCACTACTCTATATTAGCAGAATGGATGAAATGTTGTGAAAGTTAGTTCCATGCTTCCACTACTCTATATTAGCAGAATGGATGAAATGTTGTGAAAGTTAGTTCCATGCTTCCACTACTCTATATTAGCAGAATGGATGACATGTTATGGAAGTTAGTTCCATGCTTCCACTACTCTATATTAGCAGAATGGATGAAATGTTGTGAAAGTTAGTTCCATGCTTCCACTACTCTATATTAGCAGAATGGATGAAATGTTGTGAAAGTTAGTTCCATGCTTCCACTACTCTATATTAGCAGAATGGATGAAATGTTGTGAAAGTTAGTTCCATGCTTCCACTACTCTATTTGCAAGAAAGTGTTTCCTAGGATTGGATCCAAAAGGTGTCCACGGAGATTTATATTTCTGTTGGTGGTGAAGATGCATTATATGCCAGAGCAACCATAATGTCCAGATTAAATCTCAATCAAGTCACCCCTTTAGCGTTGGTAACCTTAGTTCCTCCAGTCTATCAGCATACTGCCGGTATTTGAAAGCTACTGGTATTTTGGTAATGTTGGATAAAATAAAGATGAAAAGATAAACCCGTTTTACCTGAGTGTGAATTCTGGGCGGGAGTCGAGTCTGCTGAACCGCCAACTTCTGTTGTTGGAAGAGCAGAGTGCGCAAGTCCCCCGGGCTCTGGATTACCTGAAAATACCGCACCAACTTTAGAAAAACATTTGCTTTGTGATCACCTTCCCCATTGGTTCCCGGTGAAGTTTGATATTGTTCGCGCAATACATAGGGGATTGTTAGGTATGCATCCACAGGCTTAATGGACAAGTGTAATGTCAATACAAAATCCTGCAAATGTCCTACCTACCCTTTTACCCATCCCAAAATGTCACCATAATAAAATGATTGTTGCGACACACGTAAAATCGGACGAGTGGTGTCAGTTGCTCATCAGAGTTCGTAGTGATAGCTAATATCAGACAGGGCGATTATATATTTGTGAAGTGAAATCATCCAAAACTCCTGGAGACGTGTGGTAATCTTCAACGGGTGAGTCCATCTTTCCTGCATTCCAATCTGGGCTTATCTTGTGCTCCAGAAGCCCAGATTTATACCTTTTTGACTATTGCACTGTCCATGGGGTTTGTCGGATGCATAAATCGTCCCATAACCTATCATTCGGTGTAGTTTGGGACTGGTCCTTTGGGCGTGTGGCATAGGGCTTTGCTCTGCACCACCTTTAACCCTTACCACTCCTTTGTCGAGTGTGGCTCGACATTATATTTCTTACACCAACTCCTATGTCGAGTCATACTCGACATTATAGTAACACAATTTCGAAAAATAATTTAAATTATCAAATGTATTTTTTTTTCTTTTAAACACTTTATATCTCATTCTGAATATTCCGCATACGCAAAATACATATATCTCGTCAAGTTTCGCCTTTTAGATAATTTTTAAAATCGTATTATTTTTAACCTTGTAAATGCACTGCGCAGTTAATTGGTTGCGACGCATGTAAGTAGGTAGGTACTTGCCTGTCTACCTGCGTAACAATAGGAAGCGCTGAGGGATTTCTCCCAACACATAACAAAGGATTCTTATACCTATTCACTTGTTATCACATCATATTTTGTTCTGTTTGTGTATTTACATTTGTTTTTACTGTCCTCCATCCAAGAAATACCACACACTGAAAAAGTTTAAGTGAATAAGGGCATATTAAGTTGTTAATTTTATATATTTCTATGTTTTTTGTACTCTATGTAAAGAAAGAGTAATAAAAATTACATATTTAAAAAATTTTTGTTTAACTTTTTATTGAGGCCACTTTTTATCCCTTTTTTGTAAATTAATTAAGGAGTTGGTAGTAGGTAATTAAAAAAAAAATTAGGAGTGCAAAAAGTTAAAAATATAGTGGAGTCGCAGCTTCGCGACACCAGATATGTTAGTTGAAAATATTTTTTGCTCTGCAACGACCTTGACAGTTCACCTAGTACGACGAAATTGGTCAGGGTTTTTACTTTTTATAATGTGAATATTGTCTATATGTTGAGTCCTAACTGCTCCCAACCGCTTGGAGCCAGCATTACAGTAATACATGCATTCGCATGACATGTTTGACACAAAATTCTGTAATTTTCTATATATATTAAAATGAATGTTTGTTTGTTTGTCCCTTACAGACTCAAACCACTTTATAAAAGAATGTTTTTTTATTTTTATTTTAAGGGCGGAGACGGTTTACACATAGTTCCCGTGAGCACTTAGGCCATAGGCCCATTGTGCTTTCTCCCATTTTACCTCAATCCCTTAACAACAACCCGGTCCCTTTAATAAAGTTCACCAGGGTTATTATTGGGTATGTGGCTATGTCTTCTGGTTCTACTGTATGTCTCCCAGGTATCTGAGCCTAGTTCCCACCAGGGCAGGACATTGGCACCATAGGTGAATTGGAGTCTCTTCATCCTCTTCACATTTCCTGCATCTGTTGGTGTTTTCCACTCCCAATATCTGCATGTGTCTCCCGAGATGGCAGTGTCCCGTTAGTAGTCCTACCAGTTCCCTCAGCGAGTTTCTGTCCATATCGAGTAGTTTCTTGGTTGTCAGGAATGTTTAGAGAGTGGTTTGAATGGTAGAAGAAGTCGGAGACACCCCGAGGAAGACTTAATGCATTATCTCTGCATTCTTCGAAAACCGCACATTCGTTATGACGTAGAAAACGCCTTGTCTGGTAAAATGGCTGTCACCAATGTTGCCCAGTATGATGGCAACGCCGCCGAATTTACAAATAAAAACGAACATGTTGTTTTGCCAGCAAATCGAAAATGGCACATTATAAATTATTTTAGAAAATTTATTATAATTACGTTACTAATCATAATTTTTTTTGGCAATAAAAAAAAACAATGAAAATACTATATACAATACAGAAATAATAATAACCTGTATGTGCGGACGGTAACCAGGCGGTGGCTCCACTCCTTCAAATATCTCCCAGGCCCGGCGAATCCTGGCTCGCTCCTCGCAATCCTGTTCTGCCGTCCACCTGAAATCAGACACCGTCTCGGGTACAATCCTCCGCTAGCCACATCCCGTAACAAGTTTGTCTCCGTCACCCACAGCTCACAACTGTTTTATCTCTCGGCCTGCTGGACCAACTTGCCAATGGGGTCAATCCGCACCAAATCATCCAGAAAATTTTGGATTTGTCACCCACCATCTCAGATTTTGATGAAACTTTAAATTTTTAATCCTTCCACATAGATAAGAAAATATACCAAATTTTACCTTCCTACCTCAACTCGTTTTTTTTTTATGGGCAGTTGAAGTTTGGGCAAAATAAGCGTTTTTACATATTCCGAGCACTCCGGAAGAGCTTGTACCTTCAATGAAAAAAAATTGTATCTTTGTCATTTATAGTGCAAATGCAATGAAAATTTTCAATATTATCAAGAAAACTATGCTGATTGCAGAAAAAAATAAATAAACCCTTTACATTTATCTACTTGACTTTAAAAAATTACCAAAAGTAATTTTTTAAGTAATTTTTGGGACGGAAAAGGTACTTTACAAAAAAGCAATATCTCGGGAAGGTACAGTGTTAATGAAGTAATTTTTTTTTTATTCATATCTACAAATAGCATAGAATCACATACAAAAATAAAATTCATGGCATTTTACTTGCTTCAATAAATAAAATCCATTTTAAACTTTTTTCAAACTTTTTGTAATTTTTTTTTATTCTTATCTACAATAAACATAATACAACCTAACAAAATAAAACTCCTGGTATTTTGTGTGCTTCACAGTGTAGAAACGTTTTTAAAATAAGAAATCTTTATCATACAGAATTGTTCTAGGTTTTTTTAAATCTAGATACAAAAATAAATAAAATCCATTTTAAACTTTTTTTAAAACTTTTTGTGATTTTTTTTATATCTATTTTTAGTTTGTAATTGGGCAAGTTATAGTTTAGGTATATAGCTAGTAATATAGGTTGAATGAATGGACTAATATCAAAGAAACAGTCCTAGAGACAAGTCACTACATGGAAATGATGTATCTGCAACAAGACAGAACATGAAAATTACTATCTGCCTCATCACTAAGTTTGCAGGATACTACATGCTTTGTTTCCTCTGACATGCTTAGTTCTGAGTCAGCTTCAAAGCAGTGATCATCTATATAAATACAGTAGTTGTTTCATGTTATGGTGTACGTTGTTAAAATGTCTCTAATCGAAACAAGTTTAGTTAAATGTAGTGTGGGACAACATAATGGTACTGAATGTCACAAAAAAAGTTATACTAAGTCAGAGAAATTAACGAGTGTGGATTTGTTAAGTGAATTTGAAAAAAAGCTTATTCAACAAAGAAGTTTTGTATCTACAGACTTGGTTTTCAACATTTGTGAGCACCACAGAATATTTAACTTAAATAAATATGAAACATTTCAAAAAGCTTGTTTTGACCCGTTCCAAAGCCACAAAAGGAAAATTACAAAAACTTTAAGAACAGTATCCTTGGAATTTTCAGAGAACATTAATACCATTCTAAAAGTAACTAATAAAGCAATCCCTGGACAAAAAATTTGTAATGCATGCAGAGCAAAAATTAGTAAGAGCCAAAACCTTAACAATGAAATTGAAGAGCTTAACACTTTTCAAGAAGACATAAGTGAAGTTGAAAATGTTTTAAACAAAGAAATTTTTTTTACAAGAAATCAACACTTCTTTAACTGACATTGGAGAATCTCCATTTAAACTACATGCAATACCATCCCACAGTAAGTCTAGTTACGCTAAACGGAAGTTAGATTCTGCTTGTTCAACCTTAAAGAAAAAAGTAAGTAAAGTTTTAGAAAAAGAATTTTCCCCAGTAAAATGTGATGCAAAAATACCAAGATGTATTCAAGAAAAAGCTAATGACATGGACAGGCTTGTTGAGTTGGTTAAAAAAAAATTGGAAACACAAGTTACACGCCGTGAGAGAATTCAGCTTCTAACTCTCGCTCCAACTTCGTGGAGTAGAAAAAAGGTTGCTGAAGAATTCAGTGTTGGTGAATACTCAGTTCGTAAAGCACGAGAGCTACTAAATGAAAATGGTATCATTGCTTTACCTGATCCAAAAAAAGGAAAACCATTAGACCAAGGAACAGTTACTTTGGTTAAAAATTTCTACCAAAACGATGAATTTTCTCGTGTTATGCCAGGGAAAAAAGATAAAGTTAGCATAACCAAAAATGTTTATGAACAAAAAAAGACTATTGCTTTGTAACCTGAATGAACTTTATGCTACCTTCAAGTTTGAATACCCTGCTTCAAAAATTGGGATTTCGAAATTTTGTTGGTTGCGTCCCAAATGGTGTGTGCCAGTAGGTTCTCCAGGCTCAATTCATCAAAATGTAGTGTTGCTTCTTAATGCTTGTGACAGTGAAGAAACGTACAATGATTTAATGGACTACTTAGTGTGCTCAAAGAACAATAGAGACTGTATGCTTCGACATTGCGATAAGTGTTCAACATCTAGTGAAAATCTTAAGAAACATTTGTTAGAAAAATTTGAAGAATGGGACCAAGAAGATGAAATTACATACAGTGCATGGGTAACTACTGATAGAACACAGCAGGTTTCAGTTACAGTTCCCTTTCATGAATATGTAGAACATCTTGTGAAGAGTCTTGTAAAACTTCTTCCTCATTCTTTTATAACAAAGTCTCAATCAAAATATCTCAAAGAGTCCCTAAAAGCACAGCTTCAGATAAATGAAGCTGTTGTGTTATTAGACTTCAGTGAAAACTTCTCCTATGTTATCCAGAATGAAGTCAGAGTTCACAGTCCACTGGACGCAAGACAGTTGTTCACTCCACCCAGTGGTAATTTACACTTGTGAAGAGCCTGGCAAAGATCTCACAGCACGTGTCAAGCTTGTGTGTAATTTCAGATGACTTGGAACATGATGTAAGTTTCGTTTACGAAACTCAAAAAATTGTTGCTCAATTTTTAAATCAAAAATTTCCCCAAATTCAAAGTGTTCATTATTTTACTGATGGTTGCGCAGCGCAATATAAAAACTGCAAAAACTTTTTAAATCTGTGTCACCATCAAAAAGACTTCAACTTGAAAGCATGTTGGTCGTTTTTTGCTACGAGTCATGGGAAATCTCCCTGTGATGGAATAGGTGGAACAGTAAAACGTCTTCTAACTAGAGAAAGTTTGCAACTTGGCCCTGGCAACACTATCACAACTGTAGACAAAACTTTTAAGTTTTGTCAGTCGAGAGTAGAAAATATATATTTTTACTTGCTGAGAAAAGAAAGCTTATTCACTTGCAGGCAACAATTACAGCAGCGTTTTTCACAAGCTAAAACAATACCAGGCACTCGAGGTTTCCACTGCTTTGTTCCTCTGTCTGAAAATGAAGTTGGCACAAAAAGGATAAGTTCAGATTCAGATTATGCTTTGATTTTTAACTTCAGTGGGGAACGAAATCGCTCTGAGCAACTAAGTATGGTACAAATTTGTACAAACTCTTATGTAGCTTGCGTATATGACAACCATTGGTTTTTTGGACTTGTGGTTTCCAAAGATGAAGACGAGTGTGATGTATCAATCAAGTTTATGCATCCTTTTGGCCCAGCTCCATCCTTTTACTGGCCACAGGGTCAATCCGCACCAAATCATCCAGAAAATTTTGGATTTGTCACCCACCATCTCAGATTTTGATGAAACTTTAAATTTTTAATCCTTCCATATAGATAAGAAAATATACCAAATTTTACCTTCCTACCTCAACTCGTTTTTTTTTATGGGCAGTTGAAGTTTGGGCAAAATAAGCGTTTTTACATATTCCGAGCACTCCGGAAGAGCTTGTACCTTCAATGAAAAAAAATTGTATCTTTGTCATTTATAGTGCAAATGCAATGAAAATTTTCAATATTATCAAGAAAACTATGCTGATTGCAGAAAAAAATAAATAAACCCTTTACATTTATCTACTTGACTTTAAAAAATTACCAAAAGTAATTTTTTAAGTAATTTTTGGGACGGAAAGGGTACTTTACAAAAAAGCAATATCTCGGGAAGGTACAGTGTTAATGAAGTAATTTTTTTTTTTATTCATATCTACAAATAGCATAGAATCACATACAAAAATAAAATTCATGGCATTTAACTTGCTACAATAAATAAAATCCATTTTAAACTTTTTTCAAACTTTTTGTAATTTTTTTTTATTCTTATCTACAATAAACATAGTACAACCTAAAAAAATAAAACTCCTGGTATTTTGTGTGCTTCACAGTGTAGAAACGTTTTTAAAATAAGAAATCTTTATCATACAGAATTGTTCTAGGTTTTTTTAAATCTAGATACTGTATTTGCAAATAAAAAAAGTCAAACTTATTCGGTCCTTTACAACATGCTGGTAAGCTTGCAATGTAAGCTTAAGGCACCAACAAAATAATGTACCTTGTTCCTTACCCTGAATGCATACACCATAGCAATATTTTATAACAAGATCAACTTTTTAACTCTTTTCAATACAAAGTTAACTCTTTAAAAAACAAATACAATAAAAATAAAACAGGCAATGTAGGATTAGGTTAAATGAAAGTACATTACAATAATATTGTTTACAAATAAATGTTCAAGTTCATTTTTTACTTTTATTCTTGATCTGACCCATAAGATGGTTGAACTTTTGATCAGCATGATGAACGTCTTTTTCAAGAAAGTAGTAAGCTCTTCCTGAACCTTTTGTTGTGGGAGGGTCAACGATATTAAAAATATTTTGTAGTGGAACAAAACAAATATCTTCTTTTTTCCTACATTACCTGTTTTATTTTTATTGTATTTGTTTTTTAAAGAGTTAACTTTGTATTGAAAAGAGTTAAAAAGTTGATCTTGTTATAAAATATTGCTATGGTGTATGCATTCAGGGTAAGGAACAAGGTACATTATTTTGTTGGTGCCTTAAGCTTACATTGCAAGCTTACCAGCATGTTGTAAAGGACCGAATAAGTTTGACTTTTTTTATTTGCAAATACAGTATCTAGATTTTAAAAAACTTGGAACAATTCTGTATGATTAAGATTTCTCATTTTAAAAACGTTTCTACACTGTGAAGCACACAAAATACCAGGAGTTTTATTTTTTTAGGTTGTACTATGTTTATTGTAGATAAGAATAAAAAAAAAATTACAAAAAGTTTGAAAAAAGTTTAAAATGGATTTTATTTATTGAAGCAAGTAAAATGCCATGAATTTTATTTTTGTATGTGATTCTATGCTATTTGTAGATATGAATAAAAAAAAAAATTACTTCATTAACACTGTACCTTCCCGAGATATTGCTTTTTTGTAAAGTACCTTTTCCGTCCCAAAAATTACTTAAAAAATTACTTTTGGTAATTTTTTAAAGTCAAGTAGATAAATGTAAAGGGTTTATTTATTTTTTTCTGCAATCAGCATAGTTTTCTTGATAATATTGAAAATTTTCATTGCATTTGCACTATAAATGACAAAGATACAATTTTTTTTCATTGAAGGTACAAGCTCTTCCGGAGTGCTCGGAATATGTAAAAACGCTTATTTTGCCCAAACTTCAACTGCCCATAAAAAAAAAACGAGTTGAGGTAGGAAGGTAAAATTTGGTATATTTTCTTATCTATATGGAAGGATTAAAAATTTAAAGTTTCATCAAAATCTGAGATGGTGGGTGACATGGCCTGGATGATTTGGTGCGGATTGACCCCACATCAAAAAGAAGATATTTGTTTTGTTCAACTACAAAATATTTTTAATATCGTTGACCCTCCCACAACAAAAGGTTCAGGAAGAGCTTACTACTTTCTTGAAAAAGACGTTCATCATGCTGATCAAAAGTTCAACCATCTTATGGGTCAGATCAAGAATAAAAGTAAAAAATGAACTTGAACATTTATTTGTAAACAATATTATTGTAATGTACTTTCATTTAACCTAATCCTACATTGCCTGTTTTATTTTTATTGTATTTGTTTTTTAAAGAGTTAACTTTGTATTGAAAAGAGTTAAAAAGTTGATCTTGTTATAAAATATTGCTATGGTGTATGCATTCAGGGTAAGGAACAAGGTACATTATTTTGTTGGTGCCTTAAGCTTACATTGCAAGCTTACCAGCATGTTGTAAAGGACCGAATAAGTTTGACTTTTTTTATTTGCAAATACAGTATCTAGATTTTAAAAAACTTGGAACAATTCTGTATGATTAAGATTTCTCATTTTAAAAACGTTTCTACACTGTGAAGCACACAAAATACCAGGAGTTTTATTTTTTTAGGTTGTACTATGTTTATTGTAGATAAGAATAAAAAAAAAATTACAAAAAGTTTGAAAAAAGTTTAAAATGGATTTTATTTATTGAAGCAAGTAAAATGCCATGAATTTTATTTTTGTATGTGATTCTATGCTATTTGTAGATATAAATAAAAAAAAAATTACTTCATTAACACTGTACCTTCCCGAGATATTGCTTTTTTGTAAAGTACCTTTTCCGTCCCAAAAATTACTTAAAAAATTATTTTTGGTAATTTTTTAAAGTCAAGTAGATAAATGTAAAGGGTTTATTTATTTTTTTCTGCAATCAGCATAGTTTTCTTGATAATATTGAAAATTTTCATTGCATTTGCACTATAAATGACAAAGATACAATTTTTTTTCATTGAAGGTACAAGCTCTTCCGGAGTGCTCGGAATATGTAAAAACGCTTATTTTGCCCAAACTTCAACTGCCCATAAAAAAAAAACGAGTTGAGGTAGGAAGGTAAAATTTGGTATATTTTCTTATCTATATGGAAGGATTAAAAATTTAAAGTTTCATCAAAATCTGAGATGGTGGGTGACATGGCCTGGATGATTTGGTGCGGATTGACCCAATGGTCATTTGAAAAGAAATTTGATTTGAAAAGAAATTTGAATAGATATTTTTCCTAAAAACCTCAAAATCAGAAATTGTTAAAATAGATTACGAGAATTCGCCTTTACAAAGTTTGACACGTCAGCACAACGAACAAACAAAACGGCGGCTGCAAAAGGTTCAAATCGACGTTACAACCTTGTAAAATTAATGAAAGCTTGATGTAGAACTTCATCATACAAATATCTACGGAAATACAAGACAGGTATGGCTTTGAAAATTATTTTGGTTATAGAAATTAGCAAACGATATGGTTTTGGATGACATTCAATGGTCATTTTTAAAAAAAATGTCAGTTGAAACCGTTAGAAGTTAGGTGACGAAATAATAAAAACGAAAACATTATTGAGTTTTAGTATATTTTCCAGCTAAACAACTGTTCTTCACATTCTCGAGTTTTATTTTATTTTGCAGCTAAACAAGTGTTCTTCGCAATAAAAATAATTTGTATGAATCTCTTCTGTAAATAAATACAGTAAATTTAACACGGAAATTTGCAACAGATAATTTCACAGATAAAATAAATATGTTTGCAAGTGACAAAACAACAAACTAGAATAATATTAAGATACATTTTCCTAGCCGGAAAAATTAAATATATTTTATTATGCTTGGAGTATTTTGTAAGGTTCAAAGTACGATAAAATCGAGACATTTGCGGTGAGCTACAATCAAGACCAGCGTTCAAGAGATTATTGAATGACGTTTCATACCTCTCCACTTGTTTCTTTCTTTCACTCTTGATGAATTTGTCAGGCCGCTGGTTGTGCACAAATTATATTACATACAATGTGTCACATTTAAAAGAGTGCAAATGAAATAGTTAACATACCTGATATCAATCACTGGCGTATTTTGAGGTCCCACAGACAGGAGTATCACATTACCCTCCCCACCTCCATTCTGCCTGGCGTTAGTCTCTCCATCCTCCGTTACCAGCTGGATAGACTGGCTCCCATTGGCGTTCTGGAACGTCCCGTACACCCCGTTCAGATCGCTGTACACTCCGTTACCCCTGATAGTGTGGTACACTCTGTTGGGCTGGCCCTGAACTTCCCCGTACACATTATCAGTGCGTGCCAACGCCACACGCGTCGTTACCGTGATGTTGAACGACGGCAAGTTGGCAATGTTGAACGATGACTGCTGGCTCGGTGGCTGCTGGTTCGTGATGCTCTCGTGGCAGTGAGAACCCTCGCACGACAATTCCCCATGTCGGTGGAATGCGGCGTTTACCGAACTCGTGGCGGCGGGGGCACGCTGCCAGTTGGCTCGGTCCCGTGCAAAACCCAACGTTAAATGATTTGTGTCCGAACTTTGAGAGAATCGACACGGCTCGTCTACTTTTCGATAAAGCGTGCAGACGCAGCTGGGATCATTCGAAGATCCCGCGATATCTAAACCTGAATCTGTGGACCTGTTATTCGTCCCACTACCGGACAACTTGGCATTCTTGCTTATTTTCGAACCGTAGAACTTTGAGACCCATCGTTTGGTTTTCGACGATTTTTCCGTTTTGTTTTCTTTGTGGTCTTTACTTCCACAACCGAAACACTCCTGCACTGCTGTTGAAGATGAATCCAGTTGTTTCGCGCAGCTTTTTGAATTGGTCATCTTTGCGCGATTCTTCCGCGATTTGAGTGAATTTGACTTTGAAATCTCGTTACAATCGCAGCCGCATTCGTTGAGATGCGTCCGATCCACACGATCTGTGATAGCGCTCATGTAGCGATCGATGCTCGAAGATTTTGTACAGCCACGAGCGACGTCAAATTGATCGTCGACTTCTATATCATTTCCATTCTGGATGTCATCTTCAACGCGATTGGAAGAAGAAGTAGAAGCGCAAGCGTTAGACAGGCCGGAATCGCTCTCATTTCGCACACATCCAAGACTGACACAGTCCGCGTCGAGTTTATCGTCGAACTGATTGTGAACGGACATTGTGAAGGTGGTTTCGCGCTCCTGGCTTTTCGAGCAGCGGTTGACCAATTTCCGTTTACTTCTCGTTCTGAGGCTGGTGAAACTTCCCGAGTGATTGGAGCAGCACTCCAACTTGTCTACGGATTGATTAGATTTTCGATCAGATTTGAAGCAGCTTAGATCGAAGTTCCGGCGGGATTTTTTCGGGTTGTCGTCGGCGCTGGATAGGCTGAGGCGTCGGCGGACGGGGCGGCGGCGTGGTGCGGGCCAGAGCTGGGCAGCGGCGGGCCGGTGTTCGGACCTTTGTTCGGCAGGGGGTCGATTGGGGCACTGGCAGGGCAGGAAGGGCTCCCCGGGGGGGTCAGTCTCGGGCCCGGGCCAGGAGAAGAGCGAGGAGAGCCGCACCGAGGATATTTGCTGACCCATTCTATCTAGTTTTTACGTCTGGATGTCGCCGGGCCGGTGGATGTTTCGAACACCATTTTGAATGTACCTGAAAAATAAACAGATTAATATTTCATTTTATTGGAATAACTTTTGAAGGTTGAGGTGAAAACACACCAATGTATTATTTAAGCATTTCGGAAGAAGATAACACCAATAATGAAACATTAAAAATGAATTAAAGATAATAATATACAGTGAAATGTCGATCGTTTTCCCGCATTTATCTTTTATTTCTTTAAATCACGCAGTTTTTTGTACATATTTTACTCAAACGATCGATTTTAAAATATGAAAATACATTTTAAAACTATATTTCATAACTATTATGTCGTCGAACAAAGTTGTGCACCTTGTATCGGAATGCGTTTGATTTGTGACCATTTAATCAAAGAATTTGGACAAAAAGAAGCAAAGAAAACGTCGACAGTGGGAGTAACCATGGATTTAATGGAGGACTGTGTTAGGATCTGCAAATACATTAATGAGAGAAATAGCGGAAAAAGATGATGAATCATAGATTGTTACAAAATAATCACTCACTAACTAACTAACTAACCATCACGCCGTTTCAGTGGGCAGAGAGGACGGACCGCCAAACAATTCGGTCACACCACAAACTCCTTGCCTCATTCACATTCATACATCATCTCATACATACTCCTTTTATTCTGATTCACTTGATCGTGCCATGTCTTACTCGGGCGTCCCCGACTTCTGCTACCATTTGCATCATAAATCCTCCTTACACCCATTTCTTCGCTCATTCGCTCTACATGCCCAAACCATCTAAGAGTCCCTTTCTTAATCTTACTCATTACGCTTACATCAGCCTTGCACTCTTTGCAGATCTCCACATATCTCACACGATTGTACATGGTTTTACCACACATACGCCTCAGGGATCTCATTTCAACAGCATTCAATCTACTTTCATCCTTTCTCTGCCAGTTCCATGCCTCACTTCCATACATCAGGGAAGGTACCAGAACTCCATTGTGGACTGCTAACTTTGCTTCTTTGGACAATTTTTTATTGGCGCCAACTGCGTTCAGTCCTTCGTTCAATATCTCTGTCAGCCTTCCCATCTCTCTAGAACATACTTCCTAAATACACAAATTCATCCACCTGCTCCAAGTATTCCTCATTCACAGCTATATTGCACACTGTTTTCGTACTCTCTCTTTCAAACACCATTACTTTAGACTTACTTACATTCATCATTAACTCATTCTTCATGCACACTTGGTTCATCCTAGACACGAGAGACTGTAGATCTTCAATACTGTTAGCAATCAGCACCGCATCATCAGCATACAACAGGCAACATAAGTCAATAAAGAAAGGAGATAAGGTAAAGTTTTCGAATTCCATTTGATGAAAACGATCTTCAAAAAAAAACAACACTTGATATCAACTTTAATATCAAACGAAGAGAACTATTTAAATCTGGGGTTTAAGTAAACACGTACAAAATAGGTTTTTAGGTTGTTGGTTTGGGTTATTTCAATAATTTTCTAAACTTAACATTGATTGACAAAAAATGAAACTTTAATGCAGCTTTTACGATCTCCCCCGACCATGTAATGTATAATTTTTTTGCATAATAAACATGAAGCGGAATTCAACAAGTTTATCGAAGATACATTGATGAGAGAGAGTATGCCTGCACAAATATAACAAGTTGTACTGAGAGAAATGAACGAGCGTTCATTCCGCGTTCAGATGTTTAATTTTTCTTTCATTCCGAGAAGATGCCGGATGCCGAAATCCAACATGGACGGATTCACTAATGATTTCATTATTTTGTTTAATTTTGAGTTCAGACGTTTCACTTCGAGTGAAATACAGAAATTAACAAAAAAAGTGAACTGTCTTTTACCAGCTTTACTTGTCACATTTTGTGAGACACTCACAGGTCTAGATGTATTGTAAGTTCCATTACAATACATTATATTAGATTATTTTTACATCAAATCGTAATTTCTGCGCGAACCAAAATTCAAACATGCCAATCTTCAGAAAATAAATAAGATCTACCTTCCTTAGGTAACTGAACACTTTCTTGTTTTCAGTACATGCTCATTTGTATAATTTCCTAAACAAGTTTGGACATGAAATTAAATTTTACAATATTATATTTTCCAACTAATGTCAACAACAGACAAAACAAAGATGGTTTAAAATTAAAAATGGATCGATCGTATTTATTGGTAACAGTTAACTATTATAAATTAAATAAATACGGTCCGGAGTGACAGTAAATAATACTACTTACTGGACGATGACAAAATGAGAAACTCTCTTCAATTCCCATTCATTCTCAACGCTGGTAATGTAGCGCTGTTCCTAGCGAAAGAAACTACAAGCATGTCAAATTTTCAGCGAAACATTTTATTTATTTTACAACTTGTATATGATTTTATTGCAGTTCTCAATCGCGCCGCTAGGATCGCCGATTTCTATGAGCGACACTTTTAGGGAAACGGTTTCTTGACGACAGACAACGAGAAACTCTACGATGTTCATTCATAGGCATAGTCTAGCGCTTTAGCGCTGTCACCTACCGGACAAAACTACAACATACTAAATTATCAATACAATTTTTTAATGGAATATGAAACGTGCTTAGAATTTTGTTGTAGTTTTCAATCGCGCCGCTAGGATCGCTGTTTTTTTACATGCTACACTTTTAGAGGAATGATTCTCACTTTGATGACAGGCCACAGCCATTTTGGTTTCACACAAGTGGAAAACGCGAATAGCACAATAATTTAAAACACTGAAAATCAAAAGAAACCTTTAACGAAGAACTTGGAAACAACTTATTCAAATAATCCCATTATTAATTGGACTGATTTCAGCGTTTGCTTGACTGAAATCCAAAATGTTGTCCTAAACATTTTTTTTCGAAAAGTTCACTCGTAGTGCAGAAACGTTGCACGTACACGCACTGACGCGGATATTATACATTATTTGCCAGTTAACATTAAAAGGGAAACCAACCTGGAGGCAAATTAAAATTCAGCGTAGAACTACAGTAGAGCAAATTAAATAATTAGAGGTTTTAAACAATCAAAAACTTTGTCGACTTGTTCTCTGCCCTATCTCCATCTTGTTTTGGTTGAATGGTGTTGCCGTTAAAATAAATTTCTTTTCTGTTAAAAAATCCTGTTCTAAATAGTTAGGTACTAATCAGATTATTTCTGTATTTATAGTAAGAGTGTCAGACGGCTAAGCCCCTCGTCCCATGGGTCGGTAACCAATCGACTTTTACTGAAAACTTCAAGAACTTACGCAAACAAGTTCCACACTGAACTGTGCTGAATGGCGAACTTAATTTTCTGCGCAGGGTCGGTTGCTTAACGATCCATGGGACGACGGTCTTGTCTTGACAGAGTCCCTAGAATAGAGTAACTTGATGAAGGTAAATATGCATATTTTGTTATTATTAAAGAAATAATGTAATTAATAACATCCAAAAAAAATTTTACATTGGGTTTCTACATTTTAAGAGATTTGTATTCTACTCTTCCGTGAAATCATTAGCTTGTGTTTGTAAGAGGAGTGCACAGTACATTATTTTAGTTTTTTATAAGTAATTGATAATTTAATGGGTACATGTATTATGCGCTGCAGTAAGTACATTGCAGTGATAAATAAATAAAAATTATTACATGTTTGGGAAATGTCAATTATTAAAACGTATCTAAAATAACGTGATTGGTAATAAAACATGATATAATGCATATATTTCGAGAAGAAATCGTCAGCTATGGAAATGAGTTAGATATATTTTTAACTCCCCCCCTTTTATGACCCCCTCTTTAAAAAAAATACGGAGTGCGGTAAATAGGCGGCTGTCATTTGTCAAAGTGACAAATCTCATACCTAGAAATGATATTCGGCGGCAGTTCCCCAATTGATCTGACTCCCTCTCCTGAATAAGATTATAGCGTAGTGTGTCACCCGAACATATAATACGGATATGCCACGCCCAAATTATTTGCGCAAAAGGCTTTTGGCTTTAAGAGCAACTGAAAAGATACATCTGCTGAAATCATTACTAAAAATCTATGATACCGGTCCATGCACAGGGGCATAAACTATCAAAGTTAAAAAAATCTGAAATGTCAAGAAAACAGGAAAAACCTAATTACTTCGGGTACTTAAATACGTCCACAATAATGTTCTGATACTAAAGGTAAAAACACACTTGGATGACGTACGCGATACACGCATTACTACGTTCCCAGTTCAAATGCACACTGGCTCTATGGCTGAATTCAAATTCATTTGGATTCGTATCTGATTTATAAACAACTGTCAAATCAATACGTCAAAATAAACATAACCCCATAACCCTGCATGCATGTATAATGCGTAGATAACAACTCACAAATGACACAAATGTGAAGTCTACTCGTTGGAGGCGTGACCGCCATTCCTCCACCTTACAGGTCCGACGCCGATCTGGACAACTCAGTGAGTGAGTGAGAGAATGGTTTATTTATGGCTCAGATCGACGCAGTTATGGAAGCGTGGGTTTGCGTTGCGTGTGACAAGTGTGTTTATAAAGCATCTGTTTCCATAGAAAATGTATAGATTTTAAACACTCCAGATATCGTAATGCATTGCTTACGTAGCGTATGTTATCCAGTATGTTTTTACCTTAAACAAGTGTGTCAATAAGACATGGAACTGGCAGAGGACGGATGAAAGCATAAATAAACCACTCTGATGAAAGTATGCTGAAGTAATGAGATCCTTAAGGCCCCTGAGACCAAGGTTTCTCCAAATTTTCAATACTACAAGCTACAAAACGATGTCAGCAACGCGAATAACAGAAAGCGACGCTTTTGTGGTGGTATGGACATATAAAGAGGATATACGAATAAAATAGTATAAGGAGAAGAAGTCGGGAATGCCTGAGAAAGACATGGTATGATCAAGATTTTTAAATTCTTGAGTTGTGTCCATAAATGGTTGTGTCATATAAAAAGACAGATTTTTAATGTTAATTACCAAGACCAAATGCCATGCGCCTGGTGCTTGTTAGGTGGCACGTGGCATCTGCAATGATTATGGACAATGGAGGGCTGTCTGAAATTTTAGCTTAACAAGAAGAAGCGCAACACGGCGTGGTACCATAGAAATCATCAAGACAATATTCAAATTTCAAATGTATTTATTTTTGATTTAGGAAAATTATAAATATTGGTACCTACTTTTAATATTTTATATGGGGAGATATAATTTTCAATGCTGGCAAAGAAACATTAAATATTAAAATTCTTTCTGGCAATTTCTCAACAGTTCTAACGCGAGTTGCGTCATCCGCACGTGAAATCGGCTAAAATCCATTCATTTTTCAGTTTGTGCAGTAAATACACAAAATTATACAAAATGTTGAGTGCAGCCAGGATTATCAGTCGTCAGGCCGTCGAGAGCTCCAGGCTCGTGGGCGAGGTGGCCTCCCGGAGACAGTTCTCCAACCTCCTCAGAAATGTGAGTGCCGACCAACCTGACTACTGATTATCACGCCGTTCTCTTCATGGATTTGCGTGTGATATTGAAATAACTCCAGAAAACTCTTCCATGACATGATCTAATTTTTCATACGTTTTGCATGCTCTTTCGTACGTAAAGTCTCGTATCTATAGACACTGTCAATCCTTTGGTTAACTTGATCGTGCCAGGGCATGCAGATGAGCTGGTACAGCTCCTCATGCGACTCTATTTCCTGGAAAGAACTTCTTTTCGAAAATAATCTACGTCTTATTTCGCTTAAAATACACATCTTTGATTATTTTTCTACTGCAGTCTTGAAAACCCGAATCCGAAAACCTTAAACCTCTTGCCTTCTGTTATCGTCTAGTAATCAAGTGCATTCGGTTTACTTGATCGTGCCAGGCACAGTTTTCAATTTGAATGGGTACATCTAAAAAGCATTCAAAATTACTAAAAGAAATGGTTCAAAAGCTTTTTTTTTTTAAACTTTTTGGAACCGGCCAATTTTTTTCTGTTATTTTCTTAAAAATGTATTATATCTCACTGAAATACGATGATTTGAGTAAGAAATCGATATTGTTGGACCCAAAACTTTATTTAACTTGATTTTTATTGTGGATAATTGCACTTTAATGACTTCAAAGATACGTCGCCATAACCTACACATTTTGATTTTGATTTTTTTCTATTTCAGTCCGCATTTACCACCACTTTGAAATATGACCAACACATCAGACACAAGTGAGTATTTAAATAAATCATTAGATATTATGTAATGTTGTTGTTAGTGTGTAGCAGTAACCTTTGAAACTTTGACCTCGCGAAAATTAACCTCACTTTTGCATGCAGCAATACAATTACCGGTTGTGAAATGCAAAATGTCTTCTATTTGAAGAACGTTCGATTATATTATCCCGAATTTGTCTAGGAATGTCTTCATTTAAAAATTCACAGTATTTCGATGATGAAATTTATTGTCAATTTGATAAACTTGTCAAATTCCGAAACACACTTAATACGCAAAAACTATATAAATAGCACTTGGTTTAAACTTAATTACTACAAGAAATAACTACTTATGTGGTGGGAGATCATAACAGATCGTTAAAGTTCCATTTTTCTCAATCAAAGTTAAGTTTTAAGATTAGGAAATACGCATAAATCATTAAAATTACCCAAAATAACACATCTGTGTTGTTTTTTTTTAAAGAACTTTTGCATGCAGCGGAATTCGACAAGTTTACCATCAATATAAATACATAATTACACTTCTGTTTTTGGTGATGAATGAATACGAATCTTGGAAGCGGAAATTAACCCACTTGCCGAAATCCGATTGAACTGAAACTCGGCAGATAAGACTCGTTGTCGATGACAATGCATTCTATTTGTGACACACGTTGACATATACGCATTTCTTTGAAATCTGATGACATTACAGCAGTTAATATACAAAATAAATGTCGGTGCTACCCAATCAGCGTTTTGACTCGCTTTGTAGAGTTGTCGACTTCAGTTCCTGGGTAGGATGGTTCAATCCTCAGTTTTTAAAATAGATGTATTATAGTAAAATAAACTTTTTTTTAATGTCAATACTACACAAGAGTCCCAACCTACGTTCCCTCTAATTTTTTTTGCATTGTGTGTGCGGCACATCAACTTCACAAATCACAATAACAACGCGTTACTATGCGAAATGATACTATAAAATGCGGGCGATATCTAGGTCAAGGTTCCTAGCGCGGTAGTTGGCTGAAGACTGAATACTAACTGCTCGCTGCGTCGGGCTTATTTATACAGCCCAGCCAATGGCAACAGTAGGTAGGCGGGATCGCAAGTAAAACGGAGACACTCGCTCAGACTGGGTCCTACTGGAACTTTCGGTGGCGCTGCTATTACGCACAGGCGATAGGCTAGAACCTTCTAGCGAGTTGGCGTAATGTGCCAGACCAACTCGCAACGTATTGTCGTAGGTAGGTCGCGTTGTTTACGATTAGTTCTCGGTAGTAACTCGCAGGTACATAGGTAGGTCGAGTTGTTTAACTATTAGTGAGACAATCTAGATTATTCTCTCAACGCCACATGTGCAAGATATTAAAGAAAGAAAGAGGCTAGTACACAAATACCCTGAAATAATAAATTACATTTTTATAATGATTGACTGATATCTTTATAAAATATAAAATTTCACCATGCATATGTTTGCGTTCGCAAAACTCGAAAAGTAGTCAATGAATATCGCCGAAAATTTCAAGGTTTGTTTTTATTAGTGCCAGGAGTGTTTACAGAGAGGTTTAAATGGTAGAAGAAGTCGGGGATGCCCGAGGAATAATTAACGCAACATATCTGCACCTGAATAAGATTTGGAGTCGACTTAAAGTCGATGTAATGTAGTTTTTTAACAGTAACATTGTGGTATACAGTACTTAGTGAGTGGTGCAAGAAGTCGGAGACGTCTGAGAACAATAGCAAAGCATTGCAGGATCCATTTGTTACTTTATAATATACTAACATATCGTCCAAACCCTGAAAAACTACCATAAAACATCGGTTATTTATGTGTGTATTTGCGTAAAACAATAATCTGGTGACACGTTCCTTTCTTTGAGATGTGTGCGGAAGATGAAAACATGCGTGCGGACAAATTTTAACAAGTGCGTGGACGCAGACGGGCACCCCTTAGAGGTCTTATTGGTCTCAACTGTCCGGAGCTAGTGAAGGCAATTGGGATAAGATTGAAATGGATAAAGAGGAAGGTTGGAAAGTTGTACCCGGCTATTCAGATTTGGTTACCAAACATGCCGATGCCGGCAAAAGCTTTCGAACCTGAGATAAAGTTTATTATTATTATTATTATGTGCAGAGCAGGCAGCATTCTGCTGATGCGCTCATATCTGATTTGACAACAAGTTTGACAGCAATTGAGTTGTTTTAAGTTTGAACTAAGTCCTTTCTTCTCTCCAAATGTGAATCCAATAGAGCTTTGAATTGATTTATATTTGTTGCATGGATGACATGTTGTGGGAGTTTGTTCCAAGCATCCACTACTCTATTTGCAAGGAAGTGTTTTCTAGGATTAGATGCAAAAGGCGTTTTGGTAATAGTGTCCACGGAGATTTATATTTTTATTAGTAGTGAAGATTTGTTGGATGCTAGGGCAACTGTAATGTCCAGATAAAAGTCTCGATCAAGTCACCCCTTTCTCTTCTTGTAAGGTTGTAATCTTAGTTCCTTGAGTCTATCTTCGTATCGTAGATCTTTCAGAGCTCTTGGTATTTTGTCTCTGTACTCTCTCTAACAGATTTATATCCTTTGTGAAGTAAGGACTCCATATTTGGAAAGCATATTCCAGGAGAGGTCGCACATATGTTTTATATATTTTTAACATCGTGTCCGGTGTTAGGTCAAGGAAGGTTTTCCTGATTAGATATGTTAGTGAATTTGCTCTTTTCACAATTCCAGCGATATGTGGTTCCCATTTCAAGTCCTGTGATATGGTAACTCCTAAGTCTTGTTGTAATGTCACTGCTTTTAGAGGTGTTCCATTAAGTTTGTAGGCAAGTGAAGGGTTAGTTTTTCCAACAAATTGAATTCCACTGCAAAAAATTAAATTCCGTCATGATATCTAATAGGAAAAGAACACATGTTCTCGATATATTCTGAATGACTAATATTTTACCAGTAAGTTGTCATGCTGTCACTTTTTTAACAGGATAATTTTTCTCCGTGTATTTACAAAAGTAGTGCAGCATCCCCATACTGAACAATTCTTTCAGCTTGGAGTAGTAATCAGAGTGAAATACTATGAATTCTTCCAAGACGTAGAACGCAGAAGAACGGCCAATCTCTACAAGTCATGTAACAACACTACTGTTTGAACAATGCGTGCGTGAGGCAGCGTAAGCTTAGCTGTAATTGGTGGGTTGGCTCGCAACGCTTACAACTATACGCTCGTGGTGGAAACGAAAGTGTGAAAAAGATTCGTTACGATACCCGCTAAGCTAAACTAAGCTAAAGTGCTTCTTATCTTGGGTTTTGTTGTTATTGGCTGCTTTCTTCGAATCATTCAATTTATCTTAGGTAATTGGTAGTACAATTTCTCTTCTGAAATATATATGTTTTGTTGTTTTCAGATCCGACACGGTTAAAGGGGCTGTCATTGGAATCGATCTCGGAACCACAAACTCGTGTGTTGCCGTCATGGAGGGAAAACAAGCCAAGGTATGTATACCTTTGATGATTTGGTAAATATTATAATTTAGGTTGGGGAATATTTCCAGGTGCACATCACCAAGGGTAAATATTGTAATTTGTATTAAATAAACCTAACCTAACCTAACCTAAACCTTTCAGATAGTTTGTTTTTACGCCCGAGTAAACAAATATCAATTCTTTCATACCATCCATGTAAAGATTGAATGACCACTATTGTGTCTGTCCATTGCAGGTGGTGGAGAACAGCGAGGGCTGCCGCACTACGCCCTCGCACGTGGCGTTCACGCGCGACCAGGAGCGGCTGGTGGGCGCTCCCGCCAAGCGCCAGGCCGTCACCAACTCGGCCAACACCTTCTACGCCACCAAGCGCCTGATTGGCCGCCGCTATGACGACCCCGAGGTGCAGAAAGACATGTGAGCACCTTTCCTAACCTTTCCAATGCCAAAAGGGGTACCCAAAATCTCTGAAATTAATATCCTTTGTTTTTTGAATATATGCCGTTAAAAAAATAGTACTAGATTAACCCATAAGGTTTAAAAATATTTAAACCTACAAGTCCCAATGACACGGTAAAATTTCATGGAATTTCTGAATGCTTCTTTTGAGGTATCTAAAATGTACTACATATTTCTTATTTTTGAAGTTGTCCTAAAAAGAAATACCATTTTATAAAACTAGATATAATTAACTTTGAAATGTTTGTGTTTGAAATAAACATTGATATTTCTAAAAAATAATATTTTAATATCAAACAAAAAAACTTCCTTTCACATTTTGACTTGAAACGTCCATAATTTTGAAAGAATTAGATATTTCGAAACATATTCCTTTTGTATATGGAATTAGTAAGAAAACCGTCATTTCACTTTTTATGCCGCTTATATATATATAAACAAAACTATAAATAATTTTTTAACTTTCAACTGTCGGTGAAAGAATCCTGCCAATTTGTAATAATGCTCTTTGACAATTTTTTGGATTTTATCCATGAGATCGTGTATAAATATTTGAGACAAACTAAAAAGAATAATTATTTATCTTTATGACTCAGCTACAAAAAGGCTTGTCTGTAGCTATCCTTTCTCTAATATGACTTGTCTGTCACTATCCTCTCTCTAATATGACTTGTCTGTCACTATCCTCTCTCTAATACGGCTTATCTGTCGCTATCCTCTCTCTAATATGGCTTGTCTCTCACTATCCTCTCTCTAATATGGCTTGTCTTTCGCTATCCTCTCTCTAATATGGCTTGTCTGTCGCTATCCTCTCTGTAATACGGCTTGTTTGTCGCTATCCTCTCTCTAATATGGCTTGTCTGTCGCTATCCTCTCTCTAATATGATTGCTCGTTATGTTTGCAGGAAGAATCTGTCTTACAAGATTGTCAAAGCCACCAATGGAGATGCATGGGTACAGTCCACCGAAGGCAAGATGTATTCCCCCAGTCAAATTGGAGCATTCGTTCTTGTTAAGGTAAATATTGTCTCTCTTCTTTATACAGGGTGTCCAGGGGATTCTACATTATTAATCTTTAATAATTGCTAATGTTTCTTTCTAAAAATAATATTTGAAAGCTTATTTCATTACCTGATTTTTTTAGTTTTTGGATTCGTTAGGATACGAAAATATTCCATTTATTTGGATTCTATTGCAAAGCGGAAATACACACGAATTCTCCTACCTTCTGACGGCGTCTT
Source organism: Hesperophylax magnus (assembly GCA_026573805.1). Taxonomy (NCBI): domain Eukaryota; kingdom Metazoa; phylum Arthropoda; class Insecta; order Trichoptera; family Limnephilidae; genus Hesperophylax; species Hesperophylax magnus. The sequence goes on from JAIUSX010000059.1 coordinate 3,563,157, forward strand.
TGAGAAATATAATGGTCAATAAACCTGAGGGGTTAATTTAAATAAAATAAATAACCTTTTATACACTACGACTTCATCAAAATGAACCTTTTAAAAAAATTAAATAGTGGTATTTACAAAGTTATCTATTTTATTTAAATTAAAAATAATGTATTAGCTATGCTAGATAAAATTTATAGGAGTAAGACAAGACAGATAGATCAGCGGTCATGTAATGGCTGGAGTCCGCCGGCGATGGTGTCGCAGCAACACTGATGCTAGTGCTGCTGCGCTCGGAACTCCACCTTAAGCGGAGTACGGCTTAACTTAATTTCAATAGGACACTGTATATGTATTGAATATTGCCTTGCAGATGAAAGAAACGGCGGAGGCCTACATGAACACACCCGTGAAGAATGCCGTTATCACAGTTCCCGCTTACTTCAACGACTCCCAGAGACAGGCCACCAAAGACGCTGGTTCGTATATACTATTGAAGTCGGGGACGCACGAGGAAGTCATAGCACGATCTAGCGGATCAGATACTTGAGTTACAATAATTGAAGAGTATTTATGAATGTGAATCAGGCAAGGAGTGTTGGTGTGACCGAGTTGTTTGGCGGTCCGTCCTCTCTGCCTCGTCAAAGTTTTTAAAGTCTTTTACCGATAGTTAGACGAAACTAAAAAAAACATGTTTAACCTTCCAGCGGGCGCATTGAGAAATTTCCCTTGAGCGGGCGCTTGTCGTAAATTTGATGTCATCGAGTTTTCTCCATGTAAGTGGTGTTTTCTTTATACAAATGTTAGGGAATTTTTTTACGGATATGAAAAATAATAATAGGCAACACTTAAAAAAAAAATATTTGACTTTTTAAAAAAAAAAACGAAGCAACACTCTAAACATGTTAATATTTCAAAACAAAATATTTTATCGACCTATTTAGTCAGAATCAATATTCTCATCCTTGCAATTGTTACAAACCACCTCAACTGAAGAATGGTTCTTGCTTGTAAAGGACTGGCAACGGCAACACTTCATTGATGCTGAGGATCTTTTCTTATCCAGTGCACATAACCGACAAACACCGCGTTTTGGAAGGCTTCTGTTTTCTTCTTCTGTTATCGGTTCAACTGCCCGACCGTAATTCACTTTGAGAAAATCATTTATATCTTGCGGTAAATGTTTGACATTTGATTTGACTCTAGCATAGCTCGAAGCTCGATGCTTACGACTAAGTGGTAGGAGTGGGGGAAGCGATAAGGCGCGTCTGTCGTAAATTTTACGACAGCGCGCCCGCTGGAAGGTTAATTAGACTTTGTTACTTTTTCGTTTAATATAAAACTATTTATTTAACAATTTGCAAACCTTGACAAATAATTTTAAAATTCTAAACGTTGTTTCATAGAATTATTTCTAATTTTTCCGCAGCGTTTGTGGTAAATTTTTTAATATAAACTGAAAGCGCTGTACTCTATTTCCCAGAAAGGTCATACAGTTATTTGTTGTCTGTGAAGAATATTTCCCAAAATTGTCAAAAGGGTTAAATCAAAATTAAAGTATTTGGAATTAGTGCGCTTTTAAGAAAATTTAAAAATAAATAAAAACGGCGAGAAAAATTGAGTTGTAGCGGTTCTAGAGAGATGTGTCGTAATTCTAGTTTCTTCTGTCTTTTTCATTTTCATACAAGACATGTGAAAAAAAAAATCTTTTTATGCAAACATTTTAGGATGATTTTTAACCTTTTGAACGTGTTAAATTGCTCCGTTTTATCTATACCCGTACGCGGTACATATTTTCAAATACCTATGCACGCAATTAAATGTCAAATTATAGCATTCTGGCATGATTTATTGGACTATATAGACAGAACACATTATTCTCCACAATATGAAAACAAATCCTCGTGTGTCAACACTCTTAGATGTTTATAAAAACAAAAACATAAAATTCCATACAAAGACATACCGTATCTTTTGAATGTACATGGTGTACACGTGGTATACAATTACTATGGACTCCTTGGGATCACCTCAGCGCCCTGCTAGACTTTGCGACTACTTCGCCGGTCTGCGCCTCGGCCCCGCGGCATCGTCGACAGGTCCATCGCACCTTATGCTACTCGTTCACACTGGAGTACCCGGAAGACTCCACGTCTTCACCAGTGCTGAACACATCCATGAGTCCGGTCTCCATCAACGCGGCGTCGACTCACTGACCCGAGCTTAGACTGCTTCGCCTTGTACACCTGGTGTCATCATCATCATCGGTCCCAGTCTGGTCCCAGGCAACTGCGCAACTCAACTGACTGGAATAAACGCTGTGACACAACACAACATTCATCTTTCATTGTCTTCTTACCAGATCCCCAAACCATCCTTCTCCCCAATTAGTAAGAGATGTAGCGATGCGAGAATGAGAAAGTATTCATATCGACAACTAATCAATATGCGCTCATTTCCAATGCAATGCGTTAATTTATTATCATATATTATTTTTCCTTTGATCAGGTCAAATTGCTGGGTTGAACGTCCTCAGAGTAATCAACGAGCCGACTGCGGCAGCCTTGGCCTACGGAATGGACAAAACTGATGATAAAATGTAAGAATTTCATTTGATAATAATTAATAGGTGTCTCCGATTAGAAAATTATTGGCAACGTTTCGGGTACCGCAGCCCCAGGAAACATTTATTGGATAACCAACACCTCTTCCATAAATCACCCCGAGTGGTTGGCTAAGTTTTGTAATTTAACGAAGAGGTGCCCTTGTTCATGGGGAGGGGTTTGTTGATGCAGACTAATAAATAGCCGGACTCTCACGCCTTGCACCGCAGTGGGACATCTGTCACTCCTGCACACACTGGAGAACTTCAGTTTATCAAAGTAATATGTTAACTGTTTATTTGATGGTAAATTTGCTCAAATAATAATCATCATCTCTCTTCCAATCGTGTGGTGGCAGAAGATTCACTCTCAATTTGTTACTTCTTCTTCTTTCGTATGGTGGGGGGTCAGAGGGGGACATCTAGATCTGCGAGCCATTTTAGGGCCTCAGGCGTCGCCATGTGAACCTCATCAATCCCGCCGGGGAATGAATGGAGCGGGCATTCGTTGACCACAGTAGTGTGCCAACTACCGCACGCAACGGTTGTGTCCGCCGCGATGTTCGCGATGCCACCGGCAAGTTATTGTTACCGCGCGTGCAGGTAGTGCAGTGAGTGAAGCGGATACCAAATTAAGTGGGCCTCCAACTACAAACTATGCCGCTATTTAAGGGGCCGAAGACCGATAGGTCTCCCGGCCAAGGGGAGTCAAAAAATATCGGGGAACAATTTGTTACTTTATTCATTTTAACCACTCAGAACATTAGAACGTCAAAAGACGTAAATATGATAATAGCGGTCAAGACATTAGAACGTCTTTTCACGTAAACGCGCGAGATTTTACAAAAATTGATTTATTTCCATCACTAGTATACGGATTGCCATGATTTTAAAAACAGAGTATCGATAATGAATAACGCTACGCGTCTGTATTCAAGAATATCTATGGAACGTAGAGGTGCATTATCTAAGCCGATTGAATCTGTCATCTTGTTCGTTCATAATTTATTGCGTTTCTAAATAATTTATTAAAAATATTTTAGTTTGGACGGTTAGTATTTTGAGGTGACTAATAGTTTTTAATTATATTTCTTCAATATATAAAGTGTTATTTCTTTATGATACTCAGAAAAAAGTACCTACATTTTTCAAGGCTTTGAAATAATTGTAAGCGATTTTTACATATTTTTGACATTTTCATAAAATGTATATTTAGAAACGCAAATATTTACGTATAACAACACAATGCGATAGTGGATTTCATAATCTTTCCAAAACATTTTTTAGAATGAGGCTACGTTTCCCAAAACGTGAGTTATGAAGCTTTAGCAAAACTCGTAAATAACACAAAAATTATCACGTTTTGACAGTTCTCAAAGGAACACATAGTAAATAAAAGTCTTTGTCTGAGAGGTTAAGAACATTACAAAATTAAAATTTCAATTAGTTTTTAGAAGAAATATAAGGTTAAATAAGTGCCTTCTACCAGCCAGCTTGCCATCTAAATTCTGATTCGTTGATGTTAAATATATCGAAATCCGAAGTGATTCTATTTAACAAGATAGCTCTCCCTGCCGGTATAACCATTAGCAAGTTAGTCCTGCAGTCCGGCAGATAAAACAGCCGGAGATGGAGATAATCATCGCGAACATAGAAATTAATGCTCTCCATGATTGTTGAGTTTTCGAACCATCCTCGAATCTGTCCGGAGAAGTGTGATAAAGTATGCATATCCCTTCTGACCTGCGTAGATGATTTAATTCCAAGCATGCCCGAGAGAAAGTCGGTAGAATAGATCCGCGGGTAGTAGCCGCACTAACTCCACATTAGGAAATACTTCATCTGATGTGGGGTCTCAAACCTACTTGTACAAGACAGTTATGTGTCTGCACAGATACTGTACACAATAGGGGTGCGGGACACGAAACTTGTCACAAAATCAGCCTCGGGGAGTGTGACGAAAATGGAGTGAAGCTACGTCAAAGTACAGAGAAGAATTGATTTCTAAATCTGTCTTGACACAGGAATCTACTACTAGGCAAAACTGATTTTAACCTGGGAAGGAACGGAATTTACTACTAAATAAAACTCTTGAATAGGTTACCTGGAGACTTGGTTTTGGTTTTTCAGTTGAGTTGTTTCTTCTTCAGAGGTAGTTGTTGAACTGACTTGACATCAAATCTGGCTCTATATTTATAAGGCAAACTCGAGTCAGGTCCTCACTGTCGGACGTTATCAGAAACGGTTATTTAGAACTTGTAATTATGCTATGTATGCTACTTTGCTGTGATTGGCTGTAGGTGTCGGCCATTTTCAAATTCCATCCGGTGAATAGTGGAGGGGGGACAAGGTAAATACTGAGGCAGTTCCTTGGCGGTGGTCATTTCGTCGTCTGGTGGCTCCGGGTGAAGAGATAGATGACAGCATGTCATTCTCTTTACTAATTACATAGGGCATATCATTTGATTGTTATTTTGAATAAAAGATCTTTTATGTGTTGGCGACACGACATCTAGAGATTTCGTGGTCAGAGTGTTCTTTCAATTTTACGTAAATATGAATTTCAACGAAAATGCTGGCATAGTTCTGGACACGTATGATACACTATTCCTAACCCACTCCTAACCCGTGAAAAGCGGGTCCAAAGTTCCTCACAGTGCTTTGGACGAAACACAACATTCTCAATGTCACATGTCATTTCGATGTTAGCCTTCTATCAAATACGATACCATAATATGCTCTAACACAATACGTGCAATTTTGTTCTAGTATTGCCGTGTACGATCTCGGGGGCGGTACCTTTGACGTATCCATCCTGGAGATCCAGAAGGGGGTGTTTGAGGTGAAGTCCACCAACGGAGACACCTTCCTCGGAGGCGAGGACTTCGATAATGTTCTCGTCAACTACCTGGTGGCCGAGTTTAAGAAGGAGGTGGGTACAATGTTAAATTAACGAGAATGTTGACCAAGGTTTGGTGTGTTCAGTACCAGCTCAATATATTGGTCAATTGAACGGGAGCCGTGAGCTCAGAGCGTACGAGCAATGAGAATACTGTGCTCGGTTCCATGATAACTCAACACAGTGACCATTCAACACACTTTTAAAAAGTGATATAAAGTCATTAAAAACGATGAAAATTTTTTTTTTAAACCTAATCTAACCTAACCTACTTAACCCTGTTAATAAATTTTTTGTTTCATCACTTTCCATGACTTTATATAACTTTTTAAAGATGTGATGAATTATCATTTTTATGATTTATCCGGTCACCCTGTGCTCGCCCCGATACGACTAGCCCGTTACGGCTCCCCTTACAAATATATATAAAAGTGGTTAAGATCGCGCCAATGAGGAGAGACTCTTTCAAGAATCAATAGGATTTCCCTTTGAAACACTTCCCCCTGATGCGGATATTAAAAGAAGGGCAAACGCAGGAAACTCTACTTCAGGTGGGTATCTTTTGTGCCGACGGACCGCTGGCGACGGGCGAAAATAAAGGTGCCGCGCAAATTATTTTAATTTTTTTTAAATCGCAATATCTTCGAAATTAATGAAAATATTTTAATAAAAATTTCAACATACTAATTCAGCAAACCCAAGCTATAAAATGACTAACAGAAAAACTACTTATTTCGTTAATCTTCAAACGCATTGCTTATCAAGTGTCAGGTATTCAATAAAAGGTCCCTTTGTTGAAATACCAATGTACACGAAAGACTAGAATATAAATATAAAAAGAATTGTATTGCAATTTGATAATTATGCACATATAGTTGAGACCTTTAGAAAGAGATTGGCATATAATATTCATACAAAAGAATTGGATAATTTATTCTTTTCTGCCATTGAAATGAAGCCGGCGCAAAAGGTAAAAATACCCTTCCCGTCCTTAAGCAACAATCGACCGAACGGGTAGAAATACCTTTCCCGTCCGAAGTGTGTTAATAAAGGACTGAATCCAGTTGGCGAAGCTAGCAGTCCACAATACAGTGCTAGTACCTACTCTGATATACAGAAGTGAGGCATGGAAATGGCAGAGAAAGTATGAACGTAGACTGAATGCTGTAGAAATGAGATCCCTGAGGCGTATGTGTGTTAAAACCATGTATGAGATGATGAAGAGTGCAAGGCTGATGTAATCGTAATGAGTAAGATTAAGAAAGGGACGCTTAGATGGTTTGGGCATGTAAAGCGAATGAATGAAGAAAGAAGTGTAAGGATAGTATATGACACGAATGTGAATGGTAGAAGAAGTGGAGGAAGACACGGCGCGATCAAGTGAACCAAATATTTGAGTCTGGCCATGTCAGGAGTCAGAATAACCGAAGAGTTTGTTTGAATGTAAATGAGGCAAGGAGTGTGTGCCAAGACCGAGCTGTTTGGCGGCCTGCTCCTGCAGGAAACGGCGTGATGGTTAGTTAGGAAAAAAATTTGTTCAGGAGCAATATACTCCTTTCCACCGGGAGAACCGTTGGCGGGTTGGTCCTACAGACAGGAAGATAGAATAATCTATGATGGCGCTGTTTAAGATAGTCATCAGGAACAAACTAGGTGAGTTCTCGGTATAGCCAATGAGTAGGTGGCGGCATGACCCTCTTATCTGAGCTGCAGGGAGTGGGATGGATTACTGTGTATGATGTGAGCCTATAATCAGCGTTGCTTGTCTGTCTGGTGTTGCAGCAAGGAGTGGACGTGACCAAGGACCCCATGGCCATGCAGCGCCTGAAGGAGGCGGCCGAGAAGGCCAAGATCGAGCTGTCCAGTTCCATGCAGACGGACCTCAACCTGCCCTACCTGACCATGGACGCTTCGGGACCCAAGCACATGAACCTCAAGGTAGGAACAACCAACTTCACTAATCATAATGCAATGGTCGTTAAGACGAAGCACCACGAATTAATGCAAAAACGGGCATCTGGTATTGCCATTATTTTTAATTTCAACCTTATCGCCACCTATATAAGGAGTGTTATCGTTAATGATAATAATATTTGGCTGGTTAACTTTGAGGCACCCTACAGTCTGCGGCCAAACAAATTGGCCATCTGGCCAAAAAGGTTGGACGTCTATGGATTATGTCTCCTAACAAATTTCCACTCAAGTGATCATTTTTCAAACTCAAAGTTCAAACTGAAATATTTTAGACTAGCTGTCTTTCTTTTCTCAATAGTTTAATGCGACTTTAATTTGGAATGACATTATTTCTAACGTTTTGCTTAAAATGACAAATCGTACAATATCTATCTTACTGTAACTTTAACTAGTCGGCCATTTTGAACTGATTTCTGTACAACATTTTTGTCCATCTCATATTTCAATCTCGGAATTAACAATTTTATCTTATAATGATTTATTTTTGGTATTATGCCGTGTTGGACAATGTTTTGGACAGCATTACAGTGTCAATCATCAGTGCAGATGTGTTCACACACTTTAGAATACACATCTGACACTGTAATTCTGTATGTCGTGTTGCGCTACCTCCTTCTTTAGCCAGCGTTATGGACAGCATTACAGTGTCCATCATCAGTGCAGATGCGTAATCACACATTATATTACACATCTGCCCTGATGATGTGGATAACATATCTGACTCTGTAATGCTGTCTGCCTTGTTGCGCTACCTTCTCCCAGCCAACGTTTTGGACAGCATTACAGTGTCTATCATCAGTGCAGATGCGTAATCACACATTATATTACACATCTGCCCTGATGATGTGGATAACACATCTGACTCTATAATGCTGTATGCCTTGTTGCGCTACATTCTCCTAGCCAACGTTTTGGACAGCATTACAGTGTCTATCATCAGTGCAGATACGTAATCACACATTATATTACACATCTGCCCTGATGATGTGGATAACATATCTGACTCTGTAATGCTGTCTGCCTTGTTGCGCTACCTTCTCCCAGCCAACGTTTTGGACAGCATTACAGTGTCTATCATCAGTGCAGATGCGTAATCACACATTATATTACACATCTGCCCTGATGATGTGGATAACACATCTGACTCTATAATGCTGTATGCCTTGTTGCGCTACATTCTCCTAGCCAACGTTTTGGACAGCATTACAGTGTCTATCATCAGTGCAGATGCGTAATCACACATTATATTACACATCTGCCCTGATGATGTGGATAACACATCTGACTCTATAATGCTGTATGCCTTGTTGCGCTACCTTCTCCCAGCCAACGTTTTGGACAGCATTACAGTGTCAATCATCAGTGCAGATGTGTTCACACACTTTAGAATACACATCTGACACTGTAATTCTGTATGTCGTGTTGCGCTACCTCCTTCTTTAGCCAGCGTTATGGACAGCATTACAGTGTCTATCATCAGTGCGGATGCGTAATCACACATTATATTACACATCTGCCCTGATGATGTGGATAACACATCTGACTCTGTAATGCTGTCTGCCTTGTTGCGCTACCTTCTCCCAGCCAACGTTTTGGACAGCATTACAGTGTCTATCATCAGTGCAGATGCGTAATCACACATTATATTACACATCTGCCCTGATGATGTGGATAACACATCTGACTCTATAATGCTGTATGCCTTGTTGCGCTACATTCTCCTAGCCAACGTTTTGGACAGCATTACAGTGTCTATCATCAGTGCAGATGCGTAATCACACATTATATTACACATCTGCCCTGATGATGTGGATAACACATCTGACTCTATAATGCTGTATGCCTTGTTGCGCTACATTCTCCTAGCCAACGTTTTGGACAGCATTACAGTGTCTATCATCAGTGCAGATGCGTAATCACACATTATATTACACATCTGCCCTGATGATGTGGATAACACATCTGACTCTATAATGCTGTATGCCTTGTTGCGCTACATTCTCCTAGCCAACGTTTTGGACAGCATTACAGTGTCTATCATCAGTGCAGATGCGTAATCACACATTATATTACACATCTGCCCTGATGATGTGGATAACACATCTGACTCTGTAATGCTGTCTGCCTTGTTGCGCTACCTTCTCCCAGCCAACGTTTTGGACAGCATTACAGTGTCTATCATCAGTGCAGATGCGTAATCACACATTATATTACACATCTGCCCTGATGATGTGGATAACACATCTGACTCTATAATGCTGTATGCCTTGTTGCGCTACATTCTCCTAGCCAACGTTTTGGACAGCATTACAGTGTCTATCATCAGTGCAGATGCGTAATCACACATTATATTACACATCTGCCCTGATGATGTGGATAACACATCTGACTCTGTAATGCTGTCTGCCTTGTTGCGCTACCTTCTCCCAGCCAACGTTTTGGACAGCATTACAGTGTCTATCATCAGTGCAGATGCGTAATCACACATTATATTACACATCTGCCCTGATGATGTGGATAACACATCTGACTCTATAATGCTGTATGCCTTGTTGCGCTACATTCTCCTAGCCAACGTTTTGGACAGCATTACAGTGTCTATCATCAGTGCAGATGCGTAATCACACATTATATTACACATCTGCCCTGATGATGTGGATAACACATCTGACTCTATAATGCTGTCTGCCTTGTTGCGCTACATTCTCCTAGCCAACGTTTTGGACAGCATTACAGTGTCTATCATCAGTGCAGATGCGTAATCACACATTATATTACACATCTGCCCTGATGATGTGGATAACACATCTGACTCTATAATGCTGTATGCCTTGTTGCGCTACATTCTCCTAGCCAACGTTTTGGACAGCATTACAGTGTCTATCATCAGTGCAGATGCGTAATCACACATTATATTACACATCTGCCCTGATGATGTGGATAACACATCTGACTCTGTAATGCTGTCTGCCTTGTTGCGCTACCTTCTCCCAGCCAACGTTTTGGACAGCATTACAGTGTCTATCATCAGTGCAGATGCGTAATCACACATTATATTACACATCTGCCCTGATGATGTGGATAACACATCTGACTCTATAATGCTGTATGCCTTGTTGCGCTACATTCTCCTAGCCAACGTTTTGGACAGCATTACAGTGTCTATCATCAGTGCAGATGCGTAATCACACATTATATTACACATCTGCCCTGATGATGTGGATAACACATCTGACTCTATAATGCTGTCTGCCTTGTTGCGCTACATTCTCCTAGCCAACGTTTTGGACAGCATTACAGTGTCTATCATCAGTGCAGATGCGTAATCACACATTATATTACACATCTGCCCTGATGAAGTAGATAACATATCTGACTCTGTAATGCTGTCTGCCTTGTTGCGCTACCTTCTCCCAGCCAACGTTTTGGACAGCATTACAGTGTCCATCATCAGGGCAGATGTGTAATCACACATTATATATTACACGTCTGACACTGTAATACTGTCCGAAACATTCGCTAAAGAAGGAGTAGCACCCTAATAGTAGATAACATCCCAAAAGTATATCACTATACTTAATACTTTTGGTCTTCAAAATCTCAAATCAAATTTTATCCTCTACTAATTTTGAACAACTTTTTATTACTTACAAAGTTGTGCACAATCGGTTTCAATTCCGAATTCTGTGCTTTATTATCTTCATATTCATTGATTAATGAATATGTTGTTTGTTTCAGATGACACGCACAAAGCTGGAGCAGTTGGTGGGAGATCTGATCAAGCGGACGGTGGGGCCGTGCCAGAAGGCCATGCAGGACGCCGAGGTGCAGAGGACCGACATCGGAGAGGTTCTGCTGGTCGGAGGCATGACCAGGATGCCCAAGGTATTTACTTTATCTACGTAAGGTTTATCAGTCGGCCTGGGTCTAACATAATCGTAACACTTCTCCAGATATCAGATATATCGATACGGGATCGCCCGGGACACTCGTACTGATATTACCAAATATTTGCTATCGTTGGTATCTGAACAATATTTGTTGATATCGATTATCGGTATTTCTATATCATTCCAAGTTGCATCGCTTAGTATTTTTTGAAATTTCATTTAGCCAAGACATACTATGAACACAAGCAAAAAGTTATCAGTTAGTCTTTTCTGCAAATAAATACAGTGTGGCTTTGAAAACTGGAAAAATCTTTCACTTTTACAAATATAATAATTCAAAGATAAAATAAATATGTTGGCACGTGACGAAACGAGAGAAATTATCTATGGCTTTAAAAATCCTTCTTTATTTCTTTGCGAGGTGAATAAAAATATTTTAGTGTGCCACTATTTATTTACAGTAGAACCCCGTTAATTCGAACCCCGATAATTCGAAAAATCGCGTAATTCGAAATTTTCGCCAAAAAATTTTCCGCAGAAAAATTTTTTCATACAAAATTTTTTTTAATTCGAAATTCGTTAATTCGTAATTCGAAATTTATTTTTGTCCGCGCACGAAAATTTGTTCGTGTAATTCGAAAAAATTTGATTTTTGCGAAAATAAATCATAATATTTCGTAAATCTGAATCTAAAAGTCAGCCGTGGCGGTAAAACGCCGAAAATGTATTTTTACGTGGTTATACATCGTCCTAATTAGTATTATTATTTTGTAAATCTGAATCGATTTACACTGGAATGTTGTATTTTTTCAAATTTATTTCGAATATCCTAGTTTGAAAGGACGAGAAAATAGGTTTTACGCGGATATATGTCGTAGTTTTAATAGTTTACACCAAATATCTTTATGTAAAGGGTCGGCCGCGACGAAACTCGGCTGCGAAATTTCGATTTACGCGTAAATGTACCGTATATTTACGAATTTATTTCGAATATTTGAATTTAAATGGCCCGCTGCGATGGAAATCGGCCGCGAAATCTCGATTTACGCGTAAATATATCGTATTTTTACGACTTTATTTCGAATATCTGAATTTTAAAGGGCCCGCCGCGACGGAAATCGAGCGCGAAATTTCAATTTACGCGGAAATATATCGTATTTTTACTAACTTTACTTCGAATATCCGAGTTAAAAAATACGGCGCGACGGAAATCTGCCGAAAAATTTCGATTCACACCGAAATATGACATATTTTTACGAATTTACTTCAAATATCTGAACTTAAAAGGCCGGCCGCGACGAAAAACTGCCGATAAAATTCGATTTACGCGGAAATATTTCATATTTTTACGAATTTACATCAAATATCTTAATTTAAAGGGTCGGCCGCGACGGAAATCGGCCGCGCATTTTCGATTTACTCGGAAATATATCGTATTTTTCCGAATTTATTTCGAATATCTGCATTTAAAGAGCCGGCCGCGACGGAATACGGCCGCGAATTCTCGTTTAACGCAGAAATATATCGTATTTTTACGAATTTAAATTCAGATATTTGAAATAAAGGGCCGACTGCGACGGAAAATTACCACGAAATCTCGATTTACGCGGAAATATATCATATTTTTACGAATATCTCAATTTAAAGGATAGGCCGCGACCGAAATCGGCAGTGAAATCTCGATTTACGCGTAAATATATAGCATTTTTACGAATTTATTGCGAATATCTGAATTTAAAGGGCCCGCCGCTACGGTAATCGACCGCGAAAATAAAGAAATAATTGGTATTAATACGAATTTACAACTAAAATACCACCCGGATTTGAAGAGGCGGCCAAGAAAATCGATTTTTGGCATTTTTTTTTTCATAAAATTTCGAATTACGTGGGAATTCGTTAATTCGAAATTTGATTTTTGATGTCCCATGGATTTCGAATTAACGAGGTTCTACTGTATTACTTTATTAACTCCCTTTTTTAGGGCCTTTTTCATTTGAATGGTCAACGCAGTAGAACCTCGTTAATTACAAATCCACGGAACATCAAAAACCTAATTTCGAATAAACAAATTCTCACGTAATTCGAAACATCGGCCAAAAATCGGGTTCCTGGGCCGCCCCTTCAAATTCGGGTAGTATCTTTGGAGTAAATTCGTAATAATACGAACTATTCCCGTGTAAACTGAATTTTCGCAGCTGTTATTTAAAGTAAATTCGTAAAAATACCACACATTTCCGCGTAATTTTCGTGGTCGTTAACCTCGGACACTTTAAATTCGAATATTCGACGTAAATTCTCAAAAATACAATATATTTCCGCATAAATCGATAATTCGCGGCCGATTTCTTTCGCAGTCGGGCTTTTAAACCCATCTATTCAAAGTAAATTCGTAAAAATATGATGTAAATCCGAGTAAATTGAAATTTCGCAGCCGATTTTCGTCTCGGCTGCCATTCAAATTTAGATATTCTAAATAAATTCATAAAAATACAATATAATTCCATATAAAATGAAAATCTCCGATCCTTTAAACTATAAAATATGATATATTTCTGCGTAAATTGAAGTTTTGAGGCGGATTTCCGTCGCGGGCAGCTCTTTAAATTCAGTATTCAATGTATTCATTATTTCATTAAAATACAATATATTTACATCTAATATATGTGTAAATCGATAGTTCGCCGATGATTTCCGTCGCGACCGACCCTTTAAATTGAGATATTTGGTCTAAATTCGTAAAAAAAACGACATTTCCGCATAAAAGTAATTTTTTCGGTCCTTCAAACTCGGATATTCGAAAAAATACGACATCCCAGTGTAAATCGATTCAGAATTCCAAATAATTATACTAATTAGGTCGATGTGGACCGCCACAACTCTTCTGATTTACAAAATTTTATGATTTTTTTTCGAATTACGTGAACAAATTTTCGTGTCCGGACAAAATAAATTTCGAATTAGGAATAAGATATTTAAAAAAAAAATAAAAATTGTATGAAAAAAATTTCTGGGGTATACTTTTCGGCGAAAATTTTAAATTATGCTTTTTTATGAGTTATCGGGGTTCAAATTAACGGGGTTCTACTGTAATACAGTTCTTATTTATTATACATAACTTAACTGCCTCAGTAACAATCTTTTGTGTATGTTTAGTGATAAATTAAAGATGTCCCCTGACTCCATACATATAATTATTTCCCACAGTAAGTATTCTGGGCAATGAGGAATACATATGGTAGTTAGTACCAGAATTCCTGCATTGAAATAAACCCAGACTTCTAGTATTACGTAGTGGAATCCGAAAGCTTATCGATGCAAGCAATTCTGAACTATCAAAGCATCAAGTAGGATTTTATATAGAAATACCAATCAAGTGAAAATTCTTCCTTCTGACAATTTAAGTATTTTCATCTCATTTGAAATTTGTTGTAGTTCAATAAAATTGCTGGAATATCCATTTTAAATTTTTATTTTGTATTCCTTCCATAACTTGCACATGAATTTTGGTTGCAATGTAGGTTCCAGACGGGACAATATGTATATCCTAATTTATTGGTATGACTCCATTCGACGGTAGAATTTATGTCACTTTGTAGCTGCAAGCAATTTTCTATTGTATAATGAAATCTCGATCGATAATTCCTGAATTAATTTCATACAAAACTTGCAAAATAGTTTGCATCGATGGTTCTTCTATGTATCATTTAACCGCATTATTCATTTAAAGCACGGGGTTTTTATACAAATTATTTTGGCAAACCATGTTTCGTAGGTAAATGTTCAGTTGTAATTAACGGTACTTGTAAACTACGAGCGGAACATTAGTCATTAGCTGTCGTTACGGCACCAACATGGCGGTGCGTGTGTTTAATATTTCTACCGCGTGGAAAATCTTTGAAAACTAGAAAGACGCATTGACGTTAACGAACGAATCCTGCCCCAGTAGAAAACCCCCTCGTCATTGACAAATCACTGAAGTCTGTTTTTTTAGAATATGAAAATTATAAATATTACGCAAACATAAAGACATGAATGAATTTAAAATTCGTTAAGGGACCTTAATGCAGCAGTAGGCGTAAAACAAGAAAATGATATTCATCGTTTGGTATTCCCGCTTGTGTAATAACGCCTTATCGTCTTCCAGGTGCAATCCACAGTGCAGGACATATTCGGGCGCGTGGCATCCCGCGCAGTGAACCCCGACGAGGCGGTGGCGGTGGGCGCGGCGGTGCAGGGTGGCGTGCTGGCCGGCGACGTGACCGACGTGCTGCTGCTGGACGTCACGCCGCTGTCCTTGGGCATCGAGACCCTCGGCGGCGTCTTCACCAGGCTCATCACCAGGAACACCACCATTCCCACCAAGAAGAGTCAGGTCTTCTCAACAGGTACATCATTACCCCCTCATACGGTCTCCATTACTTTCCTTGTGAGAACAGTGCTTTATATTCAAATCTAGAAGTTGCCACAGAATACTCTATTTTTTTATATGAAATGAAAAACAAACGAGGTGACAATAATTTTTATAATACATAAATGTATGTTTTTTCGATAGTGTGTTCCGAGGTGGCAGGAATATAATTCTAATATCTTAACCCTGCAGGCCTCTGGCACATTCTATCAGAAGGTTAGAGTGTTTCCGCTTTGCAATAAAATCCAAATTAATGGAATATTTCTGAATGTATCTGAAAACTAAAAACTGTTTTTTTAAGGTGATGAAAAATGCTTTCAAATTTTATTTATTAGAAATAAAAACATAATTTCTTATATATTATAATTTTGCAAAACAATCATAAAATGTTTTAAAAATAGCTCACCTTACGTTTTTTTGTTGTCTAAACAATGTATTAATATGTAATGCGTAATTACCTTTGTTTGTTTTTAGCCGCCGACGGTCAGACGCAGGTGGAGATCAAGGTGCACCAGGGAGAGCGCGAGATGGCGCAGGACAACAAGCAGCTGGGCGCCTTCTCGCTGGTGGGCATCCCGCCCGCGCCGCGCGGCGTGCCGCAGGTGGAGGTCACCTTTGACATCGACGCCAACGGCATCGTGCACGTCTCCGCCCGTGACAAGGGCACTGGCAAGGAACAGCAGAGTGAGTACCACGGCATACAAGCTCAGCGATCACATTACTTCAAAAACTAAATTATTAACAATCGTCAGTGTGGATTACGGCAGAACCGATCTTTTATATTATAGAGACAAATTTTTACATTAACTATTAAAGGTGTTGACTATTGGAAGTAAATGCAGGTAACTCCATTGAAGGAGGACGGAACGCAGTTAGTGACAAACAGACAAACTTCACCCCGTGAACTATTGAAAAATGTATGAGTGGTGGTAAGAATCAAGTATACTGGTCCAATAGTGACAGATGTATGAATCCATCCTTTCTGCGGTGCAAGGCGATGAGAGGTCAAAAGGTCTCCCTCATTAGGTGGGCAGACAAACTTCACCCTGTGAACTATTGAAAAATGTATGAGGGGTGGTAAGAGACAAGTATACTGGTCCAATAGTGACAGATGTATGAATCCATCCTTTCTGCGGTGCAAGGCGATGAGAGGTCAAAAGGTCTCCCTCATTAGGTGGGCAGACAAACTTCACCCCGTGAACTATTGAAAAATGTATGAGGGGTGGTAAGAGACAAGTATACTGGTCCAATAGTGACAGATGTATGAATCCATCCTTTCTGCGGTGCAAGGCGATGAGAGGTCAAAAGGTCTCCCTCATTAGGTGGGCAGACAAACTTCACCCCATGAACTATTGCTTCCAGAGCTGCGGTACACATACCTGCCTCCTACCTTGTAAAGTAAAATATGCGTATTAAAGTCGGCATGTTTCACAGAACTAGAACAATTCATCAAATTTCAATGTTCAAATTCTAGTTCTGCAAATGTTTCATTATTGTTATTATTTCATCAAGAGCACGTTGTTTGACAGTATGTGCTTGACAAATGACAATTCAGCGCCAATTTGTTTTTTTTTTACAGTTGAAAGTTTCCCGTTAATTGCGGATTCTATGTCCGTTTCAGCTTTTGAACAAATTGTGAGAGGAAAACAACCACGTTGTTAGGCTTGTCAGCTTATTAGAAATGATATTTAACAGGGACCTTGGTACGTTCCTCAAATTCGCTGACATTCAGACAGGAATCAGCCAGCAATCGCTAAACTACACATTTGCTATATACATCGACATATTGAGTCCACTGTCTCCTTATTTATCTAGACTATGGAATGTGTGACTTACTCTGGTTGTGTTCCAGTTGTGATCCAGTCCTCGGGCGGTCTGAGCAAGGACGAGATCGAGAACATGGTGCGCAACGCGGAGCAGTACGCCGCCGAGGACAAGACCCGCCGCGACCGCGTGGAGGCATCCAACACGGCCGAGGGCATCGTGCACGACACCGAGTCCAAGATGACCGAGTTCAAGGACCAACTGCCACAAGAGGAGGTAAGCGATTGATTAACTATTTCTCTAATGGTAGAGCAGTGATGCGGAAAAACAGCGTTATGTGAAAAAGTGAGCTCTGAGATATTGGCCGTTTAGGCGATTTTTTTTTTTTTTTTTTTTTTATAGTGAGTACCTCACAAGAGTCCCAACTGCTCCCGTCTGGAGCCAGTGAGACTATGGCATCCCCAATTGGGGGATGTTGTGAGGCTGAAGGTAAGTGGGGAAGGGAAAGAGGAAGGTGAGGAAGTACCTGGCTATTCAGATCTAGTCACTAAACACGGCTAAAGCCATTTGGAGCAACGTTTCAATTCTGAATGGTGGTCTTACACCAGGGCGATACTGGTAGTATCTTCCACTCTGGAACGTGCCGCAAATATACTATATATTATTTTAATTAATTAATTGTGAAATAACACAAATTAATCAAATAAAATTTATTTGCGCACGCCGGGTTCGAACCCGCGACCTTCGGAATGGCAGTCCAATGCGTTACCACTGGACTATGCCGGCCGCTCCACGTCTAGTAACATTTGGTATCGGGACGCTGACAATAACACTCCTTATGTAGATGGTGATAAGGTTTACATTTCCGCTTGAAACCAGCCGTCTGTTTTGATTCATGCAAGAAAAGAACACCGCCAAAAAGTGTATTATATTTCATTTTGCGAAGTTAAGGTAAAAAATAATTAAATGTTTTACGGTAATTTTCCACAATAAACCCATATTATCAAAGAAAGCAAACACTTTTTGGCTTGAAATTATAGAGGTTGGGGCAAAAGTAATCACCCTATTGGAAAACGCTATGACTTTTGCAAATGGCGCCAAATGTCAATTCGGTTTTGACATTTGTGAAGTAAACAGACGCAGAATACTAATCGACAAGATATGAATCGGTTTACTCCGCAAGAACGCGGAATAACAAGCAGTACCAAAGTTTATCACAAAAAAAAATTACAGCAAAAGAACATCGGGTGATTACTTTTGCCCCACCTTTATAAATGAAAAAAAAAATTCTTTTGTTTAAACTATTTTATTGAGTTATATAGGTCGATCAGTTTCGGTTGCACTCAACCTTATTCAGGACAATGGAAATATAAAGTTTTTAATTTAATAAAACCCTAACTGAAAAGGGTTTCATAAGTATAAGATTTGGAACTTAAAAGCATTGATGATGGATTATTTCAAAGACTAAGAATATGTTCTATTCACAGAATTTAATTAAAGTATATGAAATATTTTTAAGTGAACACATTTTCAAATCAAAAACACATTACTTTGTAGTGCTTCAACTTAAACATTTAATTTGACTGTAGCTATCTTATTATACATGCCTGATAATCTCTTAACTAACATGTTTTGTTTGCAGTGTGACAAGATGCGCGAGGAGATCAGCAAGGTGCGAGAGCTGCTGGCCAACAAGGACTCCGTGGACCCAGAGGTCCTGCGGCAGGCCACTTCCACTCTGCAACAGGCCTCCCTCAAGCTCTTCGAGCAGGCTTACAAGAAGGTAATTACATTTGCTATGAGAACCATTCATTGGATGAACAAAACCTCTGCCATTGTTCACCCCAAGTGGTTCACTCTACCTCAGGTGTCTTCATGCGTCTGCCCACTGACTGCTTGACGGGCTCTCTCTCGACTCCTCGCCTTGCACCGCAGCGGGATGGATTCATACGTCCGTCACTCTACACACCCCTCATACCCTTTTTGTTTCCAAAATTTCTTATTCCTTTCCTTAAAAAAAAACTACATGTGTAATACTTGTGGGTATAATTCAAGTAGTTGTAATACATTTGAATTAACTTTTAACACTACATAGTTTGAATCCGGCTCGAAGGACCATAATGATGAAGCGGGTGCGTTGTTTTAATATTTTTTGGCACAACCACGGAAAGGAATTTAAGGATTTGATTACATAGATGAGGAAAGGAATGATTATAGAGAAATTTGGCTTTTAATTTTTTAAATTAGATGTTGCGAATTATGACATGTAGTGGGGCAGCGAGCTGGTTGATTTAAAGGTAGCGCTAAGTAAAAGGAACTACATAATTTACTTTTGGCTGGTCAAGGGAATGTGAGAAGGGAATAAAGTAAGACAATAATGATTTTGAACTGGCGTAAACAACCCCAATACTTTTAGGGTTGTTTTTCAACCCTTTCAAAATCCTAATCAAAATTATTACAAATGTGTTATTTATTTATTTATACACGGTGTCCGGAAACTCGTAGTACAAGCGGGAAACTGGTGAATCTACATCACATTTGGAGTCGATTTTGTAGTATAATTTTTTTTGATTTGAGCTTTCGTTTTCGAGTAAATCGAGTCGGAAGTTGATTTTTTTTTTGATCAAATTCTTATAAATTATTACTGAAGTTCAAAGTACCCAACTAATTAAACTATTTAAAAGTAAAACAAATAAAGAAACTCGGATTTGAAGCATTATTTTGAAATCACCCTTCATTTAATCCGGTGTAATCATAAAATATTTCTGCTCTGCAGGGTTAAAACATCTCTTGTTCTAAAATGCATACCTATCTCTGATTTTAACCCTGAAAGAGCCGAAAAATATTTTTTTTTGGTTTTTTTTTTTTTTTGACGAAAATGCTCAAATCAAAAAACTTTATGTTTATTTGGGTTCCCCATGTGGTGTAGATTCTCCAGTTTCCCGCTTGTACTACGAGTTTCCGGACACCGTGTATATTGTACGCCCATACGGGCTTTTACAAACATTTGATATGCATAATAGTTTGGTGCAACAGTAATCAACAAATAAAAGTTTTACAATAGAAATTCAATGCAGAAGAATAGTATTATGCTTAGCTTAGTTTTTTTTTTTTTTAAATTATATTTATTCAATAAAAAAATTTACAATGTGTGATATACATATATATATTTCACTAGTAATAAGATAAAAGATATTATTATACATCTAGTTATTCATATTATTGAGGTACGTTATTACAGCCTTCTTGTAACTATATTCCGTGCAGTTGAACACATCTACAATTTCTGCGTAATTATTGCCAACTGCATGTAATCTACATGCGCGTGAGTATCTAAATCAGTGGTCCCCAACCCATTTCGGGCTGTAGATCAAATGGTAAGGGCCGCAGCGCAACAGCCTGCTTGAAAATCAAAATTATCTAAAAAAAATTCCAAACATGTCTATTTTGTCAAATTGTTCGCCCCTTGACACTAAAGGCGGTCTTGCCTTAACTTAAATAAGACAAAAACTATTCAACAACGGAAGCAACACACTTCGGGTGTCATTATCTCCCACTACCCACAGATGGAACCATCTCGTTGCAAAGAAACAAGCTCAGGGTTCTCATTGATTTAGCATTCTGGTAAGAGTTAAAATTTCTTCATATATTCATTTTTTGGTGTAACTGTAATTTATTTTGAAGGCATGTTAAACACGATTCAATTGAATCAAAACAATCAACATGTCTCCTCCCCCACCCCGGTGGGCCACGATAAAATTATCACAAATAAATATGACCACTTATCTAAATGACTCAGTCCTGATATTGTTGTTGTAATTAAAAAGAATTTTCTATTGAATAGTTCTAATTGCTTTATTGAAGGTGATTAGGCTCAATAAATCTTTCATTCCATTGAATTTTTTCAATGGAATCGGAGTGGATTTTAAAGTGAGGGGACTTGACTTCCATCTAAAGAAGAATATAAGATTTTTAATGTCTCTGCCATTACAGAGAATGAAGCCAAGCATTTTTAATCCTTTATTTGTCACTGTATTGATGTGAGAAAGAAAATTAAATTTGGAATCAAAACTAATGCCAAGATCATTAATTTCATTTACAAGCGGTTAGAGAAACATTGTTAATTTTATATTGAAAGTTGAAGGGTTGATTTATTCTAAAATATCTTATTATGTGACATTTACTAATGTTTAAATAAAGTTTATTAAGTTTGCACCAATCTTGTAATTTATATAAATATGATTACAATCATTTATACTTTTTATTAGTTCAAAGAGCTTTAGATTGTAATAATATTCTGTTTTTTATAGCGCCGTTTTTGAGAAAAATAACCTCAACGGCGCTTTACTAATATATTGCATAATAAATATTATTGCCTTACAACTAAGATTCATAATAATAACTTGTGACTTACATCTAAGGCTTACTGACTTAAAACTAGTGACTTATTTACAATTTTGTATTTTTTTGCAGATGGCCGCCGATCGTGAGTCTTCCTCTTCCTCGTCGTCCAGCTCTTCGGAAACACCCACCGGAGATGACAAGAAGAAAGAAGACAAGAATTAAACAGAGATCCGTTCTCCGACCAGGAGACCAAAAACAACTAGAACTTCAAAACAAAATCCGTTTGAACTTAACCGGCTCTTATAAAAAATATTCCATTCAATTTAGAATATTCAGTACTAATAATTATTTTAATCATTGACATTACAAAACTTATGGACACGTAGAGATTTCAAAGTGGCGAGAAAAAGTTACCGTTATTGTGTACCTTCGATTTAGTATTAAATTGTCGCACGTTGAAAATAGAATTACCTGTCTACAAACTATAGACAAGTTGCCGAAATCTCAAAAGTGGCCAGCGAAACATGGCTAATTGTAGTACTTGTGATTTCTAAACTGACAACTGTCACGTGTGAGTTTGTGTGCTCTAATCTCTAACCAAAATGCCCCATAAATAAGTCGATAATTTCGATCGTTTACTGAATATTTTAAGCGCCTAAGTGAGATAGCAAACGTAGCAACGCAAGTATGAGAAGGACAACCTACTGGCAGCAGGTCGTATCATGCAGCGTTCCGTATTCGTCTTAGTGTAAGCCAGTAAGCGTACTGTCATCTCAATCACATCCTTGATGTAGAACGTAGTATTGGACGCAACTTTTAACTAAAAAAACGCTTGTCGCTCCTATATCTATTTTGTTATACATGCATATTCCATTGTCGCGCATGACCATCGTTTGAATTAAGAATTTATTGGAAACGTAAGTGCGCTCGTCGCTCGTCACAATTTAAGATAATAACGTGTCTGTGAGTGTGTAATGTCATTGATTTTAGTGGTTTCTTTCAGACATTGTTAAATTATGTTTTTACATACAACAGGCCAATGAAGATATAAACCATAGAAGTGTATTTTGGTCTGCGTCTGTGTGCCCAAAGTGAGGACAATTTAATTTTACTTATGAAATTGATCAAGCGTTTTTTTTTTTTTTCAAATGTCGAAATTCTTTCTCAAAACAAATTGTCAATTTTATTAGTTCTCCAGTTTTCTTTGAAATCGGTATGGATTACTTTTACAACTCATTTTTTTTGGAGTTTTGGTCGCTTTTTTAAAATTCCTAAATGTTACTGGGTCGACATGTTGTCACATCGTACGTATTTGCAATTTAACCAATTTAAATGTGTAGATTTTCAAAACAGAAACTTTGCTTTTGAAATGGCTCGGTGACCAGATCTGAATAGTCGGTTACTCTCCAACCTCGTTCTTTGCCCACCGGCCTTGGGACTTGCAGTTAATTGTATGAACGGTTAGTGGCCGATCGAATCTTCTGTCACTGCACCCGCGACACTTTCCCACTGTAATAATTGAGAGCAGAATGAATTCTATTACTGCCAGGTTATACATAACCTAAATGGTCTTTCGAATAATAATTTAGATTAGATTAAGTGCGGTTAATTTTTGAATGCTACAAACTGCCGGAACTGACGGAAGCTGGTATATTAATTAATTTTAGTATAATTATTAAAATTATATTATTACATTATAATTTTTCTGTATTGTATTTCTTTAAAGGAGGTATTATTTGCATCTATTTCATATCTTAAAACAAGTTCCCTAGACGTTTGTTATTAATGATTTATATTATATATATATATTTCTAGAGATGTGACAAATTTTCATTTGCGATGAAGAGAATTTCTTTGTGAAATTTGTATTTTCTGGTATTTTAAAATAAAAACGTAACATTCTTAAAATTTATTTGTCCATGGTTTCGAAAGATTTCAATGGAACGCAGTAACATTCTTAAAATTTATTTGTCCATGGTTTCGAAAGATTTGAATGGAACGCAGTAACATTCTTAAAATTTATTTGTCCATGGTTTTGAAAGATTTGAATGGAACGCAGTAACATTCTTAAAATTTATTTGTCCATGGTTTTGAAAGATTTGAATGGAACGCAGTAACATTCTTAAAATTTATTTGTCCATGGTTTCGAAAGATTTGAATGGAACGCAGTAACATTCTTAAAATTTATCTGTCCATGGTTTCGAAAGATTTGAATGGAACGCAGTAACATTCTTAAAATTTATTTGTCCATGGTTTCGAAAGATTTCAATGGAACGCAGTAACATTCTTAAAATTTATTTGTCCATGGTTTTGAAAGATTTCAATGGAACGCAGTAACATTCTTAAAATTTATTTGTCCATGGTTTCGAAAGATTTGAATGGAACGCAGCCAACTTCACATTGAAAACGCCGTGTTCTGTTATATTATCGTAACGGTCATGTACCTCGGTCCAGTTCAGCATTTGATCAAATTGGACACCATGTTTATACAATCTAATGGAAAGTGCAAATATATATCCCCTTTTTGAAATAAAACTCGCAATATATATATAAATATGACCGATGTCACTGATGACAAAAGCGTGTTGTGAAAAGTAAGCTTAAATTTACCTTACTTTGGTCAAGCATAATGTACAGTGAAACTCGCTTATGAAGTTTTTATTGGAAAACTTCTTAATAGAGTTTCACTGTATCTTCAAATATTGAAATTCTTTCTTGAACGGATCAATATCGGCTGCTAAAGTTTTATTTTAAAGTCTGCACAGTTTTTACACATATTGGTTATTATGTGCAATTTGATTTTGTCTATAAAGCGTTCATATTTTGAAGAAAAAGTAATGTATAAATTAATGGCCATTTTGCGTTACGGATTTTGAATATTAGTTTAATTATTATTTTATATTTTTGTAAATAGTTTTCAACTAGCTTGTAATATTCTAGTTTTGGGGAGATCCAGCCCGGCTCTTTAAAGGTGGCTTCCCAGAGGGTCGGGTTTGTTACCTCCCTTGAACTAGACTAATTTAACGATAATAACATAATTGTATTCACTTATCTGCTCGAGCTATAGCTACCCAAATTTGGGTAGATGATTTTAATAAATTAAAAATAAATAAATTATGAAACGATTATTGATGGGATTAATTGTGAAATCTGGGTGGATTCATTGGCTTTAAACCGCAGTAAGCAGTTCATAACTGGGGGATTCATTGGCTTTAAACCGCAGTAACTAGTTCGTGTCTGGGTGGATTCATTGGCTTTAAACCGCAGTAACTAGTTCGTGTCTGGGTGGATTCATTGGCTTTAAACCGCAGTAAGCAGTTCATCATAACTGGGGGATTCATTGGCTTTAAACCGCAGTAAACAGTTCATGTGTTTCTGTATTAATTTATTTTTTTTGAACCAAAATTCTCTATGGCTAGAGTCGATAAGTATTAATCCATTTTGTAATGTCTTGTATTCAAATGAGCATCCAAAACCAGTTATTCGACGTTAAAATTTTTGTATTTTGACAAAAAATAATGTGTGAAGATCAAACACATAATTATAGGTTATCAATCATCTAAGTATTGGCTTGATCATAAAAAAAATAATATATTGCCACCAGAAAGCAGCCATTCCATTCTAGCAGCAGAGTACGAGTAACGGTATTATTATTACCGGGAGTCGAATGCGGCTCGTCAGGAAGCGCTAGCTCAATTCATCGCTACTGTATACAGTATGGATGGCGTAGAGCAAAATCTAGGATTCCAATAAGACCAGATAGACCGTTATCAAAATCGTGTAAAAACGTATTTAAATGCATAATCGTATTCTGGTGTCAATTTATTATAAAAATATTATTTAAACCAAGGGTTGTTTTGGGGAATTTGAACAATTCATCAAAATTCAACGTTCATTTTCAAGTTGTGCGAAAGATTTCTCCAAGTTCTGTTATTATATAATCATAGGCTAGTTGCTTGACAGAACTGAAATAATAACAGAACTTGGAAAAATCTTTCACAGAACTTGAAAATTAACTTTGAATAATCGTTCAAATTCTCCGAAACAACCCGTCCTTAAATAAGTTGCTCATTTGATTGAAGTTCGAAATGTGTCAACGAATCGTTTCGGCTGAGTTTTGTAGAAGTGAAGAGTTTTATCAGCGCCAAAACATTGATATATAGTAAGATTCGGTAATTCCTGCGAAAACTTCGTTTACATGCTTATTATTTCTTTGTAATGATTTTGCTTTTATCAAGTTTCCCGTAGTTTACCGATGGTTGACGGACACCATGTTTATAATTAGTTTAATAAAGCTATGTATGATAATGCGCTGTTATGTTTGAGAACTGATAATAAAATTAATAAATTTTTTTTTAGAAACAAATATTGTTTTATTTTTGACTAGTGTATCCCGCATTGCTTCGCTGTTGCTAATATCGTTCTCGGGCATCTCCGACTTCTTCCACCATTCAATAATGTATACCGCAACGTTACTGTTAAAAAACTACATTACATCGACTTTAATTTAAAGATACTAATAAGAACAAACTTTGAAATTTTCAGCGATATCGGTCGACTACTTTTTGAGTTTTGCGACCACAAACATACCCAAGCTGAATTTTTATATATTAAGATTTGAGAGATGGAAGTCAAAAAATGGAATCTAGACAGAACAGTGACATTGAACTCCCACTGATATTCATAAGTGACAGGCTTCCAGAATTACACTGAAAATACCGAGTGCAATTATTTTGGAGCGAAGTCGGACGGTGGGCTGCAAAGTGGGGATGGTAACTCCAGAGTGTATGTTTGGGAGTCAGACGCACTTGAGAGATGAGTGTTTGTAAGGGAGTTAAGCCGCGTTCAGAAATTGTTTGGAGAGTACACATCTAGCTGCAAATCCTGTTGCTGTTTGTGTTGATCCATGTGTAGCCGAATGAGACATGAATCCCGTTCGAGCAGTATATTTAATTATTTATACTGGGTTCTTACAGATATTCTCACTTGTGAAAACAATCCAGTTATAAGGCTGCCTTTATATACGTAAGTAACTTATGGCAAAATTACCAAAGTAAACGATACTGTAAGTCTCTTACCGTAATTTATAGCAAGATATAGAAGTCGTAAGAGGCGTAAGTTTTTAAGAGGTCTAATCGCATCCGGACGAACTTACAGCTGTCTCGCAGCTTATGAAATCAGATTGATAAGTCGATACACTTACCGTAAGAAATGGTACCAAAATGCGCCAATGCGAGATGTCAAAAATTTAAAGACAAGTTTTTGTTATTTTCATAGACCCGGAGGCTTTTGGTGTGGCCTGCGAGCGCATTCGGTGCAGTGTTTTCTTTCACGGTGTTTCAGATACATTTTTAAGACATTATAGAGAAAGGTATGACGTTGCTGATGGGCATTTAAGTTACTAGAAAGCAGTCCAGACAAAGAAACAGGCGATCCAACCAGTGGCGGTTCTTCCCTTAGGTCAATTGGTGTTTGAACCCCAAAATTATAAGACAACAATAATAATAAATTAGAAACAACTGGTCTTATTCTTAATTTGAAATGTACTGCGAAACAGCACAGCTGCGAGCGGCGACCCGCACGATTCGCTGGGTCAACTTAAAAATGTCCCAACTTTGGCATCTTCTGTCCCTATGCTCGCCATAGAATAAACGAGATGACACTATTTCTTTCGTCGTAGTAAAAATTAAGTCCCGAAGAAAGCTTAGGGACGCTTAGTTCATGGCTGTGAGGGAGATGGCACGATGAATATTATAGGTTATAAAGAGATGGTGACATTAACATATGTCGGCTTTTCATTTTACACGCTTGTTGTGTGTAGAACATTGGTTGTTTTTTAATTGCTTCGCTCCCTGCATCTTGAGATACTGCGGACGGGCGTTTCACACTCTTATTTTATTTACTTTAATGTTGTGCACAACCACATTAAAACGTAGGTAATCTCTTAAAAATAATTTGCCCCAAGTACATGGATTGTGTAAATATTTCCAATTAATATATTAACATAATACTTATTTTGAGTCGCGTACTTACAAACAGATAATAATGTATGTACATTTTTCACAATATCGAATAAAGATTAGTCACACATTTTTCAAATGACCTATCACGCCAGGATTCCTAGAGCCGCCTCTGGTTTTTCTATGGTTAATCTGACGTTTACGGCCAGCGTGCTTCGTGCTTCTTCTTTTTTTTTTTAATTTTTTATTCTTTATATTGGCTTTCACCCATTAAGAGTGATCTTGGCCATACAATACAACATTTTTCTTATTAATAAATACAACAAATTACAGGATAAAATTGATTACACAACATGACATAACATAACGTAACATAAATAAACCAAACATAACATAACATAATATAAACATAACATAACATAAACATAACATAACATAACAGAACATAACATAACATAACATAACATAACATAACATAACATAACATAACATAACATGAACATAACATAAACATATCATAACATAATATGAACATAACATATAATAAACATAACATGGGTGTAACATAAACATAACTTAACAAAAACAATACAGAGCTGGTAATAATAGGTAATAAAAATAGGAACCTGTGCACAATAGTAGTGGGCATTTTTGTTATTTAAAAGAACAGATTTTTCCAAAATTAGAAGCATTATTTTTTTTTAAAACAGTACTATGAAATGAATATAAACAAATACAATAAAAGAATCAAGAAAAATATACAAATGCATAAAGAATAGTGTTTTAACTCAGTCAAAATATGTAGAGTTGAGATTAGTAAAAATAGATGAAAATAGGAACCTGAACAAATGAATACAAATGAAAGTGAAAGAAATTTGGTTAATATTTATTATTATGGTCAGATATTAAGGCCATTTTTATAAATAAATTTTGCCAACAAATAGTAAATTTCAGTAGTGTTTAGACTAAGAAGGCAGGGTATACTGGTAGGCAATTTAATATCAAGTTTTAACAATTCATGCATGAAGTTTGGAAATTGGTCATTGATAGGACACTCAAAAAAATTATGGTCCAGAGTATCCTCTGACCCACAATCACAGTACGGCGAACTGACTATGTGGAACCTGGCAAGATGGCTAAGACAACAAGTGTGACCCAGCCGCATTCGGGTTAAGGAAGAAATATATTTTTTAGGCATGGTAGTGTATTTGTGAAACCAGGGCTTAACAGGAATAGAAGGTTGGATTAATGAGTACTGGTGACCTTTTATCAGAGAAGATTTTTTCCATTCAGAAGACCATTGGAGTTGGTACTTAGTTTTTAGAATAGGGAAATGGTCTCTAACCGGAATAGGGATATCACTAACGGACCATGGGCAGTGGCTTCCTTAGCAATATAATCAGCCATGTCATTCCCAGTAATACCGAGGTGTCCCGGTATCCAGGCTAGGACCACTGATGCATGAACCAGTGACATGGAATGCAGTAGGTTCCTGATCGAGCAGATTAGAGAGTCGCTACTGGAATTGAGTGGGGATGCGCTTATTTTTTGTAGTGAGCTAAGCGAGTCTGAAAGGATGAGTGCGTTTTTAATATTTAATGATTTGACGAGTTGAAGAGCTTCTATGATAGCTATGCATTCAGCAGAGAAAATGGAGCATTCTTTGGGAAGTTTGTGTGGGAAACACAATTTTCTGTGAGGAACATAGACACTGGCCCCGCAATGGGAGTCCTGACTGAGTTTGGAGCCATCTGTGAAAAATTTTATGTAATTTGGCCAGTTGTTTTCAATAATTGTGTTAAATTCTGCATTATTTAATTGAGTTGAGTTTTTAATGTTTTTTTTACTTATTCTGATAAATTGATGGACCTTCGGATAGAAAGTAAGGCTTTCATAGGGATATGAGTATAAGGGAAGAGATTCATTGAGATAGGTGTTTCTAGATAAATCCAGGAAAGAATTGTAGCAATCATAAAAAAGTGGAGGGGTATGATTTTTCCAAAATTGATTTGAATTAACCTCATACTTTAACGATTGAAGTATAGGAATTAAGGGATGGGATGTTATTGAACATATTTTGTAAACATATTTTTCTGCCAGGCATCGCCTTCTTATATGTAAGGGAGGTTCGCAACATTCCACTTGCATTGCGTTGATTGGAGAAGATTTCATGGCTCCTAAGACAAGGCGAAGTGATTTTGACTGGATTTTATCTAATTTATGAGAATTTGACGTGGACATTGGATCAAACAGACAAGATCCGTAATCGAGATGGCTTCGGATGAGGGCATTGTATAGAAGTTTTAAAGAAGCTGGGTGGGATCCCCACCACACTCCGGCTAGAAATCTAAGAGGATTGATGTTGCTTTCACATTTTGTAACAACGTGATTTATATGAGAGTTCCAAGTAAGCTTGGAGTCCAAAAACATTCCAAGGAACTTAACTTCCTTCGAGATAGGGATCACTTCATCGCCAAATATTACCTGAATATTCGGAAGCTTTCGTCGACGAGTGAAGATGACAACTTTGCTTTTGGCAGGGGAAAGTTCAAGACCATTAATATTTAACCACGCCAAGAGTTTTCTAAGAGCGTTGTTAATTGCTGATGCTGCGATGAAAAGATTGGCGGATATTTTGTAAAACGTTAAGTCGTCAGCATATTGGAGTACGTTGCACATGAAATTAATAGATTTTTCCAGATCGTATGTGTAAATATTATACAGTATCGGGCTTAAGACAGACCCTTGCGGGAGTCCTTTGAATATTTGTCTTATGTGGGGAGAGGATTCGGATCCATCTACAAAAACAGTTCTCTCGGAGAGCAAATTGATAATAAATTGAACCAATTTAGGAGGAATACCAATCGCCAGTAACTTTTCTTTAAGAATGGGTATATTTACATTGTCGTATGCTCCACAGATGTCTAAAAATACTGCAATACAATATTCGTTTTTAGATAACGCTAATTTGACATCTGTAACAAGAGAGGAAAGGTTGTCAAGGGTACTTTTACCCTTTCTAAATCCAAACTGGGAAGGGGGAAGAATATGATTTTTCTCTACAAACCAGTCTAATCTATTCTTAATCATTCTTTCAGCTACTTTGCAAAGTGTTGAAGAGAGAGCAATCGGTCTGTAACTTGAGCCTAGACTTGGATCTTTGGTACTTTTGCAAATGGGAATGATTTTTTGAATTTTCCAGTCCGGGGGAATAATACCAGAGTCCAGGAAGATATTGATGAGAGAGAGAAAGTAGGAAAGGGAATCATCATCAGTGTGGCGGATGAATATGTTCAAGATTTCGTCATTGCCCGGAGCTGAGTCTTTTAGGTCTTCCGTGGCTCTTTTTAACTCGTCTATGGAAAATGGAGCATCTAACCAAGATGAAGAATTTGGGGAGTAAGATAAAACAGGCACTTCGTCAAGATTAGGTACATAAGGGGGAGCAATTTTGTTAAGAAAGTCAGAAATCCAAATATCAGAATTGTGAGATGACTTCGGCAGGGAAAAGGGAGACCTAAACCTGCGAATCATGGACCAAACCTCCCCCGCCGGAGTAGCAGGGGATATATTAGTGCAGAAATTACGCCAGCTGTTTTTTTTTTTAAAACGAAATGTACGTTTAGCAAAGGCTTGGGCATTCTTGGCTTTCAAGAAATTTTCCATTGTCATCTGTTGGCAGTATGTCTTATTGGCCGCTTTCCTCTCCTTCAGCACTCGAAGGCATTCTTCATCCCACCAGGGGGGAGGGTGAGCCTTCGTGCCTACAGGGGATGATTTGGGAATAGAATTGACTGCAGATTTTAGAATGGAATCAGACCAAGATTTGTAAGAGGAGGTGCAGTTATCTGAAGAAGGGGTAGGCAGGGAAAGGGTGTGACCCTGGACAGATTCTCTAAAATGGCACCAGTCGGCTTTTTTTGTGATAAATTTTGGCTTTCTTTTAAAGAGGTTAGTATTTAACCCTTGAGCCAGATTTATAATGATTGGATAGTGGTCACTGCCGCAGCGGTCTGATGAAGTTCTCCAGGAAATTATTGGATATATACTTGGGGAACAAAGAGTTATATCCACCGCACTAGGGCTCTGCCCAGGCAGACTTAACCTTGTTGGAGATCCGTCATTTAGAAGGCACATGTTCAAGGAGTCCATAAGGTCAATTATTTTGATTCCTGAGGGATCCGTTGATGAAGAACCCCAGAGAGGGGAGTGGGCATTGAAGTCACCCAGAATGACCAGGGGAGAAGATATTTTTCTAAACATGTGGATCCATAATGAAATGTCAAATGGGGTAGAAGGAGGAATGTAGAGGGATACAAACGTAATATTAGAGACAGTAGCTGCCACTAACTGGAAGGATGAATCTGGGGGTTTAATGGAAATAGGGGTGAAGGACAGGGAGTTTTTGATTAGAAGGGCTGCACCACCCTTCCCATCAATGCGGTCGTCCCGCAGACATTGGTAGCCACTCACCTTGAAGAGCTGAGATGGTTTAAACCAAGTCTCAGAGATGGCAGCAATAGAAATTGTGTGTAATTGTAGAAGGCGGATGAGGTCAGCCTTATTGGAGAAGGCGCTTCTACTATTCCACTGAAGAATCCCTGCTGTCAGGGCAGCCATTGGAAACAAGAGAATTTAAGGAGGAGAGTAAAGAGGCAGCGTTGGACGGTAGGGAATTATTGTTATTAATTATAGAGATAAGTAACATGATGAGAGTTTGAATAATATTAGAATTGTCATTAGAAATGATGTTGTTTGAGGAATTGGGATGTGAATCAGGGATAAAGGAATTGCAGTTCAAAGAATTGGTGTTAGGAAAGACGGTATTTTGTGGAAATGGGGAGCTGATGTTACCATTTGGGAACAAGAGCTGGGAGTTATGGCCAAGATGATCATATCCGGGGGATTTAAGAGGACGAGAAGCAGATTTTGTCATTACAGTCTTCCTGTATGACGAGTTTGGAGAAGTAATGTTTTGAGATAACTGGGGTTGAGAGGCGACTTCAGCAAAAGATTTTTTAGAGGGAGCTATTATTTTAGAAGCGTGGAAGTATGATACGCTATTGGAAGCCATATAACTTTTAATGTTTTTTTGGCGTGAAAGTTCGGGGCAGGATGGATTTATGGCTGTATGAGAGCCTGAGCAGTTGATGCAGGTAGGGGGATTGGAAAGGGAGGGGCATTGCTCTGCTAAATGACTTTCTGCACATTTAAAGCAGCGAGGAGAAGAACGGCATGATTGCTTGGAATGGCCGAACCGACAACAGTTAAAACATTGAATTGTCGGGTACGAATAAATTTCCACTGGGAGAGAGTTGTGGAAAAGGTATACATGAGAGGGAAGAGATTGGCCTTCAAATGTAAGAACTACAGTTTGGGAGGGTTTCCAAACTATAGAATCGGAAGTCTTATCTTTATAATTCAGCCGCCTAATCTTTAAAACTTTCCCCGAAGATGCTGGGATAATAAGTTCCGTGATAAGTTCTTCCTCGGATAGGTCTGTAGGGATACCTCTCACTAGACCCATGCGGGAGACATTAAATGAAGGGATGTAAGCCTTGTATTTTTTGGCAGAGAGGAAGTCAATGGAATTTATAAATTTATTGGCATTGAGTGCAGTTGTGAACTCTACACAAATGCGGAATCTTCCTTCCGATCTGATACCACCTGGGGAAATGCCAAGTGGTTTTTTTCCTATAAATTTACCAAAATCAAGGGGATGCAGTGAGTGGCCTTGTGTGTTATTTTGCACATACACGATGAAGGGGGCTTTTGCTGAAGTCGGGTACAGTGAAGCGAGTGGAGGAGCGACAGTCTCTACAGGAACTGTAACCTGAGAAGATTCCTTTTTTGGAAGGACGCTGACTTTTCTTTTTTTGGGAGTAGAGGAATCAGTCATTATTTCAACCTCGCTAGCAATGTCATGTTCAAAATTAACAGGGTCAGGATCAGGGGGGACGGGATCTGGTGGTTTCTTCCCCATGGCAAAGGACATTGGGGCAAAAAGGAATGTATATTAATATAAAATAACACTTACTGGACTTGGTCAGCAATAAAGGCACTCAAAGAGGACAAAAAATATAGTTTTAACCTACAAAAGGCAATAAAATTAGATTTTTTTTGTATTCGAACGGAAAAAGACAAGAGAGTTCTTCAACTGTCAAAGTTCAAATCTCGTGCTTCTTCTACAATTCAAGATATTTACGCTTTGTTCCAGTTCATTTTTTTGTGTATTGAGGTACCTAATTGATTTCTTAAAACCTTTTGCTAATAATGAACATAATTGTTTTTCGTTTGCATTGTTAATGATTTAATAAATGTGTCTAATGTGGTGTGCCTTGGATATAGCATTCGATAACTACTGTTTAGGTAATATGTGATCAATTACAAAACGTGTCATCATAACCGTCAGCTTACAGCAATGTCATGGACCTTCTTAACACAGCAAGTGTTTCCATCCAGACGGAACCAAGGACTCTAGAAGGAGACGGAGGTGAAATGCCGGATGGGGTAGTAGATATAGACTTGCAGAAAGGTAAGAAGGAATGTTTGAAGTACTGCGAAAGTGTTAAAGCGGAGAGTCATAATTTGAAAATATATACAACTGAATATAAAAATGTTAAACCTATAGTTATTTTTATTGTTCTCTCTTCCTCCAACAGAACAAAATTCTACTAGAAGGAAACGCTACACGGCTAAAGATGATACGATAAATAAAAGGAATTCGGAAACCTTATTTTGTTCCGAATGTCAGTTTTCGTGCACTGGCAAACAGGATTTAAAGTTACACATGCTGACGCCCATTGGAGATAAACGCTTGCCATTTTCCGAAATCAAATATTCAAGCATTCGTAAAAACGAATTAAAGAGAAACCGTCGAACGCATTCTGGTGAGAAGCCATTCTCATGTTCTGCATGCAATGATTCGTTTTCTCAAAAATCACATTTAAAGAGCCACATACTTACGCACTGTGGCAAGAAACCTTTCTCTTGTTCTGAGTGCAATTATTCATGTCAGTATAAAACTAGTTTAAATAGACACATGCTTAAGCACTGTGAAGAAAAACCTTTCAATCGTTCTAAATGCAATTGTTCGTTTTCTCAAAAATCACATTTAAACACTCACACTATCTTAAAACATTCTGGCGAGAAACCTTTCTCTTGTTCTGAGTGCAATTATTCATGTCAGTATAAAACTAGTTTAAATAGACACATGCTTAAGCACTGTGAAGAGAAACCTTTTACTTGTTCCGAATGCAGTTATTCGTTTACTCAAAAATCATATTTAAACACTCACACTATCTTAAAACACTCTGGCGAGAAACCTTTATCTTGTTCTTAGTGCAATTATTAATGTCGGCGTAAAACTAGTTACATAACTCATAAAAACACATGCTTAAGCACCGAGTTAAATATTTCACTCGTTATGAATGCAGTTATTTTTATGCGAGAAAGTCACAAAAGGACACACGTACTGAAGCATTTTGAACAAAACAAATTAATTTTTGTTATTTGTTTTTGGAGTGTTATGCCGTGTTGCGCTAACTCCTTCTTTAGCCAACGTTTCGGACAGCATTGCAGTGTCCATCATCAGGGCAGATGTGTTCAAACTACAAATTAGTCTATTTATCGCAAACTAGTTGCACCAACTAAATTTTTTTATCAGATTATATTAACTTTAGAAAACGGGCATTCTATAAATATTTACTTTTATTGGATGAACAAAGTTTATAATTAAATAAAGCGATTAACGCAATGGAATACATAAAACATATTATTACAGCTAGTTACAAAAAGCTTTGTTTTAGCAAAACTTTAAAGAAGAAAATCAATAAATTATGATTTTAGAATTTGTTTTTCTTTTTCCCGGTACATCTTTTTATACCTTGAATAGTAATTACAAATATTATTAATTTATCATAGTCCCAATAAAACTGTTATTTGATCGGTTAGAAAGTTGAAAATGCAAAGATTATAGTTTGTATCAAGCTAAAAAATATTGGCGATTCCTAAACGAAAATTTGAAACAGAAAAATCAGAAAAATATACGGTCACGTAAGACTTGAACCCAGGACCCTAAGCTAATGGGACCCTCTCTCCTTCGGTAATATTTAACTTTATTATAGTATATTAAGTTATTCCAAAAAATAAAAATAATGAAAAAAGGAAGTTATTGGGTTAAGATTGTACATCTCTAGAAAATGTTGATTGGAAAACACAGTGAAGCATAAATGTACAAGGGTCACGAGGACAACAATACTTGACAAACTGTCCCTAAGTAATGTCAAATATGTCAACGATTGAGCGTTGTTCGCAGTTCAATAAGCAGTAGTCCTTTCTTTTGGAGCATATAACATCGTGTGGATGAGATCTCACACGAGTACATATTGCTAAGAATGGTTAAAGGGCCCCTTGTTGGAAACCAGTGTGTAGAGTAATTTGCTAGCTCAGTGTGTAATGGTAGACAGATGAGGACTCGGATCCATCAGGGGTGGGGGACTTACCGGCTCATTTCTTCGTCTCTCAGGTCAGGGATTGGTAAGGTCAAATACAATTAGAACTCAAGAATATAAAGGACACAGGTATATTAATACTCTCTAAAGAAACACATGGTCGAACAGAATCTAAACACTCTCTCTCTGGGAACGACCGGGTGAAACGGTGAATTATTACATGAATTTAACGTTGAACACAAGTGGGTTATAATGGAGGTGCTTACAGGTTCTCAGGGTCTCCTTGATGAGGGGGCATGACTTGCCGTGCTGGAAGTGGCCCGCGCTCCGAGGGGAGCTGCGGTTGGTTTGGTTATCCACGCACTTAAGAATTCGAAACATGATTGTGAATTGGCAGCGCGGAATATTTAGTTACATTCAAGAACGAGACCGATATTAACAAATGCGTAATTCTACGCGTCATTGTTGCGAGCGTTCAAATTGTACGGTGGCCTGCGTGCGTTCGAAGCTGAGCTCAGGTCGTGACTCCGGTGCGGAGCACGCGTGTGTCCGAGGCAAGAGAAGGATTGGAACTGGGGCGTGGGGCACGCGGCGAGACCATTTGTTTGGTGGAAGGGGTAACACGTGCATTTAACATGACCGTGGCCATGGGGTAAAGTGGGGTGACTAGTTGCTAAGCGTTCGTATTACGTAACAATATATAAATGTATATATTTTCTTAGTTAAATATTATCTTAGATAAATTATCATTTAACAGCATCATACATCTTCTCATGCTATGCTGGATATCCATCTAGGTCTCTTGACATTTTCAACGTTGGCCTTAAAGATTTCAAAAGTCATTTTAGGTAAGAACTCTAAAATATTGGTTATTGTAAAATGTTTCATTTAAAGCATTGTATATTTCATGTGTATTGTAATAGGATTAACATAAGAAAGAAATAACCAAAGAACTCATTCAAACACCTAAAACAAACACAGCATTTGGTCAAAGAAATTGCAAATACATTGCGTCTTAAATATATGTATAACCTACCTGAAAAAAACAAGAAAATCGAATAATATTAACAAATACAAAATCCTGATCAAACAATGGATCATCGAAAAAGGTCGTGCAATAATTAGTCACCTCACCCAAATATAATCCTTTATCTCATTATTGTTACCACTACCTACCAACATGAACATTTTTGTCAAATATTTTTGCTTTATTGAAAAATGTACTTTATTTTAATATTATAAAATATTTGTAAACTAGTCTGTCTCGGTACAGGATTTCCTAGTGAGACAGGCAAAGCCAAAAAAATATATGTAAACCTTTTTATATAGATGCACATAATAAATAAAATAAAATAAATAAATTGAATCAATCTGTAATACACAAAAAAATATTATTCACATAGAATAAAGTTATTCCTAGGAACTAGCATCATTGGTTCCTTGGACGTCGGTGAATAGTACGGAAACACGCCAAACATGTGCCCAACATTTGAAACTGGTTGACACATTAGTACTGTTCGTTTCTATAACTCGTTCTCGGGATCTTGAGCTCGGCTGTGGAACGATATGCAAGCCTAGGTGTTTCCTCCTTCCTGCAACATGGGGGTCAAGACTCATGTTCACTCCGTACGCAGCATCTCCAAAGATGACATAGTCCCTTAGGATATTATTTTCCTCAGGGCTTCCTTCGTAGAATGTAAGAAAAAAAATCCACAAAATTTTCTAATTGCAATTATTCGTACTGTCAAAAGTAAACTTACAGCTGAAATGAGAACGCACTCTGCAGGAAAACCTCTAGAATTCTCCGAATGCAATTATCAGTGACGGACATAATAAACTATACAATAAACATATATACAAATTAAAAACTTTTTCTAAATTTTTTCTCTCTCTTTTCTTTTATA
The DNA here is from genome assembly GCA_026573805.1 of Hesperophylax magnus. Taxonomy (NCBI): domain Eukaryota; kingdom Metazoa; phylum Arthropoda; class Insecta; order Trichoptera; family Limnephilidae; genus Hesperophylax; species Hesperophylax magnus. Next base: position 3,601,334 of record JAIUSX010000059.1, read on the forward strand.
TTATATACCTACATTTAAATGCAACTTTATACCTACAATAATTAATATTTTATTATTTTTTTTAACTTAACATTAAAAAGCTCTTACTTTCTCTGTATCACGCAGTAAATCATGCAAAATATAAAACAATGTAAAAGCCTATCAGGGTGTTTATTATTAATAAATTAAAATGGATAACATTTCCAATCAAATATTTTGGAATAGCATCGAGCAGGATAAATAGTTTGTAAATATAAGACATTGGAGTAGATGGAGTTTGATTCCCGGGAACCAAACTCCATCCACTCCAATGTCTTATATTTACAAACTATTTATTCTGTTTTCTTAAGATATCAAATTTGATTTAATTTCAATAGATTTCAGCAATATGTGCATAGTTTATATTATGATATTTAACTTATAAATTAACTTCCTCTACCGAGCTAAGATGGTTATTTGTAAATATAAGACATTGGAGTGGATGGAGTTTGATTCCCGAGAACCACTAGAGGCCAAAATTATGAATTAAGCTTATATGTCTAGATGCGATACCGTACTCCGTGCTTCAATCCTCCTAGACCTGTATTTCAGTGTAATTAGTTATAGTATATTTATATGATTTTTGTGGATTGCTATTGCCTCCGTAATGAGCTTGATGCGTTTTGGGTCTCTCTAGGACTCAGGAAATAAATTAAAAAATAGATTGCCGTGTTCAAGGAGTATGTGTTGATAATATTGATTACGCAGATGCTATGGTTCTTCTAGCACCGTCACTTAGCGCACCAAATATGTGAAGAATTTGCAAAAAATCATAACCTAGTATATAATACGTCCAAATCAATCGTTATGGTTTAATGTCATGATGGTCAGCATGGCTAGATGAAAAGAAAATGGATGTTAGTTGTGGCGTCAAATACCTGGGACATATTATCACAGACGACCTGAAAGACATCGAGGATATGAAAAAGCAAAGAAGAGCGATATCCGTTAGAGCAGGTATGCTGTCAAGGCGTTTTCACTTTTGCAGTACAAACGTGAAAAAGATACTTTTCAACGCATTCTGCACTTCGCTGTACACGTCAGAACTGTGGGTGGATTACACTGCATCCCAATGGCATAAGCTAAAAGTCGTTTACAATAATGCTTATCCCCAACTATTTCGCCTTCCGAGAGGTATTCCTAGGAGTATGTTCCTAGAGGGACGAGTACACTCTTTCAGAGCGCTTCTCCATTACCACATGGGAAGCTTATGGCGCAGACTACGCCAATCAAGTAACAAAATCATCACTGCCATGGTTGCCTGGATGGAGTCCCCCCTGATGGCCCTCTGGAGACGGGATATGTCCAAATATCTTCCATAAACGGCTGCTTACACTCATTTTTGTGTTTATCTTTTTAACATAAATTCCGCTTTTTTGTGCCTATCGGAATCGCCTACGTATTATTATTTTTTTATTTCAAAATATGGAATGTATTGCATTGCACTACCCCTGCATACATTCTGGAGTTAATTAAAGTATTATTAAAGTATATGCAGGTCCTGCACATAACACCCGGCTTCTGAGAGTCTTTCTTGACTGGCTTCGACGCGCTTTAAATGGTCCCTTAAATTTACACCAATCATATCAATGTTCGGCATGTTGAGATGTTTTCTTCCGTTGAAGGAGACTAGATTATCATATCTACATCCTGTATTATATAAATGGAAAGGATTATGGAGATAAGTCAATTAATTGGCATTGATTATTATAATTAATTTATATTATTTACGCCCCAATGAGTTTAAACATTATTAAGATACATTTGTTTACTATTGAAATATCACTAATGATATAGGTTCTGAGCCATACACCAAGAAAAGATAAATTTACACAATATTATTATATGAAAGTAGAGTAGCGACGAAAAATAATTGCAAGAATATATAACACATACAATTTATATTATGTGGTCATTACATTAGTGTTGAGAAATCATTGTGAAATACATATTGAGCATAGTCAAACAAACATGGCGGAGATTGCGATGTTGGAGATGCGGGTTTTGATATACTACGATACAGGATCAACTTTGTCATCAATGGAGGGCATTGTTAAGGACATGAAACATCATTGGAGAGGTCGTAATGCTATCATTCCATTTTCAAAAAACAAGATATGGATGCTACTCCGAAATATTTGATTGAAAATGTTATCCATTTTAATTTATTAATAATAAACACCCTGATAGGCTTTTACGTTTTATATTTTGCATGATTTACAGAAATTCCTAGAAAGACCCAAAACGCATCAAGCTCATTACGGAGGCAATAGCAATCCACAAAAATCATATATATATATAAAAATCATTGAAAGTGAAACAGCGGTCTACAGGAAGTAATGCGGAAACCCCTGTTCGCGGTAATAGTTCCACTGCACATAGTATGACCCTAAGTGATGAATCTAAATTAATGATGTCTCATATAGACCGTAAGTTAGATGAAGTTTTAAAAAATCTTAAAAACGAGCTATTTGTATACCTTAACTCACAAATAGTGGAAGAATTAGGGGACATCAAGGTAAAGTTAAGTCATTTCGATGAACTCAAAACATCCCTAGAATTCTTTTCCACGGAGTACGACAGACTGAACAAAATATGCAAAGAAAATGAAGCAGAAATTAAAAAACTTAATGCTGAGAATTTTCGTCTACAACAGAGCCAAGAGGTACTTATGAATAAATTTAATGATATCGAGCAGACGAACAGGAACTGCAATGTGGAGATCCAGATGGTTCCTGAAAAGAAGGATGAAGTTATCAAAACGTCAGTGCTAAAATTGTGTACTGCCGTCAACTACACATTAAAGGAAGATGATATTAAGTCCTGCCACCGAACACCTCATCATCCGAATGCCGTTCCAGGTTCTCGACCTAAAAATATTATTCTAGCTCTACCCAGCCCTCGTATACGCGACGAACTACTATCAGCAGTGAAAGCTTTTAATCGTTGGAATGCTGATAACAAATTGAATCGCCAACATCTTGGATTCCCGGACTCTTCCCCCATTTATGTATGCGAACATCTATCTCCACACAACAAGGATATACACGCAGCTGCTAGGCGCGCCGCCAAAGATCTTCGCTACAAGTACGTGTGGGTCAAGCATGGGCGCGTTTACTTAAGAAAAGATGACACTTCTGCTTCAGTGCTAGTAAAAAACAAGGATTCACTCCTTAAACTATCTCAGTAATCCTCCGTGTTTTAACTGATTGTATACATATGTCTTATAAAATACAAAATGGATCTGAAAATTTTCTACCAAAACGTTAGGGGAATTAAAACTAAAACGAATGACATAAAAAATGAAGTTATAATCAATAATTACGATGTAATCTGCTTCACTGAAACTTGGTTAAATTCATCAATATTCAATAATGAATTGTTTGACGAGCGTTACCTAGTTTTTCGGAGAGATCGGGAATCCACTAACTCTACATCTAGAAAAGGTGGGGGGGTATTAGCAGCAGTCAATAAAAAAATAATAACAATTCATAAATCATCTTGGGAAAGTGGTGGAGAAGATTTATGGTTAATGATAAAACCGCATGAAAATTCGAACTCATTCATCTACATGTGTGTACTATACATTCCCCCTAATCTATCTGTCGATGATTACTGTAATCGAATCAAAAATATTCAGGATATTTATTTGCAACACATTAATCCCAAATCTCAATTTATAATCATTGGTGATTTTAATCAACCTGAAATTAAATGGACACCTGACATAGCATATTATAAAAAAATACTAGCTCCATCTAATTACTCTAGTCACAAAGCTCACTGCCTTGTCAATTTGATCTCAGTGTGTAACCTTCACCAATTTAATCATTTACCTAACAAAAATTTTAATATTCTCGACCTTGTTCTATCCGATAAAACCAATATTAATATTTCAGCCACAGCTAACTTATCGAAAATCGATCACCATCATCCCTGTTTTGAAATAAATGTAAATTTAGAAAAAATGCAATACTTACAAGAAAATCGCTCTCCTGTCAAACATAACTTCAAGAAAGGTAATTATGAAAGATGTTGTCATGATCTAACAAATGTAAATTGGATCTCACTTTTCAGCAACTGTCATCTCAACAATAAGGTACAGTTATTCTACAATATTCTATGGGAAATTATAGATAAACACATTCCAAAAAAAAAAACTAACATAAAAAATCACTATCCCAATTGGTTTAGCGAATCTCTAAAAATGCTCCTCAAAGAGAAAAATAAGGTTAGACTACGTGCTAAAAAACACAATAACCCAAGAGACTATGCCGAGTTTGCTACTCTTAGAAAAAGATCAAAAAAAATACTTAAAGAATGCTACACAACCTATATTAACCTAGTTGAGCAAGGGATAAAAGATAATGTAAAGACTTTCTGGGCGTATTCTAAATCATTGCGTAATACAAATTCTATTCCAAAAATAATGTATATGGATTCAATGTCTGCAAATAATGGACAGCAGATTGCCAACATGTTCTCTAATTATTTTGGATCAGTTTATACTCAGTCGAATCCCACATCAAATACTTTCGGACTAAATGCTGCTCTATTCAACCAATTTAGTCTTAGTAAACTTAATGTAAGCATGGGATCAATCAAATCCTGTTTAGAAAAAATTGATATACATAAAGGCCCAGGACCAGACAAAATACCTCCCTTGTTTGTCAGACGTTGCTCTAGCTCGTTGATTAAGCCACTTTTCATTATATTTAACGAATCATTATCTACAGGAACTTTCCCAGATTTATGGAAAAATGCACATATTGTTCCAATACATAAATCTGGTGATCAGTCTTTTGTGAAAAATTATCGACCAATCAGTGTTTTATCATGTTTTGCAAAAGTTTTCGAATCTATAATGTATAATTTCATATTCACACACTTTAAACCACAATTATGCATTAATCAACATGGATTTGTTCCCAATAGATCTATTAATTCTAATCTTCTTGACTTTTGTGATTACGTTTGCAATGCTTTTAACGAAAGAACTGAAGTAGATACCATTTACACAGATTTTAAAAAGGCATTTGATAAAGTAAACCATTCTATTCTACTACAGAAGCTTGATCGTATAGGTATCCACGGTGATCTATTAAGATGGCTTAAATCTTACTTGGAAAACAGAACACAGTTAGTACTTATAAATGGGTATGAGTCACCTCCCATAATTGTAACCTCAGGTGTACCTCAGGGGTCCAATCTAGGCCCTCTGCTTTTTTTAATCTTTATTAATGACCTTGGCCCCATGTTACGCTGCCGTTTTGTTTTATTTGCTGATGACCTCAAGATTTACCGTAAAATTTCCACTGATTCTGATCAAGTTATGCTTCAAGAAGATCTTTACACACTACATAGCTGGTGTACTCAAAATGATATGTTTCTAAATATTGATAAATGTTACATTATAACCTTCACTCGTAACAGAAGAAGAAAGAATCGTGCATATTTCATTAATAATGTTCAATTAAATGCAGTCACCACTATTAGAGATCTAGGAATCACACTTGATTCAAAATTTAAGTTTGATGTACATATCAGTGATATCACGAGTAAATCCTTGAAAATGGTTGGTTTTATACATAGAATATCGAAACCATTTAAAAATACCCAATCCATTATAACCTTGTATCACTCGTTGGTCAGAAGCAAATTGGAATATGGTAGTGTTATCTGGAACCCACACTACTTGAAATATTCAAAAACTATTGAATCTGTACAAAAAAATTTTCTAAGATTGTTATCCTTTAAACTTGGACTAAGTTCCGTACTGCAGTCTTATGAGGAACGACTCCAATACTTTAACTTTACGACCCTGGATAAAAGAAGACAATTTGCTGACTTAATATGTCTACACAAAATTATTCATGACAAGCTTGAAGCAACTGATTGTGTGAGCAATATTCTTATTAAAATTCCTAATAGACGTAATCTAAGGAATCATAATATATTCCATCTAGAATTATTTAAGAACAATATTGCATACTTCAATCCATTATCTAGAATGTGTCGTCTGTACAATTCTATTGAGTGTAACAACATAGATATATATGCAAATAGTCTCACTTATTTTAAAAAGCAAATTAGCAATAGATTGTGAATGTTTGTTTGTTTTTTTTTTATTTACTCTACTTGTTTTCTGTTTTTATTTTTGTTTCTTTTGTTTTTTGGATCATATATGAATCTGTATTTTTTGTTTTTGATATCTCTTTTTTTGCCTTTTTCACGTTTTGCTGTTTATATATTTTTTTGTTAATACATAGTGTATAATGACACTTAAACTGTGCATGATGTGAACATTTTTAAGTGGACTGTTGACATTTCCTTTTTTTTTGCAGCGCTTATCTAATGTTTTTTTTTCTCTTGTTAATAGTCTGTAAATGTTCCTCAACAATAAATAAATAAATAAATAAATAAAATATCTATCTTAGCTCGGTAGAGGAAGTTCATTTATAAGTTAAATATCATAATATAAACTATGCACATATTGCTGAAATCTATTGAAATTAAATCAAATTTGATATCTTAAAAAAAGAGAATAAATAGTTTTAGATTCAACTTAAAACAGCACACTCCACTGCAATCTTCGATTATACATTTGCCCTGATGACGACGGACCCTGCAACGTTGTCCGAAACGTTTGCTAAAGAAGGAGGGATCGCACCAGGCCACAATACTTAAAAAATAAATGAAGAGAAGTCAGTTTAAAAAAAAAAAATTATCTATTGAATTAATTAATGCCGTATTGGAATTTTACATGGCAAAGCGAAGTTAACAGTCTACAACGGAGTCCTGGTACCTACCCTGATGTATGGAAGTGAGGCATGGAACTGGCAAAGAAAGTATGAAAGTAGATTGAATGCCGTTGAAATGAGATCACCATGAAACCGATCACGTAAAACTATGTATGATCGTGAGGGGAATGTGGAGATCTTCAAAGAGTACAAGGCTGAGGTAAGCGTCATGAGTAAGATTAAGAAAGGGACGCTTAGATGGTTTGGGCATGTATAGCGAATGAGCGAAGAAAGGAGTGTAAGGAGAATATATAATGCAAATGCGAATGGCAGCAGAAGTCGGGGATGCCCGAGGAATACATGGCACGATCAAGTGAATCAGATATTCGAGTCGGGCCGTGTCAAGTGTCAGAATAATAGAAGAGTATGTATGAATGTAACCTAGTTGTTTGGCGGTCCGTCCTCTCTGCCTACCCCTGCGGGGAAACGGCGTGTTGGTTAGTTGGTATTATTATTTATTTCGGAACATAGAATTAATGAATTCGCCTGCATGATGAGACACCGGGTCACTGGAGTCACCCCTGAGTGAGCGCTGGGCCCGAACTCTACTATACAAATCTTATCAACTTATGGAACTTTACTAATCTCCCAAAATCCTGTAAGAAAAAATATTCACGGGCTCCAAAAATGTTCTTAAAAGTAAAACGAACCGTCGCTAAAAATATGCTACAGAGAAATAATTTTTAATCCTAGAAAGACATTGTGATTATGAATTACCAGGCTGTTAGATGTTTATTTGGAATTTTGCATTTCATATGTGGGAAACTAACATTCTTTTGTGCTAATGTTAAATTTAAGAATGGTGAGAAAAATAATCTTAAGTCTAAGTTATTCAAAATGGGTATTATCGCATTCATTCTGGAATGAACAACCACAAGAAAACAAATAGAGTAACTAAATGCAAAAAAAAATTCCAGTTTTTTACAATTTTTAATAAATAGGTTAATACATAATACACTCATTTATTTTAATCCAAATAACACAAATGATATTACACACCTAAATTAAAGTAATTTTCAAGTTGATTGTGATGAATTCCATTAATTTTTTCACATGGCATTTCTAACGGCAGTTCATTTATAACATTTGCACATAGTTGACATTATTTGTCTCTTGAGTTCAACCGCACGCCTGTGAAATGATTTGTCCGTCTCCGTGTTTCCTTCTTCCTACATTATCATGTGTCACAAGCAAATAGAAGTCATTTAACGATAATCACAGAATATTCCAAAATTTGTTATTTTGACTTTACAATAAAAAGGTTTTTCTCCACTGTGAGTTCGCATATGTCTTGTCAATTGTTTCCTTTTATTACAATAGTTACAGTCGGGGCATGAAAAGGGTTTTTCTCCAATGTGAGTCAGCAAGTGAATTTTTAGATTTCCCTTTGTTGTACATGAATAGTTGCAGTCTGAACAAGAAAAAGGTTTCTCTCCACTGTGAGTCAGCATGTGTCTCGTCAAATTACGCTTTGTTAAAGATGAATAGTTGCAGTCAGGACAAGAAAAAGGTTTTTCTCCACTATGTATCAGCAAGTGACATTTAAGGTTTCCTTTTGTAATAGATGAAAATTTGCAGTCGGGACACGTAAAAGTTTTTTCTCCAGTGTGAGTCAGAAAGTGTCTCATCAATTGTCCCTTTGAAATACATGAATATTGACAGTCAGAACACGAAAAAGGTTTCTCTCCACTGTGCGTCAGCATGTGTATCTTTAAATGTCCCTTTGTAATACATGAAAAGATACAATCGGGACATGAAAAGGGTTTTTGTCCACTGTGAGTCAGCATGTGTCTCTTTAAACTACTCTTTGTTGTACATAAATAGTTGCAGTTCAAACATGAAAAAGGTTTTTCTCCAGTATGGGTGCGCAAGTGGACTTTTAAGTTGGACTTGAGCAGAAGTTACAGTGGGGACAAGAGAATCGTTTTTTCCCCGGATGCGTCTTCAGAGCAGTCAATAAGCCTGCAAAAGATAACGGAAAATAGTTTAAAAGTAAACAGGTGGGTCCAAATGAAAATGTATCAGTTTTGTGCTTTTATTTGTTTAATTTATATGGGGAGAAAAATAATAAGGTAAATGATTGATAAAGATTCTTTTTCTAAATCCTTCAGCTTAATGCTGAACCAAGTCCATTTCGACCAGTCCAGTCTAGTTTGGTCGTGTAACTGGTATAAAAATACGGATGTATTAAATTTGTTTCCTTACAAACCTCTCACCGACACAATTCTTTCTATAAAAACATCCCTCCCAAAAGTCACAATCGACAGTCTGAAAATGATTGAGGAAAACTTGAAAAATGATGAAGGCCCATACGATTAATTTCCTTAAACAAGTTTCTCATGTTTTTCCTCACTAGAGATATCCTGTATTGAGATAGTAAAGATGAAAGTAATTGCTAATACAGAATATTAGCAATTATAAGTAGGTACAAAGGGTAAGGCTCATAGCGCACTAGCGGCTGGGCCGCAGCGGCCAGGTCGCGGCGGCCATCGAGATAGATACATTATTATGAAATCGCCATAGAGCACGCGCACCTGGCCGCACGCGGCCAGCGGCCACACCAAGCCGCAGCGGCCAGCGAGATCGAAGCGACGCATTTGCGGCCAGTGTTCAGTCGCTGGCCGCTGCGGCCACTGAGATCTATTGCATTGTAGTTAAATCACCATTGTGCGCGCACTAGCCGCGGCGGCCGCACGTATTGTGGAACTACAGCGTGATTTGTGATCATCGCGATGTCTTTCGACCCGGAAAGATTTATAACCGAGATTGAGACAAGGAGGGCGTTGTGGGACATGTCCTGTGAAGACTACGCCAACCGAGACTTAAAAAGGATGATGTGGGAAGAGATTATAGAAATATTTGGTAAAGAAAAATTAACAATAACAGAAAAAAAACGAACTCGGTAAGAAATGTTTATTTTATTGTGTTCTCAGAGCTACTCGATTTTGCCACGGGAGTTGTCCTTCACCCACGAAGTAGTCAGCAAATAGATCTCTGTTTTGTGTAAATGTTCTATTTCCTCTTGAAAGCTGGCAGGGAGGTATTCCTTCAATAGTCGGGGGAATATACAACGTGTCTTCGAATTTGTACCCATCTCGCTCCCGTACATAGTTATGAAGGACGCAACATGCTTTTATGATTGCAACAGCAAATTCTCTGTGTACATCAAGAGGACGATGAAAAATTCGCCACTTGTTGGCTAGTATCCCGAAAGTACATTCTATGTACCGGCGCGCACGGGAAAGGCGGTATTTAAAAATTCTTTTCTTGTCTGTCAAATTTCTTCCGGCATATGGTCTCATTATATTTTCTGACAAAGAGAATGCTTCATCGCCAACTATGACAAAAGGCAGAGGCACACCTGTTTCAGTTATCGGTCTCTTGTCTGGCATGTCTAAATCATTATTTGTAAGTTTTTCATAAAAATGCGAGTTCTTGAATACCGATGAATCGCTGCATTTTCCATATGCGCCGACGTCTATGCATATAAATTTGTATTTGGCATCGCATATAGCCATCAGCACAATAGAGAAATAGTTTTTGTAGTTATAATATAGTGACCCTGTATGGGTCGGCTGAATGACTTATGTGCTTTCCGTTCACAGCTCCAGTACAGTTAGGAAATTGCGAACTGTCCCTAAATCCTTCACTTATTTCTAGCCATTTGTCTCTATCAAGTTTTGGAAAGGCAATGTCTTTTATATTTTGCCATATGGCTACGCAAACCTCGAGTACAATTTCTCGAACAGTTGTGTGTCCAATGCGAAATGAATGATTTAGTTCTCTGAAGGAGCATCCAGATGCTAGGTATCTGGAACAAACAAACACGTTATGATAACTTTTTTTTTTTAATTTCCAGGTAAGTCACTCCAAAAAAAATGGAAAAATATAAGGGACTCATTCCTCAGGGAGCTACGACGTGTCAAAGGCGCAAAAAGTGGCGACGCAGCGAAACGTAAATCTCCCTATGTATATTTTCAACACCTGATGTTCCTTAAAGATACGGGGGAACCGAATACAACAGAATCGAACTTAAATGATGCGGAAAATATAGTCCCTCCCACCCCCGAATCAGTATCTCAAGGACAACCAAGATCAAAGAAGAAAAAGGAAGACAATAATTTCGACAAAGAAGATCTTGTTTCGGTTTTAAAAGAAAGCATAAATTCAAGAATTCAACGTGAATCAGTTCTCGAAGACGACAATGACAGATTATTTATGCTTTCCTTAGTAAAGGATTTCAAAAAAATACCCGAATCCGCGAAGCTGACAACCAAGATGGAAATTATTAATCTAATCCACCGAGCTCAAAGTGGAGGCAGATATACCAACCATCAGGAATATCAACAGGGATATTTTACTAAGCAATCGGATAATGGACCACTTCCCACAATGAGCTGTCGCCCTTCTCTGTCACGTCCCAGTGAACTGCCGCCTCCATTGGATTCAGGAAGAGAAGAAAATTCTATCCAATCACCCGAATCAGACTACTCTCAGGCCTCGCAAGATTCAGAAATAATTGAAACGTTTTTTAATAATTATTGAACAACTGCACCTTTGATTATGATAATATAATACTTAAATACTTTTATGTACCTACTTGTTTCACCTATCTACCTGCATCCTTCTTCATAAAACAGACACTGAGATAAAAAGAAATAATTTGAATAAAAGTAGATAGGCATAGGCTTACCTTAAAGTTACAACAAGTTTTTCCTTGGCAGAAATGCAGGGGCGAAATTTAGTTACAGTGCCGGTGATTGATGGACTTAATTTTCTTAACAGTTCTTCAAACGAAGACTTGCTCATCCGCAAATAATTAAAGAACTTGTCATCATATTGCTGAAGGTCGGTGAAATAAGTATGAAATAATCCCTTTGTTCACCTTTCACGTAGCAAGGGATGAACCCATTTTTTTTTCCTTTTCTTTTCCCGCTTCTTACTTATAAGATACAAAAGCACTGCTATTTCCTCAACGTCCATTTTGAAGCGCGCTGTATGTGCAACCATAAATATACCACTCTCTAGATCGATATCTTCGGGCTTTTTGTATGTAACGGAATTATACAGTACTTAACCACAGATATACAAGCAGCATACAAGCAGTACCTACCGTGCGGAGCAGAGCAGTAGACAAGGTAGAGGAAACTCAAGGCCATTTAAAAAAAGATGCGACCATAGACAACATAATTGCTCTCCGCCTACTCTATTCATTCACTAGCCAAAAAAAACTATTATAAAAATAAAAATGTCCTTGAAGCAGAAAAATGTCGAAATGTTTTCCAAGGGCAAGGTTCATCTGACTAAGAAAATAAACTTTTACAGTGCATTTCCTTAAGATGAAACTTGTTAATCTGAGAAGAAGAAACCCGAAGTGACAAGAAATTTGCAAAAACACTGAAGAAAATTTCCAAAACATGATTGTCCGACAGTACGACGAAGAATTCCGACATTTTTCAGCCTCATGAACTCATGGTTACATATGTTTAAAAATCTTTAATTTCACCAAAACAATAAGATAATACAGGATAACACTAATCAATAACATGAATAAGTTTATCGATATAATAAATAACATTTATACGTTGTGGAGGAAGACATATGCCAAGTATGAAGCATTGTTCAAAACACCGAACGAATAACCTAAAAACTGTCAATTCACTTTAAACTTGAACTTACGTAGGTAGGTTGAATATATGTTTGTAACTCGCTAACACTATACTGGCTTATATTGTATTTTTATCACGAACAACTTTAACACGCAATATTTTCGACGGAAATGATAGTATTTCGGCAGCAAATGACAACCCGCGTGTATAAATAAACCACACTCATTTTGTTTGAATGATTTGAAACTGTCAAACGGCAAAATTCCGTCATCTCTTTCTGTTACCCGAGTCATTATGGTAGAGAGCGAGAGATCAAACCAATCCTTCTTTTCTCACCAAAGAGATCTGAGCTTTTAGCCATATTATTCGTTTTCTATAAGAATTTTGAGGTGGGCGTGGCGGTTTCAAATGAGTTTCAAGGCCAAAGCTTAGTTAAATGCCCCTGTGTGCAACTGACGATCGTAGCCGCGGTTTTAGCCGCGTTGCAAATCGCAACCCCTGCGACCAGGCCGCGCGTCGTGGCCGCGCTGCCAGGGGCTCTATTCCTGAATCGAGGGCGCTCGTAATCGCCGTCGAAAGTACGTACGTTGGTCGTCGTTGCTATTCCCGAAATTGGTCGAAGGTACATACTTCGACGCCAAACGTCAAAAGTCATTCCACACAACAACTACTGGGTATAACCAGTAGAAACAGGGCAGCGAGTGGTAGGTTGTTGGCGTTTCTATGGAATTGGCTGTCAAAATCTAGTCTAGCTGTCAATTTTTGTTTTACCGCGCGAACGTTCGGACCCGCAAAATTTCCCACTTACTAAGTCTTTATCGGAGCTTACAAGCTCAATTAAGAGTTGCTTTTGGCAATTTGTAATATGTCCCGCAGCCATTTCTGTTTTGAATAACGAATAACTGTTGTCTGTTTGACAGTCACACCATAGAAATCCCAAAAACATCAGGAACATAGACAATATTCACAGGGGTGCCAATATAATCATCTCTTCTACCAACTTCGACCGTTCGACGCTCAAGAATACGTAAAATTGAAACATTCGAAAAAGTTAGTCGCGACGACTAGTAGTTTTTCACTCGAAGACGGCGCATACGAAAACGATTGATCGTTTAACTCCAGAATCGTAGGCCAGGTCGCTAGTGCGCGTTGGCCCTTAGACTTGGAGTTCACTGGTCATTGCAAGACCTTTAATGATGAACCGTTGTTTAGAGGGAAATTCAAAAGTCTGGTAAGTTTTTAGTCGGGTAAGTTAAGGTATATAGTATTTGAAATTTCTTTTCGCCCAAATGTTGTTATTTTTGGGGGTTTGTGATAATTATTTGGATTTATTTCGCGTGTTTCGAGTATTTTCGTGACATTTCGTTAATTATTTTTTGAGGTAGAATTATTTTGACTTAAATTTTCCAAATAATTGGTATTTGAAACATGCTAAATATATATTTTTTATTATGTCCTTTTGAGTGCTTTTTTTATTATTTTTTAAACAATGTATAGATAGTCCCACGAAACTGCCACATGGCTGCTTGTCTGCAGGTTCTATCTCAATATACAATTATAATACAATATAAGTCTCCCGTTAAATAAAATAAATTACAGACTCTTACATACAATCATAGAACTCACTAAAGCGTCCCAAGTACACTAACACTTTGAATGACAATACGATAACGTAATATTCAAAAGTACAAGACAATATAACACACATTCAAAAGTAAGACAATACGATAACACACATTGAAAGTGAATAACATCGTACTGTAGCACAATGCAATAGAATTAAAATTCTAGGTAACTAAGTAAAAATGTTATTTTAATTTTTTTTTCTGGAATAAAAAGCTTGTAAGTGAAAACAAAAAAATACATTAATTTATATTAGAATTAAAACTTTCAAATAATGTCTTTCCTTTTCTTCTTTGTTAACTCTATTTTTTTATAGATATACAGATTTTTAATTTATAAGCCACATCTTCACAGTTTTCATGCTTAAACTCTTATTTTCTCCAAAAGCAAGTTTATTTTTGAGCTTATTAAAAAATCACTGGTACACAGTACTCCAGCGTTCGGCTTCCAATGGTGACCCCTATCTCCAGTGTTTGTTGTTAAAGGGACTTTAATGGTAACTGGTGATTCAATCTTGCACTTTTGATAGTGAGTCGGTGGCAGAAGTATTGTCAGTCTTATTTAAATTCATTCGTGTACTCAAATAATATGTAAGGTATACCTACTCAATATTTTCCAAGTATTTGATATTATGACTTTCCTTTTTAAGAAGTCACTGAATAACTATGACAGGCTGATTAAAACATGTTGACTTCCTAATAAACTATCAGCAAAACACGAATGTGTTATGGCGATCTCGGAAAACGTTTTCTTAAAAATTATAATAGTTTGCATTTCGTCATTATATAATAACAGGATAGACGTAGCTGTATGAATACATGTAATGGCTAACAGGATTTTTTTAAATCAGCAATACCCTTTTTTCTCCGTTTAGGTACTAAATTTATTTATTATTTATTTAATTCTAGATCAGGTGGGCTGTGGTCCACCAGCAGTCGAGGACCCTCGGGAGGGTTGGCAGCCGACGACACGTCCCCGCAGGACCTCGGGGTGCTCGGGGATGTCGGCTATGCGGGAGAATTTACTTATAGGACGAACTTTGTGTATCGCAATTGCCAGGCCAATACCAGCTAATCTCAATTAATCTATTCTCAAATCCAAATTTAAGTTTTGTATGAAAAAGGTCGCGCAGCCGTTTAGCTGTATCTACAGATATTAAGGCGACTGCAAGTCTATTTAGTGATAAATATAAGCCTACATTTATCACTGAAGCCAGGATGCGGCTAATGGCCTCCTCCAACACGTTGGTGACTGCAGCCTATCAGCACCAAACGCCACTACTGAGTGAGCGCTGGGCCCAAGCTCACTCAAGACCACGCCCTGCATAGTTGTACTCAGTTGTTAAGGTGAAGCTATAAGTGAAATCACTATTTAGATTAATCTTTACTACAAATCGGTATAGGTTATCAATACCAAAAATATACCATGGATACATTGAAGCTTGTTCTATCGCTTGGCGTGATCAGAATTAAAATAAAATTGTTAATTACGTCAAGGAAAATATAAGCGTAAACTACTAAATAGATTTATTTTTCAAGAGTTTACTATGAACTCATTTAAGAAACAACTTTTGCAACAACAGTGATTCACGTGATACGCGTTCTGTCTCGATTGAACAGTGCTAAACACAGTGGAACGAAACGGAGTGTGTGGGATAAAAAATATTACCGAAATGCAAAATGATATCAAATTTTTTGTCTCCTAATAAGCTCAGAAATCACTGGTTAAAGTTTTTCGGCTGCATGCTAATTCACCCTTTCCTAAATATAGTTAAAGTTTGTCGGCTGCATGCTAATACAGCCTTTCCGAAATACAGTTAAAGTTTGTCGGCTGCATGCTAATACAGCCTTTCCTAAATACAGTTAAAGAGTTCCCAAAAGGTTCTTAACCAGTCTAAACACGAACTTAAAAAACTCTGGACAGAGCATTAGCGCGATTTTGTATGCATGGCATTGAATCCAAATCTACCGTGAGGGAAATTGCCTGGCAGTCATCTTGTATGACACACTTTTGAAATGTTTAATTTGTATGCAATGTGGTTAAAGCAGTATTATTTTTTTTCAGTTTCACATTGTTAATGCAATTATAACGGGTTATGATTTTATTGGGTATTTGAAAAGACAGGGAATAGGATAGGCCATACAAAAAGACAAGGAATATGATATGCAATACAAAATACCGGGAATAGGATGTCTTACAAAAAGTAGTTAAAGGTATCTTCCCCCTCACCCCGCGGCTACAAATTATCCCCAAATGTCTCCGTCCAGGGCTTTTTAGGTTCATGTGTTCAAATGGTTCCGTCCAGGGCTCTTTAGGTTCATGTGTCCAAATGGCTCCGTCCAGGGCTCTTAGGTTCATGTGTCCAAATAGCTCCGTCCAAGGTTCCTTAGGTTCATGTATCCAAATGGCTCCGTCCAGGGCTCTTTAGGTTCATGTGTTCAAATGGCTCCGTCCAGGGCTTTTTAGGTTCATGTATCCAAATGGCTCCGTCCAAGGCTCTTTAGGTTTATGTATCCAAATGGCTCCATCCAGGGGTCCTTAGGTTCATGTGTTAAAATGGCTCCGTCCAGGGCTCCTTAGGTTCATGTGTCCAAATGGCTCCATCCAGGGCTCCTTAGGTTCATGTGTTCAAATGGCTCCGTCCAGGGCTCCTTAGGTTCATGTGTTCAAATGGCTCCTTAGTTTCATGTGTCCAAATGGCTCCATTCAGGGCTCCTTAGGTTCATGTGTTCAAATGGCTCCGTCCAGGGCTCCTTAGGTTCATGTGTTAAAATGGCTCCGTCCAGGGCTCCTTAGGTTCATGTGTCCAAATGGCTCCATTCAGGGCTCCTTAGGTTCATGTGTTCAAATGGCTCCGTCCAGGGCTCCTTAGGTTCATGTGTCCAAATGGCTCCATCCAGGGCTCCTTAGGTTCATGTGTTCAAATGGCTCCGTCCAGGGCTCCTTAGGTTCATGTGTTAAAATGGCTCCGACCAGGGCTCCTTAGGTTCATGTGTCCAAATGGCTCCATCCAGGGCTCTTAAGGTTCACGTGTCCAAATGGCTCTGTCCAGGGCTCTTTAGGTTCATGTGTTCAAATGGCTCCGCCCAGGGCTCCTTAGGTTCATGTGTCCAAATGGCTCCATCCAGGGCTCTTAAGGTTCACGTGTCCAAATGGCTCCATTTAGGGCTCCTTAGTTTCATGTGTTCAAATGGCTCCGTCCAGGGCTCCTTAGGTTCATGTGTCGAAATGGCTCCATCCAGGGCTCCTTAGGTTCATGTGTTCAAATGGCTCCGTCCAGGGCTCCTTAGGTTCATGTGTTAAAATGGCTCCGTCCAGGGCTCCTTACGTTCATGTGTCCAAATGGCTCCATCCAGGGCTCTTAAGGTTCACGTGTCCAAATGGCTCCGTCCAGGGCTCTTTAGGTTCATGTGTTCAAATGGCTCCGCCCAGGGCTCCTTAGGTTCATGTGTCCAAATGGCTCCATCCAGGGCTCTTAAGGTTCACGTGTCCAAATGGCTCCATTTAGGGCTCCTTAGTTTCATGTGTTCAAATGGCTCCGTCCAGGGCTCCTTAGGTTCATGTGTCCAATGGCTCCATCCAGGGATCTTTAGGTTCATGTGTTCAAATGGCTCCGTCCAGGGCTCCTTAGGTTCATGTGTCCAAATGGCTCCATCCAGGGCTTCTTAGGTTCATGTGTTCAAATGGCTTCATCCAGTGCTCCTTAGGTTCATGTGTTCAAATGGCTCCATCCAGGGCTCCTTAGGTTCATGTGTTCAAATGGCTCCGTCCAGGGCTCCTTAGGTTCATGTGTTCAAATGGCTCCGCCCAGGGCTCCTTAGGTTCATGTGTCCAAATGGCTCCATCCAGGGCTCTTAAGGTTCACGTGTCCAAATGGCTCCATTTAGGGCTCCTTAGTTTCATGTGTCCAAATGGCTCCATCCAGGGCTCCTTAGGTTCATGTGTTCAAATGGCTCCGTCCAGGGCTCCTTAGGTTCATGTGTCCAAATGGCTCCATCCAGGGCTCTTAAGGTTCACGTGTCCAAATGGCTCCGTCCAGGGCTCTTTAGGTTCATGTGTTCAAATGGCTCCGCCCAGGGCTCTTTAGGTTCATGTGTTCAAATCGCTCCGTCCAGGGCTCCTTAGGTTCATGTGTCCAAATGGCTCTATCCAGGGCTCCTTAGGTTCATGTGTTCCAATTGCTCCGTCCAGGGCTCCTTAGGTTCATGTGTTAAAATGGCTCCGTCCAGGGCTCCTTAGGTTCATGTGTGAAAATGGCTCCGTCCAGGGCTCCTTAGGTTAATGTGTTAAAATGGCTCCGTCCAGGGCTCCTTAGGTTCATGTGTTAAAATGGCTCCGTCCAGGGCTCCTTAGGTTAATGTGTTAAAATGGCTCCGTCCAGGGCTCCTAAGGTTCATGTGTCCAAATGGCTCCGTCCAGGCCTCTTAGGGTTCATGGGTCCAAATGTCTCAGGATCCATTTTGATGAACTTATTGTATGCTATTATTCTGAGCCACCCAGTTCTTAATAAGGCAAAAAAGCTTCCTGTACTATGGTACTTAACTCTACGGCAAAATCCCACTCTCATTCAAATTTCACCACAATATTTTTACACTTAAATCTCAAATAAAAAGCTTGATACAAAACATAGGCAGATCA
Source organism: Hesperophylax magnus (assembly GCA_026573805.1). Taxonomy (NCBI): domain Eukaryota; kingdom Metazoa; phylum Arthropoda; class Insecta; order Trichoptera; family Limnephilidae; genus Hesperophylax; species Hesperophylax magnus. The sequence continues at coordinate 3,620,022 of JAIUSX010000059.1, forward strand.
GAATTAGATAATATACTGACTGAAATTGAAACACCATGTAATATATTTATAATCATTTCAGAAAAAAATACTATTTAATATATTAATAAATACTTTATACAATTTTACTTTAATATTAAAATTAAATCCCCAGCACGGGAGATCCCAGTGAGGATATCATTATACCTATTTGTTACAAAGATAAGATCGGAATCACCTATGTATTATTATTTTTCTTACTCTTATTATGTTTATTACTTCAAATATGGAATGTATTGCATTGCTCTACCCCTGCATACATCCAGGAATAAATTATTATTATCACTTTTTATCTGCTGTTAAAATAAAATGCTGGAATGCTTAGTGCACCCACTAAGCATTCCTTTTTAACATCCTGGAGGTCTATATCAATTTCCTCATAAGGAATCCCCCCCCCTTCTTCTTCTCGCTGTCCCGGTTCTGTCTTGATGGTAACAGTCTCCATAATAATGCTACCTGTAAAAACAAAACAAGAATACGTTAGTTGATAAGCCGACACTACCAGCGTACCACATTCCAGATGACGTCATCTCTCTCCGAGAGAGAACATATTTAGTCTTATCTGAGTATCACTAGAAGTTTGACGGTTACTGAAAAGTGTAACTGGCGAAGTATGTCCTGTTTGCGAAATATTCCTAAACGGATATGAATTCCAACATCTGAAGACAAAATTGAACATTTTATCATTTTACAATGTAACTTACAGGCAGTCGGAGTACTCCCGGAATACTTACAGGCAGTTGCAGTACTCCCGGAATACTTACAAGCAGTCGGAGTACTCCCGGAATACTTACAGGCAGTCGGAGTACTCCCGGAATACTGCAAGCATTCCCTCTATTCATCCTAAATGTCAATATCAATATTCGTTCACCCAATTTTACCTCTATCTTCTTCCTGGGATCCCGGATACATGGCCTTCCATACTAGCGATCCGCTTTAACACAATGATGGTTAATAGTTTAAGCTTCAAAATAAATTACATCTGTTATGGTAGGTATATGTTAGGAATACATTTTTTAAATTTTTTTTATGTGACACCTCACAAGAGCGTCCCTGCCTGGGCAGTTTACAGACAGGGGAACTATGTCACCACCCGGTTGGGCGGCGTTGTGAGGCGGTATAAGGTAGGGGATGTAGGAAGGGATTTGTTAATGCGGGCCTTGAAGAGGCTCGGATTATAGGAGGGAGGAAAAACAGATGCCGGTAGCTCGTTCCACATACGAGCCGACTTACACAAAAACGAGTCGTAAAAACGGCCCGTTATCATGAAGCCAACGTCAACCGTGAACAGGTGTTCAGCTCGTGTCCGTCGAGTTTCGCGCGCGTGCACCGGTGCATCAGGAATCAATGCTGCTAGCTCCTTGGAGCAGGCTCCATTGAAATACCTGTAGAACAGACACAGCATGCCTACATTGCGTCTATGCATTAGAGAAGGCAATCGGTCTGTTAACAACGGATTGTCAATCAGACGGATCGCTCTCCTTTGCACAGATTCAAGCAGGTTAATTAAGTATTTTGGGGCACCAGCCCAAAGGTGGCTCCCAAATACAATAGTTGGGCGGACTTGAGACTTGAGACTTGTACAGGGTCAGCAGCTGGTCACTGTTGAAGAATCTCCTAGCCCTGTACAAGACGCCCAACTTCTTGGAGGCCTGATTTACTCGGGCTTCTATGGAGGAATACATAAAGGGAAAATTGGAACAAGAGGATGGCATAAGACTAGATTGCAGGTTCTCACAGTTCTAATGGGCAAGGTCACTGATTGTATAGATGCAATGGTAGTTTTAGTTCATTTCGACAGCAATCAGGCACTTCACAAGTCACAACACTCCTATTATAACACGCGTGGTTTTCCCGTTCCCTATGAATATTTGCATCAGAATATTGCACAACGATGTCACCATAATATATATAAATAAACCACTCTCTAGATAGATATGCATAGATATAATCTTCACAGTACTTAACCACAGATATACAAGCAGTACTTGACGTAGGGCCCGTTCACACAGAGCGATTTTAGTTGAACGACAAAAATTGAACAAGAATTCGTTAAGACGTTTCAATTTAACTCGAACCGATTTTGTTAATCAAGATGGCGTCAAGTGAAGTAATCGCTGCGTGCGTCCCTATAATTTCGGACCTTTTACGGAACGAACTTGAGGATATGAAAAAGCGCAAAAAACGTCGTATGTGGGCCAGAAAATGAATTACAAGGAGAAACGATTTGGGTGCTTCTAACACTATATAAGTCGGGGATGTCCAAGGAAGACGTGGCATGACCAAGTGAACCAGATAATTCAGTCAGGCCATGACAACAGTCAGAATAACAGAATATTATGTATGAGACAATGTATGAATGTGAATGAGGCAAGGAGTTTGGTCCAATACCGAATTGTTTGGCGGTCTATCCTCTCTGTCAGAATAAACAATTAAAATAAATAAACAACTCATTCTGCGGAGAAACGGATAGTTAGTTAGTAGATTTTGTGGATAAATAATGCAAAATTTGATGTGCTATTTCTCGCAAAAACGATACCGTTCGTAAGAATGTGTCGGCCCTTCTAAACCACAAAAGCCTGAGTTCATAAATGTGTGCAGTTTCGGCTCCACTCTATTTTGATATCATTACTAATCCTAATTCCTTGTAAATCGTTCTAATAGTTTTGATTTTATTTTTTACGTCTGTCGGAGTCATTTCCAAAATACCCATTTCAACAATAATATTATTTATTGCAGTGTCACGGGCATTCCTATTTTGTACACTTCTTGCTTCTGATTCCAAAGACAGTGATGGCTTTGGTATAGATCTGTAGCGTCGATATTAATCCATTGAATAATTAATAATAAAACGCTCGACCTACTTAGGTACGTACTTGCTACTTAGGTACGTATTTGCAGCCGAAATCAAAACAAAGCAACCTACCTGTTTCAAGACCTACTTGCATACTCGCGACAATACTAACGCGCACTCAGTCCGGGATACTACGAGAACTCGCCAGAAGGTTCGAGTCTACGGCCTATGCTTAATCGCCGCAATGTCGAAGGTTCCCGAAACACACAGTCTGTGCGAGTGCCTAGAATTTAGTTGCCATCCATCTACCTACTGCCGCCGTCGGCCGTCTAGTATAAATAAGCCCGACGCAGCGAGCCAGTCAGTCAGTCATAATTTTGCCACCAGTCTACAAGGTTCAACGAGTGATCACCCGCGTTCTTCTTACTAGCGCGAGGGACACGTACCCGGCTTCGCCCCTATCATCATGGACTCTATCGGGACATCATCATAGCGCCTCGGCCACGTCCGCGGCCAGCGCTACTCGGATTACAAGCGCCCTGGTTCCAGCGTCTCTGACCAGCGCTTCTTCCACGCTACCATGACCACCACGAGGACACGCAGCATCCTCACTGGTCTACATCGTTCCCGTTCAACCGCCTATAAGGTCCGTCGCACCTTCGGCCGTCTCGTCAGCACTGGAGTGCCTGAAGACCTACGTTCTTCGCCAGTGCCTGACCTCCATCGAGTCCCGGTCACCAGCGCCCGGCGTCGACTCACTGACCCGCGCTTGACCTGCCAACACATCACAGCAGCAACCGGAGTATTCTACATCTGTCCTTCATCATCTCCTTGTCACGGCTACTGACTCACCAATAAACACATGTGACCTTCACAACCTTCTTTCATTTCGTGCCTCACCATTGATCCCCAAAGATCCATAAATCTTAACATCATATCATCCGACCACTTGATACATTTTTTCATCCAAGTAGAGCCATGATGATGGGTGGGGACTTGAAACATATCGTCGCTGTTAAATCAAACCGGCATATGTGCAAAAATGGAGCTTTTGAGTTATTGGTGTAGAAAAATTTATTTTTTTCCCTTCTATTCTTATGTCGAACCGGCATGTCGTATAGTTAAATAAAAACCTGTCAGATGGCGTTGCGCCGGTATGCATTTACGCGGGAATCGCCATTTTTTTAGCAGAAGACAGACCTATTCAGCAATACGCCAGTTGCTTCAAAACTTTCAAGGGGGAAATGCGTCCATCATGTAAGTAAAACTGGATTATCTCACAATAGTACATTTTTATTATTACCCAGATATGACTTATTGAATGACTTATTGGCTGATAATCCGGTTTGCACTTAACAAAAGCGTTTATAGCAGCCTCAACTAAAACAAACCGGCATATATGCCAAATATCTGACCGGGGTAAAATTTCTCCCGGTTAAAAAAATAAATTGAAATAGGCAAATTTAATAAACAAAACTTTAGCAAACTGAAAGATGCGAAACTGCGGTGAGGAATACTAGTCTAAAACCCGTGGAAGAGTGAACCAACGAAGCATGAAGCCTCCTTGCCACAACTGTAAAAGCCCACCAGGGCGTTGAAATTAATAAATAAAATAAAATTAATAAATAAATGATGTAAAATTGAAAAAAAAATGAAATTGAAACTGTAAACTCAAGTGTTCCTAGTCATTACTATAGATCTCAAAGTTCTCGGGGGTATATCGATGGTGGAAAATCTATCGCCGATCACAGAGATTATCTAAACGAAAGACGACGGCAACTTTTACCTCAAAACATCCCACGGATGACATGCCTGGGAGGAGGCGAAGAAAGGGAATAAACGGGGCAATGGGAGCGTGAATCTTGTTCTGATGCACGCTTATTCCAAGAGACCATTGATGAGAAGAAGAAAAATGGTATCCTAAAGTTAGTTACCGCCGGGATAATACCGTCAATTTATTCAGATTTCCATAAACGATTGGGAAACTTTGAAGTTACCAGCAAAGGGAAGAGCAGTATTATGTTAATTGTTTATAAAAAATTGTGAGGCAATAAATTATTTTTTCATTGACAACATTATCTTTTTTTTATACCTAAAACAGGTTCCAAAAGAAGAAGCCACTATGACACAAATGCAAATATTACACTGATTTTAAAGCCATACTGGCATATCTGCATTTTACTCTTAATTTAAACAATTTTCTATTTATTTGCAACTACTAGTTCAATAAGCAGTATTCGTCTAAATTTTATTCATTCATAAGGTGGCTTTGATGTGAACCAAACGGACGTTAAAAGGAAAATATCATATGCGAAATCTTTTAACCGCTCTGGTGAAAAACAAGCATTTTGCAGATATGCCGGTTTGATTTCACAGCGACGATATGTTCACACGTTTCGATTCGGCGGGAGAATCGAACGATGGCTCCATACTTGAACGAAAAAAGTAGACGGGCTTTCGTCGTCCAACTAAAAACTTGATCAACTCTGTTGAAAAGCTGTTCACACTTGTCGATTCGCTTTCAAGTGTCATTCACTCCGATTTGATCAACTAAAATCGCCCTGTGAGAATGGGGTATAACGGAGCAGAGCAGCAGATAAGGTAAAAAAACAAAAGCCCATTTAAAAAAAGGTGCGACCATAGACAATATAATAGCACTCAGCAATTCATTATTTAGCCCAAAAAACTATTTAAAAATAAAAATGTCCTTGAAGGAGAAAAATATCGAAATGTTTCCTGAGGGTTCATCTGACTAAGAAAATGAACTCTTACAGCTTGTTTGCTCAAGATGAAACTTTTTAATCTGAGAAGAATAAACCCAAAATTGGCAAGAAAATGACAAGAAATTTGAACAAATGAAAAAACAAAGAACATGAAGAAAATTTGCAGGAAATCATTTTGCAAAAATACGACGGATGAATTCCGACATTTTCTGCTTATTTGAACTCATGGTTAAATATGTTTAAACATCTTTAATTCCACCAAAACAATATGATAATACAGGATAATCACTAATCAATAACAAGAATAAGTTGGTTGATATAATAAATAACATTTATAGGTTTTGGAGGAAGACATACACAAATGACGCGTAATTTACGTCGGAATAACCTAAAAACTGTTAATTCACTTTAAACTTGAACTTACGTAGGTAGTACTATTACGTCAAGTTGAATATATGTTTGTAACTCGCTAACACTGCACTGGCTTTATATTTTTATCACGAAGAACTTTGACAAGCAATATTTTAGACACAAAATAAGAGCATTTGACAACCGGGACATGACCAGACATGACACAGTGGCCTCGAGCGAGATGTCCGGAGATGTCGCGCGTGGCCTCGAGCGAGATGTTAAACTCTAAGCCAGTGAGATCTGAGTTTTCAGCAACAATGTTTTTGTCTATAAGAATACGGAGGTGGGCTAGGCGGTTTGAAATGGGTTTCAAGGCCAGAGCTGAGTTAAATGCCCTTGGCACTGACAGTTGTTATTTTTGTTACACGTTTTGTACCATACATATAGACATACCTATATCTCATGTCCAGGTCCGGGTAGGTATATAGGAAAGATAATCTCTTACGGTATATAATGTACCTTATCCTGTATACGAAATTATAAACGAGCTTTAAATTTACCATTCTGGAAAGTGCCGCAAATGAAAAGAAACTAGTTAATCAAATAAAATTTACCTCTGCATGTATAGGCCGTCTCATTCAAATAAGCTTAGTCTTAGTTCGTAGAGAAATATTTAAAAAAATAAATAGTAAGTTATCGCTTGCTTTGCGTTCGTGACAGCGGTAGCGTAAATCTACAATGAACAACACATCAAGTATTGTACTCCCTCTCTCTGTTGCGTGTTAACCTGGTTGATGGTTAGTTCAGTATATTACACCTCGAATGTTGTACAAACCGATTTAGAAAAGTAATGCGGTATATACTTGGACTAATAATGTTCTTCTTCTATAGAAGCTGGCGCTTGTGTCTAGAAAAAAGAGTTTGGGTATTACTTATTCAATATCACATGAATCTACTTACGTACAGGGCGATACGCACAGATCTTTGAAGAAACGTCACTAGAAAAGTTGAGATAAAATGTGATGACTGATAATTATTGAAAACCAACCGGTAAGCCAACTAAATAGGATACAAGTTTAGTGTTACGTAGTCGTCAGCTTGTATGTAAATATTTCTTATTTATTCTGACTACTTCCTTGTCCCTTCCCTGTGAGCTCTATAAAAAATTAAGCTTGCCCCCCCTTGTAGTTTGAAAGGTGTTGCCTCTGACTATGTCAAGAACCATTTATTTTCAAGGTATATGGAGATTTTAAAGGGCAACACCAAATTATTATTTTCTTTTCTGTACCTAGTATCTATGGATAAACTTCCTCCGAATAATCCTTTTTTGTTGGTTATGTTATTTGGCATTCTTTTCGTCAATTTGCAAACCTTGGAAGAAAACAATCACTACTTTTCTCAAGAAACCTTTCTATCTTGTCACAAAGTTAAAATAAAGCTCAACAATAAAACAGCATGGATTCCACCGCCATCAAGTTAGAACCAGGCACAAGTGCGGAAGAGAGTGTTGCTGTGATTCTTACGGACATCGATATAGATTATCCGTTTGTCAAAAAAGAATGTCCGGAATCCCTTTCCGAAAATAATTTAGGTATTTCGTTTAATTTTTTTAGTACGTAATTGCTATACAGACCTAAAATACAATCGAAATTAAAACTGCATGTTTTTGGTCCCCCCCACTTACATATAGATGCTACATACGCCATTCTGCTGGGTTATATTATCTATATTTATTTTTATTTATACGATATACCTAATACCCCACGAGAACGCTCCTTTCTGTACGATGTGCGGACGTTGAAGTCGCCTGCATTATTTTGTACACAGTAGATGCCGGTAAAGGGTTCCACCTGAGAGCGATTTAGTGAAGTGATCTGTTCTAATGAAGTTGACAAACTATGAACGCGGATCAGCATATTAAATAAAGTTTCCGCAGAAACATTACGTTTATGGATTCGATTTGTTTAGTAAATACTTTTTCTTAACAGACAAAATGAGTTCAACGGAGCCTTCAATTGTAAACGAAGTCACCATCAAATCAAGTGAAATGTCTAATACTGAAATTTATATCGAGGTTCCTGGTATTAAAAGGGAATACTTTGAGCACTCTGAAGGAATTCACCCATCGGCGGGTAAGCCATATTTCATTCATAATATTTTTTTAAACTCGCATATACAGTATAAGGTACACGGTAAAATAAAAGGTTAACAAATCAGACTGTTAACTGACAGGACTTTAACACGTTGGAAGTATATTCTTGTATCGCCAAATGCACAAAAAAAACCATACATGAAATCACAATTCTATACTTCCGTTCGCCGCAGAATTTAGGTAATGATTTTTTTTAATTTTTTATTTTTTTATTAACGACAATTATAATTACAAAGTTAAGTGTATTATTCGCAGTCCTCCTCACTAGGTATTCCTGTTCCGAGGCGGACTGTAGGTTTTTGTATAGGTGTAGATAGTGATTTCCTTGTTAATTTCTACAAAAAAAAAAAAAATTAATTGTCTTCACATTTGTTCAGTTCATAATTTTATTGATTTCCTCATCTTCATGTTTACTTAGCCATAATTTGATGTCGTTTTTAAACTTTTGTGTCTCCGTTGTGTTTTTGAGTTCAATTGGGAGGGCATTATATAGTTTTGTAGCATGGAAATTATGATTTTTCTGGCCAAAAGACGTATTTAATTTTGGGATGTTCAGTAGTTTTGAGGATTTCTTCCTTGTAATATAGTTGTGTTGGTCAGCAGGGTACTCATATTTTTCTGTAAATTTGATTAGAGTATTTTTTGAGTATAGTTTTATAATACTGAACACTTTAAAATCTTTAAAAATGTATTTTGGTGGAGTTCTTATGGGTACTTTCAGGATTGTTTTTATTATTGCTTTTTGAGTTTTAATAAGCTGCTTCATGTGGATATGTTTTGACATATTTAACAATTCAAGCACTAAATGTGAATAGGTATGTGCATTAAATCAGCCAGCAGAACAACAAATCTAATTGAACAAACAACCTAGCTCTGCTTCGACTTAATATAAAATTAATGTTTTTATTCGTAATGTACTATTTTTCCATCTTGTAAATTTTGTTTTGCACATTTAGATGTTCTTTGTCTTTAATAAATAATCATGTAAAAGCCCAGCTGGGCGTGAAAAATTAGATAAATTAATAGTGAGAGACTACTCAAGGGATAGTTATACACTCTTTCAATTTTTCCTGTTTTTTTTTTTAAATATGTTTGCTTGAGTGCCAACAAATGGAAACAGGTAGATTATGATTTTTCAAGGCATATTCGATAAGGTCAGCCACAAAATACTAATCACTAAGCTCGGAAAATACGGGATATGTGGCAACTTATTGGCATGGTTGATTAGTTGCGTATCTAATAGATTACTTGTGTTAAGATCAATGACTCTCTATCTTATATTTTTACTAGCTGTGCCCCACCTGAGAGAGAAACAATATCGCGTGTTGCTTTTATGTCCAACAGATCGCGCTGATTTTCAACAAAGTATGTTTTTAAATGTCACAGGTGACATATTTATAATATAGATATAAAAGCATTATAAAAACACACGCGTATTCGTATGCAACGTTGTGTCAAATTTTCAAAGTAATCTTTGAAGAACTTTACGAGATTTATAATTTTGAACAAACGAACACAAACATTTTTATTTATATATAAAAACACACGCGTATTCAAATTCTAAGTTATGTCAAATTTTCAAAGATGTCTTTGAAGAACTTTCGGATATTTAAGATTTTGAACAAACGAACATTTTTATTTACATATATTGCTACCAGCATTGTCCCTCAAGGTTCGCACCTGAGACCTTTATTATTTATCCTATTCATTAATAACGTTACCAGCATTTTCTACTTTGTCGAAGTGTTACTCTCTGCCGACGATATGAAGCTGTTTAAGGTCATCAATGATGTATAAACGATAGCATAATCTTGAAATAGAATCTTAATTAATTTTTTAAATTGTGTTTTGGTAATAAATTTCAGCTAATTGTTAAAAAATACCTAAAAAATAGTTATTAGCTTCTTATAAATTAAACATAATACATTATTATTCATTGTGTAATGTTAACTAACTCTCTCTCTCTAGTCAAAATACTTGAACTAGACATAATTTTTGACCATCAACTCTGATTTCCATCTCAAATAACTTATATTGCTAACAGGTCTAAGTATATGAAGTTACTGCAAAGTAACATTGATACACGATGTAAGAAAACATGTTTTCCATTAGCTTTAAATCAATTAAAATCTGTTTCGAAGGTGCTTAAGAGTAAATAGTTTTTCCTTCTTAGTCACTACTACATGTTTTATCAATGGTTTATTCAACGGTCAATATTTTATTTAATCTATTTTTATTGAATACAAAAAGCTTAGCGACAATATTACAAGATAATATTAGCGATTCCAAACGAAAATTTGAAAACGAAACCCTAGCCGGCACTGGGAAAGGGTCCTGGGTACGAGTCCTGGATGTCACCGTATATTTTTCTGATTTTTCTATTCCAAATTATTGTCTTCAATAATTAAATATTACAAATTGTTGTTTTACTCATTAAGTTATTCCAATAAATACAAAAAACTTTGCTATAGTACTCTCTCGGAGAAGGGGGCCGTCATTTGATATGTAACGCTGTTAGTCATGGAAAATTAATTTACATATTGTTATCTTATGATTTAAGATTTTCACGGCCAAAAGTATTTTTGTTATTTGTTTTTGGGGTGTTGCTAACTCCTTCTTTAGCCAACGTTTCGGACAGCATTGCAGTGTCCATCATCAGGGCAGATGTGTTATGGCCTAACACATTTGCCCTTATGATGAACACTGCAATGCTGTCCAAAACGTTGGCTAAAGAAGGAGTTAGCGCAACACGCCATAACACCCCAAAATCAAAAACATTGTTATCTTGTTTTTCCAGGTATCATTAATAAAGAGACGGTTACCATCAAGGCAGAACCAGTACCACAAGAAAAATATGGAGAAGGAATTCCTTGTACGGCAATTGAGTTCCACCTCCTGGATGTTAAAAAGGAAAGCTTAGAGTACTCTGAAAGTATTTCTCAGACAGCAGGTAAAACCTATTTAGATTTGTTATAGTGAAGAATTTTGTGGAATTCATCTTATTATTTGCCTACGTATAGAAACAAAAGATAACACAAGAATTTGGAATTTTATCTTGATCGATTATCATTTTGACCCACCCATTTCGTGCAATGTTAGTTTTAACTTTTTTATGAATTCATTGTACTTAAGCTCTGATCTGTAATCTTTTTCAGACTTTTCGACTGATCTAATGGTGCAATCAGGGGGGAAAAGACTTCCTTGTCCCCAATGTAGCTACTCCTGCTCGCGCAAGTCCACTTTAAATGTTCACTTGCGCACCCATTCTAGAGAAAAACCTTTTTCATGTTCCGACTGCAACTATTCATGTTCTCAAAAGGGAAATTTAAATATACACATGCGAATTCACAGTGGACAAAAACCTGTTAAATGTCCCGACTGTATCTTTTCCTGTATTACTAAGGAACATTTGGCGAGACACATGCTGGCTCACAGTGGAGAAAAACCTTTTTCATGTTCCGACTGCAACTATTCAAGTTTACGAAAGAGCGATTTGAAGATAAACTTGCTGACTCATAATAGACAAAAACCTTTTTCTTGTTCCGACTGCAACTTTTCATGTATTACAAAAAGATATTTGACGAAACACAGAATGATTCACAGTACAGAAAAACCTTTTTCATGTCCTGACTGCAAATATTCTTGTAAAACAAAGGAATATTTGACAAGACACATGAGGATTCACAGTGGACCAAAACCTTTTTCATGTCTTGACTGTAACTATTCTTGTTCTCAAAAGGAACGTTTGAAGTTACACGTGCGTACTCACAGTGGAGAAAAACCTTTTTCGTGTTCCGACTGTCAATATTCATGTATTTCAAAGGGACAATTGATGAGACACTTTCTGACTCACACTGGAGAAAAAACTTTTACGTGTCCCGACTGCAACTTTTCAACTATTACAAAAGGAAACCTTAAATGTCACTTGCTGATACATAGTGGAGAAAAACCTTATTCATGTCCCGACTGTAATTTTACATCAATTACAAAGGGAAATTTAAAAAGTCACTTGCTGACTCATAGTAGAGAAAAAACTTTTTCTTGTCCTGACTGCAACTATTCATCTTTAACAAAGGGTAATTTGACGAGACACATGCTGACTCACAGCGGAAAAAAACCGTTTTCTTGCCTGGACTGCATCTATAAATGTTCTCAAAAGGGAGATTTGAAGAAACACATGTTGACTCACAGTGGAGAAAAACCGTTTTCATGTCCTGACTGCATCTATACGTGTTCTCGAAAGGGAGATTTGAAAAAACACATGCGGACTCACAGTGGAGAAAACCCTATTCATGTCCCGACTGCATCAATTAATGTTCTCAAAAAGGACATTTGAAGACACACATCCGGACTCACAGAGGTGAAAAACCTTTTTGATGTTCCGATCGCAGTTTTTTAAGTTCTTAAAAGTGAAATTTTAAATATTACTTTTCAACCCACAGTGAAGCAAATGCATTTTTACCTTTCGAGTGTACCTTTTCATGTTTTATAAAGAGATGTCTTAACAGTCATGAAGATGTATAAAATACATGTATGCATACGTGTAGTTTAATATGTTTATTTTTGCAATAATTCTTTACAATTGATGAAAATGTGTGTTCATGGTAGTATTCCCTTAATTATTGTATGTATTCAACTCATAACAGCATGTACATACTCCCTTCCTAAACACGAGAAATTCCCAATTAGGCAACGAAATTACAATTAGGGAGGTATTAATTATAATTACTGTTAGTTTTATTATTAATTACTATTAATATTAGGACCTTGATACACTTAGCTCTAGTAAGGTTGATTTTTATGAGAAAAAACATGATTAACGTTTAGTGAGATAAATTAATTAATGAATTAATTTTCCATCAAGGAAAAATATATTTACCTACCCTTTATACTTATTCACTGTTCACGTAAAGACATTAAAACGCCCCACGTTGGGCGCCAATAATGTTACCGTGTGATTAAGTGGCAACAAATAAAAGTAAGGATGGGTTTATTATCTAGAAATAAAAAAAATATTTTAGAATACTTAAAATGTATTACCACAAAAAAGACATAATAAAAAAGAAATTTATTAGCATCCTACTATATAATCTGTCTGGCAAAGGGCTTTCATAGGTAAAATGAAGGTGTGATACCAGTTCGTTCTTGATACGAAGTAGTAGATTCCGGTTCTTCACAGCAACTCGCAGTTTATAATTTATCCAAAAAATAATCTTGTAGTCCAATGCAAAACAGCCTCACGCTGCTGGTCTTCAAAAGGGTCCCTCTTAACCAATGAGGGTCGGCAGATGTCATCCGATTCCATAAATCCAATGGTCAATGCTGCACATGCAAAGCTGATGGTCAAAACAATTGGCGAATGTGTTCGTCGAACCTCAGCCAAGAGGAAATGCCCGCTGCTCTGGGCTGGTGATCAAAGAATGGCCACTGCCATAATTCAACGATTGATAACTCCACCCTCTTTCCATACGATTGGTTTGGTCATGTTTTAACCTTAGATCTGGCAAATTTTAATATTCTAATACGCATCGGTGACGTCACACCACACCATCGACAAAGGATAGAGGAAAATTAAAAAAAGGCGCAACCATCTGATAGTATCTGATAGTATTATTACCCTAGCGTCTGGACGATGTAGCCCCTCTGATTGGTCAAATTCAAATTGTGTGTTTCGGGTAAATTCCGCATAGGGGGTCTGCAGGCAAAAAAATACCACTCTGCCCCTCAATTTTAAGCAATTGTTCATTTCGGTTTGCAGGCGACCGGATCCAAAAAAATAAGACATTCAAATTAAGACCCGATTTCATACTGAAATAGAATCGCCACATTTAATACGATATTTCTTCAAAATATCGTTTCTGCCCATATAATTTTTGGATAATATCGAAGAAAATATGTTTTAGAAAGTTCATAATCCTTTGGATTAATTACATTAAAATGAAAATTATCCACAATTACGTGATTATGTTTGACGTTTATAAAAAATCACGCGTTCCTTCAATATGACCGATACGCACGGCGGTAATAGATGGCCGACAGAGCGCACCTCTGGCGGTATAAGAACGAACCAAATGATTAGCGCGAATATGTAAATATGCAACAATACACACAGTTATGCAAAATTACTTGCCCATTAACAAGCGTTTAATAAGAAGATTTCTTCTGGAAGCTTATCACTTTACAATGGCATTTTTCATTATTATTTATAATTTTTTTTTGCTTACTAATTATATCTGATTTTATATTGACATGTTTCCGAATTTCTAAAATTTCAAACTATTTATTTGCGATGCTTTAATCCTGAGTGAAGTATTTAAAGACCTGAATTTTTATCGAAAGTGTGATCATTATTTAAAAGATGATTTACAAACTCACATTCACTATTTCCATTTAGAGCCCTGAGATGTTTTTTTAGTTCTGATTTCAAAGTTTCTATTCTTTCTACCTTTGTAAAATAAATTACAATCATCCCAAATGAGTTTATAACCTCCTGATTTTTTTTGTTTAATTTTCGCTATATTTATTATTAAGAATATATTTATTCATTTTGTTATTAGTGTAAAACGCCGGTTGAATAGTACCAGGAATGTTTTTATATATAATTTTAGAATTATCGTTATCCACAACCGGAAATCTACGCCATTGTTTATTTCTATCTTTAGAAATTGGGTAAAAATACCGTTTGAAGAGAATATGTTTAATTTTTTTTATTTAGTCTTTCACTATCAATTTAGTAGAATAACTGTTATTAAATGCTATTTGTCTTATGAATATATTGTTTAATGGTTATATGCTATTTGTTTTTTCAGGTCTTAAAATACTTCACACAGGATATAAAGCATCGCAAATAAATAATTTAGTAATTTTAGAAATTAGAAAACATGTTAATATAAAAGCAGATATAATATAAGACGATACAGTTTTACTCTTAAAATCTAAGGATTGGAATAATGTATTATAACATAGCGAATTTGGGAATCTCGCAAGTGAAAACATGGCTAGACTCAAACATACTTACACTTAACATATCAAAGACAAAATTCACAACATACAGTATAAATAGCACGGGACAGCCAAAAAAACACAAACACCATAAAAATACACGAATGTTTAAACACCAACATCTGCGATTGCCCTCCTCTAGAAAAAACAGAACAAATAAAGTATCTAGGAATCGTAATCGACCATAACCTTAGATGGACACCTCACATCAAACAAATCACAAATAAACTTCTCAAAACAATACACATTTTCCTAAACATAAGAAACATATATAAAATAAAACAATTGAAAACAATATATTTTGCACTTTGCCAATCAATAATAGAATATGGAGTTATTGCTCGGGGAGGAGCAACAAACTCGGCTATAAATTACATAGAAACCGCACAGAAAACGATCTTAAAGGTAATACAAAAAAACATAGACTGACTGATACAGACCAAATATCCATCAGCTGTGACGTACTAGATATACGCCAATTATACGTTAAAACACTACTAAACTACATTTTTGACAAAAAAAATAAATTTAACATACACAAAATAACACTAACAGAATCGTACATAAAAACTCCGACAGTAAATTCAAGCTTTGGACAAAGACACTACCAATACCATGCTATAAAAGCATTCAACAGTGTAAAACTTGAAATTAAAATTGAGGAAAGTAAAAATAAATTCACACACAAAATTACAAAATGGATTAAAGAACAAAAAAGACAATATTACCAAAATGTCATAGCATAAAATAAAAGTAAAACGTACACGTAACACACAAAACCAACATAAACACAGATCACTCACAAACACACAAGATTATATTTTAAATGTATTATTTTCTCTTTAAATGTATTATGTAGATTATATTTTCATATTATAAAATGAAGGCCTCAGCACGGTCAAGCCACCCAGTGAGGCAACATTACTGGAAAACTTTGAAATGCAAAAAATATTGTACCAAATAAAAAAAATAAAAAAATAAACAAGAATTTTTTTTATAAACTCTCTTTTAAATATTTTCCCACTTAACTGGTCTTTCCCGTCTAACGATATTGTAATTCCTAATTCTTATAAACCCAGCCTACTCTTACCCCTCCCCCCTCCTTCCACTTCTTCTTTCCAATTGTAATCTATATTTAATTTTTGACTTCGGTGTATACTTACTCCTGATGAGGTAAACTTCGTTCATGAAACATGTATTGGTTGTATATAATAAAGTGATGACAAAGTTATTTGTTTTTTAATAAAATAAAGTTTAATCGGATAACATTATTTTATCTATTCTACACAATAGAATGTAAACATTATATTTATTTATTTATTGGACAATTTGCATAGCGCCGCTTTTGTGAGATATCACCTCAGGGGCGCTATATTGTAATAATCTACTTTTATATATAGATTTTTACTCTCCCGATGAAGGTGTATGTATATATAATCTAACTTTAAACTTTATTAGATACAGTAACAGTTGTAGGTAAAGAATTACAACCAGTTGGAGTAAAATTAACACCTTTTAATTAAACCGACTGTTAATCTCATCACACAATTACCCTCCTTTATTCATAAACACGGGTACAATTAATAAATATGTAATAATCTATTCTTTCAATCAACTTTGTTATAGCTATCTTTAATTGTTTTGACAAACAATACGATATTGATTCAACTTATATAGACATTGACGGTTGTAACACATATTTAAGCACTGCAAGTCTCCTATGAGCAAATTATATTAGGTAAGATAACAGTTAATATCAGTTGTAGACATGTAGTCAATAATAGTGTTTCATTATAAAAATGTGTAAAGAAAAAAATAACAAAGAATATCAAGAATTTTACAAACTCATGAGAAATGGAAATCAATTTATTACGCCAATCTTTAAAACAACTCAAATGCAAAATCATTATATTTACCAAGCCATAAAAAACTACAATAATCTCCCTTCCGAATTGCGCTGTATTACGAACCAACAAGAACAAATAAATAAAATCAAACTTTTTTTTCAAAAAAACTTATATTAAACAAAAAAAAAAAAAAAAAAAAATATATATATATATATTATTATATTATTATATCACATTATGAATTATGAATCTAAGTAAGAATCGTGGCTCCCTTATCAGGCACAAGAGCTCCTCTTTTCTGATAAGGTATACATGACCAATTATGAACCTTAATATTATATTTTGCAAAATATGTATGTATTAATGTAACCCATATGATGTATATTAAAATAATAAAAAAAAAAAAAATTGAAATAATACATCACAAATACGTAAAATTTCATTTATTCAAATAACTGTCATTCTTAAAATGCCTAAATTGAGCATGTTATTATTCATTAACTCCTTCCTGTTCCGTGTTTTAAAAATATATACTCACCCTTGTTAAGAGGGTTTGACCCAGGGTACAAATAATAATAATTGTATAAACTTTGTTCGGTAGAACGCGCCAATCTAGGTTAGAATTAATCATCTAGAATGTTTATACTCGATTAGTCATCGAACTACGGTAGTGGATAGTCGTGCTCTGTGTTTGACAAATTGCCTACCTGCTGTCGCGGACTTCGTACAGATAAGAAATTATTGTTACATTTTTGTTTTCTATTATTTGTTTGTTATATTTAGGTTTTGATAAATTCGTGTGTACAGTCAATCAAATAGACTGTATTATTATTTTTTTTTGTTAATTAATTTATAAATATGGAGGAAGATGAAAATCGACCTCCTGACCCCGAGTCCATATTTAATATTGGAGATGAGTATGAATCGGATGTTTCTATAATAGTCCCTTCCAGAAAACGAAGACCATCGCTCTGTCTTAATGTACCACCCAAAATTAAACCTTCGCAATCCGATGAAACCTCAAACCCTAAGGAAAGTCGTAAGGATACTATATTATCAGAATCTAAAAATACTGAACTAAGTTATTCCCCATCCTCCTCGGCTCCATTCATTGTCAATGTCCAAAGTACTGAACAAGGAAAAATCATTCATCCTCTGGATTTCGGGAAATTCATTTTTAGTTCAAAAAACAGTAACCTTGGCATAGTTAACGGATCTATTAAGCCGGAAGGCCGCTATAAGTTATCCCTAGAATTTAAATCCGCAAACTTTGCAAATGAATTTGTCCAAAAAATAGATACGCTTTCACACCACAAATTTAAATCTTATATTCCAACTTACAACCTTACTAGAATGGGCCGAGTGAGAGGTATACCAACCGATCTCTCAGAATCTGAAATTGTTGATGCACTTAATGATTCTCAAGTGACCCCTAAGGTTTTAAAAGCACGTAGATTAAATTACAAAGATACATCTAATGGAACCACTACATGGAAACCCTCACAATCGGTTGTTATTACTTTTGAAGGCCAAACTTTGCCATCTCGGGTATTTATTTATTACAACGCACTCCCTGTGGAAGTATATAAATTCCCGACGATCCAGTGTTTTAACTGCTGCCGTTTCGGACACTCAAAACCAATATGTCGTTCCCCTCCACGTTGTTTTCATTGCGGAGAAGACCACCCCTTTGATCTTTGCCAAAAATCATCGAATGATCCACGTTGCATTAACTGCAAGGGAAATCATACAGCGGTTAGTGTGGCCTGTCCAGAATTGACCAGACAAAGGAATATTAAACAATCAATGGCTTCAGACAACATTTCCTATTTCCAGGCATCAAAATTATTCCCACCTGCAATAAAATCGTTTGCAGAGGTAACATCTACCTCAATTCCTTGCAATCTATCTTACTCTAAATCTCCTCCATCATCTTCTCACAGGGAAACAATTTTTATACCACTCAAACCAAAACCAAAATTTATTGCTTCTATTGATAAAAATCAACATAATGATATTTTGTTTAACCCAAATGGGAATTATAAATCTCAGACACTCAATGGGAGTGCTTTAAATAGTTCCCAATCTTCCTCTAATTTAGGGAAAGTGGTGAATGAAAATTCTGCTTTCATTCAGACATTAATTACCCTCTTAATTTCTATTCTTTCAAACAACAATAATATACCGTCCAACGCTGCCGATTGCATTAAATATTTATTATCCTGTCTTTCTAATGTCTCCGAAACTGAACAGAATTCTTCAGTGGAATATCAGAAGTCTAATCTGTAATAAATTTGAACTTGTAAAATTACTCGATGAACATGAAATTTCAGTTGCCGCTATTTCTGAAACGTGGTTTAAACCCTCGTATCTATTTAAGATTTCTGGATATAATTGTCTTAGACATGATAGACTGGATGGTAAGGGAGGCGCTGCCTTAATCATCCATGACTCTATCCCTTTCAAACCAATCATGTTTCATACTCTCTCTAACAATTTTCAGATAGTAGCAGCTGTTGTATGTGATATTACAATACTATCAGTATATGTCCCTCCCTCCACTATTTTTGATGAAAACGAATGGTCATCATTTATGTCTCAGATCCGTCCCCCGTATATGTTACTGGGCGACTTTAACGCTCATTCTACCTCTTGGGGTAGTGAATTAACGAATCGTTCTGGCCGTAATCTTTTAGATTTTATTGATTCCCATAATTTATGTATTTTAAACGACGGATCTCCAACCCGATTCACCCCCCCTCAACAAAGGAAAAGTGTTGTTGATTTATCTCTCTGTTCATCTTCGGTCATACGTAAATGTTCTTGGAACATACTTAAAGACCCCCTTTCCAGTGATCATTTCCCTATTATAATCCTCTTTCACCATCTAACCACCTCGCATTCCTTTACAATTAACAATAATTTTAAATTTAAAACGAAAGATGCGAACTGGAGATTTTTTTCTTCTGTATTAGACTCTCTTGTTCACTCTGTAAGATCTTCTCTTGGGAACATCAGTACACAATGTGAATTATTTCCTACTATAGTTATAAAAGCAGCAGAAAAATCCATTCAAAAGCGTAAAGTTAACATTAAAACTAAACATTCGACTCCGTGGTGGGACGAAGAATGCACTCGTGCTGTTAACTCTAGAAAAGAAGCAGTTTCCATTTACCGCAAATGCATGTCTTTTGAAAATTTCTTATCAGTGAAACGAGTCCAATCAGAAACTAAACGTATTTTGAAAAATAAAAAGCGGTCTGGATGGCGAAAATTTTGTGAAAACTTGTCTCCTGAAACTCCCCAGTCATCTGTTTGGACTAATTTAAAAAAATTCGGTTCGTCATATGCTCCGGAGCGTACCAAACATATTCCGGAGGAAATTATTATAGGTTTTGCTGATAAAATTGCCCCTCCTTCAGTTGCCACATGTGAAGAAATGCCCTCTTTTATTTCATATCCATCTCACTCTAACTGGCTAGACTCTCCTTTCTTAGTTAGTGAACTAAAACGAGTAATCAAATCTCTTTCTGACTCTTCTCCGGGTCCTGATGGAATATTATATAGCTTCTTTAAAGCATTCTCCGACATGTCGGTTGAATATTTCTTATCCTTAATTAATAACATGTTTGAAACAGGATTTATTCCGGATGTCTGGAAGGTTCAAAAAATCCTCCCGGTTTTAAAACCAGGGAAAAATCCGTCCGAAGTCTCATCTTATCGTCCTATTGCTCTTTCGTCGTGTTTAATTAAAGTAGTGGAACATTTGATAAAGAACAGATTAGAATGGTTTGTTGAAAATCACAGTATTATCCCTCCTAATCAATTCGGCTTTCGGAAAAAGAAATCTACTATGGATAATTTAAGTTTGTTAACAACAGATATCCGTATTTCTCAATCCCTTAACTCTTGTACATTGGCCACATTTCTAGATCTTTCTTCAGCTTACGACGATGTATTAATTGATGTTTTGAAGGAAAAATTAATTAAAATAAAAATCCCCATAAAATTAGTTCAATTTATTATCAACTTGCTAACAGACAGATCCATTATTATCCACTCTTCCTCAAACATATTGAAGCGCAAACTTTGGAAAGGGCTACCCCAGGGGTCTGTTATCAGTCCATTATTATTTAATATTTATATTAGTGATTTAGACATTGTAATCCCTTCGTCTATTAAGCGACTTTATTTTGCGGACGATTTTCTCATATATTTATCTCACAAAAATTTATTGCATGCTGCGAAGGAATTAAATTTGGCCTTACATAATATTAAAGTTTGGATGTTGACAAATGGAATGAATTTAGCTACCTCTAAAACCAAGGTAGTGGCTTTTACTCGCAAAAGAAAACTGCCTAACTTTACAGTCTCTTTTGATAATTTCCCCCTTCAAATCGTTAAGCAAATAAAATTTCTTGGCTTGCTTTTGGACCATAAGCTTTCCTGGCTCCCTCATATTCAGAACGTTTCTGCTAAGTGTGAAAAGGGGCTTAATATGATGCGAGCTGTTTCCAGAGTATGGTGGGGATCCCATCCTACTACTCTTAAACTAATGTATAATTCCCTCGTTCGAAGTCACTTGGATTATGGCACATTTCTTTTCGACCCACTTCCTAAATATCTGGATAAAAAACTTGAAAGAATCCAATCAAAAGGGCTCAGAATGATTATTGGGGCAATGAAATCTTCTCCAATTAATGCTCTTCAGATAGAATGTGTAGATCCTCCCTTATTTTTGAGAAGACAATACCTCGCGGATAGATATATCTTCAAAGCGTTATCTTTATCGCGTCACTCATTGGAACAGAGTCTCGATCGTTTGTTCAGTATTTTGAATAACAGAAGGAGGGTAATAGATAGAGATCGATTCCCTCTCTTATTAAAAAGTTTTCTATCATTTAGATCTCTGTCTTCTTACCTTCAAAATCTACAAGATGATCCAATCCTTCCTATTTACAGTACCCCGTTTAATGCTATTAATTTTATCCCAAACGTAATAATTTCTGACTTCCGGACGAACATTTTATCATCAACTAATAACTTTCAAAATGTTGAAGAACATTTTAAAAACTTTATATTTTCAAAGTTTCCTGGATTTTCCCTCATATACACAGATGGTTCCAAATCCGACCACAAAGAATGTGGCGCATCGGTATATATTCCTGAATTCAATGTTAATCTGTCTTATAAATTGCCTAAAGAAATTTCCATATTTACTGCAGAATGCTTCGCAATTGAACAAGCTTTAATTCAAATCCAACTCCTTAATATTCGTCGAGCCTTACTGTGTACTGACTCTCTAAGTTCAGTATTAAAAATTTCCTCTAATATCGTTCGATGTCCAGAAGACTATGTTATTTGTAATATTAAAAAAATCCTCGATTCTTTAAACGAATCTATGTTTGAGACAATACTGGTTTGGGTGCCTGGCCATCTAGGAATTGAGGGTAACGAGAAAGCTGATTCTCTCGCTAAACTTGGAACTGTATCTGGTTCTATTCCTTTAGATTTTAAAATTCCTGTCTCTGACGTCTTCTCTATTCTTAAATCCAACATGTCTCGTTCCTGGGAAGAAAATTGGACAGTCACGAAAACTCAAACTGGATCTTTCTATGCTGGAATACAAAATCATATTCCAAGTAAACCCTGGTTCCACGGCAAAAAAAAGTCCAAAAGATTTATTTCCTGTATCTCGAGAATGAGAATTGGCCACTGCTCTATTGCAACTCATTTGTTTAAAATTCGGGTGCTCGAAAGTTCATTATGCCAGTGTGGTGTGGAGGATGAGACTCTTGACCATGTTTTCTTCAATTGTAAAAACCATTCTTCTTTCAAAGGCATGTATCGATTGCTTATTAAAATCACCCACCAGTCTCCCCTTAGTATTCCATATTTGCTGTCTCTCAACAACTCTCGCGTATATTCTATTCTTTATAAGTTTATAGATTTGAATGACTTTAATATATGATATGTCCAGTCCCCTTATAGATAATTCACATCAGTTTAACCATATATCTTAACCCAATCGGCACAAAGCACTCTCTTTAGGGTGAATTGCCTAATACAAAAAAAAAAAAAAAAAAATGTTTATACTCAATAATCTCAGGTGTGAAAGTTCGCAACCAAGGTCGCGTGTCAGTATCATGATAGTTTCTTTTGTTTTAGGATGGTATCTCAATGTACATAAATAAAAGGCGGTGCATGGATTGATATTACATGTATTGGAAACCTTTTGGACATTTTGCTGATGAGCCCTAGCTCAACAGATTAACAGAATTATATAATTTTGACTTACCCCAAAGACCGACCAGTTTTTAGCTATCTGTATCTAAACTACGGGAGCCGAACATCGCGTGTTCTAATGCCGAACACTGCTCTTCTTGATGGGAGAAGCGACGGAACGTCCCGCACACCCATTCGGCGGCTGACGTAACTCCGTAGAAGCGTGATCCGTCTTCTGGAAAGGTGGATATACTCCTCCTGGCCACATCCATAAACTCCAGCTATCTATAAGCGCGTAGCCGTTCCTGGGGATGCTGCAACCCATACATAGGGCTCTTTCTCGGCCCGTCGAACACGTGCGATGTCGGGATTCAAACTCCAAAAATCAAAAAAGAACGAAGTTCCCGCTTGACAGCCATGCATGGCACAAAATATAAAACGCGTATGATCCAATCCTACACAGGATTGACCGTTACTTTACGGATTCCCGTTCAATCGTATAACGGCGGTCGCGTGGTCCGTCCGTAACAACTTCCGTCCAGCGAGATCACTATTACCCACTTCGGGAATGGTTATTTTTCGGTCACAAAAACGTTTACCGCCGTGCCCGTAAGCAAAATCGCACTCATCGGCGACAAAAAATAAGGAATTACATTCCGTACAATTAATTATTCAAAAACGAAAAGCACTGCGACCATCGTCTGTACAGTCCACGAACCCACACGTTGACTGTCCCCAAGAAGTGATTTCCTGTTTCCGCCCGGTAAAGATTTTAAATTTTAAATTATGATTCGAAATTTTACCAAAACCAATACCAGCGACAATCGCCCAGTTCCTAACTAGGTTAGAGAATCGGCGAGGATAAATGTGATGATGCAGAACAAATTAATGAATAAAATATTAAAACAAAAGGAGTCTAGCCCTGCATCATAACACCCTCTCTCTGTAAATGACCTAATATCTGTAGCGGCCTATGCATAATCGGGGAAGGGGGTGTTTGTAGCGTCGAGAATAATCCATTGAATAATTAATAATAAACCGCTCGACCTACTTAGGTACGTACTTGCTAATTGCTACTTAGGTACGTATTTGCTGCCGAAATCAAAACAAAGCAACCTACCTGTTTCAAGTATCTACTCGCGACAATAATACTGCAGTCCGTCTGGGATACTACGAGAACTCGCCAGAAGGTTCGAGTCTACGGCCTATGCATAATCGCCGCAATGTCGAATGTTCCCGAAACACACAGTCCGAGCGAGTGGCCTCGATTTAATTGCAATTTACTACCTACTGTCGCCATCGGCCGTGTAGTAGAAATAAGCCCGACGCAGCGAGTCAGTCAGTCAGTCATCATTCCGCCGTCAGTCTACAAGGATCAACGAGTGTTAACCCGCGCTAATCTTACTAACGCAAAGGACAATATTCCCGGCTTCGCCCGTACCATCATGGACTCCATCGGGACACCATCATAGCGCCTCGGCCACGTCTATGGCCAGCGCTACTCGGATTATAAGCGCCCTGGTTCCAGTGTCTCTGACCAGCGCTTCTTCCACGCTACCATGACCACCACGAGGACACGCAGCATCCTCACTGGTCTACATCGTTCCCGTTCAACCGCCTACAAGGTCCGCCGCACCTTCGGCCGTCTCGTCAGCACTGGAGTGCCTGAAGACCTACGTTCTTCGCCAGTGCCTGACCTTCATCGAGTCCCGGTCACCAGCGCCCGGCGCCGACTCACTGACCCGCGCTTGACCTGCCAATACATCACAGCAGCAACCGGAGTATTCAACATTTGTCCTACGTCATCTCCTCGTCACGGCTACTGACTCACCAATAAACACATGTGACCTTCACAACCTTCTTTCATTTCGTGCCTCTCCTGATCCCTAAATATCTATCTATTAAATGTAACTGTTGTTAGTGTCACTTAAACTGGGTGAAGACCAACAAAGTGCCGCCCGCAGGGCCTAGCAGGGTTTTAACTGCTGCGGGTTTTTAACTGCTAGTAGACAACACAATTCTGCTTCGGAACCTACCGAAAACCCAATTCATAAGTCTAAATCATAAGTAAAATGTCACCCAAGACCACAATGTCCCATCTGACAAAGCCCTGTCCTAAGAAAGAAATGAGCTTTAAAGTATCTTTCTTTATAGCTCATTTTCTCAGGACAGCGTTTTATCAGAAGGAAACTGAAAAACAAACTCATAATTACGTGTACAATAATTTTATTTTTTAAATACAAACATGAATTACAATAATATAAGCACAAAAAACATATATCAATATATAACTAGCTGTTAGAAAAAATAGTTATTTTCTTTCAACATCCAACGCTATTGAAAAAAATATTGTCAATAAGGCAGTCAACGATTCAACCTACTGTTTTAGCCGTATAAGCGTCTAATTACATTATTATTGTTTTTGTTGTCCTCCTACTTAAAGCATAACTTATCTTATTACTTAAATATTTATACCTTTTATATATAAATAGTAAGTATATACTTTTGTGATCCTTTTTAGTTTTAAAAACTTTATATGCCTTTTAGATATTTTTATCTTAGGAATAGTACACAACATAAAGAATGTAACAGTGTAAACAGTAAAGTAAATTTAAATATAGGTTATTGTTTTAACAATACATATTGGCACGTGATAAATAAATAGGGTATAATAATAACAAATAAAAACACCAAATACAAGAGAATATACGCACAAAATAAATTAAAAGGTGTTGAGAGAATATTCATAATGATGTCAAGTATGTAATAGATTAGTCATCGAACTACGGTAGTGGATAGTCGTGCTCTGTGTTTGACAAATTGCCTACCTGCTGTCGCGGACTTCGTACAGATAAGAAATTATTGTTACATTTTTGTTTTCTATTATTTGTTTGTTATATTTAGGTTTTGATAAATTCGTGTGTACAGTCAATCAAATAGACTGTATTATTTTTTTTTTTGTTAATTAATTTATAAATATGGAGGAAGATGAAAATCGACCTCCTGACCCCGAGTCCATATTTAATATTGGAGATGAGTATGAATCGGATGTTTCTATAATAGTCCCTTCCAGAAAACGAAGACCATCGCTCTGTCTTAATGTACCACCCAAAATTAAACCTTCGCAATCCGATGAAACCTCAAACCCTAAGGAAAGTCGTAAGGATACCATATTATCAGAATCTAAAAATACTGAACTAAGTTATTCCCCATCCTCCTCGGCTCCATTCATTGTCAATGTCCAAAGTACTGAACAAGGAAAAATCATTCATCCTCTGGATTTCGGGAAATTCATTTTTAGTTCAAAAAACAGTAACCTTGGCATAGTTAACGGATCTATTAAGCCGGAAGGCCGCTATAAGTTATCCCTAGAATTTAAATCCGCAAACTTTGCAAATGAATTTGTCCAAAAAATAGATACGCTTTCACACCACAAATTTAAATCTTATATTCCAACTTACAACCTTACTAGAATGGGCCGAGTGAGAGGTATACCAACCGATCTCTCAGAATCTGAAATTGTTGATGCACTTAATGATTCTCAAGTGACCCCTAAGGTTTTAAAAGCACGTAGATTAAATTACAAAGATACATCTAATGGAACCACTACATGGAAACCCTCACAATCGGTTGTTATTACTTTTGAAGGCCAAACTTTGCCATCTCGGGTATTTATTTATTACAACGCACTCCCTGTGGAAGTATATAAATTCCCGACGATCCAGTGTTTTAACTGCTGCCGTTTCGGACACTCAAAACCCATATGTCGTTCCCCTCCACGTTGTTTTCATTGCGGAGAAGACCACCCCTTTGATCTTTGTCAAAAATCATCGAATGATCCACGTTGCATTAACTGCAAGGGTAATCATACAGCGGTTAGTGTGGCCTGTCCAGAAATGACCAGACAAAGGAATATTAAACAATCAATGGCTTCAGACAACATTTCCTATTTCCAGGCATCAAAATTATTCCCACCTGCAATAAAATCGTTTGCAGAGGTAACATCTACCTCAATTCCTTGCAATCTATCTTACTCTAAATCTCCTCCATCATCTTCTCACAGGGAAACAATTTTTATACCACTCAAACCAAAACCAAAATTTATTGCTTCTATTGATAAAAATCAACATAATGATATTTTGTTTAACCCAAATGGGAATTATAAATCTCAGACACTCAATGGGAGTGCTTTAAATAGTTTCCAATCTTCCCCTAATTTAGGGAAAGTGGTGAATGAAAATTCTGCTTTCATTCAGACTTTAATTACCCTCTTAATTTCTATTCTTTCAAACAACAATAATATACCGTCCAACGCTGCCGATTGCATTAAATCTTTATTATCCTGTCTTCCTAATGTCTCCGAAACTGAACAGAATTCTTCAGTGGAATATCAGAAGTCTAATCTGTAATAAATTTGAACTTGTAAAATTACTCGATGAACATGAAATTTCAGTTGCCGCTATTTCTGAAACGTGGTTTAAACCCTCATATCTATTTAAGATTTCTGGATATAATTGTCTTAGACATGATAGACTGGATGGTAAAGGTGGCGCTGCCTTAATCATCCATGACTCTATCCCTTTCAAACCAATCATATTTCATACTCTCTCTAACAATTTTCAGATAGTAGCAGCTGTTGTATGTGATATTACAATACTATCAATATATGTCCCTCCCTCCACTATTTTTGATGTAAACGAATGGTCATCATTTATGTCTCAGATCCGTCCACCGTATATGTTACTGGGCGACTTTAACGCTCATTCTACCTCTTGGGGTAGTGAATTAACGAATCGTTCTGGCCGTAATCTTTTAGATTTTATTGATTCCCATAATTTATGTATTTTAAACGACGGATCTCCAACCCGATTCACCCCCCCTCAACAAAGGAAAAGTGTTGTTGATTTATCTCTCTGTTCATCTTCGGTCATACGTAAATGTTCTTGGAACATACTTAAAGACCCCCTTTCCAGTGATCATTTCCCTATTATAATCCTCTTTCACTATCTAACCACCTCGCATTCCTTTACAATTAACAACAATTTTAAATTTAAAACGAAAGATGCGAACTGGAGATTTTTTTCTTCTGTATTAGACTCTCTTGTTCACTCTGTAAAATCTTCTCTTGGGAACATCAGAACACAATGTGAATTATTTCCTAGTATAGTTATAAAAGCAGCAGAAAAATCCATTCAAAAGCGTAAAGTTAACATTAAAACTAAACATTCGACTCCGTGGTGGGACGAAGAATGCACTCGTGCTGTTAACTCTAGAAAAGAAGCAGTTTCCATTTACCGCAAATGCATGTCTTTTGAAAATTTCTTATCAGTGAAACGCGTCCAATCAGAAACTAAACGTATTTTGAAAAATAAAAAGCGGTCTGGATGGCGAAAATTTTGTGAAAACTTGTCTCCTGAAACTCCCCAGTCATCTGTTTGGACTAATTTAAAAAAATTCGGTTCGTCATATGCTCCGGAGCGTACCAAACATATTCCGGAGGAAATTATTATAGGTTTTGCTGATAAGATTGCCCCTCCTTCAGTTGCCACATGTGAAGAAATGCCCTCTTTTATTTCATATCCATCTCACTCTAACTGGCTAGACTCTCCTTTCTTAGTTAGTGAACTAAAACGAGTAATCAAATCTCTTTCTGACTCTTCTCCGGGTCCTGATGGAATATTATATAGCTTCTTTAAAGCATTCTCCGACATGTCGGTGGAATATTTCTTATCCTTAATTAATAACATGTTTGAAACAGGATTTATTCCGGATGTCTGGAAGGTTCAAAAAATCCTCCCGGTTTTAAAACCAGGGAAAAATCCGTCCGAAGTCTCATCTTATCGTCCTATTGCTCTTTCGTCGTGTTTAATTAAAGTAGTGGAACATTTGATAAAGAACAGATTAGAATGGTTTGTTGAAAATCACAGTATTATCCCTCCTAATCAATACGGCTTTCGGAAAAAGAAATCTACTATGGATAATTTAAGTTTGTTAACAACAGATATCCGTATTTCTCAATCCCTTAACTCTTGTACATTGGCCACATTTCTAGATCTTTCTTCAGCTTACGACGATGTATTAATTGATGTTTTGAAGGAAAAATTAATTAAAATAAAAATCCCCATAAAATTAGTTCAATTTATTATCAACTTGCTAACAGACAGATCCATTATTATCCACTCTTCCTCAAACATATTGAAGCGCAAACTTTGGAAAGGGCTACCCCAGGGGTCTGTTATCAGTCCATTATTATTTAATATTTATATGAGTGATTTAGACATTGTAATCCCTTCGTCTATTAAGCGACTTTATTTTGCGGACGATTTTCTCATATATTTATCTCACAAAAATTTATTGCATGCTGCGAAGGAATTAAATTTGGCCTTACATAATATTAAAGTTTGGATGTTGACAAATGGAATGAATTTAGCTACCTCTAAAACCAAGGTAGTGGCTTTTACTCGCAAAAGAAAACTGCCTAACTTTACAGTCTCTTTTGATAATTTCCCCCTTCAAATCGTTAAGCAAATAAAATTTCTTGGCCTGCTTTTGGACCATAAGCTTTCCTGGCTCCCTCATATTCAGAACGTTTCTGCTAAGTGTGAAAAGGGGCTTAATATGATGCGAGCTGTTTCCAGAGTATGGTGGGGATCCCATCCTACTACTCTTAAACTAATGTATAATTCCCTCGTTCGAAGTCACTTGGATTATGGCACATTTCTTTTCGACCCACTTCCTAAATATCTGGATAAAAAACTTGAAAGAATCCAATCAAAAGGGCTCAGAATGATTATTGGGGCAATGAAATCTTCTCCAATTAATGCTCTTCAGATAGAATGTGTAGATCCTCCCTTATTTTTGAGAAGACAATACCTCGCGGATAGATATATCTTCAAAGCGTTATCTTTATCGCGTCACTCATTGGAACAGAGTCTCGATCGTTTGTTCAGTATTTTGAATGACAGAAGGAGGGTAATAGATAGAGATCGATTCCCTCTCTTATTAAAAAGTTTTCTATCATTTAGATCTCTGTCTTCTTACCTTCAAAATCTACAAGATGATCCAATCCTTCCTATTTACAGTACCCCGTTTAATGCTATTAATTTTATCCCAAACGTAATAATTTCTGACTTCCGGACGAACATTTTATCATCAGCTAATAACTTTCAAAATGTTTAAGAACATTTTAAAAACTTTATATTTTCAAAGTTTCCTGGATTTTCCCTCATATACACAAATGGTTCCAAATCCGACCACAAAGAATGTGGCGCATCGGTATATATTCCTGAATTCAATGTTAATCTGTCTTATAAATTGCCTAAAGAAATTTCCATATTTACTGCAGAATGCTTCGCAATTGAACAAGCTTTAATTCAAATCCAACTCCTCAATATTCGTCGAGCCTTACTGTGTACTGACTCTCTAAGTGCAGTATTAAAAATTTCCTCTAATATCGTTCGTTGTCCAGAAGACTATGTTATTTGTAATATTAAAAAAATCCTCGATTCTTTAAACGAATCTATGTTTTAGACAATACTGGTTTGGGTGCCTGGCCATCTAGGAATTGAGGGTAACGAGAAAGCTGATTCTCTCGCTAAACTTGGAACTGTATCTGGTTCTATTCCTTTAGATTTTAAAATTCCTGTCTCTGACGTCTTCTCTATTCTTAAATCCAACATGTCTCGTTCCTGGGAAGAAAATTGGACAGTCACGAAAACTCAAACTGGATCTTTCTATGCTGGAATACAAAATCATATTCCAAGTAAACCCTGGTTCCACGGCAAAAAAAAGTCCAAAAGATTTATTTCCTGTATCTCGAGAATGAGAATTGGCCACTGCTCTATTGCAACTCATTTGTTTAAAATTCGGGTGCTCGAAAGTTCATTATGCCAGTGTGGTGTGGAGGATGAGACTCTTGACCATGTTTTCTTCAATTGTAAAAACCATTCTTCTTTCAAAGGCATGTATCGATTGCTTATTAAAATCACTCACCAGTCTCCCCTTAGTATTCCATATTTGCTGTCTCTCAACAACTCTCGCGTATATTCTATTCTTTATAAGTTTATAGATTTGAATGACTTTAATATATGATATGTCCAGTCCCCTTATAGATAATTCACATCAGTTTAACCATATATCTTATCCCAATCGGCACAAAGCACTCTCTTTAGGGTGAATTGCCTAATACAAAAAAAAAAAAAAAAGTATGTAATAAAAAAGTAGAACTATATATAAACTAGACATACAAAATAAACTAATTTGACTATTTTTTTATTAACACTAGTCGGTGACTGAAAATGGGCTGCAGACTAATACAGCCAAACTGAATAACGTAAACGCCGCATCAGAGAATATTTGGCTTAACATTACAAATGATAACAATATTTGACTTATATATTTATTTTTTCGTTATTATTCTACTACTCATATAGAGATGTCAATAGAAAATGAATTGGCAAGGATACACCACAACCATACAATGGACCTGATTTAATGAGGAGCATGGCAGTACTACGATATTTAAAAGACGCTTACAGGAAAAAATTGTGGTCCTAATTGGTTTTACCTTATTAAAATAAATTAGTTAGGACAACCATTTCTTCCTATATTTAGCATATTTTAAATGTCGCAGTACTGCCATGTTCTTCATGGAATCAGGTTTCTTTGTATGGCCGTGTATCCTTACCAATTAATTTTCTATTGCCATCAGTACACCATGCATTAATTATAAATGGTACAGTAATTTTGATGATGAATTGAATCAATTTTTTTATGTTCGTTACCATTAAGCCAATCAAAATATATTTAATAACGGGCACAAAATATAAATTTTCGCAATTATAATTAAGTACATACTCGACTACATAATGAATTTCAAGAGCGTTGATAGCAAATTTCTTAGTGGGATAATTTAAGCAAAACCTCTCTGTGGGACGGTGCTCGCTTGCTAGGATTGATGAATTTATGGGATCATATGGGTCACGTATGCAAGATATTTTACATCTATGTTCTGCCATCCCCTGTGCAGCAAGAGGAACGCTGCTGGTTGCAGAGAAGACATGACTGGGATGTTACGCTCTGAAATAAAAAATATAATTATAACATTAACCAAATTAACAAAACATATTATTATTATAGGCTGATGCAGTATAGAATACCTTTTAAGGTGTAGTCATGATCTTGGATGGCATCACAATGGTCCTGGTGGAACACGGATACTGTCTAAAAAAGAAAATAAATTCAATTCTCATGTGAAGTTAAGTCTGTTTGTCATTTTCAGTGTTTAATGAAGATTTTGTAAATTTTTCAGGTTTTTTCACAATTCGACACATTTTAGTGGTTTTTCTGTAATTTTCAGTGTTTTAAGACGATTTAACACAAAAATCAGGTTTTTCTATCATTTTTCTGGTTTTACCACAATTCGACACATTTTAGTGGTTTTTCTGTAATTTTCAGTGTTATAAGACGATTTTGTAAATTTTTCTGGTTTAACCACAATTTGACAAATTTAAGTGGTTTTTCTGTAATTTTCAGTGTTTTACGAGGACTAAACACAAAAAGCAGGTTTTTCTATCATTTTTCAGGTTTTATAACAATTTGACACATTAAAGAGGTTTTTCTGTAATTTTCAGTGTTATAAGACGATTTTGTAAATTTTTCTGGTTTAACCACAATTTGACAAATTTAAGTGGTTTTTCTGTAATTTTCAGTGTTTTACGAGGACTAAACACAAAAAGCAGGTTTTTCTATCATTTTTCAGGTTTTATAACAATTTGACACATTAAAGAGGTTTTTCTGTAATTTTCAGTGTTATAAGACGATTTTGTAAATTTTTCTGGTTTAACCACAATTTGACAAATTTAAGTGGTTTTTCTGTAATTTTCAGTGTTTTACGAGGACTAAACACAAAAAGCAGGTTTTTCTATCATTTTTCAGGTTTTATAACAATTTGACACATTAAAGAGGTTTTTCTGTAATTTTCAGTGTTATAAGACGATTTTGTAAATTTTTCTGGTTTAACCACAATTTGACAAATTTAAGTGGTTTTTCTGTAATTTTCAGTGTTTTACGAGGACTAAACACAAAAAGCAGGTTTTTCTATCATTTTTCAGGTTTTATAACAATTTGACACATTAAAGAGGTTTTTCTGTAATTTTCAGTGTTAAGCGACGATTTGGTAAATGATTTTTAGTGTAATTCGATGATTTGACAAATTTTTTATAGTTTTTCTGTAATTTTCAGTGTTTTACGAGGACTAAACACAAAAAGCAGGTTTTTCTATCATTTTTCAGGTTTTATAACAATTTGACACATTAAAGAGGTTTTTCTGTAATTTTCAGTGTTAAGCGACGATTTGGTAAATGATTTTTAGTGTAATTCGATGATTTGACAAATTTTTTATAGTTTTTCTGTAATTTTCTGTGTTTTACGACGATTTAACACAAAAATCAGGTTTTTCTATCATTTTTCAGGTTTTATAACAATTTGACACATTAAAGAGGTTTTTCTGTAATTTTCAGTGTTATAAGACGATTTTGTAAATTTTTCTGGTTTAACCACAATTTGACAAATTTAAGTGGTTTTTCTGTAATTTTCAGTGTTTTACGAGGACTAAACACAAAAAGCAGGTTTTTCTATCATTTTTCAGGTTTTATAACAATTTGACACATTAAAGAGGTTTTTCTGTAATTTTCAGTGTTATAAGACGATTTTGTAAATTTTTCTGGTTTAACCACAATTTGACAAATTTAAGTGGATTTTCTGTAATTTTCAGTGTTTTACGAGGACTAAACACAAAAAGCAGGTTTTTCTATCATTTTTCAGGTTTTATAACAATTTGACACATTAAAGAGGTTTTTCTGTAATTTTCAGTGTTATAAGACGATTTTGTAAATTTTTCTGGTTTAACCACAATTTGACAAATTTAAGTGGTTTTTCTGTAATTTTCAGTGTTTTACGAGGACTAAACACAAAAAGCAGGTTTTTCTATCATTTTTCAGGTTTTATAACAATTTGACACATTAAAGAGGTTTTTCTGTAATTTTCAGTGTTAAGCGACGATTTGGTAAATGATTTTTAGTGTAATTCGATGATTTGACAAATTTTTTATAGTTTTTCTGTAATTTTCAGTGTTTTACGAGGACTAAACACAAAAAGCAGGTTTTTCTATCATTTTTCAGGTTTTATAACAATTTGACACATTAAAGAGGTTTTTCTGTAATTTTCAGTGTTAAGCGACGATTTGGTAAATGATTTTTAGTGTAATTCGATGATTTGACAAATTTTTTATAGTTTTTCTGTAATTTTCTGTGTTTTACGACGATTTAACACAAAAATCAGGTTTTTCTATCATTTTTCAGGTTTTATAACAATTTGACACATTAAAGAGGTTTTTCTGTAATTTTCAGTGTTATAAGACGATTTTGTAAATTTTTCTGGTTTAACCACAATTTGACAAATTTAAGTGGTTTTTCTGTAATTTTCAGTGTTTTACGAGGACTAAACACAAAAAGCAGGTTTTTCTATCATTTTTCAGGTTTTATAACAATTTGACACATTAAAGAGGTTTTTCTGTAATTTTCAGTGTTATAAGACGATTTTGTAAATTTTTCTGGTTTAACCACAATTTGACAAATTTAAGTGGTTTTTCTGTAATTTCAGAGTTTTACGAGGACTAAACACAAAAAGCAGGTTTTTCTATCATTTTTCAGGTTTTATAACAATTTGACACATTAAAGAGGTTTTTCTGTAATTTTCAGTGTTCAGCGACGATTTGGTAAATGATTTTTAGTGTAATTCGATGATTTGACAAATTTTTTATAGTTTTTCTGTAATTTTCTGTGTTTTACGACGATTTAACACAAAATCAGGTTTTTCTATCATTTTTCAGGTTTTATAACAATTTGACACATTAAAGAGGTTTTTCTGTAATTTTCAGTGTTAAGCGACGATTTGGTAAATGATTTTTAGTGTAATTCGATGATTTGACAAATTTTTTATAGTTTTTCTGTAATTTTCTGTGTTTTACGACGATTTAACACAAAAATCAGGTTTTTCTATCATTTTTCAGGTTTTATAACAATTTGACACATTAAAGAGGTTTTTCTGTAATTTTCAGTGTTATAAGACGATTTTGTAAATTTTTCTGGTTTAACCCAATTTGACAAATTTAAGTGTTTT